>OU383790.1:757839-2239759 GCA_910950805.1 Acrocephalus scirpaceus scirpaceus | reverse complement strand
GCCCAGGCTCGCTGCCTCCCCTGGGGGCTGCTTTAATCACAGGAGTGTTTTTCCTTGGCATCCCTCTGCAAAAGCCACAGCACGGCCCCAACACACAAAGTTTGGGCAGAAGCAGGCGTGGTGCCAGAGCCGCAGCAGCGCTGGCTGCAGCCGGACAGGCTGTTCCCAGCCCAGGGCCCAGCCTGCTCCTCACCTTCCAGAAAGCTGTGCCTCTCCCAGAGTCAGCCACAGATTCACTGAGGGTGGAAAAGAGCCCTAAAGTCATCAAATCCATCATCAAACCATGCCCCCAGCACTGCCCAGCCCAGCACTAAGCCCTGTCCCCAAACACCACCACCACACATCATTCAGATCCCCCCAGGCATGGGGACTCCACCCGTGCCAGGGCTGGACAACCCTTTTGGTAAAGAAATTTTGCCCCAAATCCAACCTAAATCTCCCCTGGCACAACTGGAGGCCATTTCCTCTTGTCCTAGTGATTGTTTCTTGGAGAAGAGACCGATCCCAGCTGGCTACAAGCTCCTTTCAGGTCGATGGAGAGGGCAGGCACTGCCAAGCCTGGGCAAAAAGGCTCTGCAGATGCTCAGGCTGCTCTGACACACAGTTCTTTGTTAATGAGCTAAATGAGTCCCTGCAGTCCCCTCATGGGGAAAGGACTGTGGGCAAGTTTGGAGGTGGGCTATGAGACCCTGCTGGCCCACTCAGAGTGGTGACACTCTCACAGCAAGCAGGAAAGCCTCCCCTGGGGCAGGAACGTGCTAATCCCTGTGCCCTGGTGGGACCTGATGGGAATGAGGATCCCAAAATAACCAGAGCAGAAGCCCGGGTGCGAGTGCCGAGCGTGGCATCCTGAGGTGAGGATCGTGTCTGCCTGTCAGGGCTATGTAGGGCACCGAGATCCTCCGGAGCCGTGGGAGGAGAGCTCAGCACTGCCAAAGCTCAGCCTGCTCCCCTCCAGCACCCAGCCCGGGGCTGGCATCGCCCCGTGCCCACAGGGCAAACCCTTCCTGGGGTGTGAGATGGGGACCGCGGACACTGGAGCTGCCACAAACACATCCCAGAGCTGGAGGAGCTCAGGGCTGAGCCCTGGAGGGGACACGGCGATGTCGGCGCTGTCCCTGCGCAGAGGAGTGGCTACAAAGCCGGGAGGGTGAGCGGAGCTCGGGGCCGTTCCAGCACTTGGGGGCAGCTCCAGAAAGGAAAAGAAGCAGCCGAGCTCAAGCCCCGAGGGTGCAGGCGGGGTGGGATCGCTGCCGTGCTGCTGGAGGGCTCTGCTCAGGGTGAGGGATGGCGGCTGGCAGCTCCCAGCACTGCCAGCGGGGTCTGGGATCGTGTCCCGATCCTCAGGATCAAACCGGGAATTTGCACATTGCCCTGAGAGCCGAGCCCGGCCCCGGAGCTCCCCGCGCCGTTCCTGCAGTGATCCCACCCTGGAAACACCCTCAGCATCCCCAAAAGGAAGGTCCAGAAGCGCGGGCAGTGCCCCCTGCTTGGCCCGGCAGCAGGAGAGCCCAAGGGAGGCACACCCAGGGCTGGCAGGACAGGGGAGGCTCAGCCTCCACGGGGTGGCTGGAGCCCGGGGCTGAGACAGCCCGAGGGTCGGGCACAGCCAGGGCAGGGCTGGGAGCTGCTCCAGCCTGGGCAGGGATGAACACGGTGCCAGCAAACAGCCACACCCCACAGCAAACCCCAGAGATACCCCCAAAAACACACCCCAGCCCAGCCAGGGCTGCCCAGCACAGCAAAGCACATCCAAGCCAAAGTGATTCCTGAATAAAACGTTTTAGGTCCCCCAGGTTCTCTCTGATCCTCTCCAGAAAGGCTCCCCCAGCCATGCTGGGTCCTGCCCTCCCTCACAAAGTGTCACTGATGTCCCCAGCTCAGACAGAGCAGTGCAGGGGCCAGGTCTGGCACAGACCACCCTGACACCTCCAGCCTCACCCTGCTCAGATTTGGGGTACAAACCCTCATCCCCAGCCAGGAGAGAAGAGCCAAGGCTGGAGCAGGGCAGGGCTGGGCAAACCCCACGCTGGGGATGTCCCTGGCACAGCATTTCTGCTGCACAAAAACCTCACCCAGAGCTGAGGCAGCAAAGCAGCACACGGCATTTGCTGAGGGCAGAGAGAGGGCTCTGAAAGGTCTGTGCTGGAAAAAGCTTTTGTTAAAGAAATGTTAAAGATGTGTCCTGTGGAGAGCATCACCTGGAGAGCTCCTGCAGGGGCTGAGTGGCTGTGGTGGTTTCATTGGCCAGGCTGGACCTCTCCGTGGTTCATTTGTGAGCAAGTGCCAGGCAAAAAAATCCACATTTAGCAAGTGCTGTTTGTTAATACCAGGCTGCCCCTGGGGAGAACAAACATCCATCGGTCAGAAATTCTATTTTCAGGCAGGTTTGGGTGGATTCCTCACTCTCTGGAGTGCTTTACCTCCAAAGAACCCCGCACTAAACTCAGCCCAGCAGAGTGCTGCTCTTTCCCTCTGAGGAGACTCCAGCCACCCTGCTGAGTGTAGCAGGGCTGAAGCAGAGTCCCATTTATTCCTGCCAAAAATATCTCAAACTGAGAGACGAGGCAAGGCTGCGAGGGGTGGGAGTGAGCAGCCTGGAGGAGAAGGGAAGGGAGGGAAGGATCCAGCTGCTGCCTTGGGCTGCCTGACAGGAAAGGAACAGCCAGGCTGCTCCGGGACACACAGCAAAAGGACAACGGGGAACAGGTACAAGATGCAGCAAAGGAAAAATTATTCACCCTGAGAATGATCAAACCCCACACCTGGCACCCAAAATGGCTTAGAAATGTCCAGTAGGATGTTTAAAACTCAGCAGGACCAGTCCTGAGCCAGCTGGGACAACTTTAACCAGCCCAGCTTTGGAGCAGAGCCCTCCTCTCCAAGCCCAGCTCTTCTGCAATGCTAATCTCCCTCCCAAACCCCAGCAGCTCACAGTTCTGTTATGGGCAGCTCAACAAACACTGAAGGAGGTGAGGGGGTCCCACGGGGCAGGGAGGGGACACAGAGCCCTGCCAAGGCCTGGGGCAGAGCATCCAAACCAGGCACCAAACAGGAATATTTGCAATCCCTCTGGAGCCCCAGCGTGCCCTGGGACAGGCAGTGGCCAGAGCTTCCCCTGCCTCCAGCAGGGCTGCACAAACAGGACGTGGTTATCTTGTAAAAACCTTTGTTTGTGTTTTTAAACCCGCACCTCGGGGGCTGCAGGAGATCACCGGTGCATGAAACGGGATCCAAAGAGATGTTTGCATGTCCTGCCCCCTGCCAGCAGCTCCTTCCCAAGCACAGAGAGCTCCGTGGAGCTCGGCTTCCCTTCACACCTTTCCCTTTCCAACCCCTCCAGCACAAGGGACAAACCTGCCTCAGGAAAATCCTGGGTGCAGGGAGAAGTCTCAGCCTCTCCTGGCTGGTTCCAGTCACTGTCACCTGGTGCCAGGGGAGTCTCAGTGCCCAGGTCTGCAGCTGAGCCTGCCCTCCCTGGCATGGCCCCGGGGAAAACAAACATCCATCGGTCAGAAATTCTATTTTCAGACACTTTTGGGTGGGTTCCTCACTCTCTGAAGTACTTTACCTCCAAAGAACCCCACATTAAACTCAGCTCCATCCCCATCTCACAGCAATCCCTGGCACACAGAAACAGCTCCAAACCTCTTTGGTGGAGGGCACTTCCACATGGGCTGGTCCCATCCCACCTGCAGGTCACCAGACACAGGAAAATATCCCTGTCCTGCATGCCCAGGGCAGTCCTGAATTCCCCTTTTTACTCCCAAGCTGTGGAGTGGTTTTTCCTCCAACGATTTCAAATCCTTTCCTCCTGTTTTGACTGGGAACCCCTAAAAGCTTTGAGATGCTGCAATGACTCAGAGACAGGAGTAAGGAGGTAAATAAAGTAGGTGAGAATAAATTTCCCTGGCTTCAATCATCAGGAGGAATCATTTGCATCCTGTAGCACACATCTCCTGCCACCAGCACCTGAAATTCACTCCCAGCTCCCGGGGACAATCATCGCTAACTTGGTAACGCTGCTCAAGTCTGGCTTTGGGTGACACAAATCATCTCAAACTCTCTGTTCATCACCTCCAAACCAATCCTCCTGCCTTCAGTGGAAGGGAAGTGCAGGAATCTCAGCCTTAATTACCAGCTCATTGCTGGGAAGGAGGAGATGCTGGCACTGAGGGATCCAGACACCACAAGCCACAGCGTGCAGGGCTCTGCCCGCAGCCACAGGGGTGGCAAAGTGTTCCCCCAACTTCTCTGCCTCACAGCAGCTGTCTCTTACAGCAAGATTGCAGCAAATCTCTGAAAATTCCAGTGAAACCCAGGGAATTGGGTCTTTATACAGCCCTGGGGCACCTTCCCTCAAGGTTCCACCGAAACCCCGTAGTGATGAGACTTTGGAATTGCTGCCCTCCAGATCAAATAGTGCCTTGCAGCATCCCTGCTTTATGCTGTGCTCCCACAAAAGACAAGGAGGATCAGCCCCGGGGTGAAGGTTTGGCCCCCTGGACTTGGGCAGGAATGCACCAAGCCCCTGGGTGCCAGAGAGGAGAAGCCCTTCTGGCATGTTTAATCACTGCTGATCAGTGGGATGAATTTGTAGCAGCCTCCCTGTTGTATTTCCCTGGCCCCTACACATCTGGTTTGATCGCTGAGCCTGCTCTGAGGGGACAACCGGCAGAACTTGGAAGAGCACAGAGAGGAATCAGCCTTGCCCACGGTGGTGCTCAGGCTGTGCCCTCAGAGGTTCAGGTACCCCCAGGACAGGCCCAGCTTTTTTGCAGCAACGAAAGCAAAGCACAAAACCAAACCACAAACAGCACTGGGAGCAGACCCAGACTGTCAGAGCATTCTGAGATCACCCCAGCTCTGGGGATTCAGTCCCACTGCACCCACACCATGCCCATTCCCTCGCCTGGCAGAGCCGGAGGCAGCGCCCCGCCAGCTCCCGGTGTTTGCTCCCCAGAGCCCCGATGCCATCTGTGCCAGGGACACACTCCCAGCTCCCCGGGGCACCAGGACTCTGCCTCCCACACCTGGAGACTGAAGCATGTGCCCGGCACAGCTCAGCACCGGCAGCAGCCGCGCCGGTGCTCCCCGGCACACACCTCCCTGCTCGGCTTCCCCGGCGGGCACCGCAGCTGCTGCTCCTGGCTCCGTGCCATCCTCCCCCCCAGATATGCCAAGAGGCAGGAGCTGAGGCATCGATTCATTCCAGTTTAAAGCCAAACAAGTAAAATTCCCCCCTCCCTGAGCAGGAGCTTTCCCACCGTGCTCGTTTGCACCAAATCACACCCCAGAAGACGTACAGTACACAGTCACAGGTGAGGCAGCACGGATGGGCTGGAGGGCTGAGAAGAATGGCAGAGAGGAATGAAACAGAAAATGGAACGAACAGAACAAGGACTGAATTAGTGGCATTTGCATCCTCATCGTAACCAGGGGACCTGGCTCCTTGTGAATCACTGAAACCCCCGAGCAGCACAGAGCATTCTCCTGCTGAAAAACAGCTCCTTCCTCGCTCTACACTCAGCTGTGTGCTCACAGGAAGGCTGCAGCATTTCCTATGGCAGCTCCTCTCTCTCTATTTTTTTTTTTTTATTGCAGTTACAAATAAATTATTGCTCAGATGGGGGACTGAGCATCTCTGCTGCCATGCAAACATGGTGCTTTATGTACAGTGCGTACCGTGGCGTTAGCAGAGTAAATAAGCTCGGGGTTTATACTGCACAGGGAAGGTGCAGTGCAAGTTAACAGTGGTGTGTGGCAGCCCCACGGTCTCAGGTTGCCATTCAGACATGCTTCAGGCATATTTAAAAAAAAAAAAAAATCGAGAAGCACCTATAAAAAATTTAAAGGCACTGGTTTCCTTCTGCTCCAGCTCCCTATTTCATAACACAACTTTGGAGCTGGCGTGGCTCTTTAACATGGCAATCCAGGATTTGATCCACCACCCCTCCAGCCCAGTGCAGGCACTGATCCTTTCCCTCTCATTTAAAAGATAAAAGGTGCTGCCTCCCCCGCCCAGCCTCCCCACGCAGCACTGCAGTCCTGCAATACCTTTGTCCGACATCACTCCCCATGGATCCCATCCTCCGAGACGGTAACAAGGGGCTCACCCCGTGGACATCTTCCGTCGTGGCCGGCGGGACGGTTTTGACGTGGGAATTGCTCTCGGAAGGGGAATTCTTCAGCTTGGCTCTGGCCATCCTGCGAGCCTTGGCTGCCTCTGTGAGTTCCTCCTCTTTCCCCCCTGAACTCTCTCATACATAGCAATCCTCACCGCAATCAGTTTAGAGCTGTCGGCACGTACCATCTCCTTCCTTCTTCTTCTCCTCCTCTCCCCAGTCACGGCTGCTCAGTGGAACAATCCTGCCCTGTGCATTTATTTTGGTAGTGAGGGGAGTCAAGGCAAACTCTCTGGCCTTGCTGCTGCAACAAATTTGGTGCAAAACCGCCGCGAAAACATCCACGATGCAGAAACCCCTGAAAGGGCTTTGTTTGCTAAATAATGAAATCGCCTCGCCTGACTCTGCCAAAAGAAGGATTGCACTGCTCTTATCACCACAGGCAGGGCAGGGGCTGAAGGATTATTATTTTTTTTTCCCCCATCGCTGTTTTTCAGTAGCAACATGAGGAGGAGGAAGCTATTTTATCTTATTCCTCTGTGTACAGAGCGGCGTGCAGACTGCGTGCCAGGGAACAGACTCAGCAGGTTTGGCTCTCTCAGACACAAAGCAGCAGAGCTCGGTCCCTGCTGTGAACCCAGCACAGAGGAACTCACTGCTGCTCCCTCTGAGTGGCCAGCAGGGCTCAGTTCCTGCTCACCTGGCCAGGCAGGTGCACCTGAGTGACCCAGAGTGACCCAGAGTTTCCCTCTTCAGGTGACAGCAAAAGCTGCTGCTCCATCAACACTGCTGGCATCGATTTGTCAAGATATCCAACAGAAAAGAGAATTCACCATGGCCAGGGGAGATAACACCTGAGTGCACAGGTGGGATTGGAAAGGATCCTGTATCCTTCTCAATTTTGGGAATGCCACCAGCCCAGAGCTGCTCCTGCTCGTGTTTGATGGCAGCAAGAAGCAAAAAGCACCTTGAAGGTGCCACAGCCTGGGTGGGGCACAGGGCTCAGCACCACGGACAGCAGTGTCACCACAGCAGTCACCCAGGCTCCAGTGGTGTCACCCCCAAATGTGCCAACCCCACCCCAAACGGTGCCAACCCATCCCACCAGTGCTGCCCCATAGCCCAGCCCCACTGCAGGGCAGTGCTGCCCCTTTGCAGGCTGGAAATAGAGAATAAATTCACTGATGGTCACCATGCCATGACCTAAACCAATGAGTACAGTCAGGCTCTACCACAGGATTTCTTTACATGATTTTTGTACAAAAAATCAGCACATTGGCTGGGTCTTCCCAGAGCCTGGGAGCTGTGAGGAGGCTGGCTGGGAGAGCAGGGCAGGAGCTGCCCTGGAATGGGAATCCTGGGATCCAAAGCACTTCCCTTTCCAAATGAAAAGCTGACAATTCCCTTTGGCACAGCTCCCAAACCACACCTTCCATCCCCCTGCCAGGCTGTCAGAGCACCCAGGATCACTGTCCTGTGCCAAATTCTGGGAAGAAAAGGCCAGTCCTTCACTCCCCTCTCCTGCCAGGAGCTGCCAGGCATGCTGAGCTCTGCTCTTCCCCCAGAGATCAGCACCAAACCATCCCCTGCCCCACAGCACCAGGGCTGACCTGGGAGGAGAAGCAGAGTCCCCATTTCCTGTTAACCAAATCCTGATTTCCCTGCTCACAGCATTGTTTCCTAATGGGATTTCACCATCCAACACACTTTGCTTCAGCATTTGGAAATGCAAAATGGATAAAAACCCGCAGCCCTTCTCTTAATGTGCTGGCTTTCAGCGTACATTTAATTTCTTGTTTTGCCTCAAAATGATTCATTAGCTCAGTACATTCATTTTCCACCCAAGTCATCCCTTTCATGGTTTGATTCAGACTCTTCAACTTATTGCTCCACATCTTTTTGCTTCAGGGTGTTGTCCTCAAACACCAAATATAATCTGTCAGCCCTCGGGGTGGGAGTGTGCCCTGATAAATCCTCCTGGACCACTGGGATGGGGCAATCAGGGTGAATTTTTGGGTGAATTCTACATTCTATTGTATGCCTAATTGCAGAAGAATATTAATTTTAGGCTTGAGATTAGACGTGAAAAGAGGCTTGGGCTTAAGTTATTCATCTCAGCACTAATGCCCTCACACAGCAGCAGGAACTGAGGAGGGATTAGGGGAAGACCTGGGGAATTTTAACAGCAAACACAAACTCTTCTGTCACACTTGTGCTGCGCAGGAGGTGACAGAGAGCACATCAAAGAGGCCCCTGAGGAACTCAGATCCTGCCCACAGAAGCCTCTCCCTGAAGCTGCTTTTTCTGTCAAGCACTTCAACGCAAACCCAGACAGCAAAATCAGAGAGAGGGGCACGATCTGACACCAGGTCACGAGAAACCACAGCCAGGGCTGCGGGTCTGAGCAGCCATTCCCCTTCTGGGGGAGGAAAGAGGTCGCTTGATGCGGAGCAGAACATCCGTGAGCCCAGCTGATGCTCACGGTGACTCAGAGAGATCAGCCCTGTCCTGAGCTGCCAGAGCTCAGAAAAATATTCCCCTCTCAGCAATTCAATGCGTTCCCCACTTCACCTAAAGACCCAGAGCCTCTCCCCTCCCAGCCCCGACAGCGCCAGGCTGCTGCTGTGTCAGAAGGAGCAGCGGGAGGAGGAGTGAGGCAGGAACTCAGAGCAAGCACAGCCCAGTACATCCAGCACTTCCATTGCCTCTGGCTGGGAAGCAGCCTGTTCCTAGAAAGAGCCGTGGCTGTGTCACCTGAGCCAGCTCTGCAGGGACACATCCCCTGCCCCTCTGACACAGCAGCGAGCTCCACATCCAGCGCCTTGTTTGTACAGCACGTCCTCCCCCCAGGGAAGGCAGGTGGGGAAAACCAACAAAACACAACCTCGGTAACATCAAAGCACAGATAAGAACTCCTCTGGTCCAGAAACGCTTCCCGGGCCAGCTGAATGCCAACCATCTGACTGCCAGCCAGGAAATCGATGTTTAATTTTAGTTTGAGAGCCCATTACAAAGTGCTGATTTCTCATTTCAGCATGCACATTATGCAGAGACCACTGCTGTGCCGGGGGCTGGAGGGATGGCTGGGAATTGCTGAGCAGCGGTTGCAGGGGTAATAATACCTCAGAAAATAAGATTAAGAAAGGAGCAGATTTTTCATTGCTCTTAATTGAATCCACAGCAACTGCATTGTTAAATATTCTCCCTTTTATCCAGGCTGCTTCCACCCCGACTGCCAAAACTCCCTTTACTCACATACCCAAATTATTAATAATAAAGCAGCACCCTGCCCATTAGAAGAAGTTGATAATCCAGGAAGGGGTTGAGTTTTTCCCATTTTCTGGCAAACAAACCTGCTCTGCTGAGATACAACCCAAAGGTGTCAGACTGTGAGACCTCCTTAAGGAAAGACAGGTTAATGTGTTTAAAAACCCTGAAAGGCACCAGCCCTGCAAAGATCATTCCAAACCCACAAAATGTAACCCGGGTGGGAAAACACCCTTTGGAAGAAGAGCAGTCAGAAGCTCACAGGAGAGGTTTTCAGGGCTGTGTTCATACAGATGAAGTGTTAACTCCAGGCACCCCGAGCTGAAAAGCCATTAATGCTCATTATTATCCCTCCAGGAACCCCCGGACACGCTTGGCAAGCAGCTCTAGGAAAAATCACCTTTCCCTGCATGGCCCCTCTGTGTTTCTGTGCCTTTGCAGAGCAGCCCTGACCTCCCTTTACACGGAAAAACAAGATCCTGTGTAATTTATTACTGCCACAAACACCTCCTGTATTTCAGGACCCCAACAAATGTCACGGCGTGACATTATCAGCTCAATAAACTTCAGAGGGCCACTAATACTCAGATAAATGCACAGAGCTGCCTGGCACAGCCTCTTGCTGAAGTGTTTTTCACGAGGTGCACATGCACCAGTTCTGCCCCGGAGACGCCAGGGAATGCCCTAGATTGTCACCAGGCACTCTGCAAAATTGCTTTTCAAAAGCTGCCAGAGCTTGGAGGTTGCCAAGGCTCAGGCAGAGCCCTGCAAAAACCACCCCTCATCCCACCGAGGATCCTGCAGCCAAGGCACAAAAAAAATTCCAGCTGAAATATCCCTCAGCAGCAGAACTGCCTGCAAATGTCCACGTTTCTGAGGAAATCTAAAGATTTGATTTTTTTTTCTCTGTTTACTAGTTGTTCTCTATCCCAATGGGAAGCTAAAATCACAGAGAAAGGAGCCTCTGCTTCCTCACCGGAATGTTTTTTCCTCTGACATTTGTCTCTGTGAAAATAGTGAATTTGCCAAAAAGAAAAAAAAGAAGAAGAAAATAAAAAATGTTGGTGCTTCATCCCCTCTCTCTCTGTGCAGGATTTGGCCTTTCCACCCCCGTGCAGTGCCAGAGCTGCTCCCACACTCAGGGATGTGGGGCATGGACACCCCCAGAGCCCCCTGAGACAGCCAGGATCCCCCCACCTGCTCCCCTAACAGCACCCCCTGCCCAAGGGTGCCCCAAGGAACCCTTTTCCTAAAAAAACTTCTCCTTCTGCCAGGATTTTTGGCTATCCACCAGCTTCTGGAGTTACAGTTAGTGGGAGAGTTGAACCCAAAGAGCTGCAGCTCCTTTCACAGTCAAACAGACAATACCAATACATTGATTAATGCAGATTGGGGATATTAGAATATACAGAAGATGCCTGGGAACCCCCCTGGAGAGCAAGGATGTAGGTATTTATTAATAAAAGTACTAAGGAAATACTTTTATCTATTGATCCCGAGTCAATTATAAAAACCTTCTCTGCATTTTCTTTCCATTAGCCTGGAGAGGAAAATCCTCCCTGGCCCTGGCAGGGGAGCAGGAGCTCAGCACTGCTGGGAGAGCCAGCAGGGCTCTGCCAAAGGTGGAATTTAAACTGTGCGGGAGCAGGACCCCAAAAGTCACAGGGACCCCTAAAAAGGACCCCAAAAACACAGACCCCCAAACCAGGGAAGCCCAAGGGACACCTGAAGCCCAGCACAGGGACCCCAAGATCAGCAGCCACAGCCTCAAATGGGGTTTTTCCCCCACACTCTCCCCTGCAGGAACAGAACCCCAGAAGTCACAGGGACCCCAAAAACACAGACCCCCAAACCAGGAAAACCCAGGGACCTCCAGATCAGCAGCCACAGCCTCAAATGGGATTCTCCTGCACACTCTCCCCTGTGGGAACAGAACCCCAAAAGTCACAGAGACCCTTAAAAGGGACCCCCAAAAGTCGAATCCTTGCTGAGGGGCTGCAGAGAGCTGGGCTGGAGGATGACTCCTACCTGCCACTCCCAGAGAGGTGCATCCAGGTGAGTTGGTGCTGATCCCAGTGGGAGAGACATGGATCCCATGGGGCTGGTGCTGCTGGAGCAGCTCAGGGCCAGGAGTGGCTGCACTTTGCAATTCAAAGCACTTTGCAAACGTGTCCTGCCTTGAATGATCCAGGATCAGGAGGGTCAGGATCCAGGGGAGGTGGGATCCAGGGCAGGGCAAGCACCAGAGGAGCAGGATCCAGGGAGAACAGCTGGAATTTGGAATCCATCCTGACCCCCTCCTCTCCTCACAGCCCCAGCAGGAGAAGCTGAGGAGGAGCTGAGGGACCTGGGCTGCTGCACCTTCTGAAGAGGAGGCCCAGGGCTCATCCTGCAGCTGCTGCATGGGTGATTGCAGAGAATCCCAGAATCAGCAAGGTTGGAAAACCTTGGACATCATCAAGTCCAACCTGTGCCCTGACACTGCCTTATCACCTCTGATCCTCCTCTTCCTCCTCCAGGATAAACATCCCCAGCTCCCTCAGCTGCTCCTCTCAGGGCTTGTGCTCCAGCCCCCTCACCAGCCTTGAACTGGATCCTTGAAGGGAAGGACTCTTCCCTCCTGTGCCCGCTGTCCCCGGGGGTGCTGGGTGCTGCCTTCCCTGCTCCCTGCAGGCAGAGGCCCTGAGGGCCCTGATAACGGGAGGATTCTGCAGGATTTCTGCTCCCTTTGAGGTGAATCCGGGCTGGGAGCAGCAGGGCAGCACGCAGGAAGCATCTCAGGGCTCTCCCAGCTGCACTCACACGGCTCTGGTGCTCACTGCCCGAGAGACCCAGCCAAAAGCAGCCTGCACCTCCCCGGGATCAGCACAAAGCCTCTCCCTGTCCCTGCAGCCTGGAGAGGGCCGGGATGCACCAGGGGGATGCAGAGCAGGACAGAGAGGAGGGGAAAAATCCCCAAAACTCAGTGACTTCACAGGAAGAGGTTATGGCCTCTTTGAGTCCTCCCGCTAAGGAGGGAGGGACTCATTCAATCAATCACTGAAGCAATTATTTCAATGGAATTTCTCCACGTATTTAGAATCAGAGGACACTGTGGAGCTGGGAGAATATTCCCAAGCAATGGGAGCAGCTTTGAGCAGCTGGAGAGGGGCAGGGCAGAAGGAATAACAGCCAGCAGGGCTGGGGCAGCAGCAGCTTTCAGAACCACCCCCTCAGCAGGAGCCAGGGCAGCAACAAACCCACACCGTGCCCTGTCCCGCCCGGCCTTTCCCTCCCTGCCCGGGCAGGGTTAATGCCTTTGCTCCACAGGCTCTGACGAGTTCCCCGAGAAGCCATCAGATGGATCTACACCACTCCGAGCTCTCCTTTGTCTCCAGGACTCCTTTCTGGCATTTGTCTTTAAAAAGCAACACCATTCATATGAAAAGTTGATTAATTCCACTCGTTATAATTAGGCTCACAAACAAAAGCAGCTCTTCCCCCCTGCGAGCACGGGGGATAATGGTCCTTACCCTTCTCACGAAAGCGTTCGGGTTCCAGGGGTGAGAAGCTCTGTACCCAGCACTAAGTGTTATTATTAAGCTGTCATTAAAAGCATTTCAGGAAAAGTTCACAAACTGCAGGGGTTTCTGTCATCACAGCATCTGGCCGGGACAGCAGCAGGGCTGAGTGCTGCTGCCAAAATCACAACGGCACCAAATTCCCTCTCTCCATGGCAGAGCCTCAGCCACAGCCACCCTTGGAGGGGACTCACCTCCGAGGGTCTCTGTGGGATCAGCTCCCACCGCGGCGGGCCTGGGGGGCTGCTCCATCCCCACCGCACTCCTGGGGGGTCCTCGGCATCCTGGCAAACCAAACAACCCCACCAGGAGAGAGGCTGGAGCGGGGGAACACCGCTACTCACTGACAGCATCACACCTCTGCAGAAACCTTTGGCCGCAGCAGACACCGGGAGGATTTGCATGACACAGGCAGAAATTCACTGCCTGTGGTTTATCCCCTCGCTTTCCCTTTTTAGCCTTGGCAGCACAACCCAACAGCTCCTGCTTCACCCAGCCACTCCTCGGCAGAGTTTGGGAGACTTCTCCCACAAACTGCAGCAACGGAGTCTCGGGGAAGGAGGAACACTTTGCAAAGAGCAGAGGAGAGCATATTTAGCAGCTGCAAGAGAGCTGGAAACAGAAGGAAGCCTTTGAAGAGCTGGGCTGATGGAGAGAGATGGAAAAATTATGTAAAGTAAGAAAACACATCCAGAGCTTGCAGGCAGGCTGTGAGCCCGGAGGGGGACGGGCTGATAGCAGAGGAGCCTTTGATTCCTCTCCTCTTCCCGGTGGTCTCTGCATCAACACCCCAAATGTTAACAACTTCCAAACGTTGGGGTTTAGGAGAGAGGAGCCAAAACCCCAGAAACTGCCCAGGAATAGGAGCAGTGCCCTGAAATCTCCCTCCCACTTAGAGCCACGAGGCTGCTCCCACTGCCGGGGGCTCAGCTGGTGCTCTACAGCCGTGCCCTGCTGGCTGCAGATGGACGGAGGGGATTCCCGACCCAAACCCCTCTTTGTGGCCGGCGGGGAGCAGGGAGGGCAGCTCCCCTTGCCTCCCCGGGTCCCCGGCAGTGGGAGCAGCCCTTATGTAACTGCAGCACAGGAGCCTCACGCTGAATCCCAGAACTGTCAGCGCAGCCTTTGCAAAGCCATTTTTACCTCTCTAAGTGTGGCTCATCAGCCACGAGCACCAAAACTGCAATCCCGGCGTGGTAACTCAGCAGGGAGAGGGAGAAATGGAGCACGCCCGAGCAGCTGCTGAACAAATCTCCCTACAAAACCACGGTGCTGCCGACACGGTTCCCACCCCTGGGCGCGTTTGACAGGCTCACAAGCAGAGCAATGAGACCCTGAAGCTTTTCTGTGGCTTCCAATCCCTTCCTGCTCCTTAACAAAGCCCACGGCAGGTTAAAATGGCCGGAGGAAAAAGGGGAGGTAAGTGTGTACCTGTCGCAGCTGCGAGGAAATTAAAAACCCTGGGGTAAAATCTAAATCTGTATCTGCAAGGGAAGCATGAAAAGTCTCCAGGCAGAGCACAGTAATGAGGCACGGCCAAGCCACTTTTCCAGGTGAGTACATAACGGGGTCACTCTCTGCTTCCCAGGATTGAATGAGAGCGGCGCCGGCTCCTCACCCGGGCAGAGCCGCTGGCAGCGGCGCCGGGCAGCGCGCCCCGAGCATGAGTCAGCCCCGGCTGCGCAGAGCCAGCGCTGCGGGCACCGGGAGCGCGGCAGCCATGCGCAGGGGAGGTGCCGGGGCAGCACCCAAAAACCGGCAGGGAGGAGATGAGGAGGTGCCAGGGCAGCACCCAAACCCAGCCAGGAGATGGCAGGGGCAGCATCCAAAAACCCAGCCAGGAGGAGCTGAGGGCAGCACCCAAATCCAGCCAGGAGAAGGTGCCAGGGCAGCACCCAAACCCAGCAGGGAGATGGCGGGGGCAGCACCCAAACCCATCAGGGAGGAAATTAGGAGGTGGCAGGACAGCACCCAAAAACCCGGCAGGGAGGAGATGGGGGCAGCACCCAAAAACCCAGCAAGGAGGAAATTAGGAGGTGCCAGGGCAGCACCCGAACCCAGCCGGGAATGGCAGGGCAGCACCCAAAAACCCAGCAAGGAGGAGGTGCCAGGGCAGTACCCAAAAACCCGGCAGGAAGGAGATGAGGAGCAGGGACAGCACTCAAACCCAAGCCAGGAGGAGCTGAGGGCAGCACCCAAACCCAATCAGGAGGTGCCAGGGCAACATCCAAAAACTCAGCCAGGAGGAGCTGAGGGCAGCACCCAAACCCAGCCAGGAGGAGCTGGGGGGGCTCCAGGCTCTCCCATCCCCAAAGCACCGCCCTCCCCTGCCAGCAGCTGCCGTTTCCCAGCAGGAATGATCTTTGCACCATTAATGTTTATGGCTTTAAGCATTTGTGCGGTGCCTTCCTCCCTGGAATCTGAAAACACCCTGGCAATGCCCCCGGGTACCGGGGGTGATGCCCGCGGGAGGAGCGGGGCAGGAGAGGCCCCGTGCCCGAGCTGGGGGACGGGAGGAGCAGCAAATCCGCTAAAACCCGGCTGCGTTTGGGTGCTGCCCCTGCCACCTTCTGGACTCTTCCCGGCTGAGTTTTTGGGTGCTGCCCTGCCATCTCCTCACCTTCTCCTGGCTGGGTTTTTGGGTGCTGTCCCTGCCACCTTCTCAGCTCCTCCCGGCTGGGTTTTTGGGTGCTGCCCTGCCATCTCCTCAGCTCCTCCCGGCAGGGTTTTTGGGTGCTGCCCTGCCATCTCCTCAGCTCCTCCCGGCAGGGTTTTTGGGTGCTGCCCCATGTGGCAGAATTACCGTGGCAGCTCCTCAATGCCCCTCCAGCCTCTCCCTTTGCCCCGCAGGTGCCTTCGAGGCCGGGGTTCCCCCTTGGTCTCCTCCTCCTCCTGCGGGCTGGGCCAGCACCTGGAGAAAGGACAGGAACGCTCTGGGCATCCTCAGTGAGCAAGGGCAGGACAGGCAGCAGCCACAGCCCCTGTGGCACCTTTCCATCACTCCCAGCTCCCGGGGACACCCTGCTCGGCCGGGATTCACCCCAGCTTCTCCCAGGGGATGTGACAGGCAGCAGGAGCTGGAGAGGCGCCCCGTGCTCCCCACGCACCTCTGACGAGCTCTGCTGGGATTTGGTTCCGTGCCCAGCAGCGAAGCGCCGGGAGGAGCCGGCGATGCTCGGCACCAGAGGCTGCTGCAAACACCTCGGAGCCGCCCGGCTGAGCTCACCAGGCAGCAATTTCACAGGGACTTTCAAAATGCCACAGTGATTCCCACTCTGCCGTTTTAAAGGACTCCCAGCCTTTTTTTTTTTCTGCATGATGTTCCTGCAGCAGCTTTGCTGTTAAAGCATTGAAATTGTAATGTGATGCAGAGCAGTGTCTGCTTATTCAACAGTGCTAAGGGTTTCTGCTGAAAAAATGTGGAGGATTTCAGCATCTAAAAACTTCCATGAAACTTCTAAAAAAAATCCAAGAAGAAATGATTGACGTTCAAAGAAGAAATTTTGGCTTTGGGGCTCTCCATCAGCACTGCCAATTATGTCTCATGGTAATAACATTTTCTTCCCTCCCCAGGGTCGCTGGATGATGCCAGGTACCATTTCCCATGCATTTTTTCATTTCTCTCAGCATTCTCTTTGTAACACATTATATAAGGCAGAGAAAATGGCAAGGCCCCATCAAGAGGAATTCACAGTGTGCCGCAGAAATGAGGCATGAACTCCACGGAGTCTGTGACAGCCTCATCAGGCTGTGTGGGCAGGACTGGAACAGGGGGTTGTACCAGACCATTGATCTCCAAGAACGTTTCTTAATTTAACTTCAACGAGGAACAAAAAAAATTTGCTTACCCATCAACATCCTGCTGGAGCTGCGGGTTCTGCTGTGAGCCAGGAGTCCCTGCAGCCAGGTGATGTTTTCAGTGTCACCTGCAGCCAGGTGATGTGATGTTCTCAGTGTCACCTGCACCCAGGGGATGTTCCCAGTGTCACCTGCAGCCAGGGGATGTTCCCAGTGTCACCTGCAGCCAGGTGAGGTGCTCAGAGCCACCTGCAGCCAGGGGATGTGCCAGAGCCACCTGCAGCCAGGGGATGTGGCAGTGTCACCTGGAGCCAGGTGAGGTGCCAGTGTCACCTGCAGCCAGGTGATGTTCTCAGTGCCACCTGCAGCCAGGTGATGTTCCCAGAGCCACCTGCAGCCGGGTGATTGCAATGCCCAGGTCACACAGGTGCTGCCGTGGATGTGACAAGAACTGTCTCTGTTTCCACATCCAGCCAAAAGCAGGGGTCAGCCCCGAGGCATTAAAAGGAAAAGGTAAGGGTGTGTGAAACTGTGTCCCTGAGGGAAGAGGCTCCAGGAAGTTTTGCACAAAAACCCCTGGAATTCCCCCCAGAGGTGCCTCACAGGTGTCAGAGCTGCCTGCAGAGCCATGCCAGGAGCCAAAGGTGAACTAAAGCCACAAAAGGATTTTAAATGATTAGCCACCATTTCCCTTATCTGCTCATCAGCTTTTGGTTCAACTGCATGACCAAATCATGTGCTGGAAAGGGAATATCCACTCCAGGAGCTGGTGTGACAGCAAATGCTGTTTCACACATCTTGGCTGCCTCGAACATTTACAGTAAAAAGCACAGCAAAAATAAAAAAAATCCTTGGCCTGCTCTCATCTCTCACATAAAGACACAAAGAAATGAAAAAAGAGAAGGCTGCAATTTTTTACACAGTGTCTCCTTAAAGACTGAAGTGCAAATATCACCCTCTCCATTTATATCCATCCTGGCCAGGCAAAGGCTTTTAGGACGAGAGATGGTTTAATAAACAGACATTTATAATGAGTGCCAGATCTTGCAGCTCCATCATCTGGAAAAGAGTCGATTAAACCAAGTGAGAAACTCCCTGATCTCTAAAGGTGTCTAATGGAATTAAAATTGAATTATATCATGATTAATGTCTTCACCAGCGTGTTCAGCTGTACTCCTTTCCCTCTCTAAAATCTGCCTGTGGGAAACAGAGCAAAAAAAGCTTAGAGGGGGGGAGAAAAGGCCTTAAAAGTTTTGGGAATTGTTCCAGCTCTCCAAAGTTTCTCAGGAAAAGCAGCTGTGAGGTCCCAGAGTGGATCTTGGTGCTCTCCTGTGCTCACTAACCCGTGTTGGAGCAGCAGCACTCGGTGTGTCTGCTGTGAATCACCCTGCTGTGAAAGGGATCAGGGGATTCCAGCAGCACATCCAAACACGGCGCTGGAAAAGGGCATGGGACTCATCCAGCCTCTCATCTCAGCCTCTCACTATTCCCTGCTACAGAGAGGAGCATCCCTTCCTTGCCTCCTGCTGGAAATCCCTATCCTCACTCCCCTCACTCGCTCCCTGGGGTCTGAGATCCAAGCTTTGCTCTTTGTCAGAGTTTTTTTGGGTTTGTTTTTTTTTTAAATGCAGCCCTCGTGCATGCGCAGTGAGGCCGGCACATGTCTGCAAGCAGAAACATTTGTGCTGCTGAACCCTGCAAGGCTGAACATTTCTGAGGCACAGAGCACAGCATCCAGCACTAAAACCATTTACAAGTTCTTAGAGCCAAAGAAATATTTCCCATTAGAGGCCGTAACAGGAGCTGCCTCCAAATTGTTTTTTTCCCTCTCAATTTTCGCACAATAGCTGCTGGCAATAAATCTCCCCATCAGCACTGGGCAGTTCTAAGTGCAGTTACTGTGTGGGAAGAATCCAAACAAAGTGACAATGCTGAGCTTTAAAAGCATTTTGGAGGAAGATGAAAAGGGAAAAAATTGTTAAACTACAGCTGTGGAAGAGGCTGAGGAGCTGTAATGGCTTTTGTGTCACCATCTCACACTGTCAGTGACCCCACGGAGCAGCAGCTCCTGCAGCAGAGCCTCCAGCTCGTGGCAGTCCCTGAGCAACAGCTCTGAGACAACAGCTCGAGACATCTCCACGCTGGAAAGAGACTGTAAAATCTTTTTCCTCACAGAAAAACCTCATGGTGCTGCTTTACTGACCTGGAACTGATGGGTCTTGAGAGACTCCAGAGAAGCAGGGATGAAAGGCTGGCAGAGAACATGAACTTCCCTTTCCTTGTGTGCTGGCTCATGAGTGAGCACATTGCTGCACACGTGTGTGCGAGCACCTCAGGACAGGGATGTCCCCGTGCCAGGGAGCTGGAGCTGCTCCAGACGAGCAGAAAGACCAATCCCAACTCATCTGAAGTGGGAACTGAAGTGGCAGAGAAGGCCTCGGCTCTCAGTGGCGTGGGTGTGATTGCATCAAACCGTAATGAAGCGAATCCATCTCCCAAATCCAACTTCAACAACAGGAACTAAACAGCTCCGTCCACGAAATGCCTTCCCAGAGCCCAGCTGCAGCTTCTTGCAGAGAAATATGGATGCAACCTAATCCCCACTTCTGTCCTTGAGCAAACACCGTGACCGTGCATTAGAAACACCAAACTAAATTAACACACCAGCGTCTACGCCAATTATTCCAATTAAACCCTCTTCTAAGAGCCAATTACCACCCATTTCATTAAATGAGAAGATTTTCAAACAATGCTCCCCTACGGAGCTCTCAGCCCAGATGCAATTACGCACTTCACACGTTGATACTGGACACTGGGCAAACGAGTTTCTCTCGGTCTCTGCAATGCCACCACAGGCAGAGTTTGCCTGAAATGAGTTTTAGGCAATGTTTTAGCTTTGAAAAGCTGTATTTGATACCCATCTGCAGGACCTTTCTCTGTTCAAACTGCTTTTCACTCACTTACAAACCAACACTGCATCAGTGAAAGGCCACCCTCAAATTTAATTGCTCCGAGGGAGGCATTCAGGACTGAGGCAGAGTGGCTCAGCCACATTCTCATCCTGTGGGGAAGTGATGTGAGCTGGAGCAGGATTCCCACTGCTCCCAGCAGCTCATGCTCCCCGAGGCTCCGCGGTGGAAAAACGCCCACTTTTGGCAAAGCCCTGCCTCACTCGTAAACATTTCCCTGAGGGATTTTTTTTGTTTTTTGCTGCTCTCTGACAGGATAACACATTCCTCAGCAATGTCACTCCTGCCCACAGGATGGCAAGGTCTCAAGCTGACATTTGCTAAACATCCTCACCACCTGCTCCCTTAGAAATATTCCTCTCTCCTAGACAGAGGAGACCTTTTCCCTGACAGCTCCTGCCACCAGGGAGGTGGCACATACCTGCCACGGAGCCACCGTCAGCTTCACGCTCCAGCTGCTCCCTGACAGCCACAGGGGCACTGAGCCACGGCCCAGGCTCACACAGGGCTGTGAGCAGCACGCAGGGAATTTGGACAGTCCAGTTCCCAACTGTAATATATGATTTAGAATAAATTCGTGTTAAGAAATAAAAAATACAGTGTATCTTTTTATACGGAACTGAGTGACAGGAAAGAGCAATATACACGGGATGAATTCCTGCCTCAAAAGGTGTTTATTCTGAAAGATTATTTCCATCTAGTGAGACCACAGAAATATGCATTGAATGATAAGATGAATGGATATTTGTGTCCAGAAAAAGAAAAAAGAAGGGATTATCATCTAATAGGATGTCAGAAATCAGAATATTCTGGGAAAAAACTCTTGTTAGAAGCACCATAAGAAAGGACATCATAAATATGTGAAAAAGGATAAGATTGCTAAGAGGAAAACAGGAGGACCTCCCCAGAATCCCACTAAGCCTGAAAACAGAATTAAAAAGGACCCTGTGAAATCAGCACCTCCTGAACTGCCAGGGGTATGGAGCTGTCCCATCCCAGTTCACCCAGCACTGAGCTGATTTGCTTGCGGCTTTTCCAATCTTACTTTGATTTTTAAAATAAATTCCTTTCATTATTAAATTATTCCTTTCATTATTAAATCGGCCGATTCATTTCTAACACCAACCAAACCCGCTTGCAGCGACCCGGAGCCAGAAACTCGCCGCAGCAAAGCCCGAGCGAGGCGATGCCTTTGCCAATATTCACCCGCAGCACACGGGGAGTGAATGAACCACACCGAGCAGCTCGGTGGCTCTGCCCACAGCCCGGGGAACCAGAGCTCCGTGCCTGGAGGGAGCTGCTGAATTGGCTGAACCACACCGAGCAGCTCGGTGGCTCTGCCCACAGCCCGGGGAAGCACAGCTCCGTGCCTGGAGGGAGCTGCTGAATTGGCAGAGCCACGCTCGGCTGCTCGGGAGGCTGCGGGGGCTGCGGGAAGCGCGGCGGTGTCTCTAATCCAAACACGGCTCCTCCCCGAGCCCCAGCGCTCTGGGATGGGGGAAACACCAGCCCGACGGGGCCGGGGATGGGAATGAGCTGGGGAATTCCCGTGGGAGACACAGCTGGCAGAATGTGGAGCAGGGGGATCGCCACTCGAAGAAATCCACAGCCAAACGCACCAAAGGTCAGAGGTCAGTCACACCGGGTGTGCTCGGGGCTGGCCTCACCCTGAAGTGGAGCTGTTTTAAGAATTATGCTGTTGGAGCAGAGGCTGAGAGCACTCAGCACCCGTGTCCATCCCCAGAGCTGCAGGAGAGGGACAAAGCCCATCCTGGAGAGAGGAGCCCATCACAGCCCCCTGCAAACCAGCACCAGGTGTGGGGGAACCTGGGGGTCCCTCAGATGGGAAGAGCAGCAAGCAGCAGGTGAAAAAGGGAGGATTCAAGCTGCAGATCTCCAAGAGTTTGGGATATGCAGAGAGGAGGATGGCAGCACCTTCCTCAGGGCCCTGGAGGATCCCAGTTTGTGGCCTGGACAGGAGATGTGCACAGCCCCACTGCTGGCTCCCCTACACCCCCCAGAGAGCATCTCCAGCACCTCAGAGACAAACCCTGCACAGCAGCCAGCTCTGTGGAAAGCTACAACCGAAAGCTCCAAGACAGGTGACAGCAGAGGGTCCTAGAGAGAGTAAAAAAATGCCAATTTACCTGGGATTTGTGGAGGAGCTGGACGGGAGTGATGTGAGCGCTGGCCTCCAGAGGGCCCTTCTCACTGAGCAGCAGCAAAAATCATCCGTGACAAAGGAACTGGTGACAGCAGCGACATGAAATGCTGCTCAGCAAGCAATGGCAGCAATGGGGCAGAGAGGGAGGGACAGGCCCCGGCAGGCCCAGGGGGTCAGGGCAGGGCTGTGACACCGGTGAGGGAGCAGTTTGTGTCCCAGCCGGACACGGCAGGAGGTGCACACTCCTCATTGCTTCCTGTGACACCCAGCACCCCGTGCAGGGACACAAAACCCTCCCTGGGTGGCAGAAAGGTCCTGAGGGAACAGTCCCAGCCCTGCTCCACACCCTGAGGGAACAGTCCCAGCCCTGCTCTTCACCCTGAGGGAACAGTCCCAGCCCTGCTCCTCGCCCTGAGGGAACAGTCCCAGCCCTGCTCCTCACCCTGAGGGAACAGTCCCAGCCCTGCTCCTCACCCTGAGGGAACAGTCCCAGCCCTGCTCCTCACCCTGAGGGAACAGTCCCAGCCCTGCTCCACACCCTGAGGGAACAGTCCCAGCCCTGCTCCTCACCCTGAGGGAACAGTCCCAGCCCTGCTCCTCACCCTGAGGGAACAGTCCCAGCCCTGCTCCTCGCCCTGAGGGAACAGTCCCAGCCCTGCTCCTCACCCTGAGGGAACAGTCCCAGCCCTGCTCCTCGCCCTGAGGGAACAGTCCCAGCCCTGCTCCTCGCCCTGAGGGAACAGTCCCAGCCCTGCTCCTTGCCCTGCAGCCGGCAGCAGCCCCAGTCCCAGGGAGTTCCAGCTCCAGCCCACCAGAGTGTGCCACACACACGGTGGCACAGTGACACGGTGGCACAGCACCCACAGCCCCACTGCTGGCTCCCCTACACCCCCCAGACAGCGTATCCAGCACCTCAGAGACAAACACTGCCCAGCAGCCAGCTCAGTGGAAAGCTACAACCAAAATCTGTCAGCACCTCACCAGGGCCCAGCTCCACTGAGCAAAACCAGGATATCTCAGCTACAAACCCAGCCCTCAGTTATTTCTCAGCTCTCCTCAGGCAAGATTTTGGTTCATCAAAACAGCAGTGCCACAAAGGAAAGGTGTGGTGGAAGCTCTCAGCTTCACCGAGGGACACCTGGCTGTGTCCCCCCTCACCACACTGCAGTCACCGCCTCCCCCGGTTAATTCACGGCTGTTTCGCTCTGAATTACCCCGCTGACCTCACGAGCCGCCCACCCCCGGCAGCGTGCGCTGTTCTCCTTCCCCGCAGTCCCTCCTTCCTTCCTCCCTTCCCTCCGGCTGCGCCCACGGGCTGGCCCCGCTCTGAACCCCGGCAGGCTGCGGCCGTGGCCACTCGTACATCGTGTTACACATCCCCGCACACCCACACACCGGCGGGGAGGCAGGCAGGGAAAACAACCCGGCCAGCGGGGTGGGGAGAGGCCAGCAGGATGCACCGTGGCCAGAGGGATCCTGTTCTGTGGGGGGAAAACATCACAGGGGGAAAAACATGGGGAAACACCAATGAGACATGCAGAAAATACATCTGGCTGCATTTCATCCCTAATCTGGGATGTCCCAGCACGTTGGGACTGACCACTGAGGGATGGCCTTGGAGGTGTCCCCACCCCGAGGTGTTGTGGCCATCCTCAAATTTTGCTCCCCACTTTTCTCCCTCTCACAAAGCACCACTGCCACGTCCTGTTGGACTGTCAGCAAACAGCTCCAGGCTGTCTCCCGGAGGAAGAGGAGCAGATGGTCTGTCTGTCTGAGGACAGAAGCAGGACCAAGCAATTGTGGCCACGGTGCAAGTCCAAACAGGCAAAGCCAACCCAAAGCTCCTGGAGTTCCTCCAGAAAGCCACGGAAGGCCCTGGCAGAGCACGTCTGCCCCTGCACCACATGGCTGGTGTAGGTTTAGAACAGAAAATAACTCTTAAAAACACTTGCAAGCATTGCTTCACCCACTGCTCCAGGCTTCCTGCTTTAAAGGACAAGTTTTCTGAGTTTCAGAAGTTTGGAGAACATTGAAAAACACTCCTTTAATCTGCTGGTGGTGTGCTAACATCCATGGCATTTCTGTCTCACCAAGGCCTTGTATTTCAACTCTATCACCACAAAGTTCTTCATTATCAATTATTTATTACCCAGAATAATTAAAGGGGAAACGCTGAACCTGCCAGGGGATTTGCAACCCTCAAAACCTCCTTCCACCCCTCTGGCTATGCAGGGCAGATCTTAAGACATCACCAATGAGGTTGTGGGGACAGAACAGAGAGCAGAGGCTGCCACCTCCCCACAGACTGCCACCACTGGGACCGCCTGCTCCAGCAGCCTGGACTTTGATCATCTCCCTGCAGTAAAACAGCCAGCCATAAATTTGCTAAAATGGCAACAAAAAGCCTCACAAAGAGAGGAAATGAGGTCACAGAGCCCGTAAAATTCAATGCTATTAATTCATACCAAGTGTGATGTAGAAACAGAATCTAAACTCTGAACTCTCTGAAAGATAATTTTTTTTTAATTGCAGCAATGCAGCAAATTAATGGGCTGATAATAGAAGAAATCTCCAGATTTGGGGACTGAGAGGCTGCACTGCCAACCCTTGGTGGGAAACCTGAGAGCAGCTGGCAAGAGCCTTGCACAGAGCCCGTGTGACCCGCTCTGAGCTGGCAGCCAGGAGCAGGATGAGGTATTTTATTTGCAAATGAACACCTTTATCTCTGCTGTGGATCCAGGCAAGTGCCAGTGGAGCAGAGGCAAATGCAGCATGGCAGGGAAATCTGTGCTCGCTGCGGGGCTTCACTGCCAACGTGTTCACGTCTCTCTGGATGAACAGTGCTAAAACAGACAGCAAAGGATTGCTCCTGTCTCTTGGTGGGACTGCTCAGATCCAGAGATGTTTGGATTCGAGTTCCAGCCTTTTATTCCTGTCTGAGCTGCACAGACTGCAATAAAATGAGTGAGATGCCTCAAAGGAGCACGTAGAGGAGCACTAACTGTACATAACTCACTAACCAAGTTATTCAAGCTCTGCTGGTGATCTCTTTTCTCACAGGGGTCTGAGGGAGAGCAGCTGACACCTGAGCAGGGCTGGCACCAGGACAGGGCTGGAGTGGAACCTCTGTGTCCCCAAGGCTGCGAGCGGGGCATGCCCAACACTCCCTGCACGCAGTCAGACACGGAACAGGTTGTGCAGAGGAAAAGCAATGAGCACCACCTTCAGAACAGCAATAAATTATCTCCCTCGGGAGCGAAGATGCAGCCGTGATGAGAGAAAGTGGTGGGAAAACACAGCACTAAAATTTAATGCACTCTCTGCAATTACAGCTACAGCTGCCAAGTTGTTTCTCGTGCTGTCACTACGGCAGTGGTGACAGCTTTGGTCTCAGCCCGACCTTCCAGCCTCACCTAAAGCAGCACAACCCCCCTGGGGATTCCTGCAGGCTCAGAGCTTTGCTGTGCTGGCAAACAGCAGCCCCAGCAGGGCTGTGCACACACACTCACACTGGTGACACCTCCCTGTGCTAAAGAGACCCTGTGAGATCTCTGCCAAGGTTTGACACCACCCGGGCTGCTCCCCTGAGGGAGCTGCTCCCTGCCCGTTTCCAGCAGCCTGAAGTGGCACAGGACCTCCAAGGAGCAGAGAGATGCACCAGGGCCACAAGAGGAGCAACCAGGATTGCCCCACCAGGCTTCAGTGCCACCCCAAGAACACCTAGAAGGAGCCAAGACCCCAGCATTTCCTTCCCTGCACTCCGTTTGCCAGGGAATTTTTCAATTAGGAAAATTTCAGTGTGTCCTGTACAACAGGTTGAGGGGAGTAAAACAATTCATTTTACCCCTGTGTTTGATTTTCCACGAGTAAGGTCAATGCCAGCCCCAGGGGCTGCCCTGGGAACGTGCCCACCCCACCTGCAGACCCCCTGCTCGTGCTCTCCCCTTCACTCAGACAGGTTTCAATACCTCAAAATGCTGTTTTCTCTTTCAAGCTCATTCTCCCAATAAATAGGAAAGAAACCAAAGGGAAAGTAAATAAGTGGGAAAAGAAAACCACCCCAGGGAGGGATGGAAATTTGAGCCCACAGTGTTAAATTGCACTAAATAACTGAAAAATCAATGTTATTCTTCCTTTTCCTCAGGGCACAGCCGTTCATGGCAGCACTCCAGGGACACCTCTGCTCATTCCACCAGCCTGCTACGTGCACTTACTTTTATTGCAAGCAAGGGCCCACTGCTGACAGTGAAAACAATATCCCTGGAAAAAAGCAACGGCCATTTTTTAAAATAAAATAATAGTTATAATTACAAGAGAACCGCGTTTCCCCTTTGCTCTATTACTTTCATAACTTTCCTAACACTCCTGCTAACGTCCAGGGGTACCTGCCTGAAGATGAAGGCACAAGAGCACACCAATAGCTGTGAGGAAACATCAATTAAAAAAGCTCCAAGCAGCACTGCAATTAAGGCACAGCATTGGGAATCATCCCTGCAGCCTTTCAGAACAACTGGAAAAACAAACCTCAATTAAGAATGCTGTCATTAAAAAAATCTGCAAACACAAGAAAACCCAAATCAATTTTACAAAGCTGCCTCGGGTTTCCAATGCCCTTCATCCTGATGTATCCATCTGGAGCTGGGCTGAGGAATCCAGTGCCAACATATGTTGGATTTGCCTCGTTAAGGGTGAGGAGCTGCTGGAGAGGATGTGCCCACACTGTGCAGGAGTGTGGGTTTCATGGTCAGTCCTCCATGTCAGGGGGCAAACGGGGCTGGCAGCAGATCTGGGAACACCAACACACTGCCCTAGGAGATTTCCCGACCCTGCTCCAAGCTCTAGACCCACCACACCATGTTCCACAAGATCCTAGGGATGGTGCAGGCCTGGGATGCTCGTTCCCATTTGATGCAGGAACAGGATGAGCCTCTCTGGAGGAGCACAGTGAGTCCAGCCCGCTGCTCCTGGCCAGCAGCTTCTCCAATGGCTCAGATGGATCTGGGGACTGAGTTCAGTCCTGCCCACAGCCTTGGCTGGCACAGCTCAGCTGTTGGCATCTGCTCTGGAAAGAGCCACCCCTGCACGTGCCACGTGCCTGCCTGGCCGGGGAGCAGGGACACACAGGGATGGATCCAACAGGAGCACACAGGGATGGATCCAACAGGAGCACACAGGGATGGATCCAACAGGAGCACACAGGGATGGATCCAACAGGAGCACACAGGGATGGATCCAGCAGGAGCAGGGGTGGATCCAGTGGGAGCAGGGGTGGCTCCAGCGGGAGCACACAGGGATGGTCCCAGTGGGAGCACACAGGGATGGCTCCAGCGGGAGCAGGGATGGATCCAGCGGGAGCACACAGGGATGGATCCAGCGGGAGCACACAGGGATGGATTCAGCAGGAGTAGCACTCCTGCTGCAGGCTGGCAGGGGAAAACTCCTGCTTGTGCTGTCACACAGAATCTTCCTGACCAAGCCTTGACTCAGGGAAACAGCCTAATCCAATTAATTTTGTTTTGTTTTGCTTTGCCAGGTGGCAAAAGCAGAGGAGAAGCAATTAAATTTCTCTGGACACACGGGCACACCCAAGCTCCTGTTTGGCATCCCACCACCATCAGTGAAATTTGTTACTTGGTTTGTTCAGGCATCATCCCTGAGCTGTCCCTGGAGAGATTCTGCACCCAGGGCTGCTGGAAATGGGTCTGGACTCCATTACTGAGGGAATGGATATTAGCAATAATATCCATCCTGATTTACAAACAAGGGATCAGACTGCAGGGGATGAAGAGCCTCCCCGAGGGGAATTTTGTGGCACACAGGCACCGGAGCTGAATCTCCTAATTCCAGGTACAAACCTTCATTGGCACAGATGCTACACCCTGAGGAGAATTTGCACTGACTTAAAATATTGGCCATTACCTCACCAGCGCAGAAATAAATGTCTCTAACTTCTGGATACAAATTGGAATTTTCAAATTGGCATCTGCATCTTCCAAATAAAATGAGGAAAATTGCCCATTAAATCAAATAGCAATGAAGTGAGGATTCAGCCACAGACATATTCAAGGAACCTGCCTCGGGAACACAAAACTACCCAGCTCCATTAATGTAATGATGCATTTTGATGAGGAAGTCACTTGGGGCATGTTAGCATGAAAACTGCAGGGATAAGATCCTCCAAGGCTGATATTGCAGCACTTCACTTTGCTCATGCCAAGCATAATCTGACCTAAGATTCAGAGCCAGCACTTAGTGACAAATTAAAGAGACAAAGACCAGATACCAGGTCACAGACAAAGAAGTTGTAAGACTCTAAAAAACTGAAAGGAGAAACTTAAAAGAATTGTCCCCGGTTGTCAAAATCCTCTTTTCTTGGTTATGCAACATCCAAAATATCTTTGATTTTAAATAGGAGATGTTAAAATTTTATAGAGAAGTTGCTGAATTCTTCTGCACAAGCAGCTTTTCCAAACATTCTCATCCATCAAAATGATTTTTTGCTGATAATTAGCCTCAGAAAAATGCACTTAATCAAAGTGACATCCATTACTTCTCGCTCCTGTAAATAGGACTGTGGCTTCTGACGATGATTTTCTGGAAAGTGTTCAGACTATTTAAATTAGGCAACGAATAAGCTCCTAATGACACTTTTCTGAGATACAGTTTAATTTTATTTACGGGCTTTTTTTTTTTTTTCTTTCTTTCTTTCTTTTTGTGCCCCAACCCAGCTGTCAGCACTGTCCAAGAAAAGAGAATGCAGGAGATCAAAAACTGCCATGGCCAGGACAGCAAACATCAAAGGGATGCCGCAGCTTGGGGTATGAAACAATATTTATCCACCCAGCAGATGTGCTTTCTCAGCTGCCTTTAATCAGCCCTTGCAGCATCCCTTCAGAACAGGAGCACCCAGCACCAGCTCCAGGGGATGCTGTGCTCAGGCATCACCCCTGAGCTGTCCCTGGAGAGATTCTGCACCCAGGGCTGCTGGAAATGGGTCTGGACTCCATTATTGAGGGAATGGATATTAGCAATAATATCCATCCTGATTTACAAACAAGGGATCAGACTGTGGGGGATGAAGAG
The DNA here is from genome assembly GCA_910950805.1 of Acrocephalus scirpaceus scirpaceus. Taxonomy (NCBI): domain Eukaryota; kingdom Metazoa; phylum Chordata; class Aves; order Passeriformes; family Sylviidae; genus Acrocephalus; species Acrocephalus scirpaceus. The sequence continues at coordinate 2,210,793 of OU383790.1, read as the reverse complement.
CCTCCCCCAGGGGAATTTTGTGGCATACAAGCACCAGAGCTGAATCTCCTAATTCCAGGTACAAACCTGCAATTCCAGGTGCAAACCTTCAATTCCAGGTACAAACCTCCCTGTTCCCTTCCCTCAGCTCCATGGCACAGAGGATTCCCATGCCCAGAGGAACCTGAAAATGCAGCCAGGTCCCAGCAGGGTTTGTGCCCCCAGTTCTTCATTTTCTCTTGGTTACAGACTCAACATTTCAAACTCTGCCTTTGCTGGTGCATCCCAGAGGCTCCGGGTGCTTTCATGCCCACAAAACATCAGTGAGATAAGAAATGCTGTACTGCCATAAGCAAGCAGAACAAATCCATTTTTCTCTCAGTGTTGACACTGACAGCACTTTCCAAATGGGAAAGGGAAGTTCTGAACTAGGCAGGACTAATGCCAGACAACGGAGGCGGCTGCAAGGCTCTCAAAGAGAAATCACCTCCCGATCAGTCAGATCCTTGCCCTGAGAGCAGTTTGTACCCTCTGGGAATTCAGAGCTGAATGACACCTAATCCTGTTTGTCTAACCCAAAGGCCTGCCCGGCAGCAGAAATGTCAAACCCAGAATTTAAATAGAGCTAAGCCCCAAAGCCTTCCACCATCTCGTGGTGGTGAGTTCCAAAGATGAGTAAGATAATCCTGGAAGGAGCACTTGGACTTGACAACTCTAGATTTGCTCGTCATTAGGCTTTTCTCTCTCTGTTTCACAAATCCATTTTCCTCCCACATTCCCTTCCCAGTCAGCCGTTTCCTATCTGCTTCCTGGCCAATTTATTGCATCTACCACAGGACTCTGGAAATGTGATTTTAATTCTGCTGTCAGTCATTCCACCTGCCAAAGAGCAAGCCCTGCTCGGATCAACTGTGCTCATCTTCCACGTTCCAGAAACAAAAGTCAATTAGGAGCAGCCTAATTTACCCCGTTCCACCTCACATTCACTGATCAGTTCCTTCAGTTCCGGGGGTTATCTGGACCTGCTCTCCTCCTGCTGTACCACAGCTCTCTAATTATCTGCTTGTTCCAACGAGCTCTCATCTCCTCGAGCTCCAGCATTACCTCATTCCCTTGCCTCAGCCCGGGGTTAGTGTCTCTTCAGCATCCTCTGTGATGAGGATGCACTAATTCATCTCTAACAGGAACGGTTTTCATTCTCCAGAAGCAGCAAAACCCAGGCTCCCTTTTGGCCTCCAATCCTTTTAGTCTTTGCTGACCCCAGAACCGTCCTCACCTCCAGCAGCACGCTCATTCCAGGGTAAGGTTCAAAGGCAGATGTTTGACACACTAATGTTTTAAGCGTTCCTTTTACAAATAAATGAGATATTCAGCATTATGGGTGGTTTCCCTCAGTGTTACAGCTCTGAGTCTGAGTTCTGTTTTACCACTCAAGGTTTACATGGGGGGATTTTCCTCAGCACGTCCCTGTCAGGGCTCTAACAAAGCCCATCAAAGCACAACTCTGAGCTGCTTATCATCCACGAGCACAGCAAAGCCAAAAAGTCTTTCAGCTTCTCATTCTTTTCTTCACCAGCCCAAACCAGCTCCTGATTCAGTGGGTTTGGAGCAGACTAATGAACTCATTGTAATTACCCCAGCGAGCTCAATTCAGCCACAAGGTCCCACTATTATTAATGGCTTGGACTGGAATTTAGGCCTGACAACATTTCCCAAAGCCCACAGCTCATCTCAGCTCCCAGCGAAGTCAAGTGGGCTCCAGTGAGCAGCAAATGTGGGCTCAGAGATCTGCATTCCCAAGTGCAATGAAATTATCTGTACTTTCCAGATGAAGGGGAAATCAAACAACTCAAGGAAACAGCACAAAGCCAGTGAAACTGAGAGATCTTGAGAAACAAAGCTAATGAATTCTTGAGAAACAGGGCTAATGAATTAACAAAACAACCCAGAGTATCTCCACATTAAAATTAAAGAGAGATGCTGAATCAGAAAGACGCAAATCTAGAGGAAAATGAAGGTTAAGGGGTGTAACCAGAGAAATACAGAAAGAACACAGTCTGCAATTGCCATCTTCCATATTTCAAATACTTAAAGATGAAAACGTTTAAATCTTCAAACTTGACCAAATGAGCCGTATCACAACCATTCTGAAACCCAGACATTTTCTGCAGCAGGAATTTCATGTTAACTTCTCACTTGGTGTCATAAAACTATATTAATGTTTAAGTGTCTGTTCAGGAAATCTGGGCTTTAAAACCTCCAGGATCACAGACTCATTTTCGAGCCAGACCAATTTTATACAGCGATAAAAGTTAGGAACACTTATAGAGAACATTTGTAAAACCCACATTCACAGACTCAAAGCCAAATTCACTTTTTTTTTTTGCATGACACTTGTACATATTAAAAAAAAAGAAATTATCTTTTAAAAGAGATGCACAAAAGCCTTGATGCAGGTGCACCAAGCACACAGCAGCTAGTCAAGGACTAACCAGTAATTGAAAGGTTTTTTCCAACACCTCTCTTTGTTTGCATCACGCAATTAATTGGTGGGGAAAGATAAAAATCTGACTCCCCATTAGCACTGCAGCTCCTGGGTATTTATGAGATGGACAGAGTTGAAGGGAAGGGGCTTGTTCCTCTTGATTTAACTGCTCTGCCCATGGAATTCTCTGGCCACGCATGGCATTCCCTCTGTTCTCACTCAGCCTGGGGATAGATCCCGGGCAGGCAGGAGCAGCAGGCTGGTGCCAGCACACAAAGGCCATTCCTCTGGTCAGCACCAGGGAGGGAGAGCGGCACCACAACCCCAGCAGCTCTCCAGAGTCACCCTGCTGCCAAAGGAGCATCCCAGCACAGCCTGGAGGAGCCGGCCCTCCTAAATAAATGGTTGTCAGCCCAAATTCCACACACAGGGAGTTCCACCAGCCCCTCACTGTCCTGCACTTCTTCCAGACATCCATCCCTTCTCCTTGCCAGCCCCTGGTGGACTCCAGGGCACAGCTCCGAGCCTGCCGGCCCAGCACAGCCACAGCTCCCAGCGCATCCAGCGCCCCGGAGCCCCCAGCTGCTCCCGGAGCCACTCTCTGAGGCACCCGCGGCCTCCACCCGCTGCATACCCGCACATCGCAGCGGTCCCGCACGCCGCTGGCTCCTCCAGCGCACCGCAGTGCCCGAACAGCCCCGGACCCCCAGGCTCTCCTGCCCGGAGCCGCCGTCAGCACCGCGGAGAGCTCCGCGCCCGCGGGAGCAGCACCGCGGAGAGCTCCGCGTCCCCTTCCCGCCTCGGGGATCCCGGAGGGTCCCAGGTGTGTCCCCTCCACCCCAGGTGTGTCCCCTCCACCCCAGGTGTGTTCCCGTCCCCGGGCAGCGTCCCAGCTCCGTGTGTCCCTCCCGGCCGCTCGGTGTCCCCGCGCCCTCCACCCCGCTGTCCCCGCGGCGCGCCCCGAACCTGTCGTCGCTCTGGAAGGACTGGTCCCCCAGCAGCAGATCGCGGAAGCGGTACCGGGGCGGTAGGGGCAGCACCTCGGACTCCAGCTCCGTCATCTTCAGGGAGGCGATGTCCAGAATGACCCCGCTCTTGCGGCTCCCGCCGCCGTCCCCGCCGCCGCAGCCGCCGGGCGACGAGAGCCTGCGGGAGGGAAGGGGAGAGCGGCAATGGGGGGGCGAAGGGGGAGCCCTGCCCTGCCCGCCCCCGCCGCCCGCCCCGGCGCCTCCTCCGGGGCCGGCCCCGCGCCACCCGCACCCCCCCGGCCGCGATTACATTGCGGGGCAGGCGGCCGTGCCCCCCCTGCAGAGCGCTCCCCCCGGGGGCATGGGTGGCTCGGGGCTCCGCCGGCTCAGGAGCGGGGCCGGCGGGCTGGGCAGGGTCCCCCGGAGCGCCCCGCAGAGCGGCGCCGGGCACAGGACATTTGCCGCTCGGCAGGCGACCGACGGAGAGCAAGAGGAGCCAATGGAAAAGCCCAATCGGCGGGAGGAAATAAAACTGCTCGCAAAATAATCGAGAGCTGACAGCCGAGCCCAGATCCACCCCCAAGCCTCCTTCCCGCAAGGAAAAGTAGGGACGGGAGGCAGGCGAGGCGATGGTTCCACAACCGTGCTGGAAGCACAAGCACAACCTCCTCCCCGGACTGCTGGCACTTAAATCATCCCAACAACCTCAGGATTAAATGAGAAACCGCGAAGGCTGATGACTCAGTCGCCTGCCCAGCTGCCAAGTGCCGTGGCCAGGAGGATACATCAGCCATCCCCTGGCACACCGGTGGCTCCCACCAGGGGCAGGGATGAGAGGCACAAGGTGGTGGCTCAAAGACGGCTGCGTGTGGCCACTATGAACAGAGAGGAGCTCAAACCCAGCCAGCTCTCAGAGGGGGATTTCAGAGGGCTGAGGGTTTCTTTGGTCTCTTTCCTGGAAGCATTTATCAGCCAGAAGGTGGGCACGCCCCTGCTGCCCACGCCAGCTCCAGTACCGAGCGCAGCAGATTGGGGTTAAACTGAAACTTCACAAGGCAGCAAAGCCACGCATTGCAGAGACCCCAAAGGCTGCACCACCGCTCCTGATCCCCCCTGGTTCACCTTCATCAGTGAAATCCATCCATGCCACAACAGCAGCACCAATTTCAGACTCTTTGTGGGAACAGGGAGGACTGGAAGAGAACTCTGAGCTGATTTTCTGACCCTCACATGTGACTTTGGAGTGTGAGGCACCAAAGAGCCAAAAGACTCCAACTCCTGTCTGATGTACTTCCAAAGAGTCTCATCCAAAGCCTCTCCAGCTCACTCCAGCAGCTTCCCACAGCTTTGCCTCCAGTACCCCCTGCACAAGCCAAAGACAGGCAAAAGAGCTTCCAGCAGCTGGATGCTGAGCTGGCACCGAGCACACATCCAGGGATTTGCCGTGGGGATGGCAGCAGAGGCTCCTCAGATCAGTTTCTATCTTTAACAACTCACGCCGCTGTAAATCAGCTCCCAGCTGACCAGATTCCAGAGCCCTGCTCAGCTGCTGCTCCCGAGTTTCCAGAAGAGCGGTCGGCATGCAGAATTTCTGCTGAGCGCAGCCCCAGAAGGGGACCCAGCCCTCCCTCAGCGCTTCAGATGCTTCTCACTGATGTTATTTGCCACTTAATTCTCTCCCCCCCGAGCCTCCCAGCTCCTTTCAGCTGCCATATGCGCAGTGCAGCCAAGGCTCTGCACTGACTAATGCATCTGTGCAGGGCCTTGGGCACCAGGGAGGTTATTCTGTGCCACTCATTGATCCAAAACTTGCTCTTTAAGATAAATCAAGCCAAACTCCTGTCAGCACAAGCACTCCCTCCGGATCAACTGATATGAACATCGAGGTTTGCTGACCACTTCTAGCTCGTGTTGCAATAGAGGATCTAACATCAAGCACAAAAAAAAAGAAGAAAGCCAAAATTAAGTCTTTCCTCTTAGAGCTTATCAAGCAATTTGAACATCAAGGTTTGCTGACCACCTCTGGCTGGTGTGGCAGAGGATCCAATATCAAGCACAAAAAAAAGAAGAAAGCCACAATTAAGTTTTTCCTCTTAGAGGTTATCAAGCAATTTGAACATTGAGGTTTGCTGACCACCTCTAGCTCGTGTTGCAATAGCGGATCTAACATCAAGCACAAAAAAAAAAAAGCCACAATTGAGTTTTTCCTCTTAGAGCTTATCAACCACTATGAACATTGATGTCTGCTGACCACCTCTAGCTGGTGTGGCAGAGGAGAATCTAACATCAAGCATAAAGAAAAAGAAAGCCACAATTAAGTTTTTCCTCTTCGAGCTTATCAACCAATATGAACACTGAGGTTTGCTGACCACCTCTAGCTCGTGTTGCAGAGGATCCAATGTCAAGCACAAAAAAAAGAGGAAAGCCAAAATTAAGTGTTTCCTCTTAGAGCTTATCAACCAATTTGAACATTGAGGTTTGCTGACCACCTCTGGCTAGTGTGGCAGAGGATCCAATGTCAAGCACAAAAAAAGAAAGCCACAATTAATTCTTTCCTCTTAGAGCTTATCAAGCAATTTGAACATCGAGGTTTGCTGACCACCTCTAGCTCGTGCTGCAGAGGAGGATCTAACATCAAGCACCAAAAAAAAGAAGAAAGCCACAATTAAGTTTTTCCTCTTAGAGCTTATCAACCGATATGAGCACCAAGGTTTGCTGACCACCTCTAGCTCGTGTTGCAAGGGAGGATCTAGCATCAAGCACAAGAAAAAGCCACAATTAAGTCTTTCCTCTTAGAGCTTACCAACCAATATGAGCACCAAGGTTTGCTGACCACCTCTGGCTGGTGTGGCAGAGGATCCAATATCAAGCACAAAAAAAAAAAGAAAGCCACAATTAAGTCTTTCCTCTTAGAGCTCAGCTATGATAAATTAGGCCAAAAGCACGCTGTTTCTAGGCCATCAGGACAGCGTTCTGAAACTCAAATTTCAGTGTGAGGAAACGCAATTTTTAAAAATTATCCACTCTCTTATAATAACCAGGGTTTAAGGCGGGGAGCCAGGTGGCTGGCTCCAAATGGGGGTGATTATAATTGTGTCTGGAGGAGACTGTGACACCCAGTGCTCTCCAGGATGATGAAGTGCCTGTTCCAAGGAGCACCTTGCTTCCCTTCCCAGAGGAAAGGCCGAGTGCTGTGGCTGCCTGGCCATGGACACACTGCCTGCCATGTGGAAAGGGCACCTTTACCCACAGCTGCCACCCTGGCTGACACTGCACAGCTCCTGTGGGTCTGGGCAGGCAGGGCCATCCTCACCCTGCACCCTCTGGGAGCTGGGGATGTCACAGCTATTCCCAGCCATTCTCCTGGGTGTCAAACACTCATCTTTTGGGGTTTGGGTGCTGGTTTTTTTGTTGAATTCCACATAATTCTTTTCCAACTCAATTAATCCATCTCTCCTGGGCTCAGATCATGTGTCATATCATGAAACAAAGCAAATATTTACCACTGTCCTCTATCAGCATTTAGAAACTGTAGTAAAATCCAGTTATATCAGTAGCTCTGGAAACTCAATTCCTGCTATTTGCATCTGAGTTTCTTCTCCCATTGGCAGCTACACTTGGAATGTATTTTCTCTTATTCTTGCATACAAAATCATTCAGAATTTTAAAATTTTGGCACATTTTTTTGTTCTGGATGAAGCCTCACTACAAGAAATACTGCATTCTCTTGTTTGTTAAAATGTCTTTATCAATTGCACAGTGACTTTGAGATATTGCACATCGATGTCTTAGACAAAAGTGCTCCTGATCAGATCTCCTGACACTGGCACAGAGGATTTACAACCTCTCCTCCCAAACACAGGGATCCTGAGCTATGGAAATGCCACAGGAACCTGGCTACTTCATCAAAGCTGTAGTGGTACAAAATAAAAAATTCATGAACAAGCTCATTTATTGCATACTCTTCAAATACTACCAAAAAAAAATAATCCTGGAGTGGTTTTATAGCTAAATATGGATCTGCAGCTTTATTTTTATCATCCCTTTCCTTCCTTCCTCCAGAACCATGTACCACTAAAAAAGCGAGCTGCAATCAGCATATGGAAACCTCAACACTCTTCCACTCTCTCGCTACGTCTCCCAGCCTGGCCAGCTCCCCGTGGGGAGGGGAACACTGGGGCTGGGATGAGCCCAGTGTGCTCCAGGCCTCCTGGAACCCTGCAGGCTGAAAATTTCAGGCTTTCTGTGCTAAAAGGTGCTGAACCTCAAGCAAGGACCACATTTGACTTGAAGCCATGGAACAGCTCCCAAAATTGAGTGATGGCACTGGGGTTGTGGGTGTGTGGTTGGAATAGTATTGTGTGATCTCACAGGGTGAAAATTCACATTTGGGGTTTTGGTATATAATAATGTATATGGGCCAAGATGGAGGATTCAGGGCATTGTCTGAGTTCTTCTTCTTCACCTTCATCTTTCTTCTTCTTCACAGATTTGGGTGGTTCTCTCTCATTGGGTGAAAAGGGTCTGCATTGCAGGCCTTGGGTGGTCATTATTGGATCAAAAGCATAAATAATAGAGGTGTCACCCTGGTATTGGGTAATTATCTCTTAAATAGCCTTGGTGAGAGAGAGAAGCTCTCCATTTTGTCTCGTTTCTCTGATTTGTAAGTAGGAGCTCATACCTGATGAGACTGTAAATAGATAAGGTATAATAAACAACCAAGACCGAACTCAACTTTACATCTTCCAAGTCTTTCACCTTTACCTGAGCTGAGATTAAGCAGGCAGGGCTGTACCACAGGGCAGACCCCGCTGCTGGCCCCTGCTCCCACTGAAGCACAGCCAGACCCATCCGTGCCCAGCTCAGCAAATGCAGGAGCCCCAGAGCTGTGATGGTTCTGGCTCCTTTTTCTCTCTGCAAGGTCGGGATTGGTACATGAGAAACGCAAATTCATGTTCAGACTTGGATATTTCTTATTTCTTATCTATTTACAGCCTCACCAGGCATGAGCACTAACTAGCAAGTTAGAAAACCAAGGTAAAATGGATGCCTCTCTTTCCAAGGTTATTTAAGTGATAATCCCCCAACAACGAGGTGACACCTCTATTATTTATACTTTTGACCCAATAATGACCACCCAGTTACAGAAAACCACCCAAACCCATGAAGGGGGAAGAAGGTGAGGAAGGAAGAAGAAGGTAGAAGGACCCAGACAATGCCCCAAATCCTCCATCTTGTCTCACATGTATTACTATATACTAAAATCTTAAATCTAAGTTTTTCACCCTGTGAGATCACACAATCCTATTCCAACTACACACCTACAACCCCCATCCTATCACTCAATTTTGGGAGCCTGTTCCATGGTCTCAAGTCAAATGTGGTGTTTGCTTCCTTCTGTACTCTTTTAGCACAGAAAGCCTGAAATTTTCAGCCTCCAGGGTTTCAACTTGCCTTGGGCTGCTTCGATCCTTTGCTCTGCCTGGGCTGGGCCCAGCCACATTCTTCCCTTGCTGGTTCCACCTGGGACAGTCAGGGGAGCCTCACTGCTGGCAGCACCACGTCCTGGGGCTGGAAATGCCAGCACAAAACCAGTGAGAGCCAGCAGAGCCCAGTGTGGCTCTGCAGTGCCACTGCTCTCCAGAGCTCCTCAGGCCCCCAGATCCACGAGGCAGCTCTGCCTCAGAGGAAAACCCACAGGAAAACCCCACATTAGGGAGTTTCTTGTAATGAATATTAGGATTTCCATTATTTTTAGCTGTGACTGTCAAAGAAGAGGAAGGACAACCCGAGTTCCTCCTCTGCTCCCTGGCACGCTGCACACCACAGAAACCACAGAGCCTCCTCCTGCTCCCCACCACAAACCAGTCCCATCACAGACCCCACACTGGTGCCGTGTGATGGAACTGCCCAGACCTGCAGGCACCCTCAGGAGCTCCAGAGCTCTCAGTTCTCTCTGCTCTGTCAGCACCAAATTTATTGGAGATTTTTCTCTTCCTCTCCTCCTGAGGGCTGGGGTGTGCAAACAGAGCAGGTGAACCCACATTTGGGGCAAGTTCTTGTATAACCTCCAGTCTAAACCTCTCCTGTCCCACTCCAGGCTGCCAAAGGAGGCAGAGGCACAAGGTCCTGCTGGCACCATCTGCTGCAGCTCCATCCTGCCCCAGGAGGATGGCCAGGGAGTCTGGATGTGCCGCCAGGAGCGCTGGTACCTCGTGTCCATTATCAATGTCCCCTCCTCAGGCAAAGCCACTTCTCCTGACGCTCTGGGACACAGCACCCCCTGCACCACCACGGGCAGCCACTGCTGTGCCTCCTGTCACCTCCAAGGGGATGGGAAGGACAATCCCTGGTTGGAACAGAGGAGCAGGAATCACGCACAGGGCCTGACCTTTCTCTGGCTGTTGGCACAGGACACAATCTGCTGGCAGAGCCCAAGCTTTGGGCAGCAAACGGGCACTGGTTGGGCTCCAGCTGCTCTTTGCTGGCCCAGACCATCACAGGGTGAGTGTCTGGATTGCACTCAAGGGCTGGGATGTTTCTCCAGAGGGTCCTTAGGGCCAGGCTCCTGCAGGACAGCAAGGACTGCCCTGCCCTGTCCTCCCTGACCCAGCTATGCCTGCAGAGCCTGCTCCTGCATCCTGGTCCATCCTGGGCATGCCCAGCCACCACCAGGCTCTCTGAGCCTCTCCAGGGAACCAAGCCATACAGGAAACGCTGCCCTCTCTTTTCCTATAGTTATTTAAATATATACAATCATCTCGTGTTTGTTTCTCCTCCCACAGCTCTCCTGGTTACCAGGTTACACTTGTTCTCCCCTCTCCTTTTGGTTTGGGTTTTTTTTCCCTTGTGAGTGACATCTCTGCGGGGTCTCCTAATGGCTGAAGTGCGTGGGGACACGGATTTGGTCCCTGGAGCCAGGCTGGGAGGCAGCACATCCCTCCCTCACAGCCACTGCAGTGGGGCTGGCACCGCCTTGGGCACAGAGGGGCAGCAGGGCTGGCACAGCCCAGCCAAGGAGAGGGCCAGGAGCAGGCAGGGAGGGAGGCAGCAGCTCTGCACACAGGTGTGGGTGAGCACAGGTGCAGGGCAGCCCCACCACACACACCAGCACACATCCCCCTGCCCTGGCACTGCCCAGCCCTGCAGGGACAGCCCCATGGAAGAGCTGGAGTGCTCATTTCAGAGCTCTTTGCTCTGCCAACCCCTGCTCTGTGTGAGCAGCAGCTGAGTCACTGTTGATTGTCTTGGCTTGTTGAGGAAGAGCCCCAAATTCTCATCCCACCATCCCCTGTCCCTCCCCAGAGGTGTCCCAGTGACCCCTGGTCACCTCTCACTGAGACACCAGCACTCCTACTGTAGCTGTGGGTTTAATCTTTCCTGATTCAAAGAGTTTGAAGAGCTGTGAGGGATGTGAACAGCCCCATCCCAACACCCAAGTCATTATTCCCATGTAGCCTGAGCAGCTTTGGCTCGAGTCCTGGTTGTGGGACCAAGATCTGAAGAACACTCTGAACCTCTATAGATCCACACTCACAATGCACGAGGTGCTCAGCCTCCCAGATTAAATTCCTGCATCCAAATTCCCATCTCCACAGACAGCTGGACTGTCCACGTCAGGAGCTGCTGTTGCTCAGGAACTCCTCCAGAAGTGCTGGGCCCTGTGACAAATCCATCCATCCATCGCTCCCAACGAGCACAGGCAATTTAGCACCACAGGCCTCACGGAGAAATTAGCATTTTGTGTGTTTCACGTGGAAAAATGAACAGGAAGAGTGAGTCAGTGCAAAGCTCCACGTGGAAAAATGAACAGGAAGAGTGAGTCAGTGCAAAGCTCCAGAAGCCTTTCCCCTGCTGGCAAATGCTATTTTCTAGAAGATAAAAGTAGAAATTGTACCTTGCAGGTCCAGAGCTGCATTTCTCAGTAGAGAGCTCTGCATTAACAACTGAGCCCCGCATCTCCCCATCCCTTCTGGCCTGGTGCACAGTGATGTTTTGTGTGGCAGGGTGGAGCTCACAGCCCCATGGAGAAGCCTTTTCCCTCTTTTCTGATCCCACAGCAGCCCATGGAGCACAGGAGTGGCAGAGGCAGCTCAGCATCCCCAGCCCCAGGGAAATTTTCCCTTGCTGGCCCTCCCAGGGGGAAGAGATCCCAGTGAGAGGGAGCCACAGCCATTCCCTTTTTCCAGAGCACCCCACCTGGAAGGGCTGGGGGTTCCCAAAGGCAAACAAGCCATGCTGATGTCCCTGGTGACTGCAAAGCCCAAAGAACACCAGAGAAAAGGAGGGAGGGAAAGCACATCCTGGGATTCTGGCAGCTCCCACTCCTCAGGCCCAGGCTGGGCCTCCTCATCTCTTTAATAAAAAAATAAAGCCTGGAGCAGTGCAAGGGTTGGTGGAACCCACCTGAGCATCCTGGTTTGGGAAGGTTCCCTGCCCATGGCAGGGGGTTGGAACTGGAGGATCTTTGAGGTTCCTGCAGCCCAAACCCTTCTGTGATCCTATGATTTGCAACCAGCCTAATTCTATTGTGTATATATGCAAATAAAATGCAAATTAGCTCATCTGATGGCCAAGCCTGCCTGAGGACACAGCTCTGCTCCCCATCCCCTGGGCTCTGAGGGCCTCACTGCCACCACCTCACCCAGCAACAACCCCGGGAGAGGGGGAAAACCCAAACCACGCTCAGCCTGCAGAGCCAAGGTCACCAACCCTGCCCAGACATCCCTGACTCAGCCATCTCCAGGGCTATTTATGGATTGCACCAGGCCCCATCTCTGCTTTCCAGCTTTCCTGGACTGTCCAGCCCTTTCCCAGCAAGGACATCACCCCTTTTACTGCCCATCCCAGTGCTGGGGTTGTAGGGTGGCCTGGGAGCACACATAAATTCTTTTAAAAGCTGAATCAACTGCAGCACTCAAGAAATGAAGCAACCAGGACTCACTGCTGGAGAAACAATCCCTCGGGGTAAGGTCCTGCCTGTCCCACGGGGAATTTTGGAGGCTGTGCACACCAAATTCCTCAGGGAAATCACCCAGCCTTTAATGGCAGCACGCAGGGATAACACCAGGCTCACCATCCCCGACAAATCCTAAACCTAAACTGATTATTAGACTGAAAAGAGAACAACTCCCACAGCCTCCAGAGCTGTTCCTGGAGAGCCAATGGCCAACCCTCCCCTCGTGCCTGTGTCTGTGATATCCCAAGGGACACAATCCTGGAGATCTCACTCCCCTGCACCCCAAGCTGTTACATCCTCTGCCACGTTTGTCACTGCCAAGCAGCTTCCAGGCTCATGTGAAAATTAAAAGGCTGCAAGATGGTGAAAGTGCTAATTCTTGCTAATAAACTGCTGGGAAAATCCTCCCTTCTGCCCAGCCCCAAGCTGCTACAAGCAGCAAGGAGAAAAAAAAACTTCTTTATGCTCTAGACTCCTGCAGAACAATCCCTGCCATGGAAGCAGAAGATAATAGAGGGACGTAGGAGGAGGAAGAATCTTTTCACACTGTTCAAAAATACAAAGCCTTGCTGAAATAAACCCCCAGAGGCAGGTTTGTCAACACACAGGGAGGTGATGGGATGAAGGGGAGATGTCTCCTGGATTGGAAGGCAGCAGACAGGAGGGGAAGGCTGAAGCAAACATCAGTGAGGTCTCACAAGGCTCTCCACTGTTGCATGGCTTCAGAAGGGATGGGGATGACTGCAAATCATCCAGTGTAGTCAAAGCAAAACCAGACTGTAAACAGGAAGATCTTGTAGCACTGACCGACCTCGTGATAAAATGTCAGACGAAAATTAGCATCAACAAATTCCAGCTGATCCAGAGGGAGAGAGGGGCAAGCATCTTCCTGCACAGGCACGGAGAGGTTTGCAAATCAGCACTGAGAAAAGAGCCAGAGTCACAGCAGAGGATGCCACAGAGCCAACAGCTCCCAGTGGGGATCAAAACCTCACATTTTAGGGAAGGATTTTTGTTGCAGATAAGCCCACCATGGAGTCACACACACTTCTGGCTCCTCAGAGCTGGAGCAGCACAGAGGAGGCACCAGAGATAACTGTGGGTTATAAAGTGTTTTGTGCAAGGAGAGGCCAAATAGATCAGGAGGAGCCTTTAGCCTGGAAAGGGATCCAATGAAAGGCAGATAAAATCAGAGAGGACAACCAGGGAGCAAGAACATCACAGGAGCTGCAGGAGCCCAGGGAAATCACAGCGCAGCAGCTCAAAGGAACAGCGGCATCACAGAACTCCCATCCTCTTGTGGAAGCAGAAATTACCCCAGGATTCAAGAGGGAGCAGTGAATCCCCAGGGAAGCATCCATCCAGGCTGGGGGAGCACAGCCACTGGTGCAGCCTCCAGCCTGGGAAGGGCTGCTCTGTCCTGCCCTGAACCACAGAATCAAACACTGGTTTGGGTTGGAAGGGACCCCAAATCCCATCTCATCCCACGGGCAGAGACACCTCCCACTATTCCAGGCTGCTCCAAGCCCTGTCCAACCTGACCTTGGGCACTTCCAGGGATGCAGGGGCAGCCACAGCTGCTCTGTGGGACCACCCCACCCTCACAGGGAAAAATTTCTCCCTAAGATCCCATCCAAACTTTCCCTCCTGCATTTTCTATCCCCAGGCACTTTCAAAGGACACCAGGGGCACCTGTGCTCAGAGCCTGCCTGGCTCTGGGCCTGGTTTTATTCATGAGAAGGATGAATGAGATGTTCCACACTCCAGCCCAGCCTGGCAGGGATGCAAGAGAAACGTTCACAGGCTCCAAAACAAATTGCGTGCAGCACTCGGGAACCAGGCGTGGGGGTCAGGGAGAGGTCGCTGCAGGAGGATTGGGAGGATTCAAATAGATGCTGTAAATATTTTTGCAGAGCAGAAAGAGCCCTGAGCACAGGCAGTGACCTACTTTGCTGTTCTCCAGCGAAGGGTGACACCAGAGCCCAAGGGCAGCTCCTGAGGGGGACATTCAGCACTCTGGGGGTGCTTTATGGACAGAATAATGGGGAAGGCTCCCAAAATCTCTTCCCACTGAGCCAGGTGTGCTGTGGGTGCTCCCCTGCAGCAGTCCAAGACTCACATTCCCCTTTCTCAACCATCTGAGGGAATCAAGAGCAGGATTCTATCTTATCTGGGCTCCATAAACACCCTGAAAGCACAGGATGTTTGGCCCCACAGTTTTATGGCTCCCCATTGCAATTTCTCCTGGAACAGCAAGGCCAGCATGCCCAGGGGCAGCCAAGGCAACAGTTCTTGCAATCCACAAGGCTGAATTTCTGGAAGCTGATAAATGTCCAGGCCAGTAATCTTGCCTGGAGGAGCTGATTACTAATCAGCTACAGAGCCCGGTTCAGTGCGAGCTCTGCCAAAGAAGCATCTTCTCATTCATTTCCAGAAAATGGAAAACTTAAGAGATGACAACAACAGGCTGTCAGCTGCAGGGACCATGCTTGTGCTAAACGGAGACACTTCCTTGGATTCATCTCAACATTAGCAGGAGAAGCCACGGGAGAGCCATCCTGGGCCTGGATGAGTGTTCACACTTAGCAAGAATCCCATTTAATCAATTATTTTCTCCTTTTCTCCTGCCTTTGCACTCGGGCAGAGGTTTCACCCAGAGTGGCAGAAGGTGCCTATGGGCGTTTTTACCCCGGCTGCCACTGCTCCAAATCTTGCTGTGATTTCAGGTCCAAGAGCCCTGTCCTGGCTGGGACTGAGCACACCCCGTGCCAAACCCAGCCCCTGGAGCTGGCATTCCACAGGAACATCCCCAGCCTGGTGTCCCCTGCTGCTGTCCAGCCCCCAGCCTCACCTTCTCCTCCACTCACACTGCAGCGGCTGGGCCCCACCTTCCCTCCACAGCACCCAAACCCCGGCTCCCCCGGGCTGCAAACAGCAGCAACCACCCGGACCCCCCGAAAGAGCCCTTCAGAGCAGACATGAGAAAAGCCACGTACTTCTACCACGGAGCCATGACCCTCCTAAGCCGCTGCTCCAGGTGGCCCCGTGCGCGCCGCCTCCTCCCAGCTCTCCCTTCTCCGACGAGCCATGGGAGCGGGAGGCAGGGGACGGAAAATCCGAGCCTCCTCCCGCCCATCGCTGCCTCTCTCCCGCCGGCCCCCTGACTCGGGCAGGATATTTTTGTGTGAGTCCTTCCATCTGGCTGCTCATCCATCAGCCGTGCCCGCGGTGCCCTTACATGGGCAAGGCGGAGGCAGCGCGGCCGCTGGCCGGAGGGAATCCTGAGCTCCCCGAAGTGACAGGCTGGAGCCTCGGGCAAACATTTACCCAGATTTCCCACGAGGTAGGAAAGTGAAATTTAGGCTTTTCGTACCCTCTGAGTGCCAGAAATGTGTATTTACTCTCCAAATAAACTCTCGAGTGCTTTCACAATTAACCCTTTGCTTTCCACCTGGGACGGATTTTCAGGACCGTTGTCCCCTTACAGAGAGGGCCAGGGGGAAGCTCACGGACATTTCCACGCTCAGGAAACCGAGAAGACAGAATTTCTCTTTAACAGCTTTCAAGCCAGCTCTAGATTTGCTAAGTGAGGGGATAATTGAGTTTTCCACTTATTCCAGCGAGGTCAGCCCGGCTGAGGTCCCTTGATCATTCAGTGAACGTGTTCTACATCTTTGCTGCTCCATCCCAGCCCTCACACACAGCCCTGGGGACAGCTCTGCCTGTCTGCCACCACACCTACAAGCACAGAGAGGAGACCAGAAGATGGTGTTGGGCTGTTGGTGTTTGTGCAGAGCCCTGCCCTGCCCTGCCCCGGGGCTCTGCACAAACCCCACAGCAACCAGGAGAGGAGGGGAAACCCACAGAGGTGAGGGAGAAACTCTAAAGCAGAGGAGGTTAAACGTGGATGATCACCCCTGACAGGATCTCTGCCCCCAGCCCAAGCTGCAGAAAAGGAAAGCAAACAGCACATCAGCCCAAGGGCTCCCCTGGGAGCGTCTAATGGCGCTCACTGCTGCTCCTGCCCTTTCTCTTTAGCCTGTCTGCAACAATCCTTTCCTGCTCCTTCAGCTGACCCAGTGAAAAAGTGCATCAGACACCAGTCTGCTCCCAGCTGCAGCCGGGGAAGCTGCCGAGGGCTCCGGACAGCTTGTTTAATATCTCCAGAAGGGCAAGGGCAGGCTAGCCAAGCCACGGAAAGCAAAGGCATTTCAACCTGTGCGCAGCCTGAGGGGGTTAGAAACACACCGAACGATAATTAGGACACAAAGTTCCTCCATCCAGATCGAAAGAGACAGGCAGGAGGATCTTGGGGCAAGGATTTTGTAGTGCAGGAGATGAGGATAAACGGCCCCGGGCAGGGCTGCAGCGGCAGTAATGAGGAGCAGCTCCTCATATTCAGTAAAGTGGAGACCTCCGGGAGCTGTTGTCTCCAGTCTGATCCCTGATCTTCCCAGACACAACAACCTCCTCAAGGGTGTCGTTTCTGCAGACACACCAAGCACAGCTGCGAAATGAGGCAGTTTGGGGGCTGGGGAGAGCGCTGAGCTCTGCAGCCACCCTGCTGTGCCCGAAGTAACAGAACCCCCCACACTTGGGGGTCCTGGGGCACCTTGGGTGCATTGGACACCCTGTCACTGACTGAGAGAAGGTAACAATGAGGGTCTTAACCCTAAAAAACAATCTTCAAGGGTTTTATTAATTGCCCACTCACCAGCAATGTACTGAGAGTTAAAGTACAGACTGTTTCTTTCCCTTTCGTTTAGGTTTTTAGGAATAAAAGATCATTTCCCTAAATCATGGCGAGCACATGGAAAAACCCAGCTGGGCAGCCCAGGGCACAAACCCAGCTAAGGTCCGTATCTGCCAAGCACGAGCTGATACACACAGCCCATCTGCACACTTCAGCTGCCGTTTGATGAGTGTGACAGAAGAGCCACACCAGTAAATTTAATCAGAACAACGATAAAACACGGCATTTTTCAGGAAAAATTTGGATACTTCAGCAAGGACCACTTGTGAGAAACAGGTGCTGCTGCCAGGCACAGGGGGATGGTGGCACTGAGTCCCCCTTCCCCTCCCTCACACTGGACATCGTAACTTGGGCATTAAACCAGCCCGAAAACGGAGCAGGGGCTGGGCAGCACCTGGGGGGTGCAGCTTTTTCCTGGGCTGTATTTCAGCCCCTTGGCTTTGGGGTGGCTCCAGGCTGAGCCGAACGCTGCCTCACCCTCACACCCCGGAGCACGACAGAGGGGTCAGCAGGGACCCTCCTCCCGGCAGGGATGTGACTGCTCGGGGGTCTCCCAGCTCCCCTTCCCCGTACGGAGCTCCCGACTGCCCCGTTCCCGAGCTGCTGAGCGCACAGGGGCGTTCGCAGGGACCCCGGGCGGGCCTGGAAGTGCCGCAGAAACTTTGCTCCAGGCTCGGGACACGGGGACAGCGCTGGGGGTCCCGCCCAGAGAGGGGAAGGAGCTCCTCCGGCTGCACCGGGAGCTCCGCACGGGCAGTCCCGGGGACCCTCCCCAGCCCCGCAGCCCCGGTACCTGTGCGCGCTGCCATCGTCGTAGACGAAGGAGCGGTTGGTGTAGCACTCGGAGCACACCGGCCGCCCGTCCGCCGGCCCCGCCGGTTTGTAAATCCCCTGCAGGCTCCGCTCCTCGCCCGAGAACGGCATCGGCGCGGCGGCGCGGGAGCCCGGAGCGGCGAGGCGGGGCAGAGCATGGGCGCCCCGCGCTGCCGGGGGCGCGGGCCGGGGGCTGCCGGCCGCGGGCAGAGCCAGCGCCGCCGTCCCGCTGCCGCTGACCGGCCGCCCATCACGGCGAGCCCCGCAGCCGCCGCCGCGGCAGCCCCCGGGCCGCTCGGGAGCTCCGCATGGCGGGGCCGGGCGGCACCGCGGGGAGCGGGCGGCAACAGGTGCGGGATGCGCGGGGATGAGCGGGGAGGGGCGGGCCGGGGCGGGGCCGCACCGGGCGGGGCCGGGCTCCGCCCCACGAGCACCGGCGGCCGCGCTCGTCTCCTCCCCCGGAGCTGCCCCCGCCGGCCTCGCCGCGGCCCCCGAGACCCCCGGGCTGGGGCAGCAGCCGGGGATCCCCCCGCGGTCCGCGTCCCTTCGCCTCTGGCAGCACGATCTTTGCGTGGCTTGCTCTATTTTCCTTTTCCCCTCCTTTTCTCCTATCTCTTTCCCTTTCTCCTCTCTTTCCCTTTTTCCTTTCCTTTCTCCCTTTCCTATTTTTTTTTGTTCTTTTCTTTTTTATTTCCTTTTTTCTGGTCGGATTTTTTTTTCTTTCTACTACCCACACAAATATTTGTGTTAAGCGCTGCTGCGCCTCGGGGTTGTGCCGAAAGCAAACAGCTCGGCCAAGCCCCGACAATTCCTGTGCCGTGCTGCGCGGCCGGGCCGGCAGCGTTGATCTGCCCGGGGGATCCCGCTGCAACAACAAATTCCCGCTGCGGAATGGCCCCGAGCCCAGGGACAGCGTGGGCAGCCTGGAAAGGAGCCGGCCGCCTCCAGGAAAGGGTTAACGGGATGGGTTAACCAGCCAAGGTGCTTTCCCTCCTCTCCAAGTTCAGCCCCATGTGCCAGGAGGTGCCACCAGTGATGATGTGACCAAATGTGAAGTGCCCCAAACCCGTGTCCCCTCGCAGGGAACAGATGGGAGCGGCTCGGGGCAGGTCCCGCTGAGCACCCCCGGCACACCCGGGGGGCAGCAGGGCCCAGGGGCGTTCTCGGGTACACTCCTCCTCTATTTTTTGCTTCTTTTTTCATTTCTCTTTCCGAGCCCAGGCCGTTGTGTGAGCGCTGGGGAGTTCGCTGTGGTGCCCTTCTGTGGGACCCCGGGGCTGTACTGGTGAGCAGATAGCCCACAGGAATAAAGGAACTGCTTTAAACAAAGCAGTTTAAATTTAAATTCAAATTAAATTCAATTTAAATTAAATATAAAAATTTAAATATAAAAATTTAAATATAAAAAATTAAATAAAAAAATTAAATAAAAATTAAATATAAAAAATTAAATACAAAAAATTAAATACAAAAAATTAAACACAAAAATAAATATTAAAAATTAAATATAAAAATGAATATTAAAAATTAAATATAAAATTTTAAATATATAAATAAAGGAACTGCTCCCACAGACAAGCAGCAGCTGCACAGCCCCTTGTGCTTCGTGCTAAGCGCCTCTGCCACCTCAGTCACCCAACACACCACTCCAGTCACACCCGGGACAAGGTGACACCCACACCCAGGGGAAGGTGACACCCACACCCAGGGGAAGGTGGCACCCACACCCAGGGGAAGGTGACACCCACACCCAGGGGAAGGTGACACCACCCACGCGGGGATCCCGCTGCTCCCAGAGCTTTGGTTTCTCTCCGGCGGCGCTGACCCCGGGGTGCCCCACCCTCGCACTCGGCATCGCCGCTCCCGGGCTCGCGTGATCCACCGGCACACGGCGGCTGCCGCAGCCCCCGGATGCTGCGGGAAGTGCCCCCACTGGGATGCGCTTTGCGCTTCTCTCCAGCTCTGGGGACTTGCCTCTCTTCCTCCTCCTCCTCCTCTCTCTCCATATGGACTCTCCTACACCAGCAGCCATCGGAGAGAAAAGCAATTAATACTCCCCGTGCCATCCGCCCGTGTGATGCTTCCCGAGCCATGCTGATTTCAGTGGGAAGGTTATTCTCCATTCACTAATTGCCGCACATTATCTGTGCAAAGCGTTGACGTGCAGCGCCGGCAGCACAGGGGTGGGTGGCACAGCGGCGTATTGACATGCTGGGTGATAACACGGCCGTGGGGGAGGAATTATTTAAAACAGCTACACTCAGATGCTGAGAGAAATGAAAGATGAAAGAGAAAGAGCCAGAAGGAAGAGAACATCCCCATGCAAATGCTGGAGTTGGAACGGCAGAGTGGGACTGGTTCCATCTGCTCCTGACACTGGTGGCACCTCAGTCCCACCAGGAGCAGGGCAGCTGCTCAGGCCACCACAGCGACAAGCTGAGCAATCTGGTGGCATCTCCGTGGGGACTGCTCCCTGCTCCAGCACAGAGCAACTCCCTGCACCCCCAAAATCAAGGGGAAAAGGCAGGGGAGGGCAGGGCAGGGCTCTCAGCAAAGGCATCGTTCAGAATTTTGAGGCCATGAGGCTGAGCTGGTCCTTCCCACCTCCAGCTGCAGCACTCCCCAAACTGCCACTGATGTTACAATCCCTCGTTTCCTAGCTGACATTGACTCAAAATACAATTAGTAAGGATTTCATGGCCCTCCCACTGCAGGACCATTCCCTCAGTCCTGACAGCTCTGCTGGGGAGCCCCTTCAGCACCCCAACATCCCTGCTGCACCCCAGAGCAGGAGAGCACACATTCCAGGGAGCTGCTGGCTGCCTGGGCAGGGCAGGGCAGCACACCCGGGAACTGGCACACCCCAAGGTGCCATTCCACAGCTGGGGGCTGTGTGAGCTCCCCGGAGCAGAGCCAGGCTCAGGGAGCTCATGCAGGGATCACAGGAAGGCAAATCCCCCATCTGAGAAGCCCCAGGGATGAGAGCAGGGGAAGGCCCCGCTGCTCTGACAGATCCCAGCCCAGCTGCCCGAGGAGGGGCCTGGCACAGGGCACGGAGACTCAACTCTGCCGTTCCTGCGTCTGGGAGAACAATAAATAAATCTGTGGGAAGCAACAGTGGGATGAGTCAGAGGCGAGAGCGAGAGAAAGTCATCACTGCAGAGCACATCATCCGAGTCCAGCATCCACAGGGCTCCAGGGATTCGTGTCAGAGGGGTCCCTGCCCTGCTCCAGCCCCCCGATAACCAGCTCTGTTTCTCACAAGTGGTCCTTGCTGAAATATCCCAGTTTTTCCTGAAAAATGCTATGTATTATTGTTCTGCCAGGAGGGTGATGGGGACAGCCCTACCAGCAGGAGCCTGGGCCATGGCTGGGGGGCTGCAGCCTCTCCCCAGCCCTGAGGCACCAGCAGGAGCACAGCTGGATCCATCCAGCACCTGGAGAGGATGGGCTGAGGCATCACTTAAGCTTCAGGAGCTTCACCCAGCTCCTGTTTTCCCCCACAACCTTGGGCAAGCTTTGCCTTTTTGGGTGCATCACACAGGGACTCATCACCCCAGGGCCAGGAGGTGCTGGAGAAATGCTCCAGCTGGAATTTCTCCCAGGAGAAATGCCCAGTGCAGGGCAGAGCAGCCACAGAGTCAGGAACAGCGACGCCGGATCTGCTCCCAGCTGGAAATGTTGTCAGAGCGTGGACTGAATTTAATCACAGCAGAGCTGAGCCCAGACTCCGACGCTGCGGATGTTGTGCGTGTCAAATGAATTTTATGTGAATCTCCATTTGCCAGGCACAAATACAGCCTGCAGGGAATGGAAGGGCGAAGCAAAAAGCATCAAAAAAGCATCAAAAAAAGCAACTCACATGGCACGGTCTGAGAATTCATAACAGCAAGGAAACTTCTGGTCCACTGCAAAATCAGCAACTTTTCTCTCAAGTTGAGGTCTTGGCAGGGAGAGCACTGGGGGAACCTGCTGGGCCCCGTGGCCTCAGGACTCAGCATTTCACACAAGTTTCTGCACTTTCCACTCAGCTCAAGTTTAACTCAGCGCTCCCGAGGCTGAATGCAGAGCTCACAGAACACACAGGGGGCTGAGGCTGTCGTTATCCAGGAATACAGAGGGAGGGAATTGTCAAAGCTGTCATTAATCTCAAGAAGGAATAATCAAACACACTGTAAAAAAGGAGAGAGCTCTGTAACTCCTAGACTGATGTATGCAAAACAAGGAGAATAATGCAGGAAACTCAGCTATAAAAACGTGGTTTTAGCCTCATCAACCGAGCCATTAAATCAGAAGCAAAGACACCTTCATCTGCACGTTGGGAGCCACAGAGTTGTTTGTCTGCTGTGTCAGTGCTCAGGTTTGCTGGCTTGGTTTTCAGTTTCCTACTTTTATTTAATACCCAAAGGGGCATTAAATATCAAATAACAAGTGAAAAACACACTGTAGAACCCTCACAAAGCCTCTTCTTCCATCATTTCCCAAACCCCACAGAGGATGTGAGGTGAAGAACTGCCTGCAAGAGCTGAATCATGTCTTCAAGCACAAACATTGCTATTAGGTGACTAAGACCTAAACAACCATCTCTATTTATTGCAACTGATGCTGTTATTAAAAACCAGACAGGTCCCTTCACAGCCCCTCGTGCTCTCAGGTCTGTGTGTGCTGGTGAAACTGCAAAAGGCAGGTTGGAATAAAAGGATTTGTGTTGCTCCAGAACTCTTTGGAAACCTGGGAGTGCTTTGTGTGTCCTGGCTGGGGACAGCTGGGGTGACAAGGGACATCTCTGAGCCTTAGAATCACACAAGTGAATCCATGAGAGCACAGGGAATGCCTCATGGAAAGGATTGTGCCAGGTGGGTTCTAGAGGGGCTCTGAGCTGGAGCAGGAGGCAGCGAGTGAAAATTGGCAAACCTGCCTGTGGGAATCCACCTGGCTGTTGGAGAGCAGGGACACCATGGTGGGCACAGGGAGGGGTGCCCACCCTGCCCAGAAGGACAGCTGAGCTCCAGCTTTCACATTTGAATGAATTCCTATTGGAAAAGCAGATTTTCACTGGATTTTCCCCATCCATCCTCCCTCTCCTTCTCCATTGCCTGAGAACGGTGCGTCATCCCAAGCCTTCCTGTTCTCACCAAGTGAAGTCAAGCAGAACTGAGGGAAGCCAGGCTCTGCTCCCCCTTCCAAATGTTCCCAGCACTGGGAGGGAAGCCAGGAGAATTGAGGAGACATTTTAAGGAGCTGCAGGTTGGGCTGCTCCCCTGTAGCACCCACTGCCTGCTCAGGGTTCCTCCTGCTCAGCAGCATCTCCCACCACCCTCCTGGCAGCTCTGCTTTCATCCTGGGATATCACAAAATACGTGTTCTACAAAAAAATCAAGATATGCTTCAGTCTGATATCATAAAACTCCTGCTCTCCAAAAAATCAAGATATGCTTCAGTCTGATATCATAAAATTTGTGCTCTCCAAAAAATCAAACCCAAAAATGCTTCAGTCTGATATCATAAAATTCGTCCTCTCCAAAAAAAACCAAGACATACTTCAGTCTGATATCATAAAATGCAGCCTCTCCAAAAAATCAAACCCAAAAATGCTTCAGTCTGATATCATAAAATACATGCTCTCCAAAAAAAATCAAGATATGTTTCAGTCTGGTATCATAAAACTCCTGCTCTCCAAAAAATCAAACCCAAAAATGCTTCAGTCTGAACACTCACAGCTTTAGGTCACTCAAGTTGCTCACAGCGTTACATCCCTGTTCCTGAGGTGAGGTTTGCTTGGACATAAAGTTTAATGAAAATGTGAAAACTGCTCACAGAAATTAAAATTCTAGCCCTGTGGCTCCGGACAGTCTGCTCTCCTGGTTTACTGCCTAATTGATACCCCCAGGATTGTCTCAGGGCAGCTGTAGAACGACGTTCCCACCCCCACTGACCTGACTTCAGCCATTCCAGGGTCCTGAATTCCCTCCTCTCCAGGAAACTCCTGGATCTCCCTGGGAGTGAAGATTTCCCCAAAGAGCCTCACTTTACCCTTCTGAAAAGTGAGGTGAGGTCACACACGAGCTGCTGGGTTGTGTTTGCCTGAAACCCAGAGTTAAAGGTGATGGAGGGATCACCCCAGGCAAACCTCCTGGAGATGAGAGACTCAGTTATTTCCCCCTTCAGCAGCCTTTGCCTCGTTGTTCCTCAGCTTTCTCCCAGTGGGACACCACCAGGCTCTGTGGATAAATAAAAACCCACATCCAAGAGCTGCCTGTGCCCTGCCTGGGGTTGGGGAGTGTTAATTTTATATATTTGGTATCAAAGTTGCTGCTGCCACCACAGAGCAGTGCTAAAGGAATGGTTTCAGCACCACGCTGGGCCTAATTGCACCAGGGATGATACACATGTGGGGCTTATTATTATTTTATTATTCTAAAGATATTCAATTTTTAATGTAAGAGGTTTCAAACGCTGGTATTTATTTGCTGATTAAATTATTCAGCTGGAGACAAAACATCTTCAAAGAAGAATTTTTTTTTTTTCCTCAGAATGGGTATCTGAAGCTGCAGGGCTGTATTATTGTACATGAAAAATATTTCCTGATTAGCCTTTCATTTCAGGGCACACATTTAACTGACACTTCCCGTGCTGACAGCTCACCCAGCTTCAAAGCACAACTTCTGTGAGGATTGCAGAGTGTGAGGCTGGGCTGGATGAAGCTGTGGCCCAGCTGACACACGAGCCCTGGGGAAGGAGTTTTCCCTCTTTTTGGAGAGCCTGAAGCAGAAATCTCCACTGGGACTTGCATATTGTGTGTGTTTTGGGGTTTTTCAGCAGGGTAAGATGCACCTCCAAGCTGTGAGCAGATTCTGGGAACTTGATTTCTTCTGCAATTCCTCTGTTCCCTCTATCAACACAGCTGGGAGAGCTGAGCAGCTCAGCCAGAGCTGGGGATTAACCCTGGAGCCCTCAAGGCAGAAATCAAAGCTCTTCCCCATGTCCCTGGGACATTGGGCTAATCCAGGCTGCCCTAAGGATGCTGCAGGGAGCCTTGCAATGGCCCAGCCAAGACAAACCAGAGCAGCGCTGTGCTCTCCTTTCACCCAAGGATGCAGGACAGAAACGCACCCTGACCTCTGAGAAATCTCAAAATTAAAGAGAAATCATCATCTCCTGGAGGCTGGAGCTCCCACAAAGGCCAACACCTCCCACCTCAATCACCCAACCATCACCCAACCCTTCCCTGCCCTCCCAGGGCGCTGCTGGGGACCCACAAGTCCCTCTCTCCCCTCAGCCTCGGTGCCAAAGCCAACTGTCCCCCTGCTGACAGCTCCATCCTGTTTGTGGTGTCTTTGGCACTTCCCCCTGCAGCACTTCCAGGCCCCCGTGGCTCCCCAGCCGTGCCTGAGCCAACAGCAACACGCAGAGCCTGCCCAGGGACAGGGCCCCCTGTGCTGGAGCCTCGGGGTGTCCTCCAGCACCCCACACCAGGCAAACCCACAAGCTCAGGCCTCAAAGCTGCAGCTCAGGTTCTTCTAAAGATCTTCTAAGAACTTTTCTGATGTTTACACTTTTGTAATGGAGTTTCTCACGCACTTTTCATGTTAATAGTGATTGCTTTGCATTCCTTTATGGAAGAGACAATTGATAGACTGTTGGTTTGACCAGTGTAGTTAGAGAAGACAACTTCATCCTCCAATCCATGGTCACTGTTAGAATCCTACAAATGTCGAGATCTGGAAATAAACATCCCTTTTTTGCCTTATTGTGACACTCAGGAGATGCAGAGTGCTCAGCAACAGCCCCAGACTGAGGAACCACCACCACAGCAGCACAGCTGTGACAAACACAACCCCCAGGGCCAGCAAACTGCCAGATCAAAGACTCAACAGTACCAGGGATTCCTCTGACCAAGCAAGCCCCAGAATTTGCTTCACTTATTTCTCAGAGTGCCAGAAATTAATAAAGGGAAAGGCCAGGGGTTTGTTTGCTCTGTGTTTTATGTGGCTGCAACATGATCAGCCAAGGATCATCTTTCCTCAGCCCAGGCAGGTGAAGCCACAGGCTGCAGGTACTGGGCAGTAACTGGATCTGCAGCCCCAGATAGAGCCACTGCCTGGAGAAACTGCCCAGAGAGCCCCTGCTGCAGGGACAGCTCCCAGCACCATGCAGGTAAGTGCTGCAGCCTCTTACAGCTTTCACAGGATTGGGGTGGGAAGGGACCTTAAAGATCAGCTCATTCCACCCCCTGCCACGGGCAGGGACACCTTCCACTTCCCCATGTTGCTCCAAGCCCCATCCAGGCTGGCCTTTCCCTCTGGATTCTAACCCTGACAGCTTTAACAGGGCAGTGTCAGGCCAAGTACCAAAAGTTCTCCTTCAAGGACACCTCAGGCCTTCAGTAACAGGTTAAAAATAGTCAAAAATTATTCACAGCAAGTCATTCTTCAGTATTTCCACACATGGATGCACAGAAAGAAGCTTTCAACATGGTAATGCCCTTCTCAGTTTGGGATCTCACTGTGCCACAAGGAGATTCCTTAAATTTCTAGGAGAAAAAAACCCTCACACTAATAATATAAAAACCACAGTATAAAAGTTGTGATTGCTTTGCATGGATGTATTGTAAAATGAAGGAAAGCTGTTTGTTTTGAGAGGCCAGAGAATTCAGTGTGCATGTTGCTGTTCCCCAGCTGACCCTCTGCAGGCTCCGCACACACCAGTGGTGCTTCATCCTCTTCAATGTCCTGCTCTTCCACGTGCTGCTTTTTGGGGCAGATTTACTGGAGCAATACTTCCTGCACTCCCTGCCTCTCTCTTACACCGATGTAAAGGCTCTGGAGATCAGGGAGAGGGCCAGGAAGCTGGATCTGGATCCTCTGAAGGCCAACCTCTCTTCCAGCAGCAGCAGCACAGCAGCTTGCTCTGATCAAGAGATATTTCTGCTCATTGTTGTCTGCAGCAGCCCAGAGAACAGGACAAGGCGCAACGTGATCAGGCAGACCTGGGGCAACGCCAGCGCCTCCAGGGGTTACAGTGTCCTGACCGTGTTTGCTGTAGGAAAGGCAGCTTCAGCAAGCACCCAGCTGCAGATCAATGAGGAGGCTCAAAAGCACAGAGACATCATTGCAGGCAGCTTCATCGATTCCCCGCAGACACAGACCCAGAAGATGCTGATGAGCGTGGAGTGGACGGTGACTTTCTGTCCCCATGCCAGGTACATCCTTCACGCAGCCCAGGATGTGTTTGTGGGCGTTCCCAGCCTGGCTGCCTACCTGCTGAGCTTAACCCAGCTGGAGGACATCTACCTGGGGAGGGTGGTTCACCACAGCATGCCTGACAGGGACCCTCACAGCCCCGGCTTTGTCCCCATCCATGAATACCCCGAGGAGTTCTACCCCGATTTCTGCCACGGCAGTGCCTTCCTCATGTCGCAGGACGTGGCTCGCAAGGTTTACGTGGCTGCCAGGGAGGTGCCCCTGGCCGTGCCCCCTGCTGCCTTTGTGGGAATCTGTGCTCAAAGAGCTGGCATCAGTGCCAGGCACAGCTCCCGCTTCGCTGGGGAGAAGCACATCAGCTACAATCGCTGCTGCTACAAATTCATTTTCACCTCTGCCCACATGGGCGAGGACGAGCTGCTTAAAGATTGGGAGGAAACGAGCGAGGGGGAAGATTGTTCCTTATTGGAAACCTACTACAGCCTGGTGTCCTGCAAGGTTCTGACCTACATTGATAAGTTCAAAGAGTTCAACTTGGATAGGATAAAAAATGAGCTCCTTCATTTTGTCAATTAATGTTTAGCTTCTGCAAAGAGAGGCTGATTTCCTTTCATCAGCTGTGTTATCGTGTTAATGTTCAGTACAAAGGATGCCCTCCCAAAGTTTGCTCTTTTCCCTTGGACAGCAAATGAATCCTCACTGTTACAGTGTGACAGAGCAGAACTGGATGTGCTCTGCCTCTCTAAGTACCTACGAGTGCATGCATGGAAGTAAAAAAGAGAATTCCAACAGACTTTATCTATATCCAGGGTTTCAGACTTTTCAGTCTTCAAAACTCATTTTTTTTTGTGTGAGTGAGGCATCACCTACTTCCAAAGGATTCTGTAACAAAAAGGGGAAGCTTTTGGAGCTGCTTCCCAGAGAAACAGAGCAGCTCCAGCAGGAACAGACACTGAGCCATCCTGGAAATTCCTCAAGTAATGCTGTTTGTTAACATCCATCAAATGACAAGGTTTGCTTTGGGGTTTTTTGGTTTTTAAACAGAATGTTCAGCATGTTACCTCAATTCTCCAGCATTCCATTTCGTGTTTTTCCTCAATTATCTCCACCTGTTACTTTAAGGGGGGGGATGACAAAACCAAGACATTTCAATTTTGTCATTTATATCAGATACAGCAGCAGCATGTAATCCATATGGCAAAGCACAGCATGGGCAGGGAACTGCATCTGAGTAATAAGGGGAAAGTGATCAATTAATCAATCAACACTGAGCTCAAAACTCAACAAAATAAAGCATATGTGTATACATAAAAAAAATCCCCTTGTTTGGCATTTCTGCACATTCTAAAATATTGTCTTTGGCAAATGCACCATGCAAAGCAGATGCTAAATACCCAGCACACAGAGTAGCCTTCAAAAGCAGCAGCTGAAAACACACATGGAAGAGGCTCATGAATTGCAGAACAGGTTCATATATTGATTTCTTTCACTGACATTTCAGCATATGGCTTGTACAGAGCCACCAGCACACACAGCCACCTAAAATAACACAACTGCCCAGAACAAGTGCAAGCTAAGGACTTCTACACTCCTTTGATTTCCTTTTTGGTGCTTTAATGTGTTTGACTGCAGCACATTTCTTACTGGCAGACGTTTATTGGGCACATTTAGGATAAAAGCAGCAGCATTGGGATGGAGGATGGCAACTTGGGGACATCTTGGGGTTGTGAGCAACAAGGCACCTCACCTGCATTTAGACAGCTCAGCAAACATGGAGGGATCTCCCCCAGCTCCTCTGAGCCCACCTGGGCAGCATTTTTGGGCAGGCAATGGCAGCTGCACCTCCACCCACCACAGGCAAACCCAGAATTAGTGCAGGGCAGGATCCTGCTGCTTCCCCTGGCAGCACAGGCACATGGGGCCAGTACTTCCCATAGCTACACCTGCTAAAATAAGCCCCAAAGTAATAATTTTGTGTTTTATTCTGCTCCCCCTCAACTAAAGGAATACAAATCTTTGATTTGAAGCACCCTGTGGTGTCTGTTTATGGACAAAGACATGTCACATGGCACTGGAGTGCCCAGCCACTCCTGATTCTCTCCTACAGTTCTGACATCCTCAAAAGAAGATTCCAGCTTCCTAAGATGCCACATTTCCGTGCTCCCAGTTCCTTCACTCCCTTCAACACAAGAGCTCCATGTTCTTACCCCTTTTAGTCTAACTCAGGTAACTAAAATACCACATTTCTTTAAATAACACTTAAAAAAATTGTAGCTCTGATAAAAAATAGTGTAAACAATTCAAGATTTGGTTCTGAAGTAGCCTTGTAGTGCTCCAGCCACTAAACTGAGCTGCCACCCCACAGCACAGCCAGCAAGGGAGACAAAGCTCCCAGGTGGGTTTGATCCCTACAGAGTGCATTGATTCATTTTTAAAAGGGCTAAAAACTTTCCTTTTTTAATCCTCAGCAGAAAATGTAAACAATATTTAGGATTATTTATTCCAGCAAGACTCACATCCAGCAGGTTGAAAACATGAGAATCCAGTCCATGCTCCCTCATGTGGGCAGTGCCACTGGCTTGTTCAGCACCAGGATTCTGACAGAACAAAGAGTGCTCCATGCAAGTGCCAACTTTGGCAGGTAAAAAAATGAATTAAAAAAGAATAGAAATTGTGGCAGCATCCGAGGTTATAAACCTTGAGGTGTTTTGGTGGGTTTTTTATAACTGAACTGTAACTTACTGAGAAAACACAACAGAAACTCCAAACCCAAGAACAATTTAAACAAACACTGATAAATTCTGCCAAATAAAACAGTCAGCAGCTGCTAAGTGCTCACCTGG
This sequence comes from Acrocephalus scirpaceus scirpaceus, assembly GCA_910950805.1. NCBI lineage: Eukaryota > Metazoa > Chordata > Aves > Passeriformes > Sylviidae > Acrocephalus > Acrocephalus scirpaceus. The sequence continues at coordinate 2,180,790 of OU383790.1, read as the reverse complement.
GTTACCTGTCTCATGAAGCTCCTGCCACGACATTTTAGGGGGGGAAATATCCAACAGCCTTTAATTCGCTCTCCCGACTCATTTCAAATAGAGTCAAAACATCTTCACCTTCCTTTAAAGAGACAACCTCCAGTGTGGAGAGTTTTTACACCTCAACACCTGTGCCAGCACTGTGCTCTGCCAGAAGGGGACCCCAGCCACTGAGGACATTATTCTGCTCCTTCCACAGCTGTAGTAGAAACTGCCTTAACGTAATAGGGGCCCTCCTGCAGGTAAGCCCTGAGCCTCAGGTAGTACTGATTGCCAAAGACCTCTGCAATGGTTTTGGAGTTCACCAGGGCCTTCACCAGTTCGTATTTAGCATCCTTGGAAGCTTTGTCAGGCTCCACAGATCTGTCCACAACGTACTCCACAAACCCTGGGCTGTTCAGCATCAGCTTCTGGGCCCACGGTTGGTTTGCAATGGCCTGAGCAGGAAGAGAAAAGATGTGAGAGGAGGGGAAATATTTTAAATCCCAAAAATGCAGTCACACAGTGGGGTTTTTGGTATGTGGATGAGGAACAGGAAAAATTAAATGAGATATAAAACCACCACTCAAATCAAGCAGCAGGTTTAACACTGGAGAACAAGCAGAGCTCAGTGCTTATCCTCAAAGTTTTGAGGGAATTATCACAGCAGTGCCTCTGGTATAGAAGCAGCACCTTAGAGCACAGCTCCTGCCTTTTTTTCCCCCTCTCCAGTTAATTAGAAAATTAGCATTACAGACATGATGTGTCTGCTGCATTATTTAAATAGGGAAGCCAAGGAAAAAGGCCTTTTTCTGATCACTTCTGGGCTTTAACAAGAAGTTTGTGGTATCCACTTGGAAGAAATAAATAAATCAGAGACTGAATGGCAACACAAACCCCTCCCTGCTGTTGAAACCCAAAAGCACTCACAGTAAACACCCGTAAAGCCCCACAGTGCAGGTCAGGGAATGGCTGGGTACTGATGCTCCTGAACAGCTCCAGGGGCTGGCTGGACAGGGATGTGAACCAGGATTCAGTCATTCTTAAAAGGTCTTCAGTCTGCTGGTCTGGCTGTGTAAATCACAAAAATGAAAGGGTTTGATTAGGAGCATGAAAAGCTTTCTGGTTTTCAGGATGTGTTCAAATGATTTAATTATTTAGAGCTACAGTGTTAACCCACATGCCTGGAGTCAAAAATCACAGGGACTGGGGCAGTTTGCCCCTATCCCTCTGAGCTCAAGGATATGAACCTGTTTGCTCTCATTCCCTCGACAATGAAGTCCTGACTTCATCTTTTATTAACATTTCAGAACTCCTGGCTCCTTACAAACAAACCCAAACCTTTCAGCAAACCAATCAGGGAACTTCAAAACAGCAAATCCATGACTCAGAACACTGAAAGCACCACTGCTGCCCAACCTAGAGGCTGCAAAATGTCTCCTCACAATCACTGAGGTGTGTGATGATTTAATTCTTGGAGATTTAAAGAAAAAACAAAGACAAACACCCCAACTTACAGGCAAGTAAAGCAGAGATGAAATCGCATCCAAGCACCGGAGCTGTAACTCGGTGGGGGCATTCTTGGCCTGGTGCCCTATTTTGCTTAAGAGGTTTTGAAATCTGCTTCCTTTCAAAACAAAAACAAAAACGTGCTTTCAATTAATTCAGCCAGATCTCTACAGGAATACAGTTACCCATCAGCTACATTATAAATGTATTCATTAGATAAGTGAATGCATTTTTCAATTCTTTTCTGTATCACCCCAAACCAATTCACTCTTGTATTATAATGAGGAAGTTTTATTAAAGAAAAAAAAATACTAACTAGTTTTCTGTAAAACCTGTTTGCCTTCCACATTTGATCCCAGGATTCCCAGTGTGTCCACAGCCACTCCAATCATGGTTGGATCCTGGCTTTCTGCCATCTCAAAGACTTTCTCCATGAAGACAGGGTAGCGCTCACAGATCTGCTGGGGACTGTCCACAACAGCCAGATTGCCAAAAAATTTAACAAATCCTGAGGAAACAAGACCAAAAAAAGCACTGAGGGGAAGAACAGCAACTTCAGCAATGGCAAAATTAAATGCACATTAATGTGAGACTGATTTGTTCCTAAACATGTGTTATTAAGTCTGAACAGTGTTGGTAAAAATGCTCAAAATAAAGACAGAACTAAGCAACAAGCCAAATATTTTGACTGTTGCTTAATTCATGATGTTTGTACTCCTAAAAAAAATGCTACAATAACACAAACTTTAAAGCTACAGCACAGCCTGTCCAGACCTCACCACTCTTACTGAGGAACATTCCTCATGTGTCAGACTATCCTTCAGCACTTTTTAAATATCCAATATTTTAATGATAAATATCTAAATATCTAATATTCCAAACTCCCCCGGAGTTATCAACAGAGAGGCTGAAAAATTTAACTCATGACCAAAGCAAGAGGAAATGCAGGGTGTCACCTGGCAGGTAGAAGCTGGAGAAGGGGTCTGACTCTGCCCCCAGGATGATGTTGGAGATTCTGTCGATGACTCCCTGCTGAGCCAGGTACTGCCTGCCCTGGGCTGTGTGGGCCAGCGAGGTCACCATCTCTATGCACGTGGCTCTGCAACACACAAGGTCATTTTGGGGTTCTTTCAGGTCTTTTGAAGCACTCAGAGATTAAGAATAAGAAACCAAATCCATGAAGCAAAATCCTAGCAAAAAACCCTAAATGATCCCAGCTTCTCCCAGCTCACTCAGCTCTTTAGATTTGTGAAAGAATTTAAAGTGTTTCTATTTCAGACAAACATGATAATTATCACTCCAGCTTGGTCTTCAGATAAGTATAAAGTATTTGACACTCAAGCCAGTTTAAGAAGAAACAGATAAAATGTTTTTTCTGGAAAGGGTTTTACAAGAAACACAAATAAATAAATTTATCAGGGTTTTAACAATGGTGGAAATCTCCTTGGCCAACTCACCAACGTACCTGACCAGCACATCCTCTCCAGTCAGCTCCCCAATTAACTCAGCAATTAACCCACTGCTTGCACAGTAATTCAGAGACTCTGCTGACACTGATGAAATCTCCACTATTAACTAAACAAAAGCAAAAAGAATGGTTTATAAAAACTTCACAGTAATTCACAGCAACAGCCAAATACATCTTATGGTGCTAATTAACCCTACAGAGATTAAATATGGAATTAATCACACTTTTATCATTGACCCAAATGTTTTCCTGAAGGAACTTCATGAGGAGTTCCATTGATCTCTATTTATAATCAGCTCTTCCTGTGCTATCCCCATTAGGCTAGAATTGCTAAATTGTTTTATTTCTCCTTTGCCAAACATCTCTAGACTGACACTTGGCATCCCTCCAAAACTTTCAGCTGCACTTCACATCCAAGAGTGAAGAGGTTGCATTTAACTATTTTATTTTCAGAGAAACAAACACTTTCTGGAGTCTTTAGTAATTCTATGTAGCCCTCCCAATGCTTTAGGCACTACATGCTGGAAAATAAACAGTAATTCACATTTTTATACCAAAAAATGGGAAAGAGCAGTCATGACATCATGAGAGCCCCCAGTGCTGTAATCTTCCTACTCCTTTCTAGTTCTGATAAAGCACAGACATGAAGGAAAGAGTGTAAAGCAGTGGGAAATAATAATTTAAACAATAAAACCCAGGCTGAGGGTGAGGAGCAGCAGAGAACATCCCCACCTCATAGACCCTGTACCGGACAACGTCACTGGTGGCCATGACATTCCTCAGGTCACCCAAAAAATTCCCAAACAGAGCCTCCAAACCCTCCTGGCTCTGGGCTACTCTTGACAGAGATTTGATGGCCTGCAAGCAAAAACAGGAGCTCGTTACTAAAAATGAACAAAAACCACACGGAGAAGAAAATCCGAATTTATCAGGTTTAGTTGCAATGTTCTTTATCAACTTATTAACTACAGCTACACACTTAATTTTAATTATAACTCAATTTTCACTGATGAGAGCTCATTGTTGTCATCCAACCCAGCTTGCAGAGCAATGGGACAACAAAGCCACGTTTACCTCTTTGGCCACTGCTATTTTCTCCCCACCAATGCAGTTTATGATTTGTCGTAGCAGCTCGGGGCTGTGCAGGATTTCTGTGACAGCAGCTGAGTCTTCAACAATCCTCCCAACCTGACAAAGAGTTACAGAGAATAACATTAAAACATTTATTTTACCCCCCCACACTGTGAGGATATTCAAGCACTGGAACAGCTGCATAGAAAACCAGAATCACAATTTTGTGATTTTTTGGTGATTTTTCTTTTCAGCTGCTCTTAGCTGAATTTCTAGAAATCCAGCCCAAACCACAACACCCCACAATCCTTTTTTTTTTTTAATTAATGCAACAAATGTCGAGCTCCCACGGCTTGTTTGGTGTTTCCACAAAAGTTTAAAGTATCCTGAATATCAAAATGTTGCTGCTTTTAATTCTGACATGAGCTGCTGTCAGTGCTGGCCTGGAAAGCTTTAACCAGGACACGTGGCAAAAGTTTTATTGCCAAGTTGCTTTTATCAGGACAGAGTTTTGGACATTATTGCTGATATATCATAAAGCATTACATACACACTGCACGGAAATTACCCCAAATGGCAGGAGTGTAGAAGGACACAATTCCTGCTTTTAGCACAAACTGAAAGAGCAGACGGGCACTAACCCAGAGCTCACCACAGAGCTCTGTCCCCTCCTCCCGGAGGAAACTCTGTACCTGGGACATGGTGAGGATCTTCACGGAGTCATCGGGGTGCAAAAGGCCCTTCTGCAGCTCCTCCCTGAGGTTCTGGATAATGTAAAGGGGGTCCAGGGCCTGCAGGAGCCTCTCCAGGATGGAAACACACGTGGACACCTGTTCCCTGGGCGGGACGGAGAGAAAACAGAGCCCTTGAGGAAACGGACACCGCTGTGCCACTTCCCGCCCCGACAGAGGGCAGGGAAGGAGCCGGGGAGGCGGCAGGAACCCCCCGCTCCGGGGGAACAGCAGCGGGGCCGGTCAGGCCCGCGGCACCGCGCCGGAGCTCACCGGTCATTGACGGCGAGGAGGCCGAAGAGAGCCCCGAGGTGGTGTTCGCCCAGGCGGGTACGGAGGGCGGCGGGCGGCACGGCCTGCAGGGCGACCCGCAGGGCCCGCAGCTCCTCCAGCGCCGCGTCCCGCCGCGCCGCCCGCTCCAACAGCTCCACAGCCGCCTCCGCCATCTTGGCCGCGGCCGCCTCCGCCATCTCCCGGGAGTCTCGCGAGAACTGGCGTAGCCCGCAGCAACCGCCGGGCGGGAATATCGCGAGAACTCGGGCCGCCCTTAGCAACAGCCGCGCCGTTGCTAAGGGCGCCCTTTGTAAACAAAATGGCCGCGCGCCACGCCCCCTCAGCTCCGTCCCATTGGGCATGCGCGGAGGGGGCGTGGTCCCGGTAATAGAGGCGTGGTTACGGTAACGGCGGGGTGTGGTTACGGTAACGATTGGGCGTGGTCCCGGTAACAGAGGCGTGGTTACGGTAACGGAAGGGCGCGGCTACGGTAATGAGGGTGTGGTTACGGTAACGATTGGGCGGGGTCCCGGTAATTGGGCGTGGTCCGGTAACGACGGGGCGTGGTCTCGGTAATGGAGGCGTGGTCTCAGTAATTGGGCGTGGTTTAGTTAATGAGGCGTGGTTTGTTCACTGGAGGTGTGGTCTCAGTAATGGCGGGGCGTGTCCTGTAGGGGGCGCAGTCCCATCGGCGTGGCGGCTCTCGATGCCCTGAGGGGCGGGCGGGGGTCGGGGCGCGGCGCCGCCGTTTTGGGGACAAACCGCGATAAACGGCGTTTGTCAGGGCTCGGGAAAGGAAAGCGCTAACCCCGGGAGAGCAACAACAGCCGGTCCCATGGCGGTGTTTGCCCGGGGCAGCTCCCCGGGCTGCGGAGAACGTGCCACCCCTGGTGTCTTCAAGCTGAATTTTCTCACCTTTTGCAAAAAATTTGATGCCGTCAGAAAACTTCCACAACTCTGTGGTTCCAGCTCTGCCGAAGATTCCATCCTCCAAATAAATGTGTAATAAATAAGCAGGTTCGGCTGTTCTGGAGGTTGGCAAGGAATGAATTCTCCCGGCAGATTATGGGGACAGGCAAGGGAACAGTGAAAAGTTATAGGGGGGGACAATAAAGTTACACGGGGGACAATAAAAAGTTATAGGGGCACAGTGAAAAGTTACACGGGAGACAATAAAAAGTTACACGGGGGACAATAAAGTTACACGGGGGACAATAAAGTTACAGCGTGAGACAGAAACAGAGCTCAGCTCCTCTGCCCCGCATCCCTCACAGGAGATTTTGGGTACAAACACCACGCCAGGACTCAGCACCTGCCCGGGGGTTTCTATCCAGAGAGCCCCCGATGAAATCTGAGAAAATAACAATTTTATAGGCAGGGAAATCAAAGCGAAGGTGACAAACGGTGTCAGCGCGTCTCAGAGCACCGGGCACGGCACCGGGAGGGTTCCCCCGGTTCTCCTGGAGGGAGAGCCTGGAAATCCCAGCCGATGCTGGCGCACTTTGGTACCAGCACTCAGGGTTCTGAGCCCACTTTTGGGGTGCCAATCCCCGATATTTGTCCCCCCGGCTCTGCAGGTCGGGCGGGTGCAGAGGCTGGGCTGGCAGGTGGGGACAGCGCTGTCCCCTGTCCCACCCCACCGCCCCGCAGCGGGCGGGCACCAGCGGGGAGGAAGGACAGGAGGAGGAGGAGGAGGAGGAGGAGTCAGTGCCGCCCGTCCGGGCAGCGCTCCCGGCTCGGGCAGAGCAGGTGGAGGGGCCGCCGGCCATGGAGGGGCTGAGCCAGCGCTGCCCGCTGCCCGCCGCTGCACAGCCCTGCCCCCGGCCCGGCCGCGGCACCGCGCTGGTGGTGAGTGCGGCTGGGGCTGCGGGGACACCGGGAGGGGCGGGGTGGACACGGGGATGGGATGGACACACGGCTGGAATGGGGATGGACACATGGCTGGGATGGACACGGGACTGGGATGGGGATGGACACACAGCTGGGATGGGAATGGACATGGGGATGGACGGACACACGGCTGGGATGGGGATGGACACAGGGGTGGGGTGGACATGGACACACGGCTGAGATGGACACACAGCTGGGATGGACACACGGCTGGGATGGGGCTGAGATGGACACAGGGATGGATGGACACACGGCTGGGATGGACACACGGCTGGGATGGGAATGGACATGGGGATGGATGGACACATGGCTGGGATGGACATGGGGATGGGGCTGGGATGGACACATGGGGCTGGATGGACACACGGCTGGGATGGGGACGGACACACGGCTGGGATGGACATGGGGATGGGGCTGGGATGGACACACAGCTGGGATGGACAGACACACAGCTAGGATGGGGATGGACACAGGGGTGGGGTGGACATGGACACATGGCTGGGATGGACACACAGCTGGGATGGGCACACGGCTGAGATGGACACAGGGATGGATGGACACACGGCTGGGATGGACACACAGCTGGGATGGGGATGGATGGATATGGGAATGGATGGACACGCAGCTGGGAAGGACACGGACACAGGGATGGGATGGACACTCAGCTGGGATGGGGATGGATGGACACACGGCTGGGAAGGACACACAGCTGGGAAGGACACGGACACAGGGCTGGGATGGGATGGACACAGCTGGGATGGACATGGGAATGGATGGACACACAGCTGGGATGGGGATGGACACAGGGACGGGATGGACACACGGCTGGGATGGACACACAAGCCAGGGGACACTCCCTGGGCAGCACAGCAAACACCAACCCACACCAAGCAAGCGTGGAAATCTCTGCCTGTACCTTTGCCAGCAAACCTCTCCCCAAATCCATCGTGCAGGAGGGGGGCACTCCCTGTACCTGCTGGGAGAGAAGCAAATTTTCAGGTTATTTTACACTCAGCATCTCCACAAGCTGTGCTCGGGTGGTGTCATTCAGTTGGGGTTTTTAACAAAATCTCATCAAAACTAGGCAAAAAGTCCTAGCTTGGTAATTCTAAACCTAAAGCTGTTTTAGCTCACCAAAGTGAACTAAAAAGTGTTGCAGAAATCTGAGTCTCTCTGCACTGAGCTGGCATTTTGCTGCTCGCTGCTTTTCAGTGAAGTCCTTAAATCCTCACAGGGCTGTTTTCAGTGTTGTTCACTTCAGTATTTTGGCAATCATGAGTTTAATTGGTTTTTCAGGCAGGAATCCTGACGCCTCACTCCTCTTTTGCACCATCCCTTGGCAAATATAATTATTCTGGGAAAAAAGGGAGGGGAACACCAGAAAAAAACCAAGTTAGTGTTCATGTTTGTACAAATATTCAATCAGAAGTGATCCTGGGGATTTCCTCATCACATGCACATCTTACAAGAAGATTAATGATCAGCAGGATGAACAGGTTGGATGTTTGGGTTTTTTTTTTTCTGAGCAAGGAGCATGATTACATTTTAATCTGGAGAAATAGGTACACCAGCACATCTCTGCTCAGCTTGTAACTCACTGAGTGGCTTCTGGGATTTGTTGTTTAATATTTGTTAAATGGCTTAATGGGAAAAAAAAGCACAGAAGGAGCTCTAAAAATTATGATGAGAAGTCTTGTGGTAGCAAAGAATATTTCCTCAAATGGGTTGGAAAGAGGAGAGGAGCAGCACAGCACATCAGTCATTTTCCAAATGGGAAGGAGCTCCTGGATTTGTGGTGACAAGAGAGATTTTTAATTCAATTACAAAATTAAAAAAAAAAAAAAAAAGAAAAGAAAGAGAGATTTCTACATTAATGCTGTAGGTTTTTCAGAGAACAAAAGAAGGTGGAAATAAGGAGGGAAAAGGAATATATTCTTAGCCTTCTAAGCATTTTTTTTAATCACTGAATCAGGGCCAGATGCTGTTTATGTCACAAACAAAACAAAAGACAAAGGGAAGGCACCACAGCCCGGAATGGCACCGTCCTTCAGCTGCTCCTCAGCGCTCCAAATTAACCTCACCATTCCCCCAGCAGCCCCACTGGGATAAAATATTTTTGGGAGGCTGCTGATGGCACAAACAGCAGCCAAGGGCCTGCCAGGAGCTCCTGCACTGCAAACCCCACTTGTTGTTGCTGCTCTGCCAGGCTGTGTGCACTGAGATTTCTGTGCCCCACAGCATCCTGATTCACTGTGCTTGTACTAGCAGATAGTAAAATTCATTTTAAATTAAAAAAAAATATTAAAATGCATGTAAAATGAATTTAAAGCCTGCCTTGAGGTCTGGCTGTGAGGCTGGAGGGTGCCCTGGGTGGGCTGCACAGAGCTGGGCAGAGGAGAATGACCTGGCAGGGCAGGATGGGAATTCCTGGTTTGGGGGATTTTCCTGGGGAAGGTCCTGGCACCAAATCTGTTTGCCTTGGACAAACCCCTGACATCCTGCCCACATCCCCAGGGGGGCAGGGGGTCCTGTCCCCCCATTTCCCAGAGGGATGGACCCCCTGGGAATGGCTACAGATGTGTCCTGAGCAGGAGGATGTGCTGGGTGTGCGAACTGCTCCCTTCTTGCTCTTTTTAGCTCTAGAAACAGAGACATTCCATGTCTTACCTCCTTATTCCTCTTCAGGAAAGCAGCCCTGGCTGCTGTGGGTGGTCTGTGACCCCCGTTAATCTGGGGGTGACCTCCCACCTGGGCAGCCCTGGGCTGGTAGAGCCCCAAAACCACCCCTGAGCACAGGATTTGCCCTCTGGGAGGGGAATGAACCCCCCTAGGAGCAGGTTCAATTTAATTTAACCCAACTGCTTCCTGCATAAAGCCAGGGAACCTCCTAATACACAGGGAGCTGGACAGAGCAACACAGATCCAACCAATGTGATTTCATCAAGCATTCCCCATTTATTGTCTCACAATGACATTTTTTTGTTAAATACAGTTCCAGAAAGTTTACAGTTACAGGTGTTTTCTAATTGGTATTCAGACAAAAAAGAATGCAAACAATCCCAACCTTAAGGCAGCCACAGTGAATCTACTGTAATTATATATATATATAAAATGCCTAAACACACCTTAATCTAATTTTTTGCTGCACCACAGGCTTACCTACTACTAAATCTGAGGCCTAGCTGGGAATGGCTCATACCTAATCCCAAAGTGCCTCATGCCCTTGTTCCCTAAGAAATTCTGCTACACCTGCAGCCTTGAGAGGAGGCAGAAATGTCCCTCAAGCCAATACAAAGCAAATGCTGATTTCCAAAATGTTTCACCTGCCATCCCCCCGGTGTTCTCTCCGAGGTGCTGGCACTGCTGGTGCTCCTGTCCCCCCTGCTGCGGGGGCTGGCCCTGCACCTGCACTCGGCTCTCACGGGCAGCTACATCCCAGGGACTCACTCCATCGCCTTGGTGAGCTGCCTCAACGAGCACATCGCCAGGGACATCGCCAGGTACGGCCACTGCTCCCTGCCTGTCTGCCTGAGGGGCTCCAAAAGCTGAATATTCCCCTGTCCCTTTGTACTTTCCATTCCTAGAGGGATGAGAAGTGAGAAATTTCTAGGGGGATGAGAAATGAGAAATTTCTAGAGGGTGTCCAGAAAAGCTGTGACTGACACATCCCTGAGAATCTCCAAGGCCAGTGTCCTGGTTTAGGGCCAATTTGTGAGAAAATCCCTAAGTGGGGTCCCTCCCCCTGTGAAGCAAACCCAAACACAGCCTTTTCCCTTAACTGGTATGGGAAAAAAGAATTTCCTAGGAGGAAAGGGGAAAAAATTATTTACTCAAGAAATAAAGTGCCCACAAGCATAAAGAATGAATAATATGAAACAATAAGAGCTATGGTTGCTCTGGAGGAGATGGTAAATTCAGAAAGTCCTTGCTGTGGGTAGCTCAGCTCACTCAGTCTCTGATCAGTCCCTCCTGGGCTCCAGGGTGAGATCTGGGTGTCTCTTGGGTTTTTCAGCCTTGCACAGGTTTGAACAGCCCTGAGGAAAAGGAAATAAAACAGTGCAGAGAGCTGCCCTGCCTCAGCCAGCTAAAATAACCAAGAGCAGAGCAGGTTTCAGTGCCTGTGCCTCAGAGGAGCACAGTCCAGGGCAGGAATGCACAGGAGGAAATGCTGTTCTCAAAACAAACTCCACACCTCTCCTTTTTTCCCCTTTCACCCTCAGAACTCATCTCACTGCAGTGATTCACCCTGTCCAGGATCCTGCTGCACAAATCCCTTCTCACATTCCTCAAGGCTGCTCCTCCATGACCACCCTCCCTCCCCAGCCATCCCTCTTTTATCTCACTCCTCCTCATTGGATAGAGCTGTTACTGATCAGGGGCAAGGCTGTGCTGGTTAATTAACACAGCTGTTAATTAGCAGGGGTTACTTAGTCCTCAAGGTGCAGAAATTAACACACAACATAAACAGAAGGGACAACTGGGGACACGAGGATCAAAAACCACCCCAGGACAGCCAGGCTGGACAGGGCTTGGAGCAGCCCGGGGTGATGGGAGGTGTCCCCGCTCGTGGCAGGGGGTGGAGTGACCCCAAAAAAAGATTTAAGGTCCCACCCAAGCCATTCTGGGGTTCTGTCTGCCCAAGCAATGCTCCTTTCCCCTGGCCCTGTACCACAGCCCCAAGGAAAGCTGACATTCCCCTCTGAAGTCAATGCCCTGGGAACAGCAAGAAATTCTCAATTTATTTCACTGCCTTGCATTTTCAAGGTCCATTTTCACGACCCTGAATTTCTGGGTTCTCAGATGGATTAAGCTCCAGCCTGACCCCCTCTGATGTGCCACAGTCTTTATTCCTCTCTAGAACAACACAGACAACAAAATTCACAGAGAAGGACAAAGCACAGAAAACAAAATATGAAAGGGCTCCACACCAAACACTTGTGAGTCACCTCTGCTCTCCAGGCAAATTTCAGGCAATGAGGGCTTCTCCTCGATTTTTTCCTTCTTCTGTTTAATACGTGAGATACTTTGTGAGATGTTTTGCATGCAGAGTTTTTTTTCACCCATGTGTCAGTCCCTGGCTCAATGGCTGGTCTGTTCAAAGCACTGGGCCCGTGTTGACTGGGGAAGTGTTTATGATGGACCCTGAGGTTTCCTGCAACACCTCCTGCGCTGTTCTCCTGCTGCCAAACCCCCTCCATCCCCAGCAAAGTGCTCCCAAACATGTTCAGGAACTGACAGGCTACTGAAAGGGAGTTTGTGCCACCTTAAATACTGCGACTGTGTTAAGGAATTCAAGTAGAATTATGTCTGTGCTGCTCGGTGTCTCCTAAAAAAAAAAAAAGGAGCAACTGTACCTGGTGAAAAGAGCCTCAGTTCCTGAAAATGCCTCATCTTAACAGCTTTGCAAATGCCTTCCACACTTTGTCCTCATCTTGCAGGGAAGGGAGAGGGCATAAATCACTCTGAGATTTGTGTACTTTGGTTGTGGTTTTGCTGGTGGAGGAATTATTCCTTTGTTCTGGAGCGGGGAGCAGCGAGCCCTGGTGGCAGGGGATGACACAGGACTTGTACACTCATTTTCCCCACTCCTTTTTCCTGTGCTGTCGTGTTTATTCCTCCTTTGCATTGCTCAGAGGAGCACTCCCTCAGATGGATCAGCTGCAAGGAAATTTTCCACTGCTTTAGGGAGAAGGGTTCAAGCTTTGGGAAGGCAGAAGAGCTGCAGGTAAAATTCAGCATCTCAGACCCTTCCTGGGAGGAGCTGAGCCCCTGGGCTGGGTGGTGCCACCCAACTTTCCCAGCACCCCTCCAGCCCTCACTGCTGCCTTAGATTTGTACTTATCATTTCCTTCACTTTTCTGCTTATTAATATTTAATCTGTCTCATTTCAGGGCCTGTTGTGAGGCACACACAGCTGAGTGCCCAACCCAAAGCCATCATCTATTATGCAGACACTTTCCACAGATCACATTCAGCTTCTTGCAATGTTCTCTCTACCCCTGGCGGCCTCTCGTTGCTGGGACAAAGTTCAGGATCTCAGTTAGGATCTCAGTTTTTTGGGACAGAGCACCAAAACCAAAATGTTCCTGGGCTAAGGGGACTTGCAAGTTTCAGGCAGCAAATCCGAGCTGATTTGTGCCATGTGTGACACGACAGGCACAGCAGGGGTGGCTCTGCTCGTGCTGCTGCACTTTGTTGGTCTAAAGATTAACTCAAGATGCTCCAGGAGCATTAAATGCCTGGAGCTGCCTGCACATGGTGAGAGCAAACAACCCCTGAGCCTCCTGGAGGGTTTTCCTCTCCAGCCATCGTCCCCCAGGGCCCGAAAACCAAGCTGCCACCTCCCTGACTCTGCTCTGGGCACAAAACACAACATTTTCCCCCTTTCTTCCAAAAATCCTCCCTGAGATTGCCTGACTGCTCTGTAATCTCTCAAACATCACTTTTGCAGGCAGCTCTGCAATAACAAACCAGCCCACAACCAACGGAGGCAGCCGGAGGGGAGGAATTCCTTTGGGCTTCAGATTTCCGGGACATTTTGGGTCGAAAAACCTCGATGTTGTTAATTTAACAAGATGCACATTTCGGCTGCTCTGGCAGTGGCAGACAAACCCCTTCCTGCCCATCCCAGGTTCCTGTGATCCCACAGTTCAGTCCTGCCCTGGTGACCCCACAGCCAGGGGGGCACGGGGCTGGCACTGGGGTGCTGCAGGCCAGGAGCAAACCCCAAATTCCCCCCTGAGCACAGGGAGGCTCCCAGAGCCCTGCCAGCAGGGGCAGACCTGGAATATCTCCAGCCAAAGTTCACCTTTGCCTGTGTTGTCCCAGGGTAATGAGTAACCCAAAATTCCGTGTCTCTGCTGTGCCAGTCCCGGCAGCACCAAGGAATGTCCCCATGGCTGGGGGTGACACTGGGCTGGCACTGACACCCCCCTCCTGTCTCCCCCAGGGCCATCATGGATAAGAAACTGGCTGCCCACATCAACATCCTGCCCAAGAGCTCGGCCCTGTGAGTTGGGCTGGATATTCCCCGGCAGAGGAGGCAAACCCGGGCCCTGCAGGGAGGGAGGGAGGGAGGGGACGGACACAGGCTCGGTTTCCAGAGGGCTGCTGGGTCTGTTTGTTGTTGCAGGTGGTGGGGATGAGTCTGGCCGTGCTCACTGAGGGGCAGAGATGCTCTGAGTGCCCCTGGGGGTTGTTCATTTATTGGTTACTTGGCTGCACAGACATCCAGCAATTCGGGGTTTGTGGTGCTGAGGACACGGTGCCTGTTATTAGAGGCTCTAAAAAGCAGCCAAGGTAGGACCAGAAAAAGCTTTTACAGAATGGAGCAGCTTTTTCAGGCAGGAGGAACAGCGGGTCTGACCTTGGCACAGGCCCAGCCCTGCTCTGCAGTGTCCTCAGCTGTCCGTGCAAAGGCACTGCCCTTGTTAGAGGGGCTCCACAGCAGCCCATGGAGCACAGGAGTGGCAGAGGCAGCTCAGCATCCCCAGCCCCAGGGAAATTTCCCCTTGCTGGCCCTCCCAGGGGGAAGAGATCCCAGTGAGAGGGAGCCACAGCCATTCCCTTTTTCCAGAGCATCCCACCTGGAAGGGCTGGGGGTTCCCAAAGGCAAACAAGCCATGCTGATGTCCCTGGTAACTGCAAAGAACACCGGGAAAAAGGAGGGATGGAAAGCACATCCTGGGATTCTGGCAGCTCCCACTCCTCAGGCCCAGGCTGGGCCTCCTCCTCTCTTTAATAAAAAAAATCAACCTGGAGCAGTGCAAGGGTTGGTGGAACCCCCCTGAGCATCCTGGTTTGGGAAGGTTCCCTGCCCATGGCAGGGGGTTGGAACTGGAGGATCTTTAAGGTTCCTGCAGCCCAAACCCTTCTGTGATCCTATAATTTGCAGCTTTTCCTCACAGAAACCCCGTGGCAGAAGTGAGGAGCAGATCCCAGCACAGCTTCCCTCGGGAGGGATCCCCACATCCCCCGGAGGGCAAACCCAGCCATGCCCTTCTCACCCCTCATTCCCACAGCCCCGAAGGGCCGGGGCAGAGCTGCTCCTGCCCGGCCCGGGCAGCTCCCCCCGGGTTCTGCTCCTGCCCTGTCCGGGCAGCTCTGCCGGGTTCTGCTCCTGCCCGGCCCGGGCAGCTCCCCCCGGGTTCTGCTCCTGCCCGGCCCGGGCAGCTCCCCCCGGTTCTGCTCCTGCCCGGCCCCGGAGACGCCCCCGAGCCCTCCCGGAGCAGGAGCCCCGCAGGCAGATGAGATCAGGACGGGCTCCTGGCAGCGGAAATGTTTCGAAAGGTCACATCTGACTCATGAGAAGCGCAGCTCCTCTCCTGCAGGGAAAGAGAGGAGGAAAGCTCAGCCTCGAAATCCCTGCAGGAACTGACCCCGGCACTGCTCAGAGCGCGGCCACCACCTCGGGACACCCGGGAAATCAACCCTGCCACTCCTGCTGGGCAAATTCCATAAATCTGGGGTGCTCGTCCCCGTGCTCAGCAGTTTTGGGGCCAGCAAATCTTCTGGGGGCACTTTGTAAGGAAATGGCCACGTGCAAACAGCACCAAGCGGGGGAGGTAACCCGGGGGCTGGCGTGGCTGCAGGCAGAGCTGCGTTTGCTGATGCTGCTTCTCTTTATAATCCAGGTATTTCTGGAAAGGGGAGCTGGAAGAATCCACTGAAATATTGCTGGTGGGTGATCATCCCCTACAGCACCAAAAATCGCAGCTGGGAGGGGCTGCGGGGAGGTGTGGGGAGGGTGGCACCGACCCGCTGGGTTTGGGGACATCCCCCAGGGATGGGGGGACACCCCCGGCCGTGCTGGGTGGGGGCACTGGGGCTGCACATCGGGGTCCCTCCGTCCCTTCACATCTCCCTCGGGTTTGTTTTGGTTTTTTACTCTCCGCAGCTGGTGAAAACAAGGACGTCCAAAATCGGGGAATTGTCCAACTACGTCAGGTGAGGCTCTGGAGTGTCCCATCCAAGGGGGGCTGGCACCTCCTGCTCCAGCTTTGGGGGTTCCCGGAGCCCCTTCCCACCCGGGGTGGGTTAAGTGCTCCTGCTGCATCGTACAAGCCATAAAAACCCAGAGATGGAATCAGCAAAAAGGAAAAAATCAGAAATATCAGCTGCTGGCCTTCACCCAGCCCTCCGGGAGGGATTCTCCTCCTCACAGGTTACCCCTGACAGGATTTCCTGCATTTCCCGAGCGAGGAGCACGCTCAGCTCCGGGCCAGGCCCCCGGCAGTCTGTGGTAAACCCCAAACTCAAAGCACAATTCCCGGGTGGCCCAGAGGAGCCGCGGGCGCTTTGAAGCGCGGGCGGGCGCGGGGCAGGGCGGGGGGCGCGGGGCTTCCTGCGGGGCTGACTCGGCTCCTGCTTCCGCCTCAGATCCATCCATCCCTTTGAAATCCCCGAGATCATCAGCCTGCCCATCGAGCAGGGAAACCCTCTGTACCTCCGATGGATGGACGAGAGCGTCCCGCGGGACTGAGGAGCGCAAAGCGCCGCTCGTTTTTGGGGGACCGTGCTGAGCCGCGCCGGAGGCAGCTTTTACCTTCTGGGGGTTGGTGTGGCACAGGAATTTGGGATTGGGAAACCTCCCCTGCCCCGGGAGCGCTGAGCAGCTGCACCAAAAGCTGCGGATGAGCGGAGATGTCCCTGTCAGGACACTCGGGGCTGCTCAGGCTGTCAGCAGCGAATCCCAGCTGGGAGCGCGGCCTGGCAGCCGCTGCGGTCCCCACAGGCAGCCCCGACCCCTGCCTGGCCCCCGCTGGCAGCGTCCTGCCCCGCTCTGCCGGGGGCTGCAGGATGTGGCCGTGCTCATCCCGCCTCCCCAGCGCTGCCGGAGCCCCAGGGAGCAGCGGACGGCAGCAAGGATCCAGCAGGAGCCGCCAGCAGCGCTCACAGACTCCTCACCCAGAGCTGGGAACAGCCACAGCTCAGGGGACAGCAGCGCCAGCAGGACCGCGACACCGCGACACCGCGACACCGCCCCGGCCCCGCGTCCCCACCCCCGCCTGAGCTGCGGATTTCTGCCGAGGGGAACGTTGTAAAAAGATCCGTGTGTTAATGGTTTGTAACTTATTTTCGAGTTATTTGTGTGATTGGGAAGGGAATAAACAGGAGCGTTTCTTACCTGGGCAGGAGGGAAGGCCTGGCCCGGCCCGGCCCTGCACGGCTCACCTGGCACAGAGCACAGCCCAGCAGCTCCAGCTGCCCCTGCTGGGCACCGGGCATCCCAACCCAAACCCATTTTTCTGATGCTACAGAAAAACAGTGACATTGGAAAAAACCCACCTTTTAATTGTACATCAGACATATTAATTACAACTTGGGTATAACCAGAGTTGCCCACAAGCAGCAACCTGAACTCAGAGATCAGAAGGTGCACAGAGTTCTTATAACCTCTATTACAGCAAATGCAAAATAGACTCTGCAACAAAAATACTTTTCAAGGCTCCACGTTCAATTCTCTGCGAGAAGCCAGGAGAGGAGGAGAGGGAGCAGAGAGGGAGCAGAGAGGAGCCAGGGCCACGTCCTGTGGGTGCCTCCACCAGTGTGGAGACACTGGCACATCCCACAGGCATAACCCGGGTCTTGGCAGCCCCTTGGAAGGGCTCCACAGGCACTGAGGAAGGGAAATATTTGAGGTGATCCTTCAGGGACAAAGCTAAGGCAGGACAGGGAGTTCTCCCTGCCAGGGATGGGGGCAGCTGGCAGCAGCTGTCCCAAAAGGACAGGGACACACTGCCCCGAGATCCCACAGGCACAGGTAGGACAGGGCAGGGTCTGCATCCCACCCTGATCCCATGGGACAGGGGAGAGATGAGCAGGACATTTAAAATATCTCTGTGTCTCTCTCTCTCTCTCTAAAGGAAATAAAAATCTAACACATCTATCTGATATCGGAATGTTTTTCAAAAGCCAGCTGCTCCTGCCCAAGCTGGCAGTATTGCTTTGCTAAAGGAGGGAGCTGCTCCTTCTCTCCTGCAGACAAATCAATCCAGTGCTCACAAACATCACACCAGGAGAGGGGCACAGCCAGGAGGTCACGGGGTGGCCACAGGGATGGGCACAGGGATGTCACAGGGATGGGCACAGGGATGTCATAGAGGTGGTCACAGGGGTGGTCACAGGGATGGTCACAGGTCACAGGGATGGTCACAGGCCACAGGGGTGGCCACAGGGGTGGTCACAGGGGTGGCCACAGGTCACAGGGATGGTTACAGGTCACAGGGATGGTCACAGGGATGTCACAGCAGTGGCCACAGGGACCCCAGCACAGCCCCTTCCCCTGCCCCCACTGTCCTCTCCAGCCGTTTTTGGTTTGTCTGCTGGTTCGGCACATTTGGGATGAGGATTCCTGTAGAAACACAAAGGCCTCGGGCTCCACTCTGTGAAGCACCCACGGTGGTGTTAAGGCAAAGGAGGATTTTTGGGACGATCTCTTCCAAGATCCTGATTGTCAGAACAGGGAAATGCAGCTGGTGCAGCCCCACATGCAGTCCAGGTTGTGGGGTGGGAGCATATCTGCCCCGTGTGGGGCACATAAAACAAACCCCATTCCTTTAATGAACGGGTTCAGGATGAGGTGGCAAACCCCAAGATCTGTCCCCACGGGCACAGGGACGAGCTGTGAGAGCCCAGGGTGAGGAGGGGTTCGTGTTTTGGCTGCAGGGGTGCTCGGTCGGGCTGGGGCACCGGGGTGTGAGCAGGGTGTGGGACCCCCAAACAGCTGCTCCAGCTGTGCCAGGGGGACCCCTCTGCAAGGGCCGGGCCCCCCCAGTGCTCTGAGCACCCCCGGGCTCCATCAGCGGGGCACGGCTGGGCCACGCTCTGCAGAAACACAGCCAAGGAACTAAAAACTGTTAACGTTTAAAACAAAGAGAATGTCAGCGCTTCGGGTTTCATCCCTGGGCAGCACCGCCGGCCCGGGCGCTGCCTCCACCCGCCCAGATTGCCGAGGGGAGGGACCAGCACCTCTCCTGTGCCTCACGGGCTTCCCCAGCAGCCCCATCTCCTCCGCCTGGGCTCCGGGAGGGGTTCAGTAGGGGGTCGTGCCTTCCCACTCCACCAGGTACTGCACCTTCCCCTCCAGCGTCACCCTCCGCGCCAGCACCTGGTACTTCTCCCCGCACACCAGGCGGCCCGCGGCCCCGAAGTAGCTGCTGATGGAGGACTTGAGGTGGGACAGCGAGGAGTCGTCCTCGCTGATGCTCTCCAAGGTGTGGCTGTCGATGCCGTCGTCGGGGCGGTCGGGCCCGGCCGCGGCCTCGCTGCCCTCGGGGGTGGCCGGGGCCGGGCGCCCGCCCAGCTCGGTCCCTCTCCGCTTGGCCCCCGAGGCGTAGGGCGGCACCGACAGCTTGCGCTTGCGGCTGCCCACGGTCCTGCGGCTGCCGGGGAGGCGGGAGTGAGGGCAGCACCCCAAAAGTGCCCCCAGCCCCCGCTTCTGGAGGGGGGAGCACGCCGGAAATTTGGGGGAGCCCAGCAAGGACCGACGGCTCCGATCCTGAGCTCCCAAGAGCCACTCTGTGACCCCAGCCCGGTCTGGGACACGGAGGAAAAGGTCCCCAGGGTGGGACATGGAAAGGGGGACACAGCCCCTCGCCCCCCCCCGTGCCACCGGGACCCCTCCAGAAGGGGAAAAGCGGCACAGGCCTCACCTGGACTCGTAGGAGAGGCTCGTGGTGGCCGAGCCGGAGGTGCTGGTGGCATCTGTGGAGTCCAGGTCCGACAGGAAGGTCTGTCCCGAGCTGGCACTGCGGGCGGGACGGGCTGGGATGGGACAGGCTGGGACAGGCTGGGACACAGCATCGCCCCCAGCCCGGTACCGGCAGCACCCCCGGCATCCCCCAGCCCCTCCACGGCCGCACGGACCTTTTCAGGCTCTGGATCTCATCCAGCGTGAAGTCGAAGATGCTGGCCAGGTGATGGTTGGTGCTCCAGGCCGAGGTGAAGTCGCTCTGTCCCAAAAACAAACTCACTCCTCACTGCCTGGCACTGCCCACACCCCACCACTGCCACCCTGTGCCCGGGGCCACCGCGCTGGGCAGGCGACACTGCCCGGAACGGGGGACAGGAGCGCTCCCTGCCCACAGGAGCGGCCAGAACCCGCGGGGAGCCCCGGGACAGGACAGCCCCGGGACCGGGCAGTCCCCGGGACCGGGCAGTCCCCGGGACCGGGCAGCTCCAGGACCGGGCAGTCCCAGGGCCGGGCAATCCCAGGACCGGGCAGCCCCGGGACCGGGCAGCCCCAGGACCGGGCAGCCCCAGGGCCGGGCAGTCCCAGGACCGGGCAATCCCAGGACCGGGCAGCCCCAGGACCGGGCAGCCCCAGGGCCGGGCAGCTCCAGGCTGGCCGCAGAGGGAAAAGGCGAAGCACTCACGCTGGGAATGGCATCCTCCAGCAGGAACTTGGCCCTCTTGCGCCGCGCTCGCCGCTTCTGCTGCTGCAGCTGCCGCGGCAGGAGGCTGCGAACAGGCCGTGAGGGGGGCGCGGGCACAGGGGGGCTCCGCTGCTGCGGGAATCTCCGGGGCAGCGCGGCCGCTCACCTGTCCTTGTGGCCGTATTTGCTTTTCCCCCTCTTCTTCAGCTCGCAGGAGCCGCTCTCGCCCTCGCCGGGGGATTTTTCCGGCAGCACCTTGCTGGGGGGGTTCGGGGGGACGCGGATGCGCAGGCGGAAGATGCATTTCTTCTTTTTTATCTCCTTCCCGCACAGGAACCTGGGCGGCACAGGGGAGGAGCGGCTCTCAGGCAGCGGCACGGGAGCATCCCGCAGCCCGGGCTGTGCTCACCGCTCTGCCGGGGCTCACCTGCTCTTGTAGCTGTTGAGGGCGTTCAGGAGGTGCGGGCCGCGCTCGGAGATGGGGGTGCCCGTGAGCTGCGGGACACGGGGGGCAGGCAGAGCTCAGTGCAAAATCCAAACAGGCGGGGGAACCCCAACTGCGGCTGCCGCCTCCTGCCCGAGGCCGGAGCCAGCCGGGCCTGGCACTGCCGCCCGCGGGGAGCCGCCCCGGGACACGCCCCGGTGTGAGCGCTCCTCCCGCTCCATCTCCCGCTGGGAAAGGTGTCGGGGCTGACCCTCCAGCAAGGAAAATCCCAGCGCACAGGGCGGGGTTAATCTCAGCTGCACTAACCGGGGTTACGTTTGTCACAGCCCCAGCCCCCGGGGGTGTTTGTACCTTCCCGAGCTGCAGAGGGTCCCAGTGGTGGTTCACAAAGGCCAAGATCTCCTCGAAGTCAAAGTATTTCTTCTTGCTCTGCACGCCCAGGTTGTAGAGGGCGAGATGGACGATGTCCACCCTGCAGCACGGAGGGGCACAGGGTCAGCAGCCCCGGCAGGGCGGTGACACTGCCATGCTCTGCTCTGCCAGGGCAGCTCCCAGGCCCTCCCAAAACCTCCTCTGGCACATTCCCACCCTTCACAGCCCAGCCCAGAGGGGTATCCCACAGCCAGGACAGCATCCCTGGAGCTTTGGGAGAGGTGGGACACTGCCTGCAGCTGGGGGAAACCTCAAACACAAAATCCTACAACGCTTGGCGTTGGAAGGAGGCTTAAAAATCATCCAGTCCCACCCCTGCCATGGGCAGGGACACCTTCCGCTAGGCCAGGCTGTTCCAAGCCCTGTCCAGCCTGGATTTGAGCACTTCCAGGGTGTCCCAGAGCCACCTGGGCACACTCCAGAGGAGGCAGAGCCCGTTCCTCACCATCTCAGGGGCAGGCGCTTGATGTATTCTGGTCCCTGGTTGCAGACAGAGCAGAAAAACACGTAGAACCTGGAAAACATCAGGAGAAATGCTGGGGGTGAGGGTCAGCCCTGCAGCCAGGCAGGGCCCAGGGGTGGGACAGTGACAGCCAGGTGACAGCAGGGCCAGGAGGGCTCTGTGGGACAGCGCCACCCGCTCCATGTGGGTTGGGACGGATCAGGGACACACAGCTGGGAGGTGTCCATGGTTCCCCCCACCTCAGCAAAGCCCGGGGGCTCGTACCGATCTCCGAACATCATGGGGTCACTGAGGCACTGCGTGCAGGCTTCGTGGAACCACTGCCGGCAGCGGTAGCACTGCAGCATCTTCAGGTACCACCTGGCGGGGACAGCAGAGCGGGGACAGTGAGGGCAGCGTGTGGCAGCCACTGCCCCGGGCCCCTCCCAGCCAAGGAGGGAAATGTGTCCCTAACCGGAATTTCTGGGGATACAGATGGCAGAGGGAGCAAAAATCCAGCCCCAGGGCAGCGATCAAACATTCCCACCCCGATCCCATCCTCCTTTTCCCCGCAGGACCACGGGGACAGGGCCTTACTCTCCGGGCCCCCCGCAGTAGCAGTAGCACTGCTGCTGGTTGGTGCGGTGCGGGGAGTCCCACTCCAGCAGCTCGGGGTTGTAGGACAGCACCATCTTCACGGCCTGCAGCGTCCTGGCGATGGCTCCTTTCTTCAGGGCCCCCCCTTTCTGTGGGAGACACAGGCACGGGGGCAGCACGGCCGCCCGGGGGCCGCGCTCGGAGCCGGGAGCGCGGGGCGGCCGCACTCACCCGCACGGCCAGGGCAAAAATGCAGCGGCGGCAGAACCACGGCGTCCCCAGCGGGCCCTCGCCGCCGCTGGCCACCGGGATGTGGCACTGCTGGTGATAACCTGCGGGAGGCACCGGCGTCAGCGCCGCGGGGCCGGGCCCGGCCGAGCCCCCGGGGGGGACACCCGCACTCACCCAGCCCGCACTTCCCGCAGATGAGGATTTCGTTCCTGGGGCCCGACTTCTTCCCCAGGCAGATGCTGCACTTGGGCTCCTCCCCCGGGACACCGGCTGCGGGATGAGGTGACAGAGGTGGCACAGCCGCGTCCCCGCGCTGCGGGAATGTGGGAGGAGAGGGAGGCTGGGCACACTCACCATGCTGGATGTCCTTCCACAGCACCCAGTACTTGGAGTTATCCTCGAACGTGACCAGGCAGCTCTGCTTGGAGCCGCTCACCTGCCAGGAGAGAGCAGGACGGGTTGTGGGTCAGCTGCCACCCCCAGCCCTCCCCTGTTCCCCTTGGTGCTGCTCCTGTCCCTGGGCGCTGCGGGCAGCGGGTTTGGGGCAGGAGGTGAACCCCAAATGTCCCGCTGACCACAGACACGCTCCAGCCCCGGCCAGCATCCCTGAGCCAGGGAACGGCTCCGGTTCCACCGGCACCGCCCCGGTTCCCCCGTGCCCCGCGTTACCCTCTTGATCTTGCCCAGGTAGTAGAGCCCGTCCGTCCAGCGGCACAGCACGTACTGCCCCTCGCTCAGCCGCACCATCAGCTCCCGGCAGCCGCTGCCCCTCCGCGCCGGGCCCGCTGCCTGCTGGACCCGGCCCGCGGCCGCGTACACATCCCGGATCAGCGGGGTCAGCTCGGGGGTCTCCATGGGCACAGCCTGCGGGGACACACGCGCTGTCACCGGGCACGGCATCCCTGAGGATCCGCCTGGCAGCGCCGAGGCTGGAGGTGGCTCAGCCCCACCAGCAGGGGCTCGGGACACTGCAGAGCAGAGCCGGTGAGAGGATTCCCTTCCACGAAACCCGGGGAGCAGCCAAAATCTTTGAACCGGAGGGGATTAACCCCCGGCAGGCTCCCGCAGCACCGGGACACGCCACAGGTCCGCGTGGTTCGGTTTGGGGAAGGGGCACAGAAGGAATAAAAGCTTTAAATTCACTGTGATTTTTAAATCTTGATTTCCGCGCTGTTTTTGCGGGCTCCCAAAGCAGCGGGGCTGCTGCGGGAGCAGGGATGTGCCAGCATCACCCACAGCGAGCGAGCCCGGGCGGCTAAATGTCACCGCCACGAGGTTTGGGGTGCAGGAGGCAAAGAAATCACGCAGGGCCGAGCTGCGATCGCAAAGGACACCGCGGAAACGACTGGGGGGGACTTTTCTCCCTTTGGCGCTCCCGACACGTGTGGCCTCACGGCACCACGCGTGTCCCGGCCACACGAGCCCCCCCTGCCCGGCCCTGCCATCCCTGAGGACTCTCCCGCTCCCCGAGCGCCCCGGGACGGGCAGAGCCATCCCACTCACGGCAAAGCCCGCCGCTCACCCACCGCGACACGTCCCGGCAGCGGTACCCGCAGGGTCCCCGCGTGGGAGCTCCCCCGGGGCTCCCGCACAGCCCCGCGCTCCCCTCCGCTCCCCGCGGGGCCCCCGCCGCTCCCTGCCCCGGGGGTTCCCGCAGCTCCCGCCGCGCTCCCGCCCGGCCCCGCGGACACGTGTGGCGGCGCCCACGCCGCTCCCGAGCCGGGCGGCGGCGCCGCGGGCGGCGGGAGCGCCCGGCCGGGTCCCCCCGGTGGCACCTGCCGGGGTGGCCGCGGGCAGCCCCGAGCGGCGGCCGCGGCCCCGCCGCCATTGGCTCATTCAAAGGCGGCCGCGGCGCCGTCTGTCTGTCCGTCCGTCCGCCCTCCCGCCCGTCCGCCCGTCCCGCCCGGTGCCCGTGCGCGGGGCCGGCGCCGCCCTTACCGCGGTGCCCCCGGCGCGCTCAGCGGGCGCTCGGGGCGCGGGCCCGGGGGGCTGCGGGGCGCGGCGGGGGCCGGGCGCGGAGCGCCATCTTCCCGCGCTTCCCCCGCGCTCCCGCCGGCATTGACGTCCCGGTTATGCAATTAGCGGGGCCGCCCCCGCCGCCTCCCACGGGTCCGGTCCCACCGCAGCGCAGCGCATCCCCGCGGCACCCACCGGCACCGCACGGGCCGCACCGGCACGGACCGAACCGGACCGCTGGCGTGACACGGACCGGCAGCCACCGGGCTGGCACCGACCCACCGGCGTGGACTGGCATCGATAGGAACGGACCGGACCGGACCGGCAGGGCACATCCCGGCTCGGCACATCCCGGCTCGGCCCTGCCCGGTGCTCCGGAGAGCGCAGGCGGCATCCCCGGGGCCAGGACGGGGCACCCAGGGTCGGCCAGGCACCCACCGCCCGTGGAGAGGCAGCGTCCCCCCGTGCCACACGCGGGACCCGCCCGCTGTCCCCTCCGAGCCGCGGCTGCCCCCGGGGCGGGGGCGGGCAGGGGGGGATGCGGGCAGTGCCTGCGCAGCGTTGTCCCCCCGACAGGGAACGATCTGTGCTCGCCGGGATTCCTGGAAGCGGGAGCAGCCTCTCAGCCTTTCTGTGAATCTCGCAGAGAAAACCAATCGCTGTAAAAACGCTCCGGCGGGTGCCAAGAAGCAATCCGTAGGATTTGCTGTTTGTTGGAAAGCCATCCTGAAAAAGCGATGTTTTCCAGGCTGCTCGGGCCATGCGAGCGCTGATTCCCGGGGCCGGGGCTGGGCCAAGCAGGGTCCGCACGGCTTTTCCTGCAGCACCCGGAGCTGGCGTGCGGCACAGCCTGAGCTGCAAGCGAGCAGCTCCCGGGCACAGCACTGGGCTGAGGCACGGGCCGAGCCTCCCTTCCAACACCCGACACTTGGGAATCATTTATTTAATGAATTTAAATAATGTTTCCCATGAAACATCGCTGTCAGAGTGTTCCCTGTGGTGCTGCACCTGCGGAGGGGATGGGAAAGGTGGTGATGCCCCCCCGTGGGTCCGGCACGGCCGCTCCCTGTGCAGGCTGTGTGAGAGAGCCCTGTGAGCCATGCCGTGCCGTGCCGTGCCGTGCCACAGCCCCGGGCCCCATCTCCCCGTGAGTCACACCGGGATAAGTGTGAGTCACCTCAGGACTAAAATAACTAAAATAACCCTGGGAGAAACCGCTCCGTGCCTCGGGGCTGCTGCCTTTGCCCGGAATCCCAGGGATCGCTGCACTCCCGGGGCAGCGTTCGTGTCCCAGCCCGTCCCCGAGGGCACCGGGGGAGCGCCACCCTCCTCCCGGCCCCCGGGGCCGCTGTTTGCCTTGGTTGCTGGCCGCAGGAATGCGGAATGTGTGACACGGAAATCGAACGCTGGATGGAGTTCACCGGGGGTGTACGCAGGGAGAGCCTGGGTGAAACCCTTCCACAGGGAGAGAGAGCTGAGACAAAGAGAAAAATGGGAAAAAAAATCCAGAATTTGAGACGTATCCTATGTTTTCTAACCAAAACAGCAACATAAATCAGATTTAACACTGGTTTCTTTGCAGGTGCTTCTGTCACAGTGTCCAGCAAGGCTGGGGTCAGATCACACTGCAGCGAGCTACTGGGTGCTGCCCTTCCCCTCCTCTTCCTCCTCATCTCCCTTCTCTCCTGCTCTTCTTCCTTCTCTTCATCCTCCTCTTCCTCCTCTGCACACCCACCCAGCTATCCCCTGGATATCCCATTTCTTTGGGGCCGTGGCCCCTGGCAGGTGCTGGGGCAGGGTTGTGACTGTCCCAGAGCAGCCGGGCACTGGTGTGGCACCAGGGCTGTGACAGTCCCAGAGGTTTGGCACCAGGGCTGTGACAGTCCCAGAGCAGCCGGGCACTGCTGTGACACAAGGGCTGTGACTGTCCCAGAGGTTTGGCACCGAGGCTGTGACAGTCCCGGGGCAGCTGGGCAATGGTGTGACACCAGGGCTGTGACAGTGCCAGAACAGCTGGGCGCTGGAATGGCACCAGGGCTGTGACAGTCCCGGAGGTTTGGCACCAGGGTTGTGACAGTCCCAGAGCAGCCGGGCACTGGTGTGACACACAGGGTTGTGACAGTCCCAGAGGTTTGGCACCAGGGCTGTGACAGCCCCAGAGCAGCCGGGCACTGGTGTGACACACAGGGTTTTGACAGTCCCGGAGGTTTGGCACCAGGGCTGTGAGAGTCCCTGGAGCAGCTGGGTGCTGTTTTGGCACCAGGGCTGTGCTGCTCTCCGTGCTGGAACAGGGCAGGGATATCTGGCGTTAAACGCAGATTTTGCTCTAAGCAAAGGAAGAGAAATGAAGGAGAACCCCAAAAGCTGAGGGCAGCACCCCCAGAGCCTCCTCGGGCAGGGAGCGGGGCCAGCACAGGCTCCAGGGCAGCGCTCCCGGCTCCTTCCCCGCTATGGAATTCCCAAACAAAACCAGCTTTGGCAGATGGATTTGAATGAACTGTAATTAACCACTCCAAACTCCCTTTTTTAATTTTTTTTTTTCATTTAAAACTTTTAATTGCGCTTGCCGAGCGCTTTCCTGCCCGCACGGGGCTGGAGCAGCCCGGGGATCGCGGCCCAGGCTGGAGCGGAGCCTGCGGAGTGTGCGGGGACCGCAGCTCCCAGCGCTGCCTCTCGGCTTTGAAAACTGCCCAGAAATCGTTGCAGCCTCTTTTCACAGTGTTTTTCTTTCTTTGAAAACAGGAGTGGGAGGAGGGGTTGGATGTTGGCGTGTAGCCTTGGAGACCGGAGCCGAGGAATATTGAATGGAAACCCAAACACGGAGCTGCCTGCGAGCTCCAGGCCTGGCGCGGAGCTCGGAGCTGCAGGAACGGCTCCCGCTGGCCCCGGAGCCTCCCTGGGCGACCCAGCGAGGCTCCCAAGGGCCAATTCCAGCTGGGGGAGCAGCCGGTTCAGTCGGACACAGCCCTGACAGCAGAAGTGGCTCCCACTCTGTTCATTCCCCCTCTCTCCCCTCTGCCCCCAGGGTCTCCACCCGACCCCTCTGCACTGACCCCACCTGACTGACCAGCACAATCAGCTCAAGCCACCTTGTGCAAGGTTTGAGTTCTTTCCCTGTCCTAAAAAAGGGCTTGGAAGCTAAAAATCTATCTGGCTTTTTTCAGCTTTATTAGTCCATTAAATTAAAAAAAAAAAAAAAAGGATTTTTCCCTCCAAACCTTCTCTTTGATTACTTCAGTCCATCGTAGCTGCAGGAGCACTTTGACTCTTTGCCAACCTGGCCATTAAACACAGAGCAAACGCTGCTGATTTAACTCCCTAAAATCCTCCCTGATTTTTCTGCATCTTTCTATTTGATCCAGAAAAAAAAAAAAAAAATCACTCAGAACTGATTTTCTGGATCAGAGAGCTCCTGATCTCTCTCGGATTCCAGCTCCTTTAAATGCCAGCCGCTTCCTCACCGAGAGGCTTTGGGAGATGAGAACCAGGAGTTCCAGTCCGAGCCGGGCCAGGAGCGGCTCCGCGGATTCCCCCGGCTCCGGCCGAGCCTGGCAGGGCCAGCCCGAGCTCCGGGAGCCCTTCCCGGGATGGAAATGCCCTCGGGAGAGCGCCTCTGAGAGGAGGAGCGCTGGGCATTGGGTTTCGGCTCTGTTTGTTTGTTTAGGGAGGATTTCATCCATATCCGTCAGGGTTTTAACTGAGCTCTCTCTGTGGGCTCTGCTGGGGAGTCTGTGAGTGCTCTCCCAGCCTGGAGGGAGGGAAATGGGCACAGAGATGTTCTGCTGCTCCAAAAGGATTTTCCTTTCCCCAGAAAGAAGGAAAGAAAAAAGCTGTGGCACAGCTCAGCTGTTTCTATAACCAGCCCCCATCATCACATCTCCAGGCCACTCAATTCCCTATCTGGCAGCAAAAATAACACCAAGCCTTCCTCAAGTTAGCTTTATTTAGGAAATAAATAAATCATAAGAAAATATGGATGATTGTAATAAATATGGCTTGTCAAAGTGATGCAGACAGGAAAAGCAAAATAAATTTAGGTAAATTACTCCAGTGTGGTGACAGGGGCTGGCACATTGCTGGAAAAATCACTTTCTGTCCCTGAAAGAGCATTTGAAAGATGGAACAGAGGAAAAGACACAGAATATCCAGTTCCTTCCCAAACAAGCTTTGATAAATATTTGTTTACAGGGCGGGTGTTTTTGAAATGTGATGCTTTATCACAAGCAATTATTTTAAAGGCTGTTGCCAAGACAGAAGTGAGAGGTTTTGCACATATCCAGACAGTCCCAAGCTTGTCTCACTTATAAAAAAAATATTCATTCCTTCCCTCTATTAGAAAACACAGAAAGAATAAAACCATTTTCTAGCAGTTACTTGTATTTTAGCATGCAAAAAAAAAAAAAAAAAACCAACAAAAAAACCCCTTAAACATCAGAGCACATTAAGAAAAAAAAAAAAATCAATAATTTCTAATAAGTCACCTGCCTTGAAGGCCCAGGAAGTGACTGGACACTGAACAAACCACTGAGGGGGCCTGGAGCAGAGCTCTGGATCCAAGGGCTCCTTTGGAAATCCTGGAGGGAATTCCCCCAAGGCACAGTGTGACCTGGTCTCTGTGTGCTGCTGCACCACAGCTCCTCCTCACAGAGCACATAAATAGAGAATAAATAGCAAGAAATAAATCCCCTGGGGAAGGGGGTGCTGGCCACAGCCCTCCAGGGTCCTGGGGGAGCACAGAGACACCTCAGGGGAAGGATCTGCCCCTGCTCCTGCTGGGGGCAGCCAAAAACCCCAAAGCTCTCGAGGATGGGGCAGCTCAGCCCCCCCAGCACTCACAGAATGGGAGGGGAATTCAGCCCCACAGAGCCACAGCCAGGCCAGCTGTGACAGGGACAGCCCTGTGGGGTGACACTGACTGAGAACTGGGTGCTTTGGGGAAATAATCCCAGCCCAGCTGCCCTGGGGCATCTCCAGCTGATGGCAGCAGGGTCAGGCTCTGGGGGTTCTGTGTACACACAAACTAACACAAAGTCTAAATGAACAGGGAGTTTTTTCCTCATAATTTATGGACATTGATGATGATTCCCCCAGCCAAGCCTACTGGAGGATGAGCTAATTTGTTTCTATGATGCACTTGAGGAAAAGCGTGTCCTCCTTGACGTAGGCGTGCTTGGGGGACTGCAGCTTGGCCAGGGGCAGGAACATGGGGCAGCCACTGGCCACGTTCATGTCGTGCACTGGCCTCTGGAAGGAGGCAGAGCTCAGGTCTGGGCGAAAGGCATCGATGACGTGCTCCCTGTTGTTTTGGTCAAGCAACATAAACGTCACCTGCAAAACAACGAGGCAGTGAGGAGATACCCGAGTGAAAAACAAACCAGGCAGGGACAGAGGGGCTGCAAGAGCAGCTGGGTGCTGCATTGATAATTAAATACAAATTGTAATCAAGGTTTCCAACCTGCAAGGTCAGCTCGTGCGAACTCCCAGATGTTTTTAAAACTTTGCTGCCCATAAAACAAAATTAAATTAAATCGAGTAAGGAGTTATGGTAGAGAAGTGCACAGTCCAAAGGCTTTTTTCTTTTTTTCCTCTCTGTCTCTCCTGACAGCTGAAACAGCCCCTGGGTTTGGTTACAGTCATTACATTTATTCTGTTGTTGTGGTTTGGAATCAGAAGAGACAGCTCAGTGCACAAATATGGAAAAGACACAACCTGAATATCAGTATAGGATCTCCCCACCTCATTACCCCCTTTATTAACTCACTGTTCTATAGCTTGAAATATGAAATATCTGCATTAATCTTTTGATATAGTGAGGATTAGGAACTTTGATTTCTAATTTTTTTTGGCTGCTAACTGGCAGCAAAAGTATTTATAGGAAAGGTTTACAGAATTATTACCCCACAAAGACAAGTGCCAAAGCAAAGATCAGGCCCTGCCATGGTTTCATTGCTTTTCTAACCATTGCTGCCATTATCAGATCACAATTAGGGGAAAAAAATTAGCCCAGGATCACATCAGACATCTGTGGCACCTCTGGAAGTGGAACTCTCACCTCACCCTTCTGATGCCCTCAGGCAGCAAATCATAACTCCCTCCCAAGATAAAACTGATATTATCTGTGCTTAGCAAGAGCCAGGAGGAGATGTGAGTCTGGCTTTAGCCCAGGTGGACACAGGTTGGATTATTCCAAACACCACGTTCTGAAAATGCTGCCTGGCACAGTTTGGAACAGCAAAGTTTGGAAACAGCAAAGTTTGGAAACAGCAAAGTTTGGAAACAGCAAAGTTTGGAAACAGCAAAGTTTGGAAACAGCAAAGTTTGGAACAGAGGAGCAGCTCTCCCTGCAAGGGACTCCATTACCCAGGACTGCAGGGCAGCTCCTCACCTTTGGAAAGGGACGTGGAAAAGCACTCAGCTTCCACAAAACTCCAGAGAAAGAGGCACCTCGTGCTGACTTTTGGCTGGGAAAGGTGTGGGAAGGTTTCCCCTCTTACCTTGTGCCTGAAGGGCCACGGGAGCAGGGCGTCGTAGTCTCCCTTCATGACAACGAAGAACAGGGACAGGTGGGTTCCTTTCCCTGTGCCATCCCCGTTCAGGTACACCCTCAGACACACCTTGTAGCCATATTTGGCAGTGTAGAAGGCTGAAAATCAGAATTTTTCATTAGTAAAGGCATTTTTTGGGAGGGAAAAATGGCCTAATGTGTGTTCTGGCATGTGGGAAAAGGTAACAGTTTGTTTTCACTGAAAGAACAAATCAGCACCCCCTGGAGATTACAAGCAATGAAAACCCAGTGGTTGGAATCATTTCAGTGCCTCCAACCTTGGTGAAAATTACCTGTTATTAGGCACACAATGTGTGTTTTACCTAATCCAGTCACTTCCCACATGGGGAAGAGTTTGTGCTGCAGCCCTGTGGTGCCAGCAGGCACCGAGCTGAGGGCTGGCAGGGATGGATCCCCTGCCAGCAGCTCTGGTGGAGGGCAAAGTGAAGGATGAGAGCCCAAACCCTCTGGAAAAGCCCATCCCAGTGCCCTGGATTACAGATCTCTGCATAAACAGCATTTTGGTTCAAGGAGCTGTTTTAAAGATCTTCCTGCTGACACCAGCAGAGTTCTGGAGAAACTTGGGGGGGATTCTGAAGGATTTGGGGTTTGTGAGCACACATCTCCATCTTGTGCCTTACCTGGGGAGTACAAACTGACTGTCCTGCCAGTCACAGAGTCCTGGAGCTTCCTGCCCACCTCTGTGATTTTCCAGAGGAAGATCCCATCGTAGGAGGCTTGCTCAGAGAACAGCAGGCTCTTGTGCAGGCTGCTCAGGCCCGCGTCCTTCTGCGTCAGGCACCGGTGCAACTCTGCAATCTGGGAATAAAACCAGTCCTCAGCCACCCCTCCCTGCTCCAGGCTGTGCTGCAGGGGTGGGTGAATCCTTCTGGAGTTCCTCATGTTCTGGGAGTTCTGCTTTGATTCCTTTCTAAGTGACAGCAATGTGTCAAAACATAGACAGAGATGTTGTTTGGGCCTCCAGGCAAAACGCTGCTGGGAGAGGATCAGGCAATTAAACAGCTCTGCTGCTTGCTCACAGTCTGATCGTGGCAAACTCCAACACTCAAACCCCTCAGGAATATCTCACTGCCTAAACGTGGATTGAGAGAACAAATATTGGAGATCCACGTCTGAAAATGTATCAAACAACAAAGGGATCCTGAATGTGTGTCCAAACTGAGCCCTCCACAGCCCAAACTCCTGTTCTGACCCCCACCCCAGCTCTCCCTGACGTGTGTCAGCATTTGCTGCCTGCAGAACCCAGACAATCCTTGCTGTCATTTCTTACCTTCAGTTCCAGGCCCCGAATTATGTTCTGGTCCAGCTCACTCTGCCTCCTGAAGGCCAGGATTTCCAGATTGGAGCTCTCCACCTCCTTGTTGAGCACTGCCACGATGTTCTCAAACACCTGCAGCTTGTTCTCCAGCTCAGCAATCACCTTCTCCCTGACCAGCTGCTGCAGGACACACTCATCTCCACCAGGAACACAAGATCCAGGCAAACAATCCACTTCAGGCAGCCCTGCTGGGATGTGCAGCTCAGAGATGCTTTTCCCTGCACTCCTGAGGTTCAGCTCAGGCTGTGGGGTGAGGCCCTGTGCAGCTCTGGCAGCAGAGCACAGGGTTCCCTGCAGCTGCCTCATGTGCTGCAGCAGCAGCAGCATGTGTGCCCCCACTGCAGATTTTTCATGCTCCTTCATCTTCTCTTTGCTCCCCTGCAAGAGACAAGGCTGTCAGTGCACCCTCCCACTGTGGACAGGATTTTCTGAGCCTGAGAGAATTTTTTAGCTTGTGTTAGCTTTTCCTCTCAGCAGTTTCTCTTCCCAGAATAGCTTTATGTAAATACTTTTCTCATAATATTTCTAAGTAATATTCTATAATATTTATAAGTAATATTTCTAAGTGCCCTTTTCCCATAACACCCTATTTTTGTTTGCTATTTCTGTGACTTAACCAATGGAGAGATGTGTCAGTTTTTGTAGCACAGCAGGTTATAAAAAAGGAGCTGAAAGAATTGTAAATAAAGCCTTCATTTTCTCTTCTGTCTTTTGATAATTACTGGAGTCAATTTACTTGGTGTCCTACAACGACACCACAGCTGGCCTGGGGCCAAACCCAACAATTCTGCAGCTCCTTGGGGATGGAGAAACTGCAAGGTGCAGGTGCAGGTGCTTCACCTGCCATCAGAAGTGCTGAGTCTGTTTTGAGAGGCATTTCCCTGAGGGGAATACCCAAACCAGCATGGAACATCCCTGAAGGGACCTGTTTCACTCACCCTAAATGCACAGCCAACTTCAGAGAAACAACATCCATCCTTGTTGGCCGAGGATGGAGAGTGGCTCTGTTGAAAGAAAAAAAAAAATGCAGAGGAAATAATCAAAACCAATTGAAGGGAATTCTTTTATTTCCCCACAAACACCTAAGCCACAAACCCAGCAGCTGTAAATCAGATTCATTCAAGTCAAGGTAATTCCACAGCTTCCAGTGCACAACCATTGAAAATGGATGGTAAATCAATTAAGAGTGTGGTTAATAGGAAATTTCCAGCCTGGCAGTGAGGTGTCCATCTCACAGACCCCAGAATGACAGAGCACAATAAATGAGCCACAGGGATCCCCTGGTGACAATTTCTCCCAGAGAAGATGCTGTAAATAAATTGCTGTACAGCACAGCCCTGGCTCTCACTCCAGGTAGGAGAGGAAACAAACATTTGCCCATCTCACAAGGTTAATTGAGAAGATAATTTAGTGAAGGTAATTGTGGGAGCAGGGAAGAGAGGGCAGTCCCAGGGCTTTGCTGGGGTGTGAAGAGCAGCCAGATACAACTGCTGGATCTCAAAATGTTCTCAGGTGTTGGTTTAATCTAAATGAACAAGTGCTGATTTTATTAATTATAATAAAATAAAGCTGCATTGCTCTCACTCATCCTTCACCCACCTTTTCCTCTGATGCTGTTTCTGTTTGCACAGGTTTTTGCTCCTTGCATAAATTGCCTTCACATGAATGCTCCTGTCATTAAAAAAATAAGGAAAAAAAAATCAGCACCTTATTTAATTATTGAATTAATGTCACCCTGGGATATTTGATACAAGATTTTATATAATGTGCAGGTGTTGCCAGGTTCAAATCAAAGTTATGTGCACACATACCTGCAGTGACAGGCAGGGGGTTACAGAACAGGAAGCAACAATGACCAGCAGAGCAGGAAATCCAAATATATACAGATATATATATATATATATGAACATAAACAGGTTACAGCACAGGAAACTCCAAGATAAATTCAAATTCAAATATAATTCAAATATAAACTCTTCTGGCATCGATTCCACACACTTTGCTCAGCCTGCAGACCCTCCTTGCATCCTGCTGATGAACATTTTGGGGGCTGGGATCCAAATTCTCCCTCGTGATGTGCTCACACAAAATGCATCACCCTCACAGGAGGCTTCCTGCCGTTTCTGCCTCCAGGAAAAGTGAAGTGATCCCCCTGCCATTGGTTCTGCAATATCTGAATTTAACCCAGCAGCTGTCAGCTTTCCCTGCACACTGCTCAGTGGGGGTGGATTTAATCTCCACCAACTCCTTTGCACACCAGCTCTGAGGTTTCCCTTTCGATTCTCAGAAATGCAGCCACGGGGGTTTTCTCACTCTCTAACTCGTTTTTTAGCACTTTTTATCTTGCTAGTGATCTTATTCATTTCTGCTCTTTCACTCCTTCAGATCACCAATTGCTTGAGGGGGAGAAGCACTCTCCCTTCAGAGAAGTTTCTTTAAAAATAGAAAAATAATAATAAAAAATCACAAGACCTAAACCTGAATGAATAAGGTGAAGAGAGCAAGAGCAGCACCCAAAATTTACCATTTTCTCCCAGAGTGTTGTGGACACGTGGAATACCCACAAAATAACCCAAATTCTGAACTCGGTGCAAAATTTCTTCCAGCAGATCAGAATTTTACACACACTAAAGGAAATCAGAGGAAAAGCCACACCTCAAGGCCAACCCCCTGCTCGGGTTGCCAAGGTTTCCCCACCAAAATATGAATTAGGTGGCAGCTGAGGGGAGTGAAAGGGAGGAAAAAAAGCTCTGGGGCTGCAGTGTCAGAGACCCCCGGGCAGGGAACACACCGAGCTCGGGTTTCCCTCCCCTGCAGCCCGGGGGAAGCTGCCAGGGATGGAGTGTTGCCACCTTCTGGTGCTCCCAGCTCCGGGAAATCCTGGTTTTACACCCGGGTCCGGGTTCTGCTCTCTCTGCAGGGAGGAGAGGATGAAAAGCACAAGCAAAAGTTTCCCAAGGAGCAGATTTTAGCTGGTTCTCACCCCAGGAGGACTCGTCATCCCTTATAAACCTCTCAGGATTTGGAGAGGCACCAATTTGTGACACTTTGGACACACAGAGGTACCCAGAGCTCTCTGAAATATTCCCAGCCTGCCTGTCATGTGGGTCTTTAATCACTCTGTCCAACTGCAAGGCTGGCAATTATTCTCTTGAAATCATAATGATATTCATTCTTTTCAGCAAATGACATAAAAAATATAAAGCAAAGATGTTTGAATGGGCACTGAGATATTTGTGGCAGATTCAGAGATCTTCCTGCTCTATGGACACTGCTGATAATTTGGAGATTTATTCCTGAACAGATCTAATAGAAATAATTCAGGACAGAATCCTGCACTACATTTGTGGGTGGTTCTAGTCTGAATAAATTCAGCCACTTTGAAGATCCCTTCCTTGCCACTGTCTGTGCTTTTCTGGTTCTCTCTTACCTCACACAGGGACACATTTTGAGGCAGGAGCTGAATCCTGGGCTGCCCAGGGTGCTTTGTCACATCCCCAGCAGATTATCACATCCATTTTCCCCTCCAACATTTGTGTGGAAAAACCATCAAACTCAGGAAAATTAAATATTCCAAAAACAATCACTCAGGAAAATTAAATATTCCAAAAACAATCACTCAGGAAAATTAAATTTTCCCCGAAATCAGCATGGAAAAGATCACAGATTATTGAAACCATCAGTGTGAAGCCTTTATTTGAGAGAGAAATGTTCTTACCTGGTGTTCAGAGCTGGCCAGGCTGCAGTGGCACTGCTGGCACACTGTCACATTATTGACACATCCATTTTCCAAGTGATCTGCCAGCTTCCTCCTCATCACCACGTGCCCACAGCCAGTGTGACAAGGGATCAGAGCATATTCACATAAACTCTGGTGCTCCTGGCAGCAAAAAGTTAGAGAGCAACATGTCAAAGTGCTGATTCACGTTTATCTATTAATAGTCTCTGTTCTGGCAGCTCAGGGCTCTGACCTGCATTTCTTCTAAGCTTGGGTAAAGTCCCACTGCACAAAGTTACTGAGATTACTGGTGAAAAATTCACCAACTTTACTGGGGGGTTTTTTTTGGCTAATTATTAATTTAAAAAAATCTCAAAACCAAACAACTTCTGGTAAATTCAAACACGAGGTCTCCCTTAAACAGTCCCTTTTGGGGTTTTTGTTCAAAAACAACACAATCCTGATCCCAGCTTTCTCCCTTGTATTCATTACTCAAATCTGCATGGCAGATTCACAAATCTTGCCCAGTTTAATATTTTAATATTTTAATATTTTAATATTTAGGCATTTCAGACCAATCTGGAAAGAATGATGAATACAGTCAATACACCAATACAGGAGGGAATTATTTCTCCTCTAAAACATGCCAAGGGCATTGCCTGAACAGTGTCCTGCAGACTGAAACTCTCTGCCCTGTCACAACCTACTTGTAGCAGCCTGGCATTTAAATAATAAGGAAACCACTGGGAAAAATATCGAGCTGATGTAAATTTGTGCAATGTGGATTTATTCAGGATGTTCTGGATTTGGCCAAAGCCCTGCTAAATTTAATCACAGAATTCTTGGGGTTGGAAGGGACTTTAAAGATCATCCAGTCCCAACCCCCAAAAGGAATCTTCCATAGATTAATGGCAAATTTTTAGACAAAAACATTGTTATAAATCACAATGCTGACACTGATTCTAATTAATTGCATTAATTTGTGTCTGCTGATATCCTGGCTTGCCTCTCTGTCCCCATTCCATATCAACCTGAATAAACTCTCTTTAAACATACCTCAAAGTCTCTCATGATACCAGACCAGCTGCACCCAAGGGTCACACAGTGGACTCTGAGCTCAGAAATCTCTTTATTGATGGCAGCATCACCAAAAGCCTGCAAAGAAAATAAAGTAAGGAAAAAAAAAAACATTGGTGAGAAAGTACTTTTGGATGCATCCTTGGAATAGGAATAGGGTGGCAGAAATCCACACCTTTATATATATATATATATTTTTTTTTTTTTTTAATTTAGACCCAGTGACCTGGCAAGTTAATCTTAGCATAAAAAACCCCAAGAAATTATTCAACCATTTATTTCTTAGCACTCAAAAATAATCTATTTGACACGATATTAATTTACTGAAAATAAGCTCAGTCAACTACAGCCTTTATTTTACTTTTCTTTTTTTTTTTTTTCCACAGGAGCCTGAAATATTTCTCCTGCAGGGAATGTGCTGACAGGACCCTGACTGTGGGGTCCCTTAATGAATGCGTTTCATTATCGGGGTCATTAACACCTCCTAAACGTGCTGCAGAGAGGGCTGGAGAGTCTCTGCACCGAGTGCACTGCTCAGATCTGGGCTGTTTCCATTTAGCAGACACTGTGTGCTAAAAAAAAAAATAAAAAATAGGAGCCAGATGGGAGAGAAGTTGGTTCTTTGCACTACGGAGATTTTTGTGTTATTTAAACACGAGGAATTGTACAGTTGTTGTGTAATTATGAAATATTGCATATTTTAATATTACATCTTGCACTAAAATAGGTGCCCTGGCACAAGGAGAAGCCCTGCCACTGTTAAAGATATTTTTGGGTAGTTTGGAGGTAAGTACAGTGTAGATAAATGCAGATTTCACATGGAATAACACAGAGCAAGGACTGGGAGGGGAAAGCTTTACAAAGAGAGGCAGGAAAGTATTTACAAATTATACCCACATTTCAAAGTTCTTCAGAATCGACCCAGCATTTGTTGGGAATGATCTGCACAGTCAGAGCCTCCTCCCTCCCTCCCTGGAGCCGGGCCTCATCTGGACACGCAGCAGGGGAGAGGAATTGCCAGGCAGCCCCGAGTGGGGTCTGCTCACAGCCACCCACCCACAGAACTTCCCTGCACCCCCGGGGGCAATCCCACAGCACAGAAACCCCAAACTGACAGAGCACAGGGATTCCAGAAGGGTTCAACTGCACCTATTCGTGCAGGAAATCTGTTATTGGGAAATTAATCACAGAATTCAGGATTTTTTTTTTTTAATGGGATATTACCAAATTCAGCATTAGCAGCAGATTCATTATTTTGCTTCCCAAACTTTGGCTTTTATGCCACTGTCAGCTGCCTATTTGTTTTCACTTCCCCCCCAAAAAAATTTAGACAAATGATGTGTCTGTTGATATCCTGGGATTTTTGTGTGTTTGGGATATGGAACAGCAATTTGCCTGGAAAATCACACAAGAAGAGATCTGCACCATTAAATTACAGATGAAACATTTGCCAGGGCATAGTTTGTATCAATTATTATGTTCAGCTTCATGTTTGAAGCCATGAGGTTGGAAAATCCATTGAAATACTTCCTGAGGATAATAAGTAACAGCTAGGACATATTATTACAAGTAGGAAAGCACCATTTACTTTGAGACAATAAAAAGTTAATCATATGGAGGAGTTTGGGGCTTTACATTGCAGAACCTGGATTTGGAAAGTCCTGAGGCTGCCATTACACTTTTAAAAATCAAAAACTCTGGGAAATGCAGGTTATTAAAGCCTAAGTTAAAATGTGTAACTATCAGCTGCTATTGCATTTTATATTATTCCCTTCTGAACTCCAGTCCAACGATGACTACAGAGAATGGTTGGGGGTAAATTAATGATCTGTGAACTACCACTTACCCTTTCCTCTGCCAACAGGCTTTCCTCACCTAACGTGTTGGGATCTTCCTCTTTACATTTCTGGCAAATTGGGTTTTTATTGTTTCTGGTAAAAAGAAAGAAGAATTAAATAACAAAGAAAGAAAGAAAAATTAAATAACAATCCATTGGTGCACTGCAGTTTAGGATGTCTTTGTATAGGCACTGACACAAATAAAACCACGAAAATTGTGATTTCCACTCAGAATCCGTAGTCCTTCACAAAGGGCCAATTCTTGAACATAATTATGTCAAAAAAGTTTTGCTCCTCTGTTCTCCACGACCAGGACTATGCCCATTAATCTGATCAGTATTTCAGTAAAATAAGGGCAGCCTGAACCACAAATAGGAATAAAGATGGAAAGTTATTTATCCCATGAATGATTAAAAACTCCAAGTAGGAAAGAGAATGTGAACACTGAAGTCTTTGAAAACACAGAAAACGCCCATTTTGCCCAGAAAGATTCATAAATGACATTACATTTACTACAACCCCACAACATCCCTCATCAAAGGGCTGCAAAGTGCCACGGAAGGATTAGGTCAGCCTTGGGCCAGCTCTCCAAGGTGAAATCAGAATTATTATGTCACAGGCAGAAAAACTCTGCCAGGCCTCAGAGACTTGCACGGTGGAAAGGAGGAGGAGGCAGGGAGCATCCTGCATGGAAAATCCATCCAGCAGGACGATGACAGCGGGGAGGGGAGGCACAGAGCTGTCCCCAGCTCAGGGAAGGCTGCAGGCACGGGCGTGGCACCTACCGAACGATCCAGGTGAGGCAGGCAGAGCAGTACCTGTGCCCGCACAGCGTCTGCAGGGCTTTCTTCAGGATGTTGTTGCAGTTGCTGCACAGGAACTTCTGACCAGGCACGTCCTCACAAATGCTGGTGGGGTACCCGAAGGGAAACTCGTTTTCATCGGGGAAAGAGCCAGGGGTGTCCTGCAGGCTCCTGGGGGTGTTTTCAGCCATCTGAAGTGAGAGAAGATAAAATCCAGGTGCTCAAACACTCGCTTGGATGTGAGAGGATGCACCAGAGCCCTCCAGCAGCCCCAAACCTGAGCAGGAACCGAGCTGTGTTTGGCTGGGTCTGCAGTGACAGGCGTGACCAAATGTCACAGTGGGGTTTGACCTGGCACCAGCAGGAAATTACTGTACACCTTTAAAATTTCCCTCAAGCACTACACAAAAATAGGCAATGTCCTAAAAAGGGCGAACAGGGGTTTTCTTTCAAGGGTTTTTAGCTGGCAGAAAGATGAGCTGCAGTCCCATCAGTCCTCATCACACAGGATTGCTTCTGCTCAGTAAATCCCCAACCACATTCAATTCTCAGCAGCCAAAATTTGTGATTTCACTTCATGGACACAGAAACTGAGCAGCTGGTGTGTTTGTGACTTTGCCATAAAACTTGTGGTGAAATGACAAAGGAAAGCCCAAGTCCACCAGCCCTTACTGCTGTGCTCTGACCTGTGCCGAGGTGTCCTGCACATCCCGTGTGGTTTGGTTAGTGAGAGCTGTGCAGTGGGATAGTTTTGGAAATGCAACCAAAACAGATTCTGGCGTCTCTTGGAACATCCAAGGAAGGTTTTCACACAGGGAACTGCTGCAGTTTGATTAAATAATCCCTTCATAAAGCTTTTTTTTTTTTCTTTTTCTTTTCTTTTTTTTTTTTTTTTTTTTTTCCCATAACAGTACCGCCACACTGTCTGGTAATACCTGTCTCGGTATTACCAACAGTGACGCTGACTCAGAAATGTGACAATGAATGAACGCAGGCTGCCGTGGGCAGGCCGGGCTGGCGGTGTCACCGCCGTGATGTGGGCAGGGCACACCGCGGGCTCCAGGCTCTGCTCTGGGAACAGCCAGCCTTTCCCTTGGCCTGGCTCAGCCGATTCCCGTGGCCTCTGCAGGCAGCCGAGCAGTGCCCGCAGGGCAGCCCAGCCTGCCGGAGCCCTGCGCTAAACCCGGGACACAAACGGAGCGGGACCGAAGGTGCGCCGGGTGGTGCCGGGGGACACCCAGCGCTCCGAGCCCCCCGCCCGGGGGTCCCACCGCCCATCCCGGCTCAGGGGGGGCGGAGAGCGGCCAGAACCCCCGGCCGGCCCCCGCTGCCCTCCGGGCGCTGCGGTTCGGGCACCGGGCCCGTGTGTCCGGGGGCCGCGGGCGGTTCTGCGCAGCGGGGCCCGCTCCCCTCCATCCCTCCCGCTCCCCTGCATCCCTCCCGCTCCTCTCCATCCCTGCCGCTCCCCTGCATCCCTCCCGCTGCCCCGCATCCCTCCCCGCATCCCCGCCTCTCCCGTACCTGAGGCGGCCGGCCCCGGGCGGGCGCTCACCGCGGGTACCGGAGCTGCGGCCGGGCGGCTCGCCGGGATTTCGGCGATGCTGCCTCGCTCCGGCCGGGAGGAGCGGGGAGCCCGAGCCGCGCCCCGGGGCCGGCGGGAGCGGGGCTTCCCCTGCTCGGGAGCACCGGCGCTGTCCCGGGGAATCGGCTGAGGAAAGGCCCCGCGGAGCGAATTCCCCCGCGGGCCGGCTGAAATGGAGAATCTGGTGGCTGGTTCCTGAAAGAGGAGCGGTGCTGTGGGCTGCCATGCTCACCGGGAACTCAGACAGAAAGTCCTGCCCGCCCAGAGCGCGGCCACAGCGCCGACACCCCCTGCACACCCCTGGGTGCTGGGGGCAGCCCCGGGTGCGGGACGGGAGCCGAGCCTCCCCACGGAACCTCCGGGAAACGCGGCCGGGGCAGCCCCGCTGTGCCTCAGCCTCCAGGGCAGCACAGCAGGGAGTTCGGTGATGCCCGCAGAGCCTTCTTAGAGTGCAGCAAAGATTCTACAAAGCCCGGTTTCATTATCGGCAGCAGCTCCTCTCCACCCCTGGAGAGCTCACCGGGCTGCCACCCTCCCCAGCTCCGACAGAGGATTCACTCAAAAGAAGAGTTGGACATGCAAATCTGCTCGCTCTTGCTTGTGGGGATACCCCTGGGGGGGTGAGGCCCTGCTCAGAATTAAAACTAAAAAGCAGAGGTGTTTCTCTAGGTGTTTCCTGGCTGTTAATTGCTGTTAATTGCTGCCCTGACAGGAGCCACCAGCTGCAGGTGCCTGTGGCTGCTGAGGGATTTATTGCACAGCGGAGTTTGCCTCAAGTCTGGCACCTTCCCATGCTGGGACACAACAGAGACACCTCAGTGCCCTCCGTGCTGAGCTCCAGCACAGCTGGAGGCGCTGATCTGACACAGATCTCTAGTTCAGTTCGCCAGGGCTGGATATTAACTCATTAACTATGAAAAAAGGGTGACACAACCCCAGTGAGACCTTGGCCTGAGCCATTTGCTCTCATTTGGGTTGTTAAAATTAATCCCAACTTAATTTGGCCCAGGCAGTTTCTGCCAGGATGTGAGTTAAAATCTCTTTCAGAAACAAAAAGAATTCCGGATGTGTTTTTTTAAATTTTGGGGATATAAAGAGGTGAAAGATGTTAATTTTAGAATGATCAGTGTTATACCACAGGGTCAGGTTTAGGGATGAAGTGGCAGCTCCACCTCTTCTCTGTGCCCTTAACTCACTCCTTTTTTTTTTTTGCTTTGAGACCTCTTGAAAGTTTCTGTGATTCTGTTGCACCTCTGTCTCCAAAGGTGCTGAATTTCACAAAGAAACTAAAGATAAGGTTTTGGTACTTTCCAAACTAGACAGATTTCCTGTGGTAAATTTCCCCCATATGAGATCAGTTAACTGAAAACAGGATGTGGCTCCGAGAGAGATTAAAATTTGAAGTTTAACTTTACTGTAGAGCCATTCCAGCAGTGCTCAGCATTGCAGGGCACTGTGCTGCTATTTAAGGGGAATGATCATTTTATATCCTAAAGGGAATATATTCATATATTTAATATCACCTTTTAAAAATAAATCAAGGTCTTGAGGCTTTCAATGCTACAAATTGAATAGGACATGGAAAAAGGAATTTAGACTCTGGGTTTTAAAGACTGTAGTCAAAAGGAGAATTGCATTTCAGAGAGATGTTTAAGACAAGGCTGTCTCATTCTATGAAAAGATGATTTTCAATTAGTATAAATTAGCTGGAAATGTGCACTTGTTCTGGGAAAACCTGAAGAATGGGTAAAACACAGGAAGGGAAATGTGCCAGTAAAAGCAAACCAGTGCCCATGGGATTCAGTACTTCTAGGAACTGGAGCTCAGGGCTTCAAGTCAAGATTCCTGCCTGTTCAGAGCTCTGATGTGAAGGAGTTCTGTCACTTCACACTATGGGTAATTTCTGAATGCAACAGAGTGTCTGCGAGGTGCCATCAATTCAACATCAGAAAAAGAAGAATCATTAAATCTGATTATTGCTATCCTCAGCAAACTCAACAGCTTTGCCACATTTCCATCTCTTGTCTCTAACAAATTCTTTTTACACATTTCAATTTTATCTGTCTGTGCCTACTAGCAGTTGTAGCTCTGCTCTGTTATGGTGATGCCCCAAGGACCAGCCCAGCTCTCATCACAAGGGCAGCAAAGTTTCCCACCAAGTTTCATAAGAGCTGAACTGTAACCCTCAAAGAGACATCAGGAATCAATTTGATTTTCCTCACCCTTGCTCTGCCTCAGGATTTTTCCCAGATCGTGTTCTCTGTAAGACAGTATTATCCTAGGATTTTTTTTTTTCCTCCAAAGAATAGATGCTCTGGAGCACCTCTTCAGGATTTGACAGGGGAAAAGCACCCCAAAA
Source organism: Acrocephalus scirpaceus scirpaceus (assembly GCA_910950805.1). Taxonomy (NCBI): domain Eukaryota; kingdom Metazoa; phylum Chordata; class Aves; order Passeriformes; family Sylviidae; genus Acrocephalus; species Acrocephalus scirpaceus. Next base: position 2,137,100 of record OU383790.1, on the reverse strand, counting down.
TAGACATTTTTAATATATTTTTATATATTTTTAAAAATATATTTATATACATATATCTATATCTATCTATATCTATCTATATCTGTGTGGTCAGCATTTGACAGGAGAAAGCACCCAAGAATAGACAATTTTAATATATTTATATATATATTCATTTATTTATTTTCTATATATTTATATATTTATATACATATATCTATATCTATCTATCTATCTATCTATCTATATCTGTGTGGTCAGCATTTGACAGGAGAAAACACCCAAGAATAGACAATTTTTATATTTTTTAATATATTTAAATATATTATTTAATTTATTTTATATATATATATTTATATATTTATATACATATATCTATATCTATATCTATCTATCTATCTATATCTGTGTGCTCAGCATTTGACAGGAGAAAAGCACCCAAGAATAGACAATTTATATATATATTTATATTTTTAATATATATTTTATATATATATTAATTTATTTATTTTATATATATATTTATATACATATATCTATATCTATCTATCTATCTATATCTGTGTGGTCAGCATTTGACAGGAGAAAAGCACCCAAGAATAGACAATTTTTATATATATATTTATATACATATATATCAATTTATTTATTTTTAATATATATATTTATATTTATATCTCTATATCTCTGTATCTCTATATCTATCTATCTATCTATCTATCTATCTATCTATCTATCTATCTATTTATCTATATCTGTGTAGCTTATTTCAGTCACCCACTTAAAGCAGTTTCTCAAAGCCAAGCCAAAGAATCACCCCGAAGAGCAGAGAGAAAATGAAAGTGTTGCTATCACAGTGGCCTTGGTGGTTTCCTACAAGCAAGACAATTTCAGAATCACTCACTGAGAGATTTCTGAGGCTGCCCCTGAGCTTGGGCCACCAGGCAGATCCTCGTCCCATGGAGAAACTTCCTGGTGGTCCCGTGCCTCGGTCACTGTCCCCCCCAGCAATGTGTGAGCCCAGCATGCACCAGTCTGTGCCAGTTTCCCCAGTTGAAGCTCAGCTCCCTGGCCACATGAAGGGGTTTTTTTTGCTGTCATTGTGGTTGTGCTTCTGTTTCTCTTAACGTACACACAGAGCCTGAGCTAAACTGGAAAATTCTGAGCTGCTTATTTCCATTCTTAATGCTTTGGAGAGAACTCTGGGAATGGGAGCTGTGCCCACAGGGAAGCCTGCCAAAAGAACTCCTCCAAAGCTCTGGATATGACATGAAAAAACAAGTTCAGATCCAGTATCTTTTCACTCTAAACCAGCTGGGAAAAATGTGGATGTTCTATTGATTGGCTGGGACTAATTAGTGAAAACAGAAAAAGGAAACATCAGATTTATTTAATATCTTCATTAATTCTCATCAATGACAAGAACTAAGGGGAAAGTGAAGGTTATGGCAAATCTTCTTTAACCCTTTCAGAAGCTGCTCATTTTGCTAATAACAGTGAAAAAAAAAAAAAGTTTGGAAGATGTTTTCCACATGTTAGAAGCAGAAAGAGGCTGACTCTGCACTAACTTGCATCTCTCTTCCACTGAGCCCTTAATTCCCTTTGCAGAATGACTAACAGCATCAGGCTCAGCTTTCCAATAGTGTTTTTCAGTGTGATTCATAATCCTGAGTAATTTCCACACCACCACTGACATGTCTATTTGTACCTGTATTTTATGGGCAACACACCCAGGGAACACAGAGGCTCCAAGTGTTATCTGAGGTTTCACAAGGGGAAAACAAAATTCTCCTTATAGGTGTCATAAAAGAAAAACAAAGCCCTCACCAAAACACTGCTGCAGTAAGAAGGAAAACTCCTGAGTGTTCACAAACCAGGATGTTTTTAAGGATGATTCTCAAGGAGAAAGGAAAATAAATTTTAAGCATAGCAGGAGCCTGAATGAAAAATTACAGTTGGAAGTGGGGAAAGCAGATAAACGAGTGACAGGTCTACATTCTGAATAGGGGAAACAGGTGAATTTAAATTTAAACTCCTGAATAAAAAGAGCCCAAACCTCTTGGCAGCTGTGGCAGTGATGGGACTCCAAAAACCCCAAATCCCAGACGTGTTCCCAGCGGCGTCCTTGGAACCCGGCCATGGAAACCAAACTTGTAGCTCCACGTCCAACATCTGAATCACAGGGTGGGTGTTGGAACCCCAAAGCCAGTGAGGGAGGCACACAGGGAATGCTCCCATCAGCCCAGGAACAGTCTGGAAGCCTGGAAGAAACAGAAGCACAGCCTGGCTTTGGAGGGCAGCAGGAATCGTGGTGAGGTTTCACAAGCAAAGCTTGGGGCTCCTCAGGGCAAGATACAGAGCAGAAGGAAATCCAGCATTTCCTAAATCTGGTTCTCTAAAGTCACTAAATCCAGCTGGTTTTCTTATCAAGAATATCTTGTTTCAAAGCCCAGGGACTCCCCTGGGAAGTGTTTCTGGGCTGGGACTAATCCCAGTTCAGAACTGGGCACGGGGATTGGCAGGATCAGCACGGACACAGGGCAGGGCAGACACAGGAGCTCATGTAGGGTTAGATACATCCCTCCAATTTCTGCTACAAATCCATGAAATCCTGCAAAATCATGTCTCAGATTAACTGGATCTCTCATGGCTCCACAGGAAGCTTTTGATCCTGGCTTGTTTTTGAGATTCTTGACCAAAACAGAAGCTTAGAAAAAATCCCACCCTTTAATACTACCCAGATTGGTGACTCCAAACTGCTGGAATTCACTACTGCAGGAAATGAATGCCCATTTCTACCTCCCTGTCAGAGCCCGGGGATGAATATTCTCTAGGACCTTACAGCAGAAGGTTTTAATGGAAATTTTTTATGATTTAGGCAGTGAAAATGACATTTTTATGGCACGCTGCTTTTAATAAATAATGAAGGAAACCTGGCTAATCAGAGCCTGGCAGAGACAGACAACTCAGCCCTGCAGTGAAGGAATGACTTCAGTCACAACCTGTCACCAACACCTCAGTTTATGTCTAAATATTGCAAATCACCTTTCAGCAGGGACAAACTGGCACAGTGCATCTCCTTCAGTGGGGATGGGTGAGGTGTTCCTGACACATTTCCTCTTTGGAAAGCAATTTTCCCATTAGGTTTTTTGTGCTGCAGTTGAAGAAATCCCCTATCTGCAGATGTAGATATCAAAAATAATTTCAGACACTGATTTGTTTTAGCTGAGGATTTGCTCTTCATGGTACAAACTGCAGGGAGCACAGAATTGCCAGTGGAAAGAAATGTGCTGCTGGGGCTTCTCCTGTAAAACCAAATTAGAGAGTTCAAGGCCATATCAGGGCTCCTTGGAACCAGCCTCAGAGCACTAAACCCAGCTCTGAACCTCTGTGTGCTCTGGAGTCCCTTAAACTGGCACCAGTGGGGCTGCTGCCCTAAAGGGAAAATAGATTTTCCACTGTAAATCCCAATTTTGGGGGTTTAATATCTCAGCTGTGCGTCAAATATAACTTTTTGTTTACTTTGTCATAAAAGGAACTGCCCCTTTTAGCTGTCAAGTAGCAAATAAACAAAGGAAATATATAACTATATAGTCTGAGCCACAGCACCTTAGGAATAATCTGCATTTCGTGACTTCCAGCTCAGAATGTGGGTAAATATAACCATTTTATAAATAACCCCCTGTGTGTAACAAATGTTTCCTGGGATAGAAAAGAAAGGGTTGAATAGAGCAAGCTTTACTCAGGATTTCTCTGCTATTGTTTCCTACACTTGAATGTTCTTTTTATGAGAGTTGTGGTGTTTAATCCAGTTTAGTATTTTCCAGGAAATCAGTTGCTGCTTAAACATGTATCCAAATTCCAAGTTCATTCAGAACTTAAAAAAGCAAAATTTAACACAAGGACTGGAATTCTGTAATGATCCAGCAACTGGCAAAACCAAACTCTTGGTTCCCAGGAGAACGCAAGAGCCAAACCCAAATATTTCTCCTAATAAGAGATGAAAACATTATTAAATATCCTAAAAATTGAAAGCATATGTAACTCCAATACAGTGGGTGTTTTACTGGAAAATAACTGACAGCCATGCTGGATTTCTGTGTGTTCTGATGTAAGAATTCAGCAGGAGATTAAGAACACATTTTGCTGGGAGACATGTCTGAACATTAACATTTACACAGACTGAAAATAGGCCTCTCTAGGTAGGGTCAAGTGAGTCAACCCACCATGGATGGACACCAAACTGGCAGCTCCCAGACAGATTTTTTTTTAAATGACAAAATCAACTTCACTCAAAAGAAAAAAAATGGATTTCCTAAGTGTTCACTCATCTCTTGACACCCCTTCTGTAAATGGATCTACAGACCCCTGCCAGCTGATTCCACAACTTTTTCTCTGTGGAAATGGGTGTTTGATATTGTTTATTAAAAGGGTTTTGAACTTGAAAGGGATCTTACAAAGGATTTTATTCAAGGATTTTGTATTGCTCAGAAGAGAGATTGTCCCTACATTGAACACCCACACTGCTGTGCAAATACAGAAAAGAATTTTGGTGTGATATTCTGGATTTGCATTGAACCAACCCACTGTGGTGAAGTGAGTATTTCTCCCATTCCAAATAATTTCAGATGAGAGTGGAGCATCATAACGAAATGAAAATTATGTGGCAACTTGGATTTGCACCCTCCTAGCTCATGGGAGCATTTTTCTCTCCCACCTGGTATTTAATATATGTCTTGGGGTCAGCCAAGAGGGAATTGTGACAGTCACTATGGAGGAATTCAGAAATAACAATATTAACCTGCAGTAAGGATTTACCTTTCCTCTTCTAAAATTGTTGGGTGTTCCTAATTCCACACCATTTTTGACAGAGCACTTGCCTGAGTGAGACTCCCTAGGGCTTGTGGCACGTCCTGAAAGATCCTACCCACAAAATCACTTCTTCCTTGCTAGGGAAACAATGGCCAGAGAAAGGCACCCTTGGCTCCCTCCCTAAATTAGTCACAGCTCTCTGGCACAGCCCAGCAGCTTTCAGCCCAGAGCAAAGTGTGAGTTTCACGTGTCACTGTGCACAACAGGCTGGAATTTGGGCTATTCAAGTCACTCACCAGCTTGGGTCATTGAGATTAATTTCTGGTTGCAATGAAAAGAAGAATTAGATCATTTCGTGATGCTGAGCTGTCTAAAAACCAGTAAAACACAAATGGAAATGTACAGAAATAGATGTTTTTAAAAGAGCTAAAGGATAACACAGTATTAACCCTTAGATTTGTTATAATCTCTGGAATTCAACCAACTCAAGCCTGCCAAGAGCATCCAGGGAGAATCACATTTGAATGGCATCTGCTGAGTTTCCTTATTCAAAGGGAAATATAAGAAAAAGGAACACAAGCATAATGACCAAACTTATTTAACTGCCCTTAGAGAGTCCTGCTTTCAGAGATTATCTGTGCAGGCAAGGCCAGCCATCCATTTTCTTGGAAAAGTGGGGATGAACGTGGGCTGGAGCACTCCACTCCATCAGCAGGGAGGCAGAGCAGTCACCTCACACTCCTGGCTTTGGGGAGCACTGCAGCAGTGGGGCAGGGAAATGCAAGTTTTTCTGGAAGCACTACAGCTGCTGGCTGGGGATTCAAAGGCTGGAACATTTGGAGACTCACACATCACAGACATAAACAAGCAAGGAACAGAAAAACACTGTGTACAATTCCGAGAGAAAAGCACCGCTCTGGTGTCCAGGATCCACAGCGAGCTTGGAAAGGACAGAATGTGCTTTGAAATAATTTCCATTTCATAATACAGATGAGTCACCTAAGCAGTGATTATTCCAAGAATTTCCATGTTTGCTGGGATTAATCCTGGGGGTTTTTTAGTGCCTCAGAACTCTCTGACCGTGAGGCACTAAGGTTGGTGTGGCACTGAGCTCTGAAATCACTCCCAGGTCATTTCCATCTCTTGTCCTGCTAATGAAATCTTTCCTGCCAGGATAATTTGCACGTGGAAGCAGATGAAGACACAGATACACCTTTGCCTCACATGGTTCTGCTGTGAAAGCCAAGTGGGGAAGGTAAATCTTCCTGACACTGGTCACTGTACACACCTCCATCCTACACATGGCTGAGGATCTGTAAAAATATTCCCATTTCAATACATGTATTTGAAATATTTTACTGACCTCAGTGATATACTGGATAGTTAATTCTGAATAGAAACAGAGATTAAAAAAAATCTTTAATCTCATTTGTTAACTAGTGACTGCAATTTGATATTTAAGAGCAGCATTTTTACGTGTTATTTTTAAATAACTGGTCTTCAGGAGCCTTTTTTGCAGTCTGCCTCACTAAAAATCAAGGTAACTTAAATGTCACAAGTCACCTGTGAAAACAAGACATGCTCCTTGTCATTTAAAGAGGTAATTAGGTCTCAAAATAAACAGCCACCAGTTCAGAAGCAGAAATATTTTGAGGTGGTCTGTCTAGACAGCCCCACTGAGCAGTTCCATGTACTTCTCCCTGCAGTTTGAATTTATACCCAGTTATTACTGGACACAGTGTGAGCTTCTTGTGCTTTCTTAGAAAGTTTGGAGGATAAAAAAAAGAAAAAGTCAAATACTCACAGAGCCAAAATTAAAAATTGCATCATCTCTGACTATCTTCTTTCCACATCTTAAATGTTCTGGATGGAGATATTCCTAAGAGAGAGGGAAAACAGTAATTTTAAAGTTCTTGGACGTGCTGCTTTTGGGCAGCTCTTCAATACAAATAAAAACGTGTGCAACTGTACTTTGTATCAAACTCTCCTCTCAGTTTTACTGGGAACCAAGGTGGTTTGTGCCAGGAGCTGTGAGCAGGAAAATTGGCCTTTCATCTGCTACTTTCCTGGAGGCCAGGCAAGATTTTTAACTGTCAAATGCAAAGAAACATTTGTTTTAATCCACCTAAGTTACAGGAGACGTTGATTCAGTTGAATGTGTTTTAAAACATAAATAATGAAAGGCACACATATTGGAGGATTTTCTTTGGGTTATTTTTTTTTTTAAAACAAGAAACAGAGCATAAAACCAGCATCAGTTACTGTCAGGAATGGAAATGCAGGAATTAAAATAAAAAAGAGTATAAAAGGAAAAGCTAAGGAATAAAGTTTCTTTCACAGAGAGCTTACAAAGTGGCTGCATGTATTTATGTTCTGATAAGACCTGGGTTTAATGACAAGATAATGCTTTTTATGTTTGTTTTTACAGCCAATCCACTTCTTTTGACTTCAAATGTCTCTGCACCATTCTGTGTTATTCTCTCATCCAAGCTTAAAATCATACTTGAACATGGCTCTGCTGTAATGACATTGTGTAAAATACATGCCAAGATGATTTTTCACAATAACCATTAATGAGTGTTCAGCTCAAAGGTGAGGATTTTTCTTTTCAATGAGATTTGATCTGGATTTTTAATTTAAAAGCTGCCCAAGTGAATTAACAGCCACTGATGAGGAGATCTTCAGCAAAGTCATCCATGGTGTTCAGAAATTCCTGGCAGGATGTACAGCCTCTGTCTGAAGGCCACCACTCAATCCAGGTGCTGGAGTCCAAAGGGTACTGGAATCTAAGAAGACAACACAAAAATGATCATTTGCTGCTAAGATTTGGGAAGGAAAATGTCAAACAGGAAAAAAAAAAAAATTACAAAATGGAAGTGCTTGCTCTGTGTCCATAACCCTGCTTTCAGTGGGCACATTGTGTGACTGTTGGTTGAATACTTCCAAAATTAAATCAGTTCTGTACCTCACAAGAATTATTACATACACACACTTTAAATCTCAGCATATCCTGGTGGTAACTGACTTACTTGAAGCTGTAACCAATGCTTATCCTTAAGGCTTCTTTTCCCATGATCAAATACTGCTCTCCTGGGCTCAGATCAACATCTGTGCAGGTCTTCTTTTTAACAAAGGTTATTTCATTATTTTTTTGAGCAAAAGCCTGCCCTGAAGTAAAAAAAAAAAAAAAAAAATTAAAAAATCAAGAATTGGACAATTACACAGAAAGAATTTCCAGTAATTCATGTATCAGATAGAAAACACTAAAATGTTCTACAGTACTGCACAGCCAGGGGATCTCCTTGCCACTGTTCAATAACAGGAAAATTTGATTATATAAAACGTGTCTCTTGTAAAAGACTTATCAATTAAATCTGAATGGCAAATTAGCTTTGTGCACCTTAAAAATTTTTACATTATAGTAATTTTAAGGAAATAGGGGATGCCTGAAGCAGAGGAGTAAGGAGTGATCATCAGCTTCAGTTCCACAGGCCCTGTGAGCAACAGTAAGACAGTGAGAGCCCAAGAACATTCCAACTCCTTTCTCCCAGGGGCAGGACCGTGGAACAGGACACTCACCCCTTTTATAGAGGTCCAGAAGACGTGCAGAATACTTCACAAAAAACCCTTCCTCACTGCGAGCCAGGATGTTCACTTTGTAAACTGCAGAAACACAGAGCAGGACCTGGTTACTCCTTGCTCCTGAATGTCTCAGAGATGCTCAGAAGGAGAATTTTGTGTCCCTTTACAACACTGATTTCTGGGAATACAGTGGTTATAGAGGCAGAAAGCACTGGGAAGTCCTACCCACCCCTAACCCAAGGGAAGCTGTGGGATGAACTCAGCTTTCCCCACATTCCTCTATGCCACTGCCAACCACCCTGAATTTCTAATCACTACAGCTCTCATTTGAACAAGATGCTTTGTAGGAGACAGAGCAAACAACCATTTCATTTTGGAACCCTGGAGACTGAAAATTTCAGGCTTTCTGTGTTAAAAGGTGCTGACCCTCAAGTAAGGACCACATTTGACTTAAGGCTGTGGAACAGCTCCTGAAATTGAGTGACAGCACTGGGGTTGTGGGTGTGGAGTTTGGATAGTGTTGTGTGATCTCACAGGGTGAAAAACTTAGAATTTAGGGGTTTAGTCTGTAGTGGTGTATATGGGGCAATATGGAGGATTTAAGGTGTTGTCTAAATCCTTCTTCACCTTCTTTTTCTTGGTTTTGGGTGGTTTTTTCTAATTGGGTGAAAAGGTCCCCATTGAGTCCACAGACTTTGAGTGGTCAATTATTGGGTCAAAAGTATAAATAATAGAGGTGTCACCTTGTTATTGGGTGATTAGTGCTTAAATAACCTTGGAAAGAATTAGATGGATCCATTTTCTACCTTGTTAGTTAGAGCTGACATGAAACTTTAACAGAGATAAGAATTAATAAATACTGAGTCCAAACACAAAACTGCAATTCTCATGTATCAATCCCAGCTCTAACACAAAGAAAAAAACAGAACCCAACAATTTCAGAGCAGGGGAAGGGGCAGTGAAAGCCCCCTTACCATAAGCAGTGTCCCTCTGGCAGGCAACCTCTCTCCTGCTCTCAGCACTGATCGACTGGTCCAGCCTCTCCTGGACCTGACCACACTCAGCTGGGAGAAAGGGAAAGGGAGAATGTCACCACGTGGTCCCAAAGAAAGCATGGATTTCCATCATCCTGCATGGATAATTAACTGAGCAACACCATAAGTATGGGATTGCATGCTGGAACAGTGAATATTTAAAATACAAAACAACACCCTCAAACACAGGACTTAATCCAGTCAGATTTCCATGATCACACTGCAGACATCATTAAATTTCTTTTTTTAATGTAAAATTTGGAGGGAAAACAGCTGTGTTCTTATGAGGACTTTTTCCTTATTTCAGTGTGGTTTTGTTCAAAGCACTACACTGCATTTTCCCACCATGTAAAATGAAAAAACATCTTCAAATTAAGCTTACCTTCCATGCATTTGCATTCATCTCCTTCACACAACCTCACGAGTTTTTCGTTTCCATAGGGGTTATAAAGTATGGTGCATCTTTTATCTAGAAGATCCAGAAAGAAATAATAAATACATGTAGAAAATCCAAGTCCAAGACATCAACACTGAAACCTGGCAAGTCAAAATTCACCCCAGCTTCAAATAAAATGGAGTAAAAAAATCTGTTCAAGATGGAGAAATGGAATTCTCTGGGAGGAATACAGAGCTAAAGGGCAAACAAGGATGTGAAGAGGTGGAGCCCCTACCTGGTGCATGATATTCATACACAGTGAAGGTGGCAGGGTTCAGCATTCCAACCTGGAAAAGCTCACCAATCCTGAAGCCAACACACAGGAACTTGTGAGCTGGCACCTGTTTGAGAGACACAGGAATTCAGGAGCTCTAAAGGAGGAAAAATGATTCCAAAGAGTGAAAGCAGTGCTTACAGTCAGGAAAGGGGTAACATACAGAGTCTATCTGCAGGAGAACATGCCCATCTTTTATCTCATAATCTGATATCAGCTGATCAACTCCACTGGCAAGCTGCAGGGCACAGAAAAAGATGAATAGTAAATATTACAGCTCTGCCACATAAAGCCACCAAGAGGAAAACCATTCTTGAATACTTGCAGTAGATAAATCCTCTGAGTTGGCTTCCACTCCACTGACCAGCCCAATGTCCATCACAGCATGAGCAGAACCCGAGCGGGGCTCCCTCGCACTGGGCCTGTACCTGAATGAGATTAAAGCAAATATTAGTTAATTAAAACTGAAATAAAAAAGATTTATTTGAGTGTGATCCCACAAAAACCTGAGGAAAATTCTGTCAGCATTCAGGCCACAGTAAATTTGTAATGAAGCAAAATATTCCAGATGAATCAATTCAGATTTATGCCAGTAAAGAAGCTTTTAATGCTGATGTTCCAGGAGAACCCAAATATAATTTGAAGACTCCTTCCCACAGAGATCATGACCTTTGGCTCTGTTTACACATGTACACAACAGTGAAGAAACAGAAAGGAAAGCTCAGGAGAGCTGGTGGAATTATTAACAATCAGAATAAATCAGCTGCACTCACTTTGCACAAGCCTCCAGGCGCCCCAGGGGTTCCCCATCTTCTCTCATGCGACCTGTTCGTGCCAAGCAGAGCCAAAGGATTTCAGAACTCTCCAAAAGCAGCAGCCCAAAACCCCCAAAACCCAAGGCATTTTCATAGTTGGAAGGCAATTCTTCACATTGTTTTGGGGGCTATTTTTATAGGAATTCATGATCTAGCCACAAACTAATAACATTTACCTCTTTGGTAATTCAGGGGAATGACAGCTTTAAGGTTGAATGTAGTTTATTGTGTGTTTGTATTATTTAAACACAGAATTTGGTTCTGTCCCCTGTTGTAACTGGACTTGAACTCTCAGTGCTTCCTAGAACTCACTGTAACCCCTCCCACTACTCATATTTCTTTCCTCTCAGTCCCCCAACTGTAAAAACTCTTCCAAAAATGACTAAAAATGAACCTAACAGAAATAAATTAAATATTAATTCTATTCACAGAAAGGCAATAGTTTCAAACAAGGCTAAAAAAGCATCTAGCAATTTCTTTTCCAGTTTTGCATTTAGAAAGTGTCAGAATTAAATTCTTTCTTCATAAAAAACACCCATTAAAAACCCAGGATTCTTTCCCCTCCCTCCCTTGCACTGACCCAAGTAGAAACATTTAAAATTATATTAATTATATTAACCCTTTACCATCATCTCTCTTTGGAACAATCTTCAGTTCAAAGTTACAGGACTCTTCAGAGGTACCAATGGTGTTATACACTGTCCTCACCTGCACACACACAAACAAATCAGACAGAACAGAAGCAGCAATAAATAATCCTCAAAACTGGCATAAAACTGTAAAAACTCACAGTGGGAAGAATATAAACAAGTCTGGTTTATTTGTAATATAAAAATACCAGCAGAGCAGAGCCAATAAATTATCAGCACAGAAAGAAATGGGGAATTCTTGAGCAAAACCACAACATAATAATAAAAAATAAATTCAATTTTAAAAACCTGGTTGCATACTTACATTTACTGTAGCTACACCAGTGCTGCTGCCAGTGCTCACATACAGATCATCTTGCAAAGGTACCTAAAGAATTGGTGAGAAACAACAAGTTACACATTAATAATAAAGATTAGCAACAATTAGCAACAATTCAGGTCAGCTGATCTGCTTGTCTTGCTTACATTTTAAATACATAACAGATTCTGCAGAAATATTACATTTAAACAAATATTCAAATATATTAAATACAACAGATAACCAAAGTCTTTAAATGTTTTCTATACCAAATTATTACCAGCTTGTTGTAACAAAAAATAGCCATTTTAGTTGCTATTTCAAAGCTCAAATAATAATTTCAAAGATGCCAAGAATTCTGCTTTCCCTTTTTAAAGCAATGTTATTCACTCACTGTCACAGCTCTTCCCACAAAATTGTCTTCTGTCAGTTTAAATAAGTTCAGGAGCCCACCGTTTTTGTAGGATACTTTAACATCCATGTCCAAATGCAGCCGTTTGACAAGGAGGGAATATTCAGTCAAGGCCTCGAGGGCATTAATGGTGTCCTGTCAGAAATCAGTTATAAAGAATTCACTCCAGAGATTCTATTGATAAAATTTCAGCTTATATTAATGAAGTCAGGTTTCCCAGAGGCCAGGAATATCATGGCAATGGAGTCACTGGATACTAATCCCATACACAGCACTCTGATGTTGGCAGTGTGGTCATTTAATTGTTATTATCTCTTAAAATGTTGATATCACAGAATCATGGGATGGTTTGGGTTGGAAGGCACCTTAAAGCCCCTCTCATTCCAGGAACACCTTCCCCTGTCCCAGCTTGCTCAGCTCCATCCTCCCTGGCCTTGAATTTCCAGGGATGGGAAAAAAAAAATATTTCAGATTTTGGTACTTGAAGAATGAGGACAAAATACATAAAAACACACCTGAGTGGAATAAAATCCTCCCCCATATCTCTGCTCCTCAGAGAGCCATTTGATGATGGGCTTGGCATAGTTTTCATCCCCTCTCAGCAAAGCAGTGAGCAAGGCATAGGCCGTGGTTTCAACCATTTCTGCAGTGACAGAGCTGGGGGTTGGCTGCTCTTGTGTTTTGAAAGCATCTTTCCAAAACCTGTAGATGGGAGGGTCACCTGCAGGAGGAGAAGAGGGTTCAGATGCAAGCACAGCAGCAGCTCTGCCACACCAGGTGAGGCACTGCCCTCTCAGGGCCAGGAGATGGGCAGGAACTCACTCTGCCCCAACAGGGATGGAAACTCACTTCTACACCAAAACCCTGCTGTTTGTAAGTGATGAGCACAGATGTGATGCAGAGCAGCTGGTGGGGACAGAGCTGTCCTAAGGGTGACTTTGTGATGCTTGTATCCCAATTGTCTGTTCTGTTTGTGCTGTTTATTGAGTTCTGTACCTTTCAGACTGGTTCTGAGAGCAAAGGAGCAGCGTGGGGTTTGTTTTCAGAGACTGCACTCACTCCTCCATATCATTATAGTATTTGGGTGAAATTATAGTTATATTGGCTGAAATAATGATATGACTCCAATCTTCCTGGAGGGCACACAGCAATGTTTATTAAGAAGCACACCCTTTTTATACCCTGTTCAATACCCTGATTTATACCCTGATACAACTGGACATGGTTGGTTCACACCAATGCCTCGTCCTAAACATCTTTGCAACTAAACAAGATGGAAAAACAGCAGGTGCAAAGATTGGAAATTGTTTGGGATGTCTTCTCCCAGCCCCAGAGCAATGCCTGGGAAAGTTTGATTTCTCTTCCCAGGCTTTCAGCATCCACACCTCCACATTCCACTCCTGGAGTTGTTTGTCTGCAGCACGGACAGACAGCAGGACAGAGATTCCCTGTGCTTTCAGTTAGTTTAGCTAGCTGAGGCAGAGAAGTTCCCTGGACTGTTTTTTTATTCCTGTTTTTTTTTTTGGACTCCTTAAACCTATTCTGGACTGAAAACCCCAGAGGAGCACCAGGGGCTCACACCTGCAGCCCACCAGGGCCCAGGACAGCATTTTCCAGCACTGGAGGAACTGATAAGAGACTGATAAGAGACTGGGTGAGCCAAGCTACACCCACAGCAAAGACTTTCTGAATTTGCCATCTCTCTTCAGAGCAGCAAGAGGTTTGTTTCACATTATTCATTCTTTATGCTTGTGGGCACTTTGTTTGTTATATAAATAATTTTTTTCCACTTTTCTCTAAGGAGATTTTTTTCTTGGACCAGGTAGAGGAGGAGGGGTTGTTAGGGTTTGTTTCCCAGAGGGACACCATTTGGAAGGGGCAAATTAGGGCCAAATTAGGGCAAATTTGGGAGGAAATTTGGCCTAAAGCAGGACAGCTGGTGAGGAGCAGTGGGAATGGAGCAGTACCTGTGACAAAAGCCTCTTTCTTGAGGGCAGAGAAGGCTTCCCGTGCTGCAGGGAGGTTGGGGTCCAGCAGGGCCAGGGCGTAGGCAGTGATGGCCATGGTGAAGGGGCTCTGGGCCCGCTGCAAGTTCTGTGCCAAATAATCCCCTGCTCTGCTCCTGGCATCGTGGATTTTCTGAGAACATTGCAATCAAACCCAGCAACTCAATCAGAATCTGGCAATCAAAACTTGAGAAGCAGAAATATTCCCAAATGTGCAGGCAAACAACATCGAGCTTTGAAAAGGAGCAGGTGCAAACTCTTCATCTTTCATTACCAAAAAAAAATCTCATCTGGACCTAAACTTTGTGGTTTCTTTGGTTAAATTCTATTCCCATTAATAAAGCTGAGGAAAGCTTACAATCATATCACACTAACAGATACAGCTAAAGATTCTTTTAGATGTATCTTTACACCCTAAAGAAACACACCTCTGTCAAGACTATACAGATCTATAATGTCTTCTACAATATCTTCTAATAAATCCAGAAATTCTTTGTTGAAAGACTAACAAAACAAATAAATCTGTGGAACTGAAAAAAAACCCTCATGATTTTTTTAAACAAATGTTAAAGAAAAGGGAAAAAATTAGAAGCCCAGAACGTGCCCGCTGGCAGAAATAAAAATGATGTTTACCTGAGTAGGACATATTTTCATTGACTTGTCAATTCCAATAATAGAAAATGCTGTGAGATACAAAGATTTTTCTTTAGCTTCTCGAGGTAATGTACCCTACAAAAATCAAATAATAAAAATAATGAAATAGAAATTGAAATTCATTTAAATAAATAGAGCTTCTCACTGTTTAACTGTGTAAACAAATAGAAATTGCTGTAAAAACTATCAATTTAGTTAAACCTGAAAATACATTGACTCTTTGGAAGGTAATAGCTCATTTGTAAAAAAGAAACCAAAATATATGAAGTTATTCACAAGGCAGGACTATTAGATTGTGAAATGAACCTAAACATTCTTTTTCTGAATATTAAGAAGTGGCAAGCAGCAACTTTTTGTGGGAAAACAGAAAGATTGTGCTGGGCTTTAAATGAATTTAGAATAAAGAGAAAAGTGGTCTTGAATGGGTGTTTTGATGAAATACAGCCTAAAAGATCTTGCACTGCTAAAACTCTTTATCTCCTGCTGCCTTCAGCTTTTTCTGCCTAAGCACAGAAAATGTTTGGGTTTCATACCTGTAGTTTCACTGGTTGGTAGTTTGAAAATTCATTGAATGACCCATCTGGCATCTGGCAGTTGTCAATCAGCCACAGAAGGGAATCACAAACAGACATTTGATCAAGATCAATGTATTGATTCACTTGTCCAAGGATCCTTAAAGCAAAAGCTGTCAACCTGCCAAGGGAAGCAAACAGATCCTGTTTGTTCAGAGTCAGGTGCTCCCCCACTGCAGAGGGACACACAGATTTACACTGCTTAGGATTCTGTATCCTACACACTGCCACGGTTCAAAGGGACCATGAGGATTCATTTTAAATTTAACTCAACAAATGGGCAGTAATTACTGAAATAATTTTAAACCAGGATCAATTCCCAGGTTTCAGGTAATGAGCTCATTACATCCCAAAGCCATCACGGTGGGAATTGTGGACACAAAGAAAAGGCTTGGCAAGTGAAAGCAAGGAATCAAAAGATATTATTCAGAGTTGTAAGTATTTTTAAAATCTACAATCTCACTCTTGTCTGGTGATGAAAATATGAAGGCAAAGGAGTGAAATGAGGCTTTTTCCAACCCAAACCCCTTTCAACTCACCATGTGCTGGCTTGCCCATTCTTCCACATGCTGTAGGAGCTGTCAGCATTCCTGAAGGATGAGATGCTCACAATTCCTAAGGGATACATCAGGCACAAGGAGAGTTAGGAGAATTATATCTGCTCCCTCAGATGTATCACCCTTCTCACCGAGCAGAACTCATGCACCTCCACAACCCTGAAGCAGCAGATTTTTCTACCTTCTTTCATCTTCCTCCTCATCTGAGTCCTGGATCTCAGGGTCTCAGAGCCCAGTAAATGCCAATTATCTGATTCCTCCAGGTAGCGGAACACGTACAGCACCGGGGCAACGCTCATGAGCTCGGCCTCTGCACTGCCCCTGGGCAGGCTGGTCAGCATCTGCAGCCCACTGGGGCTCAGCACTGTGGCAAACACTTCACCCATCAGGTGTCCTGTGGAAGGAAAAACCCCAGCATGGATTTAAACAACAGATTATGAAAGCTAATCCAAGGGCAGAATCGCTGCTGTGAGCGACCATTCTTTAGGAAGTGTTTAAATTTCTGCACTGAAAGATTTGCAAAGCCTTTTCTCAAAAGAAGAAGAATAAATCAGATTAATTTAATATCAAATAGGAGGGAAAAGTGCATATGCAGTGCACTAAAAGTTTCCATTTACCTTTTACACTGACACTTCTCTCAATTCGTGTTTTAGGGACCAGGTTTAGTGGGACTTTGTATCGAAATTCTTGTCTTCTCTTGATTGAACCTGAAATTGAACACACATATATATAAAATACTGCACAATCAAAATCAACAGATGATTCAGCTGTAATTGGCAGATTGAAGGTTACAACTGAGAATTCAACAACCAAAACATGAGAACCAGAAATATTCCCAAATGCACAGGCAAACAACATCGAGCTTTGAAAAGGAGCAGGTGCAAACTCTTCATCTTTCTTTTGTTACCAAAAAAAATATCTAGACTGGACCTAAACTTTGTGGTTTCTTTGGTTAAATGAGAACACATTCTATCCCCATTAATAAAGCTGAGGAAAGATTACAATCATATCACACTAAAAAATACATCTAAAGATTCCTTTAAGTCATTAATCCAAGTTTCCTTAAGCCAAGGCAGGAAATCCTTGGGAAAGGACATATTTACAATATCTCAGGAAGGAGAAACACCAAGTTTTTCACATTATGAAAAACTTGATTATCAAGATCGGGAAAAAATAACACAAAGACACATCATCAATTCTCTTACCATAAACACCCTGTGGATCCAAAGTGAAACCTGCATGGAGTTCCCTCTTCACACCTTCTGGCTGGGATCATTATGAGGAAAGAGGTAGAAAATGGAAATATTTTTGTTTAATCAAATATATCAGCTGAAACAACAGGTTAAACCCACAGTATTTTTGCTTTCTTTTTCTAGATGAGTTTGACTTAACTGTTGTACAGCTGTTCCACATGAATTTTATAGCCCTAGCTCACACAGTTCTTGAGAAAATTTAACAACAGATTTAAATGAAACTTTAGGAAAGGAAAAAATTGTGTTTCAGTGAAAATCCAAACCAAACAACTTAGAATAAAGTATTCCCCTTTGCTTACAAAGTTCTAATCTATTTTTTTAATACATATAATCTTTCAGTTCTTATAATCAAGGTTTAAAAATGAATGTGCTCAAATACTCAGCCATTCATTTTTCCTCTGCACACACCTCAGTGAATGCCAGGATATTGTGCAATAATATTAAAATAAAGCAAAATTTCTATATTGACTCAATTAAACCCAATTTGAAATTCAAAAATGCTAAAAAAATTGAGGTTTTTTTTTCCTTACCACGACACGTAAAGTTTTAACTACAATTTCACTGTTCCTGGGGGTCAGCAGTGTAAAATTGACAGTGTGAAGTCCCAGTTCCAGCGGGAGTATCTGGAACGTAACTGCTGAGGAAGAGCCACCATCAAGAGTCTTGAATTTACAGCTCTGCATCCTCGATCCAGCACTTGCAGACTCTCCAAAGGTACAGACTCCATTCCCAGCTGCTATTTTAACACAGAACTGAGAGGTGGAAAGGTTTTAATGTTTCATTTCTGTGGCAGGTACGACAGCAGAGAAATATCAAAGCACTGAAATCCTGTACTGAGAATTTCTGTTACTGCAATGCTGCTTCTCTGCTTGCAGAACCTAAAGCTGGCTCAAGGAATGAAAAAACCTCACCCAAGGATCTGTTTATACTGGATACTCACAGGAAAAATGCTTTTTTTAGCTTATTATGTCAGTGCTTCCACAGGAGTCATTAACACAAATTACCTTAATTGCAGAGGCTTTGTGGTTATAAACGGATCCTTTTAACTCGATTTGCTCCCCTCGTACCACGGAATAAGGAACAGAAACGCTCAGGAAGATATCCTTCACAACTTGGATTTCCAAAGGTGCAGCAACACAAATACCTGAGAGAATTAAAGACATGAAAGCAGAGTGTCTCATCCACGCTGCTGATAAAACAAGTTTGAAAAGGTTTTGAGATATTCTAGAGATGATTTATGGTTTTTTCAATGTGTACTTTGAACCAGTCCGAGCTTTTTAAAAGCTCCCAGGTTTTTGCTTCCTGATGCAAGCTGCTCTCAACCACTCCTCACACCCCAGCTGACATACCAGGTTCTTTGGGTTTCCTCTTCCCAAAGAAATTCTCTGCTTGGGTCACCAAATCTCTAGGAAAATCTCAAGTCCCTGAGCTACAGGTAGCAGGACAAGGTAAAGTTGTCCAGGGAAGAGTTACTCAATATTTTTTTTCTTCTTACCCTCCATAAGCCACTGTCACACACAAGACAGGCTTTGTTTTCCCAGCCACTGACACTCACAACATGACATGAATTGATTTACTTTCCCTAAAATACAAAATAAAATTTTGTTTTCTTTTCCTGTCTATCAACTAGAAAGTGAACATTTTAGAACATGAGTGTCAAACTCAAGGAGAGGGTCTACAAAGTTTCCTGATTCTTTAGCTCCAAACTAGCTGGGTTGCAGTACCCACCTTTATCTGAAATGCCAACACCTTGTACTTCCCAGGTGGTCAGTGAATCAGGCAAGGTGACAGACAGAGTCTTGGAGCTGTGATAAAAGTGGTTTTTTTACATTTATCCATGTCCAATCATCAACATTGAGAGAGACTCAGGGAAAGCTCTGAGCCAGAAAACAGAAAATCTGGGCTTTAATTTGAATAAATTTGGTTTTAGCTGATTTCATAGAAGCTGGCATTTAGTAAGGTATAAAGTGAAAGGAAAAGTGGCTCAACAATCTGGGCACCACACAGCATATGGAGCATGGGAGGGAACAGGAACAGTTTGTTTGGGTAAAACTGCATTTCAGCACACATCTCAGGTACAACTGAGGTTAGCCAGTTTACCTCGGATTTACCATTTCCTTTCTATAAAGTTGATTTGAGAAAAGCAGTACCTTGAAGAAAGTTGGTGAACTTCCCACAGCCAGCTTTCAGGGAAGTAGCTACGAACTTGTGCCTCATCCAGCTCCAAGAAAGCCTCAAAATCTGAAGAACATAAATACAGGAAGTAAAAAACACCCTGATGCAAGAAAAAAGGTCTCTAAATACCCTCAAAAATCTGTGTTAATCCCACCTCATCCATTTACACATGTGAATACCTGTCCAATATCCTGACAGAACACCTTGTTAACCAGCAATTATAGGGAGAGGATGGAATACAAGGAATTTGACACTCCCACAGACCTTTCCTGAGGTGTTACCCACTGGCTGTCTTGGCCTTGGGCAAAGGATTCAAATTTAGCATTCAAATTTACTCTTAATACTCTCTGATCGCTGTTCTGCTTGTCCTAAATGTGGGTGAACAGAATAGAGAGCTGAACACAACAAAGAACTGCTCTCCTACCCCTCTTCAGGGATATCTAAAGTCTTGGGAGACTGGTAAAATTCTGTCTGGAATAACCCTGACAGGCAGCAGGGAGGGGTGAATAGATTCCATCACCTCTCTGTCCCCCTGCCCTGCTGGGGCAGGACACCCAGAGCTCTCATACTCACGCATTCTGGCCAAAATGAGGAGCTTATTTGGCTCTTTCAGACGCAGCTTGTTGGCAAATTCACAGCAATCTGTGAAGGCAGAAATGCACCTTTGGCTCCTCTGAATTCTCTGAGCTCTGTCCCTGCAGGTCTCAGAGACTGGATAAGCCTTCACTCCAGACATGCAGCATTTCCGGATTTCTGGATCTCGGTACTTGGCCACTGAAATAAAAATAAAATAATTCCCTTCCTTGAGATGAAGTTTTTATTTCCAAATGGGTGTGATGATTTTTTTTTAATAAGGATATACATAGAAATATTTTTATCACCTTCTTTGCGTATCTTTTCCCTGAAGTCAGACCGTTTGGTTCTTAACACTTCATTGCATGGTTCACCTGTCCAAAAAAATAAAAATAAAAATGTCCAAAAAAATAAAAAATTAAAAAAACCCCACACAACATGAACTTTTCTTGTAATAGCATTATCCCCTTAAAAATAACTCCACAAAATCACAATCCAGATGCAGGAAATTTTTTATGCTTGCTGTTTTAATTACATAGAAGTATTTTCATTTTGGTTTGAGTAACTGCTCCACGAGATGTTTTCCCCCCTCAAAAATCACCAGCATATGCATCCCCTTGAGTCCCAAGACAATAACTGAGAATGACAGTGGAACATTTCAGAAAATCCACAGCCTGGAGCACAGGAATGTACCTGCTTCCTCTGAGTCATCAGCGTTTGCATTAGTGAGGAAGGTGAGCCCGGCCATCCTGAACACGGCCACGTTGTTCTGTCCTCCCCCAGCCCCACAGCCAAGGTCACTCTTCTCCAGCTGCAGCATCACCTGAGGAGGAACACACGTGCCATGCTACCAGAATGTCCTCAGGACACAGCCTGGGAAGGTTTTTTGTGAAACAAAGCAGGAGATCGTGGTCTCTGTGGCTCCTTGAGCATGGTGCTCTCCAACTCTGCAAGTTATTTTTGGCCAGGTCTGTGGAGCTCTGATGAGAGAGTTCAGATCTGCCTTTAAAAGCACAATTCACTTCTACTGGAATTCAAGAGGTTGTAAACCATTCCTTTTAATAATTTTAAACGATAGATTTAAACAAACAACTTTCACTCTGGCTTGAATTGCTCTCCTGCCCATTTTCAGGCTGGCTGAGTGCATGACACACATCAGTTACTGAATGTGAACATGAAACAAAGAGCAGCTTGATTTTCTTTCATGGCTGCTACCTCACCTTTTCCATGGCTCTCCTCCTTCTTCCCGTGACTCCATAAATTGCCTTGTCAATAGATGACAAAGCAACAAAGGAACTGGACTGGGTTTTCATGGTGAGTGCTACAACCTCTGCTGGCTTCAGGGTCTCTTTGCTTGACTGCAGCCTTATCTATAAATTAAAAACAAATATTGGTAATTTTGAAGGCACATTGTTCTGAAATCAATCCAGCTGTTGCCAGGCACTTGCTACAATAATTTAAGTGTCAAAGAACTTGTGTAAATCCAAGATAAAATCTGACCATAAAATGAATGCATGCCCACAAATTTCAGTGCCTATTTTGCTACTCACATCAAGGCTATTCCCACATTTCTGTTCCACATTCAGCCAAACTGAATCAGCCACTAACTCTGCAGCTCCTTCTCCCGTGACTATGTAGTAAACAATGAGACGTGCTGAAGGAACCATTTCTTGGGTTATCTTAAAAGTTAGATGTTCGTATTCCAAATCCTTAATTCTCTCCTGAGTTCCAAAGCTCACTATCTTCCCTTTTGATGTGATCTATAGTTCAAAAAAATGATGGAGAATAAAAAAGTCAAATTTTATATTCAGTCCATTTTTCACAAGTAATAATCATTTGAATTCATATCTTCCACTGAAAAGAAGTGCTGTCTCTGCACTTCTTTTCCTTCATCCACATTTCACCTTCTGAAACAGCTCTTGAGACCAACATTACTTGTCTTCAATCCCAGTCAATGTCAGATAAAAATTTTTAAAAATAGACTATATAAAGATAAAATTTAAACCTGAGAGTGTTATTTTTTTTCTCCAATAAAGCTGACAGATTGTATCTGAAAGGAAGTAGCTGTCTCAGCTGCACACATTCTGTGCTGAGGATAGTTCTTGATTGTTGAGGTTTTTCATCCATGACCATCCATATTAAATTGCAATTCAATATTTTATGCAGAAGCATCTGTTACTCACCAAATAGCTGTAGTGATGTATTTTATCAATGTAGTGACTTTGTGGATATACATTAATATTTATTACATCCCCCACTTCCAGGGTTTTGTGGTTTGAAGCCCAGTCGATGTAGAGATAACTCTGACTCAGGGATGAATAAGCTTTTGCTTCATAGGTTCTGCTTGCTTGGTTTTCATCTGAAAGGCGAGGATCTGCAGTTTTTACCTGGGAAGATAAGGAAATGACTGAAAAGTCTGAGTACAGAATTATACCTAAGCAAACAAGCAATGACAATACTAAAATCATTCTGCAATATGTTGTTCAGAGGGATGAATAAAAGAGAAGCCAGCTCAAGACCTTACCCTCAAAGAAATAATTACACCCTTGAAGAAATAATTTAATGGAACAATTTAACTCACTTGAAACTCCAACATTTTGCTGTTTGTTGGGATATTAACAACAAACAAAGCAGTTCCATCACTGATGCTTGCTATTCTTCTCCCAGATTCTGAATCCTCTGATATCAAGTGAATCTCATCCATTTGCTCATTAAGGGATTTTGCAGTGACAGTTACAGGGATATTTCCAACAAAGTCACCCAGGGTGTCTTTCACCTGCACCTGTTCGTCAGGACAAAGAAATGGTGACATTTTTCAGGAAGAGTCTCCCAAGCTGCTCAGCTGCTTCTACAACAGGGAGCTGAAAAATGTAGAAGTCAATGGGAATTAAAGTGTGTTCAGACACAGAGTGAGACAGAGAGAAAAGAACAAAGCTTGTGCACTATGGGGTTTATGCTGCAATGTGCACCCACCCTGCTGCTCCTGGGAACTGACCTTAATGACGAAGGGGAGTCCAGGCTTCACAAAGAGAGGAGTGGCAACCAAATTCAGCTCGTAGGGAGAGACAGCAAACTTGACTCCAGCGAACTCCACCTCTCCACTGAGGCCACCTAACAAAACACAGCACCCCAGGGAACAAATAACCAAAAGTGAGTTTAATCCCTAACTATTTTTACAGTGACAATGGGCTGTTCTTCCTTACAAGTTTTTGGAAGAAGAACTGAAGATTAAAGAAAGTCTGATATTATGAAAGTTAGCCTCATATTGTTCTTTTCTAGTTCTGTTCACATTTGCAGAAGTGTTAAGAAAGATTTCAATTACAGAGCAACTTACCCATAGACTCCAACACTGATGCCACAATATATAAATATGACCCATTCAGATCTTCCAGACTGTCAAACCCTATAGAACTTGCTGCTTTCTTACTGTTAAAACTGATCTCAGCAACTCCATTTTCAATCTGGAAACAAAACAGAAATCATCACTTTGCAGTCAATAATTTATAAATAATACACAGACCACATGCAGACTCAGTATGTTTCTGTTCACTGTCTGTTTTCAGAGGAAATCAAAGGTGGAGATGTGTTTAAAAAGAATTATTTATTCCCTAAAATTATTTTAAATTAATCAACCAGTGGCACGTATTGCAAAGTTTGTGTGCAGGCTCAGCAAGAGGATCAGTGACTTCATTCTGTACTCCAGGCAAAACCTGGGTCCGGGTTTTCCCTCCAGCCGGGGAAATCCATTCCGTACTGCAGGGGAAATCTACTCCGGGAGAAATCCGGCCCGGGTTTTCCCTCCAACCGGGGGACTCCATTCCGCACTCCAGGCGAAATCTAGTCCGGGAGAAATCCGGCCCGGGTTTTCCCTCCAGCCGGGTGACTCCATTCCGTACTCCGGAGTGAAGTCTCTTCCTAAAGGCTTTTTCACACAACTTTATCAATAAATAGATGCCCACTGTGTAACAAAGGAGCAGGCAGCACAAACTACTAAAATGTTTAGGTACTCATCAGTGAGAAGCCTCTTCAAAGGAAATAAATGTCAGGTAGAAATTAATCCACCTGTGAATAAAGACATTCTTCTTTGCATCTTCTTTGCAGGAATACAAAGAAATTTCTTCTTTTTTTTTTTTTAGGGAGGTGGTGGTAGAGTGGTTGTTTTTAAGGGCAGGAGCATGAATACCACTAACTGTGAAACACTTATCATTTTAGAAAGAAGGGATGCATTTAAAATTATTATTAAGATATGTGTTACCCAGTTATATCAAAATACATCGCTGTACAACAGCCTCAGTGAGGAAGATTAAGTGGAATGCACTTGCATTCTACACAGACTTCACTTGCTGCTTCTTACCCTCGTTACATGCATTGCCTGAGGCATCATTGTTTTCTCACTTGCTTCAATTATTCCAAAACGAAGAAAAACATCCGCACTGGGAAGCTTTTTGTTGGAAAAATAGCTGAGAATAAAACAAAATAAATGCTTTTAGGGTTACACTAATGGCTGCAACAAAACATTTCTTGTAATTGTTGAGTAATTGCCTAGGCAAGAGATGGAAAACAAATGTCTGGGTATTTTAAACGCTTCTGTTGAAAAATAACCATTTTGAGAGAATTTTAAGAAGGGTCACTTAGATCTCTTACACAGCAGGAATGATTCTGATGAAAGAGCTTCTTGAGGAAAGCAAAGAGGAAAAATCTGGACTCAGGAGAATCATTCCTCAGGTAAAAAAAAGAAGAGATATAAAATATTCAGAATTCCAAGACACATTTCCTCACCTCGCTTTCACAACAATCCTGAAGTTCTCAAATTTATCCGAACTAATGAAGTTACTCTCTGGTTCAATGACGATGGAAAAGCTTGGCATGGCTGTAAATTGAATAGAAAAAAGATCACTTGGGGGTGTTTTATCTGTGAAGCCACTGAAGAATCATGACCATTTCAAGGGGCTTGAGTTCTTTAAAACACTAAAAATGCAGGTTCACAGCATGGGCACATCTTACCATATTCCTTAACTTCAAATTTTGCCACAGCTGAGGTCACAAAATCCTTCTTGTACTTGGCTTTAATCTTCCAGATTCCATACCTATGAAATATCAACAGTCAAACAGTTTTTAAGACGAAAATTAATGATGAAGGCAAAATTATTATTACTGCTTAATAATATTTCATGGTAATAATCTCTTAGAGAGGAAAATTCTGCACCAAATTTTTGCAGGTGTTCAATGCCCACTTTGAGCAGATTCTTTTTGATACATCACTAATTATTGGACACTTATTTTAAAGCATTGAAATAAAATAATAAAATCTGTTATAAACTAGTTTTTCAAGCCATTGCTATAATCCTTCAGCAATGCTTCAGCACCCTCTCAAGACTAAAAGGAGAACTGAAGAGATTTTTTTTAATGCTGCTGTTCCTGGGAAAATGCTGCTGATTTGTATGAAATACAAATACAAAATATGAACTCCCCACGTCTTTGTCACTGTTTATATCTCTGCAGTAGAAATCTTTAATTGTCATTAATGTTATTTTCTGATTAAGCATGAAAAACCTACCACTCACTGCTCTTTAAGAAGAATACTGTGCCATAAGGTCCTTATTTATATCATGATTCCACCCTCTGTGAAATGTTAGAAATCTCCAAGTTGCAAGTCATGCCCACCATGCAAAACTATGATAGTCACCATAAAAAAGCATTATGGTGTTAATAATTCAACAACAACAACAAAAATAAATAAATCTACTTAGGATTAGGAGGAATCTTGAAGTCAGGAAAAGAAACTATTCCAGTAAAATCTTTTTCTTCCAAAATATCCACTTCTACTCCTTCAGGATCCTTGAAAAGATAAGAGGAAAGAATGAGCAGTTACAGATTGTTCTTATCAAAAGGGGAATCTTCATCCTGGGATTTCAGAGGCAGCCTGGACACAACATATTTTTCTTAAAAGTTTCAAAGCATAAAACCACAAACATTTGTAGAAATAACTCAGACTGAAATCCTGATAACAGATTTTACTCTGGTTCCACCAAGTAAAAGCTATGCTTAAAACAGCTAAAAAATTACTTTAATAACAAGCCTATTGTTAAAGGCTAAAAAATATAGTAGATACTGATTATTTTTATATCTTAAATGAAACAAACAGTATAAAACCCATATATTATTGAAGTTCCCTCAAAAATCCTTTTCTCAGATATTGAAGATAATTTTGTTTTCTATTCTGGAACAACTTCAGATCTGGAACTTGAAAACCTCTATCCAACTTGGCAAAGTCAAATTTAAATCTTTTAAAAGATGTCTGGCTACCTGCAAAAACATCCAAGAGTTTTATTAAACATTGATTGCAATACTGATTTCCCATCTACCTACCTACATTTGTAATTAGAGCTACAAAATATTAATATTAAATTCAATTACAACTCACCACAAAAGTGAGGACAGTCTCTCTCAGGGCTGGGTGCAGTTCTTCATTCAGAGAGTAAACTCTGACTTTCACTGCAGAATTACAGAAATAAATACCAAAATTAAAAAAAAAAATTTCACTGATATTTTAAACAAATTCCCAGGAATATCTTTCACTCTTTGTGCCACAGATTTGTCACTTAGGGTGAGGAGGGCAGGGAGAAGTGATTAAATTTTACAGTATGATCAAATAATTCAAAGTATTACTCTGCTGATAAAAAAATAATTAAATATCAGCTGATGGCAATGCAACACAACTAAGAGCTTAAAGAACATTTAAATCCTAATTCCTCAGCAGAGTCAGCAGACTTTAAAAATTAAATACCAGCCAAGAGAAATAAGCATTATTTACCTGACTGATCAGGAGTATAAACTGGTTTGTCTGTATGAATAAAAAGAAACCCATTCTCATAGGAAACAGGAATTTTTTTTAATGTTCCAAAATGTGGACAAACAGCTTCCAAATACAAATACTTCTCTGAATTATCTGTTCTTGGTAAATCTGTTGGCTGAACCTGGGGGAGATGAAATAAAGGTTTTTGAGGATTATTAAAATATTTTTCATGCATTTTTTCCTACAGTATTTCTTGATGCAAAGAGTATCTGAAAAGCAATTATCACCCTGTGGTTGAGTATCATTAAATAAAAATATCAACACTCACAAGGATTTATTCATTCTTACATGATAGAGGATGGTCTGGAGTATTAAGCTACAGATATTCTGAAATTTTGCATTTTATTTATGCCCAGAACTAAACTAGTAAAGTTCAAAGCCCTGAGGTTAGAACAGTACAAATCATCAGATTTCCTATGGTACTTTGATTTGATTCTCTCTATTTTTAGTTATGCAAGCATGGTAATGTTTCTAAAATAGTTTGATTCTATGTTTAACCTCAGTGTTTTTTCTTTACACTGATTTTAATTCAGTGTAATTTTTATTTCAGACCAAAAATTGGGGCATTAGGCTTCCCTCCCCAGGGTTTAAAGAACTGAAAACTTACAATAATCTTTTTTTTTTTTAGACTTATCATTAAATGTGATTATAAAAAGGCTGTAAGAAAAATCTGAATTCCTTACTGTTAAAGTTACAGCATTTTGGAATTTGTTGGCTGGAGTTAAGGAAATCCAAGCAGACGAATACACAACAAGCTTATCTGGGAAGCTTTTTAGGCCAATATTGACTGAAAATTCCTCCTCGTAACCAAAAGCTTGAATTACAACTTTTTCAGAGGCCCCAGCTCGGAAGATCTTTGGTGCTGTAAGGACGTATCTGTACATGGAATATAAAACAATAACAGCATAATGGAACTGCATTTCTTTCAGATTTCTTCCTTCCCTTTGTAATTCAGTTACCTGCACAGTGTTAAAGCAAACAGGATAATCAGGTTATTGTAAGACACTAATTAAAATCCTATTTGGGTAGTGCCCTTTGTATTGGCTCTACTTAAATTCTGGATTTATTTACCCAAAAGAGAGGACAACAATCAAGTAACGTTTCCAGTAAATTCCGTATTTGCTTTTACTTACGTTTTCTCTTGGCTAAAAGTCATTCCAGAAAATAGCAAAACAATGAAATATATTAAAATAGTCATTGTGTCTGGGACAACAGCAAAGCATAGATGTTAATGAGGGTGGATTAAAGAGCCTCTGCTGTGGGTGAGCAGAAATGCCACCAACACATTTCACTCCCAGTTAATAATTAATGGCAGATCATTCTTTACTAAAACATTATTGCCGCCTCCTGAGGAAGCCAGAACTGCTAAACTTGGTGATTTTTTAATTTAGTAGTTCAATTTTTAATATGTCCACAGCAATCCTGTGTCAGTCCTCACTTTCCTTCTGACAGCTGCATATTAAAATCATTTTCAGAGGTAGAAAAAACCCCAACAAACAAAAAAATAGATTCAGTTTGTCCTCAGTAATACTTTTTTTAAATCAAAGTGACTTTAAATTTGTGTCTGAAGCAAAAATGTATTTGAGTTATATCAAATAATGTGTGCATGTTTTTAGACCAGCATTATTTTTTTGTTGTTTTGAAATAACTTTTCCCTTTTAAATTTATTTTAGTCATTTGTATCCCAGATTACGCCAACTTTCTGACCACTTCTATTACAAATAAAAACTGCAATATGGAAACATGAGGGCACAATACATCAACATATATTATTTTAAACAGCATTTTGCAGGGAAAAAAAATTGATAAAATTTGCAAAAAAATTCCCCACAGCCATTGGTGACAAGACCTTTGCAGGCCTGGTATCCAGGATAGCACCTCGACAAACAGGTTTATGTAAAGTTAAACAAAGTTGTGCAAGAATGCTGAAGTTCAAACAAATATTGCGGTCAACCTTTACAGGAAAAGCATTTACAAAACTGTTTCTGATCAATAGGAAATGAAATTACTGTAAGGTCAGCTTCTCACCAAATATAATGAACCAGAAGGGACGCAATAGCAGAATAAAAGGTTATAAAATGTAAGGTGCTTAACATTATTAAAATGAGTGGCCAACAGAGGTGTTATTGAATAGGGGTGGTAGGTAAATAAAAAGGTGCAAATAGTGAAGAACACCGGGAAATGCTTTAAAAGTGTTTAAAACAGAACTCTGAAACAGTGGTATTAAAATCTAATTAGCTCCTTTCCTACATTTTTCAGAGATGTACTGGTTTTTCAACCCTGCATTTCACACTTAGTTACAAAGATGCTGAACTAACACATTCCAAGTGTTAAAAAGATATTTATATACATGCCTCTATGAAGATGACTGTGATTTAGACCAGAGACGCAAAGTTTATAATTGTAAATGAACTGCGTATTTCCAATAAAGCCCATTTATACTCAATTTCGCAGAGATGCTAACGTGACACACCCATAGAGTACAGATAAGGAAAAAAATACCTATCAGCAAAGCAGGTTTTATTGTTTATACAGCGACTCCGGCCTTAAATAAACCTAAATCCCTCAAGGTTTTATTGTTTATAGAGTGATTTGGGCTTTATTTACCACAAACCCCCCAGGACCCGCCCTGAGGGGACGCGGCGGGAAATGGCGGGGCGGGGGCGGAGCCTCAGCGGCGGGAAAGGGGCGGCGGGCGGGGCCTCACACAAGCCCCGCCCCTCAGCCTCACCCGCCGCCGCCGCCGATCGGACAAAATGGCGGCGGGGCGGCCCCTCAGGGAGCGCCCTTAAAGGAGCCGCAGCGCCCGGGGCTCGGCGGTGCGGGCGGCGATCGCTCGGTGAGGGGAAAGAGGCGGCGGAGAGGTGCGTTGAGAACCGGTGCCATCCTTCGGGAGTCCTCCGAGGCCGTCCTGCCCGGCCGTGCCGCGGCGGCGAGCGGTGAGACGGCGTTACCATGTCAACGCAGGTAATCAAAGCGGAGGCCTGAGGGATCGCCCTGCGGCGGTAACCGGGAGGGGATGGGGGGACCGGGAGCGCACGGGGCCCCGATCCCCGGTCAGCCCTCCGGGGGTGTCACTGCGAAACCACCGCCTGTTCTCAGGAAGCAGCGTTAAAACCACGAACTGCGCTCCTTGAAACATGAAGGAACGCCCCAATGTGGCTTTTCGTTAGCGCGCCAGCATCTTTCTTCCTCTCCTGCGCCTTCCTGTCTCACTGTCCTGATCTTGTATGAATTGTTTCCAAGTGATGGATAGAAAACAGTGCCTTATTCTTGCCCCCCTTCCATTGTCCTTATTTCCTTTCCAATTTGGGAGAAAAAAAAATCCATCTCAATGAAGAACATATTCTCAAGGCAGAACGTCATCACTCACAAAGCTCCAAGTTGCCCTAATAGAAGACTTTTCTATCTTAAAGAATATCTTAAAATGTGTTTCTTGTTCAGTGGGTGGATATGTTAGTAAAGCTCTGTCCCGTGGAGATGGTTGCTGCAAGGGCTTTGTCACACAGAGTACATGACTTTTCCTACACTTATCCCTGGGGAAATACATTCATCACTGAGGGAAGTTTCTGTTAACATTCTCTAGAATTTCCCAGGCAGTCACAGGATAAATAGTTTGCAGAAAGGAAATCTCTGGGCATGCCAGTGCTAGACGGATCCTAATTTTTTTTTTTTCTCGGTTGCCTTTTTCTGCTTGCATTTGTTCTTACTGCAAAGTGGGTGATTTCAAGCTTTGGGAACATTTGGGATCCAATCCTCTGCTTCTGTCCCTGCCAGCTCTGTTAGCCTGAGCTGAGAGTATCTCCAGACCTGGCAGACTTTGTGTAAATCACAGCCTGCAGGACAGGAAGAAGATGAGCTGCCAACACAAAGCTGCTCAATCAGTCCCTGGGGCTGTGCTGTAGAAGGGTGGGAGTATGAAGGTAAAATTCCTCCCAGTGCCAGGAAAACTGGAAGCTGGCACCCTTTGGAGATGTGATTTTTGGCAGCTTCTGTAGCACCTTTGTTGTCATGCAAACCTTTTGAGATTTAGCTTTCCACACAGGCTGATTAATTGTTTCAGTTCTTCCAGGTATTGCCACATGATATCCTGCATTTCTGGCAATGAGGAAAGGCTCTGTAAGTAAAGTTCCAATTAGAAATCTACAGGCATCAGCATCCAGGATACCTCAGCCAATGTCACCCATCAGTTCAGGTGCCTCATCTCCACGTCTTGGCCAACAGACACCTCCAGCTGCTCCCAAGAGCATGGAGCAGAGGCCCCAACAACTGGATATTCCAGCAGAGAATGGTGGAGCTGCTTTTAAATTTCAGAGAGGTATTGTTTAGTAAATAATGCTGGTATCCAAGTACATACCACAAGCATTAAAAGCCAGTGTTCTGTGAATTGTGTGATTAAAGATGTATGATCTCTTGGAAGGAAGCCTGAAAAAAATGGCTTTATTTTTTTTTTTTTTAACACAAATGTGGAAATGGGAGTAATGAAAGCTGGGGAGAATAATGAGACTTTTACTCCTTCCTGTAAATGCTTCAGGGGAGATGATTTTCAATGTTTTACCAGTATTCAGTGTAAAAAAACCAACAAATATAAAAATGATCAATCCTTTCTGTTTAATTTCAGGTGAAAATGGTGTTAGCCCAGGGGTTAAGTACATAACTGAAACCCTTATAAAGAGTCTATCAAAACAGCAAAACCTGGCATGTATAACCTCTCTGAATCTTTCTTCCCCAAAGGATGGGGACAAGAAATTTAAGGTAAGTTATTGAAAATAACTGGAAATTAAACTAAGTTTAACATAATTACAATTTATTGTTTAGTACAGGCTTATTTTTAAGTGGATGTAAGCAGCACAGTCTAATTCTGTTAGCCTAGTTCTGCAGCCAGCTTCTGTTAAAAAAAAAAAGGCAATGGAGACTTGAGCAAAAGAAAAATAATTGATTCATTAGAATGATATTTGAAACAGATTAGTTCATGTAATTTTAGGTTTTGGATTGTGCTGGTTTTGGTTGGTTTGGGGTTTTTTTGTGGTTTTTTTAAAATAACATTCCTCTTTATGTAGGTGAAGACTGGCCCACTGTAAATTTAAAATCCAGTTTGCCAACACTGTAGAAGACTGTACCTGAAATGGGGTCTTAGAATACCACAATGAACTGTGATTAATAAAATATTAGAATACTTGGTATTTTTAATTAATAGAAAGCTGCTTTTCTCTTTAAAAAACCCCAAACTCTATGCTAAGGGATTTTCTGTTCTTTAGTACATAGAAAATTTGGAAAAGTGCTCTAAACTAGAGGTGCTAAACCTTAGTAACAACCAAATAGAGAAGATTGAGAAGTTGGATAAACTGCTGAAGCTGCGTGAACTCAACTTGTCCCACAACAGAATCAGGTAAGGGGAAACACCACGGGGTTTGGGGAGCTCAGGGTCAATAAAGCTCATCTTCCTTTCCTGTTTAAGGGAGTTCTCTCACAGGAGTGAACACTTGGGATGAGTTTCCCAATTGCATGTCAAGACTAACAGGCTTTGAGGTATTTTTAAAAAGCACCAGCTTTAAGGTATTAGGAGTATAAATAGTTCTGGGAAGTGCTGTCAGTGTACCATGGCTGTGGTTTAATTTGTTTTCCTTGGAAACCAAGCCAGAAGTGCAAGTTTCCAGATACCACAACGAAGAGTGGGCAGGAACCCAATTAAGTACATTAAAAATTAATTAAACTTTTACTGTTTATTATTACAGGTAATATAATAAGTTTTTCTTGTAGCTGAATGGGCTTGATCAGGCAGGCCATAAACTCCCTAAATTGCTTTTGAACTCTTTTGAGAGCCTGATGTCTTGTTTAAAGTGTTGAAGGGTAATGGTTCATGCAGTAGCAAAACTCTTAATTGCTTTTAATTTTTCTGTCAATGAATTATGGTCTCTACTATTATGAAACTGCAGCAGCAGAGCTGCCATTTGAGTAGAGACATTTACAATGGGAAGTAAAACCCCAGAGTTTGTTTCTACTCACACAACTTCCTCTCTCAACAGCAACTGAGAAGGGCGCAGTAGCTTTTAGCTGCTGCTCTGTTTTTACACTCAGGTTATGTACAGCTCATATATACCCAAAAATAGCCCAGTCACAGGAGCACATCCTGCTGTACTTTGTTGTAATACTCATGGTTTACTTAATGTTCACACATACTCATAAAAAATGCTCAAGTGAACTACAACCTGGCATGGTTTCCTCAACAGTTTTAATGAAAACACTGAAAATGTAGCTCTTCCTGCTGTCAGTTTACAGTTGATCCTTCCTGTTTATGGGGTGGAGGGAAAAAACCCCACAAAACAACTTTATTTTGATTCATCTTCATCCCATTACATTCTCGGGGGAGAAAAAGCAAATTTTGCCTATACACATTAAAATAGTGTTAATATTGAAATGAAGACATGCAAAAGTAATGAGTTTGTGACAATGACAGAAAATCATGCTGTGATTTTTTTGTCTTAATTTAGTTCTTGTAAGTAAGCTAGTGTCATTTCATTTGAATTGTCCATGGCAGTAAATAATGGTTTTGCTGATGTCTTGGTTAATCACTTGTGACAGATTTTGTTATAATTTATCCATAATGCCTCAGTTCCACTTTAAATTTGCTGTTGTTCATGACAAATTCCATTTTTCTTCTCCTTTTCAGCAAAATTGAAGGGATAGAGCATTTGCAGAACCTACAGAAGCTGAACCTGGCAGAAAATGAGATTGAGCACATTCCTGTGTGGGTAGGGAAGAAACTGAGATCCCTGCACAGCCTGAATTTGAAACAGAATAAAGTGTCCTCAGTAAGTGATTATAGTTAGAAACAGGCATTGTTCAGGCTTTTCATGAAGTGAGCTGGGATATTTCCACTGATTGACTTACTCTGGGTAATTGCTGAGTGTCTTTCCACAAAATCTGCTGTGCAATGCAGCAGTTGGGAGCCTAATAAAGTTATTTATCAGAGAAACCCCTGGTGTGCAGGTATTGAAAATACAAACCTGTATTATGTTGTTTGGGAAAGCATAACTTTTGGGAGGTTACACATGCACAGGCCTTGGTGTCTTGAATTTCCAAGATAAAGCTTGATTGCATTTACAGCCTTTGCAGTGGTGTTTTTTATAGAGGAAATAATTTGAATTTAAGAAGTGACTTTAGTCATAGTACTGTGTATTTTGGTAGGATTTTAGAGCTTATTCTGTAGCATAAATGTTAAAATAAATCCTTTGATACAGACTTAACACAGAACATTTTACATAATCAGAAATTCCCTCTTGGGGGTTTCATTCTTCTCAGAAGGATGTCTAATCATTGTTTTGTTTCTCTTTGATTTAGCTCCATGATATAGCTAAGCTAAAGCCTCTGCAAGATCTGACCTCTCTGTTCCTTGCTGAAAATCCAGTTGCAAGTCTGCCTCACTACTGCTTGTACACCATATTCCACCTGAGGGCACTGGAAAACCTGGATGGACAGCCAGTGACAAACCATGACAGGCAGGAAGCTCTGGAGAGGTTTAATTTAGGTAATAATCTGTTAAATCTAAAGTGAATGACACAAAATTTAAGTTCAGGCAGGAAATTATTTTTCTGTTTGAATGTTTCTCTGATTTTGTTTTTCAGAAGAGGTAGAAAAATTGGAAAGAGAGTTGGAAAACACAAAAAAGGATATGGAGAACCTGAAACTTAACCAGTCCAAAGTGCTTGAGCAGCTTCAGCATCAAGATAAACTCAACAAGTCACTAAAAGAAAAGGCTGTGCAGCAGAGACAAAGCTTTGAGGAGCTACAGAGGGACCTGGGCACCAAAAATGAGCTGGTAAGATAATCCCTGGCACTGAGGAAATCTTTGCACACAGAGCTGTCAATGTGAGAGTGCACATGACTGAAGATTTAATTTTAAAACTGAGAGACTTCCAACTCTTTAGAGAGTGATTATTGACCTTTAAT
This sequence comes from Acrocephalus scirpaceus scirpaceus, assembly GCA_910950805.1. Taxonomy (NCBI): domain Eukaryota; kingdom Metazoa; phylum Chordata; class Aves; order Passeriformes; family Sylviidae; genus Acrocephalus; species Acrocephalus scirpaceus. The sequence goes on along the minus strand of OU383790.1, from coordinate 2,102,212 downwards.
ATTCTTTCTGTGGAAAAAGTAAGTATATGGAAGCAGCACTCAGTATCACTCCTGTGATTTATAGTAACTTCTTTGTTTCCAGTAATTATTTATGTATTTCTGTTTAAAATTTTGTCTGTTGATAAAAGATTAAGCTGCTAAAATTGCTGATGTTCTGAATATGCTGCACTGGTCAGACTAAAGTGCTGCTGCAGTAAGGGAGAAGGAAGATTGCTACTTTTAAAGAAGCAAGATGTGCACACAAGTTGTATGTCAGTAATAGCCCTTGATTATTATTTTGGGTAATGCTCACCAGTTTAATTGTATTTTATTCACATCATCCTAAAGTCTTATGTTTGAGTCTCTTTCATTGGTAGCCACAAAATGCAAGCAAAGTCCTACTGACTTGTGAGTGCTGAGTTGTGAATGATGGGAACTTAATATTTGGATTTTATCCTGCTAGACTTGTCCTCTAAAATTTTATCCTTCAGACTCTCATACCTGGTACTTCTATAGCTGTTTCTCTGAACACACACACACACTAACCAGCAGTCTGCCTCTAAAATGAAGGTTTTGGTATCATGAGATTTAGCAGCAAATACTTTGCAGCCTGAACCCACTCTTCTCCTTTGGATGACAAACTTGGCTCGCTTCTGTCTCCCTTTAGCTGGTGTCTGGGTTTGTCACAGTCCCCTTCCTGCAGAGCCTTTGTTCCTCACTCAAGGTAGCCCCACCGTGCCCCTGGGTTGCATGGTTGCTTTTATTTCTAGGATGTATTTGCACGTTCCCTGAAGTAGCAACATCATTATGAAGTGTCCCAGTGAGTCTTTATAGTCACTGTGGTTTGGAATACAATTTTCTTGATTTTTTTTTTTTCTCCTTTTCTCTGAAACAGAGTTAATTTTTGCATGACATTTATCAGCTTTTGAAATCTTTCTTTAAGCCTTTCCTGTTCTATTTCTTTTCCTCCATTAGTCCTGCTTTCCACTCTCTATTGGAATTGTGCTGCATGTTCTCCCTCAGGTATTCAGTGTGAAAAGTTGATTTAAAAAGAAATCACATGATGGACCTTTACTTAAAAATAACCTCAAAACCAATCTAGCACATGGTTAAGCTAAAATAAAATACATAGACTTTGTACTCTTGACAATTGAGATATTTTGGGGTTTTTTCAGACCATGAGTATTAATAGTCCTCATGCTCACTAATAGCAGTAAATATATTTCTTATTTTGGCCTAGATTTTGCTAAAGGAGCATACCCAAATTATTGTTTTACCCTAAATTAGGTCTAAAAATAAACTTCTCACTTCGATGCAACTTAAAAGGCCTTTCATGTGATCATTTGTATTCTGTTAATTGTGGGACTTTTGTCTCCTCTTAGTCACCACTGTAAAACTGCCCTTTGTGATACTCTTGACCCAAACTGTGCTGTGAGCTGTGTCCCCACGGGAAGGGCTGTGCCCTGCTCTCTGTGGAGCTGCTGTGTGTGACAGAGATGTCCCAGTGAATGGCACTCACTGGGTTTGTGCTTTCTTAGCTGAAGCAGAAGACAGTGGAGCTCACCCGGGCGTGCCAGAAGCAGTATGAGCTGGAGCAGGAGCTGGCCTTTTACAAGATCGATGCAAAGTTTGAGCCTTTAAGTTATTTTCCCTCAGAGGTAATAATTTTAAATCTTTTTATCTCTGTTTCCCTTGATTTTTTTCAATTTGGAAAATAAAAGCCTTAGACTGATAAAAACTTACCAGCATTTCCTATAATCCAATGGATACTGCTTTATTAAAGACCCAACCTCTGTCATACTTGCAAACAAAAATGCCAGAATGAAATCCATAAGAAAAGTAAAGATCAGTAATCCTTGACTACAATTATGTCTGAGTAAAACTTAAGTGCAGCAATGTAATGGATGAAATATAATCTAAGTAAATTCAATATACTAAGAAAAGATATCTCCAGACACCTGCAACAAACTGGTCTCACTCCAGTTGGTTTTAATTCCATTATAAAATAACCATGTTTAAGGCCAAAAATGTTAAGTATAATCTGTTTTCTTCTTATTCTTCTAATTTCAAATTGATTTTCCTTTTTATGTTTGATAAGACAACTAAATGTATGTGAGGAGTTGACTGCAGCCATAGTTCTGAGATAAAGATTGCTTCTTACATTTCAGGAGGTTGAACTTGATAATGTGCCTGGTGAAAGTCCCTACATTGGCAAGGCCAGGTACAAAAGAAATATGTTTATAAAGGAAGGATACATTGCTGACAAAGCTCAGCAGCTGCAGGTTGGGAAAATACAACAGGAGGAAGATGACTCCTGTAGGAAACCCCAGCTGGAATCACATCTCCAAAGTCTAGATAAAATACTGCAGGATAAGGAAGAAAAGATTAATTCAGGTAAAATCTTATTTTTTATCAAATAAAAAACATGTGTATCAGTGTGGTTTATTCCAGTGGTTACATACTTGACATAAGAATAGAAACAGTGTGTCAAAGGCTGGAAGTGCTGTGATTGTTAAATTTTTGTGGCAGTTTTTGTGTCAAAACTGCTACAGTTTCTTACTGCTGTTATTTTAAGATAAATCAGAATGAGAGCATTACATGCTATTGAAAACACAGTTCTAGGGAGGTTTCATATTTGATGTATGAATTTAATTGTGTAATAGTTGTTAAACAAGCTTTGGACATCCTTTCTGAGGAACCAGAATGTGTTAGCTGTGATTATCACTGTGTTAGTGCTGTGCTGATTAATGTGTTCATGCACTGCTGTGTATCAGTGTTATACACAATATTATAATGTATTTTGTGGGATTGTGGGGTTTGTGTCAGTGTTATACACTATATTATAATGTATTTTGTGGGATTGTGGGGTTTGTATCAGTGTTATACACAATATTTAATGTATTTTGTGGGATTGTGGGGTTTGTATCAGTGTTATACACAATATTATAATGTATTTTGTGGGATTGTGGGGTTTGTATCAGTGTTATACACAATATTATAATGTATTTTGTGGGATTGTGGGGTTTGTATCAGTGTTATACACAATATTATAATGTGTTTTGTGGGATTGTGGGGTTTGTATCAGTGTTATACACTATATTATAATGTATTTTGTGGGATTATGGGATTTGTGTTGGGTTTCCTTTGTCTGCAGCACAAAGAAGATTAGAGGAACTGGGAAGTGAAATTGGAGATGCAGAGCAACAAGTGCTGAAAGTATCAGGGGAACTGCAACAACTGGAGGATGCTCTGGCTCAGAAAAAAGTAAGTTGTTCCACAAAGAGCAAGGGAAGGTGTTTGAAGCAGTGTTGATGTAAGAAAATACAACTTTTTCTCCTCATTCTTATAAAGAGGCCACTGTACAGACATAAATCCATGTGTCAAGCATCAGGAGAATCTTCCAGGTTTTAGAGAGCTTGTTCATAAATCAGCTGTTAGAGCTGTAGTGCAGTTAATGGCATCTGTTCTGTGTGTTGCTGCTGATTTATTGCTGACTTTCCTCAGAACCCTTTGGAAGAACCTGCTGTGTAGGTTGAGTTGTGCAGCTGATAACCAATGTGACTACAGAATTGGCAGCAAGAATTAATTTATCAGCATTAAACTAAATCAGCATCTTCAACTCTCATCAATTATTGCTATTTTTAATTTTTAAACTTGCCTGAAAATCAGTGACCAGGATCTTCTTTATTTAAATGTTAAATATATTCTGCATTATCTGTGTATTTCCAACCACTCAACCTCCCTTTGCTGTCTCCAGATCTCCCAGGCCAGCAGGGAAGCAATTGAACAGCATTTGAGTGGAAAGTTACAAATCCTGCAGAAGCTACGCAAGGAAACCTTAGATCTGGAAAAACAAATAGAGAAACTGAAAAGAGAAATAGGGAAAAATCAAAAAGAGCTTGAAGACTTGCAGAGTTCCCTTGGTTCTATAAATCCTGAGGATCCAAGGCATGTAAGTAAAACCAGAATCTGATGTTTTCATATACTGTGCAATGGACTAAAGGCAGCTTTGTGCCTGTTCCATGAATTATATGTTCTTTTGCTGTTTATCAAAGTCATTAACTTAGAATTCAAAAGTTAAAACATCTTTACAGTTAAAAAGTCCCACCAAACCAACCAGCTTTGGTAAAACACTTGAACAACTCATTTTCCCAGCAGGTGCTGTAGAGCATGTTAAGAACTAAATCTTTATTCTTTGCACAAACTCACTGCAGAGCCTTGCAGACAATTTCTGTGTAAGAAATCCTTCGTGCACCTTTTTGTGCAGTCTGGCCTTAAAGGTGTTTAAAGCTCTGGAGTCTGGCAATGTTTATCCTGTTTGGTGGGGACTGATGGCCTTTCTCTGCTGTCACCTGCAGTCCTGTCAGCCCTGAGAGAATCACAGAGCCTCAGAGGTCACATCTCCCAGGGCTGGGGTGCTGAGGAGAGCTTTATGATCATCAGAGATGCAGGACTTTTTCTGAGTTATTAACTGTGTTCAGGTACAGCAAACACTTACAGAAATGAAACTAAAATGAAACTGAATTATATTCAATAGCATTTTTTAAAAACTTCTGTCTGTAAATGAAAGTTTTGCAGGCCTGCTGGATGCTCTTAAGTGAGAAATGAAAGTATTTTTATGCCTTGCTCCGTTTTCAGCAGAGGCACGCAAACACTTGTTTTAAAAGCTCCTTTTGTATTTTTAAAGTTAATTTCTTCGGCTGTTGGGTGGCAGAAGGGCCTGGGAAGGTTCCCAGGGGAGAGCCCGGGGCAGGAGCGGGCCCGGGGCTGGAGCGAGCCCGGGGCAGGAGCGGGCCCGGCCCTTCCCGCGGCCGCCCCTCGCTTCGAATCACAACACAGGAAACGCCGTGCGGGCCAACGGCCGAGAGCGGGGCTGGGGCTGTCACCGGGAGCGGGGCTGGGAACGGGAACGGGAGCGGCGCGGGCAGCGGAGCCAGGGCAGCAGCTCCGGCCCCCGCCCCGGACCCCATGGAGACTCCGCTCAATCCCTGCCCGCGCTGAAGCTCCCGGTGCTTTATTCAAATGAATTCTCGCTCAGGGGTGGGGCGTTCTGCAAGTGCTGTCTCAGGAAGAAAAGACAAAGGCAAAGCTGTAAGTGGTCGGGGACTTGTGGCTTTCTGTTTCTTTTTCAAAGTGCATTTTTGGTGCCGTTCAGCAGCTGCAGCAAGATGGCTCAGTGGCGGCGGTTCGGGTTTTACTTGTTGAAATTTCGCTTTTGAAAGCCGCAGGGCAGTTTGTGTTTAGCAAGGTGACAAGTTGAACTGTGCTGATATGGATGTTTAAGTTAACTTCCGGTTTAATCCGTTAAAAATACAAAAATGTTGTGGAAGCAACTGTCTAAGTGTTCTTTTCTGAGAACTCATATTTAAATTTTCTACTGCTAGCTCGATTTATTTTTTTGAGTAGTAAGATAAACATGCAGTTAATCATGACAGTGTAATTCTGTATTTTCACAAGTTTCTGGCATTTGGGTTATTTCTGAGCAATTTCACACTGGTAAGAAATAACACTTTATTCTGTTGATAACCAAGTTTTTGTAAACAGCTGAAACAATCAGTTAATTCATACTAAATGCATGAAGTCCTTGCCAAAGTCTGTGTGAGCTGTGTGGTGTATCTCCCAGAAAGATTTTAATAAAATAAGATTTACTTAGGAATATTTACTTAGTAACTTTAAAGTTGGCCCCACTTGCTGTTTGTTCAGAGTATTTTCCTTCAAGTGCTGACCTGACACGTTCTAAAGCATCATCTGCTGTGAGGGCAATGCAGGATGACAGGATTAAAGGTTCTGGGAGAGCTCATGTTTGTTCTTGACTGAGAGAGGAAGCGGTAGAACAAAATGTAAAGGCAGGAAGAAAGATAGTAGCCATGAGCAGTAATTTATAAATGCAGGCTTTATTCAGCCTGGGCAGGGGGGAGCCTGCAGACAATGCTGGTACTCACAGATTGCTGCTTATCTGGGGTTCTTTGTGGGGCAGGGCTGAGGGGAAATAGCAACAAGTAACAAACCCCAAAGCACCACAGTGTGTGCTGAGCTCGTGGCTTTTCTTGCTGATACTGAGACACTGCAGAACTGAAAAATCCCAATTTGATTTTTTTAAATCTGTGTTGATGCCCTGTTTTATTTTACCTTTCTGTTACTTGACAGGCTCACATGAAAGCTCAAAAAGCAGGTAAAGAGCAGCACCTTGATATAATGAACAAACACTGCCAGCAGCTGGAGACTCGCCTGGATGAGATGCTCTCCAGGATTGCAAAGGAAACTGAGGAAATCAAGGATTTGGAGCAGCAGCTCACTGATGGTGAGCTTTAATTTTTGTCTTAAAGTATTTCTTGTGCTTAGGGCAACATGACAATTGAATTGAGGATTGTTTTGTTTATCTTTGCTCAAATGAAATGCAGAATGGGTACAAAAGTGTTAAAAAACTGTTTTAACTGATGTAAAAGGAAACTGTGTGTGCTCATCTCACCTGGCTGGGAAAGGGGGACAAGAATGCACAATGAGCTGCAGTTTCTTTTAACTTTCCAGAGGCCAGGTTAACACAGTAATATTGAAATCCTAACTTTAAAAAGAATATTTTCTGGTTGAGTTCTAGGTACTTGTTTTTTATTATTCCAATGGCAAACATTTGAAATGATGAAGGAAGGCAGTTTGGTTTGTTTGGTAAATAAATGTGGCTTCTTAACCACCTCGAATTCATTTTGCATTCCTGCAGGTCAAATAGCAGCAAATGAAGCACTGAAAAGGGATTTGGAAAGTATCATCACTGGCTTACAGGAATACCTGCAAAGTGTGAAGCATCAGGCAAGACAGGCCAATGAGGAGTGTAAGAAGTTGCAGAAGGAAAAAGAATCTTTGCTGGGAAGATTGGCAGGTCTGGAGGAGGAAAAAAACCACCTGGAAGTGGTTGTCATGGATGCAGAAAATATGAGAAAAGTAAGGCTTAATACCTCTTTTCCCAAGTTCAGATATCTAAGAATAAACTTGAACAAATAAGTTGGTGATCAGATTGGGACTAGGGAAACACAATTCCTTGGACAAAATAATTTCTGATATGGTAACATGATGAGGTGTGCCCACACAGCTCAAGAAGAGAATGTGGCCTTTAAAACCATTTACAAGGGATATCCAGCAGATGTGTGCTTTGTGGGAGATGGCTCAGAAATGCAGTTTCACCTTGCAGACATCACTGACACCGTGGGGAATGGCATCAGTGAAACCTCTGACGTTGGCCAGGGGTGTGTGTGAGCAGCTTGGGTCTGTCCTGTCAGCCAATGTCACAGAGCTGTCTGGGCATCCTGATGAGTGCTGTATAACCCTGAACTCCTGGACAGTTCTGTTTCACTTCCAGCTCCACCTTTCTAACCTGAGTGTAGATTTTGGGCAGTCAGTGGCACCACTGGCCTGACCTTGCAGCTAGAAGTGCCACCCACCTTCAGGTTTTAATGGAGTTCCTGAGTTAAAGGGAAGGGGGTCAGTGTACTCTTAAGTTCTGGCTCTCCCATGTACATCCTTCTAAAATGGGCATTAAATTCCAGGAAATTGCAATGCTGGAGAGTTCACTGCAGGAGCAGAGAGAGATAAATGAGTCCCTCCAAGGTGCTCAGGGGAAGGTCAGCGCCTACAAGGCTGAGCTGGAAGCTCAATTAAGAGAGAGAGATGCTGAAGTCAAGCAGCAAAAAGAAGAATTTGAAAGACTGAAACAACTTAGCCAGGTAAGAGCAGAGCTTTAGTGCTGCCAGAGGTGTCAGCCACGCCAGGACACCTCATCTCCAACATTAAATCACAAAGAACTGCTGGTTTAGGTGTGTCCCCACAGTATCAATCTGCTGGGATTTGGAACTTTGCTTTGAAGCAAGGTCCAGATGGTTTGCTTGGGGTTGTTTTGTTGGATCTTTTTTAGGTGCTGTCACACTGTTGCTGTTTTAAGAAATACATCTGTTGTGTGTTTGGGTGACAGGCTGGGGTTGGGAGTGGGGATGTTAATCTGGAGGTTTGGTGGTTTTGTAGATGGAAGTGTCAGCCCTGCAGGATGAACTTGAAAAGGAAAGACAACTGTTAGAGGATGCTCAGACCAAAGCACAACTGGCAGAAGAGAAGGAACAACAAAACTACAAGCTGCTTTTACAGTTCAAGCAACTGCAGGTGAAGTATTTGTTGTATTAAAAGTTCTAGCTTTTATCACTTGTAGATTTGTTTGTTTACATTTGTGTGGGGGTTTTTTTTTGTCTATTTTTAGGGGGACAATAATTTCCTAAAACAACAGCTTGAAGATCTCCAGAATCAGTTAAACCATGCAGCTGGTAACTTAATTCATCCTGAAGATGTCATGGCTTGTATAAATGAACTCAGGCAAAAGCTTCAGACAGGAGTAGGAGAGATAAAGTGAGTAAAATAAAAATGCAGTGTGAGATTTGAGCAGGTGAAAGGGGCAGGACAAGAGAAAATAGCCCCAAGTTGTGCCAGGGAGGTTCAGGTTGGATATCTGGGACATTTTCCTCACTGAAATTCTTATCAGGCATTGTCACCAACACTGGAGGGATTTAAAAAATATTTGGATGTGGCACTTGGGGACAAGTGCCAACCTTACCTGAGTGAATTACACAGCATGTCTCAAATTTGCACTATTTGTCATTCATGATTTCAGGATCTGATATCACAACTTAAAATCATTGTTTTCTGTCTTGGAACATGGATTATTTCTCTTTCAGGTGTCCAAATTCAGCTGGTATTTTAGGGAAAAACCTTGCAAGTCTGCAGAAGGAATTCAGTGACATCCTTGCTGATGCACAGAAGGAAAAAGAGAAAGCATGGGCTGGACAGAGACAGTTGCAGGAAGAAATGGTATCCCAGCAGGAAAAACTGGAAGAAATACAGGAGAAATACAGACAGGCACGTATCAAACAACAAAAGCAAGAGTGAGACAATTTCAGCTTAGTCTAAAAAATGTAACCTGCAGCTGAAGGATCAAGTTTCACTTGATGGAGAAAGTATCTTTACACTTTGCTGTACACTGTACAAAGTGTATCAGTACACTTTGCTGTGCTTTGTGTAACAGTGGAGTCTGATTTGATTTTTCAATATTTTTTTAATAATCTTCCTGATTTTTACCTGATTATTTGGCAAATTGGAATTTAGTCAATGATCTTCATCAAGGGCAACAAAGACTTTGATGTGTGAAAAACACAGCTCTGAACCTTCTTGAAAGATCATTATACATATCTCTAATAAAATAACTGAGGCACTCTTAAAATATTACAGTTACAGTGGTACAGTAGTCACCTTTCCTTTCTGTTTTGATGCAAATGATGCTGGTAACTGCATTTCCCAGAAATTTAATTAAATAATTAAAACAGGGTGGCTTTTAATTGGAAAAAAATTTCTGGCTACTTATTCTAATGCATTTTACTTACAGGTTAAAGCTGAAAACAGGCAAAATAAGAACAAGGTCCATCAGTTAGAGAAGGAAATTCAGTGTTTACATGAGAAAATAAAGAGCATGGAAGAGATTCAGGGCCTGGCTGATCAGCAGCTCCAGGAGGCAGATGAAGAAAAAGAGGCAATTCTTGCTGAGCTGGAGAATTTAGAGAAAAGGGTAAGAATGTGTGAGGGCAGGTCTATGCACTGTTTGATTGCTCAGGGAAGAAGAAACAAAAACTTGTGAATTTTTGCTCTCTAAGACAAAACAACACATGTAGGAGCACAAATGTTAAATATAACATCTTTCTTTTCCTTAAATTTTACTGCTTGTCCTCACTTTAGATTTTTTTTCTAAATAATACAAAATGGGGTGGGGAGAAGGATGAAAGAAAACACGTTGTAAAAGTCCCTTTTCCTGCTTTCAGAAAGAAGTAGAAGATGCCAGGGCACAAATGCAAGTGCAGAGTTTGGATAAGGAGCTGAAGGAGCTGCAGAGAGCAGTGATCACCTCAGATAAGCTGGCAGCCACCGAGCTCTCCATTGCTGCCAGCCAGCTCAAGGCTCTGCAGGAGACTGTGCTCAGGATTAACCAGGAGAGAGCTCAGGTAAAGCAGCTTGGGGGATTAATTAATTGTTTGTTCATGCCATTGCAGTGGGAGCAGTGCTGGTGTCCTTCAAATGAGCTTCAGAGCTTCTGAGTTGTTCTGAGCTGCACTGGAGCTCTTGCTTGGGGCAGAGTTTGAGATGCAGTAGATGAGTGAGGAGATTGGGGTATGGACAGGTTCCTGCTGTGGGAGGGAAAAGAGGGAAAAGATCATTAATCTCATATTAACTGAAAGGCAAACAATAGATAACACTTTGTTCTGTAAGACAGAAAAACAAAAGAAAGGACTGGAAACTCTTTTTTAAACTGGGAAGCACTTTGGCTACATAATAACATCTCCTCTGTACCAATACTGTAAAGTTAAGGGAAAATCAGTATTTTCCATCTATCTAGAGTTCCAGAACAGTCAGGTGCTGATGCTTCTCAATGGGTAGCTTTTCACAATGGCTCATCTCAAGCCTGAGAAATGTTCCTGCAAACTACAGCTGAAGTGAAAATCTCAATTTCAGAAGCTTGAGGAAGCCCAGGGGTTCCGTGCTGAGGCAGCTCGTGCTTCCCAGGCTCTTGCCAGAGCAGAAGCAGAAATAGAATTGCTACAGCAACTCCTGAAGGAGAAGGAAGAGCAAGTAAGTTGTTTGCTCTGTGTTATATGATAAAATACCAGTGAGTTTCTGGAAATGTCATGTTTAGATGCTCTTGCCCTGCCCTTTTCCCCTCAAGTTCTCCCAGATCATCATGTTCTTCCCTCCACTGACACCTGCCCAAGAACAAACTGAAACTGCCTGGAGCAGCTGAGTTTTAAGGAAAACAATCACCTGTTCATTCAGACATCTCTCATAGAAGGGGATGGGAGGAATGAGTGGGAGCTTTTTGTGATTTAAGCTTCTATTTCAAATAGATTCTGCAGGAAATGGAGGAAGCTGGGGAGACAACTGTTGCATCAAACACTCAGAAGTTTGAAATCAGTAAGTTAAGTGAAGCCTTGGAGCAGCAAAAAGCAGAGGTTGACCGTTTGAAATGGTTGTTGGATGATATTGGGACAGGTAATTTCTCTTTTCTCTCCACCTCTTGCAGATAGACAGGGGTACAGAAGATTGTTATTCCCCATTTCTCACTGTTTGATCTGAGAGTCTGGACAATAGTGTTGAGAATATCCTTCTGTACAGGTTTATATGGGATCTGTATCAATGTTCATTAGTTTGCATTTTATTCAGCTGTTTAGAAAACATTGATTGTGCTGAGCATTCCATTGAAACTGTTCTAGAACATTGTCAGAGTGTGTAAGGAAAATGAGCAGCACTTACCTGGATCTGAACTTGTATTTCCACAAGCTTAAACCACCAAACCTCCTGTGTATGTCTGTCATTATAGATAACATTTCGTTTGTTTCCCTCAGCAATTAAATTTTTAAATATATTTCAGTTGAACTGGATAACACTGAGGGAAAATTTAATGCAGTATTTACCTATTTGCCTTAGATGACTTTAAAACTGTGCTTAATTTCCAGGTAACAAAGATGAAATGGAGACCTTACAGGGTGAAATTGCAGCCCTCAGAAATGTGCTCTCACAGCAGAATGATCACAGCCCCAGCACAGCAGAGCCCCTGAAAAGAGGGGGATACTGGTACTACATGCCATCATCACAGGTCAGGAATAAAAATCCTGGTATGGATTGTTTTCCTTGTGGAAAGCCCTTTGGTGGGGGAGAGTGCATTATAAATTTAGTAGGTTTGGGAGAAATTTAAGAACAAATATGGGCTGGCATGTAGGAAAAATACTGAACTAAAACACACACAAATGTTCCCTGGTAAAGCCCTTTGCTGTGCTGATGGGAGTCCAGGGTACATAACACTGGGAGAGAACTGTTCAGTGGGCAGTGCTGAAAATCCATTTAGGTAAGGGTTAAAAGGGGATGTTACAGACAAACACTTCTTTCAAAAGAATATTTGTCCAAATTTAAATCAAATACTGTTAAAATATATTTATTTTAGTGCTCTTAAAGCAGCATCATGCTTAGAACTGAGAGACAGCAGTGTAGCCTGCTCTGAAAAATCATTAGAATGTCTACAACAACTCCTTTGCTTGCCATGATTTGTCATTTCTAGATTAACAATAATGCTGTATTTTTTCTTTAGACCTCAACTCCTGCTTCTCACAGCACCAAAGACTCTGGAGTGTGTTTGGGGTGCTCTGGCACATCCCCAGCCAGGAGAGGGGATGCTCAGGACAGGCCCTGTGGGAGGGAGGACTTGCCCAGCCAAGGATGTTTGGTTTATTCACCTGTCAGAAATAGGTTGCACAAAGCAAATCCTGGCAAAGGTAAGTCAGTGTCAGTCTCAGAATGTTTAGGAGCAAATTAAAGTTAGGCTTGCTTACAGTTCACAGAGAATTTTTTTGATGGGTGTGACTGAATGTAAATGTTTAGTATTGTTGAATAATTTTGTTTGAGCAATATTTGTTACATTTTTGTAAATTACATAGAATTTAAAATGTCCATTTGAAGACTATTTCTACTGAAAAACTTATTAAAGATAACATGTTTGGTTTTGTCTCTTTTAAAGATAGAAGAGCAAAAGAAGATGGTGAAGGAAATGCAGGATCTCCTGTCCCTGAGGCCTCTCCCTCTGTGCCACCCCCGGGCACAGTTATTTACACAGCCCTTCCAGATGGGGCCCCTTCCCCTCAGGGCGTGGGGGTTTATGCCCCTCCTCCTGCAGCAGCCTCTGGAGCTCCAGTTTGTCCTGGATCCATCATCCATGGCCCACCTCCTCTGGGATCCCAGGTGGTTTATGGCCCTCTGCCTCCAAACTTCACAGTGCCCCTCATTCCCCTGGGAGTGCTCCACTGCAACGTGCCTGAACATCAGGATCTGGTAAGAACCAGGGCTGCAGCTGGAACCCTTGGGAACTGACTGACAAATGGGTTAGGAAAAACTCCCTGCTGGGAAGGGTCTGGATCTGGTTACAATCTCTGCCATCTGGAGCTGCTCCTGGTGTCAGGAGGCCTCAGCTGGAAAATAGACCCTGATTGTGTTGTTCTGTTCCCTGTGTGCAGGAGAGAGAAGTCTCAAGGCTGGAAGACACCGTGTGCTACTTAAAGTCTCAGAAATACAAAGAGAAATGCTCGGAGGCAGCTGAGCATAAATACAAACAGGAGGTGGAAAGATTGCATGGAAATGTTGAAGAGCTTGAGCAGGAAAGAGAAGAGCTGGAATGTGAAGTGGCAGAGCTGCGCCGAGCGGCTCAGAAACGGAGCCCACGCAGGTGGGAACAGTGCATGGGATGCACTGAAAGGAAACGTGCAAATAAACCTTCCCCCAGCAAAAGTCAGCCTTTAGACTCATTTACCATTCTAGAACTTCAACAGGCTCCCAGATCTTTTAATTCCATGTTTTTCATCCTGACCTCCCAGGGATTTCATTGATGGCTGCACCAACAGCGTCCTTGCGGAGCTGCAGCTGGAGAAATCCCTTCAGCAGCAGGAGGATGTTGCAGAGGAGATTGAATGTGCAGAGAGGACTCTCCTGAAACGCCAGGCCGAGCTCAGGGAGGCTGACAGGCTCCTCACAGAGGCTCAGGTGGAACTCGAGAGCACCCGGGACAAGGTGAGAGAAGGCAAAACCCTGAGGGCGGAAGGATTGCAGTGTTGTTTTGTTTGTCTAGGCAGTTTATTTAACCTGGAGCTTCTTAAAATGCTTCTATAGGAGAATAAGTTGAGGAATAAACTGTGCTAGGAGAACTTGGTTTAGTTCTTGTTGAAGAGGATGAAGGTTTTCTGCTCTGGACAAGAGAGGAGAAAAAGTTCATGGTAGAACAAGGGAGAAGGCTGAGGTGGAATATTCAAGCCAGGAGCTCACCTTTAAACAGCAAATGCAGCATAAGGTGGAATGTATTGTCTCAATGTTCAATTTTTGCTTTAGACTAAAGAGACTCTGCAGAAATACAATCGTGCCAAACACCATTTGTCCTGCACTGAAATGGAGGCAGAGGAGCTGGAGCAGAGGGTTCAGGAAACAGCCACCAAACTTGTGAAAGCAGCTCAGCAGCTCAGGTACCCTGAGTGCTCTTGGGTCCCAGCACAAGGACTGGGTTCTTTCCAGTGTCAAGACACTGCTTTTGGAGAGGGAGAGCTGTTAAAATGTTAATATGAAAAGGCATAAATGCTCTTTTAGGTTATTACAGGCAGATACAAGGGATTTGGAGCAGCTGAAGAGGGAACAAGAAGGGATTTTGAAGGAAATCAACGAAGTGGTGGCTGCAAAAGACTCTGAGTTGCAGTCATTAAACCAGAAGATAGAAACGCTCACTGAAAGGTGAGTACTTTTAATTTACCATGAACTGTATAAAGTTAAAGTTGTCCCCTCCAGTGAGTCACTGCCCAAGATATTCTCCCTTCTTCTGAGTCCTGTTTTTATCTTCACTCTCAGCCTTCAGAAGCTCCAAGGAGATATTCGACTTGCAGAAGGTAACGAGGGCCAGCATCTCCAAATCATCAGAGAAGCAGAAAACCTTGTTCAGGGCAAGAAAACTGTACTGGAAACATTGAACAATCAGGTGAGGCTTGGCCTGCTTACCCTGGGCTATCCATTTTGTTGGAATTGACCTTTGTCTCTCAATTATAATCCCAGTCTCTCCAATGCATTTTTCATGTGGTTTTTTTCATGTTCAGCTGCAAAAACAAAAGCTTGCACTGATTCTTCTGTTAACATCTCCACTGTAGATTTTTGCTCAGCAGCAAGAGCTCTTGTTCCTGGAGCAGCAGGTCACACAAAGAACAGAAGAGCTCCGTGGCCTTCAGGACTGCATTTCCCAAAGGAAAAGTGACCTCAAAGAAGCTCTTCGAGATGGAGAGACTGAAGCACATGAAAAACTTCGCCAAATAAGGGTGAGTTTCCCAAAGGAGTTTTCAAATCATTATAGCAAAAGGCTTGAAGTATTGCAAACATTCCAGGAGCTTTCCACAAAACCAGTTTTGCTTTTTGTGCCCTCCCCAAACCCACTGAGAAATAGAACATGGAATTTTATGGTTTTGTGTGACTAAAAGCTTGGTCCAGATGCTCAAAGAGGAACTCCCCAGTTCCAGTAATTCTTACAGAATTGATCCCTTGAGAGCTAAATTACATTAAATATAAGTCTGTGAATGACTTCCTGTTGCTGAGGAGCAGCTGCTGAAGGAAATCAGTGTGATCAGTGTGTGCAAAACACAACACAGCTGCCCCAGTCCGTCCCCATCCCCATTTGCACAGAGAGGATTCTGTACTTCCCTGCTGAAATCAGAACCAAGTATCAGGGCTAATTATATTTCGTGGTTTATTTTCTTTTGTGAGGGCTTCTTGTTGGTTTTGTTTTCAGGCCTATTATCCACTTGAATGACAATGTTGTGGTAAGATTTGGAGATGAAAATCCTTGCAGAATTACTACTTAAATTGCCAACAAACAAGACCTTAACTTAAATATTCTGTATTTTTTGTTTGTTAAACCAGAATACTGATGACACACTGTTCAGCTTCAGTTTAAAGGAAAAATTAATTTAAAGTTGCAAAGAATGGTATTCCTTGTAACACTGATACATTCTCACAGGAAATAAAAGTACTTCTGGAAGAGCTGAGTGCTGAGAAGAATGAGCTGGATGTCCAGATGGATGAGAAAAGAGCACAGCTTTTGGTCCTAAAGAAGGATATTGGAAAGGAGGAGGAAAATCTTCAAGGAATACTTGGGCAAATCACCAAACATAAGATGGGTATGTCCCAGGATTTACTGGGTTTTGTGCAGATTGGGAAGGAACACACAGAGCTCTTGAGTTCTCCTCATCCTAATGCAATAACTGCTCTTTATTTCACCTCACTAGAACTGAAAAATGTGCTGGAAATGCTGGAGCTTGAGAAGAATGAACTGGAAGGTTTGAAACTACAACATGAGCAGAAGGTCAACGAGCTGGAAAAGACCCAGGTGGCCATTCTAGAGGTAAGAAATGCTTCTGTGGCTGATGCAGGAACTGGGAGATCTGTGCTTCTCTTAAGCCTTGGGTAACAGAGTCCTGATGCTTTTAAATCAATCAGTTTCTAATCTGATTTCAGCTTATCACAGAAAAGTCTTCAAGTCTGCTTAGGCCCTTTAAAATAATGGGATTTTTTGGTGTATGTGAGAGAGAGGGAGCACAGAAGCTCTTCTGTGGCTGTAGAATGATGGATGCTGGTTTTTAGGAGCTCCCAGAGTGTTTTTATCTGGATCCTGTGCCCTCACTTCCAAACAATGAGTCTGGAAGGGAGTTGAACTCAGCTGGATCACCCCTAGCATTAAAAAAGTCCCCAGGGTACTTGGAACCATCCTATTGTCACCTCCCTCCATTAAACACCCTCCAATCACTCTGGCTGCAGCTCAGGATGTCAGTACTTGTTCTGCTGCTGGACCACTTCAATGTGCTGCTCACCATGCCTGTTTTCCCTAGGAGAAGTTAAAACTGGAGAACGTTCAGAGATTATTCCAGAATCAACAAGAGGAAGTGGATTGGCAGGAACAGCTCCTCAGGAAGAACCTTGAGGAGAACGAACACCTGGGCTCTCAGATGAGAGCTCTGCAAAACAGCATCGAGGCTCTGAGCAGAGAGAAGGAGAAGCTGGAGGAGGACTCCAGGACTTTGGAGAAGAAGTTGTCACAAACCAAAAGGTGAGGGGATCTCTTTTCCTGCAGAGATCAGAAGGGATGGGGAAGTGTTGGAATGTCTGTTGTAATTAATTCACCTTTCAATGATACAGAAAGGCATTTTCTTATGTTCTGTGGAGTTTTTGCTTTAAGCCTCTCTACAGCAGATTTAAAAAATATTCAGCAATGGAGCTGATGAATCAGCAGCATTTGTTACATCCTGGCAATGCCAGGAGAAATGTTACAAAAAGTAAAGTGTTGCATCTTGGAGCAGGACATTTTAAAATTATTGCTTTTAAAATTATATCTTGCTCTGACTGCTCATGCCATCCTCTTGAGCTGGGAGGGTTTTGCTGCCATTTTTTAAGTCCTCACCAAGGATTTTCCAACCAACCAAGAATATGATCCACATTTTTCAGAGACTTAACTGCTGCTGAAGACAGCAGCAGAGCTGCACTGTCCAACATGGAAAAAGTGGAATTGGATGTTAAGAACCTGCAGCAGGAGGTGGAGCTACTGAACAAGCAGAAGAAATCACTGAATGCAGAGATTGTGGCTATCCAGGAGGATCTTCAAGGTAAAGATCAATTTTGGGGATTTTTTGGGTGATACATTTTAAGGGAAATTCTGTTAGAAGATACACTTTAACTGAACTGTATGATATTAAATATTCAGCATGCTCAGATGTCCATAGGCAGAAAGAATTTAACATGTTCAAAAGATGGAAATTTCATAAACTGTGTTATTCACTCTTTGCTTATGAAAAGAGAGAATTTCTGTGTATTGGTATTTCTAACTGCTGATTGAAACTCTCCTGTCACCAAATACTTTTCTAGGGAAAAAGGAGGAACTGGAAACCCTGAAAGGAGAACTGAATGACTCGAGGCAGCAGCTTCACCAGGTGGAGCAGGTTGGTTTAGTGAACACATCCTTACGGTCACTCTGGGAGGCTGTTGCTGCTCCTGACCTGTTTGTGGGGCACAGCTCAGCATCAGAGCCCTGCAGAGCTGAGAGCAGGGATTTTATTGCTGCCTTCTTGCTGAGTGTGCAGTAGCTTTATTGTTTCTTAGGAAGGAGATAATTTAAAAACAACCAACCAAGCAGAACCTTTTTATCTGGTGGCTCCTTCTGTGTTAATTCACCCTGTGGCTGGTTTGAGTGGAAGGAACCCTGAGTGTGCCAGGGCCCAGCTCTGTTCTCTCAACCCCAAACCTTTGGGGCTGGTGCCTCTCCCCAGCTCCTCCTGCCACGTGTTTTTGTTTTCCATTGCAGGATTTGGAAAACAACTCCAGGCAGCAGGAGGAGCTGCTCAGGGAGCAGGCAGCCCTGAAGGAGGAGATCCAAGAGTATTTAAGGAAACGAAAGGAATGCCAGGAGAGGTACAAGAGGAGGCAGAACCAACTGCAGCAGCTCCAGAAAAAGATTGAAGAGAAGGAAACAGAACTGGCCCAACAGGAAGTGGTAAGGAGCCCCCTCACTTCCTCCTGACCTCAAAAATAATTCAGGCCAAAAAGTTTGAGGGTGTGAGTTTACAAATAATCACCAAAGCACAGACTGGTTTGGCAAAATTAGCTTGGGTTGGGTGAGGATTTTCAGCAAAGTGTTACCCAAAATTAAAACTGAGGGAGCTGTTCTGAAAATGAGAGGGGCAAGAAAACTTAACAAACATTTTTTGTCAGTAGGGACTGTTAGGCTGCAGTTCTTTCCAGTTTGTGCTGGTTTTACTTCTCTGATGTCTCTTAGTGCTGGTTTTTGTTCTCCCTGAGTTGGTGCTGGTTTCTCCAGGTTCTTCATCGCCTCAAGCAAAACTCGGAGCGTGAAGGGAAAAAACTGGAGGAATGTGCAGCTAAAGTGAAGGATCAGAAAATCCTGTTGGAAAAGGAACTAACAGATCAACAGAAGAAACTGGAGCAGGCAATAGCTAAAGTCAGGCTGGCAGAGGAGAGCCTCAGGAAGCTGGAAAAGGAGGAAGCCCTGTGTGCAGCTCTTGAAGAAACCATCAAAAAAAGCAGTAAGAGTCATTGCACAAATGAACTGCCACCATCTCTGGGGGCTGAGGATAATGGCACAACAAATATTTTTGTTCATCTTGCTTGGGTTCTTGGTGTTTGGAAAATATCTGCTGGGTATGAAGTGGGCCAAGATAAGCTTTTGCTAATCAGATTTTTTTTAAAAAAATGTTCATTACAGAACATCAGCTCGCAGAAAAAGAGTTACAGTTACAACAAAAAGACAGAGAAATACAGTGTCTTCAGAAAGAACTGGAGCTCTCCAAGTCTGAGCTAAAGCAGCTTCAAGGTCAGATAGTGTCAGAGAGGAGAGAAGCAGAAAAACAAATCTTGAATCTGAGAGAAGCACAGAAAATGCAAAGGATGGAGCTTGAAAGCAAACTGCAAGTAAGTCCTCGCTGAGTGGAGAAAGTTTGGGGGTTTGGGTTATTTTAAACAGCAGAATGATGGAACACCCACTTTTGTCATTGGAGAACAAAATAATGCAACAACTTCCTGAGCAGAGCTGAGGCAACCAAGCTCTGGCATTCCCAGTGCTGCACTACACCCGAGTTACTCCTGTTCCTGCCTTGGGGGAACCGTGGGTTCTCTCAGCTCATGCTCTGTAGTGGATGCAGTAAAAGGCCTCTCCCTGCACTGTCCTGGGAGCAGAAGCACGGGAGTGGCAGCGTGCAGAGTGCCAGGGCTGAGCTGCTCACCCACAGTCACTGCCCACCAGCTGAGCACCCTCAGGGGGACCTGGGGTGCAGCCAGAGCCAGCTCAGGGGGCCAAATCCAGGGGGCTGGGGGGTCATGGCTTCAGACAACCTCGTTTTGTATTGATTTTGGATCTTCCTCCTGCAGTATCACAACTGAAAATACACCCAGAGTTGTAATTTATGCAAATCACTAAATGTTAGCAATGTTCAGAGCTGCTCAGCAGGCGTATAACAACTTGCCAGTGCCAGCTTGGGCCAGCTTTTTCTTCTTTAGACACTCACTTTAAATTAAAAAGTGATTCACCTTGTCTGACTCCTTCTAGTCCTTCAATAAACCCTTTATTAATTGTTTTGAAGCCCTTTAAAAACAGAGAAGAATGTTGTTGGCAATTGGAAAGCATTAGGGAAGGTCAGTGTGGCAGGTTTAGGTTAACAGCTCCTGGTAACTGGAGTTGCCTGTTCCCATCTGAGGGGTTCCCTGGCAGAGTTAACGTTGGAACCAGGGCTGCAGCAGGTCAGAGGCTTTGGGATTTGTGACTGCAGCGCTCCATGTCCTTGGAGCCTTGTTGAGTTACACAGGAAAAGCCCTCAGGACCGGTGTTTGTAACCCAACTGTTCTGTGCTGCAGGTTAAAACCCAAGACCTGGAAGAGAGACAAAGGGAAATGGAGAGTGCAGCAACCTTGCTTAACCTGGAAGTTGAAAATGAAATTAGGACAGGGTTTAAATCTCCACGCTCACCTTCTCCAGAGCTGCTGGAAGATTTGGAAGCATCATTTGAAGGAAAGAGGAGTGTGCAGTGTGAGTGTGGGAACTCAGAGACTGCTCCCTTCACTGCTGCTGACAGACAGCTCCTCTCCTTGGAAGACAAGTTCAATATTTCCAGAGTCTTCCTACTGGTAAAATGCTTTGGACAAGTGGCTGCTCCTTGGGCTGTGTTGGTCCCTCTGGCTGAATGTGCTTTTCTTTTCCCCAAAGGATGAGCAGTGGCGGGGAGAGGCGCTCCGGGAGAAGCTGCAGCAGCACGAGGACAGGCTCAAGGTGCCACATCTGTGCCCCCCACATCCCTTGGGCCCCTTCAAAACATGATCTAAACAACCTGGGGAGTGGGGATCCTCCTCCAGCTGGGGCAATCCACTCTGTAATGACCAGAGAGAGGAGCTTTGGGTGGGAACCCAAAAAAACCTGGCTGTAGCAAGATGAGTAATTTTAATTGGCAGTTAATTGGATGTTGGAGTATTCCAATAAGATTCTCTCATTTATATGATCCTTTGGTATATCAGCAACACGACAGAGGAGTTCAGCACCACCTATGATCACCTTAAGGTCCAGACTCAGAACTTATTTTTAAATAACTCCCGAACTCACTGCCCCCTGCTTGTGGTGTGAGAATCAACCTTCCAGCCTTTAGGGCTGACTTCACACAGTGTTGCCAGTGCCTGGTGTGCCCAGTCACAGTGTGACCCTGCCCCAGTGTGCCCAGCCTGGTGTGACCCAGCCTGGTGCGCCCAGCCTGGTGCGCCCAGCCTGGTGTGCCCAGTCCGGTGTGACCCTGTCCGGTGTGCCCAGTCCTGGTGTGCCAGCTCGGTGTGACCCTCCCCAGTATGTCACCCTGGTGTGACCCAGTCCAGTGTGACCCTCCCTGGTGTGACCCAGTCCAGTGTGCCCAGTCCTGGTGTGACCCTGTCCAGTGTGACCTTCCCCGGTGTACCCACCCTGCTGTGCCCCTCCCTGGTGTGACCCTCCCCGGTGTGCCCACCCTGGTGTGACCCTCCCTGGTGTGCCCACCCTGGTGTGACCCTCCCTGGTGTGCCCAGCCTGGTGTGACCCTCCCCAGTGTGCCCCTCCTGCTGTGCCCAGCCCGGTGTGCCCCTCCCCAGTGTGCCCCCCCTGCCGTGCCCAGCCCGGCGTGACCCTCCCGTGTGTTGCAGGCGCAGCTGCGGCGCTGCCTGGCCAAGCAGGCCGAGGTGCTGCTGCAGGGGAAGCGGCAGACGGCCGGGAGCCTGCACAGCCTGCAGCGCCAGCTCCAGGTGCTGGATGACCTGGTCAGCAGCCCTGCTACAGATTCCTTCTTCCTGCCCAGCAGCCCCAGCCTGGGATCTCTCCACGGTGCTCTGGATGTAACAAAAGCTCAGGTAATGTTCTGCTGCGGACCACAATTCTGATTTGGGGCGTTTAATGGTTCTTTCACCAGGAGTTGTTACTGCCACGTGCTGCCTCTCTCCGAGGCTGGGCAGGGGTTTCTGAAGGGGTGATCACACCCTGCCCCTGCTCTGGCAGTAGCTGATGTCCTTGGCAGGGCTGAGCTTTCCTCACGGTGGTTTGGGGGTTGTTACAGGTCCCCAGCAGGCCGGGCAGCGCGCTGGGATCGCCAGTGCTGCGTTCCAGCTCCCAAGGGATCTCTCGGTGAAGGCAGAGGTGAGATGTGGCTTCAGGCCAGTTCCAACCTCCCAGAGACACCAGTGGCTGGAAGGCTGAGGGACCACAGGGCAGCTGTGGCTTCACAGACCACGCTGTCCCCTCCCAGTGACAGCATTCCCAGGGCTGCTGTCCCTTCTGCTTCAGCTTTGTGTGTTGTGCACAAGAGTCTGGGTGAGAGCTGCTGGGAGCTCTCCTGGGACGTGGAGTTACTGCTGCATGAATTGTTGCCATCCCTGGTCTTTCAGGAACTTTCCTGGTTCAACTGTTCAGCCCCTTGGCTGAACCTCTTGGACAGCTGGTTCCACCCCAGCCTGGTACAAAAGTGTTCTTTTGTAACAGTTTAAGGTACAAATGTTACTTGAAAAGTGGCTTCACTTCAAAAGCAAAGCCCAAAGCACATGCACAGCCTGGACAGGGGCCCTCAGGTGCCACCTCTGAAGTTCTCCTACCTCAGTCTGAAAGGGCCTTTGCCACCACTCATGAA
Organism: Acrocephalus scirpaceus scirpaceus; assembly: GCA_910950805.1. NCBI lineage: Eukaryota > Metazoa > Chordata > Aves > Passeriformes > Sylviidae > Acrocephalus > Acrocephalus scirpaceus. The sequence goes on along the minus strand of OU383790.1, from coordinate 2,079,956 downwards.
CAGCTGCTGCAAGGCCTGTACTGTGAAGGTTTTGTACAATTGACAACAGGTTTTTATATATAAGTTGGTTTGTTTTTTTAAAAAAAATATTTTAAATGTGTATTTAAACATGTCCAAACCAACCTATTTAAGTGTTCAGCTAGTGGCCAGTTTCCACTTTAAAGAGACCTTGTTACAAGGCCTGATCTGTTGCCAAATGCACGGAGGTTTAAAATACAATTATTTTGGATACTTCCTTACAATAAACTTTTGTGATTGATGCTTTTATCTGGGGGTGGTTGCAGATTCTTTTCCTTAAAGCTCTTCTCCAGGACAGTGATACTGGCACAGCCCTGGACAGTGACAATGTGACAGTGTCAGTGAGTGCTGGGGCTCCTCCTTGCAGGAACGTGTCCAACACTGACATTTCTGTCCTTGTCCCCCCTCCTGGCTGCTGGGTGAGCACCTCTTCCTCTCCCGAGGCTTGGCTGCATCACTTGTCTGAACCAGTGGATACAATGGCTTCTTAACAAAATTACAATCAACTTACTAGAGGAAAAGCCACTTTGTAAATCCTTCAGGCAGCAGGACAAGGCACAGGCCAGGGGCTGTGCAGGGATTGTCCCAGCCCTCCCCACCCTTTCCCAGGGATGGGCTTTGGCATCAGTCTCAGTCTGGCCCTTTCTCATCCTCATTAGAGATAACGTTTTTCTATGCAGCCATTATCAGAGTTCTCTGGGAACAAACACCACCCAGCCCTGCTTCCCTTAGAGAGCAGCTCTGGAAACCACAGGCAGATTGCTCTGGGAAACCCTGTGACATTTGTACCAAGTAAGGCCCAGGGTGAAGGCTGAGCACAAATCCCAGCACTCCAAGGAGCTCCCCCCTCAGCACAGAGGGCCAGAGCAAGTAACACACAGCAGAGAGGTTTATCTAGATACAGGTACTTTATTTACAAATATTTAGATTAATAGCATTGTTACATCAAATGAGGAGTACAGCAGTCCAAACAGATCCTTTCTGTGACAGAAACAATAAGACCTACTGTAACTTACTCTGGGAGTACAGGTATTGCACCTCAACAAGCTGTAGTCATTACAACACTGACTTCACATCAGCAGCAGGTCGTGGTCCCTGGGCAAACCCTGGTGCAGCCTTGGGTTAAGCAGGATGCAGGAGCTGGAGATCTTGAACATACCCATCTACTGAGGAACAGGAGTTAAAAAAGGACTAACCAGACAAAACAAAGGGACAGCACACGAGTTACCCAAATCCTATTGTCTGCACATTCCAGTTTTGGCTTTTATTTAACATTGACTGTACAATACTCTGGTACCACTGGTTACTTACAAGTCTGAACATTGTAGAGTTTTAGTGTCTAGAGAGGGATTTTCAGACTACTTTGTATTTGAAACGTTACAGTAAGCCTGAAGTGGGACACTGGATCGTGTTTAAGCACTTACCCCCTTCCATTTTTAAACCTTGTGGTGTTTTCCAAGTGAAGCTGCCCAAGGAGCCTCAGTAAAACCCCACATTAGTGCAGCAACACCCCCACAGGCAGGGTCACCACGTGACACCCCCTCACACACAGGCCAGGCTGTGGCACCCCAGGAAGGATGTACTTGAAGCAAAACCCGTTAAAAAAACCCCTCACACAGCTCTGTTAAAAAATACAAGAGTAGTTAAAAATCCCTAAAGCACACGTTGTTCCAACTGTCCCGTTCAGCCTCTGCCCAGTCCCAAAGTTACAGGTACAAAAGCGGGAGGTGTGCGAGAGCCCGGCCACGGCTGAAGCCCGAGAATGCCAAAGAGAAGCAGGTAGAGCACTGCTGAGTGCAGAGGGAGCATTGCACAGTGCAGAATGAGAGCCACACCCCACTAGTGTTAATGTCTGTGTCCCCAGCACCGTGGGGACCCCGTGAGTGACACCCAGCAGCTGCAGCCCCAGCTGGGCTGTGCTGCCACGGGGGCACAGAGAGCTCAGACTGTACAAACGGGGGGTTCTTACACACTGCTCTAATGCCAGGCATCATTTTCTTCATTAAAATCATATACACAGGATGTATTTAACTGTTAGCTCAGTTCCTTCAAATTTTATACATATTTACGTTCTGTTAACAAAGGTAAAGGATAAAAGTGGCAAAAAAAATGACGTAAAGCTATTGAGCACAAGAATGAACAGATCGCTTCCCTGCGCCACCCCGACCCCAGCACATCCCACAGGGAATTCTTCCAACAAAAGCACATTGTTACAGAGCCCCTCGCTACCATTGGAAGTCATTTCACAGCAAAAACTTATCCTTTACTACTGACAGCTCGAACAGTTAGAGGTGGGGAAGAAAGGCCAAAGAACCATAAAATAAACCATACAAGACAAAGCCCTGCGAAAGTGTAAAATCAGGAGTCCAGCATCAGTGCTCAGTTTAAATTATGTATCCGTGACACTATCACAAGGACAATCAAGGAAAAAAAAAACTTCTAGATTTACCATGCAGGAGAGGTTTTATTACTCTACTTGCCTTTGATAACCTGATTACATCTAAAGTTGTTTAGCAGTTTAGTACTGTGTTAAACTTGTCTCAGAGTTTTAATTAAACCCAGTAAGATGTACAGAAGATGGGGAAGCGGTCAAAAGCACCACTCCCTAGAGCCAGAGGTGAGGGGTCAGGAGGAGCCACGGAGGGGTCACTAGCAGCCACAGCCTTCTCTCTGGGGCTGGGGTTCGCTCGTTAGCCGCCCCCCCTGCGGGGCTGACGGTTTGTGCTGTACGCCCGACTCGGCCGCGTTCAGGTCCAGGCTTCCGTCTTGGATGTTCTGGTAGATTTTCTTGGCAGCCTCCAGGAACGCGTCCTCCACGTTCTCTCCACTGCAAGAGAGCAGCAGGAGTTACTGGGGCTGCAGTGCTGCTTCCAGAGGGAGCTGGGCGGGCGCTGCCCCGGGAGCCCGGCGGGCGCTGCCCCGGGAGCCGACAGGCGCTGCCCCGTCCTCTTCAGCCCAACAGCCCAGCCCCAGGACAGGGCAATGCCCTCCCTGGCCACTACACCCATATCAGGACCAGCCAAGAATAAGGAATATGTGCCAAAGCACTGAGGAGCAAAAATAAACCAAGGCATCGAGCCACATGCACAGGACGGTTCTGACTTAAAGAGGCTTATGGATCAAAACTTCTCTTTGCCACTATGGATCAAAACCTCTTTCTGTTACAAAGTTCTGCTCTGACAGATTTCCATGGGGCCCTGGAGATCTGCTCCCCAGTGACACAGCCAGCCCCAAGCATGGCACAACAATTCTTCAGTTACTGGAGGGGCTGCTCATTGCCTACAGCCCAAACCTGCAGCTCTGAACACCCAGGGGAAGGAATCCTTTACACACTGAACACACTCCACGCTCAAATAAGGCCTGAAATCCAAATCAGTTCATTTGAATTCAACCAGTCTTTGCCTGAAATGCAGCCAGAGCTCTCAGTTCCAAGTTACTTTCAAGTCACAGCAAACAGACCAATCTGAACATTACCACAGCCAAAAGTCACTTACGTTTTTGCACTTGCTTCAAGGAACAATAAACCTGTTCAGAGACAGAGGTTTGACAGTCAGTGCACAACACACCTCAAAGAGCCCAAAGTCAGACACATCATGACCTTCCCATTGCATGCAAGACATTATTTTAGTACTGAACAAGCTTTTGTGACTATGTTACAACACAAGCTCATTTCTAGAACTACGCACAGTTATCAGACTGCCTGAGGCACAGCAGGAGTTTGTACATACAATTCCATGACTCTGGAAGTGTAAGCTTGCAGCTATCAATGCTGAGGATTCACTTTAACATCACTATCTTGTAGGAAATGTATCAGCTCAAGAGAAAAAAAACACACCATTTTCTTCAGCAAATTGTTTGGCTTCTTCATATGTAACATCCCTCTGTGCTTCCAGGTCTGCTTTGTTTCCTATGAGGATTATCACCTGGGTCAGGAGACACAAAGTTAGTCTGGGAAAAAGCCTAGGAGCCTTTTCACTGCCACCTTCATTATTAATGAGACTTTAAAAAAACCAAAGGGAAATATGCAGAGCAGATTATCTACAGAAGCCAAGTTCCTTCAGCAGAACTCTGTTCTAGCATTCCCCACTCTGGGAAAGCATCTCCAGCTGTCACTTTCCAAGGCTTTAGGGTGTTCCCATGAGATGAGATGCTAAAAAGCAGTGGTGCTGCTCTTTACTCATGAGAGCTGTACCCTGAGCCACTTTGTGTATTTGTTTAACCAGCTGCTAATCCAGACAATCTGCAGTTTTCTCATCAGTTTGGTGCTAAAGTATTTCAGAGGCACTGAGGAACAGGCTGAAGAACAACAGCTCTGTGGTATGGGCAGAGAGACTCAGATGGATCTTCCTCCACAAAACCTGGTCAGCTTTTGCTGGAGATCCAATTTACATTCCAGCCTGAGGACAGCATTCACCTCATTGCTGACACAATGCAAGAAGGATAACACAAGTCAAGGTTAGTCCAGATTTCATCCTAATTTTGTCTCCAACTACTTCAAACAAACTCTGAAAGGTGAGTGGCACAAGAAGACTTTTAGAGGAAGCCCTTTTGCTCCAGCTGCAGTGGGGAAGTGAATCACTGCACTCTGCAAGTGGGGACAGGAGCAGTGCAGAAAACACAGGCAGCTCTTGCAGAGACCACTGCAGTGCCCTGGCCTGAGCCTCCCACAGCCAGCTCAGGGAGAAACAGTCCTGCTTTTAAGCTAAATGAAGTCCAACTTACAGTATTTGGATTGGTGAGGTTCCTTGCATCTGTCAGCCAGCTGCTTAAGTGATTATACGTACTTCTTCTGCAAAGAATCAGGAGAGGACACTTTTAGCCTTTTATAAAATATTTAGGTGCCAACAGCACAGTCAGCATCCAAACATAGCAACATCCATCATCACTGTTGTTCTCCCCACCTCAAGACAGACAAAGCAGCAGCAGTGTGGACTCAGACCACAAATTCAAGTCTACTTTAAACCCTTGGAGCAGCTCTTACACTGCCAGTGGAAAGCCAGAGCAATTCCCAATGTAGCACACAGAAAACACCAGTGCTGTTTTGTACAGAACATACTAAAGGGTTTCCTGTCAAATACTCTAACAGAACACAGTGCAGCAGAACAGCACTTCAGTAACAAACTGCAGAAGGTCATGTTTCATTCCAGATTTACACAAACAGGAAATACACCTACATTTGCAGGAAAAAACAAAGAGGTGCCTGAAGAATATCAAGAACAGCCCCAGAGGAAGATGAAAGACGTATGAAAGCGAAAGTATTTCATGTTGCATCTGATGCATTACTGTTTGAGCTGTCACCTCTAGAGGAAGGCAGGATGGCTCCTGGGCAGTGCCAGGCTGCTGGGCAGGAGCCCAGGGTCAGGCTTAGGCCAGGCTCTCCCCACACACCACGGGCAGCTCCGCACGTTCGCTGCGGCACAGCCACGCCAGGCTGGGCCCGCTGAGGGCACCCCTGCCAGGGCAGCGGCACTGCCACTGCCTGCACAGCAGCCACGTGCTGAGCAGCACATTCTGAGACAAAGCCTTTAAAACAGCTTCAACACAGGCAGTCACAAACTCCTCAGGCTCAGCAGCAGCGAGATTTTCCAAGAAAAGCCGCTCACACCATTCCCTGTGTCTCATGTGCAGCTCTTTAAACGCTGGGGTATTTGGAGAAGGTGTGGCAGGCATCAGACAACAGGGGGCTGCTCATGCAGACACACACAGAGCCTGTGAGCCAAGGGGACAGCCCAGACTGTGCACCCCAACCTCACTGAGCTCACCCACAGCTCTGCTGCCCTTACCTGGTGATGTCGTAGACCATGAGAGCTCCTGCTGCTCCTCTGTAGTAGCTTCGTGTGACAGCCCTGAATCTCTCTTGTCCTGCTGTATCCCAAATCTGTAGTTTAATTTTTTGGCCACTAACTTCAATTATTCTTGTGCCAAATTCAACACCAATTGTGTGGGGACAGTCTGCCATAACTGTCATGAAAAATAAGAGCAAAGATCAGATCTTCCTAGGACAACCACAACTTTCCAGTTATCTTTACTAGATTTTCAGTCTCTAAAAATGCATTTTTACAGCTACAGTTTTTAAACTGCATCACTAAACCAGAAATAAATGCTGTATTTCCTGAGCTGCTGTTAGTTTTAAAAACAGTTATAAAATTCCTTGCCTTCTCTGCTGCTCTTTGGCCATACATATCAGAAGGTACCAAGTCAGCTGATTCCCAGTCTATCCTTGCAGAAGGTTAACTATTTTAATGCAGTAGGAAAAGATAATTTTCAGGGAATTACCAAGAAAGATACAATTTAAAAGTCTGTCACATCTTCAGAAACAAATACCCAAGTTGGTTCAGACAGGGCAATAGCACAACTGTACAAGAAAATAACAGTTTCATAAGTAGATACACACACCAAATCAAACCCAAAAAGGCACCTTTCTAATTATAATAAACTCATGTTAATAAGCTCATCTTTGAGGAAGATCATGAAAATACAGACAGGATGAGGATCTCCTCAGGCTACCCAGAGTTAGGGGCAGTGTCACAGCAGAGGTGTTGGCACATTAGTTTGGTTGTACTTTGGCTTGGTGCTGACAGAACATTCTCCTCATGGACAATTTGACCATGTGCAAAATGGCATTTAAATAACTGGCTGATACTGCATTTTCCTTTAAAACAGTCAGAAATTCCTATTTCTACTGGAAAACAAATATTTTAACTGCAGCTCCTACCCACTTGTTACCACATCTCAAGCAGCACATGGTGATGCCTGTACTGAGAAATACCTCCAGACTTACTCACTGAGTGAGGTAACAGCTGCTGCAAACCCCAATGCAACACACACAGGAAGAACTGGAGCTAATTCTTAATTAGTGATACCATACATGAGAAAATGTTTCAGCTGAGAGAGACTGCAGCAAGCCCTGAACACCATCACCCAGGGCACACCAAGTGTCCTGCAGGGCTGCAAACAAGGACTCAAAGAAAAATTATTGCTTTTTCTTTCCTTTTGAACTCCTTCAGCACCAAAAACTCCAACTGCTTGTGATCAAGCTACACCAATACTGAAAACATGCAAAGACAAGAAATTTCTTTTTGTCCATCTCAAAATCCACAGAAAAGCTGTAAGATCAGATCCAGTCCTCTCACTCCTCACAAGGATTGGCTGGAACAGGTTTTGCCATAACTACTTCAATATTTGTTTCTGCATCTGCTGAAGTCAAACCAAAAATGTGACCCAATACAATCCAAACTCAGACACCAAACTGAGCTCATGCATGATGCAAACAGGCAGGGAAAAGGGATGAAAATGCCAGTTAGAATAAATATCATGAACTGAAATACTCACACTTCTTTTCTGTGAATTGATGAAGCAAACAGGACTTTCCTACACCCATGTCCCCTGTTACAGAAAGAATAGTTAAATCATTGTTGCAACAAGCACGTTTTCTTCCTCCCACACAACAAATGGTACAGAGACATTCATTTCTCAGGTCAGATGGGCAGTGTTCTATCCCTGGCTGTATCCTCCAATTTATCAACTTTGCCACTAAAGCTTTGGCTACAGCTACAGCTTGCAAGCAAGAGCAGAACACTCAAGAAATAAGTTAATTTGTATTACTGATTTTATAACTGAATTTCACAAGGTTATAAAAAGTACTGCTGAAGAAAGTGAAATGTAAAATATTCTTGGTGTTTGCTCCTGTCTTACTGTGGTAAGAACATCAAAAATACTGACAACCATCCAGAACAGCTCAAGGAATTGCTTCATTTCTACTGATCCACTTGCACAATCCAAGAGTGAGATACAGCAAGATCTTTTAAGAACCAACTTTTCCTGAGCCTGACTTACAAACCTGCACAATAACACTGCAGATCATTTACACCTACACAAGGTCATTAACAATTAAACAATTAACAGCAAGACCAGTTCTTCCAGGACAGCAATAATGCAATCCCTTAGAGTCCTGACTAAGCAGCCAAGGAAGCTGCAGCTAAAAGCAACATTTAAACACAAAAGTACAGCCTGACTGAGGTTTATGAGCCTCATGCAATGGTTTCCAATCAGCACTTGTGCTTTCAACGTAAATTCTAAAACCTTTGAGATGAATGATACAAAATGCTCCAGTAAATGCTAAAGCTGTAGAGAAGTGTGGTGGCTGTGGGGACAAGCACAGACTGAAGGCAGCGTGGCACAGCCACAGGCTTCTCATGTATCCACACAGAACATGCACAGGTGTGAGCCCACTGGTACTTACCAATAATGATGTACTTAAAGATGTAGGAATAGTTGTAAGGTGCAGTTGCCATTGTGGCACTAAAATAAAAAATAGAACATGTCAGAACTGATACTTGTTCTCTCAAGGCGACCCAATTTATCCAGTTCAGTTCATATAAACAAAAAAAAAAAACCCGCCTCTTCCTCTCTCCCCCAACCACCCTTTCATTCTCAGCTCAAATTTGTGTAGTCACCAAACCAGTGGCACAGCCTGCCAGCAAAGTTCCCACGTTGTTTGCTCTGAGCCCCTGTCAGTAAGGCCTCCAAGTAGAAACACACTGGTGTAGTACTGATAATCAATTTTATCCAGAAAGACTTAAAGCTGTTGAAAAGCTCAATCCCTCCTTGCTCTGCACAGTCACTGCCAGACCAGCGCTCACCCGCCAAGGAGCTGATGTATGAACTGAAAATAAAATCTGACTCCAGCACAAAATCTGAAGAGGTTTAACAAAACCAGCAAGTTGGAACTATTACCTCACGCTTTTGAGACTTGCAACAGCAACAAAGGAAGCAGTTCAGCTTGCAGCAAACAGCTAAGATTTCAAAGAATGCTGTAGTAGCTTTAACTGGGGCCTGGGGTGCTGCCTGTCCACGTTGGAAAAGCAGTGCAAGCCACAAATCAGATGTTCAGGAAGTTGGTTAACATCTCTGTGGCTTTGTCAGCACGGCACTGTTACAGCAAGGCTGCTGAGCAGTTTCTCTTTTCTAAAAGACAGTCAAAGTACTTCTAACGTTCCAAAATTTTCCTAAATGTAGAGGGAACTAGAACTGGCTTTGGCTGTTTAAATCTGCAAGGAGTAAAAGCTGAGTTACTAACTAGCAGTTAGCCAGGATTACACATCTGTGAGGGCCACATGTTGCCAGGTAACATTAAAGATGGAAAATGCCTGCTTTTGTCCCAGGCTTTAAGTTAAACCGGATCCACTGATCAGTTAAGCAAGTGGAAAATTTCTAGCAGGAATTCAGCACTTCCCTTGCTGCTCCTGCAGGGCACATAGCCAGCCATTACAAACACATGGTACTCCTTACAAGGAACACTGCTGGAGCCTAGAAAGATTTTCATTAGGTCATGTGTCATTCACATGACAAATGAAACCAATACTGGAAAGAAATACAGAGGAAAGCTTACAGGCCTGGGACTTTCTCAAAAGCAAAGACTGTTCCTTGAACTACAATTAATCCCTCCCAGTGAACTGCAGTTGTAAGAAAGGAACAAATCTCATTCCCAGCACGGAGCCAGCAGCCTCCCTTCCCAGCGCTGAGATTTGAGGCAAACATGCTTATCTAGACCTTGGAGGGGAACAACTCCTCAGCAGTTCAGAAGGGTTTGCTGAGTGCCAGGCACTGCTCTGCTCTGCCCTCCACGCCTGCCTCAGGAGATGGAAACACTCAGTCCTTCCATCCCAAGCACCTCTGCTAATTCCTAAAAACACACACTCTTCTACTAAGCCAAGTTTATTCCAAGATAGGAAATAAACAATTTTGGACACTAATTCACTAAGCAAGCCAGCAGCTTTATTGCCTTATTTCCTGGAAGATTCCAGAGTTACAGTACCAGCTTCAACAGGTTATTTTCAACAGCAGTAAATAAAGACAAGTCACTGCTCCATGTCGAGTTCCAAATGAATGTGTCACTGTGGAAACATCCAGTCCTTCAAGTTTCCTGAACATCTTCACAGGTTATGTTCTTTTTCTTCTACTGCAGCATGTCCCAGCACAGCAAACTGGGCATGCAAAGCAGTGTTCCTGCAGGACACTTCACCTGCCACCTCCTTTCTGGGCAGGGCAGGAGCAGCAGCCACAGCTCAGCTCCATTGGATGGCACAAACTGGGGTCTATGAAGGGAACTGGGAGCATAAAAGAAAGCTTGAAAAAACTGATTTATACATGCAAGTACTTCAGGAGGAGAGCAGGAACTGCCCTGTTTTCCACAGAAAACAGCTGGGTGTTACAGCCACAAGACACCAAGAGCACCAAAGATCTCCTGTGCATTGTGAGGTTGGAAATATGCAGTAACTTATGCTGTTAAAAACCACAACCAAACCAACCAGCACCATGAACTCCAAGACAGGGAACAAAGCACTTGTGTGGCTATGAAATCTGCAGAAGCCTGCATGCCCTTGCTCCTTCCCAAGCCCAGGAGGCCAAGGAAGGCCAAGTACTCCCAAGCACAGGGAAGTTTCATGTTTCTGAGCACGTGACTTTAGGATATCACTGTGGGGTAAACAATGTTGTACTGCTCTGCTGTTGCAACCAGGAGGGAAATGCATCCTGCTAGCCAAGCCTGGAAAGTGAGAGGACATTTTTTTAAAGCATTGGCAGACTGGGAACTCAGTGCAGTCTCTGTCACAAATTGAAACTGAAGTGAGTCTCAACTAGATCTTCATTGCTAAATATACTGCTCTGTTTATTTCTCAGACTGCTTCTGCTTGCTGAGATATGTCCATTTTCATTATGCCCTCCAAGTAAAAAAGTCTTAAATTATCCTATTTCAATTAAAAAAAATTACTGGTATTACATTTATTCCAAGGGTCACATTACAGAAAAGATTCTGAAATACTCCAAACCATTAGTAAAGGTCAGCAATCTTTTCTGGAGAACAGATGATTCATTTAAATAAAAAAAAAAAAAAATCAAATAAAAACCCAAGCAATACTAAAACAACCAAATAAACTTTTAAACACTCGAATTCCAATAAGGATTAGCAGGAATTCAAACTGTACTCAGATCTTGGGATAAAAGTGATATTCCACAAGGACTCTGTGCTGAAGGAGAAAAAAAAAAATGCAACCAACTAAACACAGAAACCCTGCTGAGAATTCAGCCTTGGAAAACTGACCACCTCAGCATTTACTGCAGACGAAAGAAGGAAGTCCAGACAAGAACAGGGACAACAGGGGTCAGTAAATTCTAAACTATCAGCTACACGTCAATGCAAGGGGTTGATGTGTTGATAGCCATCATCCATCTGTAGGAACTGGAGTTCTGCCTCCACCCTCTCTGTTCCAGACATGTGAATCTCAATCATTCCAATATGGGGGGATGGGGCTTTCCTCTTGGGAGAGCAAGAACTGCAGGGCTGAGAAAGCTGCACATAAATATCCACAGCTCAGCCTCAGCCACTGCTGGCACTGTGCACTGTGACATCAAAGTTAATCAGCCATGAGTTTACTGTTAACAGAAAGCAGAAGTTTAGTCTGGGAGCTTGGCCTACCTGCCATCCCTCTTCCAGGAAAGTCTGCCAGCTCACTTTTGGCTCCCTCCTCCCAGGTAAGGCTGCCCTGGAGCCCAGAGCGTTATTGCAGGATGGCCACTGGCCAGAGGATCTCACTAAGCACAGATTTATGCTCATTTCAAAGCCTATACAATTCATTTCTGTATTATACTAAGACTGGATTTTTTACAGTACTGTGGCCAAATCCACTTCCCATATATCAACTTCTTCCTTAGAGGCTTTTTTTAATATAAAGTTAAAGATGACCTTTGTGGTACATCTACATCTCCTCCTCTAATCAACAAGCACTACACAGATATTTAGAAATCTCACTGAAACCTTATTTCAACTATCAGCTACATCTGTACTCCCTGAGATAAGATTGTTCTGGGCACACTGCTGTAACATTATCACAATAACATAACTGTAAATATCAGATTCACAGCAGCCTTTGTGAGACCTGTGCAGTTCCTTCCAGCTCAAGGACACAGTTAACTCTTCACTGGGTATCATTTGCATTGACAAATTTAGCATCTTTATGCTCAATAAGAAGCAGGTGTGTTATGAAAGGAGATCAGAACCTGCATGCAGAGGGTTTATTAGAACTGCTGTGGCTCACACCATCAGCTGATGGATGGTCCATGTGCAGGGATGAGACCTGGGGAAAAAACTACCACCTTCAAACTCAGCACTGCCCAGTTGTTACTGGTTCCCTGCAAACCACAGCACGCTGCAGTCAGAGAACCACTGGTTAGTTACTGTGAAGCAAAGGGTATTCTGTAATCCATCTGGGCAGCCAGGTGTTCTGTGCATCATTCTCCAAGGATCTGCAGCAGGAAAAGCTCTACAGCTGAAGCTGCAGATTTACTTAGATGTTAATTAACAGACAAAATTAAGATTGATAAGGGGGAGGAGCTGGAGAGAGGTAGAATTGTTTCATTTCATAACTGCACCTTTCCCCTGGTAAGGACTTTTGTCAAGCACACAGAACAATGTGGTTCAACTGGTACCTTACTTCAGCAGGCTGCTAGGGCCAGTCTGTGAGTGCTGCAGTTATGGTCACCTGGAAGATCACTGCACACTGAAGGCAACAACAGTTCTGTTATCAATTCATTTACACAAGCACTGAATTCCCATAGGTGTGTTGTCCACAGTGAGCTATGAGGTCTGCTACAATTAAATTCCACTCTGCTTCTCTGGCTGTCACACACCAAGGGCATTCAGGTCTTCCTAAACCACATCAACATCTCAGCCCTCTTTAAGATGATGCTCTGCAGCCACCCTGCTCTGCTTATTTATTCATTTCTGCAGGCTTGGCTTTACAAAGCCCTGCTGAGCCTGATTCCTGAGGAGGCTCAGAGCCTGCTGCAGCCTTCACACCTGTCTGACAACATCACTTGTTGCTGGCCAGTTCCTTACTCATCCCTCAGCTCCTCCAGAGTCATCCTGCCCAGCTTCCCCCACTTGGATTTCACCAAAGCATCCAACCAGCACAAGACAGGAAATTTGGCTGAGCTGATCTCTGATCCCCCAGCAGCCTCTGTGAGCTGCTGTCCAGGATCACTTTGTATTTCCTTACTATTCCCACCTCCAGTGACTCTTTCCCTGACAGCACACAAGGCCTGCAGGCTCTGGGGCTCAGACTGCAGCCCTGCAGAGCCCTTTCCAGGCTGTTCTTGAAGAAATGCATTTGATACATTCCCCAACCATGTAAAACACTTAACCCAGCCTGAGGCCTAGGAGGTTTTTATAAAGTCTTCACTTCTCCTTCTTCCAGGAGAATTTCATTTTTCTTTTTAAATCAAAGCTACGTATCACACTACCTTCACTTTCTGACTTCCTCACCAGCTCTCCAGTCACACCCATGTTGTCCTGGTTATCCTTCTACTGGTTTCACATCCTGCTTCATTAAGTTACTCCATTTTGCTTCCTGAACTTCCTGCATTTATATGTGCACACCTCAATTCTCCCTAACCACACCCCAGCAGCAGAGCTGAACTAATCACTGCCTACCTGTCCTCATCAGCTCGAGCACCTTCTGCCATGTCCCCCCTCTCAGCCACCCTTTATCCACCTGTATTTCCTGTTTTATCCTACTCTCCTCTTCCTACAGGACACTCCAACCTGCAGCATGTGTCTGTTCATAGTTCAGGACAGTATACACACAACCAGAGAAGTTTTCTGTCATTCCAACAAATCAGAGAGCTCTGGAGTCATCACCTTGGAAAACACAAGTCACAGACATTTTAGGTAAACATTAACTAAGATCTGCCTCCTGTTTCAGGAAAGCACAGCAAAATGAGAATCAATCTTAAACAGGTTTCATTAATGCCCAGGAGTGAGCAGGTAATTTTAAAATATTATTTACATTTTACATCCCAGTACCTCCAGTAGAACAGGTTTGTTTTCAAACTGTTGTCCTTCATAAGAACTCCTTTTTTGTTGTTGTTATTCACAAAATGGAAAAGAGGAACTTCTTCCTTCCACGCAGATTTACGACATTTTCAAATCCCTACAGGAAGCTAGCAAATTCCTTTCTAACCCATACTGAATTGTGACATTAAGTAATTAAATTCCCCAAGGTTCATATTTTCTTCCCATTCCTGAGTAATTCCCAAGCACAAGGGCCCCTCAGTCCAAACCATGACAGGAATCAACCTCAGCCAATGCATTCCACAGGATAACACCTGGCTCCTGGAAAAGCTGTGGTGACTTGGGGTCTGATATGATTTAGGATACAACAACCTGAGTGAATCCTGTTCACTAAGGGGCTCTGTTACCTCTGAAAAACATCCCAAGAGCACAGATCTACCGTGTTTCACAGCAAAGGCCACAGGAGTAACCCCCAGAGCCACTCCAGGGCAGACACCCACCTCTGCCTTTGCAAGGATAATTCAGCACAACTCCGATTCAACACAAAGCTACCAAGAGATGTTGTAGACACTTAGTGTGCTGTAAACAGGCAATAAACAATTCAGAGAAAGAAAAGAATTTTACTCTGTTCAGCTTAAATACGCTTTGACAAAAATACCCTGGTCTAGAATACTTTCACTGCTCTCTCAAATAGGAAGTGGCTTTCCCCTCAACGCTCAAAGCCATTTTTCTATCAAAGTTCATGACGGCACAGGTCAATATAATTAAAAGCAGAGATAACGCTGCACATCGGCCACATATACGGTACAATATACACATACACACCCTACGTGCAACTGCAACAGCTCGTAAGGGGGAGATATAGAAACACATCTATAAAAATATCGCCTGTGGCCGGGTGTCTGCTGGCGGCGTTGCCGACTGTGCAGTGCAGAGCAGCAGTGGGAGGCGGCGGTGACACAGAGCAAAGCGGCCTAGTCCTGCCCGCAGCCTCACCCCGCTCGGCCCGGCCGCCCCTTCCCCTCCCTGCCGGCCCCGGGGCCCGCCCGCAGCGCCCTCGGGGCCGCACGGCTCCCTGCGGGCCCGCCGGGCCGCGGTTCGGGGCGGCACCGGGACGGAGCGCCGCCGACCGGGACCCGCCCCGGTCCGCCCGGCCCGGCGGAGCCCCCGGCGCGGGGCCTGGTGCCGCAGGCCCGGGCGGGCGCCTCTGCCGGCCCCCCGTACCTGTGCTCGGGGCTCAGGGAGCTGTGCAGCGCGGCTGTGCGGGCGGTGCCCGGTGCCCCGCGGGCTCTGTGGCTCGGCTCGGTCCGGGCTCGCTCCGCTGCCTCAGACGCGGCTCCGCTGCGCCCCCATCACCCCCGCAGCCAAGATGGCGGCGCCCCTCGCACGGGGTTTCCCCTCCCACTCTCGACGGGCGCCGGGGCCGCACAAAGAGTGGGCGCGAGGGCGCCGCGGCTCAGCCAATCACGGCGGCCGCTGCCCGCCGGGGCTCCGCCCACCCCGCCGGCGCGAGGGGCGGGGCCGGGCGGGGCGGGGCGGGAGGGCGCGCGCGCGGCGGGGCGGGGCCGGGGCGGGGCCGCGCGCGGGGCGGGGCGGAAGCGCGCGCGCCCTCAGGCGGAGGAGCGGCGGCGGCGGCGCCTCAGGGCGGAGCGGGGCCTCTGGCAGCGCGGAAAATCCCGGATTTCCGCGTTTTTCTTCGTGGAAGAGTGGCAGTGACCCGCCCGGAAGCCTCAGCTCGTCAGAAAATGGTGCGAACGGGAAGAGCCCGGCTCGGTGCAGGTACGGGGCTGTAGCACGGTGTCCGGCACCTCTGAGGGGCTCCAGAGCCCCCCGTCTGTCTCTAGTAACATCATCCGGTGCTTTGCCATGTCCCGTGAAATGCTCCAAGTTGTTAATTTGAGCTTTGATTATTTTCATTCGGCTTTTTAAACACTTGTGGCATGCGATCCTAAAGACCTAAAACCACAACGTGCTTCCCAATCTCACAGCTCACGGGATTCAAAAAACAAATCGGTGATTCAGGAGATGTAAAACTATCAATAAATTTCCCCAATAAGGATTTTATTTCAGTCCCACACATGATGGAAATCATCAGATTCTATTGTGTGTCAGTGTCCAAGATTCCAATTGCAGCTTCCCTACTGCTGTAACATTTCTATGGAAGTGTTTTTCCACAGTGGGCATTTTCCATTTCCATTACTGTGACATTACTAATTCCATTTTCTTAGTGTAGCAACATCCAGGGAATCCTCTGCTTTCCATGAATCAGCCACCCCCTAATTATTACTCAACCTCTACCAGGGAGAAACTGCATCTTATCTGTGCAGAAACCTCATAGAGTGAAAAGCACTGATGAAAAACAATTAGAATTTTTTCCCCTTTATCTACATACTAAATAATTAAATCGCTGAGTGTTAAAAAGCAAAGATTCACTAGAAAAATACAAAATCTGCTAGCAATGTAGTACAGATGTAGGGCTGCTGTCACTTATTATCAGGATTTTAACTTCAAAACAGAAAACACTGTGCAACAGAACCTTTTCAAGTTTTGTGAGACCTTATATGGAGTGACTTTTACTAGAAAAATAGGTCAGAAGAAGCCATTGAGAATGATTTCCACGAGAGGGAGTCTTTAAACGGAAAATGACCTGACTCTTGTGACACAGTTGCAGTCTGGTTTACTGACTTGAAAAAAATAAACTTCCCCTGGTATTGCCCCAAATATTATTCTGTTAACACAGACACTGTAATGAGAGGTTTTAAAAATCAGAATTGTTCAAATGTCACACACGAAAATACATTGAGGACTTTTCCATCTATGGTTCAGTGTTGGTAGAGTCAGGCAGGCAGGGTGAGCTTCCCTGTTTTTACAAGATGGAATTTGTGACAGGTAATTATTGCTGTTATCCATGGAAAGGGCAATGGGTGCACAGCCTGCCAAGGCTGGGAGTGGCTGATTGGAGCTGCAGCTCCTTTTCCAGTGGAAATTCCAAGCAGCCCTTTCCCCCAGGCTCCTCGGGCTCCCCGTGGGGTTTGCTCACCCTGCTGCACCTCCCCAGTCACACTCACAGGGTGGCACTTCCCCCTCCAGTGCCCATGGAGACACCTCCAGGATTACTCAACAGCTCTGAAAATCACTTTAATCTGGAGTCTGGCTTGTGTGGAATTTGAATTGTGAACAGAAATGAGAAGCAGTTTGGGGATAGAATTACTTTTGTTTTTTACCTGCAGCAAAATTAAAAGCCATTACCTCAATGTGAGTAAGATGCAGCTTTTAAACTGAAATCTCCAAATATATTTGCTGTAAAACTGCCTTCCTTTCTGAGATGATGTAAAAGGCAGTACAGATTTGCTTCAAAACTCCTGGTTTTGAATCATTTTATACGCTCTGCTCAAATATTCCTGTGAAGTTTAAAGTTCACAAAAGCTCTGAGGGAGAGGGATCGAGCAACAGCATCTGCATTTCTTTGGTTCTGTATTCTTGTGAGTGCTTGAAAGCCTGCAGCAGTTTTTCAACAACAGTTATTGAGAAAAGGCTGACTTCAGCCCATTCATTGTGAACATCTGGACAGAACCTAACAACAGTAATTAAAACCCACTAAATTGGTAACAATACCAAATTGCCAGGGATGGAATCCTCCTCTATGGTCCCACCCTTCCCTGTGGATTTCTGCTGGGTCAGTCCACTCTTGAAAAGCCTTTTCCACGTGTCTCTTTCTGAGGTCTCTGTCAAGAGAGAAAAGCATCCAAATTTTCTGGTCACATGAGCCTTCTTCTTGGGTTTATTTCTGTACCACAAACCCCAGGAAAAGTAAAGACTCCGAGTTAATGCAGCTGATAGAAGGTTTGGGGATTTTCTTCTTTGCAAATAAATTACATGGAGGGATTTATAGTATCTGCTTCCTTCTTTAGAATGCATCCTTGTGAAGAAATCTAAATATTATTAAATTGCACATCAGCATTCATGAAGAGCACGGGATTGAATGGAATTTTTTATCTGCAGCCCTATGGACAGCAGTAAGCAGGCCAGATTGTCAGAATTTAAACTGCCAGGCCACAAAGAGTCAATAAAAGGTAGCTAAAGTCAGGTTTGTCTGTCTGTCTTCTTCCCCCAAACCCCAACTTCATCCTCTGGCTTTGCTCAAGTTTCTCTAGACAGAGACAGAAGGGAGGAACACGGGATTTTTCAGGAACTAGTTTGAAATACCCTTCTGTGGGAGTTGATCACGTAACACTGGATTGGTCACAGATGACTAACTGGTCTTCATTTGTATTTTATTTTTGTGTAGCCCAGTTCTCCTTTCATCTCTTACATTTCAACTTTTTGGTCTGTAGAAATGCTCCTGTGGTCAAGGTTTTTTTAAGTTCCTTCTTTATCTTTTGTAGTTCCTTCATCTCATGTAAAATAGTCAGTCCAAGCCCATTGGCACTTCTACAACCTCAGAGCTTCAAATTAAATTGATTAAGGATAGAAGAACATTTGGGCCATGGTAATTCTGGTGTCAGTAGATGCAGCTCAGCTGGATTCTCTCAGTCAGTATTTTGTGGGAATGGCAGTATGGAATGGAAGTGTACCCTTTCCACAGGAATTTCAACATTAATACTGAGGAATACTTCCAAATACACCCAGTACTGAGCCCACTTGATGGGGTCAGTGCTCACTGTGACTCCTTTTATCC
This sequence comes from Acrocephalus scirpaceus scirpaceus, assembly GCA_910950805.1. Lineage (NCBI taxonomy): Eukaryota > Metazoa > Chordata > Aves > Passeriformes > Sylviidae > Acrocephalus > Acrocephalus scirpaceus. Next base: position 2,061,411 of record OU383790.1, on the reverse strand, counting down.
TGACTAAAGATAAACCTGAGCTTTACTGACTTTATCTGACTTATTTTGGAGATCACCTTTCAGCTCTGATGCCTTGAGCGTAATCCTCAAGCACTCACTCTTCGATGTGTCCTTAGCAAGTAATTTATATTTTAGCACAAACCCAAATTGTAACAATAGAAATGCGTGCAAAATACCAGCATCTGCTTTTCAAAGGCATGCAAGCACTGTGGTTTCCTGGCTGACATGACAACATGCCCAGAGACCAGATCCTGACAGTGGTGAAAGACACTGTGAGGCAATCGTCTTGCACGGGGCAGGATTTGATCCACACAGAGCTGCTTCTGGGCAGAAAGAAACCTCTGGAGCTGGCAGCAGCAACCTGCAGGGCTTTGTGCCCACTTCAGGGTGTTTCCTTGCTGAAGGACTTTGCAGTGCCCCAGCACAAGGCTCCCTGAAAACCTTTCTGCCCTTCTCATCAATCACGGTGGTTTCTGAGGCTCTTCCTGACATCAGGAGACTCTCTTGGTTCTGCTCTGAACGTGTGAGGTTCCACATCTCACTCTCTGCAATGAGAGGTTGCTTCTTGAGAAGAAACTCCCTCAAATGTTTCAGCATGCCCAGGTCACTTTTTTACCCTCAATAACACAGCTGTAGTTGCATTTCCAGCTGAATAGTGGAAACAGGGACCTAAAATTTCCATGGAAACATTGCAATTTAACAGTACTTACAGTAATTGAACACAGCGTTTTTAAAAGGCTAAGTCATTTTGTGTTAATCATATTTGATGGGCAGGTGAGGAATTTTTTGTTTAGCTGTGTAATGATGTTACAAATGCATGATAGGATATGAACATGATGCAGAACATCAAACAGATGAGCTATGGAAACAGAATCTGTGTGACTGCGCAGTGTCAGTGCCTCTTTGTAAAGGATGTTCCTGATTTAATGAAAGGTTTGCTCCTGCCCTGGTTATGCACAGTTCTCCCAGACTTCAGCATCAAAATGGCAGATGGTTTTTAGCCCACCTAAAATATTCTGGTTAATAATGTTCTCATACACAAAAGCATAACAAAAAACTTCTTCAGTTACAGCCGTGACAGAGGAGAAATACCCACCAGTGGCTTTATCAATAACCACGTCATTGTTCCACACAATTCCAGCAGCAAGTGGAGGCATTGTTGGTGGCATAGAAACGTTTTTTGTGAGGACCCATTGCAGGGTGGCACTGTCTCGCTACAGTGCTCCTCTCAAGAACACAAGACACTTCTCTGATTACATGATGGAGAGAGCAAAAGAAAAACAACAGCTGTCTGTGGCCTGCCTGCATGTCTTGGATTTACCACAACTCACTGGTAGTGTTGAGGAAAAACTCTATAAAAAATGCAAGAAGTTAGAAATTTCTGTTGTTTGTGAGTGCCGTTGGAGATGTCTGAGTCTCTCTCAGATGTGTTATTACATAGGATGTTTCACAGAAAATGCTTCCTGGTAAATTGCCCTTAAGCATCATGTTCCTTTCTCAAACTTCAAACACAACAACCACGGGAGGGATGAGCGTGCTCTGTGTGATATTCCCAAGCACATGAGCCATAAGGCCCATGTCTGCGTGTGTGTACTTAACAATATTCAAGTAATTTATTGTTACACCAAACTTCCTAGGAGCTTAAATGGGTTATCTACCCAACAATTATGACTTGTCACCTGTGTCATCCCAATTTGTTCCCCAGATCTCTGCTCACACAGTGCCCAGGGGCACTCACTGTTGCAAGGAAAGTGTTCTGAGGTACATTGGAGCTGGTGAGCACCAAAATTGGACCAAGAAAACATCTGCACACTTTTATTTGTGGGTACACACGCAGTGGCCTGGAGCACTGGCTGCGGGGACAGCTGACTATAAATAGGTGACAGGAAGGAAGAGGTCACTGGCCTCCAGGGCTGGTCCCAGCAGTGCTGCCCGTCCTCCCTCCCTCGGGATCAGGGTGTGCACGGACACTGACAGCTCGCAGCCCGCGGGGCTGGGTTATCGGGACATCCCACACAGAGTGAGGTTTGATTAATGACTCACCCATAGGAGACTGTACCACAGGCCTCTGTATGTGTGCTTTAATATGGGCATTAACTGCGTGAAAATTACAAAAACAAGCAATGAAATTCGTGTAACAAGACATTAAAACATTATCTGGAACTGAAGAGGTGGCAAGATGTGGCAGCCGAAGGGCAGGAGAGGGACACGCGGGTGGGCACAGCGTGTCTGGCTCGCCGCTGCGGGGTACCTGTGCCAGGTAAACTGTGCCGGGTACCTGTGCTTGGTGTACCTGTGCCCAGGTGAGCCGTGCCCGGGTACCTGTGCCCGAGTACCATGTCCAGGTGGGCTGTGCCCGTGTCCCGGTGCCCGTGTCCCCGCGGTCCCACAGCCGCGCCCAGGGAGGCGGGCGGCGGGGCGGAGGCGGGGGAGCTCCGGATCCCGCCCCTGGGGCTGCCCGGCCCGGCCCTGCCCTGCCCTGCCCGGCCCCGCAGCTGACTCTGCCCGCGAGTGCCAGCATCAGGTAGGGCCGGGAGCGGCTGCCGGGGCTTTCCCCGGCTCCTCGCCGCACGGCCGGGCGGAGGGAACGGGGGCTCGGAGGGACGGAGGGAGGGGGCCGCGGTGCCGGGTCCTGTCCCTGGTCCCGTCCCGGGGCGTTTCCTGCGGTATCCGCGGGGCTCTGCCAGGCTGTGCCGGGCTCCGCGGGAGCGCTGCCGCCCTGGAGCTGTTCCCGTCCCGCCGGAGGGGCGGAGGAGCCTCCCGCAAGCCCGGCGCGCCTGTGAACGCCAGTGAAAGCAGTGCGAGTGGTGATGGGAACAGTGGGGGCTTGTTTTGTTTTGTTCTTTGCCTGGGGGAAGAATGTTTGAAAGCTCTGAATAGAAATTCAAAAAATGTAGACACTGAAAACATATTTAAAATGTTTCCTAGGAAGAGTGTTAAAAAAAAAGTTATGGGGATGACTTGTTTCAAGGAGGCCTCATTAGTAAGTAGATCCCTCTTGGAATAAAACTGCTTTGAATGTTATTTGCTCTTGGATGTAAAAAATCCGACTTTGCTAACAAGGATGATACTAGCATTGTTTCCCCTTAAGTCTCTTATTTTTCTTACTGATCATTACAATTTCCATTTTCCACTACCAACTCTGCATGATGCAAGTTTATCAGCAAAAAAAAAAAAAAATTCCTTTATTTCCTTTGTGGGAGTAGAGCATGGCTCAGCTCAGGGTGTCCTGCTCTGAAGTCAGAGGGGGTGGGGGTTCCTTAAATACCTCTCCTCCTCTGGGTTTCTCAAACTGTTTTACAGAATACCTTATAACATCCATCTGGAAAAATGAAATGAAACCTGAGTATTGAGGAATGGGTCTCTCACAGGCTATTGCAACTGGTTTCTCTTGGCCAGGAGGGAGTTTATCCCTTAGTTTGTACCACGGAGAGGTGGGAGATGGAAGCTTAGCCTGTGCAGGAGCAGGGAGAAGCAGAAATCAGCCCCGTTTGACATCTGCTCCGTGGGATGGGTGCTGCTGGCATCGCCACCACTCCCTGCCCACCCCACTGCCTGGGCTTGCTGTGCTTTCAGGCTCTGCTTGAGCTCCATCCATCTCCAGAGCAGATAGTGGGAATGCTGGCCTGTGCTCAGGCACCAGCCCAGGGGTCAGTGTCCATTTCTACCAGCCATGTTGGAGTGCTGGGAAGTCCAGCTCCGTGGATTTCACTGGAATTCAGTATAAAGACAGGGTGGGAATTTTAGTTACACCTCGTTAGTGACATGGGTGGATGGTGAGCGCCTGAAATGTGACATGTTGAAAGACAGGGAGAGATTTTCCAGTGGTTGTTTGAGAGTTCAGCTGAGTTTTAGTGAGAGCTGAGTACCTGCAGTGCCCCCAGAGGAATGACTCCAGCTCTTGGCAGAGTGGAGGCTTTCTCTGCCTGGATGGAATTCCAGTGCTATGGGGAAAACAGTGGGGAAATTGAACCAGCCATCAATCTCTGGCTGCTTCTGAATGTCGAAAGGGTGACAAAGCAGAAATGCTACTGCTGCTGCTAGTTTAACTTGGATTTTACAGGCACAAATCCAACACGTTGTGAATTTGTTCCTTTCATCACCAAAGCAGGGATGGGAGCACTGTGCAATCCAAGTTCATGGCTCTGATAATGTTACCAGGGGGGATTGCTGCCAGCTCTGGCTAAAAGGCTGCCTGATGTGTTCCAGTGCAGGGCTGGTTTTGTAATGATTTCTATAATTTTGGGAGTGCTGCAGCCATGTCCAGCATTGGTGGTGTGGACAGCAGTGTCACTGAGCCTCTGTGCCAGGGAAGGAGTCAGGACCTTCCCCTGGGACCAGGGGCAGGTTCAGCTGCTGACCCAGACGGAGCCAGTGCTTTCCCCATCCCATATTCAGATAAAATAACTTTTGGTTGTAGCTTGGGTGTTTTACAGAATTCTGGTGGGAACCAAACCGTTTTTAAAATAGCCCTGTGACGTATTTAGTGCTCAGGATTTATATCTGCTTTCAGCTCACTTACAAATACAAGCTTTCCATTTTAATCCAGTCCCAGACATTAGTGTTGCTGCTGAGTGGCATGTATGGGAAAGAGGATTTTGGACAGAAATGTGCAGCTTCACAAAACAACTATTTCTTTGTTTTGCTTTAGAATCTGGAGACCTAAAGAAACTTTTTTTTGTTCTTTAAGCTGAGGTGACCAAGTGTTGCAGCTTGGTTGCAGTAAAGCACAATATGGTTAAACACAGATATGAAGTAGTCTGGGTACAATAACTCCTGCCTAGAGAGACACAGCTGCTCTTGTTTTCTGTTCCCTTCCATGGTATTCGGGAATTATCATGTGAATAATCAAGTTCTGAATGTGTTCTCTGCCTCTGCTCAATTATTATCAAATGTTTTTCCTGAAAAGGCAAAAGATTCTGACAGTGACAGTTTGTCTGTAACAAGCTGTGTATTATTTTTGTTGGTTAGTGATTGTCTGGTTCTCTGGACCAGGTATTTGATATCCCTTCTAACAATTTCAGCTGAAAGGAAAATCGCATATATTGATATTTCATATGTTTACTTCTAATCTCTTTTGGATCTTTTCAAACTCAAGCCTCAAAGGATGTCTTGTGCAATGGCTTTCAGAGGTCACTGAGCTTCTGCATTAGGAAGAAAACCTCAAGTTTGGGGTTTTTTGTGAAGCTTTTGTGCAGCTCTTTGTGTACCTCTGTCACTTCATTTATTCTGCTTCTCACAGCATTAGTTCAAGTGTGTGTCTTTTCAGTCCCTTAATCATTAATTAATCACTTCAGACACTAAGAAGCCTAAGGGAATCGGAAAGAAATGCTCTGGATGATTAATTCTTTTCCCATAAAAGCACTAAACTTGCTGGAGCTCTCAGCTCTGAGCCATGCTGGAACTATTTTTCCTGTGTCAGACACAAGCTCCCTAGGTGGGGATAGTGCACAGCTATTGAGCTGAAAGCTGGGGTTTGGCACTTGGGGAAGGGTTTTGCTGCAGGAGGCTGCACAAAGCAGTGCGAGAAGGGAATGCAGCCGGAGACAGCCCCGGGGCACAGCAGAGCTGTCACGCTGGCTCAGCACTGTCTCACAGCAGATGTTTGCATGAGATGAGAATGGAAAAGTGCTCAGGCGGTTTCCCTCAGGTCTGTCCTTGTGACTTCGGCAGGCGGGACGTGTCTCCATCAGGGATTTCTGACTTCGTTCGGGTAGTTCAGTGAGGAGGAGAAAGGTAAATGAGCCTCTGCTGGGAGTGCCTGAGCACCGTGTGTGCACCAGGCCTGGATTTCAGAGATTTTGCCTCTGCCTCATCTCTGCTTCCCAGCGAGTCACAGGCGTTGGCAGATTTTCAATATTTACACTGTGTCCTACACCCTGATAGCAAGTTGCAGAATCCAGAGCAGATTCATCAGGCCTCTTATCAGCTGTCAGACACTGCTGGGTGCCTCTGTTTGCCCTGCAGCAGGGTGTTCCTACCCCCGGCTCCAGCTGCACTGCTCTGTGTGCCCGTGGCAGCCGGGAAAGGCTGGGAACGCTTCCCCTGCACACACGGGGCCGGCTGTGTCCGTCGGTGTGTGCACCCTGCCCATCCAGGGGTGTTCAGAGCTGCCTCTTAGTGTGGCACCGATAAATCCCATCAGAGAGGACATCAGCTCACACAGTGCCCATTAAATGTCAGCCCGGTACTTCCCACCTGCTCAGGGAAGGAAAGTGTGATCAGAGAAGCCAGGAAAGGCGGCAGCAGCCTGTCTCAGCAAGACGGCCAGGTATTTATCCCTGGTTATCCGCTGATGATGCATTTGCAAGGTTAAACAGTGCTCTGACCCGAGCGGAGTTAGAGAGCTCTGGGTGCTTTGCAGTGCTGGGCTGTCTGGAAATGCCAGCTTGGAATGGCCCCGCAGGGAGCCTGGTGGTGCCGCTGGCATGGGAGGGGCTGATCTGCTTGGTATTCTGGGGATACCAACCCACACTGCCCTCTGCAGAACGACTTTTATTTTACATCCTTCAGTTTTCCCAGCTGTGACACTTGGTGTGCAGCTACATTCTCAGTCAGGATATTCCAGGCTGTCAGGTTTTTGTAAATAAAATTTTGGATGTGATGGTGTCTGCATGGAAGGGTTAGATGGTATGGACTCTGAAGATTTATATATTTTTTCCTTTTGACTGTTTTGAAGTGTTCTTTTCCAACAATAGACTGTGGTTTTGGTCTTTTCTCTCTTTTTTTTTGTTCCCCATTCACCTCCCACTGAGAACCTGGAGAGCTGGAACCGATCTCAGCTGAGGTCCCAGCACAACTGGAGTGGGAGAAACAAGTTTGTCTGTATTAGGGCAGTCATGCCATGGGACACTGTCCAAACCCAAAGTTTAGACATATGTTATTTACTCAGTGTTTCCACACGCAGTAAAAGTACAGCTACAATTCAAAACAGCATCTTTAAAACACTGGAGGAAATGAATCATCCCGGGATCTCTCAAGATGGACGGAGGCTGCTGCAGCGAGCACTGACACTGAGAGGACTTTCCCTTCTTTGGGGTATCTGCTCTGACAATCCTTGGGGTTCCTCCTCAGCAAGGCCTGAATCCTGCTTGAAATGAAATTAAATAAAGCTCCTGTTAATCACGAAGCTCTGAGGAAGAAGGGACGATTTTGGCAAGTGTGTTTCCAGCATTGCCCTCTTGTGGCTGTGCCCGGTGGGATGGGAGCTCCGGGCATTCCTGCTGCTAGTTTTTGTTAATCCTGAGTGGCTTCGTGTCTTGTGGAGGTTTTTGATGTGGAAAGTTGAATTCTGTGTGGAGCTGATGTGGAAGGCAGGAGCTGATGGACTCCCACTGGTTCCACCAGACCTGCTGTGCCCTGTCACTGTGGCATCAGCAAAATTCATTTTTGTGCTTGTTACTCATTTATACCCAACCCAAGAGTAACAATGACTCCTAAGTCCTTTCACACCTTTGCCTGAGCCTGATGCTGCAGGAGGAGTGCAAGGCCACGCTCCCTGCCTCCCTTTTGGACTCGTTTTAGGCCACCTCTCCTGCTTCCCAGCCTTTCTCTGGCAATAATGTGCTGCTCTGCTCCTCTCTGTGTTACGGATCACAGATTGAACAACTTCTGTGCTGCTCAGGAATGTATCAGCTTGTTCTCTGGAGAAGAAGAGTTTGCATAAAGTTGCAGATGATTTCCTCTGAACAGGCAGGACCTGAGGACTGGAGGAAGAACATCTGTGTCATTTCCCTGCAGCTGACCACAGGCATGTCTTCACCACCTCCCTCAATGTGTTCTGCCTGTCACCAGCAGTTCTCTCTCTGGGACATAATTTGGGGAGGTAGTCATATTTTAATGTGCTGGTTTATGTCTTATGTGCTAACATAAGCACTCCTTAAATATTTTTTCAGCACTGAACAATGATTTGTGTTGGAGTGTAATTCAGGATTTATTTTTGCTCCCCAGTGAATGAAAGTGGTCGGTGGTTTCCACTGATCCAGCCTTCCCTGTGTGTGTTTAAGTGCATGATTCAGCTCTCACTAATGCTCAAGGCAGGGCTCTGAACCAGCTGATTGTATCAGCAGATTTCTCTGGGTGTGTTTCAGATGGCAGACCTGTCTAATCTCCAAAGCTTTCTCCTCTGGAAGTAATATTATCCCCAATTTACATCACCGCAACTGAGAGGAGACTCAGGGTTTTGTGTTGAAGTTTTCTGCCTGGGGTGCATCAGGCTGGAAGCTCTGTGTTTACCAAGTGGGTTGTATTCAAAAGGTACAGAACCCAGAATAGAGCTGATGTGACTCATAGTGCAAACAAACAGCTGGAAAAAGTGAACAATACTCAGATCTTCTGGGCCTTCCAACTTGCTCAAGTGGTTTAGTAGGAATCTTAACAAATGCAAAAAACCTACTTGCCAGTTGCACAGCTAATGCTGGACTTCGTGTCCTGGACTCTTGATCTGAGTTAATCAACTCTGTTTGAATATTTTTGGATTTGTGGCTTTTCTGGTAAGATGTAGCTGCAGGGAATGCCATTAACTGTGCTGCTCCTCATACAGGAGCTGAAATAGTTTGTGGAGTCACCATGGCTGGGGAAGGGGGAGGCTCTCCCATGCCAGTTTTTTCTTAATCCCAAATAACCTTTGTTTACTGGCTTCTTCAAGGGATGGAAGGAAAGGGGTTAGGTTTAGTTTTGTATATGTATGAATTTAGGGCTGTCTGGAGACTGAAAACTGAGCTAATCCATCACTTTAGATATTTTTCAATGCCTGTCCCCTTGGTAACAAAGCTGAAGTCCTGCCAGAGTTATTTTCAATGGTTTACTGAAGGATTATTGATATCCTATACTGGTTTGGCAGGGAATCTGAAAGAATAAACAAATATTTCCATTTTCAGGGTGTGCTGTCATCACTTTGGATCCTGTGCTGAACTTTCTCCGTGTTCAGCAGCATCTCCTGAGTTTTGGATTGTCAGAACTCAAGTGATCCTGTGCTGTTCACCCTCACAGGCTTTGTAAATTCATCAGAGTTTTTATGGGGTAGCAACAGATCAGAGAATAAAGAAATGGCTGTGTGGGTAGTCAGACAGTGTAGGCTGTGTTCAAAGTGCACAAAGAGCTGAACCTGAAGCAAACAAATAACTTTATTGGGGTTTTGGTTTGTGTGATCTCTTCAGTGTCGCCGTTTTAGACCTGGGGAATGCTGCCCTTGCTCTGGGCTGTTGCTGTGGCAAGTACAACCTGCAGATTTCCTCAGATTGATCGTGCCAGGAGGATTAGACCCCTTTGCCTCTTGCAAAACAAGGATTTAGGGTTTTCCTGTTGTTGCAGCAGAAATGCTTTGGTGATTTACCTCTCCTGGCACTTGGTATAGGCAGTCTGAAATGCTGTGAGATAAGGGAGGCTTTCTTTTTTGAGGACATATATTGTTATTTATTTGGAGCAGTTCATATTCTCCAGGCAATGTCTGGCAAATAAATAAAAGGAAAGAGAGAGTTAGTTGGGTAGAAATTCAAATGTTTGCCCCAAAGGTACAATAAGGATTGGTGCAGAAGGGGCATTTTTGCAGCATGACTGTAATGTGGATACAGACTACTCAGATTTACTGTTCTCCTCATATTTAAGAAATTCAGTCTGTATTTGCAAGTTATTTTGATGTTCTGCAAGTGTCATCCATGAAAATCAAAAATAGAGCCTTTGCCATGTAGAAAGGCAGGAATTGGTCCAGCAGAGAGCAGCAGGTAGTTTGGGTGCTCTGTGGTGAAATGCTGTTTTGGCTGGAGCCCTTCCTGTGTGCGTTTTGTTTATGCAGCAAATTTAGACAAATTATCTGAACCCATCACAAGCTGACGCTGGAGCTGCAAATGAGCACAACCACATGGGGATGTGGCCTACCCTTGTTTCTGTCTCATTTAATTCAGCCAAGCTTTCCTGAGCAGCCCTGTGCAGGCAAGTCCTGGCTGTATTTGTGGGTATATTCCGGTGTGAATTGCCACAAATTATGGCAAGTTAACGGGGCCTCATAAAAAATGTTGCACTCATTTTTCTCTTGTTAGTGGGCAGTTCCTGAATGAAATAAAGATTTTCTTTCTTTCCCTGCTGTGAGTATTGGATGATACTATCTTGTAGGAAGTTACTTTAGCTCCATCATTGAGCTTTAGATGGTGGTAGGTGTGAAGATGCGAGATTTGATGTGGAGGAACCACACATTAATTACTCCCTGTAATGGATTTTGCAGTGTGATGAGGTAGAGTAAGAGATTCCAGGCTCAATGTCCACAGGTTTTTCCTGAAGGGAGCAGGACATTCCTCTCAGTGCGGTTGTGCTGGGCAGTGCAGAACTGGGCAGCTCCTTGGCAGAAATTCAGAGGAGAGTGAAGACAAATGGCCCCAGTGCTGTGGTGTCAGTCTGCGAGGGCAGAGGGGACTGTGACTGATGAGGGGGAGGCACGGCCACAGGGATGAGTGAGCAGAGCACAAATGAGGAATTTAGGGAGGGAGGCAATGAGAGCTGTTTGCTACAAGCTGCAGGGTGGAGTAGGAAAGGTGGTTTGGGTTGGATACCAGGAGAGACAGGAGCTGAGTCCCAGATCGGAGGCAGTGGAGGCTGCAGCAGCAGTCGGGGCTTGCACAGCACCACCCCAGGAGGAGGCACAGCAGCACCAGGATTGCTGAGCACAGGGGCTGGGGGCCTCGCTGCCTTTTCTGCCTTCCCCTGAAGCAAGCAGCTTCCAGCCTCGGGGAGATCATCCCACACTTCCCTGGGGGGCGGCTCCAGGCTGCCATTGGTGTGTGGGCCACACACAGACTTTGATCCCTGTGTCGCCTTTCACTGGGCGCCCAGGAGCGAATCCCTGGGATTGTTCCTGCAGGCCAGACTCCATCCCAGCACATTCCCAGGCTGGCCTGTCCTGCTGGTGTGACTGCACATCTGGAGACCATAATGAACTTGTTGTCTTCCAATGGTTGCTCAAATCATTGGACTAATTTCCCTAAGTTCTTGTTTTCATCGCTGTGCAGCCAAGTGTCATTTAGCTGATCCATCTGCACTGAAATCCTGCATTCTAAGCCCTTTCCTTGTTTTCCTTGAACAACTTTCCTTTGCATAAGACATTGGCTGAGCACAGCACCCTTTCTGGCACCAAGCTGGACACTTTTATTAACAGCAGCTTGAGAAGTGCCTATTTTCCATGTCTCCATCAGGACACCCTTTTCAGTAGGGCCCTGGCGATCTCAGCTGGCAAATGCCCCCAGAACACTGTCCAGAGCAAACATCTCTGGGGCTTGATTTAACAATGCAACACTTGCTGCCAGCACTAATAACCCAAACCAGCTGTTGGGGTAGATTTACACCTATTCCCTCCAGGAATGGCTCAGATTAATTAATTTTATGAAAGAAGACTATAATATGCAATTTATGCACTGTAGCACTCTTTCCATTTTTGCCTGTATTTACATATTGCAGCTCATTTGCAATGCAAGCTTGGACATAGAAAAAGCCAAATTAATTAGAAGACAAAATAAACGGTTCTTCAAAAATATTGTATCTGCATATATCTGCAGATTACAATATCCTACAGTGGGATGTTAACAAAGAAGATTATCCTGGGCCTTTGTGCCTTCAGTCAGTGAGGTTTGCCCAGTTGTGGCACTATCCAGGTATTTAATTTAGTAATGAAAAGTCCAGAGTATTTTTCCATTTGGAAAGGACCCATCTCTTTCTAATGTTATGCAACCAAATAATTTTGGTTTGGGTTTGCTGGAGCTGCCAAAGCCTTTCACAGCTGCCTTCCTTGGAGTCAAGGTTCCAACATGTTTTTCACTGAGACTTAGACCTCTGACACTCTGAACTTCCTTCACACAGATCAGAAATACCAGCAGGACTAGCACATTGTTTTTATTGTCTGTTTCAGTTTGAGACTTTCCAGTGAAATTTTCAAAGGTACATTGCCAAGGTGACATTTCAAACTAAAATGCATCAGCTTGGACAAGAGAGCAGCAGAGTGTTCTCAGGAGAGAAGGAAAAAAAATGTCCTCATGGAGAGCGGAGAAAGCACAAAGCAGTGTCTGCACTTTCCTTCGTGGAAGTTTTGTTGTGAAGTTTTATGGGTGGAGGGTTTGGCCCCTTATTTAAGAATCTTTTGAGAGATTCTGCCCGTGGGAAGCTCAGCCTGTCAGGAATTCTCCCCTGGGTGTGTTGAGAGCAGCACAACTCCACATTGTATGGCTGCTCCGCTGCAAACACTTGGAAAATGTGATAGATAAACTTGTTGCAGTGTGAGACGGTGGGAAGAATAATCCTTTTATTGGTGGCAGATTGTTGGGGTGCTACAATCAGCCCTGTTGTAATTCCCTTGGGCTGGGTAGGTTTGATGGCTGTTGTGTTCCTGTCACGGGGTGTTGCTACACCCTCAGAAATACTTGTTGTGAAATTATCGGGTTACTGAATGAGCTTTTGTTCTGTCACCCACCAGGCTCTGAATGCTCTGTTGTGAACCCGGGAGCTGAAATTTATCAGCGCATCCCCAAACCCTCCTCTGAGAGTGGCGTGTGTGGAGGCTCACTCAGGTGCAAGGCAGGGCTGAACTCTGCTCCTCTGACAAGTTCGGGGAGCTGAGGGTGCATCCCCCAGCCTCAGGTTGCTCGGTTAAATCCTTGTCCTCCCCAAAGTCTCTTTCCCTGCATCCGCTGCCAGCTGGAGCCGCCGTGCTGTCCCTCTGCGTCTCATCAACTTGGCAGCTCTCAGCTGACAAAACTCTGCCTCTGTTGCTGATGTCTCTGAATTTCTCCCTGTGCGGGGACGTTTGGCCCGTGTGACCCCGAGCGCGCTGTCGGTAATGGATCGCACATTGTGCGGAGTGAGCGCCTGCCGGGCTCCGGGCGCAGGGAGAGGCTGGGGGAGGCTGTGGGATTCCAGCAGGATTGTTTGCACAAACGCGTTACGCCCCTGTGCTGCCGAGGGGGTGGGTGTGTTTGTCCCCGATAAAAGATTGGCTTCTGCCCTTCATCTTCCCCAGCAGCCAGAGGAGCAGGGAGCTGGGACTCCCCACAGCTCTGCGGGAGAAAGGGAGAAGCCCATTTGCTCCTAGAAATGGGCAGAAAGGACTTCAGTTATCTTTTCCTCGCCATTTTCTGCACAATGGCTCTGAAGCTGAACTGTGTCAGCTCCATGTCTGTGGCAGGGCTTGGATATGTTGTTACAGCAGCTGTTGTGCTTTCAGCTGTGGTAAGTGACAAACATCACAATTAAACACCGATAAACTGCTGGTTCCAGCTACTTGCAGGAGTCCCTCTCCTTTAACTCTGTCAGGGTTTTAGTGGGAATTTGGGAGGATTCAGGCTGACTGCAATCACGATGATAAAGTTCATTCTTCTCCCTCTTTGATATCTGATTTCAGCTTAGGAATCACTTTGATACCTAACTTGCTATTTTGCTTTCTAGTTTGTAACATTCTTTATTTCTGCCTTGAAAACTGAGCATATTTTACTTGTGTCCATCAGCTGCTGTGAACATCTTTGTCAAAGTACTGAATGTTTCTAATGCAATATTGTAATGTTTTCTTCCCTGTTACCTGATAGCACTCAAAGGCATGATGTGATCGATGGACTGACTTCATTGCCAATACACCAGAAATGTTTTATTTCCTTTCAGAATTATCAAAGTGAATTCTTTTTATAAGAGAGGAAAGTGTTCATTATGTTTGTTTAAAAAAAAAGGATATTGCACCGTGTTGATATATTGCATAAGTATGGCAATAAACATATTAAAGCAAAATTGCAATGTCCTTAGGACAGGATGTTGTGTAAATTAATGTAATTCCTACAAGGGAGCAGTTAGAGTAACAGCTCAGAAGAGCTTTAAGAAATCTGGTAATTACCTAAATATTCAATGATATTCACAGCATTTTCCATTTGGTTTTAGAAAATCATGTTTGTGCAAGATGTACAACATGTGGAGTTAAAAGAGGTTTCTTTCCAACAGCCTGGCATGTCAAGCTTCACTTATGTGCCACACTGAAAAGTTATAAATTAGTAAGGAAAATACAGAGATTAAAATCCAGAGAGAGAAAGAATAGAAGAGGATAAGCCAGGAATAAACTAGGAGGCAGAGGTGATTGGAAGTGAAAATTAACAGTGATCAATGGACAGGGATTATTTCCACACACATCCTTATTTTTTCCCCCCTTCAAAACTCAGTGCACGAGAAAAAAAGGAAACTTTCCACTTTTTGCCTGGCACAACAAGTTAAGAGATGAGAAGCAATTTAATTTGAATCCTTCCTTGTGTCCTGCACACTGAACAGCATCCTCTGTCTCACCCCCAGCCTGTCAGCATGGTGGAACACGCGGAGTTTTTGAAGGCCGGGAAGGAACCCGGCCTTCAGGTCTGGAGGGTGGAGAAATTTGATTTGGTCCCAGTGCCAAAAAACCTGTATGGAGATTTCTTCACGGGAGATTCCTACCTGGTGCTGAACACCATCAAGCAGCGCAGCGGGAACCTCCAGTACGACCTGCACTTCTGGTTGGGTGAGTGCTGGGAGTGGCCCTGCAGAGCCATTCTCTAAAGAGATTATTCTAGGAGCTCAGAGTGACCCCTGAGCCTCTGCTCCAACCACAGCCAGTAAATGTTACCCAAGGAAATAAAGAGCAGCACAGTGGGAATGCAGTTCTGGGTGTAAATAGCCCTACTCGTGACAAATTTGTGTGGTCTCTGCAATAGAGAGTGCAGCCACCTCTGATCCTAAACCAGCTTTTCCTGGGCAGTAGGACAGGTAAGTCCCTGTTCTGCAGAGGTTCACTGGGAAGACAAGATCTCAGCTGAAAGGTCTGGCTGAAATCCTTTGTGCCTGAAAGAAGGGAGGTCAGGTTCCTCCTGATCAGGGAGTGGGATTTTTCCCTCTCCTAACTGTGCTCTGCAGTCCATGTCACAGAGCACCGTGCCAAGGCTTTCCCCACTGCCTGCAAACCCCAGGGTCTTTGACAATATCACAGTCAAACCTGCTTTCTCCCCGTGTGTCTGCACAGTTGAATGCAGAGGCAGACCCTGCATTCCCTCCCATGTCTCTCCATGTTTCAGGTGATGAGAGCTCTCAGGATGAGCGTGGGGCTGCTGCCATCTTCACTGTGCAGATGGATGAGCACCTGCAGGGAAAGGCTGTGCAGCACCGTGAGGTGCAGGGCCACGAGTCCCCCACCTTCCTGGGATACTTCAAATCTGGCATCAAATACAAGGTGGGTGACAACTGACCCGAGTCTGCAAGAAATGGCATCCTGCCCAATTCCCAGGAGAGTGAGAATTGCTCTTTTTCCAGTTGCTTAAAACCCATTCTCAGCCAGATGTTTTCAATGAGTTGGAGCTGCACAGGGTGGAGAACAGCAGATCCCAGTGGGAGAGATTTGGCTGAATTAATAATACACAAGGAAAGCCCCAGAACATTTTAGGAATCAAGGTTTTGTTTTTCTTCGAGAGGCAGAGGAAAGAGCAGTCCCAAGGCACCTGGAATGAGTTTAAGAAGCAGCAAAGTTAATGGGAAACGCCTACCCAGGAGATTTGATTTCTCCCCACTTGCATAACAGTTTGACCTTGCAGTCTCTGTGCTTAGCCCACCCTCCCAGCATGTGCAATGTTTTGGTAAAGGAGATAAACAGTAGTGGGAGTTACTCCTCCCTGCCATCACAATAAAGTGGGATAGAAGTGAAAACATGCACTCAAGCAGTTGTGTCTGTTAGGAATCCAAAGGCACAAGAAAAGTGATATCAGGTCACATGCTTGCAAAGTGCTCACATTTCCTCACGTCTGAGACTTTCCTCATCTTTCTGATTTGTTTATTTCCCACTCACTTGTTGTTACTTTCATTCATTTAAACTTGGTTGTGCTTTTTTTGAGGGTAACTGACATGAGTCCTGTTGCCTGCATCCATAAATAATTCCCAGTGTCTATCAGCAGAGAAAGTGAATCTTGAGCTTGGGATAATTTCTGGTAGACAGGACATGTTATACACATGGGAATGCACTCTCCCCCCAGTCCTGCTGTGAATCTTTGCTCCTGTGTTTCCCCCCAGGCTGGTGGTGTGGCTTCTGGCTTCAGGCACGTGGTTCCCAACGAGGTCACTGTGCAGAGGCTGCTGCAGGTCAAAGGCAGGCGAACAGTCCGGGCCACGGAGGTCCCTGTGAGCTGGGACAGCTTCAACACAGGCGACTGTTTCATCCTGGACCTGGGCAGTGTGAGTACCACGGCAGAGGCGGGTGTGGCAGGATTCAAGGGCCAGGAGATGTCTGACACTTCACATAAGGGTTTTTTCCCCCCACTCTGCTGGAGCCATCCTGAAACGCTGTCATTGTTCAGTCCCTGCTGAGTCCTGTCTCATCTAGAGAGGTGTTGTCATGCTCTGACAGGACTTTCTCCTTCCCCAGAACATCTTCCAATGGTGTGGCTCCAAGAGCAACCGGCAGGAGCGGCTGAAGGCCACGGTGCTGGCCAAGGGCATCCGGGACAACGAGCGCAACGGGCGCGCCAAGGTCTTCGTGTCAGAGGAGGGATCCGAGCGCGAGGAGATGCTCCAGGTTGTTCCCTTTGTCCATTTGTCTGTGCTAGAGTGGGAATGTGGTGTGTGGAAGCAAAGTGGGGTGGGTGCTATAAACACACAGCTCAGTGCAGACCTGGCCCTCTGCCCTGCTGGGACATCAGAGGGAATTTGCATGATTGATCTGGAATTCTCTTCTATTCATTCTCTTGAGTGGAGTACCTGGGAAGGAGGATGCTCCTGGACTGGCTGGTAATGATTTTTGTCTCCCTCACAGGTCCTGGGACCAAAGCCCAATTTGCCAGAAGGAGTTTCTGATGAGACCAAAACCGACACAGCCAACAGGAAGCTGGCTAAGCTCTACAAGGTAATGAGGAACCCTGACATAATTCTGGGGGTGATCCTTGTGAAATCAGATGGAGGTGCAATAGCAGAGAGGAGCTGAGCTGCTCTGAGTCCTACTCCTGCCTCACTCTGCTTCTTTAAAAGTTTTGTGTATGAACCTTGGTTGCTTACACTACATGTCCATGTATTTCTGTTGCATTTATCACCACTTATGACTGTAGTGAGACAGGATAGGACTTTCAGGAATTTTTGAGAGAAAGGTGGAGCATGAAACAAATGAAGGGAAGAGGGAACTTTCCTCTGTGCTGCCAGGCATTGTGTTAGGAGGGTGAGAGGAAAGAACTAGGAACAGTGAGCCTGAGAATCAGGACCTGCCCCTTTCTAACACCCAGATGAAGCCATGACTTGGAAGGTGCCCTTTGCCATCAGCTGTGTGAGTGGAGGAGAGTATCTAAAACTTTTTGGGAGGAATCTTCTCTAAGCAGCCTCCAGTATCCACAGGGTGAATATCTGCTAAGATGGTTTGTTAGGTGGCACTTTATGCATTTGTCAGTAGAGGAACTCAGATTTTTAACCCCACTTGATACAGAGAGGCTGTTCCCAGTTATCTTCCAGTCCCTGCATGCAGTTGGTTTGCTTTAGAAGATATTTCCTTTGCACTGAGGATATTTCCCATTTTGGACCAATCTCTCTTTGGTCCCAGCAGTGTCTGCTTTGCTAGAAATACTTGAAATCTTCAGTGTTATGTTTCTGCCATACTGTTGCTGTGTCAGAGGTATCCTGTTTGAAAACAATAGTGCCTGCAGCAGCCAGTGCATTCAAATGGATTTCCCTTCCCCTCCCTGAGTTCTGAACGGAGCAGGAGGGAGCAGAGGGTGCCCTGTGTGACCTCTGTGTGTTGTCACAGGTCTCCAATGGGGCTGGGAACATGGCAGTGTCCCTGGTGGCAGATGAGAACCCCTTCTCCCAGGCAGCCCTGAGTACAGATGACTGCTTCATCCTGGACCACGGCACAGATGGAAAGATCTTTGTTTGGAAAGGTACCTGAGAGAACCAGGGAGAAAAGGATTAATATCACAAATAGCAAGGCAGTTGTTCTCTCTCAGCCATCACAACAGGCACAAAAGAGATTGAACAATGGTCATTTGTTATTTGGCATCATTTATCTGGAAGGCTGGGCCCTTCTACTTTTGCAGAAGGTCCCGGGACAGTTTCTTCTCTGGGTAAAAACCCTGACCCCCTTTCTCTCTATTTTCATTAAAGGCAGAGGTGCCAACTCTGAAGAGAAGAAGGCAGCACTGAAAACAGCCTCAGAGTTCATTGACAAGATGGGTTATCCCAAACACACCCAGGTAAGGACCTGTGGCAGCCCCGAGCACCGGGGTCCCTTTTGTGCCACATGGGCCAGGGACAGGAGCACGGGTGGCTCAGGTGATGTGTCCCTGTCAGCCTTTCAAGTAGCTCCTGTTGTGGGAGATCTGCTGTGTTTTGGGAGATTCTGCAGTGCTGCTCCTGGGCTGAAGCAGCATTTACCCCAGCACAGCTGGCAGTTAAACTTTCTTCCTCTTAGATACTCTTTTACCTTTTCCATCACCTCTTCTAAGAGTGAAAAAGAGGAGTAAATAAACCTGCTGTTCCTCGGGAGATGGTTCTAAAGGCTCATTCCTTTCAGATCCAAGTCCTCCCTGAGAGTGGTGAGACACCTTTGTTCAAGCAATTCTTCAAGAACTGGCGGGACAAGGACCAGACAGAGGGGCTGGGGCAGCCCCACGTTTCTGGCCACGTTGCCAAGATTGAGCAGGTCCCTTTCGACGCCGCCACCCTGCACAGCTCCAAGGCCATGGCTGCCCAGCACGGCATGGAGGATGATGGCTCTGGCAAGAAACAGGTCAGTGGTGGCACAGTCCTTCCAAACTTTTCTTTGCCACTTGGTGGCATTGCTGCAAGAGAAACGAGACAAATGGAGGCTGGGGAGCCACCAACATAGGTCTTGTAGCTACTGGGGGAATTTCTGACAGCAAAAATAGCAGGAGGGTCTTGAAAGCCCTGCAAAAAAAGTTAGGTTGATGCTGAGTCCATGATTTCCCAGCACTGTGGACATGGCTTTATTCCTCCTCCTCCTGGTTATTCTCCCTGTTGCCATGTCTTGGAGCACCTGGGTTCAT
Organism: Acrocephalus scirpaceus scirpaceus; assembly: GCA_910950805.1. Lineage (NCBI taxonomy): Eukaryota > Metazoa > Chordata > Aves > Passeriformes > Sylviidae > Acrocephalus > Acrocephalus scirpaceus. The sequence continues at coordinate 2,042,398 of OU383790.1, read as the reverse complement.
GACTCCGAGCATTGCAGCAGGGGTGGAGTTGCGCTCGAACGGGCTGGGGGCTGTCCGGAACCCCACAGCGGTCCCGGCCGAGGTTTGGCTGTTTAAAAACGCCCCGAAAGCCTCAAAGCTCCGTTCGGGACCAGCCGCTGGAGCGGACGGGAATTGTCCCGTCAGGTCCCGGCAGAGGGCGCGGCAGCACCGCCAGCTCCGGGCTGCGGAATTTGGGGATAACGGGCCGGCAATGGGCTCGTTCTGCAGCGCCTCTGCTCCTCTCCCGCCAGATCTGGAGAATAGAAGGCTCCGAGAAGGTGCCGGTGGACCCCGCCACGTACGGGCAGTTCTACGGCGGGGACAGCTACATCATCCTGTACGATTACCAGCACGACGGGAAGCGGGGACAGATCATTTACACCTGGTACGGGACTGCTGGGGCTGCGTGGGGCTGCGTGGGGCTGCGGGTCCACTCGATCGAAAATCCATCACTGCTGGTTCCCGCTCTCAGAGGATCTTTGGGGGATAAAATTTCACTCTGGATAACTTTCCCTTGCAAACAAAACAATACCAGAGGTCTGGAATGTTTCATTTGAAGTGGAACAATGGAGGGAATTACTGTGTGAGCTTTTTTTTTCCCATTTCCCCCCCACCCCTGGTTATTACTCCCTTCTTTGGATCAAGCTCTGCTTATCTAGGAAAGTGCTGCTTATCTAGGAAATGTTCTTATCTCCCCCTGTACTCGCTGTGCTACAATAGAGGATAAGGAATTTCTCCTTTGTGTTGAATGAAGTGCTGCAGAGATTCTGTAACACAGGGTTTCCTTACCTCCTCTTGATCTCTGTAAGGAGTGTGTGTGGGGGGGGAAAGGCTGAGAATAAAGCTGGGATTTGGACTTGTTCTCCAGGCAGGGCGCTGACTCCACACAGGATGAGATTGCAACCTCTGCATTCCTCACGGTGCAGCTGGATGAGGAGCTGGGAGGCAGCCCTGTGCAGGTAAAGAGACTCAGCAAAAAACAACCCCAACACTGGGGGAATAAAGAATATAAAGAATATTATAGAATTAAAAATATAAAGAATTCTCATAGAATATATAGAATAAGGAATGTAAAGAATATTAAAGAATTAAACACCTGGCCCAGCTGGGTGCTCTGTGAATATCCCAGCTCAACAGAGGGTTGTAAAAGCCATTTCTGGTTGTCTCAAAACTGACAGCAAGTTTCTTTTTCTTCAGAAACGAGTAGTGCAAGGGAAAGAGCCCCCTCACCTGATGAGCATGTTTGGTGGAAAGCCCTTGGTTGTTTACAAGGGTGGAACCTCCAGGGAAGGAGGCCAGACTGCACCTGCGGCAACGCGGCTGTTCCAGGTCCGCTCCAGCACCTCCGGAGCCACCAGGGCAGTGGAGGTACGTGAGGGAGGTCAGCCCTGGTGCTGTGTGTACAGGACCCATTGGAGAGTTCAGTTCCCTCTGTGGAAGGGGAACACGGGCCAGGATAGGGGTTCAGAGCCCCCCTGCTCTGAAAGAAAACGCACACAAACTCCTCTGTGCAACAACAAAGGGGAGATTAAATCCTGGGGAGGAGAGGGCAGTGGGTAATGGCTGCAGGAACGTCCCAAGTTTCCAGGTTCAAGAGGCCTGTCCTTGTTGACACAGGGGAGTTGGTGTTAATGATTGATCAGTGTTGGTGGCAGGGACTGCTCTGCCATGGGCTCCTTAATCTCCTGCCATAAGCACCAGGACTGGCACAATGACAGCCAGGGGTTCCTGCAGGTCATGTGTACCTGTAATCACACACTGAAACAGTGATTTACTCTTCCCATGTGGAAAATCTAACTCATCACTTGGATACAGGGAATACACAACACACCTGACAGCCTTACATGCTCATATGGAAAATCTTGTTTGCAGTTTATTCAACTGTAAGTTCTGGTTTGATTTTGAGGTAACAGGCTCTGTGTGGAGGATGGGTACATCTGACACCTGCAGTGTTCCTTCTTTTCAGCTGGATCCTACAGCCAGTCAGCTGAACTCCAATGATGCCTTTGTCCTGAAAACTCCCTCTGCTGCCTACCTGTGGGTTGGCCAAGGAGCCAGCAACGCTGAGAAATCAGGAGCACAGGAGCTGCTGAAGATCCTGGGAGCTCGCCCAGTACAGGTTGCTGAGGGCAAAGAGCCAGGTGAGGGGGTCACAGTGGAGTCTGATAATTTCTGTGTAGCTACACATCCTCAGCAATTATTTCATGGATATTTTGTCTCCCAGAACAAGATGATGTGGACATGGGCAAGAGGGGCTTCTCTGGGGTATTTTCAGTGTTTAACAGCACTTTCATGTACATCTGCAGGCCAGTGGGACTTTCTGACCTAGAAGAAATGCCTCAAGCCCTGCCCAAACCATAACCCTGGTGTGTGTTCCATGAGCAGGAGAAGCATCAGCCTCTCTTTTCTGTTTGCAGACAATTTCTGGGCAGCCCTGGGCGGCAAAGCTCCGTACCGCACCTCGCCCCGCCTCAAGGACAAGAAGATGGACACGCACCCCCCGCGCCTCTTCGCCTGCTCCAACAAGAGCGGCCGCTTCACCGTGAGTGTCAGGGGATCCATTCATCACCCACCTCAGGCCCAGCTGCCCTGAGCCCCCCACCAGCAGTTACACCTGATCTTTCTTAGTGTGGTTTGTCCTGTACAGGTAAAGTGATGCTGGAAGCCTGTGCTCATCTTAACCCTCTGTTTTCCAGATTGAAGAAGTTCCTGGAGATCTGACTCAGGATGACCTTGCCACAGATGATGTGATGCTCCTGGACACATGGGATCAGGTGTGTCACGTTTACACAGGGACAAGAGGAGTAAAGAATAGGCACAGATTGGCTCTAGATTGAGACCTGAACCACAATAGCCAGAGGTGCTGTTGTACTACAGATTCAGCACACATCAGCCACAAGGCAACTCAGAGATGAACTTTGATGTCTTATGGAAAAATGTTCAAACATCTGCTATTTTCCCCTGATACTAATTATTAGTGTAGAACTTGTTCAAAGGTCTACAATTCATGTAGATAAAATGGAGGCAAAAACCTTCCCATTATTGATCAATAGAACTTTGGTCATGTTGGTCAACAGCTCAGGCACACCGACATGAGGATTTTCTGGTTCGTGTCACACTCTGTTCACTGAGGCTTTATCTAAATTATCCCTTCATAAAGAGAAGGATTGTTGCTGAAGTAATTAATATTTTTATCTTTAGGTCTTTGTATGGATTGGGAAAGACGCCCAAGAAGAAGAAAAGACTGAGGCACTGAAGTCTGGTAATGTCACATTTTCCTCTCTGAACTATCCCTTTCTCATTTTCTGAATGTGTGATCATGACTCACGCAATTCACATTCTGACAGGCATAGATAAAACCATAGGGTACAAACTTTCAGTGGGCATTTTTGTTCAGATGGCCAATGTGAAGCTGCCTCTCTGGCAGCCATTTAGCCCCAGTGTGGCTGCTGCTCTGCAGGCCTGGTGCTCAGTGAGATCCCTCCCTGTGTCCCCAGCCAAGCGCTACATTGACACAGACCCCTCCACGCGGGACAAGAGGACCCCGGTGACCATTGTCAAGCAGGGCTTTGAGCCTCCCACCTTCTCTGGCTGGTTCCTGGGCTGGGACGATGACTACTGGGCTGTGGATCCCCTGCAGAGAGCAATGGCTGATGTGGATGTGTGAGGAATGTTTGAAACAAAGTTCAGTGCCTTCAGTGCCTTCAAGAGCTCCTTCCTCCTGCAGGATGTATGTTAACGAGGGAATGATGTTAATAGCCAATTAGCTGTGCAATAATTTCCGAAAACAATCATGACCAGTCATTGACCCTACTCCTTGCTTTGATTATATTTAATACAATAAAGCTTGTATGAAATATGGGAAGAACAGAAATGTTGGGGTTTGTTACGAAGAAGAAAACATTAAAGAGCAGCTGTGGATCCCATGTTTGAACACATCTTAGAAACCAAAACCTTCTTTGTGCCATCTTTTGCGCATGGATTTTTTACTAAAAGGTTACAGAGATTATTTTGAGGAGTTTGGGGCTGCTTTGCTTTCCCCTCTTCAGAATTATATGCATTTGAGACCCTGATAAACAGTATTTGACTCTTTCAGAAACTCACTCATTAGTAAACAGCATGTTTTTATTCAGGATGAGAGCAGAAAGCATCTTGTGGTGTCAACAAGAATTCACAGGGGTGGCACCTGCAGCAGGAGCAGCGGGAGTTACAGAGTGACTCATCTTCCCTAAGGATTAACTTGGAGCTGTGCAGTTGCTGTTTCCCACTCGAAGTGCCTGAGCATAGCAATGCTAATTATTCCAGCTTTGTTAACTGATTCTCCTGCTCTCAGCCAGAAGTAAAGCTCATCTTACATGAGCTGCCAACTTGAAAAACACAGAGTATATTCCTTTGGTGATGCAGAGAAAAACCTGCCCAACAGACAGGCAGAAAAGCAACAGCACTTGGGCATCTCCTGCCAGTGACAAAGGCACAGCGTGTCGAGGCACAGGTACCCAGGCCTAAAACACCTGTAAATACAGAGCTGATTGGAGCAGAGAGGGCATAAGAAACAACATGGAGTTATGGTGGCCAGTGGGAGAAGGGCACTTACATCACTGATCTTGGGGTTTCAGTTCCATTGCCACGTCCCAGAATTTAAAGATGTCAGACTCAGTGCTGGTGGCAGCCTGACGAGCCTTCCCCATGCAGCTTCCAAATCTTCTCCTATTTTTCTGTACTACAGAGGTACAAAACAAGAAGTTTAACAGCTTGGGTTATGTGAGCTGAGGCTCAGCTGCTTTGGGGATGAAGTGTAAGCCCTTATTGACACAACAACCACTCCAGGTCTGCACAGAGCAGCACCAACAGGTAAAGCACCAGTGCAGCACCTTCTGTTAAACACCACTCTTCCCTGCTAGTTACAGACATGCCATTTCCTAGAGAAATAAGGTTTAGGTCTAGATAAAATGCAGCACTTTGGTTTTTAAAAAATATTTTTAGGAGAAACAGATACAGGCAAAGCCTTTTCAGTGCTTTAAAGCAGTGTAACTCTGTACAGACACAGTCCCATAACAACAGCAGCCCATCAGTGACCACAAGCATGTTGTATCCATAACTACGGCATGTTTGTGCCATTCCTGGGTGGCAGAAAGACAGAAAGTTCCACTAGCAACTGTTTCTCATCAATGAGGACTGGTTTAGAGAGCTTGAGCCTGATTTTCAGGAGTCCCCAAGACACCATTCCACTGCCCTTGCAGGGCTACAGACCCATTTTGTAGAAGGAATAATTCCAAATTTTGGATCACCTCTACCAGAATTGGTTTTCTATTCTGTTTGAAAAGGAGGTTTTGGATTAGAGGTGTCCCATCCAGAACAATATGGATAAAGTTTATTTAAGATCACAACTTGCTTGTACTCCTTCTGAGAGGTTTTCAACTTCAAACATTGCGATTGCCCACATTCACAAACATTACATACAAGTTCTATAACACACTCAGTAAAACAAAAAGGTTCCTCAGCAAACCCACTTTGCTAACACTGCCACAAGCTACACTATACAGGGAATTCAGTGCTGCAAACATGGGCTGACCCCAAGCTCACCCCTCCCCGAGCCTCTCTACTCCTTCAGACCTAGGAGGCCCTGCAGGATGTTTATGGGCAGGGGGAAGACGATGGTGGAATTCTTCTCGGCAGCGATGGTGGTCAGGGTCTGCAGGTACCGGAGCTGGAGAGCAGCAGGAGACTCTGTGATCACCATGGACGCCTCCTTCAGCGCCCGGGACGCGTTCATCTCCCCCTCGGCCGCGATCACCTGGGGAGGCAAAACCAGTGAACCTGAACTCGTCCTGCACAGGAGGGACAGGGAATGCACAGGCTGATTTCAGCCCTAGGCAGGCACCAAAGGCACTGCCCAGAGCCCTGGGAAGTGACCTGCCCTGGGCACGTGCTTTCACCAGGCACAAGCCACCCCTGGCCCCAGTGCCTGCTATCCTCCCATCCAGAATGCAGGCTCACAAAAGCTGGCATCAGGTCTTAAGAATGCAATGCAAGCACTTATTCTATCTTTAAAAGCTTTTGTGTTTCTTTCAGCACTGCCTCTCAAAACCAGAGGGGTGAAAATACTTTCTCCCTCAAGCTGTACTTTTTTGTATCTACAAGGGCTTAGAGAGGGAATGGTGTATTTCTTACTTGGGAAAAACCAAATGCAGCCCCCAGGCTGATGTCATTACCTTGGCTCTCGCCTCCCGGGCAGCCTCTGCTTCTGCAGCCATGGCTCTCTGCAGCTGGACTGGCAACTTCACATCCTTGATCTCCACACGTTCCACCTTAATGCCCCAATTGTCTGTTGCATCATCAAGTGTGGCCTACAGAAGGCAGGACAGGTAAGTGAAGCCACACACCTGGCTCAAACTAATGCCCAGATTTGAAGAATGACTAATGAACCAAATGAATTCTCTTCAAATTTGCAGACTTTCAGGGCTTTAGTATTTGTAGTATGATTTGACAGCTGTAAGAGCTCAACTGTTTTAAACTGACAAAACCCCCCAGAGCTTGATTAATGTATTGAAGGAATTCTGTGGCAGTTTCCTTCAACAGTGAAGGACTGACACAAGGATCCAGGGAAGCCCTCCCTGTATCCCTCGTCCTCATGTGCTAGCCCCACTGACCCTTAGTGCTTTAGTCCCTCATTCTTATTTTACAGCGTGCCCTCCCAAGAGGGCTTTGCCTACAGCTCCAAATCACAGCTTATCACTTAGAGATAAAACAAATCCACACCTTTAAGTTATCCATGGGATTGCTGCTTAACCTGCTGTTTGATGGATTGCTCCAAGCTGCTCATACCTGCATGCTGTGTGCAATTTCCTCACGGTCAGAGAGGATCTCAGAGAGGCTTTTGGTGCCCAGGACATTCCTCAGGGTGGTCTGTGCCAGGAGCCGGGTGGCCGAGTCGGCGTTGGTGATGTTTGCCACGGCCAGGGTGGCGTTCTGCACCCTGTAATAAACCACTCCATCCACGTTAATCGTCACCGAGTCCTTGGTCAGGATCTGAAAAGCAATGGGTAAAGTACAGAATATTCCATTAATACAAGGTTAATCATTATGACAATCCTGTATTTGTTTTACTACACCAAGTCCTGGTTTCCCACTGTCTTGAAAACAGAAGTCCCTATACACATATGCTGCATGTGAACGTGTCCCAGTGTTCACAAATTTCCCAGTACAGCTCTGCAAAGCAGAGACTAAATATGGGATTCGAAACTTCTCAGGGAAAAATACATTCCATTAGCTTCTCCCTTATGCTATTTTTAACCCACTTCCTCGAATTCACAGAGGGATTTGCAAGTCATACCAGTGACCGGAAAAAGAGAAAATGCAGAAATTATTTACTCCGATATTCATCTCCACTCAGGAAAGTTTAACCAGTGAATCTGGCAAGGACCAGGCAGGTCCCCATGCTGTCTTTCAGTGAGGTTACATCAGGGCTGTGTGAGGCAGCCTGGCAGCAGGGCCGTGGGGAATGTGCTGCAGAATTGCAGCCTCCTGGGACTGGAGGGTGCCACTGCACACGGGAGCTCAGAGAACCAGAGCCATGCCCAGATTTGCCCTTGTTCCATGGTACACAATTACCTTCAAGATTTACCTGCCCTGTCTCTTCCCAAACTACCTCTTTTAGCAGGCTTTTCATAACACAAAAGCTAAAGAATGAGTAGCATGCACAGAAATCGTGTTGAACAAATAAAAATGGATTTCTGCCTCTGTGTAAAGAACACAAACAAACCTAAATCCATAAGCGTAATTTAATCAAGTCAAAAGAAAAACCGGATTTCTGATGACCTCACTAATGGTACATCAGCAGCTGCAAGCACATTCTGCCTGCCAGTGATTAGGTTTCTCCCAATTACCCTTTAGAGTGTACCAGGACAGCTGCCATTTGTCTCAATCTACAACTAACCATGAGCAACAAACCCACGAGCAGCTGTGACAGCAAACAGATGTGGGACACAGGTTGCATGGAGCATCTCTGTCTCACAAAATGCACCTGATACATGAGGGATGCAGTTATACCCATCAGGATACAATTGTTCACTAACTTATTTTTAGAGGGATGGTTGGGTTTTATTCTTCCATATCCATTGAGTTAGTTGGCAGCACTGGGTTCAGCTGGCTTAATGCTCCAGAGACATTCTGCTACAAAGTTAGGATGTCCAAGGAAAACCAGGCTAGAAATCAAAGTAAGTTTTGTGTTCTTTAGGAGTAGCAGCATCCTCATCATGTTCCAGGGCAGGGCACAGGAGCCATGTGCACACAAACCCAGCAAAGGGAGCTGAGCACTCCTTCCCCCAGCTACTATAAATAGCATTTGATGTATATTCCAATTTCATCCCCTTACTTGAGCCAGTTTATACATGTAGATAAATTGGCACAGGACAGATCCCTGCTGTGCCTGGAAATCTTCCAGATTTCACAGAAGCAATTAGGGAATGTTGTATGAAGCCCAGCAGCCTTCATTCCAAATCCCTCCCATTCCAGCTCTCAGGCAGTATTCAATTATCTCATTTGGTCCTCAGAGCATCATCTGTTTTCTTTCAGTGCTCTTCCCTTACTGGATGACATTTCTGTGGGATATATGTATTCTTCACAATACATTGCACCTGCACAGGGAATCTGTATTCAAACTGCACATTACCCAGTACTGAGGGGGGAGAAGGAAAAGCAAAGTGCACAAAATTCTGCAAGTACTGTAGTAGATGCAAAGGCAAATGCAAACTCACCTCCTGAGGAGGGATATCAAAAGAGATGGTTCTCATATCAACTTTGATGAAGCTGTCTGTGCAAGGCAGGACAAAAAACAAACCTGTGCCAAAAAATCCATTCAAGAAGATGTGAAAATGGGTCATTAAAACTTGTTACTGCAATAAACTGAAATCCAACTGGCTATGCAGCTCTTTGTGAGGGGCTCAGCAGCACAACACTTGTTAGTGGCTTCCAAACCAAGGTAAGATTTCCAAAAATGCATGCTGAGAAACTTCAATTTATCTGGGTATCATTTACTTAAGAGATTTTTAACATTTGGAAATAAAACAGTCCCAGAGCTATTAACAGCTGCTTTTAAAAATGTCCCCCACATAGTTACTTGTGGGGCCCAATTCTGGTAAGCATCAGCTTCCTGCCTTCTGCTCTGGTACCTCACTGAGATTCTGCAGCTTTACAGCAATGTGGAACATTGCAAAGCCTGGTGAAAATGAAGGGAGAAGCCCTTGCCCCTTTGTGTCACTTAGAGCAGCAGGAGCAACAGCTCAAAGTAACATTCTTGCAGATCTCAGAGTTTCTAATACACACAGGCAATTTGTCAAAACTGTCAAATACTTTACTGGCTTCTGTTACTTCTGAAGGACATCAAGGCTTTCAGACTCATTGGGTTTAACTGATACATCAACTTCTTTTTTCAAGTAAGCCATTTGAAAACTCCCTTTACATTTAGTGCTTTTGATTCTGCCTGCAGATCATATATTAACAGAGGAGACCTGGGTAAAATTAAGTTTGCTGGCTTCTCAATCCAAAGTATGAATCAGAACCTTATGAGCTGGAAGGGACCCACGAGGCTCATAAAGTCCAATCCCTGTTGTAACACATCCTCTTACTGGAAGTAACAGAATTGTTGAGAAATCCATTTGCCACTTTACTGCACTGTTTCTATACCATTATTGTTTTACTGATGACTAATTGGAATAAATTGCTATCCAGGACATACCTGGTCCCTTCGCTCCCCCTTTCAGGATGCGCCCAAGTCTGAAGATGATGGCCCGCTCGTACTCCTTGATAATCTGGAACAGATTGTTGGATGTCACACACGGCTTTCCATGTCACATGATGGATTCCAAATTATGCACACACCAGGCTAGGACAGGCTTGAGTCTCAAATTTAATACACATTTCTCTACTGGCTGCTTTTGAGAATTTTAGCCTAAACTTAATTGTCAAAAAGGAAAGAGCAAAAGGAACAAATCAGGACAATAGTCCACAAGAAATATTTCTCAGACTCTCAACAGGATGGCACCTGGGCAGGCCCAGGCACCAGCAGCAGCTGTCAGGAGTATCCTGGCAACAACACAACAAAGTGCAGCATTTGTGACCCAGCAGGAATTTTTCCAGCTCCAATTCTGATGCCACATCAGCCAAGCCAGGAGGAAATAACTCCTCCTGCCTGGAAACTGCAAATATCAACCTCAGAGTGATCACAGACAGCACCGTGTCTTCAAATGTGTCACATGCAGCCACAGCTATGTACATAATTACAGATTTTTACATACTTCATATTTAGATGTGTGATACACAGGGAGAGATCTCCTTAAAAAATAAAATATCAGTTCTCTTAGAGTAGTTATGGGTTCTTGCAATTATTCTGATCCTTCAAATGAGCTTATTTACTAATGACAGCTGGGCAGATGTAGTAAAGGTGTCAGTGCAGGAATTATTTTGACCAAATATTGGAATACCATTTTTATTTTTGTTTGAAGATGAATGTCCTGAAGTGCTGGGGTCTACTATCTACTGTCTGCTGTAACTCAAGAAAGAACAGAGTTGGATTAATTTGTGTTTAGAACAGGTAAATCCAACTGAGAACAACAATAGCCAGTCTGCATTGCTTAAAGTTTTAATCCAACTTAGCAGTGAATGATTTTACCTTTATGCACATCCATACTGAGATAGGAAATGTAAGAACAGTGAAGACAACCGAGGTGATCACCAGGATCCATCCACATATACCAATGCCAGTATCACCATCATCTACAAAAGAGCAGAAATTTTCACCTTTTTAAACCCAAGAGTGCCTATTAAAATGTCTAAATTGGATATTTATGTTGAATGTTGCTTGAAATAAGTCATTGTTAGCACTGCTCCTCTGGCCAAATGCATTAGGTTTAGATCAGAAATCAAATGAAAAGCCAAATTCTGCTTTGATTTTCACCAGTCTCTAAGTTGTGCAAGAGCTGAGGACAGAATGCTGTCCAAGCATTTATGCAGAAGTGTACCAACATTTAAGTTTCAATTCTCCAATGCCTTTCTCTCCCTAAGTTTTTCTAGCAGAGTGACTCACAGGCAGCAGTGGAAATTGCATTCCTTTGTTTTCTGAGAAGTCAGAGGAACCTCATGTAAGGGGTAAAACACAAATACCCCACAGCCTGCCAGCCTTGGGACAGCATCATTAGAACTTGGGTTCTGTTCCAGCTGTCACAGGTACAGATCTAAGGAAACCACAATTCTCAGACCTGTTGGAAGTTGGATGAGGTACAAGATTGGCTGGATGTGAAATAAAGCCTCCATAAAGAATTTCTTGGTCAGAAACTCCTCATGCCTTATTTCTCTGTCAGCTGAAGGTAACTCTGGGATCAAATAAACTGCTGGTTTCAAAAGCTACCCAACCAAAGCCATGACAGAATGTGGGCTGGGAGGCATTCACAGAGCTACAGGAAGTTTCTTATCCTGCCAGCTAAAACCCCTAAGGGGCTGCCAGGAGCTTGCTGCCAAGCAGGGATGTCCCAGGGTGACACCCAGCACTCACAAACATCATCTTCCTTCTCTGGAGATTCGGAACTTCGTGTACAAGTCACACCTCAAATTATTTCAAATTTCAAGATTGAGCAAAGAGGATGCTTTATTTAACCAATGTGTTGTTTTTCACAATATAAGAAAGGAGAGAGATGCTGTCTTGTGGAAAACTTTGAAATACAGGAAACATGCCTGGCATTTGTGGGATGAGCTAGTTCTGAACCATCTCAGCACTGGGATAACTTCATCAAGAGGCAATTCTTGCCAGATTTCTCAGTGAAGCTCATTGGCACTGCGTCCTGAGAGCAGCCAGCTCAAAGCACTCAAGTGGGAGTGACAGAGGTGGTGCAGAGGTAACGCTGCAGCTCCTGGAGGTGACCCCCATCCCTGCCCACCCCACAGGCAGAAAACAAACCCCGCACTCACTGATGGCTGACAGGATCCCTACACCTGCCACTGGAGTTTTCTCCTGAGCTAAAAGGCAGGCAAGCCCACACTTTGGATTTATCGCCTGCTGTGGTGGGCAAATCTAAGCAGGCAATTTTAAAAAATGCAAATATTCCTGAGCAACCTCTTCAAGAAATAAACTACAAGGAGAAATACTATTAAAAATTAAAAAAACTTAATTGAGTCAGCCTTCAATGCCTTTAACTGGAACTGACTGGAACAGTTACCGTTACTTCAGCAAGAAATTATCACTTGGACCATTCAAACTGTATTAAGAATTTATAATACACAGTGCTGGAGGCTAAGATGAAAGGGAAAGTTCTCATTAAGCTTGAGGTGTGGCACACGGTTCATTTGTGATTTATTTCCTTCTGCAAAGACTCCACAATCCAAACAAGACACCACTGTCAAACATCAAAAATGTGCCCTGACTGAAAACAAAATGCCAATTTCAAAGTGAACTAGATGTCTTCACAGATGCTTCTCAGAGCATTTCACATGGGAAATACCCAAAATTACGACATCTGATAACCAAAACTAACTCTAATGCCAATTACTCCATAATTTATTGTGATCGCACGAGAGCTGCAGGAGAAACCACCTCAGCAGCGTGTTTGGGAAAGGCTTGCAGAGACAAGATTGCCACCAAAGTGACCATGGCGAGGTATTAATAACTAACATAGCTACACATGAAACGCAGATCCTCTCCAAGGATACCAGAACCAGCATGTGCCATTGGGCATGAGGCCCAAAGAGATCCACAGTTATTTATACAACAACTCAAATTACCCAGCCAAAGGCTCCGTACACAAAGCCAACTTATAAATACATTTCCTTCTCCGGTTGCAAATGAGGAAATCATGAAATAAATCAGGGCTTTTCCGCTGCCTGTTTCTAAACAATGGAAGTAACAGGAAAATATTCCAGCTTCCATTGAGTGAAACTTTTGCCATCTCAGTGCATCTCCAAAACGTCCTGAGCCACCTCACACACCAACACGTTCTAACTGGAAGACCAAAACTCATGTCAATAACGATAAGAAGAAGTAAAAATTCAGTGTAAGTCAATGCCCCACCTGAGGACTTCTACCACTTCCTCCAGTCACACCTAGACAGGATTTGGCTGCGGTGAAAAGCCACAGTAGTGTACAAAGACAATCTCTAAGTTCTCCTTGTTCTCGTTATATGGTGCAGCGCCCCGGGGATTTCTTCTGTTGACTCTACTTGCCATTATTTACATAGTTTTCCCCTTAGCAATCCGAGTTACTGCACGCGAAAGGAAACCACAGAAACCCACCCGGGTTACGCCACCGGGGCGGCTCAGGGTGATGATCCGACAGCGTGAGGACCTGCCGGGAATCACCACCTGCGGCCACGTTACCCCAAGGGCCAGCGGGGTCAGCCCCGCGTTAACCGGGGCTGGGGGCTCAGCATCCCTCGTTAACCGGGGCTGGGGGCTCAGCATCCCTCGTTAACCGGGGCAATGGGCTCAGCATCCCCCGTTAGGCGGGGCTGGGGCGGCTCAGCATCCCCCGTTAACCGGGGCAATGGGCTCAGAATCCCCCGTTAGGCGGGGCTGGCGGCTCAGCATCGCCCGTTAACCGGTGCTGGGGGCTCAGCATCCCCCCGTTAACCGGGGCTAGGACTCAGCATCGTCCGTTAGCCGGTGCTGGGAGCTCGACACCTCCCGTTAACCGGGACTGGGGGCTTGACACCCCCCGTTAACCGAGGCTAGGGTCGCTCCGAGGCCGCTGGTGACCCTTCGGCAGCCGGGGCTGAGGGAAGCGGAGGCTGCCCGGGAAGCGAAACACGACCGCTCCTCGCTCCTCCCGCGGGCTTAACTTTAGTGAAGCATCTTCAAACTTTCCTCTGCGACTAAATAAAGCAATAATTAAAATCGAAAGGAAAAAGAGGACAGAGGCAGACACGAAGGCGCCCCGCGCTCCCCGCGAGGAGCGGCCGCTGCGGGGCCGTTTGGGGACAGCTCCCTGCCCGCTCCCCCCGCGGCCGTTACCTGTCTGCCCCCGGGACTTCTGCTGTAACCCCGCTTCGGGGTCTGCCATGGTGGCCAAGTCCCCTCAGAGCCGCCTCGGAGTCCGTCCCGAGTCCACTCAGAGCAGCTTCGGAATCCGTCCCCCGTCCCGCGTCGCCTCGCAGCCGCCTCTGCGCCGCCCCGCCGTCACCGTCACCGCCGAGCCCTCGGAGCTCCCTCAGCGCAGCGGCCACGCGCCCGCCCCGCCACGCCCCGCCCGCGTGCAACGGGCGTGCACGGGCACGCCCGCCCCCGCCGCTAGGGGGCGCCCCCGCCGCTGAGGGCTGAGGGCTGAGGGCTGAGGGAGAGGCCATCTTGGGACCCCCGCCAGCACCGCCCGGATCGGGGACAGCGGAGGAAAAGCGGATGGAGGACGGCCGAGGGCAGCGGGGAAGGCAGGGAAGGCAAGAGGAGAAGGCACGGAGTGAGTGACCGGCTCGGAGGGCAGCCATCGCCTGATGTGAGTGAGCCCCGGGCATCCCCTCCCTGAGGGGAGCAGCGAGGAAAGTTCCAGCTGCCCCGGCCTGGTGTGTGTGAGGATGGATCAAGTGTTCCGTGAGGGTTTATTGCTTCTCTCCCCACCTTCTCTTCCTCTCACGTGCAGAGTTGAGATCTTTAATCCCTTTTGGGAGAGGTCACAGTAATGATTTCTGCTGCTTTCTTACAAAGTCCATCCACAAAGTCTGTGCAGAAGCACATAATACACACATAGGCATTGCATACCGGATTGTAAAGATTGTTACATTTGATAAGAGTTCCAAAGCTGAATTCTATATTAGTGTGAGTTATGAGGTCTATAAATAATTCCTGGCTATTCTTTAACCTTTATTTCTCTATAATTAGTAATTGGTAATTAGTGGGCACGTGCAAACGCACATCTATCACGTTACACTGCGTACTGACAAAGTGCAATTGCTTCTTCTTTCTAAAACACATCACAGCCTATGAACAAAAATGGTATTAGACTACTAAAATAGAGATATTTCTTTTCACTGTTGATGTTATTCTGTGTTAAACTCTTCCTTGGAAGAGCCTAAATGGACATTCTGAATCTTTCTGTCCATTACTTACAAGAAGAACAAAGATTTTGGTTTGGTAGCCCAATTGATTGAGGCATGAGGCAGGAGTGGAGCTGAATGCTAAATGTAGTCGAGGTTTTTGATGTCTCCAGGTGACAAGAACAGCACTGGAGAATGGCCAACACTTTCTCCAGTGAGCGTAAGACCCCTCATGAACACTCTTCCTATCGCTGCTGTGAGCTCCTCCTGCCACACTTGTGCCAGTTGATTTAAACTAAAGACTAAATCTGTCTTGAGATCCCTGAGTGACCTTTTAAAATCCCTTCTGTTCACTCTTTACTCACAGGTTTGCTATTAATACATTTACAAGTGCTGACACCTGCTGTTCTCATATTAATAATTCCTCAACCTTTTTATCCTATTGTCTACAATCTTGTGAGTTTACCTATGCTCTGTATGTAACACATGGAGCTAATTTTTCACATAGGTGAAAGGAAGGGAGAACCTGTGAGCTGTCCAAATGAGCATAGAATGATAAATAATCATTCTACTTTCAAGTTGTCACCTGCATGCAGCTCGCAAATGCCACAAATAAACTTAAAATGCAATGTGATATTTGACCATGGGTTATAAATATCACGATGCTGTAATTGAATGAGAATCCATGAGATTCCATGGGCTGGTTGACCTTAGGATCTTCTGGCAAACAGAGCACATCAGCATCGATAAGGAAGGAAGGATGTGCTGGAAATGGGAGGGACAGGCTCTGTGGAAAGAGTAGATAAGCTGTGAGGAACCCCCGTCATCCACAGCAAAGTTGGCACTAGAAAAATCTGAGCTGGTGCCAATAATAAGATAATGGTTCTACGATTCTATAGGTGCTTTGAAAATTTATACAAATTGTTCATTTAAAGATGTACAGCATGGGTTTACCTTGATTCAAGAAGCACCTTTTCACTTCCCCTCTCTAAAGTAAAAAATTAGCAGCTAAGTCCTTTCTCCTCCACAAGCTGGGATCCCTGGTTCAGCAATATCTCAGCAGCACGCTGTGTACTGATGTATAAATTTATGTTGGTGTTTTGCTTAAAGAAGAGGAAGCTTCTCTCTAATTTTAGATGGGCCTGCATTCCATTAATTTTATTCTTTGGCTGTTTCCCAGGGAAGTTGGAGAAGCCCCTGAGTGGGTGGGCAAGGACACGGCTGCCCTGTGGGGCATTGCTGCCATCTGCTGCCACCGGGGTGCTCTTCCACGGGGCATTTCTAGGACATTGACCACCGGCAGAGCTTCCCTTCCCCTTCCTCTTCCCTTTCCCCTTCCCCCTCCTCTCCTTCTTTGCTAAACAATAACATCAGAATATCTTCTCTCCTAACTTTTGGTTCAATAAGTAAAGGAAATAAAAAACTTGATTTCTGTCTGCCTAGAGGAAAACAGTGGACTTACAAATTGATTTATTAATCTCTAGGTCTGATGAAGAGGAATGTTTCATTGGATTTTGGCTTTACTATTTCCATACGTCAGTGTCATTTCAAATATGGGAGTTCTGGCAGCAGGAACTGTGTAGTGAAGCCTGGTTTATTTAACCTCTCCTTGAATTCCAGTGTGTGTGGTGGGCAATTAATTAGAGGGAGGATTTGTGTGAGGTGTATCAGCAGATATAGAAGGCAATACCCTACACTCAGGTATTTATTCACCACATGTGCTTTATCAGTGGGATTTTTCTGCAGTGAACCAAGCTGCCGTTAGATGTCAGCAGGATATTGAGCACAGCCTCTGCTGACAGGGTTTGAAGCTTGTATTGAGTGCGTGGATTTTTGTCACCTCAATGTTTTTTTAAACAAAGTAAATTGTAGTCCCCAATGATTATGGAATAATAGTAAAGGCTATTCCTGAAACTGTTGTTGATTATTACCTTAAAAAGTTGCTGGATGTGGGATATTCAGTTTCAGAATTATGTTTGGAGCTGGCTTATTACACTAAATTTTTTGTGAAACCTCAGTTTTATTCATGCTCTTCTAAATACATGAAGTGCTGTGTGCAGTGAGGTTCCCACAGGGATTAGCCCTGGCAGTTTGGTAGTGAGGTGATGTGGTGTGCCTTATTTTAGTGTGCTTTTCCCAGTTCACAATATTAAATATTATCTTAAAATTGTTTTCCATTGCTGTTTGCCATTCCCAGTTTTGAAGGGTGCATTTAAGTATGTCAGGACATCTTCTGGGTTCTTGCTACATATGTGTAAATATTTTGTTGAATTTTTAATTCTCTGGAGAACTTTTTTCACTTTCCTTAGACATTTGCAGTAGGTTTGTCTCCATATATTTTGACTTTAATCTTAAAAGCTGCTTTGAATCGGTTTCCCCTAAAACATCTAAAAGTAATCAAACCCAGAATGCAAGTTCCACAAACATTTCCCACACTATAACAGCCTGCATTTCATTTAGTTGCCTATTTTTATATCATGGGACTATTTGTTTTCAGTGGAAATAGAATTATGTATATGTTGGATAATAATCCCAGAATAGGAACGTCCTAAAATCAGGTTTCTTTAAACAGAGTAATTTCTCCCACATTAAAAGATTCATAGTTTAAAATAGCTTTGAATCTGGGAGGTTCATTATTTTTATGTTGTTTACCCTTAGAGAATACATATGAAAGATCATTCAGAGCAAAGCTCATCCTGAGGGAATCTCGAGTTTTGGGGCTGCTGTACACGGATTTAACAGGGGAAGGCAGGGTCACAGCAGTCTGCCTGCCCCATGGGGTGCTGCTCTGGGGGCATTTGAGCTTTGAAACAAATCATTGTGCAAAATAATCTGCATATCTTTTTCCTGACCTAGGATACTTTCATTATTACAAATACCAAGAAAATCTGGTCAAATTTTCAGCAAACTCTCCTCCTGCCAAACTAGCTATGGGTATTAGAAGTATTTCAGAAATCTAGGAAATTCTACACAACTAACTCCTTTGAATTCTCTCATACATCCTATTAAGGGATATTCAGGTCCACAAATACAAATCAAAGTCAAATTAATCTGTCCTTGTTGATGGTATTTGCTTACAGAGAATATTTTGGAGATAATTTTTGTTTTCTGAAGTGTTTCTTATGGTTCAGTGAGGCAGAGGACTGAGTTTTCAAGACTTTTAGCAGTCTGAGAGCTCCTCCAGCCTTGGAACCAGTTTGGGGGAAGGGAAGACAAGAGAAGGGGATGTCAGAGTTGTAAATTTCCAAATTTTCCAGAGCTCTCCAGTCGGTTTCTCTATGGATAAACCTTCTTCCTATTTCCTATGCTGGTCATGTGCAGAGCCTTTACTTGTCATTTCTGGGCTTACCCAGGATCCATCTGGGCAGCCAGGGCTCTTTTTGATTTTTCAATATAATGATTTCTTTACTTCTGTAGGTTTGGCAAAAGAGAAAATTTGTGTCTGACAAAGCAGAGAAAGCCTGAGGTAACACACACAAACCAAGCAAATGTGCTAGAACAAGTCAAAGTCATCAAGGTGCCTCAAAGCAGCAGTGGAATGTCACTTTGCTGTTCCAGAAACCCAGGCTCAGAAGGAATCCTCCTGCATATGTCACTGAAATTACAAGTTTGTCTCACACTTAGATAGCCTGGGGGGTTTAGCACTTGTAACTGCTCCATCCCTGGAATTAAAGAGCAGAGCTGCATTCCAGAACACTGGCATGCTTGAAAGATTTAGTTGCAGAGGAAGAGATTATGTTACTGAAAAAACAAGATACTGAAGGGCTGCACATTTCACTCTGTGTATTTAATAGTTCTATATTTTAAACCAGAATAACTGTGTGAGACACTGAAAGCTTTTCTGGACAAACAATACAGCCTAAATCTGATGATAAAAGTAACAAAGCTCTAGGGTCTTTGTAATAAAAATGTATTTTATGGCAAATACATTTCTGGCAGCAGTGATTAAACTGTACTGGAAACAGCAAAAGAACTAAAGGAAATGTTAAGAAAACGAAGACAAACATTTGTATTCACTTTTATTGACAACAGAATTGGCTCTGAACTAGGGGTCAGTGGCAGTAGACTCTAGTGAGTCACATATTTGTGTCAGAATATTCCTGAAATGGCCTGGTGCTGTGTTCATCATTTGCATGACATTATTTTTTCCATAGTCAGGGTTCCTATGTGGCTCAGATTTCTATAACAACCTTTGACAGGAGATTTGAAGTGCCAATGGGAATTGACTGGCACTCAGAGATTTTACTGGATGACCAAACCACACAATTTTCCCTGTGGTTCCCCTGTCCATGGCAGCTGTTGTTCTTCCCTTGTCCTTTTATAGAATCATAGAATCATTTAGGTTGGAAAAGACCTTCAAGATCATCGAGTCCAACTGTTACATGAAATGAAAGAGCTAATTGGCATTTTTGAAAATCTAGCATTAAGTAAAGCTGAAAGTTTAAGAACAGGTTTGATAGAGAAACTGAGAGCCCCATGATGTGTTTCTATGGAAACTCCAGTTTAAGGTTTTATCTGATGGATTCTAAAAAGGGTACAATCTGCCTTTTTTTGTGATTGGGTAGACAGAGGAGAAATACAGTAAAATCAGTGTTGCAGTGATCTTTGGAAAGATAGTTAATGAAGTGCTTCAGGATGAAAACTGCTGTATAAATGAAAGGTGACATTTCTGTCTTAATCACTGCCTTTAATGATGAGATTTTTAGGACAGATTGCTGGAGAGAAGCTGCAGCTCAGCAGTCAAAGTACTGGTGCAAGTTTCCATTCAGCTGCTGAAATGTTTGATTGTTGTTACTGAGTATCTGAGCAGTAACTTCTTGCTTAGAGTTGGTCATATGGTGTGGACATTTCCTGTGCACATCCCTGGGCATTTCCAGTCCTGACTCGTCACATTTCTGACTTCCTCATTCTCTGCTGGTAGATGTCCACCCTGCCCTGCTGAGCCACATTTCTCCAGTCCCAGAGTCCCCACAGCTCTGCCAGTGGCCTCATGGTTTCTCTGGCTGTTGTGGAATTCCAGAGTGATTTGGGTTGGAAGGGAACTTAAAGTCCATCAATGGACTGGACCAGGTGCCTCCAAGCCCCAGCCTGGCCTTGGACACTTCCAGGGATCCAGGGGCAACCACAGCTTCTCTGGACTGTGCCAGGGCCTCCCCACTCTCACAGGGAAGAATTTCTTCCCAGTATCCATCCAACCCTGCCCTGTGTCCATGGGAAGCCGTTCCCCCTTGACCTGTCCCTCGTGGTGCTGCAGCCCCCTTTGCACAAACCCTGTGCCACGGGCTGTGCTAACGAGGCTGAGTACAATTTATTCATCGGATCAGAAGTGGAACGTGCTGGTCAGAGATGAAAGCTGTGATTCACCGAGCCCTTGTGCTATTTCTGTCCATGCTTTTATTCACTTGATTTCACTTTCTTAATCAACACAGATCAGTTCACAGCCTTAGAATTCATTATGCACCATCTATTCATCCTCACTTTCAGGCAGATCTCTCAGTAGTTCATGGCAGAGACTGATTCTCGCTTAATCAAGTTTGAGTTCAGAAGTCAGTGGCACCTTGTGCTGGCTGTGGTTAATTCCTTCACAATTCCATGGCCATACACATGGCTTCATTAGCAACATAGCATATGCTTATGTTTAGAATTGGTTGAGACTGAGACATCTTCATCTTTGTCTTCTAATATTGACTGTTGGAGCAAATGAAATAACTCATGTATTTTTACTTGTGCCCTAATGAGTTCAGGAACCAGTTAGACTTTTTTACACCAAGTATAGATTCACTCCTGAATTGATCCTTTCAATAGAAGAGTAATATGGAAAAGAGCAGAAATTTATTTCCAGATTAAGAAATTTTCTTTCTTCCCACCTCCTCAGAAAACTCAGAGTCACCTGCAGTTTCTTTCATCTTGATTTGGCTCTTCATCTTTTGTTGAACTATTTCCCATGTTTGCTGCTTCTTTCCTTTGGGGAAATACTGTTGCACAAGTAAAATGTGGGATATAATGTAAAGAGCACTGTTTCCAACAGCAGCTACCAGGCAACCCTAACGTTCAGGATTTTTCATTCTGACACAAGTGTTTGATACTGGAAATGAAATATTTCTGCTTTGGCTCATTTGATTTGTTCTTTAAATAGATTGAGTGGAGTACACCAGGTGTTTGGAGCTCTAGCACAAAATAAAAGGAGAAATTAATAAGGGTTTAGATAATTTTAAAGATAGTGAGAGTGGTTTAATGGGAGAAAAATTTACTTTCCCCATTGTACAAAACCAAACAGAAACAGGCTGGTGCCAGCAGCTGAACAATGTAAAATAATGACTGGCTTTGTGAAGCTGTTCAAACCAAATGACTGAAATTATCCCAATGACGTGTTCCCAGTTCAAGAGATAAAAAATGAATTCATGAGTATCGTGCATTTCTGGCCTTCATAATTCCACTCTCACTTCTGGCTGCATTCTCCCCAGAATTTGGGATAGCAGTGCAGGGTTCTGGAAAGGTAAATTGCTGGCAGAGGGTTTGAAAAGGATTAATTATCACCACGCCAAGCTAGAAGAGATTTTTTTTTTCCTTCCTTGATTGGTGATGTGGTTGCAGAGACCAGCAGCTGACTCCAAGTGAAATCTCCAACCCCAGAGAGGTCAGCTTTATCCTGCCCATTCTGCAGGTGGTTGAAGAGGAATTCACGTGGGTTTCAGACATGTTCTGCAGATTACTGACAAGACTCTCCTAAACAGAATCAATGATCTTAGCATCCGAGCTTCACTCTGAGCAGCTCAGACGCCCTGTGTTGTGACAAAAGGGCACTTCCTTAGCATCCAAGTCTTCTGTGTTTACTCTGTATTTTGGGAATTAGACACACACTATCAGTATGGTTAACTACAAGTCCTGACTGCGCTGAAATTGCTACAGTAATTCCAAATATATCATGTGCAATATTCTACAGTAGAACAAGAGAGCTACAACAAACTGTTTGCCCCCCAGGGCCAGCAGTAAGATGATTTTAAAAGAAACAGAAATGATTAAACTATTATGGCCTCTGACTCTTTCTCACTTGGCTGACAAGATCTGGTTGGTTAGAAGGTTAGATAAATTTGATGACTGTGTTTAAATTACAAGATACAATGATAGACTCTTCAAGAGGATATTGCTATATTTAGTAAATCTCTCTAATAAAGCGCTGCTTGTAGAAGCTTTTACTCAAGCTTTCTTTAGAGCTGTCAAGACACTCTTTAGTCAGTGACTTTTATTGCTTGTCTCTATGCAGTGTTTGTTGAGCAGCTGATTATCTGATCATAGAACAGTTTCTGGTGTGCTTTGTGAAAGAAATATTTTATTTTTATTTCCACTGCTTCAGCAGGACAATTTCATATTGGGTGCATCTGTTCTTATTAGTCATAGCTAAAGTAGCTCGAGGGAGCCCCACAAAGCTATATAGATTCTTTAGAAACTTTTGTGACAGATATATTGCTTTATGACTCCCTACTGGGCTGATTTTTGCTATTTTCTGAAACTTATTTAGTAGAAAGCCTTTTTTAGGATTATTACTGTTAATTATTTTCCTTTAAGTAATAAGATGCTGTTTTCATTTACAACATGAAAGAAGTTTGGTGCGTGCATAAAACATCATAATCTGACTTCAGTGCTATTTTAGTTTTTTTTTTTTTTTTTTTTTGGTTCAACTAGATGAATGAGAAGCAATTATTTTTTGTGTATATGTAGTGTGGATGTTCCTGAAAAGTGTAAAGTCTCTTGTCTTGCATTTAACTCAAATCAGTTTCCAACCATTGGACAGGACCTGGTTTTAGGAAGAAATCTCTAAGGAACACCACATGCCCAGAGGGAATCATGCTGTAATTTCAATTTAAGTAAGAGTTTACTGGCAGTGAATACAGAGGTATGGTTAAAAACTCCAAATGGCAGCATTAAACAATCCCTGCCATCATCTGCTCCGTAAGGTCCTGTGACATCTCTTTGGCCTTTGCCTTGTCTGGGTTCTGCTCATGAAGAGTTTCCCTGGGCCTGCTGAGTTACCCTGCTGTGTGTCAGGGGTGCCCATGGCTCTGCTGTGAGTGAGGCTCAGCCCGGGAGGTGATGTGAGATCCGGGAAATGGATGTGGCTGAGAGGGGCAGGGAGCCCCCTGGGTCATCTGTGCCTCACATCCCTGGGATGGGAGATTTTACCCCAAGGATCGTTCCTCACTGAGCAGCTGCTGCGATGTGCCCCAGCGGTGGATGGAAGTGTTCCACTGTAGCTCACTGAGTGCATTAAATCTGCAAAGTGCTGCTGAATTCCCGGGCTGACAGTCTGTTATTACACTGTGCTGCATTTTTACTTTAATGTGCTTCTACCTCCAGGAATGGTGCTGTAATTAACAGAATGGTGGATGTGGTGTGTGACCCTCTCAGTGCTCCGTGCTCCCAGCACAAGCCCATTAATTTGCTGAGTGTTTGGTCCTTACTGATATTCCACCTGTTTGTCTTCTGGTTTGCTGCTGTCTCCAGGGAATGGGCAGTAGTGTGAATGTCTCTCCTCACACAGCAGCTGAAGATGCATTTCCTTCAAAGCCTGCAATCGATTTCCTAAATTACTATTTTTGCTCAATTTGTGATAGACTTGAGGTCCTGTTCCTTATTAAGTTGTTGTAAGCTCCCTGTGACTCTGGTTAGACTGGAATCAACACGGACAATGGGGGAAATCCCACTGCTTGCCTCTCCTTTCATCCACAGGACTGTGTCTTAATGGCTTGCAAACTTTCTCAGCTGAAGTCATCTCACATTTGGAAGGGATTAATGTTTCTATTTCTTGCTGTATGGATTTGTCCTTTGACTTTTCCGTGTAGGTTTAAAATACAATGGAAGTGCCTGAACAGTCTGTCCACAGAGATGCCAGTTACACTGAAGTAATTAAAGTCGTGCCAGTGTTTCCACTATAAAATGCATTTCTCCAAGTTTTATTACTCGGCTTCAGTAGTTTGTTCTTGTAAACAAGATGTACACTCAGACAAATTGTTTTGAAATGTGTTTTAAATGTCCCTTTGCAAATTTTTTGAGCTGTAACACAACTGGGGAGAGACCTGAGCACTTGGCTGAGTTTTGGCCTTCATAAATCACAGAGAAATGTATTATTTTTCGTAGTGAAATGGTGCAACTTGTACCTAATGAGCCTCACTGCTGGTAGGGACATTAGGCTTAGCATTTGCTTCTACTGTGATTTCAGGGAAACATAAAAATGAGAAACTATTACTGTTATGCACAGATTAAAAATTCTTCCTAGGCATAGGCAGCTATGGGGCATGACTGAATGTTTCTTCTTTTTTTCCCCCTTAATTTACAACAACAAAAAAAACCTTTACAAGACTTTATGGCACTAGAGAAGTTACAAAGGCTTGAAGGAGAAAAATAATGTCAGTAGGTCAGATGTTAAAGACTATAATGCTAATGATAAATATAGCCCAATTAAACTGAGCTGCAAACTTTTCCAGCAGGTTCTATCCTGCTTTAATGGCTGGGATTTACTGCCAGCAAACTCCATCTCCTTGAGACTGATATAAATAGAGACATAAAATGTCAAGCTTGACAAGCAGCCTTTCATATCAGGCGTTGTCTTGCTCATTGTGTTCTCCAGTCACTGATTGTCCTTTAATACCAAATTGTAAACCCACCTTTTCAATCAGCTTCAAGCCAAATGTTCTCTATTATAGTGTAACAACCTCTGCAGTAAAAAAAGATTTTGGCTCTGCAAAGAATTTGTCCTGTGCATAACACACCGCATCTCTGGATTTCTGTGTTGATTTTAAATATAATTTGTCATTATGGAGATTTCCTCCCATTTCTGTTGCTCTTGGGTGCAATCATAACTTTTTGGTAATGAGAAATTATTTTCTTGCTTGCAATTAAAAAAGAATAGAAATAAGATCTATGTCACTGCATAGTTTAAGCCTGTCTTAAAGTTCTATGTAATTTAAGTGTGCTCTTACAAGAATTAGAGTTTGAAGAAGAGGGGACATCTGCAGCCTGAGTAAATACCCATAAGTGTTTGGGATTATCAGAACTGTGTAAGGGGAAACTTCCCAGGCTTTACATTATGGAAAACATGGAGGGAAACTCCACTGAAGAAATTTAATGAATTCAAATACTCATGTGAAAATCAGTATTCCAATTATTGTACAAACCAAGAAGAGGCAGTAATCTTCTGTTGGATATTGGAAGTAGAAGGGATAAACCCCTCCACAGTAGGAAAAGGATGCTGTTCTTTGGGGAGGGAGAAAATGCATCAGTGAAGGGAACCCAATGCAATACCTGACGTGGTTAAAAGGACAAACAGTTTTAGGAGTAGGATGGAAGAATGGAAGTGCAGAATATTTGCACTAGAGCAGGGCTTGGTGACTCAGTTGCTGTGGAAGGTTTGTCAGTGGGAATGCAGTGGAACAGAAGGTCAGGGCACGATGCAGAAACTGCAGAGTAGAGCAAGGTGAAGAAGCTGCAAAACCTGGCTCTGCCAGAGGAAACACTCAGCATAATTACCATCCCAATTTGCATTACATAACTTCAGAGGATGAGGTCTGCATTTAATTTATGAATGGGATACAATCTGGAAGGATTTGGATGTCTTCTTCCTTCAGTCACTCACGCTGAATATGTAAGTGTGCGCTCACAGTGCCCTGTACCCTCAGCTGAAATGACTGCTGGTTGTTAAAAATAAATTCAAGGACAAGCAGTTGACTTCAGTTAAAAATATAAGCAACAAAGGGGTACAGCTGTACTGGGATAGCATTTGGGCTGCCATGGCCTTGATACCTTGTTCATGATGTTGTAAAGCTTCGTTGTAAGAAATGACTCAAATATCCTTTTTTTTTTCCTTGAGAATATTATTATATACAGGCTTTGAATGGGAACATTTCCTGAGTGGTAAATTCTATTTTGCCTTTGTATCTTCTGTCTCCATCTCTGCCATTTCATAAAATGTTCATTATGTTGAGCCCAAAGTGACTGAGCTGAACTTTCATGGGATGATTTGAGCTCCACAACAAAGCCCAAGATCCAGGCACTTGCCTGAGCTCATAAGTCCCAGCAAACAGTTGTAACCTCTGAGGATCTGTAGTGCTCCTCTGAGTTT
Source organism: Acrocephalus scirpaceus scirpaceus (assembly GCA_910950805.1). Classification (NCBI taxonomy): domain Eukaryota; kingdom Metazoa; phylum Chordata; class Aves; order Passeriformes; family Sylviidae; genus Acrocephalus; species Acrocephalus scirpaceus. The sequence continues at coordinate 2,016,250 of OU383790.1, read as the reverse complement.
GCAAAGTGCTTTGAGACTTGTGCATGTGAAACATTGTGCAGATGTATTGTTTATCTGGTTTGTAAATATTGATGCTCAGAACTACGCTGGTATATTTAGAATTAGGCTGTGGTGAGTTAAAGTGGTAATTTAGCAGTTCCTGGGGCTGCAGTTTGTGCTTCTTTGGGGTACAAACAGAAGAGGTTCTAAAGATACTTCAGCCCAATCCTGTATATTTGTTTGTTTTTTTGGGAAATTCTTCCTCTTGGGAAATTAGGACAGTGAAGTACATTTCCATGTTTCCTGAAGTAATCTGCCTAAAATCTTCGACACATGATGTCAACTATGTTTGGAACTAATGAAACAGAGAAGTATAAAGTTCCTAATTTGCTTCCATGCTTCTTTTTCCTGCCTCCTGTTCAGACAGGGTCAGCTCTGAGGTCAAATCAGGTTGCTCAAGGCTCTGTCTTGTCTGGTATTGAAATCAACCCCTTTGGGAATGGTCAGCGGACAGGGTATGGGGGAAAATGAGGATTTAAATGCGATTCTTTCTCGCTGTGGTGTTTCTGTTCCAGAAGGGATCTTCCCGAATCCCCCACGAGAGGGAGTTTCAGACTTTGCTATGGGGGAACAAAGGCGGCACCAGAATGCACGACGAGCGCTGGTGCCCAAACTGATTTCTTCAGATAATCCCAGTGAAAAGGGCTTAATGCACCCATATCCATTGCCCCAAACCCCAGGCTGAGGCCGGCAGAGTTGTTCCCATCACTGCTGTACTTCAGCTGTGGCGTCTTTGGGGCAGAGCTCTTTCCTTGTGCCTCCATGGCCGGTATTTGGGTGGATTGTTGTCACTGAATGGGTCATCTGTGCAGTAATGGTGATGGCTCTTTCTGCTGTGCAGCCTCGGAGCCTTTGGAACACGCGTGGGTGCCGTTCTGCCATCCCAGGTTTGCTCTGCAGCCACTTTTAGGGAACACAGTGTGAGAGGAAAGGCCTCTGAGGACCCTCACCCAGCATGGGCACTGCTGAACTTTCACCCCAGAGGCAGCTGCAGCCCCCAGCTGCTGGTCAGGGGTGTTTTCCACCCTCTGGCAAGAGGGAATCGATCCCAAGGCTTAGCTCAGTCAGAGGGAGACACAGGGATGAATATCAGATGGGTTTGTGGCCTTGAACTGACAAGCCAAGTAAATGATGCTGATTGATACTGAAAGGCTCAGCTGTGAGGAAGCCAGGAATGGGTTTGCTCTTCACCCTTCAACTGAAACTGTTCCCCACTTCTGGGTGCTTGCAGCGTGCTCAGGAAGGTCAGAAACTTAAGGGCAGACTTTGAAAGTTATTCTGAGCAATTGACTATGAAAACAGGGCTGTTATTTATTCTCCTGCTAAAATTATTTGTGCAGAGAGCGAGACAGAGCACAGTTGTATCATGCCAGCCACCTTTGCTGGTTCTCAGCTGCAAATTAAAGTAAAAAAACCTAGAGCAACTTGAGTTTAAGTGAATTTGAAAAACCTCTCCTCAGGATGAAAATAAGGAATAAAGGCACAAGTCTGTCTCTACAGATCGTCTCTGAAGTACCAGATCCAAAAAGGGGCCTGTATTAGTAAAAGCTAACTGCTTTTAATCTATTGTAAGGCTGCACTCTTCTGAAAAACCTTCTGGCTGAATGATACATTCACTTATGTTTAACCAGAAAATCCATTAGAGGCACAGAATAGATCTTCATTTCAGACTGGGTGAAAGGAAACCAAGGCTGAAACACCAAGGATATGTGGCAGAAGTTTAAAAAAGCTAAGTTAAAGGAGCTAAATGAAGGAATACAAAGAAGTATGAAAATGATTCAAAGGCTAAAGGAAAGCTGTAATGAAAATAGAATATTTCTGATGACCCATACATTGTTCTGCAGTCCCTATTCAATTTATCAAAGTTTTGGGAACACCAGCCAGTGATTAGTTGGGACCTGTATAAGTTCTCCTGCGTTCTTTTCCAGGGAGAAAATGCTGCCTTCTTGGACACTCATTGGGAACAGCTCTTTCTAAGGGCCTTTCTCCAGTTCCTCTCTGGAATTCTGCATCATGAAGGGGGACCTGTGTCCTTAACAGCAGGAGTAGCACAGTTTGCTACAAGGAGTAGCTGTGAGCTCAGGAAGGTCTCTGTAACAAACACTTCTGTTTTCATATGGAGACAAACATAATTGCTTTCTGCTTAAGTGCCCTTCCTGCTTAAACTACTCACTTCATGTTGATTTAGGAGAATGGGTCTTACATATCAAATGCAAATGATACTCCTTGAGTGTCATCTCAATCCTTGACATCAAAATCATATTTCTCTTGGGTGAAAATGAGTGAGGTTTATTACAGGTTAAGTCTCACTAGTGCTACTCTTGTATTAGTATGAGGTTCTGCTCTGTGAGAAGGAATTGGATCCTCCTCTGGAGCCATGCTCAGTGTGCTCATGCAGTGGGGTTTGTGGGCATGTTGGAAGGGTATGGCTCACCTGAAACCTTTGCTTCTCTTCTTTGGTTTCATTCAACAGCACAGCATCTTTGACTTTGTCCATCCTCACTTTTTTATAAAGGCAAATAACTTCCCTTGTTTATTTGTAATACATCTATCAACAAAAATAAATGCTATAAACACATTCTAGAAATTCTCATTTTAAAATATGAGACATATTTTAGAGAAAAGCCAGCACAGATTCTGTGGTAAATCAGTTTGTGAGATTTGTCTAAAGCATTCTGTAACTCTGCAGTCAGTGCAACTCAACATCTTTTCTCTTTGTTAAAGAGAATGCTCAAATCCATTAGTTAATTCAAGCTGAATAAACTCTGTGCTGTGCCAAATACTATAAAAGGGAATATTGAATTGTTCCTTGGAAAGGCCCCTAGGATCTGTCATGTCCATTCAATATTTTTTTACTAAGATGCAGATATGCTCCCGTGTCTTTATGAACCATCATAATGTGAGGTTTGTTCCGTATGACCAAGTAAGAATATGAGCCTGATGCTTGCTCAGCTGACAGCACTTGGAGAATCCAGTGATTGTGTTGTGAACTGCAAGGTCCTGAGTTCAGGTTCAGTCTGCTGGTGACACAGTTCTGTGTGGGGGTTTGGTTTGTGACCTCCTACTGCAGCAGTTCAGAGCAATCCATTACCCTTGGAGTTATTCATGGCACTGCCACTGCAGCTCAGTCAGGTGGCATTTCAGAATGACACAAAGCCCAGCTAAGGGGCCTGGAGTGAAAGCAAACACGGGAGTGCAGGGGGTGTGCCTGGGACCCTGGGGTGCTGGGAGTATGGGAGGTGTGTACCTGGAACCCCTGGGTGCTGGGAGTTTGAGAGGTGTGCCTGGAACCCCTGGGTGCTGGGAGGCCTCCAGAGGTGAATATTCACATTTATCTAACTGATAAGGCTCTATCTTGTCATCTGTTTGTAGAACAGATCCATCTTGGCTTGCTGCTTCTCCTTCTGCCACATCCTTCCCAGCCTGAGTGAGGGCACAAGACAAGGAACAACAAGCTGAAGGTCTCTCTGAGGCAGTAATGCAGAGGCACTGGTGCATCCCTGGCCTCAGCTGCTCCACTGGGAGGGAAGAGTTGCTCTACAGCAGGGACACTTCACAGGTATGATTTTTCCATGTTTAATTTATGCTGCCTGTATTCAGATAGTGAAAGATCATCCAGGGAGACCTTTTTGCCATTGGAATAGCAATGCCTTTTCTTTCCAGCCTTCTTTGTGCTTTTGGAAACTTCATGCTATTTTCTGTGACTGTGTGCTACCTTTATGTAACCCAGGTAATATTTCACAAGCATTTCAATGGACAATGGTGCTGTCAAGGACTGTGGTGCTGCTTCTCACATTTTATTGCTAAGCAACATACAATACAGCAGCATGATACCTTCTGCAGTTGGGAAGGAGTCAAGCTCCAATATTCAGTAAAATTATTCTGATCTACTTTTCCGTTACACAAGAATCCACTCATTTCAGCACATAAAGATTTGTATAATTAGTAACAAAACCATACAAAAGTTAAACATTTTTGATTTTTTTTTTAATTTTAAGAGTTAAATATATATTAATATTTTTCCCTAATTACCCCCAGAGAAGTTGGTCTTAGCTATTTTGAGGTTGTGTGGCTCTCACTGACTTTGTCAAGATTTGCTTTTATCAAAATACCAGTTAAGTAAAATGCTTCAACTTTGAAGCAGGTTTGTTTGCTTACCTGCTTAAAACTACAGATGTGCTGGAATACCTCACCCAGCATGGACCAACTTGAGGGCAGAGAGAAGGTGTCAAATCTCTGTTCAGATCAACACAGATATTTCGTAACATCTACCTGAAATACAGACTACAGTATTTGATAAGGTGGAATCTCAGTTCTCTCATGTATTCCCAACTCCTCTGTTTAAAGGCAAGTTAATAATGAATTTGAAAAGATCTGATCACTTTGTAAATTCACATCTGACATTTCATAGTGGAGATCATTTTTGTCAGCTGATCTCATCTCATCTCTATAGAAACAGATACATATTTTTGTTTGTATTGATATTTTAAATAATTCAATAGGACCATCACTCACAATGTCAGCCTCCTTTGAAGGGGTCTCTCTAAAGTATTTCAGTAGACCCTGAGAGGAGAACTGTGGCATCTGGAGATTTAATGAAGCCTTTCCTGTGAGTTATTTCCCACTGGCTTTCAGCAGCCATTCCCTTACTGGTCCTGGGTGAGCAAAACTCTCATGTCGTTGCTATCAAGGACTGTTTCAACATTTTACTCTCACATCTCAACATTAGCCACTGTGATTGGGATCAAAGGAGACTTTGTATTCATCTTTTATCTTAAAGGCTTGGAGCATGAGGTCAAATTCAGAGTTATTGTCAGTAATGAAATCACGAACTGTGCAATATTAAGCAAGGCAGGATCAGCAAAAGCAGCCATGTGGAACAGAAATAATTTAGGTGCTTCCAGGAGGGACTGCTTGAAACAGCTGGGCTGATGTGGTGGGAGGGAAGGGTTTGGGACTATGAGAAGCTGTTTCTCAAGGAAAAGCTTGATCCCCATGGAGGTGGTCTGCCCTGGCTGGTGTGGGATGTGTGGGTGGGAATGCTGCTCCTCCAGTAGCCAGAACGGTGCCAGGACCTCTCCTTTCCCTGGGTGCCATCGTGCCCACTGTGCTGGGACTGCCCAGGAGGGAGGCAAGGCCTGTGTCTGGGAAACTCTCTTCTTCCTCATGGATCTTTGTTTCCACATCCTAATTCTGAAAAGAGAGACTGAATTTTGGGGAGCTGTATACCTCTGGAGGGGTACTTAGCTCTCCAGGTGGCATATGGAAGAAAAGACAGGCTTTGAGGATAATAACACTGGGTAGGGGGTGAGGCAGAGCAGCTCAGTGTGTGAGAAATGGTCTTCACTGGAACAAGAGCACAGTAAACAGATTGGCTGATAATGCTGAATACCAGGCAATTTCCTTTTAAATTAGCAGATGGGAGGGAAAGGAATATAAAAGGAAGGAAGAGAAAAAAAGAAGCTAATGATGAATGTTGAACGGGAACAAAATGTTGCCAAGACATCACGAGAGAATGAAGAATTGATGAAGAAAGGGAAATTAAATTGGTGCTTGATACGGGAGCTCAAAGAGCTTTGAAGCCCTGGTTCCAGTGTCTGAGGAGCTCTTTATAGGATCCTGGGACAGATGTGTTTTACTGACATGCCCCTTGTGGCTGCAGAATTGGACACGGGGAGGATTTTGTGCTGATGATAAAAACCTGCAGCAGAAGAGGAGCCCAAGAGGGATCTCATAGTCTGTGCAGCCTGAAAGGCATTTCTGAGCATCAGGCAAAGCCAGTTTCATCTGACACCAAAATTATTCTATCAAGTGATGGGAACTGATTATAGAAATTTGTTGTATCTCCTTGTCAGAATAAGAAGGCAAACGAGGACACAGCTAAATCAGATAAAAGTAGGCTGCTAAAAAGGAGGGGGGAAAAGAGTACTTTTAATTCTTCCAACCATTCTAATAATTTCAGTTAGAACAAAGCTGGAAGATTGGAGAGTCTGGAGATGCTAATGTTGCCCAGGGAGAGGTGGACACACATGTCTGAACAATCAACAGCATCAGCAGCTGAGTCTGAAGCAGTTACACACTGCAGCAAGTCAGACTTGATACAGAAAATGAATAAGTTAATGTAAAGATGAAGAAGTGTACACTCCTTACTGGAGTTCCTAGAGGAGATGAGATCTACAGGAAGATCAGTTATAAAACCCAGCGTGTTCCACCAGGAAAGGGGGTCTGGTATGAGTGGGTAAAGTTAACAGACACAGAATGCCTGGATGTGGAAATCCAACTGTATCATCACCTGCATACACAGAGAGAGGAACTTATATATTTAATTCGGGTTTAAGTAAACTAAAATGTTTTTCTTTCATTTCTTGTCTTTGTAGCTGTATTGCCTAAAATGCTGTAAGTAAATGTTAATTTGATTTGGTCCTCATCTGTGCTGAGCTAAGAAGATTTCAGGGTAAATGGAAGAAGCATCCCTCACTTGAGGGCCAATCTGTGGTGGAAGGATGAATCAAGAGGATGGGATTCCTGAATAACTGTTCTAGATTCCCAAAATACTCTGTAGGAAAGACAAAGGATAAGCCTCACATGGACTAATTGGAGAGGTATCATAGGAGTCAGGAAAGGAAGTGTGGGGTAGGTGATTGATTAGTCAGGATATTTTGTTCATCAGCATGATGAATAGCAGGTCTGAACCTCCCAAGGATGCCAAGATGAGCATTTATTTTCTGTCTTTTCACCTTATGTTTCTTCTTCCTGTTGATTTCAGTGGAGTCTCGGATTTTCCAGCCAAGTCTGAAATGAGATTTGCTGGAAGTACTTCACACCCACACCAATATCTCAACAATTCTATGGAAACTGGGTTAAAACTGGTTTCTCTGTCAGGTATTTTGATCTGTTGCTGAGGGCTTGGCTCAGGCAGAGCTAATTGAGTAAGAACAGAGACTGAACTTTCATTCTGCCTAAAGCAAGGGAGAATATTGAAAAAGTGAATGTGAAACCAGAAGTTACTAGACAACAAAAAGGAAGACTGACAGTAATATCCCAAAAAGAGACATTATAAGCTTTTTTTTTTTTTTTTTACCAGAAACAGATTAGGAACCCTAAGAAAGAATAAGCCATCGTTTATCTTAGGTTCCACTTTCCAAGTGACAACAACAAACAAAAGTTAGCTCAAAACCTTTGCGTTTTGCTATGGGAGTTTCATGTAACACAGGAGCCCATATGGAGTAATTCAGCCTCCAAAAGCCAGTGAAATGAAGAGGCTGCTTGATCTGGAAGAACAACAATTGGCTGAACCCCTGAACTGAAAGGGAGAGAAGGAGGAAAAGACAGGAAACAATAAATGAAGGAAAAGAAGGAGCAGGCTTAGAGCAGAGATACTGACAGCCTTTGGGGGCTCACTCTATGTTTTAATGCAGCAGCTTTGCTCATGTACCTGAGCACTATCTGGAATTTTTTGTTCTGTCTAAATTCCATGTATTTCTGGAGAGAACTTGCAAATGGAAAGGAGTCCAGCATTTCTATACTGTAACTGTGGATGTATGGGAATAATGTACTGCTCTGTGGGCACTGACATTTCAGACATCTGGATGTCAGTTTTTCCCTCATTTACACTGAGTGTGACACTGGTCATACCTGGTAGAGGGAAGAAAAGATGATAGTCAATATACAAAAAGATTTAGAAATGCTTCACCAGGGCTACGTTTTCAGCAGACACTGTTGGGGTTTTAGTAGTTTATTTGGATTGTATTTCTCTTAGCCTGGACCTTCACAGAAACATCAGGTGTAATTTCTGTCCATGTTTCAAGAGCCTGCATGTGATGTCCCCCATGTTGCTGTGCAGTGAGATCCCTTCACAGCTCCATTCAATATGAATTTAGCTTGGTGCAAGAAGGAAGGATGAGTAAATTCTAATGTAGTCTACACTTGTAAAATACTGACCCAATGTTTGGATATCCTCAGGATCCTGGTTAAGTATATATGAGTATTTCTCTGAATTGCACATTCTATGGGTACTTTGATTGGAGTTTTTGTTAATGATACATTGGTGTTACACCTGTTGCTGTTGTATCTCAGTTCCATGACATGGCAGCGAAGAGAAATGCACTCTCCAATGCTGTCCATCCACTGAGGCAACACACACTGATCCCTGGGCATCTGGAACGTGAGCAAAGCTTTGCAGAATTTTTCAAAAGGGCTGAGAAAACAGCAAATGCTTCTTGTTCCTGTTTCTAGGAGACAACTGCAGGAGCATAGTGAGGAATCTGTAGAGTCAGCTCAGATCGAATCTCAGCAGACAGCTCAGTAAATTGGGCACAGAACTCTGGGTGTTGCAGACCTTTTGTTATTTCTGCCCAGGAGTCAGTTTAGTTTTATTTTCCTCCATTAAACTGCCAGTAGGGTTTTGCTAAAGAAGCCTGAAGACACTTTCCTCAGTCTGAAGTTTACAGTAGCAGGAGGTGATGTTATATTCTAGTGACCCTGAAAGAATGTCCTGGTGTTATTATCAATTTTTGGGGTCTTTAAAATATTGGCTACATTTGATTGTTGGCATTCTTCACAGCAGAATATTTAATGTGTGCTCCTTTCATAACAGTAGTTGTATTTTCCATAATTACTATGGAGCCTGTAACTCTGAAGCATTTTGTTGTTTTCTTTTCTTTAGAATTTTGTTTGTTAATGATTACAAGATTTAGTAGTTTGTGGCAGAGATTTAAATAGAGATAAAAGGCTCAGTCTGTTCAGCAAATGGCTTCTGAAGGCAAAGGGAATTCAGGGAGGGCCATGTTTTGGGCACGTACCAGACACAGAACTGCTCCTCCACCAGAGAACATTCTGACACACCAAACTCCTGATGGTTCACAGCACAGAGAGCCCTGAGGGAAGGTGTGACAGGAGCCAGTCCTTGCACTGATATCCTGGGGAATGTCTTTCACATTGGCTCTTTCTCCAACACTGATCTTGGAGCTTTTCACACTCCATTTAATCATTACACCTTTTTTTGCACATGCTTTTTCTCTGTGGTGGAGCTTTGCTGAGTTCTGGATGAAAAGTTGCCACCTCAGATGTGTGATTAGAGCATTACCTTCTTCTGAAAATTAAGATAAAAGCCTGCTGACTTAATAGCAGGAGCATTTGCACAGATAGAATCTTCACAGCTGGGGCTGCTCTGCAACTGGGGCCTCCTGAAGATCCCAGTAATATTTGACTTCTCTAAATGAAATGGTTGAACTGGGAAGAATCTCTTGGGGAGATTCTTCCCCCCTAGTGTGAAGTAACCAAGGCTGCATCGTTTCCATTTGTGCCTGTGACATATTCAAGCACATTTCTAAGAGCTGTAGTTCAGCTCAAGCAGCAAAGCAGCACAAAAGGCCTTTGGCATGAACTTTTGGAGTCGGGTGATCCCTGCACTTGCTGTCCAGGGCAAGATAAGCAGAATCTCAATGTGAACAGCCCCAGCCATGAGCAGTGACTTTGAAAATGTGCCAGGTAGAGCCAAAGAAACTGAAGCTGGTAACTGGGTATGAATTGTTATTCAGCCCTCACAAAAGAGGAGGCTTTGACAACACCCCCGGTAACCTTGGCAAAGGGTTTTGTTAAGCAGGTCTGTGCCTCGCTGGCTTTTCAACCCGCAGGCATTGATTGCTCCCTCCTACATGGGAATTTGTGTTCTGGGAAGGGCTGGGTGGTGGCAGCAGCTGGGGCATCCTGCTGGGCCTTTGCTCTGCTCCCAACAGCCGCCTCCAGCCGCCAAGGAACGGAGCCTGTGCTGAAACTGCCCTCACCCCTTCCTGCAGAGAGCCAGCCCCAAGGGTTCTGATGTCTCCTTGTTGAGCCACAGAATCCTGGACTCATTGAGGGTGGAAAAGACCTTTAGCATCAACAAGTCCAACTTGGGTTTCTCCCATAGTGGAACACTACGCAGGATGAAGTGTTATCCTCTGGATGAATGGGATATTATTTTGAAGAATGGAGTGTTGTTCTCACAATGCCTCTTGGCTGCACTTGTTTATACAATATTTCTACTTACTTTTTTCCTATAGATCTTTAGGCACCTGGTAGAACAGAAAACAGGCTTTTTATAGACTCTGCTGGCTGTGTTCTATTGCTACTATACATGAAGTGGGGAAACCTGGTCCAAACAGACCTACAAAGGAAACCCTTTCCCCTGAAATAAATCCAAGGCCAGTTATGTCACCACAAGTATGCTACAAACTTAGACTGTATTGCTTAATCTGGAAATAAGCAATTACTTCATGATAAAGATTCAGTGCTGATCAGTGTGGCTGATAAAAGAGAGATGAGGTGATTTGCCCCAAGCTTTACAGCAAACCAGAAGCAAGGGTCATCTTTCTTGTTTACAATTTCATGTTAGGGTGTAAAATAAATGCCAATGTGAGTGATGATTCCATCTGTTAGGAAAAGACATAGGAGTTAGGAAGTAGCAGCTCCCAATTCCTCCAGCATAAAGTCTGACATATTGAGCACGACTGGAGCCTGGGACATAAAAGATGCTGAAGCAAACATCATCCAGCCATTAGGCAATTAGATAAAAGTCCTTTTTCTGTCTCCAAACCAGCTATTGAGGGGAATGCAGAGATGCTCTGATTAGACAGTAACAGAAGACATTTAATTTCCATTGCCATCCAACAATTTCTAAATTCCTTCCTTGAAGAGTCAGCTTTCCAAAACTCTCCATTTTGTGTTCCACTTAACCTCATGGGTATTGCAGAGAACATGCTTGCTGGACTTCTCTTTCCACGCTCATTAGTTCAGTGTGCTTGGCTCATTTCCTAGGATTTGGTCTAGCACAGCCTCTGACCATCCAGCCATTTGTCTGAAAATCATTTCCCTCTTCACTTCTGCAGTTTTCCTTTCAGTGCCTGAGCAATTAAAATCCCGAGTGATCAAAGCCCTGGTCTTCCAACTGTCCCTTGTTTTTCACAATCATGGCATGAGCTCCTTTGCCTCACTGCATGAGCTGAGCTCAAACAAAGAAGGTATGACAATTGCTCAATTGTTAGGAATTGTGAAGAGTCTTAGCCAAAATATTGACATCATTCTGACTTACACATTAAGAATTAATTTTTACTAGGTTTGTAACTAGAGATTAGCAAATCATTTGGATGTCATTAAAATCAAATTGGTTGTCACAAAAGATCATTGAGGTCTAAATAACTACTGCTTTTCGCTTTCCTATCCTGATTTCTGGATCTTAGCTGTTCTGTAGCACTCCTGCATTATTTCTGACTCTCCACAAGGAAAGATTTCACAGGTATTTATTCTTTTCTGGCTCTAAATTGTCTCTATTATGTATATGCAGCATCTGTCTCATGGCAGAATACAAATTGTTTCTCTGTATACAATTTGTCTTGACTCAGATGTTCCTTGCAGAACTATGGGCTCCTTTACGTCGACAGTCCTGATTCTCCAGGCATTTTTAGTCCCTTGTGATCGAGGAGTCAGTGAGTCACAGTGTGTTTGTATATCCCCACACCCAGGGGTACAGAACAGGCAGATCATCCCTGCTCAGGCCTCCTCACCCCCAAAGGATCTCTAAATCCTTTCCATACCCATTTTTGACAGCCTGGAGGGTTGCAATGTCTCAGTCAGAAGTTAAGACACGTTTTTCCATCAGCCACTGATGCTGGCCTGTGGACATGACCCAGAGCAGGTGGAGCAGTGCTGACAGGCTGTGCCATGTGCCTGCAGTCACCGAGTAGGTGTTTTTGTGGGGAAGGTGGAAAGAGGGAGGTTTTTTTGTTTTGTCAGCGAGTGGGAGAAGTATTGAAGTTGTAAAGAACATCGGGAGCGTAGGGTTCGAGGGGGGAGAATAGAGGGTTTGCAGCACTGTAATTTCCCCCGGGGCAGAGATCTCAGAACAGTATTTAACAGGGGCTATAGACTGTGCAATACTTAAAACAAATAGATGGAAATGAGTCTTTCTTCTATTAATATGGCCTAGCCCTCAGGAGCGGTGTTAAAATGGGTTTGCAAGGCACAATTACCGCAGAGTCCTGTCAGGCTGCTGTTAATTCCTCCAGGCAGAGCTCCGTGTTTTGCTGCCTTCAGCCAGCCATTCATTTGTCCGCCCACAGCCCGGAGCCCCCGGCGGCAGCGGGGAGCTCCAGAGCCGCTTCCCTGGCTCTGGGAGGGGGAGCTGCCGAGGCAGGAGCGGTACCCGGGGCCCGAAACAGCAACCCCTGCCTGCCTCAGTGCTCTGGCACCGGCCACGGCAACCCCAAAATGCACTCAGGCTGCTCTAGGTGTTTAGAGCCGTTCTTGCCTTGGATTCTGTGAAAAGCATTCTTTTGAAGCAAGGTATGTTTTAATGCCTTAGCTGGAGTGTGGAGGAAAGAGTTTGAATCGTGGGTTCAAGGTAATATTGATCCTGAAAGCTAGATTTGAAGAATTGTTTCAGGATTGTTGTAACAGCAATGTGAATTTACCTTTCGGAGGCACAGCTTGGTTTAGAGGTGCTCTTTGATATATTTTTCTGTTATTTTGTGGACATGTCTTCAGAAGAAATGAGATTTTTATTCCTCAGCCAGGTGGTGGAGTCTTCTTCCTCAGCCCTTGTACTGTGTCATTTATCCAAGAAGTTCAAAGCATGAGAAGCTGGGAGGTTTCAGCTCCATTCCTGTGAGATAGGATATATTTCAATGTCACTCTCACGGAAGATTGAGGCACAGGGAGCACTTGTGAATCACGAGAGGTCTCAGGGAGGTAGTGGCAGACCCAAGGAGCAGAGTGAAGGTGACCTGACTTGCAGTGCTGTGATCTGGCTGTCAGCTGATACGGGCTCTGTGGAGGGACTCTGGTGTCATTTACCCTCCGAGTCCAGCCAAGCTGGGACTCGTCCTTCAGCTCCTTTGCAGGAGCTTTTCCAACGCCAGCCTAGCAGAGCCTTGGCTTGGCAGAGCGGGGAAATGCAGGACAAGGTCCCCAGCCAAAGGCTGCGGCTGCAGCGAGCTCCGAGTGCCCGGCGCAGTCCCGGGGCTGCCTCCCAGTCAGGCACGGGCTGGGCTATTCATTCTGCAAACAGCCTCCTTCCTCTCCGTGCCAGCCCGAGGGACACGGGGGAACGGCAGAGTTTATTATAAACTGAGTGAAGGAACAGACTATTGCTGGAGGAGATCCAGGGTTATAAAAGATTGGAGCGGGAGGCGGGGGGGAGGAGGAGGGAACAGGACATAATTTGTGTTTGTGCGTGAGGGGGTGCAGACCGGTGCCTTCGGCGAGGCATTCCCCAAACCCTCAGGACCTCTGCCTGGTTTTGGTGGGATTTTGTGCAGTGCATCCCGTGCTGTGTCAAAGCCCACTTACTTTTTATTGTATCAATCATCCTCTTTATGCAGCACCACGACTCGGAGAACGCTTGCAGGTCCTGTTCTGAATGAGCTGCGCTCGCTGCCAGCTCAGCCTAGTTACTGCTGTAACTTAGTCTGGGGGATGGGAGAAAAAGGTTGCTGCTACTTTAAATATAATGCATTAAGAGGATGCTGGAAAAAGGCCTGCATGCTGTAATACCCAGCCATCGAGTTGGAAAAGGAGCCAGATGTAATACAAAAGAAGAAACACAGCCTCTTATGGATGCTGCACTAATTCATAAATCAGGTGAATCAGCTTAGGCAACTGCTGTGTTTTTATGCCTCTGCTGCATGGAGAACTGCATGCTGGATGCTTTTATTTGAAGTAATGGAACCAGATAATCCTTTGGACCAGGACAACTCCAATGGTAAGAAGTAGAAAACGTAGAAGAGAGAGGGAAAAAAAAAGGATAATGAGAGTGTCTGAGTTACCCATCCTGCTAAAGGCACAGGGGTAGGCATGTGTTTGTACTGTCTTCTGCATGGATAAGTGGAAATGAATGTGGGAATGTGCTTCAGAAGAGCTTAGAAATCCCTGTGTTTACAGGATCTGGAGACAAACATGTAGTAGATGATACACTGAGATATTTATTCTACTGGAAGAAGCAGGAAGCAGGCAGAATTAACCTTTCTCCTGAGCAGTCTGTGCAGAGGGAAGAGGGACCTGTGCATTCCACCTTATTCAGTTTGGGGGGCTTTTTGCCACTGAGAAAAGAATGGAACTTTGTGCCGTTTGTGCTGTCAGATGTAGCATTTGGGAACAGATTCTTTATCTGCAGAAAGCTTTCCTACAGGCAGATGCATGAGTAATTTACTTAGGAGGATATATTTAGCCAAGGACCACATAAATTCACCCTGGAATTAAAGTCCATGGTTAAAAATGCAGCTATTCCATGGATTTATAGCATTCCACATGCTGATGTTCTGCTATCCAGTCTATTGGAAAGCACACAAAAAAGCATAAATTGAGGGGAAAAGTTGTTTGCAAGTCTTATTTCCCTGTTAGTGGAGAGAATTGGCTGCATTGAGGACAACAAAGTATTCATGTTTATGAAAACAATTTCAGATGGTGATTTTTGGAATAAATGGATTCTCAACTGTTTAATATGCATTTGGTTTATTCTGAATACAGCTTGAAATCCACTAAATATTCCACTTCCTACATAAATATTGTTCAGGAAGTAGTTATGGATTTCCCACAGCATATTCTGTGCTGATAAACAGAGCTTCAAGTCCGACACAACTGCAGTGTTCATATCACAGAGACCTAAAACTGTGTGGAAAGAATGTGGTTAAGGGGATGAAGTAACATTTAAACTATGTGAACAGTTGACTGGGCACTTATAAGTGGGGAGCCCTGCTTAGCTTGGGGCTCTGTGCCTTACTGAAATCAAACTTCAAATAATCAAGGACAGATTTCAGTGATGTTTCAAATGATGATATTTGCATGAAAATATGAACAGGGGAGTCTTACACTTCTTATTTCTTTTTCCTTTTTTATTTCACATGTAGTTATGGTAATTCCTCTCTAGAAGAACAGCATCTGCCTCTGATGTCTCATACCTCCTCTTAGACCACTGAGACACAGAATTAAATCTCATTTTCTTTACAGCAGGAAGTTCTAAAGATTTTCAGAAAAGTGCATGCATAGTTTGAGCTGACATTAACAAATATATAAGCAGGTGTTCTTGCCCATCCCAACATTAGAATCTGGCCTTTAGGAGTCACAGAGAGTGGCTGGGTTCTGAGGAAATACAAGTTTAACTTTATTTTCTTTAGCATGTTAAATTCCTCACTGAATTTAGAATGCATGGTTTAAGATACATAGGTTCTCATTCTTCTCTTACAGACATCTAAAGTATAGTCTGTCACATTGTGTAGAAACTTTGTTTTCCTACAAATTATTTGAATAAGTCAGCAAACTCTGGGAAGGTTCATAAGCTGGGAAATGAGAGATAAGCAAGTACTGCTTGTACCAAGGATCTGGGAAAAAACTTCACTGCTTCCCCTTCCTAACTATGTAAATCCCCATCTTCTTTTTAAAATTACTTTGATTTAAACTACCTCATTGTAAACAAGTGGGTTGAACCATTTATTGATCAGAAGGTCAATTCCTTCCCTGTGCTGCTGCTGGAGCTGCGGCACTGCAGGACTGAGGGACTCAGCTGCTGTTCTGAGATCCCAGACATTATTTTGCATGAATTTAGGAAACAGCAAGTTCTCAGGAATCAGCCAGCAGAGTGCTGTTCAGGAAGATTTGCCCATTGAGAGCATTCCCTTGTTCTGGAAGCAGCCCCTCTGTCCCTTGGATATCCAGCAGCTCTGGACACGCTGGGAACAGTTGTGTTTATCCCAGGGGGCTGCTCATGTGACAAGTCTTAATGTTCTGGGGAGTGACCATGACTTGGAACTCCTGTGCTTGCTGTAGAAGTGCCTTTTTACCTTCAAGAATGCCAAATCAAATCCCCTTTTCTGTCAGCAGAATGAAGTCCATTCTTTAATTTTTGCTCTGCCTGAGAGTCTGTGTGGGTTAACCATCTACCTTAATATTCAGCCTCGATTCCTTCTGCGTTGCTTATTGCCAGTACAATCAAGAGATGATTAATGACAGAAAAAGCTGTTCTGAAGAATTTGTGGCAATAATGTGAGAGTTGCTTTTTTTGCCTCCTGCAGCCCTTCCATTTGCTTACTAACGTGCATGAATTCAGCTCACAGGACGTTGGTGGAATATTCAAGACTGGGAAGCTGTGTCTCATTTCTTAGCACAGGGGGGTTTTTTGCCTAATCAAATTAAGTTGCCAACTTTTCATGGAGATGCCTCATGGATTTATTATTGATTGTAGCTGGAACTGGGAATCACCATTCATTTATGTGGGGGGCTGAAATGAGATTTAACCTGTGTTGGTTGCCTTGACGTAACAGCCCCTGGAATAAAACCATCACCTGTGGGTGTAGTGTTTACTGCATTTTTCTCTGTGGTTCTCCAGGGAGCTGCAGTGCTTGACTGCCTTGAACACAGCCTGACAGGCTGCTCTTCATTTGGAGATTTGTGCAGGGGGTTCTCTAACTTTTCTCCATCTGTCCATGGGATAAAGGCTCACAGAAAGCTACAAGTTCTCATACGGATTTCAAAAATCATTAAAGCAACCCCCAGGTTATTTTCTCCTTCTCCCCCACCCATTATTTTCTTTCCATTCTCTGGAATGCAGGCGTGTAGAGAAAGGTTATTGTCATTTTATGGTGGCTCACAGCTCAGACTTTTTGAAGTGTGCTTTTTAATGTACTCGCATGCATTTACTTGATTCTTTTCACAAAAAAAAAAAAAGAAAAAAAATTCTTGGAAGAAACTTGCTGAAGAATGTGCTGATTCCGAAACCATAACCCTAAATTACCCATTTCGGAGGGATGACATATCAGAGCTATGGATTTATCTTTTGTACTATAGCCACTTGCTGCTCCAAGAATAAGAGACAGCTCAGCAGCTTTCTGCAAGCTGCTGAAGATTTATAAGATGTTTTATTTGTGTGCAAACTCTTGAGTACAAAATATCTATGAATTATGTATTCATTGTGTCTTCTAATTGCTCAGATCTCAGTTTGTACAGCTCTTGTCAACACTGGAACCACCTCTGAGTTTATTCTTTTCTGTTTCAGGACAATATTTCTTTGTGATTCGGTTGTTAATCCTTAAAGAGCACAAAGTTTTTATTAGACTTTTTGAACAACCTTATAGCCCAGATCCCAGCTACTGGTTTTAGTGAAATCATATTCCCTACACAATAGGTGTGAATCACAGATGCAGATTTTGTGCCACAAAGAAATAAAATTAAACCATTGTGCTTTAATAACACAATAATTACAGCATATTTTTTTCAGTCTCTGACGTCCACATTGAACCAGGTGAATTACTTGGATGACAGCCAGGCTTGAACTTTGTCTGTTGTTGGTAATTGAGATTCTTCAGGCACTGTTGGAGGGCAGTAATGACATCCTGGCCTCAGTGACACCTTGGGCGTGCATTAAAATTCACACCTGACAGAGGAAAACAGAAGCAAGAGTTGGAAGCACAGAATTTTTTGTAGGTTATGTGTGGTAGCAGAGTGGAATGGGAAAGCTCCAGGGGAATGGGAGATCAAGGATTCAGCAGATTACTGGACAATGATTTGTAGATGCACTCTGCTATTTCCAGGCTGGAAATTGAGTTGGGGGCAGCCAATGCATGCAGTGGCTTCCTCCCTGTCCCTGCTGAAATCAGTAGAAGAGGGCAGAGCCAGTCAATAAATGAGCATCCCACTGGATTATGGGCATTTAACAAGGGAGAACCATCCAGATGGAATCCTGAAGGAACATTCAATGAGTGGAATGTAACCATCCATACCTGGAGGTGCTGGAAACAGTCACAACCATCTTTTGGTTCTTTGGAACTAAAGAAAAGGGTCTTTTCACAGGCAGGAATATTCAAGGCCTCTTCCATATTCCTCCTAAAAGAGAGGAACTTCAGAGGGATGTGAGGGAACCTCCCAGGTCCATCTCTTCCTCACAGCACTGCCAGCCTCTCCCAGAACTTTCATGTCAGCCATAGCTGGAAGGTGAATTCAACATAACTGCATGGAATGGAAGAGTGCACAGGCAAGGGATTTCCTGGGAGCAGAGCTGAGGAGGAGCTCCAGGCACACATTTGATGTATTGAGGTGTTTATAGGTGAGAAGTTTTTAAATCAGAGAGACTCTGGTAGCAGCTGACAGGAACTGGAGGAGCCCAGAGGGAAGTGTCCCTTGTTAATGGGATCTGAGCCCCACATTTTCACCCAGTGGGGTTTCTGAGCCCTTCAGCCCAAGCGTTGTTGGTATGCCATGGATGTAACTCAGCTGTTGGCCAGGAGCCTCCTCCTCTGGTGTCACCCAGAGAGATGGATGGGTGCTGATGCCTCCCACCCCTGGCTAACAAATCCACCCTACAGCTGGATGTACAGAATACAGAGCTGCTTACCCTGAGCCAGGCTTCTTTATGATGTCTGATCAGGACATTTGCCCAGGAGGTTCCTCAGGGCATACACAGGGTTATCCCAGCACTTAGAGCATTATGGGATCATGTTTGGATTTAGGTGTGCTTCCTCTCCGAGCATCTCCAAGGAACCAGCACATGGAAAAGCTGTAATTGCTGAGCATTCCTCCTGCTGGTAGAGGCTCAGAGGCCCAGCAGATGCCTTGCTCAGTGAGTCAGTTGTCAAAATGATTTTGGCTGCTATGGAGCTTAGTGCAAGGATCAGAAAATACCTGCCAAAATGAGGCTTCAGAAAATGTTTGTTTTCCTAGCAGATCTAGATATGCCTCTAGTTTTGTTTTACACCTTTAAACACTTCTCTAGCTGCAGCTGGAGGTTGGTGGGCAGCTGTGACAGATGTTATAACACGAGCCCTTGTTCTTTGTGCTGGAGCTGCTTGTGTGGGTTTGTTTGCTTAACGTTGGGTGGGCAGGGCCTGGCTGATGGAGCAAAACGATGCCTCTGGATGTTGGTCCTGCTCTGAATCCTAGGGACAAACCCTGATTCTTGGTGTTTTCAAAATAGGAAAATACAAATAGCGTTCTCTTATTTGGTCCAGAATGAAGAAAAAGAAAAAAAAAAAAGACAAAATAATAATAGTAAAAGTTAGTCCAGAGTTCACAAAATTTTATTGTCTCTCCGACTGGCCCTGTGTTTGCAGAAGTGCTGTTAGAGCCTTTCTCCTGGCAGGGAGAATATCCCTGAAGAGTTTTTCACAGTCCATGTGTCAGACAGGAATGCAAAGGATCAATTTACAGCCAGAGACAAAGATCTGAAAATGTCCGGGGGGACCTGGGGGAATGTTTTTCACCCCAAATAGTTTCAGTGATTTAAATGATCCCACTTGCAGCCCGTGTCCAGCCTTGCCGGGCTCAGCAATAAAAACAGAGTCTGTGGCTGCAGCAGAGCTGGGGCAGGAGCTCCAAGCACAGCAAAACCTCCTCACATCCACTTCTGCACAGAGCTAGAGAGAATTCCAGCATCTTGTGGAATGCTCAGGAGGGCACCACGGTATCCCAGGGAGAACCCGGGTGCTGTGCGTGTTTCCATGAGTAACCTGCTTTCTTTAGCACATCATCCTTTATTATTGGCTTGCAGCTGTCAGAAAAAACAGGCATTGAGCTGAGGGGTTGTATTTAGAAGTGCCTTCTGGATGGGATGGTTTGGAAGCTGCACAGAGCAGTTGGAAGTTGTTTCCAGTTCAGTTTGGCCAGTTTTTGGATAATGGTTCTACTTTCCCTGAAAGTTGGGAGTCATTTTTATTTCATATATTCTTAGAGAGATTTGTTTTATTGTCATGTAAAGTTTCCTAGTAAACTTCTGGCTAAACCAGAGGATGTATTAATCTACTTCATATCATTTGCAGCATGGGTCTGTAAAGCCTTAATCTCAGAAATCTATATTGATGTATTCAGCAGGAGATGGCATCAGGGGTTTGTCTGGGTTGTCTGGAGGAGCACGCACACAGTTCATCCTTTGTTTTGACTCTTACAAATGTTTGTTGTTTTTAAGACTGGGGGGGAAAAAAGAAAGAGAGAAGGTTTAATTATTGTGACTTTTAACCCAAGATGAAGCTGATGACACAAATTCAAGACACGGCAAAGTAATCAGCATTTCGGATTTAGGGAAAAAAGCAGGTGCATTCAAGTCGAACCCAGTGTCGGCACACTGAGGGCTGCTGACCCGCCTGCCTGTGCCTCTGCCGAGGAGAGAGACAGGTTTTATTTTCCCTGCTTATTCATTTTCTGAGTCATTCATCTTGTGCTATAGCTATTGAAAACTGTAACAGAGTCTGGGAAGCACTTGGCTTTTGAGTGCTGCCTCCTGATTGGACTGGGGAATGCTGCTGTTCGGGAATAATGTGTGAATACCATCTGCTCCGAGGAGCCGGGAGCCTCCGTGGATTCTGCTGGAGAGGCACCTTTAGCCAGGACTCCAGGCAAGGGGAGCACGCCTGCCTTCCCTCTTTCTTACCCGAACTTAAAGTTGTCACTGGATTTCCTTTCTGTTTCCCTGCGGAACTTTTTTTGTGCTTTGCCTAAGGGCTGAGTTGCTCCTCCTCTGGGTTTTGGGGGTGTTTTTCCTTTATTTTTTTTCCCCTGTGTGGGATTTCTTCTGGGGTTCAGCATGCACACCAAGCCGGGAAATAAATCAGGGAGTTTTGCAGCTGTTTATTGCAGCACGAGAGTTAACGTGGAATGTCTGAGTTGCTTTGAGAAACTACTTCCAAAAATTTGACCTGCTCGTAAAAAGGTAAGCAGGGAAAGACTTCGGAATTTCGGGACTGACTTTTTACTTGCAGGGGGGTTTGTTTTGTTACGAATGAATGTGTCTCATTTGCAATGTACAGTTGCCTTCTAGCAGTGCCTGGGATCAAAGACTGGGGTTTGTCTCCGAATTTCTTTAATGAGCAGAGTTGGAACAATGATTGTCTCTCTCTCTTTTGTGTAGAAATTGTTTTACAATAGGTCTTAACCCAAACTTTCTGCAGTGTGAGTGTAATTGTAATTCAGAACAGCAGCTCTTTTTTGGGTTTGTGTCTTTATGCAGAGAACTCTCAGCTCTCATTTTCCTGCTTATGGAATCTCTTTTTCTGTTATCTGGGACCAAGCACAGTTCGTTTTCAGCAGTCTGTATTTCCACTTGCAGAGGGCAAGATGTAGTTTTGAGCCTGTTAAATCCTGCCCACTAAAGACCTGGGGCCATTCCTTCACCTCAGGACAGCAGGCCTGACACCACAGCCTGGGGCCACCACTCTCCCTGTTAGCACATCCTGAACTCTTGCATGTGACTACTAAAATATGGGTATAAATTTGTTTTTTCTGCAGGTTGCATTCCAGTCAGACTCTTCTATCTACACAAGGCAAAGTTAGCAAAGGGAGGGCAAGAAATATTGATGGTTTGTAAAGTCCTGTCCCTCCTTCCACTGAGCCAGGTTATTCATTTTACTGTGATCTGTTCAAGGGGAAAATCTGCAAAAAAATAGTTCTAAGACTTTGCTGAAGACTCATTGTAATTTATTTTTGACAAATATCTGATTTTTAGCTTGTTTTGTGTTGGTATGTTAATGGTAACTGTGCATCAAGTGTGTGAATTGTATGTGCTGATAGGTACTGCAAGGCAAATGTTCAGTACCTGTAATTAAGGGAACAGTAGATTTATGGAACTGATGCTTGATCTGACCTAAACTTTTCATAGTCAATCAACTTCAGATAAACAAGAGAAGGTCGTGCTCCCACAGTGCTTCCTTACACCCAGGCCTGTGGAGCAAATGTTCTAAGTACAGCAAAGAGCTGTTGCATTGACAGTGAGGCATTTTTTCACTTAGTCATCTTCCTGGCCCTCTGCCAGATCATCAAAAGCAACTCCTTTAATGAAGAAAAAACTTACTTTGCTGAAGCCTAAATCAGAAAAATTGTGGCAAATCACAGAAGGAACTAGGACTTGGGCTATGATGATCTTTGTGAGTCCCTTCCAACAGAGGATATTCCATGATTCTGGGAAGGAATGGCTGGATCACACCAAGCTGCAGCACCAGGACAGTCCATTAGCTGGAGGGCACAGTGCTTGCTGGGACATGGGATATATGGGCTGAGGTCTCACAGTGCCACCTGTGCCACTCCTTTTCTGGATGCTCAAAAACCTTTGACAGGTTTTACATGCACCAGTCCAAGTGGGGTTTTCCAGTAATATCACATTTTGGGGACAAAAAAGCTATTTCTCACTCATTGATGATAATAATAACAACAACTACGATAAAAAATGCTCACTTAGGTCTTTTTTGCTGGAATTATATTGTCAGTCATATATTTCCCAGCCTGTCATTGGGCTAGACATGATGATAATAATGAGGAATGAAATGCTGACCTCTGAACTGCAGAGGATGTCTTCCATTCCAGACCTGGCTCCAGAAGTTTCTCAGCCACTGGCAGGGGTGACCAATAGACCAGGGGGTGTGGAATCAGAGCTCTGTAGTTAATGGGATGTCCATATGCACGCTCAGATCAAGCACCAGCTGGTTGGAAAAGTGTGTTTATTTTTTGCTTTTCATACTTCATCCAACAGCAGTTCCTTGCTTCACTGGTCTGACTGTGAGAGATATTTTTGCAAGGGTAGAATTTCCTGGTTATAACCCTTCTGCAGAGGGTTCATGCTGGATCCCTCCCAAACCCCTCCACAACTTAGCACTGGTCAATATTTCCTTTTAATGGGATCCTGTGTAGCTGCAAAGCACTTTTTGTTTTCCTGCATGTGGCTGGTGTGCTGCTCTGATCATCAGCACTGCAATGCTCCAGTGTTTTTCCCTCTCTAATCCAGGTAACTTCATCCTAACTTAAATGTGCTGCTCTTATGCTCTTCTTCTGAAGGGGAGCTGAGTTAGAAGTGCCTTGTCCAGGGTCACACATGGGGAGGTTTTCTCATGGTGTAGCAGTGGCACAGGATCTCCTGTGTTCCCATCAGTCCTTTGTCATTCTTCTTGCTCCACAGTCTTCCCCCTTGCCCATTTCCCTTTCTTTGCTCTTCTCCCCAATTATAAATTGCTGGTGGATATTTGTCATTGTGCTATGGAGAGCACAATCCACCTGGCATGTCTCTGGGAGTCTGGAAAATCTCAGCACAGGTTTTTCAGCCGACTTTTTGTTTCCTTGAAGATGTTGAATTCTCATTTTCACGACAAGAAAGTACTTTATTTTGCTAAAGTGGCAACTCTGGCAATGCAGCATCATTGTATATTTACAGCCTAATTTCAGAAATCCACACGGATTCCTTTCCTCTTCTCCTCCACCACAACTCTCTTGTCTGACTTGGTTGCCAGACTTTCTCTGGGAGTTCAGTCTCACTTAATTCACAAAGAATGTGGCTCCTTCTGCCATACTCAGTGCCTGGAGTCTAAATCAGGACATTTCTGGTGAACTCCAGCTGAAGAGGAGTCTGACCTACCTAGAATTGAGGTTTCCAGTTTGCAGGCATGACCCAGGGTGATGAGGCTCTACCATTACCATGAAGTTCTCTGCCTGTATCTGTGCTAGCCTTGCCTTTTATATAATCTAATAGTCCTTTGCCAAGGAGTAAAATGTAATAGCAACTATTTTTGTGATCTTGGGAGTATTTTTGCTGGCTCTGAGCTCCTTGGAATAGATGCCGCCTCCTGTTATGATGTCATCGCTCCTGGTGCTTGCCAGTAGACTATCAACATCTTAAAAATGAAGATAAGAAAATCAAGATAAAAAATTAGTATTTTGCCTCCATGTAGGTCAGATGAAGCACAGAAACCAGGGTTTTAACAGAAGAGAAGCATTGATGGGGAGAGAAGGACTTCAGAAAAACTGGGACAATCCAGTGGCAAGCACAGGAGCCCAGAGAATTCCTGGTTCCTGGCTCAGACTATGTGAAACCATTTTGCAGAGCAGCTGTGGAAGTGAAAATCAGCAAAAGAAAGGTTGATTTAGAATTTCCTCATGGAAATTTTGGAAGTCCTTCTTTCTCTCAAGGAATTTCAGCCCACGTCTTCTCTTTTGTCACAGGAAACTCTGCCAACAGCCTGCCCTGGGGTGGCCTGTCCTTAAATCCCTGAGCCAGAATGTCATACTGGGAATGGAACAGAGCAACTGGAGCAGGGACTCCAATCAGTCTTGGAAATTTAGTCCTGAAAAGATGTAGCCAGAGCTTCATGGCAATTTTGTGAGGGTCTTTTGAGTGCTCTAACCCTGATTTCCTACTCCCTTGTTCTGAGATTGTAATTTTTAACTTAGCAGCAGAGAACTGAAGGCAAAGAATAATGTCAGTTGGGATGAGTCTGGTACTAAACTTCCTTCTAACAGCCTTCCTTCTGCAGCCCCTGTTCAACAGAGCTGAAATTAAATGGCTTAAGGACAGTGTGGAAGAACTGAACCTCTGGAGTAAAGTCAAGGTTTGAGAATTGGTGTCTTATTTTAGTATTTTTGGTCAAAAAAGTCCTTTTGAGATTGCTGGTTTTTTATGTGCCTTTGGAAAGCACTGCCTCACTTCTTTATCTCAGGCATTTGAGCCATCTAAGAGCAACTTGGTGGATTTTTAAAAATTCTGTTTGGAAAATATTGGTGCTTTGTCAGTAAATCACTTTAGTTCTGGTCCTTACTATCATTTTCCTTGCAAATGGATCCCACATCAAGAAATGTTCTAGAATATTTTAAGCTAATTATATATGTACATATTTTGGTGTTGGATAGAGATTAAATATAAATTAAAAACCAACACAGAGAAACATATTCTCCAATGGATTGTAAGAAACTTTCTCCTACTGTAAAAATCTTGTATCCCAGTGGATGTAACATGGATACTTTGAAAGCTCTGTAATGTTTGAGGGTTAAGGGTCTGTCTCTTACAGATGCTTTGGATGTGTTCTCTGGAGGCCAAGCCAAGGAACAGTGTGTCCTGTCCTTTTGTCTGTCCTGATTTTTAATGAGTCAATCCCTGATTTTCCTCCAGTGAATGGGCAGATAGGCACCTTAAGAGAAAAGATAATAATTTCTCTCTTCCTGATCTTCCATGTTTCAGGGAACATTGAAAACTTCCAACCCTTCCCTTGTCGTTTCTTCTTTTACCACTTGAAAATGTTCTTGGGAGATTTTATCTTGCTCTGTGGATTGCTGGGTGCATTAGCACAGCTTCTGCTTGCCAGAGCTCTCACTAAGTTGAACTGGTTTCAATAAATCATTGTAGCTTTGGAAAGTCTGGAGTTCCAGTCATGGCAGCTCAGAAGAGGGAGGGGGAAACAGGAATACAAGAGCTTTTCCAGCTGGGGAAAGAGCAAAGGTAATTCTCCACAGAGGAGGCTGAACAGAGAGGTCTCTGATGGAAGGTTGTGGGTATCGTTCTCTTACAGGCTGGATTAATATTTCATCCAGAGAGGTGGAACAAAGTCTTGTTCTGGTTGGAAGTGGAGGAAGTGAGTGATTCAGCTTATTTTGTCAGGCATCAGCCTGTGACAAGGTGCAGTACAGCATTTTTCTAGCCATGGAGAAAGAGTGCTCTGTCTGGAGTGCCAGTCAGAGATCCTGGAGCAATTGCTTGGCCTTTGTCTCAGATCAGTGCAGCTGATCCCTGCCTTGCTTTCCTGAGCAGTAAAATCCCCACCCCAGATTTAAATCTCCCTTTGTCGGTGATCCAGGCTCATACACAGCTCCTCTATTCCATTCACATCCCAACTGCTTCAGATAACCTGTGTCTGTCAAGGTTTGAAGTAGTGATCTTCTTACTTTAATAAATCCTTTAGTATGAAACCAGCTTTAATCCCCTTTTGCTATTCCTGTTCCCTGTCTAGGGTAAGCTTGGAAATCTTTTTTTTTTTTTCTTTTTTAATTGCTGCTTGCTCTCATAAGCCATACGATGCTTTTGATAACAGTCATCAAATTTTACAGCTATCACTATAATCTCAGTGCTGTTAACCATCTGCATCTCTCCTCATGTTCTATAGAAACTGAATAGAAAACAAATACATAGTTAATTTTAGCACATCACTCCTCTTAATGGATTTTGTGTCCCAAGAAGCAGCACTGTTTAATGTGTCTGCAAATAACCTCTTGGAATCAAGGAGGAATCCACACACAAGGACATTCCTTCATGGTTTAAAGCCCTTGGGGCTGTGTTGCAGGGATCAGGAGTGGGCTGCAAAAGGTTTGAGTCCTACAAATGTCTGGACACTTTGAGTTCTAACTTCTGTAAACTGTAATCTCTGTTTGGGGATTTTAATTCCATGGAATCTGAACTTGAGACATCATCAAACAACGTTGGGTGAAGAGTCACCTGTGTCTGTAGCTGGTGATGAGCTGGGAGCAGTAACAGGAGAGCAGAGCAGGGAAAGGGGAAAAATCTGACTTGGGTAAAGAGAAACCTGAGCAAAAAGTGTGGAGAGGCTGAGCTCTGTGAACCAGGCAGGCAGCATGGATACAGGCCTGGGGTGCAGCCCTGGGATACAGCCCTGGGATACTTCCCTTTGATCCCAGAAAAGGCAGAGGCAGCTGCAGAAGAGCAGTGGCCCAGCTAACAGGGCAGCCCGTGCCCACAGCCCAATGCTGGCTTTAGGGAGCCATTTATCCTCCTCACTTCTCAGCATGCAGCCCTAAGGAAGGGCTGCCAGATGTCACACCTAATATGGGATTTCCTGTACTTCACCTCAAATCCTGGGATTTGTTTAAAAACTTGTACAATATTACCTTTCTTGTGCCTGAGCTGAAAGATGGGAATCACTTGGCAGCCAGTGACCTCCCAGGCTGTGCTTTCCCCACTTCCCTGGCTGCTCAGGAGCCAGAGGAGGTCCCAGAGAAGGTTGTGGGACAGGTGGAAATGCAGCTCTGCAGTCAGACACCTGCCACTCCCCATGCCCAGGGAACACTCCTGATCCTGGGCAGGACCCTCCTCAAGAGTGCCAGTCCCTCTGCTCCTACATCCCAGGGTTACAGGAAGAACCACACACCTTACAAAGGGCATTTTACTGCTGAGCCTTCAAGGAGAACAAACTGCTCAGCAGGTGCAGTCTCACCTCAGTAATGCACAGGAATTTGCCATTAATTGAAATATACATTAGAGGTAGGCTAAAGTTATTTTTTTAATTACTTCCCCAAAGGACATAAACAGAAAACTGTATCTCACTGTGTTGTTTAACTTATGTCATGAAAACCACAAAGGAAAAGGTTTATTTTTAAGATAATGGTAAAATACAGCAGAGGGACTGAGTCAGAGATAGGGCTGTCTTGAGAGCAAAATTACCACTTCATTTAGGCTTCACTGGAGTGGTCAGGATTGGTGTTAAGATGACATCTGTGTCCACCAAAACCTTCCAGTATTATATTTAATCATTGTGGAGGCACAGAAGGGGTCCCACAATAAAAATGGTATATTTTAAATTTCCTGATCATAGTGCTTTAACCTTTTTATTACTGACACCCGAGATTCAAATAGAAATGCACACTGAAACTCAGTAATTTTATATATTCCCAATTTTTTTCTTTATAGGAATCCATTTAAAATTACACAAGAAACCTCTCTTCATCTTCTGAGTGTTTCACTGATTAGCATAATTTATAGCCAGTTTTGTGAATAAGGTGATTGTACCCAGGTGATTGCAAAAAAGTCTGTGGATCTCAGCTTTATAAATATTATTCTGAATCTAACTTTGTTAAAGTAATTGATGTAACATGAGTGAGTGCTGTGCAGAGCTCTTCAAGTGCAGAGACCACACACTGTGTAATCTCTGGAGCCAGTCCTCATCATGCCTTTGCTTTTCTTAGCAACAAAATTAACTCCATCATTATAAAATTCAGCCAATACTTTACCTCTGCAGTCAGAATCTTCTCACATGAGATTCAGCCCACGCTCTAAATCCTGCCTGTGTTATGTGTCACTCTTTGCCTCGGAGGGCTGGAAAAGTGACTTTGCTCAGCAGAGGCAGAGGTGTTCTTACATCAGGAGGGATCCCTGGGAGGTCCAGCACCTTCCACACTGTCTCTGACAATGAGAAAACCTCCAAGGCCTCTCCTTCAGAGGGTCCATCCCCAGCTCTGGAAAGGGAGGAAGAGTTTTGTCTCTGCAGGCAAAGCTGGAATTCAAGGTCAGCCAGGTGAGAGGAGCAGCCCAAGGCTGAGCAGAGACTTTGTCACAGACAGGAGGCCCCAGGCTGTGCTACAAACTGAACCCTGCAGAGCCAGGCTGGCCTCCTTGTGCAGCTGTTTGGCTGCTCAGCCTTCCTGTGCCGGTGGGATTCTTTCTCCCATGTTCTCTTCCTCCATGAACACAGCGCTGCCAGAAGGGCTGGACGGGTGCCCAAGAGCTTTTAAATGCTCTGGTTAGGAATTGGTGGGAACCTTGTGTTGGTGTTTCTCTGAAGAAGTTTTATGGCTTTTTCCTGGTTCTGCTCCTGACAAGGTTGCTTTGAGGGAGGAGGATTGGCAGGTCACCCACTGCCAGAGCCCCGTGTCAGCGTGTGGGGGGTGACACAAAGGGGACAGGAGCTAAATCTCCTGGAAACTTTGGGTAATGTTTTATCTTTAAGCAAATTCCTGGAGAACTGCTGAGATGAAAACAGGCACAGCCCTAAACCTGCATGTTCTATAGTGATGAGATTCTGGGAGAAGCTGGAACCCTTCTTATAGGAGAGTAAGGAAACAAAGATTCCCAGCTGTTAATAATAACAAGCTAGGGATTCTTGTTCAGGCTGGAGCAGAATTTCCTGGAAGTCCCTGGAGAATTCCAGTCCAGCACTAGACCTTTGAAAGATTTGGATCCCAGTCTAAAGTATTTCCACTGCTTGAGTGAATTTCCAAAACTGAGCTATTTTTTCATCATAATCCAGTCAGAGAAATGAAATCTGTGGTGCAGTCAGCCATCAGTTCAAGTATTTTGAGAGGAGTGTGGTGACTGGAGAGTCTGCTGTGTGTGCAGGTCCTGAGCATCCACTTGGGAATGGAAGAGTCCTGGAACAAAACCTCGTGTGGTGCAGCTGGCTTTGAAGGAATAACTAACAATGGGTTTGAGGTTCCTTTATAGGAGAAAAAAGAAAGGGAAAAAGAACGCAAAAGCCAGCATGGTTCAGTGTCTGGGCACATTTTCAAGACCTCTTTTATTTTGAGTAATTAATTCTGTGTTTTATTAGTAATGAAAGCAGGGGCTATTTTGTGCAAGGCTGGAGCAGTTCAGGGTGACTCGGCAGGAAGTTAAACTGATGTAGCATTACTTTTGCAATTTATCACCTGCCTGTAGTGCTTACTCAGGGTATAACACAAGTTTATCATTGTTCAGAGCAATTATATTCTAAATTCACTTCATAATTACCTCTCAAACCAGATAACTTTAAAGAACTGATTATTTTGTAAGTAACTGGGAAAATCTCTAGCGTGACATCTCTTCTTGTAGGCAGCCTAAATACAAGCTGGCTTTTTGGTGATCTGTTTCAAATTAAGTGATTTCATTGCATAAATGTATGTATTGGAGCTTGAGTGTGGAGTATCCAAATGTTTGCAGCCTTCTTACACATTAGTAATGATTCCAATAATTCCAAACTAGAGAGGGTTTTTTTATTTGGTGGATGATAAATCTGTTCTATTTTGTCTTTGGTTAAGAGAACTTGAAATACTGGATAGTATAAATGTACAGCTTCAAAACTGGTCCCAATTATTGGTAGGACTGGTAGACACGGCAGCTGAACACAGACCAACCACAGACCCTCCAAAGCTTTTCTTTCCTGAACCTTTTTTCTGCTTCTCCAGGTGTGGAAGGGCCTGGGAGCTGCGGGGTCCCTGCAGCAGCCCCAGCTCTAATTGATTATCCCAACCCAGCTTTGAGGGTCCCACAGTCCCTGGCCAGGCCCTGCTGAGTTACTGCACAGCTTTAGGCAGCAGAGTTTTACTGACTGCAGCAAATAAATTTGCTGTGCTTTATGGAGCACGGAGAGGCTTGTTTTCTGAATTTTAATTGTCTCAATAAATCGTGTTAAGATTGTGTTCTATTAGACTGCAGGAAATTAATGCGAGCAGTTTGAATCTGGACATTATTGGGAAGGTGTGAGGCTCACAGGGCTGTTAGAAAAAGAGTTCTCAAGTCTGGCTGAGCAATAACAAGGGTGATAAGGATTGTAGAGATCTGGAGTGCAGCTTCCCAGGAATCCCCATTCAGTCTTGGGTTTACCTACAGGGATCCTCTTGTCCCACTGGGGACTAAGTGATGATGATTTTCAGCTTGTGCTTTCCTCCCAGAGGAGAGGAAACGTTTGCAGTGGGGCTCAGATGGCTCAGGCACAGGGAATGTGAGAGGGGCACTCGTGTCTGTAGTTCTGGACAATGATGAAGGATGAACCTCTGCTCTGCAGACAGGCTGGCAGGGTTGGGACCCTTCAGCCTGGAGAAAAGGCTCCAGGGAGATCCTAGAGTGCCTTTGAGTGCCTAAAGGGGCTCCAAGAGAGCTGAAGAAAAATGTTTTGATGCTGTGACTTGGGAGTTTGCTGTTAATGAGAGCAGCAAGGAAGATGAGCAGATTTTACCCCCAGCCTCCTCTTGTCCCTGCTCTCAGGGGAGGAATATTGGTTCTTTGCACTGAGGGATGGCTGTGCCCCTTGGGATCAGAAAGGAGCTGCTCTCGTCCTGGCACTGGGACAGCATCCAGCTCTTTATTTGCAGGATTAGAATGTTTTCTAAAAGATAGGCCAGGTTGAAAGCTCTCCATTGCTCTATCTCCCAACGTTCTGCTGGAGAGCTGGAATGATTGATGAGCATTTCTCGTTGCAATTACAGATGAGCAACAGCAACCCACAAATCACGGCACGCTGGGTAGGAGTTCCTGAGCCGCTCTCTGTAGTCTGGCCAGCAAATCATTAAATCAAGCGAGGATGAGCAAGGGGCTGCTGGATGTTCTCGCCTCAGCACAGCAGCTGAGAGAGCTGAGTAAGCTGCTGTCTGCCTAAATCAATCCCCACACTGGGAATTGAAACAGTGCAGACATGAAGCCTGTCCGTGGCCACATAAAAGCCGCATTATGGCTGCGATTTAGGGGACTACGCCTAAAGCAGCTCTTTGAATCCCTAATCCTGGGAGCTCCGAGGGAAGAAAGCAGGGAGGCTGTGCTCACATGTCTAAAACTTTCCTCCTGACCCTGACTCCAAGTGGGGGACCTGGCCTGCAGTGAAGTCAATCCATGGGGAGTTCATGCACAGTGTATGTTGTAATGGGATTTTACAGTACAGATCCTAGCATATATTTAATATCTGACAATTCAAATAGCTTGGCTGGCAAACACACTGAACATTGCCAGATTTCTGTAAGATCCTAAGTGAATTCCTGACCTAGATACTCCTTGGAGGAGGGAATTCAAGAGCAGGAGAGAGTCGTGAACCAAGTATGGTACACTGGGCTCTGCACTTCTGGCCCATTTCCCTCATTTCTTCTGAGAAGTAAGAATCTTAAAAACCCACAAAATTGGGTTAATAAAATGACTTAAGATGATCAGCTCACTCTTAAAGTTGTTCCAAGTTCAGTCTTTATACAATTTACCTTATGCCTGGGGTACAGAATAATGAAAAATCTAAACAAACAGAGCACTAAGCCTCAATCCTACATGTAAATCTGTGCACATGTGCTGCAAACAAGATAGCACCCATGGACAGATTTGTTTGTGTTGCCTTGTGAGCCAAATGCTGTGGTTTTTCTTCTTTTAATTATTCAGCCCTGAAAGAATTTACTGTGAAATCCCACCAGGCAGAGATAAAGACTGGAAACCTTGTAATCTACAACTGTACAGGAGGGTCAGTTTATGGCCTGAATGTGCTGGAGAATTTAGATGTGGAGAGAATCTTTCATAGTGAACTGGCATGAAAAACCCTGTATTATTTCAGGGCTTTGCAGCATATAAATTGTGTTTATGATGAAGCTAAAGCTTGGAAAAACCAAATTGGTTGATCTAATCCAGATTTGCTATTCTGATGAATTTTTTCCTTCTCAGATGAATTCAGGTTGTCAGATTAATTCAGTCCCAACAGCACAAGGGCAAGACAAATTAATTAGCTTAAGCTCCATGAGTTGTGGGGGTTTTGTCTCTGTGTGCTTTGTGTGAGGCTGTGCAGGGCACTGCTGTGGGTCATTCCCCATGGCAGGGGAAGGAAGGATCCTTAGTTTCACCCCAACACCTCACTCCCAGCCAGGTGAGAACATTGTCAGTGAAAAGTTTGAATTCTCCCACAGTCTGGAACTGAAGACCCCATTTCCAGTGCACTTCCAATATTAAACTATTCTCCTGAGACTGCTCAAGAGTCATAAGTAATGATTTAAAAAGAAATTAAAATGTTTAGTTGTAGAGGAAAAAATGGCCAGGTCAGGTCTCATAAAAATGAGCAGCCAGTTTTTTAAAATGTTGGGTTCCACAGGACCTGGAACTCTTAGGTGTCATAACCTTGTTAAGATAATTACAGTAAATGGCTTTTCTGCAAGGGAATCCCCTGACAATCTTCCCTGGGAGATTAAATCTCTGCTGCTGTTCTAGACGGATTCTGCGGCTGAGTGAAAGTGTCTCCTACCTCCTTTAAAAATATCAACAACCAGAGAGAAGACAACACTTAATTCCTTTTTACAAAAGGAAAAGAGAGTCGTGTCTCGGGAAGAAGGGAAACCAAATAAAAAATTTAATGCTAGAGAAGAAAGGCAAGAAATGCAGTTGCCATGGAAACCGGAGCATAAGTAGAAACTTTCCAGCAAAGAGCAGAAACTAAAAATGAAAAAGCAGAGTGGTGAGCTTGGCAGATAGCCAGGAGCTTCCTCCACCTCCTCCCCCGTGCTCCTGGTGGGATGTTCTTCGTCATCCTTCCGCAGGCTGGAGGTGCTCTGGGCATTGGGAGAGCAAAGCTGGGCCCGTGGGTCAGAGCACTTCACAGGGTGACAGCATTGCTTGGGGTGAGGCAGCTGTACCAAAATCCTCCCTGTGCTTCAGCTCGGGGCCTCTTCCATGGGAGAGGGGAAAATTCACTGGGAATGGCCATCATGTCACAGGGGGCTGGAGAGGGAGGGGAGCTGCTTCATCTGATGCTCACAAATCACTGAGCAAGCCCTTGATGGTTCTTGTGTCTGAACCAAGGTCTGGGAGTGCACTGCAGCAATAACTCCTGTTCCTCAATACTTCTCTGGTCCTTTTTCCTAGGGAAAACATTCCCTAAAGTCTGCTCCAAGTGCTGCTGTGCCTCAGAGTGGCTGGGCACCGTACCTCAGCTCTGTGACCCTCAGCTCCCACCTGGGAGTCACATTCCTTGCCAGAGCTGTGCCCTGGGCACAGGATGTGTTCCATAGTGGTTGTTGGCTGCATCCCAGGTGTTTCTGAGAGCAGAGGCGTATTCCAGACGTTCTGTTTTGTCAGGGGCTCTGGGATCGTTTGGTGCTGGCACGTTTAGCTCAGTTGTACGCAGTAAAGTAATGCAGTCATTGGATTAGCAATTATTAAATCCACATATGCTTTTTGGTATGACATGGAAAAAAACAGGTTGGGAAAGCTGGGCAGGTTCCCAGGCAGGGCTGTAAAACCTTTGTGATGGCCAGGAAGTGATTTGGGTGAAAGCTTGGGAGCGTACCCAGGCCTGTGTGCTGTTACAGATGGAAGCAATGAAACCTGGGCTGTTTAAGATTTCCTTCAGTCATATTCTTGGAATTAAGCACGGGTGTAAGAGTTTTGCTAATTTGCCCTCAGACTGATCAGCATCTTACATAATTGACTCCTTTGTTTTTGTGAACAAAATAGAAAATGCAGTGCAAGTCTAAAAAACCCACTTGACCTCTTTGTATGTGAAATGTGGACAAACTTACCTGGGAGACAGCACCACGAGTTAGGAATTGTTCCTCAGTGAGTCACTAGAAATAAAACCTACACAGTTTAACTCTGATCATTGCCACTGACTTGTCATGGTCTCACCTGGGCTATTCTTCATTTAATTATTTCAAAACACAAGGATTTGTGGTTTGTTGGAGTTTTTTTAGATTGGAAGTAATGAAGCTCAGAGTAACAAATTTCACTAAAAGGGATGTTATTTTTTTTAAATATTTTTTAGCATTTGGGCAGGGAAAAAAAAAGGCAGGGAACATGTTTCTTAATCTCCGTAGAAAGAGATTTTGAAGAGGAAGCTCGCTCTTAGGAGAGAGGTAACCCCGTCCCGGGGATGTGGCAGCGATCCCAGGCGGAGCCGGCGCCCTCCCGCCTGCGGGCGGCAGCAGAGCCGTGCGGAGCCGCTGCCTCCGCCATCCCCGCCTGCTCCGGGACAGGGACAGCCCTGCCGGGGGACAGCAGTGCCGGGGACAGCAGTGCCGGGGACAGCCCTGCCAGGGGGACAGCAGTGCCGAGGGACAGCAGTGCCGGGGGGACAGCAGTGCCGGGGGACAGCAGTTTCGGGGGACAGCCGTGCCACAGCTGAAGTGAGGGAACCTCAGAGCCAGCGCTGGCCACAGCAGAGTTCGCACCTTGGGCACTTCCCATGTGTTCCTTGAGAAGGGATTCCCTGTGAGCAGCTGGATTTGCAGCAGGGCTGTGTCCAGAGCACAGCAGTTTTCTTTAGGTTTTAACGTGCTGACACAGCGCTGGCGTTTCTGGCGTTTTCAGCTGGAAAAGCTCCCTCCCTTGTCCCGGGTTCCTCCGTGCTCAGTGCGTATAAGAAATGTTTTTCTGAGACCACTAACATTGTCTTAGTGTTATATGGTTTAAATTGAAACGATCTCATTAAAATTAAAACGATCTCATTGCAATAGTCAAAGCAGTGATGGACTGAGTGCTTGTTTGTGACCTAGGAATGCTCAGAAAAGTCAAACCAAATTGCAGAGAGGTGTACAGTGCATGTGTGCACAGCACAGCCTGGCCACAGCTGGGAAAAGCTCCACAATACCCTGCATTATGTGAGTTTATACCCAGCTCAGTGTGTTCTGGAAGGAAGTTTATGAGTGACATGACCCAAACAAAAAGAACACTCCAGTTGCTGCCAAGATGACATTCCAGGCTGCTCCTGACTGAAACAAGATGCCTTCCGTGTAGGATTGCCACTCACTGTGTGAAGGTAACCATGGGCTACTTCCTGGAACTGCAAAGAATGAACATTTTGGGAAATTCCAATTCCTGATGTCTGCTTTCAGCATTGCTGCTAAGTGTTTTATCACCTCAGGTGTGTCCCTGCTTGCCAGGCTGTCTTTTTTGGAGTAGATCCGGAGGAAATTTGTAGCCCTGCCCTGATGAGTTCTGTTAGGAGCAAAAGTGCCTTTGTGTAAGGAGCTGAACAGGACCCCCCAAAACCCCTCAGTAACAGGAATCTGCAGTCTCCTGTGCTTGCCCTGACACAGTAAGTGTGGGATTCCTGGTCTCTGTGAGGCTCTGAAGAAGGCAGAACCTGACCTTTTCCAAGGCTGATTCCTGCAAGGACAAATACCAGGCCTGTAAACATCCCCTGCCCTGCTCAGAATCACAAGGAAGTTGTATTTTAGCCCCGGCCAGCACAAATCCCCTCATACTGATGAGCCTGCACCACCCTCACGTGGTGTAAAGCCTGCCAGCTCAGCCTGAGCTCCAGGCCTGCCTGGGCATTTCATTTCAGATCCATGCTGCCCAAACTGTGGTGATGGTGGGATAATCTGTTCTAAAGGTTGTCAAAACTCAGGGTTTCAGAAACAGCAAGAGGTATTTGTCAGCTAATGTTCAGACCTGAGAGGTTCTGCTGTCAGAATATTGATCTCAAATTCTTCCAGCATCTCTTCTGTTGGGAGCTGGACCTGAATTTCAGAGTGCAAAATGTGCTTTTCCCAGATTGTTCCCTGATCTCCCCACTACACCTTCCATTAGCACTCCTGTGTACATGAGTCTCCCTTGTCACCCTGTCAGCCCTCATGGTCTTTAAATAGTCTGTAGGCTCTGGGTGGTGATCACCACATTGTTCCCCCTCCCTCTGCAAGCTGCTCATGGAAAAGAGGACAAGAATTACTGCTCATACACTTCTTTTCATAGTCCAATTTTAAAGTCATCTCCTGTCTCATTTGCCAAGTCCATCAGAGAAGTGTCCTGCCCAGCTCTCAGGGAGCAGTTCAGTGACCCTTGGAGTTCAGAGGGATCCTGCCCAGTCCCTGCTGGCAGCACACCCAGCCACAGCAGTATCGCTGCTGACATGGGCTGCACATTGGGAGATCCCTGCTCCTACTAAATTGTTCAGTTGCTATTTTTTCTCCTCGAGGGGAATTCCATTCATCCCCTTTCAGAAGAGCCTGTTAAACTCAGCCAGTCCCGAACTCCCAACAAATGTCCTTTAATAGTTTCAGATTTCAGCACGGAGGCCTCTGACTGTGTGTTCCTTTAATACGTTCATGACTCCCCTGGGAGAACTAAGCCAGGAATAACCAACACTTTCTTAAGCCAGGCCTCCTGCTTTCAGGCTGTGTTTCTTTTCCCTTGCTCGTCTCCACAGCTCCCACTTCCTCGTGCTTTGCATTGCCCATTCTCAACTCAGGTGTTCTCAGGTGTCCGAGAGGGGGGTGCTGCATCCTCTGCTTTCAATTTTGCTGGCTGAAGGAGCATAAAGGACTCTTAACATTCTCTGCAGTCGCCTCTCAGCTTGGCATACTGATCATTTCAATAATAAAGTGTTTCCTTTCATTCTCCAACAGTCAGGCCCCTGCCAGAGCCATAATTGTTCACAGATGACTCATTTTGGCTGCATGATCAAAACCAGGGAAAAGTGCTGTTTGCACAGGCTTTGAAACGTACAAGATGGGAAGAGATGTTCACGCTTGATATTTGTACCATATGTGCTTTCTAAATTTTATTATAGAACCTTTACATTTCAAAAGAGATTCTAGTCTTGTCCTGGGGATGATTTAGAAAGGAAAAGATAAGTAGAGTTTTGAGTTAGGCCAAGATTAGCAAAGACTGACTGCGTAGTTTGAGCTGTGAGGCTGCATCCTGCCGGGGCTGCTGGGAGCTGCTCAGTGCAGAGGGGCTGTTGAGATAAATAGATCTAGATCTGTGCATTGTTTGGAGCTGCACACTCAGTCGTGTTTTAGATCAAAGTCTCACTGAACTCCTCATTCTCTATAGAATTTGTTTTGAAATCCTGCGCTCGGAGTTGCAGCAGGTGTTTGCATTTTCTTCCCTGATGAAAACCCAAGGAAAGTCTGCACAGTGCACGTGATGCCCCTTCCCCAGTGCTGGAGTGCTCTGCCCTGCCTGGTGTTGTTCTCTTTTCACAGAGCTCACGTGTCCCTGTTGGGAGGGTCAGCAAAGGGCCCAGCAACCAAGTTCTGTTGTAGGGTGGAGAAGAAGGACATGGGAGGATGATTCCTGTGAGGCCATTCATCACCAAGCATGAGCTGTGTCAATAAGAGGCTACTCTTTGTGTCTCCTCCCAAAATTGCTTTTTGAGGCCACCCAGCTGTCTTAGATAAAACACCAAACAGACAAACGTTGCCTTTTTTGCAGCACTGTGGCATTTTGACTAATGAATTGTACAAACCCTGCGAGCCAGCGCGTCCAAGGCTGCTGCCACATGGATGTCCAGGGATATGAAGACAAGCTGCCATTGGCTGGGCCTTTGCAGGGCTCAAAGGAAAGAGTTAAACTTGTAAATCCAGGAAAAATGAATATATTAGAAGAATAAAGGATATAAATTCAGTAGGAAGAGGGCTTTTTAGTAGCCTTTTCTCTCTAAAAATATGACGGGTGTATTAATGGAATAGGAACATATAGACTACATAGACTTGTGAGTGGAAGAGCTGTACAAAAAAGTAGGAAGATCAGAAAAAAAACCAATTTGAGCTGATGCTGCAATAGAGGAGCTCTATTGGGCACTGTGTGCCTTGCTAGATATTTTCTTTTATTTTTAGTTGGAGTGTCCTTTATCAGATCATCACCCAGTTCCCTGCTCGGGGCTGGTGAGGACCCAGCAGGGTGAGAGTTCCCAGTGCTGGATCCTGGCTCAGGAGAGCTCAGGCACTGGAGGTGTTGGTGCCCTGAGCTTCCACACTTCAAAACATCCCAGCCCCTGCTTTTCTCTTGGAGTGTTTGTCATATTTCTGTTGTTTGAAGGAGGCTCTCCACATTTTGCAATCAGCTGCACTCAGACAATAACATCTCTCAGGGCAGCCCTGTGTTGTTGTGCCAGAAGGAAAGACGTAAATTTAAATAAACCACCCTCACAATGGTATTTAAAAACTGATTGCAGGATTTCCAGTCACTTTTGTAAAGCCCTCTTTAAAAACAATAGCTACATTTTCATTTTTCAACTTGTTAACAGAGAATTCTTTCAAAACAGAGGGTGTTTTCTGTGCTACTCTGTCATGTCAGCCTGATAAGGAAGATGGCTAAAGATCATTCTTGCCAAAATATTCCTTGGATGAGTCATCTGATGCCAAAAAGCAAGTGAAACGAGCAACTATATTTGCAGTGGAGTTTGCAAATTATGTGGCAAGGAAAGGAAGAAAATAATCTGTCACATGAAAAATGAAGTTTAGATTGTGTGTATATAAATCAGTGATTTGTTATATGAGTGTGAGATCATTATCAGGCATTTAAACATGAATTGGAAGTGCCTAATCTATTAATTAATCAGGAAATAAGTTTTACATAGCATGTGTAATCAAGTTAATCTTTCATTCCACTTGCCAGAAGAGATTCTGCTGTCAGTGGATGTTGTCATGAGATTAAACACCCCAAGAGCTGATTCTTGCTGAGGAGGAGCCTCAGGTGTCCAGATGGCATCGGGAGGGGAGGGAAGGGAGGCGGCTGCTTCCCTGGAGCCCACGGCATTCCTGAATTTGGGAGTTCTCCATGCACACAGGAGTTCTGGGCTCTGCAGCACCTGTAAAACCTTCTCCTCACCCTGGGCTAGAGCAGACTCAGCTGCCACACAGGCAAGGAGAGTGAGGCCCTGCAGGAGCTTTCAGAAAGGTTCATGGTTTTCCCCTGACCTTTTAGCACACCACATTGGAAAGCCACTCTAACAGAGCTCACGATAAATAGCTGAGCCTTCTGCTAATAATAACCCATAAATCTGGCACAGTGAAGGCAGTGATGCCAGACTTTTATCAACTCCCTCCCTGCAGCAACACAACAGCAACTTTACTGATGAAATACAAAGTAAAAATATTTTTAGGGGTTAGTTTATTTTGTTGTATGAATATTTTGATCAAGGTCCATGCAGATTTTGTAGTTTATTACAATAATTTATTATTATATCTAATAATTAGATTCCTAACCTAGAGGTGATGTGGGTTTTATTTATTTAAATGTGCAGATAAGAAGGTAAAGATCACCACTGGGGCTCCCTTCCCACTGAAGGTTGGACCAGGTGAGATTTTGAGGTCCCTTTCGAGCCCCTCCAGGGTCATGGCAGAGAACTGCCCTGGTTTTGTCTTGGAGCAGGAAATGGGGGATCCTGGGAAACCCAGAGTTGAAGTTACTCCATTAATCACTCAATGAATCACTGCTAACATTTTATTTTAGTAATATTTGGGAAGAATAGTCCCACTTAAACAAATATTTCCTGCCAGCAGCTCGGTGTGGAAGACACAGAGTGCTGGGCAGTGTTGGCAGTGTTGTGCAGCTCCCAGTCATGTCTGAGGGGCTTTGTTTGATTTAGGGATTTGTACAAGATTTTTCCTTTTAGTTTGGATTTTTTGCTGCACAGTGGAGACTTTGCACTCCTGGGTTTTTCCTCCTGGTGAGAGGAGGCTGCTTGAGGTACAGGATGTTTGATTCTGGTAGAAGTTTCTTCTTCCATTTGCATTGCACTCCATGTGTTTAATTGCTTCATTAGGTCTGTGGAAATTTAGCATAAATCTTTAGATGGATTTTGACTTTGTAAATTTTATTAGCATCATTACCAGTCAGGCCATAAACCAATGTACCTGAGTGGAGCGTTGTGTGTCAGCAGAGCAAGTGAAGGGATTTTGTTTTGGTCTCCCCCAGCTCGCTGAAAGCTGATGTGAGAAGCTGATGTTCTTTAGCTCCATTGTTCTGCTGGGAAGCGGGCAGGAAATGTGCTCTGCTCTGAGGTCAGCCTCGCTGTTTCTCCCCCGTTCCTGGAGTTCACGGTGGGCTCAGGAAGCGTCTCCGGGGCTCTCAGACCCGCCGGCTCCCCGAGCCCTGCCTGGACCAGGGACCTTCCCTGTGCCCCCGCCCGTGTGACACAGCGAGCACGGCGGTAACGGGATCGGCCTCTCCTGGTGACCTCTGGAGGCAGCCTGGTGGGAATCCCCACCATCGAGTTAATTTTTGCAGAAATTTAAATGCCATCCAAAACCCAGCTTGTTGGGAATTGGAGGTGTCGTTTCTCTCACTTCCTTTTTGGACAGTCATATCTGAGAAATGCTTTTATTCACATTTTAAAAATACATTACAACTCTTTCTTAAAATCAAGACATTATTTATTAGAAGCAAATAACTGACTTTCCCACTTAATATTGGGCACATTCTGTGGATTTTTTTTACCTGAGTGAAAAAGAGGAAATTTATGTGTTTTAAGTACATTAACCTGAACAAGTATTTGCAGAAGCAAATATGCAGAAGTGTCCATGCTCTGGTGGACAAAAGATGCTTATGGGAAAAAAGATGATTATGTTTAATACTTCTTCATCCCAAGGGAGTTGTCTCAGGAGAGAGGGGAAGCTCCATTTACTCCTTGGGCAAGGATAAGGGGTGCAAGGTTCTGCCTCTCCCAGCCTTCCCACCTGATGCTGAGTAATTCACACAGGGCTTCACTTCTCCAGTCATGGAATGGGCTGGGGAGCTTCATCACTGCAGTGGGCGCAGGGCTCTGCATTTCATTAGATCGTGAGCGCTGTGCCCGAGGAGTCAGCTCTTAATTGGTGGTGATGCAGATCCAAAACAATGGGACATTGATCCTCCTTTGCATCTCCGCCCTGCCCTAGTGTATAATGACCATAATGACAGTAAACAACAGGCACAGTCTGCATGGAGGGAACAGTGATGCTGAAAGAATTCATGTCCTGGTTTAACTTCCAGACTGCCTCAACACTTATTTAATATTTCGTTATTCACATGTCCATTCTTCCTCTTGTTTTTTCATATGGCACTGCTTTTTCTGCTCATTAATATCATTAAATATCTCTGTGTGTAATGACTGCCTTTCATTTGAATTTCATTCCCATACACACAGCAAGAGTAATCCATGGTGTTGTGGTAGCTACGACACCATTCAATAAATGGAGAGCAGTGAATTCTCTGCCTAAATTTAAAGTAAATGCTCATTATCATTTTGATCTCCAGTCTATGAAACATTTTGTTGCAAGGCTCTCAAGAAGTTGCTACATTCTACCTCAGGTAGTAAGAAAACTTTGCCTATGTGCACTCTTAAAATAATCATGCTAAAAAGAACTAGTTTACTTTAATTGTGTGTATGAAATTTTCCTTCGTAAGTCTTCAAACAAATAAGTCACTGAAGATTCTGGTGTTGGTACAGCTGAATTGAAAGTTATCCTCACACAAAGGAAATTACCTTCCTCCCTGCCCTGCTCCTGAGCTGGTGTATCCCTGGGAGCCCCGAGGCAAAAAGCCTGGAAATCTTCCAGGCTCGGGGTGTGCTGGGCTGGAATCTGCAATGATGGTGAGCAAATGCAGGCGGGCACACACTGAGAGTGTCTGGGAGCACCGACAGAATCACTGTTTCTCTTGGGTTGTAAAAGAGAGAGTTTGTACAGATTTCCTTGTCCTCCTTTTCCCTCGTACTTTAGGAGGAATATGATCATTCTGCAGGCACAGAGGGGTTGCACGTGACAGGGAAATTGGGGTTCCAGTCTGATTTTTATTCAATTTCTTGATGGTTTGTCTGCAGTTCACAGGCCTAATGCAAATTAGAAATTAAGCTGATACCCACCACTCCTCTCTGCTGGCTGAGCCAAAACGTCTTGTTTGGTTGGTTGAAGTTTTGGGGGGGTTTTGTTGTTGTTGTTTGTTAAGTTTAGATTTTGAAAACTTCAGTTCACTTCTTTATGAAAGAGGTCAGGGAAACTGAAATGAAATCCCTGAAGCTGCTGTCTCAGAGGCAGACTGAATTGAGAGCCATGAATTCTGTGTGTGAACAAGTCAGGGCATCCTCAGACCTGTCCAGATCAGGGGTTTGGGGCTGACTGGACCCCACTGACAGAGAATGGAAACTTTCACCTTCAAAATAAGGAATTCAAGTTCCTTGCCATAAATTCTGAGGGCTCTGGGTTTAGGAAGGTTTAAGGGCAGGGTGGCAGCAGAGGGTGACACCCAGGTCAGCCCTGGGTGCTGAGTTCTCTGCTAAAGCCCAGCAGTGCCTCAGACTGGGTGTTTAACCACAGTTTGGCACAGATTTAATTATGTTTAATTCCACGGGTTAGGTTTGTGTTCGGTGCTGGGGAGGAGGAGTTAACACCTGAAAAATCACTGCTACATTTATCTCCAATTGCTCTTCTTCCTGAAAGATCCAGCAGAGCTCTGTGACTGAGCTCACCCAGCTGCCTTTTGGAGGGAGCAGCCAGACTGGGATGTGTTATTTTAGAGACAGAGATTTGGTGCTGTCAGCTTTTCTCCTGAGCAGTTCATA
Source organism: Acrocephalus scirpaceus scirpaceus (assembly GCA_910950805.1). Classification (NCBI taxonomy): domain Eukaryota; kingdom Metazoa; phylum Chordata; class Aves; order Passeriformes; family Sylviidae; genus Acrocephalus; species Acrocephalus scirpaceus. The sequence goes on along the minus strand of OU383790.1, from coordinate 1,973,741 downwards.
ATCCCACGGTTGTGAGTGGCAGATTCTGCTGTACACAGAGCATTTGTGTCAGGGTGTGGCTTTCAAAAAGAGAAAAAAAGTAGTGAAGAAAGAAGAAGACAGAGCAGTGTTGGATTAATTGGAAAGGTCCAGCCCAGTCACATCCCCTCTAAGTGGGTTGTTCATTTTCCTGCCTGCTGCTCTGTAGCATCTGAAATTAAATCCTTCAAAAATGTTAAGTATAGAGCCAAGCTGGCAAAACTGCAACACAACTCCCAACCATTTATTTATGCTTTTGTATAGGGCTGCTTTCTCTTATCATATAGTTTATAGTCCCTCATTAACTTCTCCTGCTTTGTGGTCACCTGTGTGAGTGTTTCTGAAAGTACCAGGCTGATTAAAAATAAAAATCCTGAGGATTCCCACCTCACATTCCCTCAGAGCTTGAGGAGATCCCCAGCACGCGCCTCTCCTGCATCCCCAGAGCTTTGAGCGTGAGTCACCTGGCTCCAGTGAAACAAAACCAAACCTTCCCCTTTCAGATCATCTAAATTTGGGTGAGCTTTTAAAATGCTTTTGTTTAAACTTTCATTTCCATCAGTGCCTTTTTTTTTTTTTTTTTTTTTTTTTGCTATTGGGGATGACAAAAGTAAATTGGATAGGCTGTTTTAAAGACATTTTTAGTGATAAAAGGATAATTGCATAAGACTCTCTTCAGAGCTTTCATCCCAGTTATTATGACACAAAATTGCACAGAGACACCTGAATATTTGGGTTCTCGTCTACAGCAAATCTTTAACCAAACCTCAGTATTTTCAGCCTTTCCCATCACTGTTCTGGATGTTCTCAGCTCCATTTGGGAATTGAATCAGCTGCACAGGATGAGTCTCATCTGGAAAACAGTTGGAGTCGTCCCTGTGTTTTTATTTTTCTTTATGTACCCAAATATGAAAAGGAGGATTACTCTGGCTAAGAAGAAGAGAGCAGATGTGCAGTAAGTGAAGACTTTTCCTTGTGCCGGGCTGTGCTGCGGGCTGCGGTGGGAGCGCAGAGCGATGTCCCGGAGCAGCATCCCCCTCCCGGGCCAGGGAGCCTCCGCTGTCCAGCTGGGATCTGCCTCCTTGACCTGAACTTGTCTTTGCCCTCCCGAGCGCTCATTCCTGCACTGCCTGAAAGCTGGCGCCGAATTCCTCACGTGTGGCCTCAAAACCAGGCATGGACTCCAGAGAAGAGAGAGACTTGGGGTTTCCTCCTAGAAGGGCCTTTCTCAGCTGACACAGCGTGGGGTTACTTCTCGGTGGGAATAGGAAAACACGGCTTGTGTGGAGTTGTGATGTTTTCCGTGACTGCAGAAATGTGTGAAATCCTAAAATCGGGGAGGATGGTTGGTGCTGGGGATGGGACTCTTGTCCGGTGCGGATGCTGCATTGGAGCAGTTTCTGCCTCTTGTTACAACCGCGGTGATCCAGGGAAGCGCTCCAGCTCCTGCTGGAGCTCCTGCTGACGGGGAACGGGGCTCATCCACAGCCAAGCCCTGTCTGGTCATAAGACACCACCAAGATAAATTTGCACAGAAGTCTGGGAAAAATGACAAACCGAGGACACAGCACAGAGAGTTATTGTGCAGATGTTGTTTTGCAGCTCATCCCACTCGGATGAGGTTTCTCTGTTACCTGCCAGCCTGGGAGAAGCAGCAGCCACGTGTTAAATTCTTGGCCACCATTCTGAGTCTCTGAGATGTTTTCTGTCACTCTTCCTTCAGAGTCATTTTTGTGCCAGCAAGGGAAGGAGCTTGGGCACAGGATTCTGGACAATTCACTTCTGACTTTTTGAAACAGTAAACGCGGAGTGAAATTTTTTTATCTGTTTAATATATAGAGAGAGAGTTTTATTTTCTTCCATGGCTTAAAGTGTTAATTCTGCCCATTGAAATGTAATTTTATGGAGCAATATGAGCCGGAGGCAGAATCTTCGATGCCATCAGGACCCAAATGGTAAATAGGCCCTTTCTCTAATTTGTGGGATGTGCTATAACTCAGTTTGAATGTTGAAAGGAAATGGGCCTCCAGGGGAGTCTGGAGCTCTGTTCATTCAACTTCTAATTAAAGTTTTCCCCTCTCAAATTTCACTTTATTTTCCGGGGCTTTTGCTCCGTGATGATTATTACCATGTGTCCCATGGCCAGGAAATCATTTCCCCCTTCCCCAAGGCAGCCTTTCCCCGATCCGTCCCGCAGCAGAGGCGCAGCCTGAGCCGCTCTCGGGGCTGCGCTCGGGGCAGGGCACAGCGGCCGGAGCCGGGGCCGCGCTGCGGGAGCTGCCGCTCGTTCCGGGACACGCTGATCGGACGGTGCTGTCTGGCGGACAGGATCCAGTCCAGGATTTCTTCCAGCCTATGCTTCACGTTTCAGGAGCCCAGGCCAACTCTGGCTTCCTATTCCTACTCCAGCAGCCTTATCTTTTTGGGGGCAGGAGTTGTTAGCACAGTTTATCTTGCTCGCTTCGAGTCCTCCCTCAGCTGAGACATGCACTCCGGTGCCGCCTGCTTTTTTTTCCTCTCTCTCTCTCTTTTATGTTTTCTTCTCGTTGTTTTTCTTTTTAAATGTGTCAAGTGAAGAGTTCCTCTTCCCCCCTCTCCCTTTCCACTCCAAAGAACCACCCTCCAGTTCATTAAAACGCTGGGACTGTTTCCTCCTGTGCCAGAGGGGAGAGCGAACCTGCGCCTGCATGCGTGTGTGTGTGTAAAATAGATCCAAAAATGTCCATGAACAGCAGGAAAAGTTCTGGGAGACCGTCCTACTACTACCGACTGCTCCGGAGGTCACGACTTCAGAGACAGCGAAGCAGATCCCGCAGCCGGAACAGGCTTAGCAGGGGTAATTGCAAGCTCTTTAATTGCCGTGCACAGCCCGCCGCCGCTGCCAGGTAGCGCCGTAGGTAGGTGAGGATGAGGCGGGCCCGGAGGGGCCCTGGCCCCGCGCCCCGGGAGCGGGTCGGGCTCTGCACAAGGTCAGTGTGCGAGGGACTCGGGCCAGGCGGGGCTGCTCGAAGCCCGTGCGCTGTCGCTAACCCAGCCTTTCCAACTAACAGCTTTGTGCCGTTAAGGGAACTCCTTCTCCGAGATGTTTGGAGGCCTAATTGATGCTTGCAGAGCTTTGAAAAGCCGTGCTTAGGAAATGGAGTCTCTCTGCAGAGATGTATTGCTGGAACTTCTTGTTCTCCGTGAGCCCAGCGTCACCAGGGGGTTGAGATGACAAAGCTGAGAACAGTTTAGGGGTAGGATTTTCCAAAGAGCCTAAAGATTGTGCTCCTGAGGCACTGCAGAAACCTGTGGGACTTGAAGCCCCAAACCACTATGCACTTTTAAAAATCCTGCTCTAAAAGGGCCTATTTGTCCTCAGCAGCAGGAGGGAGCTCCACTGAGGGATGTTTCTGTAGGGCACAGGCAGCCCATTCCTTCTACTGGAGGCAGCAACTGACCCAGTTGCATTTTTAAAACAAGCTATTCTGCCTTTCTCTTCTACTGTGAAATAACTGTTTATTGGTTCTTTTCCCTGTTGTTAAAGCAGCCAAAAAGTGGGAGTATGTGAGTCTTTTCCTATTGAATTTTTTCAGAAGGGAGGGGGGAGACGGTTGTGTTTGCCCTCCAGTCTGGCAGTCCTGGTGTATTTATCATGCTGTGAGCCTAATCAAAGCCATTAAATGAAAATAATTCCCTTTTTCTTGTTATTGTGTGGATAAAAAGCACAAATGCAACTTTACATCAATCAGGTGTCTGTGCAAATCCAGGCTTGGACTTGTCTCACTGCAGTTAATTCTGATTTATGAAGCAGATTTTAAACTCGACTCTAGCACTGCAAGATTTGGCTCAGTGCAATGTCCTCTTTCCTCTTTTCCTGGCACTCAGGACAATTTTAAGGATTTTGAATCATTGCTGAGAAAACAATAGGAAGCTAAATCAGTCCCTGAGCTTCAGCTTTTCCTTTAAGCAGGCAGTGGTTTTCTTTGCATGATTTTTTGGTGTTGTTTTGCCTGTCAGAGAGGAGTGTTTGTAAACTCTCGAACATGTCCCAGTTCTCTTTCCCTCTTTATTTGTGTGCTGTGCAAAACCAAAATATTTTACTGTCATTTCAGTTACTGTGACAAACTAAATGTGTTTAGTTTCGTTTAGGTAACCTAATGTGAACTTAATGGCATCATTTGTCAGGAACACGAGGAATATACAGGCAGATTTGATGGAAATGGGAATCAGCCCGAAAGTTTGTAAGAAATTGGATTTGAACCAGCTGAAATCTTGTTGCTGTTGATCTCTCCTGGAGTATTTTGTGTTGTCTCTGGGATTCCTGCCTCTCAGCACTAGCTGAGCTCCTCTTATCCGTAAATCTGAAAGGGATTTGCAAAGCTGGATGAGAATTCTCTCTTTATTTTGATCTGGTTTTGTTGTGCAGTGATGGTGTCACACAGCCAGGCCACACAGCAGGTCAGAGGGGAATTGGTCCAGGCTGGGCAGGATGATGGAAGTGCTGGAATACTTTCCTGAACAGTTCTGTTCCCACTGGAAGATTGATGAGCTGTAGGTGTCTGGGGGCTGTGGAAAATGCAGAAATCAGAGGAAGGTTCTAGATTTTGGGGGTGATGTAATGTTGAATTCAAACCCTGCAAGTCTGGAGGAAGGAGGGAGCTGAGGGCCCCCTCAAAGGCTGATCCTCAGTGGAGTTTGCTGTGTCTGGCTGGGATCCTCAGAGATCAGGAATCCTTGGTGGGAGGTTGCCATAAATCCAGGCGGATTGAAGTTACTTCACAGGAATTGGCAATGTCTGCTTTGCCACGTGTGTGTTTCCCAGACATCCTCTTGGCAGTTCTGGCTCTCTGCAGTCTCCGGACCCTTTGCCAAGATCCCCACAGGGCTCAGGTGAGCCTGTGGCTCTGCTGGAGGAGCAGTGATACCTGCCAGGTGATCTTTTCCAAGGGATGTCACTTCAGCAGATGCTTTTGGACAGGGAGCCCGCTGGGGGTGGGGCAATCCTCACACATTTACCAGGGGGGAGGAGATCTCTGCTGGCACAGGATCGCTGTCCCCGTGTGGGACCATTCCCTGTGCTCCATCCATCCTGGATGAGCATTGCCTGGTGCTGCAGCTGCAGCTGGAGGTGCTGCCTGTGCTGTGAGCCTCTTCCAGCCCTCTCTGTTTATACCCAGCAGGCTCTGAACACAGGGTTGTGTTTGAAAACATGTATTTATCTACTGCCACAGCCCACTCTCCCCCCAGTGGCAATGCCACCCACCCACACCTGCCCTTCTGACACTGCAGCTGCTGCCAGCCCTTGGGAGGGATGGAGAGATGGATCCCATCCTGCCTCAGGAGCAGCAGGAAAAGTCAGGCTGGAGTTACACTTGCACAGCTCTGGGAGGGCTGAGACCCAGTTTGGGAAATGGGTTTTGCTTCCTGAGGTACAGAGAGAGCCACTCCCTCAGGAAAGAGCTGCTCTGGTGCTTTCAGCTGGGCAGAGAGAGCAGAGTCTGCATTTTCTGTGCAAGGATCTGAGGGAAGGAGGGGAGAGCTTTGTGTTGGGACTCCAGATGGAGCCAGTCTGGTGCAGTGTGTGGAAAAACGTCCGGGACTTTGAGCTGTTGGCAGTGACAGCAGCTTGTTCAATGGTTCATGTGATGGCATCCTGTGTTCTGGAGCTCTCTGGTCAGCCCCGGTGCCTTTAACACATTCATCACATTTCAGCATGTTTGTCACTCTGCTCCTTTGGGAGGCCCAGGCTGGAATATCTGAACAGTGACACTGGTGGGGAGGGGAAGGCAGCTCTGAGGAGGCTGATGGGATCCTGCCTCCAGCATGTTTAAACTGTGGCTGTTTGAGAGTGGGTAAAGCACACAGGCTTCACTGCACTGGTAATCCCTGCTGGAATGAGGACAGAGCCTGAAATCCCCAGCTCTGCTCTCCACAGACAGTCAGGACACGCTGCAGGTAAACATTAGTTAGATAAAAAAACTACCTGCAGAACCCCTGGACCATCTGTTCAGCTCAGAGATGTGTGGGACTGCAGGAGGAATCATAGCAGTAATTATAATTACTCCCAAGTGACCCATCTGATGTAGTGGAAGGTACTTGGGAGGAAGAGAGGGGAGAAGCAGAATTTTCAGTGACAGCAGCACCTGCTTGTGGCTGTGCTTGGGTCCGTGGCTCTCCTCAGGATCTCTCTCTGCTTCTCCTTACTCATGGATGAAGGAATTGGGGTCAGTGGGAAGTGGTTTGAAAATTGCCTTTGCTGATAGAAGCCTCTCACGGTGCTCCATTCACGGTCCCATCTCTGAGGCAAATGCAGCTTTGGCTTCAGAGCTTTCTTGTGTAAAACTCTGCAGGCAATCAGTTGGCATCAAAGCCCTGAGAATCTGAGAACATTGGAGTTCCTGATCTTGAAGGTTTAGTGTTCCTGATCCTTCTGCCTCTGTCAGCCTCGGACATAAATGTCTTGCTCTGTGTTCTGTTTATCAGAGATGATTTTAAAGGTGCTTTATGAAAAGGATTTTTATTAAACAGGCTTTCTTCTTCCTTTCCTTTGATGGCTGCTGTGAAGAGAAAACTGACTGATCTTCAGCAAACCCCAGAATTTCAGTGCACCGAACACTGAGCTGGGAGGCCAAGGTCAGGCTGGGTTTTTTTCTCAGCACAGGCTATTCAGATACACATCTGTTGAAAACAGCTGGAATTCAGTCTTTCTTTCTCTGTTTGATGAAATCAAAACCTTTTAAGTGATAAATGAGAGATCAGCTTATACCCAAATAATCAATACCTTGGAGGTTCAGGTGCTCGCTTGGGACAAGGGAAAATTGTCCCAGCATGTCCCAGAGTGACATAACAACCAAGGAGGTTTTATTATATTTAAAGCCAACTGAAATTGCACTCACCTCTCACTAATCTTTCCTAGCTGAAAATCTGTTCTGCAGCACGTTAACAAAAAGTGATGTTGGACAAGGAATTCCAGGTGCAATTTCTCCCTTTCCATCTCTGCAGGACTTTATTTTTCATTTAAGGGCTGAGAGCAGGAAAGTGAGGAGCCCAGTAATAAATATTAGCAATAGGCTTGGTTGTTTCGTTGGTGTTTTTTTTTTTTTTCCAAGGGTGGTGTCTTTTAAATGCCAGGAAAAGGAGACCTTCCTGCTTTGCACTTTTTAATGATCACTGCTTTGTTTTTCAAGTCTCTTTTGTGGCATTTTCTGTTTCGCCACAGAAGTCTTGCAGACTTTCATTGAAATTTTAACAGCATGGCTGACAGATGCCCATAGAAAAGATATGCAAAATGTTTAAAGCTGTGCTGCTTATAGGAAATATTCACTGGCAGCTGTGCTATTTTTAGCACCAGTTCTCCAGCTGAGGCTTTGCTGTGTTTGTTCAATGCTTCATTGTCTAGTAAAAATCGAGACTAAATTTAATGACTTGGGAAGTGGTGCGTGATGGAGGAATTCTGGAATTGTTTTGATATTAAACAATGCTTAAATCTCAGAATCCCTTTAATAAGCAAAAATTCAGAGTGAATTTATTGCAGGCAAATTTATTGGACTGGCCTTCAGCAGGAGTGAAGTGACAGCAGTGCCTCAACTCCCTTTGCCCCCACAGCAAACCCTGACCTGCCCCACCTCCTCCAGACACGTCAGAAATGCAGGAACATCCACACTCAGTGAGTGCTCTCTGTGAGAAATTCCTACGAGATCAAAAATGAATCAAGTTGTAAAAGTTCCCCTGGGAAACCCCAGTGGGAATCTCTGAGGAGCACTGTCACTTTTTGCTCATCTTTTCCTTTATCTCTGTTTCCAGCCCTCTCCTCCTGGTAGTCCCCTCCTTTTCCCCTGACTGTTCCTGAGAGAGGCTGACTGCTCTGAAAGGAATTAAGTGGCAGCTTTGCTCTTGAGTAATGTGGAATGAGTTTTTATCTACAAGCCATAGGTACTAAATGAGAAAGAGGTTAAAAACCCTGGTCTGAGTCCAAAGTAGAATTGCTTTCAAAAACATGCTTCGAGGGGTTTCAGCAGACTTTTCATGATCACTCATGTATTAGAGTAAGTTTGTCTCCTTACAGCTGTGGCAGTCCAAACAATTTAGACACAGAGCTGCCTTTTAAAGCTTTTAAACCTGTATTTCCCTTGAAGGTCTTCTAGTGTGCCACTAATCCCCTAAGTTATTGCACTGAAGGCACTCTCTAATCCTTTAATTCACTCTGCACTCAATAGAGATGGGAACGAGCTGGGTCAGGGAACGTTCTCATTTGGGCTTTATCAGTTTTGCTTTTCTCAGCTCAGACACTACTGAGGGTATTTTGCTTTCCTTTGCAACACTCCAGAGAATATTTTAAAGCCAGACACTAATTGTTTGTGTGTTTGTGTATATACTTGTGAAAAAAGCTGCACGAGCTCCAGAACTCCCAACTCCTGGCACTGGTTTGTGTGCGTCGGGGTCAGGCTTTTACACTGAGATCCCCCAGGCCCCTTTGGGAATCAGAGAATGGAAAAATGGATGGCTTTTTGAGAACTGTGTATCCATTCCCCAGCTAGAGCTGCTGAGGGTCAAGGAGCAGTGTCAGTCAGTAATTCCTGGAAGCTTTGCTCCCCCAGACCTACACAAGAGAGAGATTCTGACTAATGTTTCTTTGGTGCTGAAGGTAAAGCTTGGAGGTGATGAGCAATGCCAGACAAGTGTTGTGGTTTTAAACTCTAAAAGACTGGTTAGAGCAACACATGGCCTGAATTGTGTGCAGGTTTGTGCTGTCCATTGGTTTTTTCCTTGCATGAAGGGCATGTTTTTATTGTAGGTCTGGTTTGGAGAGCCAGGCTGGGACCACGAGCAGCTCCTGGGGGCTCATTAGGAATCCCAGGCTCTCACAGTGCTCCAGAAGTTCATCTTAAGTTGAGCATTCAAGCATTCAATTGGAGGAAAAACATGCTCTGCAATTGTATGGACTTCACTGACAAGAATAAAGACGACCAAAGTTTTGCTTCATTAACATTTGCACTGAAAGAGAAATCCTCAGATGCTGAGCACTTAATGTTTCCTTTTGAAGAAACCAATTTATGTGAAGTGCAAGTTTCTTTTGTACCTCATGTGCTCATATTTTTGGTTTCTTACAGCATTTCTGCACCACTGAATTTCTTTTAGAGTCAGAGATCAAGCTTGGACTTGTTCTGAAGTACCCAAATGTGGTAATAGGTGGACTGGTGTAAAATTTGGCGTCTGGAGTTAAATTACAGGATGCTTCTTAAGCTTCTTGGTTTCTATAGGAACAAGTAATAGTCATCCTTCATGATTAAGCAGTGTCCATGGTAACCAAACGAGCATGTTTTAAATGAAAGATATTTTCCCTTTACATTTTTAGCAGTCAAAGGTTACCAATTATTACCTTTATACCCTTAGACAAGAACACATTTTGATGGGGCTGGTGTGTTTGAAGTGAGAACATTTGGTGTTCATTTACATAACTCTGCTTCTAGGATCAGCTGAAATTTGGGTGAACACCAAAACGAAATTTCAAAGAATGGGGTGAGGTGCATTAACCTCCCCAGGAGGGTGAATGTTGGTCACTAAATTGCTGAATTGTTCTGCAGGGTTGCTGTTCAAGGGCCCATTTGCTCCTCGGAGTGACTGTAGGGCACTAGTGGAGGGAGAAATTCCAACACAGATCTGGTATATTTTTTAGGATGGAAAACGCAAATGTCAGTGTTGGTGTAGGTAAGAACATCCCCCTGCTCCCTCCTGCTTCAAAAATAGGTTGGGAAGTGAAAACACGACCGGTTTTTAATGTTTCTTGTCTCTCCTTGGCATTGGCGTTGTTTGCTTGAAAACTGCAGAGTGAGTGTGTGCAGCTGCCACCTGCAAGTGTTTGCAGAGCAGGTTTGTGGGAGAGGAGCAGAAATACCCACCCACCCCCAGAGGAAATAAAAGGATCAGTCACAATAAATTAGGATTTACATTCCACAATTTCTAATAGTGAAACAATTGCTAAGAGAGCCTGAGCAGGCAGAGCAGAGATGGATGGGGAGCAGCAGTGAGCAGGGATGGATTCTCAGCAGTGTTTTGGGCACAGGGCTGCATTGCCCAGGTGTGCAGAGCTGCTGTGCCTGACACAGCTGCCTGTGCACACACTCACACACAGCAAAGGCACAGCAGCTGGGGAAAAAATAACACTCATTTTATAAGCATTATCTTCTACTAATGCATATTAACGTGCAGGAGACTTGTTTCTGTTTGCCAGGGGAACTCTGAGGCCTCCTGCATTAACGTTTGGAAAACCAGAAAATCCCTCTCAGCTTTCCCTAACCCTGTCCCCAGTCCTAACCCTGTCCCCAGTCCTAACCCTGTCCCCAGTCCTAACCCTCCCTACTCGAACTGGAGGAAGAGCAGTGGTTCCAGACTTTGCTGTCACTGCAGCTTTGAGCTGCTTCCTCATGACAGATACAGTATTTTGGTGGGTACCAAAAATCACTGCCATCCATTACCTAAAATCCAGTATTCTTCTGTGAATTTTTCTTCCAAGGAAACTCTTCTAAATAGCCAGTGTTAAATCCCAACCTTTTCTGAGCAGAGTTAAATTTCCTTGGCTGTTGAGGCAGTCTGAGGTGGGTGAGCTGGCTCTGGGCATTGAGAATCTCTGAGGCTGCTCTGAGAGCCACATGCACCATGTGAAATTCAAATCTTAATGTTTGGTCTATTATGCAGATGGATGTGAACAGAGATACGTGTGTGACCCCATTTATCTCTCTAATGAAGTGCCATCAATAGAACATCTGTTTCTTTGCTGTAGAAGATGAAACCTCTGATGAATCATGCTTATAAATTAAGTATTTATTTATTTAATTTGCATTTTACCAGTACAAACCTGTTCCTGCAGCCACCGTGCAAGGCTGGAAAAATGGCCTGGGAATTAACTGTGTGAAGTTTTCATTTCTCCTGAGGGTGTTTGATGTGGAGGGAGCTGTTCTGGCCTGCTCAGCTCAGCTGCCCAGGTCAGGTGTGGGGAAAGCTCCCAGCCAAGCCTCACTGGCAGGGGACAGACCCAGCCCAGTCCTGGTGGTGTGTCCAGGTGACACCTCCAGTGAGAGGAACGGGAATTGCAGAGTGTGGAAGTTTCTCCTTGCCCTCAGATTGCCTCTGTGGATAAAGTGCTGCAAGAAAGCGCGTGGTGACAGAGCAGAATCTTTGCAGGAAGGTTCAGCATGATGGATGAGCCTAATTTAAATCTCCCCAGAGCTGACTCCTTGTTCTCCACACTCCGTGTTGCTTGTCTTTATCATCACATGGGAGGAAGCTGATGTTCCACTTCACTTTATCATCCTTTCCACTTTAACCAGGGTATTGGCAGTCACCACGAGCTGGCCCCCAACCAGGACAGTATTTCAGCTTTTGCTGATGTATTTTTTAAGTCTGAGCTTGATTTCAGTTTCGCCCTGGAGAAAAGGCTCCTAATGATATGCCGTTAGCAGAGGAGGAATTTGTTCTGTGGATATCAGAGCAGAGGAAGATAAATATCATACATATTTTATTTCAGAGACTAATAGAGAAAGAACAAAAATACCAAATATATATATACACGTATCTAGTTAAGAAATACCAAGCAGTAAAACTGAGTTTGTACTACAGGCTGCTCAATCAGCACGATTTGCTGTTTATCTTTAGAAAGGGAGAGTCATTTTCTGGATGCCTTATATTCTGTCCAGGTCTGGGGACCTGCACCTGTGCCTGGTGCACGTGGATCTGATCTGGTCCCCAGGCTTGTAGCACTCAGTTGTTGTTGTATTTCCAGACCCCTCACAGTGAGAACTACCTGGTGCTAATCTCTTCTTTCCCTTTTGCCCTTGGAGAGGGATTTTTCCTTGACAAGTACATTTAATCTGTCTCCTCAGGTAAAGGATATGTTCCCCCTGGATTTCTGGGGGGGCAGGACTTGCCCTGGGTGTCTGTCAGAGGGCTCGGCTGTGCTGGGATGGCTCCACAGTAGGGGAAGGAGCAGGGAAAGAGCAGGGAAAGAGCAGGGAAAGTGTTCTTAACTCCACTGACCCTGGGGTGCCCCAGCAGCCAAAGCACAGCTGGAGGATTCCCAGCGCTGCAGCCGGGCCGGGCTGGGAGCGCTTGGCCAGCCAAGGGCCTCCAGCTCCACCTAGTGAGGCACTGGGATGGCGGCTGGCACACACATCCCGCTGCTGGAGAGGGCACGGAGCCTATCCCGGCTCCGGGGGATGGAAATCCCATCTGGGCTCTCCAGGAGAGAGGGGGCTGTGGCACCAGGCAGCCAGAGCCCGCAGAAAGTCAAGAGAGGAGTCTTTGCTGCTTGCACACATCAAAAAGCACCGTGGCAGCTGCTGGGAGGAGAGATCTCTTAGTGGGTAATGGAGAAAATAGAGGAATAGATACATATCAAGTACTCAGAAAAATAGCAGAGCTTTTTTCAGTACTAGATTCAAGAGCCATTAATAGCACTGGCTCAGGAGCAGGATGAGGAATATTAAATCCATGATATCCAGGAACCTGACACAGAGATGAGGGGAGATCCATTAAAGTGCACAGCGTGCCGTGGCAAAGGTCAGTGTCACTCCAAATCATTATTTAACAAAGAAAAAGCTCTTCTTTCAGGAGTTCTTAGTCCCACTTGGAGAGAAGATGGTAACAGATTTTAGCTGAGGGAACCAGTGTGTTCTGGGAATGTTTTCTGGGAATTGTTTTCTGTATTCCAGCCACTCCTAACAAGGCTCTTCAGTTCACACAGCTGTCCCAGCCACCGTTCTTGGAGCTGCAGGGAATTTTGTGGCTCTGAGTGGTGCTTCAGGTGCCTTTTGCTGCTTTTAGGCAGGGCCACAGTTATCAGAGGCACACTGAAAGTGGTGCTTTTTTAACACTGAAGTCACCTGTGGGGGAAACAAAGGTACTGGTGAGAAGCTGGACCAGTTTGGTGTAGTCACTGTGGGGAGCATTAACTATGGGCATAGACTCAGTTGTTTAATTCAAAGTATTTTGTGCCAGAGTGTTGCCCAGAAGGCAAGTAATGATCCCAATTTATTTTTTTGTTCTGTGTGTAAACAGTTAGATAAGGGAGAGGGGTTTTTACAAGCTGTAGTTCTGTAAACAGTGTCCGTAATTGTCTGGAAAGGTCATGAGAGCATGAGAAAATGTGCAACTATTTCTGCTTGGAGCATGGAATGAGTGGGGAATAAATAAGTCAGTGATTCTGATGTGGAAGAGTTGTGGGTGCAGCCAGGGGGATTTCTGGGCTTTATGGAAGTTTATGAATGTTTAAATCAGAGATTCTAAGATGCAAAAAGAAATAATTTTATTCTAATGTAGGAAGTGGGGGCGACACGACTTCCCTTAGCCTGGAGAACAGCCTCTCTGTGTTCATTAGCTGTGCTTTCAGAGGAGAGTGCTGGTTCAGAGGGCACCAGCACTGCCCTCAACTTCTGCTTCATGGCCATTTTCATTTCAAAGTCTATTTTATTGCCTAATAAAGGTTTGGTTTTTAATTAATTTTGTCTGGTTCTAATATTGCTGTAAGGGATTGGCTGGAATTCGCTGTGCACCAGCAGGGCTCTGGGTGATACATTCCAATAAACATTTCTGCAGGTAACTGAACCACGAAGGTGGCCCTGCAGCTGCACTCCTGGGCCAGCTTTCATAACCTCTCACAGCTTCTCTGTCACTGGAAATCAGACATTTTGGCATCTCTGCTTCCCACTCCAAGTCCTTCACGCCTTGTGAAGGGGAAAGTTGGCTCAGCTCAGTATTTATTATTTTCTGTCTATTATCCTTGTCTATTCCACTTCTTAAAAGTGCCTCTATTCCCTTCCAAATCCCCATTTGGATTCAGACTAAAGATCCATCTTTTCTCCTGGGCTCCTGTGGCCACCCAAAGCTGTCTGAAATGTAGATTTTTCTGCAGCTTCTCCTGAGTATGAGGAATCACACAGACACTACAGATACCTGTTCTCCAGGGATTGTTCTTAATTTGTAAATGCTACCGTGAGCCATGTTAAATCACTGTCACCGTGCCTCCTCCTCTCCTCTCTTGGGTTTGTAATAAGGACTTATTAGATAATGCAGAAATTAGAGGAATAACACCTAAATTCATTAAGCAATAAAATTAATTCACGGCCTGTAATTGTTTGAACAGGAGACCGGTAATTCCTGTTCGCTCTGGTTTCACAGAAACTCCACCCTGGCAGGCGCTGGGGCACCTGCCATGTCGGGCAGTGCCCGGTGGGGCAGGACAGGGAGGAGCTCAGCCCCACTGGAGCTCCGAGCCGAGCTGGGAGCAGCCTGACCTCTCCAGGGCACCTTTCCCACCGCCTCTCGCTCCTGGAGAGCTCGCAGTTTCCTGCATCACCTCCAGACCATCTGGAGAAGTTTTATTGCGTTCCAAAGTCTCCTCTCCACAGGCAGGTCCCGGCGGTGGGAGCGGGAACCTGCGCTCCTGCCGTGGCTCCCGGTGCTGCTGCCTGCTCTGGCATTCCAGTCATACTTCTCTTTCTCGCTGCCTCTGATGAAGTCATCACCTCTCCTTCTCTCCTTCCCGGCTCGTTCCCAGTGCCATGGCATGAGCGCTGCTCACCAGCACGGCTTCCTTCTGGTGAGTTCAGGGAGATGATTTCTCCTGGCTGACTTCTCTCCCAGCACTCAGGTTGGACCTCCCTTTCTCGTTTGGAGCTGGAGCAGGTTCTTATCAGGAAATCAACTTGCTGGGAAGTGCCTGCTTGTTATTCCTTCCAGCGGCCTTGCTTTGCCTTTGTTCACGCTGTCTCTTCCACTGGCTGATCCCTGGAATTGTGTGAGAGGGGGGGAGTGTGAAGAGAGATGAGCAAACAGGAGTTAATGTGTTTTATTCTCCATAATGAGAGCGTAATCCTGATGATCTCTTGGACTAGTTGGGATTCACAGGAGCAGGTAATGCAAATGGAAGAACACCTCACTTGCTAAGTGAAAAGTAAACAGTAGTAACAGTTGTTTGTGTTTGTTGCACATAACAACCTGCTTGGAGCAGTGTCTGAGAAGTGGAGTCGAAGGAGGCAGTGATGTTGGGTGGGTTAAACAAGAGTTTGGGCGCCAGGAGCTGCTCACAGCCTGTTCTGCTGCTGCCCTGGAGCCTTGGGGGGATTGCTGTGCTGCTCTGTAACCATTCCACAGCATGAAAAACAGCCATGGAAGAGTGGAGTGAGGATTAATTATTCTGTCAGTTCCAGTGCCTTGAATTAGTTAACAAACCAAATGTGTTTATTACTGTACAGAAAGAGTTTCAGAAATACTCATAAGCCCGAGGTCCTAAATTAATGTGCAGGGTTTGCAGTGCTGTGTTTCCTTTTGGTGGTGGGATATGTTCAACTTAAAAACCTCCTGATGCCTTCCACAGCCAACAATGTTGGCCCAGCTGTGTGGGGATAACCTGGGAGAGCTTTCAGGGGCTGGATAATTTCAAGGAAGTTCCTCTTTGAAGATCTTACTCTGCACAGGGGGAAAACCAAAACATTGCAGCCTTGTGTAAATATTTGGAAAAGCAGGAAGCCCTGTTGTTTGTTTCTCTTTCTCATGTGTTGTATAACGTGGATGAGCCCTGGGCCCTCTGTGCTATTGAGAGGTGACTCAGAACTGCTACCAAGTCTGTCCAGACAGAGATGGAAGTTCAGGAGAGTTTGGGAAGAAAAGGCCAAAATCAGACACCGAATCTGATCTCTTGTAGCTTGCTTATTTTATGCACAAGTGGGTAAATTTGACAGAAATCACAGCAAATACAGCTGGAAGGAATTTCAGGAGGTGTCTGGGGTATCTGGCTGCCCCAGGAGAGGGGAGGGAGGGAAGCCCCCTGTCCCTGTTGGGCAGGGAGAGCTCTCCCTCTCTGGACCATCAGTTCCAGTGGGTAACTATCCATGGTGAGATGGGGCTGTTTCCAGTGCCTAACCCAAATTCCTTCTGCTGCAGATTAAGACATTTCTTTCTCAGCCTCCAGTGAGTGTGCAGAGTTTTTTGACTGGCTTACAGTGCCCTTTTCCCCAGCCCTGGGCTTGCTGTGGCAGCGTGGCTGATGCCAAGCCCTGGGCACAGTGACCCGGCCTGAGATGGTGCCTCCAGCCCTGAAGAAATAAAAAGGGCACTTAAACCTTTATAAATTCATACTGCTCACCACGAAAAGCTGCTCTGCTGTACATTCCTGGAGTTACTAATTTACCTGTGAGCTATTTTTATTAACCTTTAAAACAAACAGCTCCCCCCACATCCCCCCCAACACCCACCCCCACCCCTCCTTCTGGTTATTTCTGGTTTCTTACAGAGGGTTTTGTAACGTGTCTCTCCTGCAGTGAAACCCACAGTGCTTAAACCAAGCTAAAATGGAGATTTGACTCCAAACATTTCATGAACCATAAGTTTAATAATTATAGGAGGGTTTAAGTGCTAAGCCAGCTCTGTTTGTTCCAAGGTCACACTGATGTGCTTGCTGGCTCTGCTTGGGGTGTATTTTAGTGATAAAGTAAGCAGCTAAGTTGGGGGGCTTTCCCTCAGTGCTGAGCAGTGTTTGGGGCTGGGGAGCACGTGGTAAAAGTAATTTCTTGTAGCTGCCTGTCACGTAATGCCATCATTCCTGTTTTCCACTCAAGGTGTGTGAGAAATGCTTTAAACAATGTTGATTTTTCCAGTCATTAAGAAAATGCAAAGCAGCTTCTTCAGTTGTCATCTCGAGCTCCCTTTCAAAATGCTGTAATAAAGTAGTTTCTTTATGACAGTCCAAAACCAAAAGAAAGCTCAAAGGAATGGGGTAGGAGCCTGAATGTTCTGAAAGGAGATGACACCAAAGGATTTTACTGCTTGAGATTCAAAGTGCAGCTTTCTGCAGAGAAAGTGCCCCAGACATTTGCAGGCTTGGCTGGAAGGTGGGAAGGCAGTGAGCTGCTGCTTTGGGCTGGCTGAGTTTCACACAGGTTACGTGGCAACCAAGGAAGATGTCACTGAGCCAGCACCTCACCCTGTCCATGGCTGGAATCTCAATCTGTTCTTTTGGAATAGTTTAAGACACATCTCAGGAATTGTTGGGTGGAATTGCTGGTGTTGGTTGTTTCTTACAGTCAGGCTTTGGCAAGGGCAGAACCTTGCTGAGGACACAAGCTCCATGGAAATGCTTGGCTAAGGACTCTGGAATGGTTTTGAGAAGGGGAGCTTGTTACAAGGTCTGAGCATCACTGAATGGCAGCTTGGAAATGAGTTTTTCTAAGTTTTTCTGAGTTCCATGGTGCTTTCAAAGAGGGTTTGTGAACTTGGGACACACCACCTTACAATGTTTAGCTGACCTCTTGTAACATCTCCTCAGTGTTGGGCATAGCTGTTAATTTTGCCTTTTCAGCCCCCTCCCTTCCTTGCCAATGGGGAAGGAGGTAAGTATTCCTATCCTCATTTATACTTTACCAAAAGCAGGATTTAATGATTTTTCCTTGTTCCAAAGCAAATTGCTAGAGGAATTAGTGAGGTAACTTAAGCATCCTGTGCCTCTAACCCCATTAGCAGTTTCCCCGAGGAGGATCAAATCCACGAGTGCACGGATCTGTACTTTGCATATAATTCTCACTCATCTCAATACAGTTTCTGTTTACTCATGTGCAGACTGGAAATAATGATAATGCCAACCTGTCAGGCATTATCTGAAGCTTACAGTTGTATAAAAAATGCTAATTGTTGAAGGTGAAAGTCCTGCTGATGGGATGTTGTTCCAGGGGAAATGCGAGCGGAATCCGTGGGGTCGTGCTGGCTCATTCATGAGGACATCTCAGAGAGGAGATGCCATTTTTCAGGGCCTGCTGGCGTTCCTGTGCTGTCCCTGTGCTGCTGGCTTGGTTTGTGACTGTCCCTTGTTTTGTGTGCCCCCAGAGTCCCCCCCGGAGCGGTGCGGGCAGAGGCGCAGCATGCCCAGCGGCATCTCGGAGAAGAACCCCGCCATGGAGCCCGCGGCCACCACGCCTTTCCGGGTCACGGTCAGTGTCTGCCCCCTTCAGCAGTGTCTGCCCCCTTCAGCAGTGTCTGCCCCCTTCAGCAGGGTCTGCCCCCTTCAGCAGTGTCTGCCCCCCTCAGTAGGGTCTGCTCCTTTCAGCAGTGTCTGCCCCCTTCAGCAGGGTCTGCCCCCTTCAGCAGTGTCTGCCCCCTTCAACAGTGCTCTGGGGTCCTGGGGGGCTGCCAGAGGGGAAGGGAACCTGCTCACCCTGAGAGAACTGCTGCCTGTGGAACCGAGTGCTTACTTGTTTGTAGGAAATTGGGGTGTTGTTGGATACTGTTAGCAGCAAGCAGCTGTCAGATGTAACCTGGTAGAGCAGCAGGGTTTGAATGGAGGCTGGAGCTTCACTTGGGAGATTTTCCTGGAGAGGTTTCCCTGGTGAGTCCTGGTGCAGAGTATTCCTGGGTGCATTTACCTGTGTGCAGCTGTACAGTGTGTGCTCACACTCCCACAGAGAGAAAATCTCCTCTAGAGGAACCTGTCATTAACTCATGGGACACCTGCCAAGCTGGGATTACCCAGAGCCTGGGATCCTGTCCCAGCAGGAGCCTGGAGGAGCCATCCGCTTTTTCCATGGCTTCAATCCCTGGGATTTGAGATGTCACTGGTTGTTCACTGCCATGACTAACAGTGGTCTTGGCACTGCTGTGGGGGAACAGGGACCCCAGGAATGGGATCTGTCACTGCCCAGGGTCAGCACGGTGTGAGGAGTGTGAGTACAGACACGTCAGGTGCCTGGGCTGGCTCTCATTGCACGCAGCTATTTTTATTCAGAGAAGTCACAAATGGTCTTGCAGCAGGTTTGCCCCATGCAGGTTTTCTCTGCAGGCCACACCTTCTTTACAGACTCAGCTGCTGCTTACCAAACTCAGGGAGGCAGAACCAGAATTTCAAAGGACACACAATGGTGCAATCTGAAAAAAAAATAATCTGAGCACACCCAGTTCACCTGAGAACGTTTGCGCTGATGAATGAGTCATGATTAGCAGTTTGGACAAGGAGTTTATTTTAGTTCTAGAAATAGTTCTTCCAGCCATCAGAAGCTATTGAGCTCACTGAGTGAATGTCCTTGAACCTTAAACAACTACTGCTGGTTGGTGAAAATGGCAAAACATGATGGGAAAATCTGGATTCTTCACAAGACAGAGGATTTGGGAATATTTTTCTTAGTGTCCCTGCAGTCAAAGAAAATAAAAAGGTTTTTATTCCTTTCCAGTGGCACATATCCTGCTTTTTGGGTTTTTAGAGAAGCTATTCCAGCTTTGAGCAGGTCAGCCCCTGGTGGTGGAACAGCTGACGTGGGATGCAGTTCCTTGCTTTGAGCAGCTCTGTTACTCAGTGTGGATTAAATAAGGGCAGCCATCACACGGGTAATACATGACATTTGTCTTCTCCGAGTTCAAATCCACCCTCATCTCATTTCTCCCCTGCTCCCCCTCCGAGTGTCACTGCATTAATATGAATGGCTTCATTAGGTACAGTTGGTGCGGCTGCCCAGCCTTCAGCAGATGTCTGACTTTAGAAATATATTCTCCCTCACCTTCCTTCATTAACCAGAGGAACATTAGCAGTCAGTCCACTCCAGCCACTGGGAATAGTAATTAGTGCCTTAGTTTAGTGGTAATGGGATTATTACTTTTGAGCCTGCTGTTGTAGGTTTGGAAATTGTAAGCTTTTCATATTTTACAGCTGATTGTTCTTCCCTGACATCTCCATCCTTCTGCTGTTGAGTCTCTCAGGGCCTGGGAAGCTCAGGAGCTGTTGGATTCTGCTATTTTGGCAGTGTTGCACTCCCAGTTGCTTTCTTTCATTTCAGAACTAGAGCAAACTAGGTTGGAAATTTGGGGACTTCCCTTGGGAGTTCCCTTCCCATACAGAAGTCTGCCAGGCAGGTTACAGATAATTGGGCATTGTGGTTTTTGAAAATAAGAGCTCCTGGTACTTTTTGAATTACAGAATATAAACCTTGAAAATCAAGTCTTAAGATTTCTATATCTTAATATGTGACTTCACTGTTCTTACCCCTTCTCCTAAAAGAAATTTTTAATGAAGCTTCTTAAACTTGGAAAAATCTCCTCTAGTCCTGGTTATCTCATGCTGTACAAGAATTATTTTCCATGTAAATCCCTCCCTTCACTTTCATGCTCTCAGAGCTCTGAGCTGATGCAGAATGAGAAATTCAAGGCTCCAACCCAAGCAGTGCCTGGGCTGAGGTCCCTTGTCCTGAGCCTGCTCTCAGAGCCAAGTGTTCACATTTCAGTCTCCACTTCCAGTGGGCACCTGGCAGGAGCTGCTGATGCTGCAGGGCTGGAGCCAGCACCGTGTCCCTTCTCCATGGGGTTAGAGCCTTGCTTTTAGGGGAACCCAGAGAAGCTTTTGGCCTCTCTGCATTGAATCCCAATAGCTCGAGGTGTGAGATGGGTTAAAGCTGAAATTTGTGGGGTATATTATCAAACTCAGGGGCCAGAAGCTGGGAAAGTCTGCAGAGTGTCAATGAAATCCCTCACTGTGCCCACCTTGCAGGGAAGTGGTGCAGGGGAGGATTTGCTGAGGCTCACTGGGGAGGACTCACTCCCATCCCATCAAGCACTGCCATCTATTGACTCCTTCTGTTAGAGCCTGATTTACTTCATTTCCTCGGAAAATATCCCAGGCCAAGCAAAGTCCAAATTGCCAAAAAAACCTGAGGAAGAATCTGTATTCTGTATTTTATTAGACAGATTTTAGGATTTCTTTCTCCAGCCCTTTAATCCTCAATTCTGACATTAATCATTTGCTTTCCAGGAGCACCAAAAACACTTCAGTGCTTCTTCTGGTTGAAGCCACATTGGCTCCAAAAATCCCCCAAACCACACCAAACACAGTTTTTCTTTTTGTAACATGAACTTGTTTTCCTGCAGTTTTCCTGCCTGTTTGGGCTCAGTACACAGCTGAATTTGCAGTGATCCATCATAAGCTACTCTTACAGCATTCCTCCATCTATCCTGGTTTTAATCCTTGATAAATGAAGTATTAAATACTAATGGCAGTAAATGGAAACTCCTGGAGAGATGAAAGTGAAGAGCCCTTCTGCCATTCCTCTTCACTGAACATAATCCTAAATAATGGGATCCCAGTTCAAGCTGCTGTGGGCAAGATATTGAAGGATTTTTTCCCCAAGTTTTTTCCTGTGCCTAATACACTCTATTTTCTATTTTAAATTTTTTTTTTTTTGAAAAGCAGTCATGTAAATTATATTATAATGATTTGACTTTGGAGAATTTATGTTCCTGTATTATGTGGAGAGTGGAATGGCTCTTCCCTCGGCATGATCACCCCTGTTTAATTGAAATGTAATTGTTTACTAAACCATTGCAGCTCAAAGGGAAAATTACTGTCATTTTGGTCTGTGGCTGCATACATTAAAACTCCCCTTTTGTAGGGATTGAATTTAAGGAGAATAGGAACATTATCACAGATGATATATAAACATAAAGCCATTATCATTAAGCTGTCAGCTGCAACTGACTTTGGGTAACCAGCGTTAGTGGCAGCAAGAAATAGGGAAATTACTTGGAGAATGTATCTGTCAGTTCAGTCACCACTTGTGCAACAGGACATGCTTGGAAGCTTTGGGGTTGTGAGCATTTTAGAGATTGGAAGGAAAATGAGGTCATTTGGAGCCCTTGCAGTTATTTCCAGTCTCCCTGGTCCTGCTTGGCAGAAATCAGGAGGGCTCATCTGGTCCTTGGAGGGTCTGTCAGGTCCCAGCACCCACACCTTGTACCTTGAGCATCCTTTGGGGATGGATTTCCAGGCTCTCCACAGTGGTTTGTCCTTACCACCCTCATTTTCCAGCTGGGAAAATTGAGGGAGGGAAAACTTAGCTAACTTAAATTTGATCGTGCTCCAAAGCCCAAAAATATGTCCTGAGCCGAATTTCTTCATTTCTAATTCCCAATCCTGGTGTTAACCACTAGCTAAGCTATTCCTAATTACCTCTCTGAAATCCTCCTCAGTTTCAAGAGAATTAAATATTCTCCAAATTGATGCTGTAATGTGAGAATGAGTAAGTGGGTTCCTGGACTCCCAAGTCCTTGTTCCTAGCACAGAAATGCCTTGACTTTCTTACTTTCTCTGCCAGCACCTCATGTTGTCAATTTTCTAATTGCTTGTTATTTAAATTAGAGCCCTGTGCCTTATTTTTCTAAGTCATCTTATTAACATAAATCTGTGAGTATTTTTGGTCTTTAATTTTTGCTTGTCCTTTATGAGACATGAGATAAATTCTAGTTAAGGTCTGAAGGATAAATTTCATCTTTTTCCCTACTACATGCTGCCCAGCACAGGGATTGGAAGGTGAACCTGACTGTAAAGATATTTCTAATTCTTTGAGTCTGACCTTGTATCTTGCATTTTTTTATAAGTAAGCCTGGAATTTCCAGCTGGGGAGTACTGCGAGGCAGCATGGTCAGAGATAGGAGGGCCTGTCAGATTTCAGCACAGAGCTGCAGTCCAAACCACCGAGGATTTATGATGTGCATCAAGCAGGAGACAAGAATGACAGGATAAAAGACATGGTGCTGTGACCTGCTTCACTGAAAGGGGCTCAGCAAGGCAGGGTATGGATTTTTTCCCTGTTTGAACTGAGTATGTTCCAGGGAGGTCTCTGTCAGAGCCTGCAGCCATCTGAAGGACAGGTTTAGAGCAAAGAAGAACATAAGGGCTCATCAGCAGCTTAATTCACACACTGAGGCCACTTCTCAATAGAATATGAGTGATCCTGTGCAGTTTTTGTGGGGTCCTGGCCTGATTGCTGTCCCACTGGGGTGGTGGGACAGCAGAGGGTTCCCCAGGGCAGGAGCAGGGCTGGCTCTGGTGTGGGGCTGTGAGGAGGGGATGGGACATGACCTGGAGGAGGCTCATGAGGATCCTCACAGTGCCCAGGCAGAGCCCCTGGGTTAACCTGCAGAAATGCCACAAATCACCGAATTTCTGTGCCCCAGCACCACTGAAATGTGTTCTGGACTAGGGCAGGAGCTCACGTTGCTGCTCCCTGTGTGAAGCTTGGGCTGTGGATAAACAGGGAAGCTTCTGGGGAAGATAAAGTCAAGCACTGCGTAGTTCTTGGGTGGGAAAGGGGAAAACAAATGTTTCAGGAAGTTGCCTGGCTCGGCAGAGGGTCTAAATTGGCACAATTCCATTATTTTGGTCAGCTACTCCAGATGTTTAGACTTTCTCAGCCTCTGAGCACACTGGGCTGATCCCTGTGGGCTGTGTGAAACCAATGACTCCAAGCAGGGCTCAGGGTCCCAGGGTGAACAGCAGAAAATCCTTGGGGCTGGGACAGATTCCTTGTGGCAGGAATGAGAAGGGAAGGAGTGAGAGTAAAAAAGCAGCTCCAAACTCCCTCTCCCCAGAAAGCCTGAGCAAGTTTTAGTGGGATAAACCCGTGTTGTTCTCTAGATTTCCTGCCTCTCCTCAGATCCCTCCATTCCTCCACTCCTGGGGAAGCAATGTTGTAACCAGATGAGAAATACCAACAGCTCCTGTGTGTTTTCATGGAGAGAGCCCATGGGAGGAATATTTAACATTTAGGCAGTAAGTAGGGCTAATAGGAAATGCTAATTCACATTTCATTCTTTTGATCAGTGTATATTGAATGATAATTACAGTGATAGTACTTGGCACTTCTGTAGCACCTTTCATCTGGTGCTGTTAAAGTGTTCTGCCAATCTGAATGAATTCAGGCTTGCAGGCACTGTGGGGTTGCAATTTACCATAATGCCTGAAAATAAATGGGAAACTAAGACCTGGGAAGATTATACCACTTTCCCTATCATTCAAAATCTGTATGAAACAGTTGGGGCTGTGTGGTAGTGCTGCTGGTCATCTCATTAGAAATAAAACCAACTTAAGGCATCACTATAAATGGTGAAGGTGGTTTAAACCCGCCAGCTGACTGGCTTTACTCTCTAAAACATGTTTGGCAATTTTTTTGGTAATTTACCAATTTAATATGCACTCATGTGTATTTTTGTTTGAATTCCCCTCACAAAGACAGAGAAACAATCTCAGATTCTCCCTGGATTTTTCAGCAACGTGGATCCATATCCATTCTTTAGAGACTTCCATCTCCAAAGGATGATTTGAACAAAAATGTTCATTTCAAAGCTACTACAAGAAAAAAATTGATATTGTTTCAGTCTCTTCCCAGGAAGCCCAAGCAAACAGCCTGGACTAATTGATAGGCTGTAGGCAGGCAAATGGACCTGACTGGTTTCATTTCTGTGGAGTGAATGAAAGGCAGAAAGTAAACAAACAAAAGCTTCAATTTGTTTAAACCTCCGGGCACTGAAAACTCTCACATTGCTGATAGCACAAAGGAAAGAGGGCCATTAGAATATCCAACATGACAGTGTCCCTTTAATTTGTTTCTGGGTCACAGATAAAGAATTGTCCTGCAGATATGAAAGGTAGGATAATAAACACATCCCATTCTCCTTCTCAGTAGCGCTGGCATTGTGTTTTCAGAAAACAAGTCAAGGAGTGGAAGGTATTGTCTGAATCTCCTGGAGACTGGAACATCAGTGCCCATTGCATCTGGACCTTCACCTGTGAACTTCTCCACTGGGGATTTGTACTGCTGTAGCTCAGGGATATTTGCTCTTTGCTTATATACTGAATTAATTGCAGTGGGATTCATACAAATCTGTGTCATTGCCACAGTTCACCCTGAACAGTTTTCAATACATTTCTACCAAGTTTTGTTTCTGAGACAGACTTTTTCTCTAGTGTTAGTTTAGACTAAACACTTCTCCTTAACTGCCAGAGCATGTTTTGAGCCATAATTTCTTGGTCTTTCACTGTGGATGTTCACATGGCCCCTGTGGACTTTGGTACCAATGATGGTGCTGTGACAGGAGATCATGGCAGAGGTTCCCCATCCCAGCTGGCAGGGATCCTGTCCCTGCTGCTCACCCTATGGAAGTGGCTGAGCTTTAACAGACATGGAGGAGCTCACAGCCCTTGGCTGGATCGTTTGGAAGTTGTTTTGGAGGTTTCTTCTTCCCCTCCACATGCCAGCCTGGCGCTGCCTCGTGTGAGGCTTTCTCCAGGTGGTGACACTGTTGTTCCAAACCAAGTGCAGCTGCTTGGAACAGCAGGTCTGATTCCTGCTCCCCTGGAGAGTGCCTGGACTCAGGACACTGCAGCTAAAGAACTTTGATTCCTGGCTCTGGGTGGAGCACACACGGGAAGATGACATTGATTTCCAGATACTTTTTTCAAACTTTAGTTGCCATGGAAACACGAGTCCCTTTCTCCTCCATGCTGTCACTTTTCCTCAGCGCTGCACTCTGAGAAGCAATAGGCTGTGTTTGTCCTCCCCACACGCTTTTTCCCAGTGATATTCATGGCTCAGGCATCAAGGATAATTTGAGAGGGAGCTGGGGAAGCTCTGCTGCTTTTCCTGAGGTGTTCAGGTGTTCCCAGGCCTGGCGCTCTGCCAGAAACTTTCTTGTCTTTATCTTCCTCCATAATTACAGTGGATCATATCTTCCCTGCAACATTTTTCAAAGCACCAAGGAAATTAGCTCCAGAACTAATCATGTCTTTATTTCCTGGACGGTCCGTGTAGTTCCCTGCACGGCTGTGCAGAATGGGATTTGCCCTGAGCAGTGTAACCTGTCCCTGTCCCTGTCCTTGTCCCCTCCCTTCATTCCTGCCTCTTGCAAGGTCATGTCCATGGCATTCCCATGATGGCACAGCCTGGCCTGACTGCAGTACTTAATTAAGGTTACTTTACTTGACTAAACTCAAGGTTAATTTACTTGACATTTCCTGAGGAATCCCACAGAAAAGGCGAGGGGTGATGGGTACAGGTTGTTCCTACACAGAGGCCATTTAGACACAAGAAGAAAAGAATTTTTGCAGTTCTTAGGGGTGGAGGAGGAGACTTCATATCCCTCCCAGGGAAACAAGGGAGTGTCCAGCTGGTGTGGCACTGCCTGTGACTGAGGAACACATGCTCGGGCCCTCTGGGAATGAAGCCTTCCTTGAGAATTAGCAACCAAGGCAAAAATAGTCATGGGATAAGTGAATGACACTTAACTCTGCCTGATAGAATTGAAGCTTCCTGTGGGGTGACAAAATTCTGCTTTAAAGATAGTAAATCCACTGCTAATAATTAGGCAAGAAATAGTCACTGCTAAGACCCAAAAATAGGATCTGTCACTTGCAATGTCTGTCTTAGTATTTTGAGGGATAAACCAGCAGTGAACTTAATTTTTGCCTCCAGTTCTTGAAGGATATTCTTTTTGGTTTGTATCTTTCAATGTGAGTGTTTTAAGAGAATTGTCAGTTGTGCTGCCTCACATCACCTTCCTCAGCACCTCAGCCCCAAATCAGACAAAAAGTACGAGCTGAGGAGGGAAAGGAAAGGAGTAAAGGTGGAGAAAAAGAGCAGGGAGTTTTCTTGCCTTGGTTTTCATTTCTCTCTGAGCTTTCTTAATCAAAAAGCTCTCTGATCTGTGTGTCCTGAAGGATGGAGAAATCATGAAAGCCAGGCTGGTACTCCTGGAAATGTCATGTGTGTGTTTTATTTATCCTTCCATTGTAATTTTTCTCCCTTTTTCCAAAGCTGTAAGTAGGAGGTGAATCAAACTGAAATAGTCATTTTCATAAATTCTGAGATGAGGATAAATGAACTTCATCTTCAGTGTTTGCACAATGTCTGGGAAGTGAGTTGTCTAGGGAGGTAGAGAGGGGAAATGCAGGGCTGATGTATCATCTGAATTCCAGTTGGTATTCCCCACACCTTTCACAAAAGTGAGCATTTTTGTGTGATTGCAGCTGTAATTATTGCTGAATACAAATGTTCCAATTTAAGCTGCAGAAATGTGAGGAAAGTCTTTGAAGCCAAGAGCATCTGCCTGGAACACGAGTTTCATATTTGAATGAGTAACTTTTACTGCAAAATTACACAATGAATCCCTACATTCAAAAGATAATAATATTTTTTTTTTAACTCTAAACACATCATCTACCAACTGCTTTTTAAAATTTATTGGCTTGGCAGCTGGTTTTGTAGAAAATGTGTTACTAAAAGCACACAAGGTTTGTCAGAGAAAATGAGGCAGCTTGGTGAAGGTACCAGACTTAGAGCTGGCCATCAATATTGTGGGAAATGGGGTTCTCTCTTCCAATATTTGCTCTGCCCCAGAGGCTGCAGGTGGAAGTGAGCAGGGAGGTGCCTGACACTGCAGGACATCCACGTGCTGCTCCAAGGCCGTACATCAAAGTAGGGAAAGCAGGGATAAAACACTCTGATGAACCAGTTTACTCTGCATCATACCCAAAGGTGGGCTTTAAAAGGGAGCAGTAATGTAAAGAGATTTATGGAGATGGTTTTCTGCCCTCCCCTGTGTGTTTATTGCTCCTCCTGGCGAGCTGTGATACCTGCTTTACCAGGAGCATGTACTTGGATGGTTGGAGGGCTGGCATAGGAATGAGCAGTTGGGAAGTAATCCTGGCTTTGCAGCTTATCTGGGCATAGTCAGAGCAGCAAATCACTTGGACAGCTCTGCCTCACACCTCCCTCTGTGCCCTGCCAAGCCCCTCCACTCTGACAGCATCTCCTACCTGCTCTCCCACCTCACCAGCCTGCCC
This sequence comes from Acrocephalus scirpaceus scirpaceus, assembly GCA_910950805.1. Classification (NCBI taxonomy): domain Eukaryota; kingdom Metazoa; phylum Chordata; class Aves; order Passeriformes; family Sylviidae; genus Acrocephalus; species Acrocephalus scirpaceus. The sequence goes on along the minus strand of OU383790.1, from coordinate 1,946,101 downwards.
TCCTTTCTCCCTCCTTGCACAGTAAGCTTGTTGAAGCATGGATCAGCCTGGGGACTGGCTTTTAAAAGCATATTCTCATTTCTGACATTGGGAAATAATTAAATTAATCTGCTTTATATGAAAAAAAATACCTCCTTTTCTGAAATAGAAGGGCACAATGGTTGATGCCAACTATTCCTAGACAGGTTTTGTACCTGGTGTGATGGTGCTGAGCCCAGTGCTCAGTGACCCACTGGAGCTGAAGTGCTGCCCCACAGAAACAGTTCCAAAGTGCAGCTCCTGAAAGCTCCTGGGCTTCTTAACCCTTGGCATAATCCCAGGGGAGCTGGATCAGGATGTTTTGGAGTTTTGGATACAGCAGTTTGTCCTCTGGGTTGGGGGACTCTGTTGTGCCTGTTAAATAGGGAAACTGCTCCATCCCACTGAAATCCTCCTGCAGGTGCCGTCCTTGCTTGGCTGTCCCCAGTTCTGCTCTCTTTGGGTGAATCACTGGGTTGGCTCTTCAAGGTTACTTGCATTCTCCCTGTGTCTGTGTTCCTGCATCTTTCATCCCTGATTGCTCAATTACCCTTCTCCTACCTTCCCAAGGAATATTTATCTGTCTTGTTGGGATGTGAAATGTTGACAGTGTGATAATTACAGAGCTGGGAACAAATAATCCAGAGTAGTGTGGGTTTGTTTTAATAAGAGTACAAAAGAATCCAAATTGAAGAACCAAGTGATCCCTGAATAACAACAACTGTCGAAGTGTGGTTGTTGTCTGGATTCTTCCTGACACTTGAATTCCTTCATCCTTTATTAATGTCCCACCTGTTCCCTGTCCATGTTCCATGGAAATCATCAGTGCTAATTGGAGAATCCAGACCCAGACTTCCCAAGGTTTCTGTCACTTTACCAAAGGCTGGGAAGGGAATCTTCCCTGAACAGAAAAGGAACAGAGTGGAATTCTATGAAGAAGCAGAAAATATGAGGGAGAATGTCCTGAGCTGAGAGCTGCCAGTCCATGGAATTCTTTCTCCAGGGCAGTGGGAGAAGATCCTGTGACCAAGGCAGTTTCAACAAGATAGGTAAAATCTCTATGAAAATGGAGCTCAAGCAGCAATCCTTTATTGCCAGAGATGGGAAAGGGATGAGATGATGTGTGTTAATGTGTTCTGTTACTGCTGCTTCTCTGTGATTTGCTGATACTCACATGTGTGAGATTTGCCATATTCATAATTAACCCCCGTGCCTCTCATTTGATGTAATTCCAGCTTTCCTGACCTGGCCAGGCCCACACTGTCCCCTGGGTGACCTGGGGGACATCAGTGCATCTTCCTCAGATTTTTCAGATGGGCTGAGCTGTTTGCAGTGACGCTGCAGATCTGATTCATCTCTGGCCGTGGCAGGGCAGTGTTGCTAAGCAGCGCTCACAACTCGAGCTGGGTCTCACATTCCGGGGCTGCCTCGTGGCCTGGCTCCCACACAGCCCCTCTTGTCATCCTGAGTGCTGCATCTCCGTGTTTATCCTTGAACAAGAGTCTGGCCACAGCGTGTGCTGCAGCAGGGCTGGAGGTTTTATTGCCAGTCACTTCTGGCCACGCAATGGGTTTGAGTTATTTTGTCATTCCTTTGTGGTTTAGCCTAATTCCAAAACACTTCTGACTCACAGGGGCTTTCCTCATCCCTTTAGAGTGAGGTTTTAGGTAACATTACTCAGAGCAAGTGGTGGTTCCTTGCTCCTGTGAGATATCAGGGGAGGTTTAGATGAGATATTAGGAAAAGTTTCTTCATGGAAAGGGTTGTCCAGTGTTGGAACAGCTGCCCAGGGAAGTGGCAGAGTCACCATCCCTGGAAGTGGATGTGGCACCTGGGGATGTGCTTCAGTGAACAGGGTGGCAGTGCTGGGTTGATAGCTGGACTTGATGATGTTAAAGGTCTTTTCCAACCTTAGCAATTCCATGATTCTCTGATCTGCTTCTGCCCTTAGGGCTCACAGGGTGACCTGGAGCAGTCCTGAGATTCATCAAATGTAATGGAGAAAGAGAAACTGAGGGACTTTGCACCCACATAAACAAAGTCATGGGTTCAGAAGGAGAACACACGTTAGTCTGTGGGTGCATTTCTAGGTCCATTTCTAGATAAACTCCTTTGGCTTTCCTTTGAAGCTCACACCTCTCCTGCTCTGCAGACTTTGGGAGGCTGTTGCTCTCCTTTTCCCTTTCCCTGGCATTGCATTGGGCAGATCTTCAGAGCAAGCTGGGGTTTGCCCTGTAAACAAAATTTGTTGGTTGATAAACTTGCAATAGTGTTATTTCCTAAGGTTTCTGCAGCTTTCTTATAAGTTTGGGGTGTCTTCAACCTCAAGGTTGACACTCTCTTGCCTCCCATGTGCCCAAGTTCAAAACATCCCTGTGCAGGCCTGGTGTATCCTGGAAATGCCCTTTTTGGGGAGGGGAATTCCACAGGGGCCGTGTGCTCGGTCACCTGAGCAGAGCCTTCATCACACCTGACAGGAGCAGAGCTGCAGGACAGCAAAGCAACTTAGAACTCCAAAGTTCAAATCAAAAAGAGCTGACAGAAATAAATGATGTATGAAGTGTTTGAGGGGCTACAGACACTTCCAGCCCTGTGCTTCTAACACTGAACAAATGAAAAATATTTGATCCATAAAGGTCAGCGCTGTACAGAAATTCCCTTCCTGCCTGCTTCAGTGCCAGGGGCCACTCGGGGGATTATTTCTGTTCTTGCACTTCCCAGAGACACAAATGGTGCCTGGACTCACCCTCAGGGTTGTTCTGGGCTCTGCATTCTTGGGGTAGCTCAATGCAGTCGTGTTCTACAGAGAGAAGGGTAAAAATGTGCACTTTGATGTCTTTACCTAGTAAGCAGCAGCATCAGATGCTCCCCAAAAGAGGTTTCTCTTTTATTTTGAAAGCTAAGACTAACATTGGTAATTGTAGAAATGGGTAAACTCATTTGTTTGGAACATTTATGGCTATAAAAGGATGCTTAGTGTTGGCACAGCTCTACTTGTTTCACAAATACAAATATTAATTATCCATTCAGTGGAGCCTCAATAAGAGGCTATTTCCATGTGGTGTGCAGGAGCAGAAAAAACCCAAACTAATTCCAGAGTTAAATTAGGTTTAATATAAAAAATAAAAATTAGGATGGGTCTGGTAGAAAATATTTACTCCCAGTTTTATACCCTATCCCTGACAGAGCAGAACACATGGAAACCTGGGATGAAAGGCTGCATAGCACATTTGTACTCACAGCAAACACGTATTTATAGCAGTTTCCTTGTTATGAGTAATGAAAAAATTCCTGATGTCCTCTCATGTCCCCAGAATTGAGATTTGCTCGAACTAAAACAAAAAGATGTGGAAGAACTATAAAAATAACCCCATCTGTTCAGTAGTTGCTGTGATCTGCCTTTGTAGGGGTTGTTGTGTGTGGGTTTGGGGTGAGAGTAGAAGTCAGGGTTGTGTCTGTGCTCCTGTCTGACCTCTGCCCTCCCAGTGCCCTCCCAGTGCCCTCCCAGTGCCCTCCCAGTGCCCCAGGCCAGACCCTCACACTGCCCCAGCCTCTCCCTGTTTTCCTGGCTTAGAGAACACGGAGAGCTGCCAGGACTCTTCCAAAGAAAGCTGTTCGTGAGGCATCCAGCCTGATTTATTGATATATCATTTTTTAAATTTTATCTCTATTGTGTTTCCATGGTGCTGAATTTTTACCTTTATAACTTTGTCGTGTGGGTTCGCTGCGAGTGAACATTATTGGTGTGGGAGTCAGCTCCAGACACAAGACTTGCATCATTACTTTATGTTTAATAAAACAGGAGCTCCAGATTTTGCTGTCATTAACACTCTGCTCAGTTTTGTCCCCCTCCCTTTTTCTCTCCCCTTTCTATTTTTTTTTCGTGTTGCCCCAGGGCATGTGGAATTCTACAGTTCCTGCATCTCAAAGGCATATGGTGCTGATGGGTTTGCACATATGCTTTAAAAGTATTATAATACCAAAAATATTCAAACATTGTAATAGAATATAAGATTATTTCCAGGTTCTGGGGTAATTGAAAATGCCAAATTTGATAAGGAGGAAAAATTTAAATGAGAGTCCCACCTTCCTCAGTCTGCAGTGAGATGATGGATTTGGGGTTTGTCAAATATGGAAGAAGAGAGCCCAAATCACAGCAGATTTAATTGTGCTGTTTTGAATTGTGCCATCCTGTTTTAGCTGAAGTTGCTGTGGTTGTGATTAAGCCATTCCTCAAGAAGGATTTGTTTTGTTTTCTTCTGCCTTCGTTCTTTGTATCATGTCTTCAGTCAGCTCTTGTGATTAGAGCGATTGTACTCCGGGCTTGGAGATGTCAGAGGCAGAACAGCAGAAACAAAGCAAGAAAAGCAACGCCCTTGCACTTGAAAAGTGAAATCCGTGCTCAGAGGGAGCTCTGTGTGTTCCCAGAGCAGCTGTGGCTGCCCTGGATCCCTGGGACACCCCCAGGACGGGGCTTGGAGCACCCAGGGACAGTGGGAGGTGTCCCTGCCATGGCAGGGGTGGCACTGGGTGCTGTTTAAGTCCTCCCAACCCAAGCTGCTCTGTGATTCCATGGTTCACCCCTTTTTCTGGGCAGGCTTGATGAATTCTGTGCCACATTGCTCTATGGGCTTTCAGGGATTGCATGGGGCCATACTCTTGACCACAGTGATTGTCTCTAAAGACCTTAAAAGATCTCCTCTGGCTCAGACCTTAGGCTGTGCAGGGATGAATTTATATAGCTGGTACCTCTGCTTCCATTGTAAAGGATATTTCATTATTTATTCTAGCTGAAGGGATTCTTGGGCTCTGCAGATTTCATTCTTTGTCATTTCATAGAGACTATTAACTTCTCAATGAAACCTTTCTCAGTGACTAGTTTAATCTTTGCTAAGATATTTTTGCTGGTGGTGAATGCTGCCCACACACAGGAAGACACAATCCTGCCCTAGCCAGCTCTCAATATAAACTCAAAATTTGTGTCTAAAGAACATGCATGCAAAGGGCAGTGCTTTAATTGCTGGAACTGCCAAGAATGCAGCTGAGCTAGAGGAGCAGGCAATGCTCAGAGGGTGGGATTAGCCTTGTTTGTCTGGAGATCAGAATCAAATGTTGTTTAAAGTCATAAATGAAGAAGAAATGGATCATGTCCTTATGATCTCACTAGGAAAGCTCGGCGGTCACACCCCGGGTCAGAATCTCTCTCCTGTATTTTCACAGACAAATTTCTGTCTTTTTTTCTTACCCCACCTAAAAATTACAGAAGGTATTAATTCACACATTAGGCTTTCTGATCTCTGGTGTGCACTATGGAGGTGCAAAGTATCACTATAGCAGCATAATTTATCAGCATTAAAATCTCTGACATCTCATTCTCCCAAGGAAGCTGGCAATGAAAACGGAAAATGGCTCCGTGTGATTTCCTTCTGGTGGCAACAAATGTAAAAACAATGGGAAACAGAAGGAAAGTAATGTCTTGCTGCAACCCTAAATTCTAATTTCCAAATCCTGCACGAATCATGGAACCGTTGTGGAGATGTGGAATGTACAATTGAGGAAGAAAAATGTCATCATTGGTTGTAGAAGGCATTGGGGTTTTTCTTTATCAATGTTCTGTCTAGAGTTCAGAATTATTCCTGGATTGAAGAAGGGGCTTGATAAAATGAGGACATGTGTGGGTGGGCTGGCAGTGATTGAGGAGCTCCAGTCTCTCACTCCTGGGCCAGAACCTTCTCCCCAGAGGAGTTTAGGGCAATATCAGGTGTTTGGCCAGTCGTGTGTTTTGGATTTTACCTTTACAGCAAATATTGGCCAGTGTCCATGGCAGGCAAGCAGAGCTTGGTCCAGTCAGAGGAACAAGAGCATGGAGAGTCGATAGGATGAGTGTGGGGCTGATACCACGCTGATAGGATGGGAATGGGGCTGATACCACGCTGGTACGATGGGAATGGGGCTGATACCACGCTGATACGCTGAGTGTGGAGCTGATACCACGCTGATACGCTGAGTGTGGAGCTGATACCACGCTGATACAATGAGTAGGAGGCTGGCTAAGGTCTGAGTACTGAGGGAAATATCTTAACAATGCCCTAGATAATGCAAATCCTCAAATTTGCTTTTCGCAGCCATGTTTCTCTATACTATAAAATTCTCTAAAGGTATTTCTCAGGGACAGAACCCTTTTGAAAAGGCCTTTGTTATCCCACACGTTGGCTTTGTGCAGTATGACAGAGTGTACAATGTGATGGCCTGTGTTTTATACCTCCTGCTATTTCAGTCATGCAAATAGCTCCCGGAGAAATATTCAGTCCTCACAAATGCATGTTACATACCTCGTTTGTAAGTAAAGTGGCACTTAATAAATGTGAACCACCTTTGGTTATCTAGATGTTTGAAATTCTTGGTGCACTTACGAACAGGAAAGGCACTTCCATAACACAGAGTGCCCAGGGAGATTTTGCAGCTTGAGAAAGACATAATGTGAGCCATGAATATCCGAGGTGGGGAAGGAGTGTTTAAATGGCATGAACAAATGACAGGCTCCATAGAAGTCAGGCTGTGATTATCGCCCTGCAGGACATATTAAAGGTATTCATTTATAAAAGTGAGCTGCTAAGGATCCATTCCTGTGTGTTGAGTGGAGAAACTCCTGAGGCTGCTGGCTGGAGCAGAGGGTGCACTGTGGGCACGGCTGGGATGCTGCTCTGGTACTCTCACGGTTCCTTCATCATGCACGGCAGAATCTGTGCTCCATCCTGTCCTGGGGCTGGGCAAGGGAAGCAGCGTGTGCAGAACCTCAGTTTCTGCGGGATTAGCTAAATTGTTTATGTGGAGCTGATCTGTTTCTTTAGTGTGACGGTCCATAGAAGGAACACACCTTGAGGCTTCACCCCCAAATTCTGATTTCTCTTTAAAATGTCCCCCCCACTCCCTCTGCCCAAAGTGCCTGACCCTCTCACACCATTCTCATACACTGGAGATGCCGGCCAGCACAGTAATATTATACTTTTATTGCCTTATTTAGCGGAGAGATTAAATGTAATGTTCAGATTATGTAGAACATTAACTCCTAACAATAAGCAAATAACACATTAGAAGCTTTGCTATTAAAACGTTTGATGCTGGCTCTGCCGTGGAGCTCTCCAGGAGCCGTGACTTATGTTCCGTGAGGGAGGAGGCTCGGCGGAGAAGGAACGAGCCGGGGCCTCTCTGTTCTCTAAGGTGGTGCCCGCAGCCCGAGCCCAGCGGCGGTGTCAGGACGAGCTTTATGGAGCTCCATCCGTGTCCCCGAGCCCCCTGAGCCCGGCCGTGCCGGCCATGGCCGCGGCCAGCTCCGAGCAGGTACCGGAGCCGTGCCCGGGTGCCGCCGGCTCGGCGTGGGTGGCGTCTGCGCTGGGGCGGCCGGACCCGCGCCCAGCCCCTGCTCCCGTCAGGAGCTGCGATGTGCCAGTCTCGTCTTTCCGACGGGATTTTTATGGGAGCCGATGGTTGCCAGGGCAACAGAGGCTTCGGGGAGTCTCGCGCGCCGCAGCCCCGGCCTGGGAGCGCCGGGAGCAGATGTTGGCTGACGCCAGGCGCTGCCAGCGCCGCTCATGCGGGAGCTGCCGAGGACGCTGTGCCCGGCTGCACGGGCGGCTCCGCTCCCGCTCCCCCGCTCCCCTCTGCCTTGTAATTTAGTATTCTTGTCTCACCCCACAGGGGTTCCTCAGCCGTCGGCTTAAAGGCTCCATCAAAAGGACAAAGAGCCAACCGAAGCTCGATAGGAACAGCAGCTTCCGGCACATTTTACCTGGCTTCAGGAGTGTGGACCATGAAAGGTAAGGGGACGTTTCGCGGAGGGTGTGGGAGAGAGAAGGAGGATATTGATTTTTCCGGCTCTTGTTAAGATCTTGCTTATCTTATTCAGAGCAACGGCAGCATCTCTGATAGAAGTAGACTTGGTTAATTGCAAGAGGGGTAGTTTTAATTTGTTGCTGAGGGTACGGTGCAAGCCCTCCGTTTTCAGGTTAAATTCCAGGTGCACAGAAGCCTGACTGCTCTGCTTTCTCTTCCCCAATAAATCCTAAACTGATGCACCAGCGTATAAATAGCACAGAGATGCAGCAGCCGGAGCCGGCTGATGCAGGTGAGGGAGGGAGGGGAGGGATGCTCCCGCGCCGGACTGCACCGATCACAACTGGGTTACACACGGTAGGAACAATACCGTGGAACAATAACAACCATAATCTCTCCAAATCCCTGTCTCCCCCTCGCACACATCCGTCTCCAGCCCGCCGTTGTCTGCCGTCATTACAGGGCGATGGAGCCTCGGCGTGTGGCCGGAGCTGCTGCTTCTGCCTGAGCCATGACAGGAGCTCAGTCCAGGAGGGATGTGTTGCAGGGAATGTGCAGATGGATCTGATAAAGCATACTGGGATGGCCAGTATTGGAGCAAATTGAGAGCAAAATAGAAGAGAAATGAGATCTTTGAGATTCTTTAGCTGGTTAGAAAGTAGAGCAGCTCTTTAGTGGGTTTGTGTGTATTTATGTCCGTGTAGATTTATGTTAGCGTGAGCATCAGACAGGCACCGCTCGAGGTAAATTCATGTGTAAATTCACATGCAGATCAAGGTCATGGTTGGGGAAGACAGAATCCTTTACCAACCACAAATGGTTTGCTTCTAAAAGGAAGATCTTACAACCGTACACAAATCATTTTGGGGAGTGACAGAAATATTGAAGTGCCAGGAAAAGTCTGTCTGAAAATTCCGCCAGGCTGGACATACCCTGATGTAACCAGTTCGGAGCAGAGGCACTTTAATACACCAGGATGGTACTTGAGAACCCATTGAGTAAATGCTGCACTTTGAAAAGCAATGACAACTTTGTTTTAGCTGTACTTATTCATTGGAGGGGCCATGAGCTTTTGAAGCTCACAAACAACAATTGTCAATCTGGATTTTTCCTTACCTGACCTATTGCAGCCTCCTAAGCTTTTTCCTTCTGGATTCTGCAAGTGAAGTGGTTGTGCTGGTTAGTGCCGAGTAAGATTTCAGGGATTATTATCTGGGCAGACAGAGCCGATTTGATTCCTGAGCTGCAGTTTTCCCAAACGCTCGAAGTAGGGCACTGTGTTCCAGAGGGAAGCGAGCGGAGCCGGGTGGCCGGGAATGTGCCTACGGTGCTGCTGCTTTGCTCCAAGAACAGGCAGATTAGGCAGGCTTTCCCTTCTACCTGGATGAGTTTTGTTTCGTTCTGTGACTTGGCAGGATAGGACAGGGGAATTAACTGTTCTGGCCAGCCCTGCAGCCAGAGTCATTTTCCCAAATTAAGCCTTGTAATTTCTCTGCCCTCCCAGCACAGCAGCCCGGGAGCTGGCTGGGCTTCCCGAGATCCAGATGTATTGCAACTTCTCCTTAAAGGGACTCGGGGCATCCTGCAGTGCATTTCCAGCATAGAGCTTAAAAGGTGGCTTAAAGGAGAGGTGGCACTTGGCAGCCTTGAGCAACCAAAGATTTGCTTATATGAGTATGAGAAACTGAAAATTAATTAGCACCTTCATAATACTTGAGATTAGAGCTTCTGTTAGGCAGGCATCTCCCAAAAAGGCACCTCCTGTGTGATACACAGACATCCCCGAGCTGCAGGACACTGAGACTCTGAGGCTTTTGACAGCAGGCTCTTAGTCCCTGGCTGCCATCACGGTGTCAGATCTGTCAGGTGAGCAGGAGTCCTCTGCAGGAGAGCTTGGCCTTAGGGACTGTTGCTCTCAGAGAGGTGAAAGCAAAGCAGCAGCTGGGCCTCTCAGTCACGCAGCGAGGCTTTTACAGAAGATAATTTTATCTTTCTGAACATTCCCATCTCATTGTATGTGCACAATGTGTATGAAAGAGCTCAGGTCTTTCAGATCGTTCTCGTGCATTTGCTGCTCTGCTTGCCTTGCTTGTAATCCAAGAACTGTTTCAGAGAAGCATTTGGTATTGGAATATTTGCCTCTTAAATATTTGATTCTTGACTCCATCTTGTATCGAAGCTGATTGTTCAAGAACCACTCCTCTGCTCGTGGAAGTCACCATTATAACAATGCTCTGTTCTGGAGCGTGGGCCAATTTTTCTGGGAATGCCTTAGCAAAAATGAATAGTGCAGTAAATGTAGTCAAAACACTCCAGGTTGAAATACTGAGCTACAGTAGATTGTAAATGCTTCTGTTACTTGGCTTCTTTGTATCTAAATTGGGACTGTTCCTGCCTTTTAGTTGCTTTATTTTTCCCTTCCTTGCATGTGCTGTTTATCCTGCAGATGAATATATGAAATACATGACCTGTGCACATGCATGTTCAGACAGATAATGACATGGATGTGGCTTGTGTGTGGGGCAGAGAATGTAAACAAATACATTTCCCTAAATTACTGTGGGATTCACATGGATGGATTTGGCAAATTTTTGCCAGTTTTGTGCATACTGGGTTTTTTTTTCCTGTTACAGTAACAGTAATACGATTATTGATAGTTAAAGAAGCAAAATCAGAGCAAGTGTAACTCGCCTTCCGTATGAGAGGTGCATTGATATGGTACAATCAGAGGATGTAAATATGAGATCTAAAGGAGAATTGTGGAATGAGTGTTCTTTTCAATTTGCTGGCTGGTCATATTGCTTGTTAGAGCTAAAAAGGGTTCCAAAAAGTGGCTTTTTGCTAACAATGTCTCCTGCCTCCTGATTTATTACAGCAGCTCACTAAGTTTTTATCGTGGAGCGCTGAATGCTTGGCTTTGTAGTGGCCTCTGGAATCAGCCACAAATCAAGCATTTGGCAGATGGATTTTTCTTAATTGGACCCGCATTTCTCCTACAAAATTTGTGATGGAGAAAATTTCTGGGCTGGGCATGGAGCACAGGGAGTAGAGCCAGAGGAGGGAGAGAAGGTTGTTCTGCTGCAGAATTATTGTTAATTATTGGTAGGGATGCATTGCTGATGGTTTTCTTGTAGTGGCAAAGGTGATTTTACACCAGCGCTGAGAGGGCAGGGCCACAGTATCACTGTGTGGACAAATGCCTTCAGATTGTCTTTATTTGGTGAAAAATGGGTGCTGTGGGTAACTCTGTGCTCTGATGGAATCCCTGAACTGATCTGGAGACACCTTTCCTCAGTGCACCTAGAATCCTTTTAATGCTACGGGACTCTGGATTACCAACATTTGTGATTATTTTGCGAGGTTTTTGCTTTTTGTTTTTTATAATTCCAGCAGATAACATTCTATTTAAGCATTTATTGGCACTACAAAACCCTGAGCATATGGTTGATTGTTAAATGAGCCTCAGCCTTGGAAGGGGTACAGCCCTGCATTAATAACAGCAGCAACTTGCACTACTGAGACTTCCTCTTTAAACTCCCTTTTGTCTTTAGCCCATCCAAAATGTTTGCTTGTAACTCCCAGAGGGAAGAGGAATTGTACCAGTTATGTACTGCAGCACGTTTAATTCCTACTACAGTGCCCATGCTGTCTGTTGTAGGAGCTTTCCATGTGCACAAAAACTTATTTTGGTGCACCAGGAACTGATGAACGTCTGCGCTGCTGTAGCAAACTTAGTTTATTCCCAACAAACCTGATATGCCAAATATTTTTAGGCATGATGAAATTGGTTAAGTTTGATGAGAATCTGGTGAGGTCTGCGTGGTGAAGGATGAAGCAGTTGCTCTATTTCCTCTGGAATTGGAATGAGGAGTGACTCATCCCTCAGAAGTAGGGCACTGGCAGACCCCAGAACCACGGAGGGATTCCAGATCTGTGTGAACAAGGGCTGGGGAGCTGCTTCCTCTTCTGGCTTAAATGGCATTATCCAGGGGAGCTGGCTGAGTAGGAAAACCTACCCCAGAGGGGACCCCCGAAGGGTGGCACTGACACAGCCAGGCTCTGGTTTGGCTTGGAATGAAGATATTGAGGGAACACTGTACAGTTTGTGTAGGGGAACCATCCAGCCCCATCAGCGGTGACTGAAATGCAGAATGAAACATCTGGCACAGCCAGGAGCATCCAGCAGTCACTCGTGTGACATTCCATGTCATTCATGCCGGGGGTGGTGCCTGTCCCCACTCCCCCCACATCAGGGAACACATTCTGGCAGAAAAGTCAAGATTCAAGGACAGTCTGAGAATTCAGACTGGCCTCATGCAGTACCTGCATTTATACCAAGGCTGCTTTGTCCTGGAATAAGCAAATCAGCCTTTAATGGGGTTCCTTGGCAAAATATTTCTTGAACCAGAAAGTTAATTACTGATCTCTAATTAGTGGCTGTGTTCAGAGGCTGGAGTAAAATCAGAGAGAGCTGCTTTGAAGGAGAGATGCAGGAAGAAATTACCATTTCTCTCCATAAACTGTGATCTTCCTCTTCTTCTCATGGTATCAGGAAGTTTAGACATTTTAAAAAGGAGAATGTTGTTAATGGAAAGAGGGCATTTTGAAAGGACTTTTCTGGAAGGCATTGAAAGAATGCTGATTTAATAACTCCAAGAGGGACAGAGATGGATTGAGAGCAATGTGGGGCCCTTCAGCTTCTCCCAAGGCAGCAGCAAGGTCCCAACTGTTCCTCCTGTTAATTTGACTTTTGCAGATACCTGTGAACTTGTATCAGAAGCTGCCTGAGGTAAATACATTCCCCACTCTCAAGGGATACAGAAACACTTTCCTTTATCCTACACTTCCAAACCAACTTCCTAATTGAACAAGAGGTCATGCCTACAGCTTTCGGTAAAGACCATATTAGCTCCTGGTAATTCTTCAAGTTATAATAAACGTCAGGGGAAGGGCTAAGAGGCTGCAATGATTTCCATAGAATCATGGCAGAATTTTCACAGCCTTTTTCCCAGTTCTGCACTCGCTGGTTCCTGACAGCCCCGTGCCCCACGGGGTGCAGCCGGCGCGTTGACTCGACTCGGAGTCACGGAACAAAATTAGAAAATCCTTCCTGCTCCGGCATATGCAGCACTGCTGGGATAATTGGCTTCATGCATCTTACAATTAGCTTGCAAAAATATGTTTTGCATCCCTGACCTTTTCTCTATACGCAAGGCCATTGTTTCCCTGTCCTGCTTAATTACAAAATAGAGCGTTGTGTGAGGAGAGAGATGACATCGTTGGATCGTCGGCTCTAATTTGACGAGACATCGTAATGGGGAGTTTTCATACCGAGGGCACTGAATTAGTGTAGCGTGAAGCCACATTTCTGCAAACCTACTAAATAAGGAGAAGTTAATTTTCTGCTCTATCTTTTTGACGTTTGTAATCAAAGCATTGTATTCCAGCTGCAGATGGTTAGCGCGTGAGGGATGTTTGGGAAATGCCGACAATCGCCGGGCATTGTCTGCGCGGCCGAGGATCAGGTTGATTAATGGATACAAGGATGCTTGCTTTCCTTTTGCTGCTCTCCCAGCCTGAATACACATTATTGACTCGTGTGGCCACTGCCTGGCGGCTGGGACGTGGTGGTGCAGTGCACACCTCGGGGGTACGAGCACAGAGCTCTGCTCGTGTCCCTGGAGCACAGACTGAGCCAGGGTGACAGTTCTGCTGTGGCCCGTGGTGTCGTGATACTCTTCAGGTCAAAGACAGATACTGCTACTCCATTGCATCAACATTTTGTTTCCAAACACACCATTTATTCTGACTTTGCCCTGGTGAGGTTTTCATGTGCATGAATTTCAGTGCAATTACATTAGCATTACTCTTCATGTCAATAACCTCAAAGGAAAAAAAGAGAAAGAAAATGCCATCACTGCAGCTTTTCTACCAGAGGATGCTTTCTGTTCCTTCTAGACTCTTCTCTGCTTTTCTAATTATCATCTGTTTACAACAGATACTGAGATACTTCTGTCCCAGGCTTAAACATCCCCCTGCCGTGGGCAAGGACACCTCCCACAGCCCTGAGCAGCCTGGTCTGTGGAGGGGGGTGGAATGAGATGAGCTTCAAGGTCCCTTCCAACCCAAACCAGTCTGGGATTCTGGGATTGGCATGCAGTGAAAATTGCTCCTGATGAAAGCATCACTCGAACACTGAGAGGAACAGCCCTGCTCCCCCAGCTGCTGCCTCCTGCCCACGTGTTCCCATCACACGACCTCGGGAAGGGCAGCGAGTGGCTTCAGTGAGAAATGATTATTTAAGGGGTGATTTTCTGTTTGGCTGGGGCACTGAACCAGCTCCACTAGCTGCAGAGAAGCAGGAAGATGGCAGAGCAGGGACTTTCCCTGTTCCTGGTGTGTGCAGCTGTGTTTAATGGGATGTAACTGCACTCTCAGGTTTTGCCCCTTGTGCTGTGTGGGCCTGGGGGAGGAATGTCCAATTGGCATCTGCCTCCAGTTTCCATCTTCTATGGAATTTCCCATCTCCTAGGAGAGATCCATTGCATGTTGGCTCACACTTTGCTGTCCTCTACTCTGTCATTTCTAGTGGCAATTAGTTTCAGCAATAAATGGTTTTCTCTCTTGGAAGGAAGGAAGGAATGTTTTAAAATAACTTTTCAAACCAACTTCCGCTCTGTTCTTTATTGAAACCTTGCAAAGCCTGGAGTGGAAAATCTATGTGAGGGAGAAAGAGTTGCAAGTGAGCGTGGAAGTGAGGTGGGGAAGGGTTCCAAGCCTTTGTTCAGAGCTGGGAAACGCCGATGTTTGACGTGTGTTCCTTGTTATCCCAGCTCTTACTGCAGTGCTCAGGCCCTGGAATCCACTGATTGTAGCTGGAGGCAGCAGCTGGAGCTGGAGCTCACTGCTGGCTCTGACTTGTACAGAGCACTGCTGTAATGATGTTCAGGACTTGTGAATACCAAATAACTCTGTCAAGTTCATCTGTCAGCTGCGAGGGAAGGAGAAACCAGATTGAGGAAAAAATATGTTTCCTCTTTACCGTATTCTTTAATAAAACCTTAGGATATAGAGCTTCTGAAATGGTTATTAGTGAGATTTCAAGTAATTTGTTCACCTGTGGATATCTTATGACAATGATATTATGATGCTTATCTGGTTGGCAGTGTTTACAATTCAAATCCTCAGTACAACTACTGAATGTCTCACTTAGGTTCTGTTCCACACAATTTGGGTCTGCAAAAACTGATTTTAATTGAATTAAACCAATGCGTTTTAGCTGGAATTAAAATGTAATTTGTTTAAAAATACTGAGCTGATCTGAATTAAAGCCAGAAATAAGAATTTAGCTTTAATCCACATGTGTTATATAAGTAATTATATGAGAAAGGGCTGTGGCGTGCCTTGTGTGTGATTGATAACGTGCAGGAGGGCGGCATTCCCTCATTCCACAGGATGGAAATGCAGTAGGAATTAGAAAGCCAGAGCTCTTCTATCAGGCTGTGCCCTTTGCTCACATTTACAGATGTCTGTGGGATTAAGCTGGCCCTGCACCCTGCCCCCCCAGTCCAGGGGGATTTCCCACAGCCCCATCCCAGCTCTCCATAGGAATTCCCGTACAGAGGGGGCCTGCGGCAGATCCCAAATGATTTACATAACTCGGCTCTATGTACCTTGAATTATTAATATTTTGTTGTCCTGGCTGTGTGGGGAGATTTGTTCCATTAGGGATGTGTTTGTTGCTATATAGTAGCACTTTAGATGATAGGAATCCACCGAGAGAGAGGGAGGGAGGGAGGGAGGGAGAAGGATTTACATGTTAAATTCTTTTGGTGAGAGCAGAGTTTTTACCAATGCCTGGCTCTGAGGATTGCAATGAAAGGCTCAGGGCTGCTGTTGCTCATCTTGGAGTCTGGTGTTTATCCTCTGCCTGGGCATAATCCCCTGGGCACCAAGCAAAGCCAAGTGGCATCAGGATGTGAATAGTTTCAATCATGACATGGCAGTGTCCGTGATTTCCCCGGGTCATGCCATGTCCTGCCTTTCCCCAGTGCTCCCAGGGAAGGTGGCGGTGCCAGTTGTTTGTGCAGTGTGTGTGGGTGACAGGGTTTGTCCAACGAGGTGTAATTAGTGGGTGACACAGGGCCACGTGCAGGGGGTGCCTGGCAGGGCACCGGGCACCCCGAGGCTCCGCCGGATCTCCCGGTGCTGTCCCTGAACGGGATGAGCATCCTCAGGGGCTCTGCAGGAACCCTCTGCAGCTCCCCCCAATTAATTATTCACTGATCATCACTCAGACTTTATGGATTAGGGAGCAGGGTTGGCAGGGGGTGGATGGAAGATGGAGCAATTTGGATTGCAATTAGTATTTCATTTCTTCCCTCGCTCCCTGTTTGCTTAAATTGGAGATTGCGTGTTAGCACCAAGCAAGGATTTACATCCCAGCAGTGGAAGTTCCCTGTGCACCAGAAACCAGCAAATCCACTGCAGTCCTTAAGCTTCCCCAAGGGATCAAACACTCAGTTGGAGAAGTTGAAATATCAGGGGAACATGTTTTCCTTAGAAAATGGTGTGAGGGAACAGCAGTGCCTGCTCTGCTGGAGCAGGGATTGCACCAGCCATGTCCTACTCTCACGATAACAGTGTTTAGATGTTGTCTGTCTCCATCCTCAGGGAATGGAATCAAGCTCTGCCAGGGAAGATGTAAGCTGGATTTCAGGGAAAGGTTCTTCCCCCAGAGGGTGCTGGGGCACTGCCCAGGCTCCCCAGGGAATGGGCACAGCCCCAAGGCTGCCAGAGCTCCAGGAGAGTTTGGACAATGCTCTCACACACAGAATGGGATTGTTAGGGTGTCTGTGCAGGGCCAGGGGCTGGACTGGAAGATCCTTGTGGGTCCCTTCCAGCTCAGGATATCCTGTGATTCTGTGAGCCCTCACCTCTCATCTCCCCTTGCCACTCCTGCAGTGTGCTCCTCACCAGGAATCCTCTCCGGGAGAAGGAAAACCCATCAGGGTGAGCAGCCCCAGAGCCCCAGAGGGGCTGTCCCACTCACAGACTGTGTCACTGCAAGTTTCGTCATCACAACACTTACCAAGAGTTGGGAACTCTGCTCCACCAGGGAGGCTGTGTCTAATTTTGAAACCTCCAGGGGTTTTTTGATTATACCAGTAACCACAGTCTGGGTCACACTTTGCAATAATTATCCTGCTGTCTGAGAGGTTGTTAGAACATCCCTGGAGGAAGGGGCCTGGTTGCATCAGAGGAGAATTTAGAGGTGTATGCTGGCAAACCCTCAGCACTAGAGATTTATTTAAGTTAGTTCTTTTAATTGCTTTCCAGCATCCCAATTCTGTTATAAGCTCTCTGAGCCATCTAGGGAAGTGGGTGTAGCTCACATTAATCTCCTCAATCCTTCTTCCTCTAACTAGTTACTCCCAGCTTCATTTACACGGGCATTTGAGCCCTACAGGGCGGGTAATAATTTTGATTCTGTTTAAACATGTTCTAACAGAAGATATAAGATAGGAAAAACCATCAGCTGACTGCAGCAGTGGGTTCTTTTTTAACTCTCATCTCTTAAGCATGGCTTATGATCTTTGTATAACACTGCTGCCTCCCAAGTCTGTTGGCAGCTCTGTGATATGTATTCATAGAGCAATTCCAGTCCTTGAGTGAAGCCTGCAAGAAAAGGGCAAAGAATTATTTGTCTTTTTTTCATTACCACGGCCCTCTGGTACCTGCTCTGACACACACTTGAGAGAAGTTTGCCTTGATGCCTTTATATCTGCAGCTCTCTGTCTGTACAGGGTGTCTCACCCTCGTTAGATAAAGTCACTCATGTTGAGGCTCTCCCTCCCTTTATTAATCACAGTCCAACCTCTCACACAGCAGCAGAGCCTCCACACACCCTCAGTTACACACTGAGAGCAGGGAGGGAGGAACAGCACATCCAAAGGGTGGCCAAGGAGCCAGGGCCAGTAATTCCCTGACTTGGGAATTGTTCTCTCTTGAGAATGGTAAAAAAAGTTTCATTGTCTTAAAAAACAACAATAATCCTGTTGGAGTGGTGTGAAGTTTTTGGTCTCAATTACATCTCGTATCAATGAGTTGCACAGACAGACACTGTCTGATACATAATTTATAGCACTGACAGTTTTTAATCTATTAAAGCTCTTTATCTTTCATCTTCATTATCTATTCCTTGGCCATTTTAGAAAAGACAGTAAATAGAAACAGGCAATTCATTCCTGATTTTACCATGCATTATTTGCTGATGATGTCCTGTTGTGTCTCCTTGTCTTTCCCAGCTACAGACACTCCTCCTGAGTAGTTTTCCATGGGTTTTGTCACTTTGGCCCATTCTCAGTGTGTTTGCTGGTGTACAGTATTATGTTTTTGGAAGAAACATCTTTTCTCCACCCATTTTCCTTGAAAGCACTGGCAGGTCTGTTCTGGGCATCTGCCAGCAGCAGGGCCAGGGGCTGCAGGGCTCCCACAGGGCCAGGGGCTGCAGGGCTTCCTTTGGGACAGAGGCTCCAGGGCTCCGTTTGGGACAAAGGCTCCAGGGCTGCTGCAGGGACAAAGGCTCCAGGGTTTCCTTTGGGGCAGAGGCTCCAGGGTTTCCTTTGGGACAGAGGCTCCAGGGTTTCCTTTGGGACAGAGGCTCCAGGGCTTCCTTTGGGACAGAGGTTCCAGGGCTCCCACAGGGATAGAGGCTCCAGGGTTTCCTTTGGGACAGAGGCTCCAGGGCTCCTGCAGGGACAGAGGCTCCAGGGTTTCCTTTGGGACAGGGGCTCCAGGGTTTCCTCTGGGACAGAAGCTCCAGGGTTTCCTTTGGGACAGAGGCTCCAGGGCTCCCATAGGGCCAGGGGCTCCAGGGCTCCCATGCCCTCAGCCCAGCCACATCGTGACCTGCTGCCTTTCCTCCAGCATCCCTTTCCATCCCTGAGACTCCTCATCCCTGCTCATGTCAGAGGAACACATCCTTTTGTTCAAATGAAGGGATCTGGAGTCAGCATTACACAGAGGAGCGAGATATAAAATAACAGAGCCAATAATGATGGGAATCCCCCCACGGAACAGGAGTGCAGCCTCTGGAACAGCAGCTGCAGCAAACACATCCAGGTTATCTGTGCCTGCTTTGTGCTGAGAAGGCTTAGGTGTAATGAGAGTTGCTGCATCCTGGGAACCTCAGCAATGAATAGTGACTTTTTCCAATATCAACTTCTGGAAATGGGAAAAAAACATCCTGTGTGGGAATGTGGCCCTGAAGGACAGCTCAGGGATGTCCTCTCTGGGCCTCACAACTGGGCTCAGGTCACCAAGCTGCTTTCAGGCAACCAAAAGTGACTCTTAATTGCTTCAGTCCTGTCTGAAAGCTCATCAATAATTTCCTGGGCTGGCTGTCCTGGCACTGGCATTCTGAAACCCACGTTAGATTTGATTATTTTTTCAAATTAACATGCAAAGCATGACTTGACCTAAATAATTCCAGCAGTCCAATCGTAAGTCTGAAGGTTTTAGAAATATCAAGTTCCCTTAAACATTTAGGAGAGGGATTTTTACAAGAGTGTGTAGTGATAAAACAAGGGGGAATGGCTTCAAACTGACAGAGCACAGGGTTGGATGGGATATAGGGAAGGAATCCTTCCCTGGGAGGGTGGGGAGGCCTTGGCACAGGGTGCCCTGGATCCCTGGAAGTGTCCAGGGCCAGGTTGGATGGGAATTGGGAAGGAATCCTTCCCTGGGAGGGTGAGGAGGCCCTGGCACAGGGTGCCCTGGATCCCTGGAAGTGTCCAGGGCCAGGTTGGATGGGGTTTGGAGCACCCTGAGGTAGTGGAAGGTGTCCCTGCCCATGACACTGGATGAGCTTTCAGGTCCCTCCCAAGCCAAACCAGTCTGGGATTCTGTGATAATTCCCTGATTTCTCCCAGCCCATTACCCTGCTTTGCTCCAAATGAGCCCGTGGCATTCTCAGTGCTGCAGTCAGTGCCAGGCTGGAGCAGTGTCAGAGCTCCCAGAACAGCCTGTGCTCTATCACCTGCATCTTGGCACTTTTATTTCCTGCCATGTGATGTGTTGAAACCACAGCCCCTGTCACCGATAAGCTGAGAAAGCATCACTCAGCCCTGAGTGGTTTTGTGGACACTTCTCTTCCTCTGACACGTTTTTCTTTCTATAAATGTCAGTGCATAAAGAGCACAGGATTCAGTTTGATTTGTGCTCCTGGTACATAAAGAACAACACTTGGGTGTCTACAATACATTGGAGGAAGTGACTCCTCCTAACTGTGTTCAGCTCTAAAATTGAGTTAACATAAAGAGAGCTTCAAAACCCATTGGATGCCTCTGGAGATGAAATAGTTTGAAACAGTGATTGCAGCTGTTCCTGCCATCTGACCATTATTTACAACTATTTGTGAATCTTCAAAATCAGACTCATTGTGTCTCACCTGAAAAATCTACTGAGAAAAATCTAATGACCCAATTGAAAAAAAAGTCATCAAATGCAGCAGTTTGTGATGATGACTGAGGATGGGCTGTTTTGTCCAGGGATTTTATCTACCATTTCCATCAGAAATGTTTTCTCTGTGCTGTGTCTCTCTGTGTTGCTGTTTGTTGTGCTGCTCCTGAGGTCACAGATCTCCCACTCTGCTGTGTCAGGGCATCCAATTTATACAAACCTCATCAGGAACCAGTTTAGGGGTTCCACATGTCCCTGCCATGGCTGGCTTCACTTTGCATGAACCACAAGTCCACTGCTGGTAATTTTGGCCATCAGTGTCTCCTTTTCCCAGAGCTCATCTTTGCACTGCCCTTTTCCGTGCTACAAGAGGTCACATTATTCCATGCCAATGAATTTGTGGAAAAAATCTGACTTTTTCATTTATGGCCATGAGCTGCTGCTGCTGCTGAGCTGGAACAAGCTGGGAATGTCTCAGTGCTAAACTGTGAGATTGCATAATTATGGCTTACACAACAGCACACACAGGCAAACAAACCAGGAACTGCTATGTGGGATGCACTGGGGAGCCTGTGTTGGACGCCTTTCAGCGCTCGTGTTCCCTGCAAAAGGAGTTCCTGCTCCTTAATTTAGTAACCACAGATCTGATTTTCACTTTTCTGGGGAAGGTGGGTGGGTTTGCTTAGAGTTTGGGCAATTTTTGCTTTCCCACTCTCCCTAGTGGCTCGGAAAGGTGGAGCCCACACAGTGCTTTCCATCGTGCCTGTCTCCATCAGGGAGTGGTTTTCCACCACAACAATTGGCAATTACGGTTCTTGTTTTAAATAACATGAAAACAAAGCAGGCTGCTCCCACCCTGGACTCTGCAGATGGGCAGGGTTCTGAATCCTGCTGGAATAATCACTGATACTAATTATGGAATTCGGAGAAGACAGCGGGGCCGGGCAGGCTGGGCTGAGCTGAGCTGGGCCAGGCTGAGCTGGGCCAGGCTGAGCTGGGCCAGGCTGAGCTGAGCTGGGCCAGGCTGAGCTGGGCTGAGCTGAGCTGGGCTGAGCTGGGCCAGGCTGGGCCAGGCTGAGCCTTCCAGCACAAACTCCAAAGCAGCAAATCTCACTAATTTCTCTGTTGTGATTTCTGCTCTTTGCTTTGTCTCTGTTTCCCTCCCCTTTGCTGCCCTTGCACTTCCAGCACATGAATGTGTAGCAGCATCATAGTAAGTGCTTGAATGGCTGGAAAATCCTTTCATGGCAAAGATGTGATTGTTACTTATTTATTTTATTTTTGGTTAATATGACTGGAATACAAATGGGGCTGTGGTGCCTAAGGGCCTTGCATTCTTCCAGTAATTCCTTATGACATGTGTCAGGTTCTGTTTTATTCAGGTGGGTGGTGGATATTAAACAAGAAAGCAAGCTTGCATTTCTCTGCAGCTGTATTTATACGCTCACTCCTGGCACAGAGCTGCTTATTAGGAGAATGTCATCTCCACACTGCCTGTACCTGAAACAGGCTGCAAATACCGTGTGGGCTTTAAGAGAAATCATCTTAAATCAATCAGGTCTCCCAACACCGGAGTGTCCTTCCTGCCTTATCCTTTGTCCAGGCAGAGATGAGGCTGCCAGAGATGTTCCTTAAGCAGTGCTGCAGCCAAAACAGTCACGTCAGAACGGAATATTGATTTTCTAATTGCTGTGCTGCTGTTAAATGAGTTGTTCTGGTGGAGCAGGGGGAAAGCAAACTCAGATGCGTGGCTGGCTGGCTTTGCTTTGGCTCTGCTGAACACACCCAGAGTGTTAATGTGGGAAATTCAGCAGAGGGAGGAAGGTGGGATCCTCTTTTTGTGTGGCACAGACATGGAGAGGGCAAATGAGACTCACCAGTGGGACAGGCTTATTCTCTCACAAAGCACAAACCAGCCCTTTGGCTTCAGACACTCGGGCTGCAGCCAGGGAGAGAACAAATTGCAAAGCAGAGGCTTCTTATGCAATCATCCCCGGGAGGGGGCTGCTGCTGTCCATCAGCCCAGCTCTGCCTGAGCTGCTGGGCTCTCCTGGGCAGGGCAGCACTGCCTGCTCCTCACACGCACACACAAACACAGATTTGTGCTGCCCTGCTGCCTGTTTGCTGCTCATGGACATGGCAGATGGGCAGTCCCTGCTACAGCCATGGAGGGATGGGCTGCTGGGACAAGTCACCCTGTGAATCTCCACAGCAGTCACTGGAGGGGCCACCTGGAGAAAAGGACATCCCTGGGAAAGGGACACACCTGGGGGAGAAGTGAATGGACCTCTCTGGCTTTTTTTTTTTTTTTTTAAACCCTCTGATCAGGCATTTTGAAAATGCAGTCCCTGTAGTGAAATCTTTATCACAAAGAATCTTCCTGAGACAATAGAAATAGTTATCAGCCCCATCTAACCAATAAATAATAATTCTTAATATAGTTTCGGAAAATGTAGCATATGTTTATGTGTTCAAACACATCCTCTTAGGAGAAAAATAGCTTCTTTATTTTTCTGAAGATTCAAATGCCAAATCAACTAATTACTTTTCTTTGAAAACCTCTACCACATAAAACACACACTCTCTCAGTGAACTAAATTGATTTATATTCCACCATTAATTCTTTATAGCCCATAATTTGCAGAACAACAGAGCTGGTTGGAAAATGTGCCCTATTAAGGGACAAACAGCTTTGTGAGTAAGATGGAAATATATTGGCATGGAAAAGAAATGTGGGTGCAGCTGAGGCTGGGACTGCCCAGGGGCTGTGCTGGGGCACAGGAGCCCTGGGAGAGCCTCCTGAGCTGCTGTGAAAAATCCCTGCAAACTGAGATGGGGAGAGGAAGATCCATGTCCACCCAGCTGGGACCACCACTGTTCTCCATGCAAACATCTTTTCCCAAGCTTTTGGATGCTCTCCTGGTGTTCCTGCTGTTCAAGCCCATGTGTATAATTTAATTAGGTGCCATGACCTTTCCCTTTGGGTGGTATTCAATTGGCTTAAGAATATCTGAAGTTTCTCCTAATGTCTCCATTGGTCTTGCATTACCCATGGAAGATTTTATTTTTTATTATTGAGACAATCTAGAAAACTGGAAATAAAATTACCTTTGGGTTCTTCCAGTAAATACATCAGTAACTGGAATCAAGATCTTGGTAATGAAATTGGAATTTGTCTGTTGCTGTTTTGGGGTAGTAATGAGATGACAATAGAATAATCCAGGTACAAAACTGTGGTTTAGCAGATGAATGAGATGTTACATAAGGGAATGTCAGCCAGAAGGGCTTGGATTGGAAGTGGAATTGGAGGCTGAGAGGGTTCCATGTTTGAATGCTGCTCCTCCCTTCCCCTGGAATTCAGGTGGGATCACAGCTGCCTGCAAGGCTCAGGGCACTGCATGTTTTTTATGGAAACCTTCTGTTTGTTCCCTGAGATGGGAATCTGTCAGACATTGAATAAATGCAGGCAGAGCTGGCAGGGAGGTGTTACAGCACAGGAAACAGAAACACAGTCTTAAACAAATTAAAAAGATGGTAATTAACCAAATGAATTTCATCCTGGAGATAATCAGACGAATATATTTAGAAGGAAAATAATCCCAATTCTCAGAAAACAGTAATTAACATATACTCATTTTTGGGAATGGTTAACAAGCTAAATTGGAGGCAGCAAAGTAGGCTCAGGCCCTGGTGGCTGCTCCTCGGGACGGCGCCTGACGAGGCCCTGATGTGTGATCTAACCACAGCCCTGACAGCACCGGATTCACAGTTTGGAAACAGCTCTGGCTGGATGAGGAGAAGTTCCTGAGGTGCTGAAGGGAGAGTGGAGCACAGGCAGTGCTGTTATCTGGGTCGCTGACAGATAACAGAGGATGAATTTCATAACCGTGTATTTCCGAGGTGTCAACAGGGGGGAGGTGAAAGAATTCAGGGTGGATAATTGACAGGTAAACAGAAGACAAGGTGGGGAGATGCAGGCATCAGGAATTCACCTGCCTGCACCCCTGTGTCAGTCAGAGCAGGCTGCCTGGAGAAGCAGGGGAAGCTCCCAGCCCTGCCCCTGCCCGCAGGATGTGCTGGAGGAGTCAAACACCCAACAGGTCTCATCTGCTTCCCAATGGCACCAGAGGATCCCAGGGCAGGTCTGAGAGCAGGAACGTTCATGGGGGAACAGGGGGAGGATGTCTGGGGGCCTGTGGTGGGCATGTCCTGGCTGGGGACAGGGTTTGTTCTCTGGGGTCTCGGTGCTTTCCTTTGGGGTCTCTGAGTCAGCTCAGCTGCTGCCTTTCAGCACCAGAGATGGGCATTGAGCCACAAAATACTGACTTGTTCCAGGCCATTGAAAGCTACAAACTTTGGGGAATTCTATTGAAGAGGAAGTGGTTGGACAGAGCACAGAACTAGAAAAATAATGCATTTGTTACCCAGAGTAAATTATTTTCAGGATTTAGCCCGTGAAACACAGTGTCACTGGGAAATTTGTCTCTTTTGGGTTCTGAGTGGGCAGATGAACCTTCTCTCCTCTACCAAATATGGATAAATAGTGTTTTTCTAGGAAACACCCAGCTAATCTGATCACAGTGACTGTGATTTGACATCTGTGTGCACACACAATAATTACATTGATCTAATTTATTACTGAAACTGCCAGTAGGTGAATCGATGGTTGATGAGAAGCAGAGTGTTTGGGTATTCATTTCATTTTCTTACCCAAATGCCTGCAGAGAGGACAGATCATGCTGGGATCTGTGAGAAACAGACCTTTCCAGGATTCTGCAGTTTTTACCTGTCCAGGAAATGGGCTGAGGGTGGAGAATGCCCTTGGAAGGAGCTCCATCCCCACAGGAGCCTGGACATTCCAAAGGGTGGGAAGGCAATTCCTGTGCCCAGCGTCTCAGATGGACTCAGCCCATGAAATAAACTGTTAAACAAGCTGCTCCTAGGACTATTAATGAACCTGAGATCCTTAAATTGCAAATTAGGGGGTTTCTGTTGGATTAAGCCTTGTGCACATCACAATGCTCTTAACTAGAATTTATCTGCATGCAAGAAAAGAGCTAAAAGCTGAATTAGAAAGAAAATGTCAATAGTAACCACATAAATTGGCATGCAGATTTAAAATCTCTAATAATGGCTATTCTATTAAAGAGTTTATATATTGTTTTCCTTCACCCAAACTTTAAATATTTAATTTTAAATTTACATTTTTGGTCTTGCACCATCTAAATTAACAGCTTTGCCTAACAGCTCATCTGTTTAGGTGCTTCACTGTAGCCTGAATTCTTGTCTAAAACAGAATTAGTGATGCAGAGGAACTGACTGTGGGGGCTTGAAGATAATACTGGTGGTGGGAAATTAGTGTGAGAGCTTGGAAAAATGGGCTGGGAATGACCCCATGGATACCAGTAAGCAACAAAACTCTGCTTCCCATCCCTCTGAGCTGTCAGTCAGTCAGAAAACTGTGGCTACCAAAACAGCTTAAAAGTACCATTTAATGAACAGGAATTCTGTGCTCTTGAAATAAATAAATAGCCCCATTTCCCATCTGTTCCTGCAGCACACTGCCCCTCACAACCTCTTGTTAGAGAAGGACTCTTAGGCTGGTGTGTTTTCCTTCCCCAGCTCATTATGCTGGGTTGAAGTGGGTGCTCCGGATTCACAAGTGACTGTCGTTTAGGAAGTCGGAGTTAGGAGAGATAGAGAGTTCCATGGAACCCTTTGTGACCTTCCAATGTAGCAGACATTTTTCTTATTTCACTTTTTTTTCAAGTTTGACTTCTTCAAAGGAAGACCTTGAGCCCTGCTCAGATTGAGCCAGCTCTATCTTGCAGTCATTAAAGATTCAGTAGCACCTTTTAAGTCCATGTAAGGAAATTCAGATTTTTCAATTTAGTCAAGCTGTGTCTCCTTTTCAAGTTCTACACTGCTCAGTTTTGAAGGTCTTCCAGGATTTCCAGTGGCTTCTTGCAGAGCAAGAGCCAGAATGTGTTGTTTTAATCTAAAACCTCAGGACTGCATGTGTTCCATGGCTGAGCTGCCTACAAAGGTATAAGGAGGAGTCCCCCAGGTGAGCAGGGTATTTCTGCCCTGCTGCTGGGGTCCTTTCTGAGCCTGGCTTGGTTATTTATCTCTTATTTATTTATTTCTGTGTTTGGGATTGGACCAGAAGCAGAATTCTCTTCTCTCCAAGGGCTCGTAGCTTTTAAATATTGAAGGTTGAACCTCCTCGTTGTGCTGAGCGAAACTGCTGAGCTGAACTGAGTGTACTTTGAAATCTGCTTCAAGGTCTGAACTTTGTTAAGTGGCCCTTTCTCTATTTAGTCTTAAGAGGAGGAAAACTCTAAGCCTCTGAGTGGATTCATAGTCACACTTTAATTAATCATATCTTTACAGCATGCTGCCAGCAACTGTCGGGAGGAAGGAGATGCCTCTAATCCAAATTCACAACAACAACAAAATAAATGCACTGGAAATATCCCTGGCCAATAAACTGCCTCATCCTCTAAGAAATAATACTTCCCACAGCTCAAATGCAGGAAGGCTGATGGGAAGCAGATTTCTTCCACCCTCAGTCCCAGTGAAACTGGTAGTGAAGCAGGAGTGCCAGGCAGACCTGTCTGTGTGACAGCAAAGCTGCTCAGCCCCTCAAACTTTTTCTTAGCCCCTCAAACTTTTCTTTTCGTGCCTGCCACTGCTGTTGGCCTCTCAATGTGCTCCAAAACATTGGAGATGGGTTTCTTCTCCCTCTTTTCAAGTCGTTTCATTTAGTGTTTATTAATGGCCTCTGCAGGACACGGGAGTGGTGGATTGGAGCAAAACTCTGGGCTCAGCTGAGGGACTGGGGAGGGAATGAGTGAGGAACTCCAGTGCCCTGATCCTGCCCAGCTGCTGAGCTCCTTCCTGGGAACAACCCCTGGGACTGGGGTGAGGGACAGTCCCCATGCATGGCCCCAGGCTGGCACAGCCCCTCTGTCTGTCTGTCTGTCCGTGCCCTCTGCACCTCCTGTACCCCTGCATGGCCCCAGGCTGGCACAGCCCCTCTGTCTGTCCGTCTGTCCGTGCCCTCTGCAGTTCCTGTCCCCCCTGCATGGCCCCAGGCTGGCACAGCCCTGTCTGTCTGTCCGTGCCCTCTGCAGCTCCTGTCCCCCCTGCATGGCCCCAGGCTGGCACAGCCCCTCTGTCTGTCTGTCCATGCCCTCTGCAGCCCCTGTTCCCCTGCATGGCCCCAGGCTGGCACAGCCCATCTGTCTGTCTGTCTGTTCGTGCCCTCTGCAGCTCCTGTACCCCCATGCATGGCCCCAGGCTGGCACAGCCCCTCTGTCTGTCTGTCTGTCCGTGCCTTCTGCAGCTCCTGTCCCCCCTGCATGGCCCCAGGCTGGCACAGCCCTGTCTGTCTGTCTGTCTGTCTGTCCATGCCCTCTGCAGCTCCTGTCCCCCATGCATGGCCCCAGGCTGGCACAGCCCCTCTGTCTGTCTGTCTGTCTGTCCGTGCCCTCTGCAGCTCCTGTCCCCCCTGCATGGCCCCAGGCTGGCACAGCCCACCCGTGCCCTCTGCAGCTGCAGGAGGAGCAGGCTTGAGGCATTATCTCCCCAGGGACCCAGCAATGCTGCAGCCAGGAGCCTTTGAAACTTGGATTTTGGGGCTGTATCTGAGAGATTAATCACAGTCACAGCAGACACAAAGGTCTCTATGGGCTGCCACAAGCTGTGAGTCACCAAACTGAACATCCAGGTTGTTTGAAGCCTTCAAACATGTTGGTTCAGAGAGATTCCCTCCTCAATACTGTCCTTGGCTCCAGCCACAGCTCAGGGTCACTTGCCCTGAGCAGCTTTCCCAGAACCTCCTCTGATTCACTCCATGCTAATAACATCCCTCACTTTCATGGAATTATTATATAACTTGGACTACTTTGAGTTTTCACTAGTTAAAAGCCAGGACTTTATTTCTTTCTTTCCTTCTATTTTTCTATAACGAAAACATAGAAAAAAGTCTTGAAATGGTGTCATTGAGTAGGTAGGGACAGAAAAAGCTTCCTGTATTCACAGTTAAAATAGCAAAAACAATATTTTAAGACTCTTTTCACCCAGTTTTGGAGATGAACATGCAAATCTCTGTCATAGTGAAACACGCATAGAGATGTTTTTAAACTTTTGGTTACTATTATTATTATTTCTTTCATCTTTGCTGGGGTGTGGTAACAGCAGTGTCACACTTGAACCTGCTGTGTGTTTTCTCACACAAATGATGATTTTCTTCTGTGAATGGAACATAAGTTGTGGTTAACTCAGAGAGAGCAACAGTTTGAAAATAGAGCCTTGACTATCAAGTATATGGATACATGAAAAATCCATGTGACCTTTAGACTATTTCCTTACCTTTAAATTAACTTTGACTTGTATAAAAGTAAAGATTTTCTGTGTGTTTTATTTTTGGGTCGAGGATGGATTTAATTTTGGGGGGTTTTAAATCCTTTAAGCTATTTGCCATTGTCAGTTATGTTTTTTAATCAGTCTCCTTGTCTGAGGGCTGCTTCCCATCTGATTTCCAGTGCTGGCAGTGTCAGCTCCCATTAGAAATACAGAGCCTGGCACGTCTCACATTCCCTTGAACAGCTTTAGCTTAAAGTATTGGTGAATGCTGCATCCTGCTGCTGGAGGGGACTGCTGAGACCAGACCAGATGCTTTTGAAAATGTTCCCTCTCTAGGTTTGTCCAGAGCAGATAAATCTGTGTGTGCAGAGGGAGAGTGTGGCCTCTGGGACAGAGGGGTCCCAGGGGGCTCTGAGCCCTGCCTGGGTTTGGGTGCCTCCACACTCCCCCATTCCCATTCTCCTGCTGTTCCAGGGATTTGCCTGTTTGTCATTCAGAGCTGCTGGAGCACATTCCCACCACAGGTCAGGGTATCCTTTATTGAGTTGTGTAAAAGAGTTGGACAGGTAATAACAAAAATTTGGCCGGGGTGCATCACACTGGTGTTACTCAGGCAGTGCTGCTGGAGCTGCACCATTTCCTCCCTTCATTTTCTTGTGTAGTTTTCTCCCAGTCAGTTGTCTCCACTCCCAGCCAGATGTAATTTTCTTTATTCTTTTACCTGAGGCCAGAAAATGGAAACATCCCATTCCTCCTAGGGTAAGTGAAACTTCGCAGTCCTTCACCATGGAAACCAAATTAGTTCCCAGTGTTTAACTTGCCTCCAAGTCCAGATGCTCTGTTTGCCTGTGATTTTTTGGGAAGGCTGTAGGCTAATGTCTCTCTCCATTGTAGCCAAGGCAGGAGGAGACTGGCAGCATGGAGGGTGACCAAGCAGCCAGAAGTATTGTGAGAGGTGACCCAGGGCTGTGCCACAGTCAGCAGTGTGTAGATATAGATATAGATATAGATATAGATATAGATATTTTTATCATCAAGTTATTGATCCTGCTCTGTGCACAGAGCCTCCTCAGAGCACAGAGACAATCATACCTTGCCTACAGGAGGATCACAACAGGGAACAGCTCCCTGGCAGTGCTCTTGGTCCTTAGGAGTCTCTAATGTCATTTTAGCCAAGCCAGTGGGAGACACCACAAATAACCAAATCCATCCTGGGGTCCGTCCCCTGCCAGGGCAGCTTGGCTCAGCTCATCTCAGCATCCTCAGTTCTGCAGACACCACGAGGAGGGGCTGGTCCCACCCCTCTGCGTGCCCAGCACGGTGTGCTCCACCTCGCTGCCTCCTGCCTGCTTAACAAATTGTGTTAATTGTCCAGCCAACCCCCCCTGGGGATCGGGATCCGCCTGCGCGGGGGAACTGCAGCCGCCATCTGTGTCTGTGTCCCCCCTGCTCCAAGGAGCTGTCACTGGAGTCTGCTCTGAATAATTCAGGCTCTGAGCTGCAATTTGTAAGATAAAGGAAAATAGAAAGTGCCTGTGGCTGTCTGCAGTGGCAGTAACGCTTCCTCCCAGGTTCCACATCCTGCCAGTGCCTTCAGGAGTGAGCAGGGCAGGAGGAGCTCCTGTAGCTCTGCCCTGTGACACCGGCACACAAATGTTCCTGCTGGCAGCTCAGACCTGCTCCTGTGTTTGTCCAGGTTCAGGGTTTTCCCTGCTGCTTCCCTCCCATGGTCCGTGTCATTCCAGTGGTGAACTCCAGCTGGAAACTGCTGCAGGAATGTGAAAGTGTGGCAGAATGGAGCTCAACTCTTTTTAGCTCCTCTCTGGGAAATTGTTTAACTTCTGTGCTTTCACAGACATGCACTGAGTGCTAAAACTCACTAAAACACTCTAAAACTGAGTGACTGTGTAACCAAACCAGCCTGACACAATTCAGACAGAGGGAAGGAAGATCTGGTGAATTCTCTTCACAGTCAGGGCTGAAGGACTGCAGAGCCCAACCTAGCCCACCACGTCTTTTCCTTTATTTGAATCCATGGATACCTGTCACAATATTTCTCTGAGCAGTATTTCACTTCATTAGGTGCATTGTTAACTGTGAAGGTCCTGTCAGTTTTTATCTATTGTTTCCTGCCAAGTGTTTGAAACAATCAGGTAAATTATACAGTTCTTTCCTTAAGCAGCCACATGGCAGTTCAGTGAGGGCCATGCAGTGGCACAGGATTAACAGAAGTTACAAGATAAGGAACAGGTTGAGGTTTCCATCAGCAAAGGGATGGTGCCTCAATGCTTTACACCTCCTGCTTGGGGTTTTGCTGCTTCTTGCTGCCCTTTCCCTCCCTCTACCCTGGCCCTGCCCAAAACACACATCCCTGCAGAATCCTGGAATCACAGAGTGCTTTGGGTTGGAAGGAACCTTAAAGCTGATCCAGTGCCACCCCCTGCCTGGGCAGGAACACCTCCCACTGTTCCAGGATGCTCCAAGCTCTGTCCAGCCTGGCCTGGAGCACCTTTGGAGGGTTTTTTCAGCGTTTCACCTTGCTGTGCTTTGTAGACCCAAGTGCAATGTTAGTCTGTTCCTAGGGTAAAGTGATGAGGCAGAAAGAGTCTTCAAGGCTGCTGAGCCATTCCCATCAGGATCAGCAATTTTCTGTGGGGAGACAGAGATTCGTTCCTCATCTCAAGGAGGGCTGTGAGGAAGCTGTTAGCCTTGATTCACTCAAGTGCTTCTCTTCGGGAAGACATTAAGCTGTGCCTAAGTGTTTTGCTAAATAGAGGAGACCTTATTGCAGGAAACTTTAAAGGCACATTTTACAGCTTAAATCTACCTCTGAATGAGCCTTGCTGACAGAAATAAAGGGAATAACAGACTGATGCATGCAGAGTTGTCTCATGATTTTTAAAACAT
The DNA here is from genome assembly GCA_910950805.1 of Acrocephalus scirpaceus scirpaceus. Taxonomy (NCBI): domain Eukaryota; kingdom Metazoa; phylum Chordata; class Aves; order Passeriformes; family Sylviidae; genus Acrocephalus; species Acrocephalus scirpaceus. Next base: position 1,914,511 of record OU383790.1, on the reverse strand, counting down.
AAGGTCATCATTTACAAACTTGGCTCCTTCAAGTTGGGGATTCAAATGCTTATGTAGGTACATAAATAAGTGGCCTAGTTTTCTGGGATGCTGAATCCATTAAAATCAATGGAAATTTTGCATCTCTGAATAAAATGTCACTTATTTTGCTAGCTAATTTTAGGTACCCAAATACAGAAACTTTGATCTAAAAGAAAAAGATTTTTTAAAAAAAGCTGCTGAATTTTTGCCATGCTCTTGAAACACCAAGCTCCTGTGTTGGTGTTCCAATTCCTCCTTGAGGCCTGGCCTTTGGGGGAATGCAAAGGAAATCTGGACTGAGTCCTGCATGAGGAATTCACCTGGAATCACCTCGGTGTAGATGAAGGAAGGTCCTCACCTGTGGAGTGTGCAGTGCACCCCATCCACTCTGTTCAGAGCCTGGGCAAGTCCAAGCCTGCTGTAACAATCTCCCCATGGGATCAGGAATTCCTGTAAAGGCATTTTTGGTGTCATCAAGTTGGTCAGGCCAGATACAAATCGGTGCATTGTCCCTGCAAAGAAGTTGCCAGGTCATGACTTGTTTTCCTGTTGGACCTGAGCAGTGCTGGTAAGGTCAGTGTGGTCGCAGTAAAATGAAGTGAGAGAGCTGTCACATGCTTTGGGCTTGAGTTTTATAGCACTGAATATAAAAAATGAGAGGGGAGAGTGTCCTTTTGTCCTGTGAGGGCACTGATTTTCATTGCCTGCTGCTGCTGTGCATGGGAGCTGCAGAACATTAAGTCTGAAATTCTACATGGAGGATTTTCCTCCCGATGAATTCTGCCCCATGAAAGTGAGAGCTCCTCTCTTTAGCATTTGTGCCTCGCACTTGATCCACAGCTTTTGTGCTGCTGTGCTGATGGTGTCACAGATATCCCTTCTTCTGTCTCTGCAGCTTCCCAGCATCACGTTCAGGTTGCTTTCCCCTTCCCTTTGCAGCCTCAGCGTATTTTCCACACTGTGTATCCTACCCTGAGCTCCTCAGTAGCATTCAGTCTTCTCCCATATCTCCTTCCCTCCCTGACTCGGGGTTTCATGTCATCTTTGTGCCTTTTTGTCTGACAATATCTGTGGTTGGAAACCAGAGCCTGTCCCTCCCACTCACAGCACTCTCCATTTGCCAAGCCCCTGGTCCTGATCCAGATCCTCCCTGCAGCTGTGGCTGCCCCAGCCTTGGAAGTGTTCAAGGCCAGGTTGGACAGGGCTTGGAGCAGCCTGGATCAGTGGGAGGTGTCCCTTCCATCCCAAACCATTCTGGGATTCTGGGATTCTGTAAAAAACCATTCCTCCCTCTGGGCCTGTTCTCCACTGTCCTGGGCAGTTCTGTTCCTTTCCACATCCCCTGATTCCCACTTAGATGCAGCAGTTGTGTCTTCTCCTGCTCACAAAACACCCTCTGTGAAGAGTGAAGGCCACTAACTCCATGTCACAATGTACCCCCTGCTCCTCTGATGTCAGCAGGAAAACTTTTCATCTAATTCATAATTTACTATGGACTTCCAGATTAAGAAAGAACCTGGAATGGCTTACGTACACAAAATATTCAAAGGCCAGAGGGACCATGCGAAAAGAAAAAAAAGTATTCATTTCAGTACATTTATTTTCCAAGAGAACAAAAAAAAAACTTCTTTTTTTTTAAACTGGGTCAACACTACATCTGCAGCACTCAGCCGTTTTCCATACGACACGATCACCCACTCTGTTTATCTTTAGGCAATATGCTCTTGCAAACTGCCAATTAATTGCATATTTGGTGCCTGCTCTCTCCCAGCATCCTGGATAAACACGGCAAGGCAATCACGGGGAGCTGCTCTTGGCTGCCAGGGGAAGGAAATCTGTCATTGTCTCAGCCTTGTTATCTGCAACCAAGGCAGACTTTTAGCAGCGTTCTGCTTGTAAACACCCTCTTTAGACACCTTCTGATTTCCAGAGATGGCTCGTCAGCCACTCTGCCGTGCTACCTGCAGCTTCTTAAATCATTGCTTTCCAAAGTGTTCCATTCACATTGTCCTTGGTGAAAGGGCCACCGACACCAGGAAAGTGTGGTGAGAGAGTCCTGAAAATGAAGAGATAAAGCTGAATCCAAATAAATGTAAGAGACAGAAAAGGGGAGAGGGGGATGTCAAGACTCTGCTCCGCTCTGAGGGTTCTTCTGGGGATTTCATTGGGATTGCTGTTTGGGAGGTCTGGTGTGATGTGGCCTTTTCAGAAAGGTCCAGTCTGTTGGTGTTGGCTCAGGTCCTTCTCCCCACTCTAAGTTGGAAGTATCTCCTACTTTGTGTGAGAGTTGTGTAAATCTATAACCAGAGAAAATGATAAACCCTAGGAAATATAAACCCTAGGAAATCCTCTCCATGGCATGCAGCATTTTCTGGCAGGCTGAATTTTTCCTTTCTGAATAGTGGGAGGTGTCCTGACCATGGCAGGAGGGATGGAGATGGGTGATCTTTAAGATCTCTTCCAACCCAAACCATTCTAACCTAATTTCTGTCCCTATTGAAATCCCAAGTGAAGGCTCTGCAGAGATGATCCTTCCTTGGGTTGGGATGGTCACCAGCAGATCTTCACTCTTTCTTTATTTCTATCACACTCTAAAAGTGAGTGACTTCAAAGAGGCTGACTCTACAGTGGCTGCAGAAGAACTGGGACAAAATCTTCTCCTGGGGCAGTCCTCAAGAGGATTTAAACTGCCATCTTGACATTGAGTTGTTGGAAATTAACTGTTGCTTCCAGGCAAGGAATGATGAATGGTCTGAAATGAAGAGATAAGCCTGCATGTGAATACATTCTCCCAGGCTCTCATGGACCTTCAGTGTTACGAGCAGCTGGAATAATTCCTAAAACAGGGAATATTTGATGCTGGGTCAGTTCCTATTTTGATATGCTCATGTACATGGAGAATGAGAATAATTACTTTGAACCAGTGTAATTAGAAGAAAAACAAGCTCCTCGTGTCTTAGAACAATACAGACACACATATTTGGGAGTCATAGGGGGTTGTGGGAAATTAAACAGAATATTCCAGGTTTTTTTCTTTTATTTCTGTCATGTGCCAGAACTTTCCCGTTGACAGGGTGAAGTAAAATCTGTTGGATTGAGGCTGTTTACCAGGTCACTGTGGATTATTGTAATATTGGACTACAGTGGAGATGAGATCCATATGCTGCTGTCAGGGACTAGGGTTTATTATCGCACTGGGGATGGCTAATAATAAAAGTTTAGATTTCAGGCAGATTTGAGGAGAATGTGCTTTAATTCCTGTCTGTCTGGTTTGTGGACAAACTCCCGTGTGCCTGGACTTCTTTACAATTTAAAATGTAACTTGTAAATACCAACAGAAGGAGGCTGTGAGCTAAGCTGACAGCAGTTATAGTTTGAGCTTTAAAGATTAATTGCCTTCAGGAAGTAATAAAGATCAGAGCTGCCCAATCCTGAAGCAGTTGCCTATGGAAAGATGTTGACACTGCTCTGACAGGCTTCAGGAGCAGCCCTGTGTCTCGGGGAGGGTTTGGGAATGTGCACTGCTCTGACACAACTGGCATCCTTCCTTGGATCCATCCTCCCATCCCTGCTCCCATCCTTTCTTGGATCCCTGCTCCCATCCCTGCTCCCATCTCTCCTGCCATCCGTGCTCCCACTCCTGCTCTCATCCCTCCTGCCGTCCCTGCTCCATCCCTGCTCCCATCCCTGCTCCCATCCTTCCTTGGATCCCTGCTCCCATCCCTGCTCCATCCCTGCTCCCATCCCTGCTCCATCCCTTCTCCATTCTTGCTCCATCCCCGCTCCATCCCTGCTCCATCCCTGCTCCCATCTCTGCTCCCATCCCTTCTCCATCCTTGCTCCATCCCTGCTCCATCCCTTCTCCATCCCTGCTCCATCCCTGCTCCCATCCCTGCTCCCATCCCTTCTCCATCCTTGCTCCATCCTTGCTCCATCCCTGCTCCCATCCCTTCTCCATCCCTGCTCCATCCCTTCTCCATCCCTGCTCCATCCCTGCTCCCATCCCTGCTCCCATCCCTTCTCCATCCTTGCTCCATCCTTGCTCCATCCCTGCTCCCATCCCTACTCCCATCCCTACTCCCATCCCTTCTCCATCCCTCCTCACATCCATCCTCCCATCCCTGCTCCCATCCCTGCCCAGTCTTGGACAGTGGCGTCAGGCCAGGAGCCCCCAGCAGGGATGGTGGATACGGAACATTTTGGAAGTGATGGGAGATAGATACTGCATAAATAAAGAGAAAATCTTAAAATTAATCAGAGGTGCAGACAGAGCAACCGGTGCTCAAACTCTCCCTTCTTACCTCTGTGTTTGTTGTTCCGCACTAATTATGTATGAGACAGAAAAATGCTGGATGAAGTTTAATTAGGAATGAGCTGCTTTGTCATGTAAACCCCGAGTGCAGGCTGCAAGGCTGGCTGGCCGCCAGCACCGGTGTGAGCTGCTCGGCAGCAGCGAAGGGCTGGGAGCAGATGCCTCTCCTCCAAAACACTGAGCCTCGAGGAAGGGTTTGAATTACAAAGGAAGGGAAGGGGCTGAGCTTCCCAGCCCCCTCCTCCCCTCACAAAGGGCAATAGTCAGTTTACTTTCATAACCCCTCTATCAGCTGCAGAGGAAGTTTCGCAGTCCCAGAGTCTGCGAGCGGTTCCAGAGCAGCTGAACCCAAACCGGGCAGAGCCGGCCGAGGGAGGGAGCCGGGGGGATGGACTCGCCCTGCTGCCGGAGCAGCTGACTTTCCTGGGGACCTCAGCATTGCTTTTCTGTCCTGATCTTACTCTTCTGTCCTGATCTTATTCCCCTGTCCCGTGGAGCCTTGGGTAAGTGCTCGGTAGTTTTCCACTTACCTTTCTCTTCGGTGGTTCACCAGGATCTGCCAAAGTGCAATGGCACTGCAATGACAGAGTGTTCCCTGCACCTTTGAGAGCTTGCTCTGGAAGTGGATGATCCAGATTGGAAAAGCTGGACCTTTACAATCTCTTGAATTCACATACTGCATTTTCAAAAGGAACAGGGAGCAGATCTGGAGAAAACAGACTTCAGCACGTAATTTCAGCTGCTGGGGACTGCTGGGGCTACGGCAGCTTGCAGTGTGCCGGATTTCCAAAGGCTGGAGCGCTGGGACAGAGCTGTGCCGAGGTCTGTCCGGCAGTTCGGTGGTGCAGATGTTTGTGCTGTTTCCTGTGGAATCAGCCTGTGGGGGTCGGGAGCCAAGCTCTGTGTTCCATCAGCGGCCGAGGATGGCAGCGTGCGGCGCTCCCCTGGCACTCCCGGGGACAGGAGGATGCAGGGATCGAACGGTGACACTGCTGGGAACGTGTTTGCTCTGCGCCCCGATGCTCTTGCAGAAGGGATCCGGTGGATTGGGAGCACGGATAGCGGGCACGCAATTCCCTCACATCCATGAGTGTGCGGAGGGGCCAGGCAGAATTCACAGATCTCTCAAAGCCGTTGTAAAAGATCTGTGTGGTTGTAAAGCGGGAAGTGGCCGTGCCTGGGGGCCGGGATATGTGTGCAGGCAGTCCCGGAGGTGTGGGTGGCTGGAAACGCGGTAGGAGCACACGGAGAACTTGAAAGGGAGATGGACTAAAACTTACATAATGTGTAAAACCGAACGTCCTTTCCTGCTGTCCCTGCTGTGAACCTGTGCGGACTAACCCTGAAACGATTTTTAAAGCTGTCTTTGTTAGTCATCCTTCATGCAATTAGTTTCTTTATCATGTTTCATTTTGAGTACAAGGAGACAGGCTGGTTGCACTCCCCTCTCCACTCCTCCTCTATTGTTAGTCTCTCCCAGCTTCCCGTGTGATTGTCCAGCTCTGCTCTTTGCAGAGCCCAGCGGAAAAGGATATGGTGGAAAAGAAAGAAAGTATTTCAAATTAAAATCTGGCAAGTGTTTGTGTCCTCATTAGGCTTCAGACACATTTCTTCCTCCCATCTCCTTTTCCCCAGAAGTTGCAGGGTGGTCAGGATCACTTGCAGTACCTTAAACAGCAGTGGGATCCCTCTTAGCCCTCATAGCCATGCACTGGCCAATAAATGCAGCAAATAATAATCACAGCAAAGCTTAAAACAAAAGCATATTTATAATAATATGAGCATAAAACAAAGCATATTTATAATAATTTCAGCCTGGTGGAAGGTTCCCTGGCCATGGCAAGCATTTGGAACAACATGAACTTTAAGGTCCCTTCCAACCCAAACTGTTCTGGGTTTCTGTGACACCTACAACCAATGAAAGTGGGGAATTCTTGCATTAAGCCTCACTCAGATTTGTGAGCTGGTCACAGCTGATGTGTTGTCCCAGCAGTGACACTGACATCTACCCTAGGCAGGAGCAGAGATGGTGGTTCAGAGCATGGGTGTAAGGGAAGGAGGGTGCAGGGAGGGAGGAAAGGTCATGGCCCCGTCTCTGTTGGTTCTCATTAAGCTGTAGCTTGATGAGCAAGTGGTAATTAATGGTTGTGTTAATGCTCAGAGGTAAGCTGATAGGACTCTCCTTGTCTCCTCTTGATTCCCAGCCATGACTTCAGTCCTTTAGAGCAGCACTGATGAGGCAGGGTTGGGTCTGGATGATCTTTGCAGAAGTGCAGCTAGCAGCACGTGTGACCTGTGAGTTGTTTGCACTGCCTGGCACCATTCTCCTTCCCCAGCAATTAGCGGGAAGTGTCCCAGGGCAGGGCTGGAGCTGGGAGAAGAGAGCTGCCCTGGGGCTTGTGAAGATAACAGAGCCTCTGGTGGGGCTGAGCCGCCTCCTGTGGCCTTGTTAGTGCCAATATTGGCACAGGGAGATGCAAGTGGAGCCAGTGGAATGGCAGAGCTGGGACAAAGCAGAGCCCCAGGTCCTCAGGAGATGCCCCTGTTCCCTCCAGTGACCCCTGAGCCACAGCCCCATGCCTGGTGCTGTCACAGCCACTCAGCAGGGCTGTCCTGGAGTGCACTGGGGAAGCTGGGAAGATAGTGAGTGGGATGAGAAAGCACTCAGTAATTCCCTGAGTTTCCTTCTGCTCAGAGTGGCAGAAATAACACCTTTCTTATGTAAAAGGCTCCCTCAGCTCCAGTGGGTATTGTACAGAAACACCCCCCTGCTTTGCTTCTCTTTCACTTGCACTGTTTCAGAGCCCTGCAATTTGATGACAGATTTAATGATACAATTGTCACTTGTGTTGAGAGAAGGCATTCAAAGAACTTGGAGTTGTATCACCTGGGATACCAACATGTGAAGGCACTGCTCTGCTCACTCACAGTTTTAGGTGCTGGAGACCCAGATTTTAAGACTTGTTAAGGCTCAGATTTTAATACTTTCAAGGACTTTTCCAGCAGACATTGATGGCTGAAAACTTTTTCCAATAGAGTCTCCCTTCCCCCAGCGCTGATTCTTTCTTCCACCTCTTCACCCAATAGGAAATTTCTTTTTTTAAACAGGCACAATTTTTCTTCATGTCATCCTCTCCACTGTGCTAACACCCAGGAATGGGAGAATGGCCCCAGTTCCACTGGGCCTGACTGGGACCTTGCTGGTGGCACTGGAGATGCTCTGTGTTTGCTGGGGCTGTGGCACTGAGAGGTGACAGCCCATGAGAGGGGACAGCCCCTGCCCTGCTGCCGTGGGAGGGTCTCACACTCCATTTCCCAGAAAGAGCAGGACGCAAATTGAGCTGCTGCCATAAATTTACAGCAAAAACAATAAAAACAAGAATTAGACTGATAAAATGATTAAAAGGCTTTATGAAAGCCTCTAAGCAGTTTGTCATATCCTGCAAGGTGATTGCCCAGGACACCTGCAGCCCAAGCCAGCCTTTTCCAGCATGCCCCCTCGGCCAGGACATCAATAAAAATGAGGATTTATGAGCTCTGTCATGGGCAGCAAGCAAAGCATCGGGCAACAAATTAATTGCTGATTGCAGAGCAGTGCTGACTGGGAGCTTTCTGCTCTCTCTTGGCATCATTGCAAGGTTGTTTGTTAAAAAATTAGTTTGATAAAGAGACCCTTGACTCCAGTGTGTTCCTCTGTTACCTGCTCACCAAACACGAGGCACTGTGCACCAAAAGGTGCTTTTCACTGTTCAAGTGCTCCAGCTTTTTATCATCAGAACGTGACAGCACTCACAGTTCTCTGTGCTTGTCTGTTCCTTCCTAGCCAGTAATTTTGGGATTACAGAATTCCAGTTTGGGCTGGGAGGAGCTGGGTCCTGCTGGTCTGCTGGAAGCACTTGGGTGCCAGAGCTGTGTGTTCCTGCTAAGCTGCTTCCCTTTCCTACCACAGAGGTTTTGCTCATTGTTCTCTAATTTCAGCAGGCAGGAAAAAGCCCACGTTTGAGTGGGCTGCCTGCCCTGTCCCCACAGCTGGTGCCACCATTGTCCCCGGGTTCCTACCCACACCAACTTCCTCTGTTCTCCGCCGGGCAGCTCTGTGAGGTGATTGTTTCCACAGGAATTTTATTTCTCCCTGCCTGAGACCAGACCATCACTTCCCAGTGACTCATGTCACCTGTTGATGGCCTTTTCCTGTCCCTCACACAGAGGCAGGGCAGGGTGGGATGGAGTTGGTGCTGCTCAGGTTCAGGGATGCTCCCACCTTCCAGCAGCAGGGAGAGCTGTCAGTGACAGCCACACACTCCTCACACAGAGAGGGACACAGGGGCTGGGAGAGGGATCTCTGTGGGGACAGGGCCACGTGTTGGGGATGTTCTGCCCTTGCTGTGCCAGACTGGCACCAGCTGATCCCATCCAGCCTGGTTTGCCCACGGCTGGTTCACCCCGGGCTGTGCACTGTGAGCAGATGCCGAGCAGACCCTGCACATTTCAAGGCTTTGCCTCGGACCAGCTCCACAGCACGAGCTGCCAGAGCTCTGCTTGAGCTGCAGGCTCACTTTGCTTCAGCAGTCTTGGCTCTTACTTTTTTTTCTCCTTTCTGTTTCCTTTTTGAGAGTGCTCTTACATCAGAGCCAGGCTCTGTTGCCCATCTTCGGTGCTGGAGGGTGACATCTCCTCTGCTCCTGCTCGTGCTCCAGCAGTTGTCAGGCTCTGGACAGGGAACAGGGCATGCTCCATCTCAGATGGAACAGCAACACGAAATTTCATCACCTAGGTTTCAAGAAAAATAAACCATGGCTGGACTTAAAACCTTGCAGTGAGGACTAATGGAGAGAGGCTTTTATGAGCATTGAGAATATTTGTAGCTAAGCAACCAACATCAGCAAGAAGAATAAATCAAAAGTTTCAGGGCTCTGCCTGCCTGCCTTCAAGAGTCAGGAACTGTATTTTCCCTGTGTTAACAAGACTGCCTTCCTGCTGGAGGCAGGATCCCGTGTTAGATGGAGCTTGTTCTGGGATACTGAGCTGGGAACAACAGTGAAAGGACAGAGAAAAATCTTGCCAAAGGCCACAAAGCCAGCCAGGCCTCCCAGCAGCTTACAGGAAAAGGCTTTTGGAACAGTAACATCTCACACATATAGATAATATTTTCTAATTACTCTTGTATAAGTCCTGCTAGCATCAGAGAGTGACTCTTTATCAGGAAGTGTAGTCACGGGATAAGGAGTCACTGCTCAAAGTAAAAGGCAGAAACCCTGACCTGGCAGTGCCCAAGGCCAGGCTGGACGGGGCTTGGAGCAGCCTGGGATATGGAAGGTGTCCCTGCCATGGCAGGGGTGGAATGGATTGAGCTTTAATGTCCCTCCCAACCCAAACCATTTGGGATTATCTCATTCCAGGCAGCAGCTCCAGCCCATATTCCACAGATGGCAGAGCTGAGTGAGTGCAGCAGTTTTTGTTTGAAATGGTGAATCTCTGTGGCTCTGTTCACTTTCTATATTTGCACAGTTCCTGTTGCTTGGGGCACCCATCCCATTGCCACAATTGCAGCAGAGATCCAAGGCCTATTAGATAATTGAGCTTTATTTTCTACAAAAATATTATGCAGTGTTCTTCACTGGGTTGCACCAGAAAACCTAGAAGCAAGACATTTTACTTTAAAATATATTTTATTTATAAAAAGAAAGTTTCCCCGAAATGCCAATGGGAATGGCAACAAATCAAATCCCAGGATTAATTTCTCAATGGAACTTTAAAAAAAAAAAAAATCTTATAACCTCAGGGTATTTTCCATCTCTGCTTCTTCCTCTCCTGCTTAGTGAGGAACTGTTTGGAAAAGATGCTCCAGTTCCTACCCAGTCCTGGCAGCCTCATGGATCACCAGGAGCTGTGAGTGCCCTCTGTGCCATGGGAAGATCCCCTAAAAGGCCTTTGGAACCAAACTTCTGGAACTCCTGGAGCCCTGAGCCCCCTCTGCACAGCTGCTCCACACCATCAATCCAGGCCTTGAACAGAATTATTCCCTGATCAAGGACCCCGGAGACCTCTTTGCTCACACAGACTCTATAGTTGGTGTTAATTACAAACCTGTGCATTAAGGCCAGATCTCCCAGTATTTCTGTGGATCTGTACTCCTAAAGCAGTTTCTTGTTTTAATGGGAGGAATGAGGTGTGACCCAGGGGAGCTCCTGTGCTGTTCCAGCCCTGTCCTGGTTCTCCTCACAGGCCATACCACAGTGCTCTCCTCAGCAGCACTGCCTGCATATTTTACCACTTTATGTGGCATTTCCTCCACTTTTCTGCCTAGAAATCTTCCTGCAGCATTGAGCATTTCAGTGGAGTTTAAAAATGGGCCTTAATTTTTCTGTGTTGGCAGTTGATCTGTGTTCAGAGCATCCTGGTACAGACGATGACAAGCACAAAACTTTTCAGATTTTGTGGCGTTTTCCGATCTCTCCTGACACAGCTGTGGCCTGGCTGGTGGCTGGAATCACTGAGATGTGAAAAACACTCAGGGATCTCAAAGCAGGGGGTGTTCCTGTCCATTACCCAGTGCTCCCAGCAGCCCAGCTGGGTGAGGAGTCCCTTTAGTGCCAGTCCCACAGCTGCAGCCTCAAGCCTGCAGGTACACACTGAGTGGCTTTGGGGATTTGGGGATAACAGGAGGCCAGCACGGCCCTAAAGGGTTATTGATGATAGCATTCATTCAGGAAGGGCTTTATTTTTCTTATTAGGGAAACTATCACTTCTGGAAGTGTTGCAGACACATTTTGGAAGCGGCACCAACTATTTGAAAAGTTAAAAAATGCATTGGCAGGTGTGAGGGAGATGTTCTGGAAAGAGAAGATACAGCCTGGCTTAAGAGAAACCCGATGTATTCAGAGAGATCCAAGCTTTTCTGTTTGATCATTTTTCTCTTCCCACCCACTTTGGATCAGCTCCCACCCCTCCACATGTAGGATCTGAACCATTCCAGCCAGTTCCTGAGTCATTCCCAGCTCCCAGTCCATGCAGACCAAGTCCACACCTCCCTGCAGCACTGATGGAGTTTGTGCAATGCTTCCACAAACACAGATAAGGCCAAGCTGATGGAAAACAAACATTGTCCAGGAGCTGAATCAGGGTGCAGGAGGACAGACCAGGAGCAGTGGGGGAACAGGGACACAGCTCCTGCCTCCCCTCCCTGCTGCCTCTGGATTGCCCTCTGGGGAAGGGAATGACCCAGAGCGTGGTGGAACAGACTGGGGACACTGACCACAACTCAAAATTCATGTTTGGAGTAATTGTTTCAACTTTCTTACACCATTTCTGGAGCTTTCCCTCCTTGTCTGGTTGTGTTTTATTCAGTTGGCTTCTCTCAGTTTTTTGTCCTGGGGGCTCCAGGCAGGTTTGTCTCTCTGAACATGAGAATTTGTTCTTCAGTGCTTCTTTTAGGGTGTTTATCTCCTTTTAGAACCTCTAAGTGCCTTTTTTTCCCAGTTACTTTTCCCCCCCACAAATCACAGCTTCTTGTCTTCAGTTTAATTTTTAGATTTAATGAAATAGCCCTGAAATTAAATTATTCTTTATTTAATTGTTCTTTAACAAATCCCTGATCAGAGTATCTCACAACAAAAGGTATTGTTTATTGTTAAATTGTTTGATATTATTATTATTATTAATGCAAAGTAATGACATGCTTGTATCCTTCTCAAGTGTAATTCAGGGGGATTAATCATTTCAGTTGAAAGGAAAAGTTTGCTCCATCATTTACTGAACTCATCTGCTCAGTGTCCTGCTCCTGTTTATTTAGATTTATTATTATTTATTGGTTTTTTAGGTCTTGAGATCAAATTGTTGATCACAGTGCTCTGAGGTTTAGGTTTGTGCTTCACTGGGCAAACAGCAATCAGCTAAATACAGGAAAACAAGCTAAATATAGAGAAAACTGAATGAGACTATCACATTTTTGATGTCTGTGATGTCAAGCTTGACAGACCCACTAAGCACCTCGCTAAGAAAAGCAAAGCAAGCCTCCAAAACCTCAGAACTTGCCGAGATTTTCTCATTGAGAAAAAATTTTATGTCTTCAACTTGAACTACAAAAAAAGAGCAACTGTGAATCAGTCAGACATCCCACATTTCTGGCTGAATGGAGCTCTGGAGCAGTTCTGCAGGGCCCTTTCCCAGCTCCTCGGAGCTGTTGGTGCTAACGAGGCTGGAGGCTGAGGAAGCAGCCGGGGCAGATGTTGGCCACCTGGGCTCCAGGAACTTCCAGCTTCCCAAAGCTGGGATAGGTTCAGCTCAGAGCAATGGTTTAGACATAGAACCACTGTCACAACTAGGTCAGCTGGATAGCAAAAATCCGTGTTTGCCCATCTCCAGCTCCAGGGCAGTTGTGCCTGGGCAGGCAGCAGCAGCAGCACCACGGAAGGATGGGGCTCCCCATTGCTGAGCTGATGGAGATGGCAACAGCAAGAGCCCTTCTGGAGACCAGAAATCAGTGTAGAGGTTAAAAGCAGCCGTTGTTTGGTGTGTAGGGGCTTTGCAGACAGAATTGCACATCTCTGGCAAAGGGCATCTGCAGCAGATGCAGGGAGCTGGGGCATGTGTTCAATGCTCACTCAGCAGCAGGGGTGGGAGCAGGGCTGACAGAGCTGACCTGCCACAAATCTGTGTGTGAGGAGCACTGGGAAAGGGCAGACAGACAGACAGTGCTGGAACAAGGCACAGGAAAAGATAAAGAGGGGCCTGGGCCTGGTTCTTGGCTCTCTCCACACTGGGCATGAAGCAGCAGCAGAGAGTGTGAGACCCCCCTGTCCTGCCTGTGTCCTGCTCCCTCAGCCCTACCTGAGCAGTGACCCCTCCTGTGAGCAGCTCCTCCCCAGGAAAACCTTGTCCTGCCCCACCCTGTGTCCAGCAGGCAAGGGACAGGAGTGTCCCTGCTGTCCTGGTGCATCCAGTGCCTCACACGGGGCTCTTCCCATTGACACACGGGTGCTGCCATGGAGGAACAGCCTCCCACAGGGACAGGAGCAGGGCAGGTGTGTCTGGGGAGGTTCTGAGGCAGCACAGGAGTCACTTCAGCTTGGAAGGAGGAGGATTTGGGCTCATTCGTTTGCATGTGGCCAGCCAAGCATGGCCAGCCAAGCGTTCCTTTCTTCTCACCGAACGTTCCTTTCTTCTCACCATCCTTCAGCTCCTCTTTGATCTGAGCTGCACTTTTTCCTGGAAGGCTTCCAGCATTCCCAGTGTAGCTATGAAGCTCCTTTTTTTCCTCCCTATTCAGGCCACATCCCTCAAATTTAAGAAAGACGCTGCAATGGTGACGTGGGACTGTGGTGTGTAAAGGCATTTCTGGGGAAACATGTTTGACTTCTTCAGATGTTCCTGATCGCTCCTCCCAGAACAAACACACAACAGGCAACAGCAGCACAGGCTCCCACAGTCACCTCAGAGCTTGTCTGAATGCAATGTGCAAAATCAGCCCCATAAAAGGTTCAAGCTGTGGTTTGGTACAGATGTCCAATAAACTGAGAACTTTTGGCGACCCTCGTTTCTAGACTGACGTGTCAGACAGATGCACATGCCAGAAGCACACTGGGAAGCAAAGACTGCATTGGGAAGGATGCCAGGAGCCAAAAGATGCATTTGCAGAGCTCCAGAGCAGCAGCTTGGCCATCTCTGGCCCAGGCAGCAGGAGGATGGAGAGAACCCCCGGGTAGCTGGCTGGGTAATGATGTTGCTTTTAAAAAGGACAACAAAAAGGGTGTTGCACCCTGCTCCTGCTAAGGAGGCTTGGAGGCAGGAGAGAAAAGGCTTCTTTCTCTAGAGGTGAACAGTCACTTCTTCCTGCAGCAGAAGAAGCCTGACACTAGATAAGTAGCTGTGAGAAGATTCATAAAAAAACTAATTTATAATTTGCCAGAATATAATCCTATTTGATCAGTGTTATTCAGTTCCTCTTTCTTTTAAAATTCAGTGCACTTAACTGTTCTACGAGGGTTTATGAATGTTTAAAAATTGCTTTGTGGTCCCTAAAGTAATTTGACAAGTCTGACAGCTATTGATTAAAAACCTGAAATTATTCAGACTGTAGGATGACTTGAGGGATTAGATAGAAAGTTTTTTCAAATGTGAAAGGAAATAAGATGTTGGAAAGTAAATATGTTCTTGAATATTTTTGAAAAATCCATTACAACTGTGAAATTAAATTGAAATGAGATACTTGGTGTGGAGATGAAGGAACGAAATGCTGGCTTTACTATTTAGGCATGGGGTAGAACTCCCCATCCCAGGCTCAACAAATGCTTCCCTGGAAGTTGCTGGTCTGTGGCACAGATCTCACCTCAGGGCACTGGGGGAGCCCTTGGGAAGCTCCTGCACCTGCCCAGCCTTGGCCAGGGCCCAGGCAGCTCCTTCCATCCCTGTGCTCCTGGTGGGGCTGACAGGGACGGGGCTCTGTCCAGTGTGAACATGATGATCCATAACCAAACCTGTGCAGGTCTGAAGAAGGAACTCCCCCACCCTGCTGCCAGCTGGCTGGGAGTGAGGAAAAAACCAGTTCTGAGTGTGTTGTGGGAGATTCCTCCTGCCCTGCTGGGCACAGAGCCCCTGTGCCCCCTGCTCCAAACACAGGAACTGGGGCTGTTCCATCCCCAGGGAAATGTGTGCCTGCTCTGGGGGCAGCTCAGGGGAAGGGATCAGATCCGTGGGCCCGTGGGCTGGTGCAGAGTGTGTGGGCAGCTCTGCAGACTGGTTCTGCCAAGGGGGTGCTCCACAAACACCTGATCCTGCTTTTGATGTGTTATCAGTGCTGCTGTTTGATCAGGTAATGGATGGCTGTTGGTGTTGGTTAAATTCCGGAGTGATTCTATCCGTGGAGTGTTTGTTATGGAGATAATCAAGTGTTTTTATGTGATACAGTTCCCTGGACTGAGTTCTGCATGTGGAGGTGCTCAGTGAGCAGATGACAGAGAGCTTGCTTGGCCTGTTACCTCAGGGCACCACGCAGCCCTTTTTCATCTCCAGTAATTCCCAGTTTCACTGGGATCAAAAGCCTTGGTGAGGGGAGTCTGCAAGGTACGAGTGAGCTGGAACCAGGTGTCAGCAGGCTGGGCACGGTATTTTAAACCCTTGTGCTATATATGGCCCTCGGTTATATTTCAGTGACAATATTAAACTTTTAAAAGATGAGTGGAAGGAAAGGAGACCTTCAAATTTAGTTACTGCCAGGAAATAATACTCGGCACCATATAGTTGTCATTCTGCAGCAGACAGAGATTATCCATAAACCCTGTACCTCCAAAGTGAAGGAGAGTAATAAAACTGACCCCAGGCGCACTTTGAACTTGGCTACCTCTGATTAATTAAGTTTTCCCTTCCTTGAGCCTGATTTAGTACTTATGCTCAGAATGAAGGATTTAAGTTAAGAAACTGTTGAGGAATTGAAGGACAGCTCTCATCCCCTCTTTCCCATCTCATCCCCTTCCCTATCACATGCACACACATGTGGGTGGCAAAGGGCTTGATGTGGCTGCTGAAAATCAGGCTCTGAGGGCATTCCTGTCCCAGAATTCTTGTCATTCCTCCTGCAGTTGCACCACTTTTGCTGTGGATTTTTATTCCTGCCAAGCTTGAAATGTCAGCGGGGCATGGCAAACATCAGCTAATTCTGGCTGCAGGTCTCGGGGCAGTGGAAGGTGTAATAGTGATCCTGCATTTATATGGAAAGTAGGAAGGTGTCTGTGCAGCTCTGGAGTATCCTCCTTTCATTCATTTAATGACAGAGCTGCCTGGGACATTGAAAATCCGTCTGTGGCAGGGCTGAGCCTCAGCACAGCCACACACTCCACGTTCAGAGAGCTCCTGTGCTTCCCACAGAAGCCTGTCTCAGTATGGTTCAGGATGAGAAGTGCAAATATGAGGCAGAATGGCCCCATTCTGTGTTTGCTGCTTTGGTACTTGGTGACCACATGGGATTGTTCAGGTTTAGAAGGAGTTTGTAGGACATACTTGGGACCTCCATGTTCTGGGAGGTCCCTCAGCCCCAGCTTTCCCATGGAATTTCTGGGGCTGCTGCTCTATCCCAATTTACACCCAGTGATTGAGAGGGGTGATGGTTGTCCCTGGGTATTAGATCTAAAAATCTTACCCAAAATCTTTCTGCTTATCCCTTATTAGACTTTCTTAACCCACTTTTTTTTCTTTTTGGAGGAGAAACAATTGTTTAGAGTAATGAGGGTGTCTGTTTTGATTGAAGGATGTACAATAATCTGCCCTGAATCTGCTCTGCTGCATTGTACCAAACTCACTTATTTTCTCTATATTTGTTCATAGTCAAAGCATAAATAATTCAGCATTTTGTCTCTCCCTGTGAATGTGAGAAGCATGCTTGCTGATTCCAGATCAGATGGAGCAGTGATGTTTATTACTCTGATGTTGGGGAATGATTGTTGCATATTTAATATCACCATAAATAAAGCTCCTGTAGCTGCGTTCCCGCTCGCGGGATCGGCGTGAGGCTCTCTCCAAACCTCTGATCTGCAGCCCCCAGAGCTGTGCTGGGATGGAAGCAGAGCCTTTGCTTGCCCACTGTGACACAGGACATGAGTGACAACTGCTTTTCCAGAGTGCCCAGCCTGGCTGGCATCCACCAGCCCACAGCACTGCCAGCCCCACCTGCTCCAAAGTCATTTATCTCACCCAGAAATACTCAGAGACTTGCACTGTGTGACAAAGCAAATAGCAGAAGTAAAACAAACCTCATTAAAATAAAGTGGCTGGATGATAAGGGGAATGGTTAACATACCTTTAACAGCAGTATTTCTTTTCTTCGTTTTATCTCACTAATGCCTTTAAAAACTGCCTGAAAGTATTTTATAGTAATTACTAAAGGAGCTGGAGTTTTTAGCAGTCTTGTAATGGGGAGCTGAACATCTCTGATTTTAGTGGCTTTTTTTCAAAGTGTGGGGAAGACACCAGGCAGTGAGTGAGGATCTGGGCCATGTCTGTTATTCCTATTTATAATTAAAATTCCATTCGAAGCGTGGCACAGGTATTGCAGCATCCTGCAGTCCTGGCCTGGGTGTTCTGCCATCCATAACAGCCTTGCAGGACTTTGTTCCAGCACCTTGCTGAACTCCAGCTGGTCACCCAGCACCGTTTTCTATTTTCTCCTCTAAAATTCCTTCCATGGAGAGAAATTCTTGTACATTCTACCGAAGACACTTGCCAGAATAAAGGGAGCGAGGCACTGCTTGGCAATGGTGAAAGGCAAGGGAGAGAGCGAGCTTTGTCCACGAGCCATGTGCAAGCCAAGGCTGTCCCGCTGGGTCACATTCCTGTTCTCTCAGCCTTGGCGTGGGATCACCCCTTTTTAATGGACTCCAGTGTTCCCAGTGTTTCCAAACTTGTTTTAGTGTTTGCAGCAAGCTGGGAGCATCTCTGAGAAACAGTTTGTGTGGCTGTGATTGAGGGAAGGAATGTCACTGTGCTGGAAGCTGAGACCCTGCCCGGCAATCCCAGCCTCTGAGAGCCAAGGGATGGACTTGGCTCCTCCTTGGAATGCTGAGGGCTCCAAGAGGAACCCTGCCAGTGTGACAGGGTGGATTGGGAGGTGACTGTCCCCACTGTCCCCACGTACCATGCTTGGATCTGCACCATGGAGCCATCCCAGCGCTTGGAGGGGCCAAACCCAGTGATGTGCTCCAGGAGCAGCCTCCTCTCCTCCCAGGGTGCAGACAGTGCAGCAGCTCCAAGCCTTCCACATAAAACTTGCCCTCTGCCACCTGCTGATGTGGTCACTGCCCCAACACAGCATTCTCAGGGTGACAGAACCGTGCTCAGGGGGAACTGTCCCATCCAGCCCCCCGGAGCCAGAAGTGCTGGCCACTGTTAAACTGATGTGGATCAGAACTGCTCCAAACCCTGCCTTTACTGGCACACAGCCATTTTGCTCGTTCAGTATTCTAAAAGCAGAGTTAATAACTATTTTTGTCTCTATTCTCATTTCTCACGTACATGTAAAGGCTCAGTTGATGTTTAGCTTGACAAGCCAGGCTGCAGTTTGGATGCCAAAAAATCTCCAAACTGTCATGGAGGGAGACAAGGATAAAGGAAAAAAACAACTTAGATAAAAGGGCTGTGGACTCAGAAATGCTGCATGTGGCACACTTCCCAATCCTCAGAGAAACTTATTAATTCACATCGTGAAAGTGTTTATGGTGCACAACTCAAGTGGCTTCCTGGCTCCGCTTGGGATCTCACTGCATTTAGGAAGAAGTTGCTTTCACACTTCTATAGGCAAAGGAATTAAAAAGTTGTTTTGTTTCTTAAATTATATAAAGTAATAAAGTGCTTAAGGGATGGAATAAGGGAAGCCACATGTCAAAGGCAGGCCAAGACTGTACTCAGGAACTGCACATCAACCTAATGCAGGGAAGTTTTTATTGGCTTCTCCCAGTATATTGGATATAACATTCAGTCCTCTGCTGCATCCTTGCAGCTCCCAGAACTGAAACTGATTTTTGCCCAGGGGCTGGGCTAACACATTCCTCCAGCTCTAAGCACTTTAGGAAAAACAAAGCTTAAAAAAAAATCTGTAAGCAAAAAATCTTAAGTTATTATCCCATCATTTGTAACATGGATGTGAGTGTTGTAGGCACTTAACAGACAAGCCACTTGGCAGCTTCTCCCAAATTCTCTATATTCTGTGTGGCAGCTGCTGGTGCATCTGGATTCTGCAAGAGCTGTAGGTTGGAGAGCACAGAGCATTTAACCCATCCCTCATCCCAGGGAAGATTCTGTTTTATCCTCACATCAGCCAGCCAGATCCTCATCACTTGTGCGTTTCTCAAGTGTCCAAAGAAATGAGGAAATCATGGAACGTTTTTCTCACTTGGCAATCGTTTTAATCTCTCAGGAGTCTGCACTGTGCCTGTCCCTGTCCCACCTGAGCCCAGCAGTCTGAACTGTCGCCCTCGTGGCCTGTAAAAGAGATAGGCCTGCAGGTTGTGCAGTGACTCAGTCCCAGCCCAAGAGCAATGATCCGTCCCTGTAATTGCTGTTTACACGCTATTTCCCGGGCAGAGCCAGCCCTGGCGGGGCAGGCACGCAGGCTCCGCAGTGAATCACCCGCACGTGGTCGGCTGCAGGAGCTGTGGCTCTGCGTGGGGCTGGCCCTGGGAGCCGGCAGCCTTGTCCTGGGCTGGGGAATGGAGTCAGGGAGCTGCAAACACAGCAGGGCAGAGCTGCAGGAAATGCAGCTTTGTGCCTGCTTTGAGACAAACGGGCAGGGAGGGACAGAAGTGCTGCTTGTGGGGAGCGCTCCAGGGGTGGCACTGGGTGAGGTCACCTAGGGCCATCCTCCATGGCAGCCCCACCTGGGCTGGGGCACAGCGAGGGTACCCCCAGCTCTGTGGGCACAGCGAGGGTACCCACAGCTCTGTGTGGGCACAGCGAGGGTACCCCCAGCTCTATGGGCACAGTGGGGGTACCCACAGTTCTGTAGGCACAGCGAGGGTACCCCCAACTCTATGTGGGCACAGTGGGGGTACCCACAGCTCTGCATGGGCACAGCCCCACCTGGGCTCAGGCTGGGGCACAGCGAGGGTACCCCCAGCTCTGCATGGGCACAGCGAGGGTACCCACAGTTCTGTGTGGGCACAGCGAGGGTACCCACAGTTCTGCATGGGCACAGCCTCACCTGGGCCCTGGCTGGGGCACAGTGAGGGCACCCCCAGCTCTGTGGGCACAGCAAGGGTACCCCCAGCTCTGTGTGGGCACAGCCCCACCTGGGTCCTGGGCACAGCCCCACGCACCCCTGGGCAGCAGCCCAGGCAGGGGACACCTGTCCGTGGGGCAGTGCCTGGGTTCCTGCCTGGGCTCCTGCCTGGGCTCCTGCCTGGGATCCTGCCGGGGCTCCTGCCTGGGATCCTGCCTGGGCTCTGGCTGGGCTCTGGCTGGGCTCTGGCTGGGGAGGTGGCACAGCTCTTGCTGAAAGGAGCTCCCCTTTCACCTCATTGTTTCAGAGCTTCTGCTGAATCCCTGGCATTCAGCTGTGCCTGTGTCCTCCCAGATGATCCTGCTATGCCTCCCCTCCTGTGACAGGGACATCAGGAGGTGGCTGGGGGTGCTGTCCTGGAGAGGACAGTACAATCCAGGCCCACACAGAATGTCCTTTTCAAGCAGCTCCAGTTGTTTCATGAAACCACTTGAGGCTTTAGTGCTGCTGGTGCAGGGTGGTGACATCAGAGGCTCGGGCTGTTTGTCATGGAGCAGGAAGCAGCTGGGACGGCTCAGAAAAGGATGGACTTTGCTATTTTCTGTATGTTTAGAGGCAATTGCTCATTTGGAAACTCACCTGATGCTTTCAGTTTTGGTGCTCTGGAATGGTAGATAAAGGCAGCCAGGCCCTCTCCTGGAGCCAGGCAGGGACAGGAGGAGCAGCCTGTCACCAGAGGGAGGTAAGCCACGCTCATCCCCGGCTCTGGCATGGGACATTCCCGGGCTGTGCCCACCCAGGCCAGCACCCCCTGCTCCCCTCTCTGGCTTCCCTGCTGGCCACAGCCCCTGGAGGTTCTGTGCAGGCTCCACCACGGAGCTGCACATCGGTTCCAGCCACGGTGTAAATCCAGGGCAGCCTCATCAGCTCAGGAGCAGATTGCAGTTTCGTTTATGGGAACATACGCTGGCCCTGTGTATTCCCAGGGATTTGACCTAAGCTTAGCATCTGTCAGGATAAGAAAAAGTGGTTTAGTGCAGTGGCACAGCAGCAGTTCAGCGGATGGGCAGCAGGGCAGAGGGGATTGCTGGCTCTCCCAACTTGAATGATGGTTTTATATTCCATCAGAGGAAGAAAAAATATTTATGGAAATCGGTGTTTTGAGAAATTAAATACAAGAACAAAATCTAAACCAGATCCAAACATTTTGCATTTTTTCAGAAGAAAGTAAAATAAGAATTTTTGGGCTCTGCCCTGCAGATTTAACCCTGCAGAGGTGGGAACTGTGAAGCAATGCCTGTGGTGGTGAGTGGAAAAGGCAGAGCCAGGACTGTGAGTAAGGAGTGAACCCCAGCAGAAGAGAAGGTTTCTGTGCAACTCTGTTTATTTTAACTCAATCTACTTTACATCAACTCAGGCTCTTAGTGTGTCTGAGAAGTTTTAGCTCTTCTTGTAATGGCCTAAAATGTAGGTTTAGACATTAAGAATGGAGTAAAATTGCAGGTGAGACAGGCACAGGTTACCTCAGGGAGTTAACTGAGGCTGGGCTGGGTTGTGGAGAGCTCTGTGGTGACCCTGAACACCTGTCACAAAGGAAAATCCTTCCAGGTTCTGTCTACAAAAATTCTGTACAACAGTGAGTGTAAAATACAGTCATTTCTGCAATGATGATGAGCTGGGTTTAATTTGGTTAATAACTGAGGCAAGTTAATCCTGTTCAGGCAAGGATCAAACCAGTTTCAGTGCATCTGTGTCAGTGCTTTGCATCTGTCTAACTAGATTGATTTAAAATAGCTTGGTTAGAAAAGGAAGTTGTTTTTACTGTACAGCTCCTGAACTGGGGCTCACACCTGCCCCTGCCCCTGCTCCTGCCTCCATTCCCTTCCACAGGGTGAAGCTTTAGGTCAAGCTCCCCTCTGGCTGCCTTGTTTAGGAGATGGGGTGGAGATATTCATGGGGAGAAGTCATTCAGGAAGCTCTAGAAGATGGTAAAGATGTTTCTGGGCAGGATGATTTCCTGGCTCTGGACTGTCTGGCATTTACAGGAATGGCTCTGCAGCTCCTTCTCCTTTTGCTGGCAGCCAGGCTCGGGGTCCTTTCCCAGGATTTGAGCTGTGGGCTGGGAGCACAGGGCAGGAGCAACAGGAGCCCCTGGAAGCTCAGCAGGGCTCAGGTGGAGCCAAGGGGGCTGCAGGGCTGCAGGGTGAATGCCAGCAGCAAAGCTGACACCCTGCTCCTTGTCTTCTTTTAATTAATGCATTATTCAGCCAGGCCAGACTCAGTTCTTCTGAGGGCTGATTCAGATCTGCAAAGCTGTTGCCACCGTGGCTGCCTGGGTGCTGCAGGTAGCAGAAGCACAGTGTGCACAGCCATGGGCATTCCCAGGCACAGCCCCAGTGCAACACGCTCCCCTGGCTGCAGAAACTGCCCAGCCTCCCTTCCCTGGAGAGAGCAATCCTGGCTGTGGGATGAAATCCAAGCCATGACTCTCCTCTCAGTGGCACAGGCAGTGTTTCCAGCATGGGGAAGCCACATCCACGCTGTGCAACCCCAGCTGGCTCTCAGCAGACCCCCACAGCTCTCACAGGCTCCCTGATGCCCCAGCCCTGCAGGGGAAACTGAGGCACACAAAGGCAGAGCACCCACACCAACCCTGCGTAAGAAAAGACAAAGCCTGTTTTGTTCAGTCTGTACCTACTCCAGGTATCACTGTGATATTCTGTCAGCTCTGGCTATACAGAGATTTATATGAAATCGTTTCTGTTTCATTGAAGCAATTTTCAGAGATTAATTTTTGAGGGTATTAGCATTGATTCCCGAGCACATGTGCTTCCTCCTCCCGCCAGTGGTCCATATCCAGGGAAAGCTGCATTGTCTGAGCTGGAGGAAAGCTCACTTGCCCTAATTTATTGAAAAAATTAATTTCAGATTTAAAATGGGGTTTTCATTTATGAACCCCGCTCAATCTGTTCTTCACTCCTGAGTCTTCACCCTGACCTTTCCCTTATCTGAAATCCTCTGGGCTGTACACTGTGTTCATTAGTGAAACTTCCAGGAGGGAGCAGCAGGTGTGGGCTGTGGATAAGGACTGCACGCACGCCTGGCTCTCTGCTTATCCAGGTACCCCTGGCAGCTCCTGGCTGTAATTTAATTTAGGGCAGTGCCAGGATTTGGACTTTTTTTAAGAGTTTGTCACAGTTTGTAAGTTTTAATAACAATTTTTACATCGGGTCTAGAAGTAGCAGCCTTTGGCATTGCATGGAGAATGCAGTAATGATACTTGCACTTAAAAAAATGAGCTGGAGAAGTGATGCAGTGCACCCCAGTACTGCCAAGTTTAATCCCTGCTGGTGGAGTCTGGAATGGTCCAACGAGGTCCCTGGGGCTGACCTGGGTTTGGTGCAGAGCTGTGCCTCACGCTGCTCTGGAGGAAACAAATTCCCAGAAAAGGCGAGAGAGAAAGAACCTCTCATTCCATCTGAGAAGGTTCCCATGAGAAGGATGTGCTTTATATCCATCCCTAGAAGACACTAAAATCTATCTGGCTAAAAGGCAGATAGCAATTGGAAGAAATTAGCTTTAGATCCTGGTGCCAGCTATGGATAAAAAACCACAAACAAACTTTAAAATGCTTTGAGCTTTTCTTCTTTTTTTCTTTAAGGGAAATTCAGCAGCAGCAAAAGAATATTTTGCCAACTTTATTCTGATTATAAATTTTGCATTCTTTGGATATTGCTTTTTAAGAACATCATTTTGTTGAGCATCACTCACCCTCCAAAGTCAGCTCTTCCCTGTTAAACTGAAGCCATTATACAGGCCAGTATTGTTAGACAGAAGGACAAATCACAGGAAAATGTAGTTTAGATGCTAAAACATCTATTTGTGTTTGTCAGGCTCAAAGTCATTTGCCACTGGTACCCCTCTGTAGTTTAGATTTGAAATTCAAAACTTGACTCCTGCAAATGCCTTGGCTCAAATTGTGGTTGAATGTTAAGTGGTGTCTCTGAAGCGAGACTAATCACACCGAATGATATTGGATGTTTGCAGGAATGGGACCTCACAAAAACGTTTGGAAAAATCTGCTGCTAATAACAATGTTCTGTTTTAAATAAAACCTGCAGAAAAGATGAGTGGCATCTCGCTAAAGACAGGTTTCCTGTGGATTGGGATTACCTTCCTAGAGGAAAGCCTAATGCTTATCCAGGAGAGCAGAAAAGTGAAGCTAATTATAAGCAGAAAGAGAAATTGGCCAGTCAGATGCACTGTCTGGGTGCTGTGAAAGGGGCCTGGAGGCAGAGGGAAATATTTTTTCAGTGTAAACACTACTGAAACCGTGCCCCATTTTTTAGGGATGCCATAGTCAACTCTGCCCCATCACTGCAGCTCAGCTTTGGGGGTCAATGCAGCAGTGGAGAAGCAGCAATCCAGTAACAGCTGTGTAAACTCATGTATTGTATGTTAATTGTGCTGGAATATGGGACTGTTCCAACTTTATAAAACAAGTGCATTTATGGCATCAGCCATTTGATTTTAACTGTAAATTTGGAGTAGATCTGGATAATCTGCTAACTCCTTGAGGTTATTAGGAAATTGTTTGTTTCCCAGTGATAGACAGCGTGGTCATAAAGCACAAAGCACTGGCTTCACAGTCAATAAAAAGTGAGAGATACCTGGGTTTAATAGCTCTGCAAGGTAAACATGGCTGGAGTGTGGAAAGGCTGCTGCCCAGAGGGCTGGAGGCAAAGCTGGGACCAGAGGAGAAAACATGACCCAAGAGAAGGGGACTATATACAAATAATAACTGGGAATGGAAAACTTCCTGTAATAACCCGTGGAAAAATACTTTTTACTTGCCCTGACTGGGCACAGTGGCTTTCCTTTCACAAATGCCATTTGTTGAGCAGCGAGCAGGGTGGGTGGTGCTGGGATCCTGTCAGGAACAGGAGGTAAATGTGCAGAAGGGGTGGGGTGGAGGTCACACACAGTGCCTGGGGACAGTGCCAGCCCTGCAGGGGCAGTGACAGCTCTGACTGTGCCACACACCCCTGTATCACCTGCTGCACACAGGGAGCAGCTGTCTGCAGGGAAACAACACCTTGTGCACACGAGGAGTGAGCTGCGAGTTCGCTGGAAGGAGGCTGGATAAACCCTGGCTTGGACAAAATGAGCTGAGACTTGGATACACAAGTTCTTCTTGGTGGCAGTAAATGCTCCCTGCAGCAGTTTGAACACTGAGTCAGTGGAATGTGGCTCCTTCACTGCTGGCACTCGCTGGGGACGGGGACAGAGCAGTCCCCAGGGCCCTGCTCTGCAGGGTTTAATTTCTTTCTGTGCCTCCTGAGCCAAAGGGGTGTCCAGAGACCAGGGAGAGGGCAAGGAATGGCCTGTGCATTCCAGATCTGTATCCCAACAAGTTTGTGTGGTTTAAACACCAGCCCAACCCCAGAGTGATCAGTGACAGGGGCACAGTGACACTCCCCGTGTCACTTTGGGAAAACACAGCTGTCATTTGCTGAGGTGAGCGTGGACAATCAGTGTGCACCACGACAGTCCCACAGGCCCCAAGGTCAAACGTTACCTCATCCCCTGATGCCTGGCTCCCTTCCCAGTCCTGCACACACCAACCATCTGGAATTCCAGGTTTGGGACAGGGGGAATTCAAGTGGGCAGTTCCCAGCAGAGTTCTCCTGGGTCCTGCTGGTCTTTCCTGTCGTGTGGAAGCTGTAGCAGAGCTGTGCTGGGTCCTCATGGCAGCTGGAGCTGCCACAGCGCCCAGCAGAGCCAGTGCAGGCTTGGTGGGTTCAGTGCTTCATTCCAGAGTCCTGATAAAGTGTCTGAATGTGCAACAGAGACTGTTCCAGCTCTGAATCCTCCCTCTGCCTTGGGTCTGCTCTGCTCTCCGCCCACTGCAGGTGCGAAGGCTCGTTCCAAAGGTCAGTTTTCGTGCCTTGCCAGGAACATAAAAGGGTTGGTAAAACTGTAACTTGACCTTAGCATTTCACAGCAGCCACGCAGATAAGCTGCTGAAGGAAATAGAGAGCAAAACACCCATGGCTCTGGGGAAAGGGACCCCTCAAGGCAGGAGCTCCATGTGAGGACCCTCGAGCGGGGCTCTGGGGAGCCTGGCTGGCAGGCAGGAATGGCTCTGCATTGCTGACCAGCACCACAGCCTGCCAGGCACTGTATTCCTGCACCTCCACACAAAGGACCCCTGCGCTGCTGCTGCTGCTGCAGATTTGAGAAGAAGATTGACTGAAGCTGCCTGTTATTATTTTTGGCTACTCCAGCAATGTATCAAAAACCTGACGCTGGGTTGATGCTGGTGCCCTACTTTATAGAAGCCCTGAAAAGCAGATCAAGGACAGCGAGCTTGTCTCTCTGCATGGCATCTGCCAGAAAAGGGTGAGAAAACTTCAAACCGCTGGTGGGGGGAATGGGGGAGGCAAAAATGAGGCAAAATGTGCTAAATCCAGAGCGCTGTTTGCAGACTTCAAGGGAAAGGGGGTCTGCATGTCCTCCACTAAGGAGGGAAGGTGGGACAGGCAGAGACCGGGGTGTTCTGCTGCCAGTGTGGCTGGCAGTGCTGAGCTGGTGCCATTGTCCCCGGGGCACACTGGGGACCAGTTTGCTCTGGAAGGAAGAAGGGACCCCGCTGGCCTTAGGTGACCGCGCTCCTTGTGAGCCAAGCCCAGCAATAATGCTGCTTGACGTTTTCTGGATCCTTTGGCAGTGACAGGGTCATGGCCACCTCTCTGGCTGAGGAGGAGAGGCACGTAGGGGAGGCTGTGCAGAGAGCTAGTGTTGGAACTGGGCAGAGAACCTGCGAATTTTGACTCGTTAGTCAGTGCCGTGCACGGCGGCGCTGGCTGGAGGGATGGTCCGTCTGGGAATCCGGCTTGTGCGTCCCTGGAGGAGGCGAGACTCGTGCCTGCTGTCTCGGGCAGGACCTGCCCGTCTCCCGCTCTGAGACCTGCTTCCCTCTCCTGTGCTCTGGGGGAACCCCGAGTATTCCAGGCACCTGGAGGTGGATGTTTACCGCTCTTGGCGTTTGCCCCTCCAAAGCTGACCAGCGTTTGCAGCCCGGGTGCTTTCTCTGCTGATCCGGAGCTGCCTCGCATGAGCTGCAGGATTTGTGCTTTGCTGCAGGCATGGACAGTAGCCTTTGAAAAGTGGAAGAGGAAGCAGCCATCAGTAAGAGGCAGGGGACAGAGCCATGTGGTGGTTTTTCATTTACTAGATAGTCCTACTTTGTTCTTGATGAGTAATGGAGGCATTTGAATACGCCAGGATGACAGCAGCAGTCTGGCTCTGGGAACGTGTCGGCGTGGGCTGGCTGAGGATGGTGGCAGTCGGGACAGTGGGACCATGCCGCGCAGCCTTCCCGTCTCCCCTCCGCTGCCTCACATCTCCTTTGCCGCTCACCTGCTGCCCCGGGCCCCGCGTTCCGTGAGGCCGCCCGGGCCTGAGCCCCGCGCCCCCGGAGCCCGCCGGGGAGCCCGGCCGGGAGCCCCCCGGTGAACTCCGCGCCGATGCGGGCGCGCTCCGTGCGGGGTGCGGACCATGGCTCACGCAGGGGCCGCCGGCTGCTGCTGCAGGCGCTACTCCCTGCTGTGGATCGCGCTGCTGCAAAGGTCAGTGACTCGGCTCTCCGAAAGGGGAAAGGAATGCGGAGCGCGGCCGAGGGCAGGGACAGGCGGGCGGGCGGCGCCGTGCCGCCCTCCCGGAGCCGGGCCGGGAGACGCGGCGGGGACAGCGGTGCCCGGAGCAGCGGCCGCACCACTGGGGCTCCCGGAGAGCTGCGCTTTACCCCGGTTTATCGCGACAGAATGAGGGCGACGGGCGGGATAGGCGGGATGAAGCGAGGGGTGAGCGGCTCGGGGAGCACGGGGCGCTGCTGGGCGGCGGCGGTGAGGGACGAGGGGGGACCCCCGGCCGCGGCGGAGAGCGAAATACACCCGCTGCCCCCCAAACCGAGCCCGCGCTCCGGGGGCGGCGGGCCCGGGGCGCTCTGCCCAGCTACAGCGCAGCCAATGGGCCGCGGCGGGGCGGAGCGGCGGCGGGGCCGGCCCGGGGCGGGGGCCGGGGGCGGCGGGGCCGGGGGTCCCCGCCCGCGGTGGCGGCGGCGGCGGGAACGCGGCATGGCCCAGCCCGAGCGGGGCGGCGGCGCGGCGGCGGCGGCACGGCGGGGGCCGGGCCCTGCGGGTGAGTGCAGGGCTGCGCGGCCGTGCCCGGGCTGCGCGGGCAGCGCCAACTCCGCGCCCCGAGCGGCGGGTCCCGCACAGCGCCCGGTGCGGGGCGGCCACGGCGGGGCCGGGCGGGCCGGGGGCCGGGGCGGGCCGGGGGCGGCGGGCGCGGAGCGGGGCCGGGGCGCGGAGGCCGCCGCGCTGTTGGGACCGGCGCTGACAGCGCTCCCGCCCGGCCCGGCCCGGGGATGTGCGGCCGCGCTCCGTCTCTCGTTCCGTGCGTTCGCGGTTTGTTTTCATCCTGGGCTGCGTTTCATCATCCGTGGCCGGGCTCGGCAGCCGCGCTGTGGAGATGGGCCTTGCGGCTCCATTTCCGTGGGGTTGGTCCAGGAGGACACATCCTGCCTCGCCTTGGCCGCCTTGTCCAGATTCCGCCTCCGGACTGATGTTACGCACAATTTAGGTGATAAAAATCAAACCCTTTATCCCCACCCCGCTCCCCCCGTGGAAGGTGGTGATTCCGGGGTGCAGCTGGGAGCGCCCCGGGAGCTCTCCCGTGAGTGCTGGCGGGGAGCAGAGGGCTCTGGCTCGGTCCCTGTGTCCCGGTTTTGCTTCTGCTGCCATGGCCGTGCCCCGGGTGTTTGTTGGGGCCCTCCGGTCCGTGCCCGCTCCAGAGGTCGGTGCTGTGGGAATAACTTGTTCCCAGGGCTGTGCTGTGGCTCGGGCTCCCAATTAGAATGGTGGATCTGTCACTGCTGTTTGCATCAGATGTCCCCAGATCTGGCACTATTTAGGTTGGTTAGATAAAAGGGTTTTTTGATATAAGTGTTGATTTCTGTTGCAAGTATCGTGTTAATGCCATTCTGCTTGTGGGAAGGAGGCTCCTTGAAAACATTTTTGATGATTGAAATTCAGGTGTATTTCTGATCACCTTTTGCATCCTGCTCCTGATGCCCTTTCCTTGCTTTTGCAGTTCCTCTCCCTTGCACGTCACAAATGCCATCGGTGTCCTTGCTGGTTGTCCTGTGCTGGGCTCACAGGCTGCCCCTGACAAACTTTGCAATTGTTAAACAAATACCCATGCTCAGGTGAATGTCACAGGTTAAAATCATCCTTCAGGTTTGCTCTGGCAAAAGCAACGTTCGGAATCTGGTATGAGCTGACAGAGTCCTTTTGGATGTAATTAATCCTGCTGCCGGTTGAAACTGAGAACAGTCTGAAAACAAGGGCAGGCATTAATAAGTTTAATTACATGTCCTTTGTGTTGCTCAGGGAAGGTGTTGCGTTAGCGAGGACAACCTGTAACGCCAGGTTCCCATCCTGAGTGTGCTGAGCAGAGTTTCCCAGGCAGAGATCAGCAGTTGGAGTTCAGGGAACGGCAGGAGAAAGTTCAGGGCAGCAGGACACGGGGAAGGGTGTGCTGCTGCATGCTGAGACTTCATCCCCACATCCTCCTCTACGGGAAAAAAAAACATTCTTCGTCTTCTGGAGGCCTGCGAGTTCTCCTGTGTGCTGTTGCTGGTGGTTATTCCCATAACGTCGCTTTCATATTTATTTGTTACATTGAAGCAGGATGAGGCACAGGGGAGGAAGGGATGAGAACTCCCAGCAGCGGTCCTGAGGTCAGCGGGAAGTCGGGCCCGGCGGGGGGGTCACACAGGCGCTGGGAGCCCTGGGGAGAGCTGCTGTGGAGAGTGGGAGGCAAATCAGAGCAGCCCGGGCTCTGCAGAGCACCGTGCCACAGTGAAGCAGCAGCAGTGAGGCTCGGCAGGGACAGTGGCACAGGGCAGAGCTCCCGGGTGGAGCCGGCAGAGGATGGTGGGTGATTTACTCCCATCTGCGACTGTTAAAATCCTTCTCCCATCTGATGGTGCAAATCAATTTACTGGAGTTGTGCACTTTGTTCTCAGTCATAACAAACCCCTAATCCCCGGGCTGGAGACAGATTTAGATTCTGTCTGTGCTGTGTGTGGATCTGCCGGGCTGTTCCACCGAGCTGGGGCGGGGAGGGACCCCTGCAGCAGGAGAGTGCAGGGGAGGGGGTCAGGGCGCCCTAAAGAACCCAGCTGGGCACAGGAAAGCACTGTCAGCCTCCAAAAGCTGCACACAGGGAATCTTTCCTGGCCAGGAGACGTGTCACAGAGTCAAACGTGTAATTTGGGAGATAAATCCTTCTGACACTGCCAGCTCTGCAGCTGGTGTCAATGGGACTTCTTCAGCTTAGGGCCTGCACTTCCTTCAGAATTCCCCAATCTGCCCATGCTCTGAGAGCAGAGCAATAGGAGGTTTAAGAAAGGCTCTTCATTTTTTCCCCCGTGTTTCAGTGTTAGGTTTTGTGTCTGCTCCATCCCTATGCAGCCACCCACCAGGTTCTCTGTTTGTTTCTGTCTCTCAAAAATAATCAGGGAACATTTTCATCATAAAACCACAGGAGCAGCAGCCGGGTGGTTTCAGGCAGGTGAGGCTCTGAAATGAGGACTGCCAGAATTGCCTCTCTGCAGTGCTGTTTGCAGCCTCCATTGCTCAAACCCCAGCCCTGGAGTTGGGTGAGGAGAGGATGGATTGCCTCTCCATGCTTGTTTTTGCAAGTCTTCCCTATTGTCCACATGGTCCTGGCTGGATTTGGTGATACTTTGGCTGTGGAGGGCACAGCAGAGGGGATACATCCCTTCACGTGGTAATGTTTTATGACTTTTATTATTTAGCACAACAGTCCTCTCTGATTGCTCTCGGGCAGCAGAGCTCTTTCTTTAATAACCAGAGACTGGCTGCTGCTCCGCAGGACTCGCCAGGTCAGTGCCAGTAGCAGTAATGTTATTTCTCTTTAGAACTAATGTGGTCTTTTATGAGATTTTTTTTTCCTCCCCCCTTCATTTCAACTGAACTTTAGGCAAGTAAAAAGGGATTTAAAAAAGGCCCTTGGCAAAAAGAACTGAATGTGCTGTTTGGAAAGAGGGTTCCTGCTGTGAGATGGCTCTGGGCAGCTGGCCGTTCCCAGCGTATTAAAACAAAGGTGTAGGATTGGAATTAGATCAGCTGACGTAAACCAGGACAGGACCTGGAATACACAGAGAGTTATTGGAGCAAGAGATCGCATGGCCCCACAGGCAGCATCTTCACAGTGATGGGAGGGGTGTGAATGTGAACAAAGTACCTCTGTCACCTTGAAGTGTGTGTTCACTGGCAGCAAATGGTGCTCCAGGTGCGTTTGTCTGTTTGGGGTGGCTGATGGACAGCACAGCTCTGCAGGGACTCGGGTGTCCCTGTCACTGTGGGTGCTGCTCTCAGGCTCAGGGAAGCATCCTGTGGCCTTTCTCTTACTGCTGGTCAAGGGGAACTCTGTGGGAGCAGCGACAGGGACTGGCAAACGTTTTCCAGTGAATGGGCTCCTGCCACAGTGCCATGTCACAGGGACATGAGTGCTCTCTGCCCTGGAACAGGGATCAGAGTGAAAGCACCGTGTGCCCTTTGCAGGCACAGAGATGGGACAGAGATGGGACAGAGCCCTGGGAGGGGGCTCCCCTCATCCTGCCCTGCCAGGGCTGCTCTGGCAGAGAGATCCTCATCCCTGCTGCTGAGATTTCCAACAGCTCTAATTAATGGCATCTCCCCACTTAGCTCCTGATACACGGACAGCTGCTGGGTTTTTAGGGCTGGTTTGAGACCTGCAGCGCTCCCCCTGCACAGAGCAGCATCTGCTGAGGAACGTGTCTGCTGCTGACCTGGGCTGCATCCCAGCAGCACTGACAGACATCTGGGAGCAGCTCCTGCTGGGCCAGGGACCTGACAAATAACCCCCCTAAAAAAGTCCCCTTCGTTTTAGGATTCCCAGAGGCATTCAGCAGAGCGTGGAGGGATATAAACACACATTTGCTGAATGTGGTGAGAGTGTAATATGTCCTGAGAAACTCCTCCTTGGTAATCCTTGGAATTGCACATCTGCACTCCCACCCGTGGCCATCCAGCTGCAGCAGTTTTAAATGAAAAATAGACTTGGTTTGTTTTAATTTTTTATAAAAATTCTTAGGCCAGCATGAGGCAATGTGATGTACTGAATTGTGGGTTTATTTTATCAGTATTTATATTGTCTATGCAAGAATGCAAGTCTCAGCTTGGTTATTTACCTTTTCTAATTTCATCTGTAAAATATGGAAATAAGATTTACCAGAAATGCCTTGATTCTGGGCTTATCTGGGCTGGGTGAGAAGTCTGTACTGTCAGTTCTTGTGCTGCTGGATATTAGTTCTGCACTCAGCATCCAGAGGTAACTTGATCTGTCTGCCTGTATTAGAGTTAATTTACAGTATCATTCAGAGGAAAAGGATAGGGACCCTTTTCTCTGAAAATAGTGTAAAATTGCCACAAAGTACTGGGAAATGACTGTGCTGGGTTCCTAAAGATCAATTTACTCGCCATAGAGATGTGGGGTGAGTGGGCAGCTGAGAGAATGGCTAATGGCATGGAGAGCCTTTGCTGGGAACCCGGGGCTTCTGATCCAGCAAGGGCTGTGCCAACCCCAGCAGAGCCTGAGGGCTCAGGGCTGTCCCCTCAGAACCCCTGTGCTGCTGGCTGCTCTGCAGATGTTTTACTGGTGTCACCACAGCTGGCACCTCAGCAGGGGCAGGGAAATGTCCCCGAGCCCTCGGGCAGCGTGTCCCCAGGCTTGGTGGCCCTGGGGAGGAGGTGGCCCTGGCACTCAGAGCTGTCTGTGGAGCAGCTCAGGCAGGGAACCAGCCACAGGCAGTTCTGTTATCACCTGGGGCTTCATGCATGGCCTGAATCTTAATGGCAAATCTAGAGAAGCACCTGTTTATCTGCTGCTGCCGTTTATCTGAGCATCTCCTTGGGCTGTTTTCTGGATCCAGCCTGGTGTGTGATTCACTGCAAGGGATGGATTTTGCATGCACTGTTGACATTTCTCTCTGTTTTGGTCAGCTTTATTCTGGAGAACAACAAAACCCAACGCACACATCAGAGCAAGCTGGGAGTATACTGGGAGCATTGTTGTTTGGCTCATGAAAGGCCATGCTGGGAATATCACAAACTGCCCTCATTGCTGTCCTTCCGTGCCTTTGGAGAAGGCGTCACACTCCCTTTGTAGACAGGGACACTTGGTCTCTTTGGGGGCCCCCAAAGTGCTTGCCAGAGGTTTTAAAGGTCAGAGTTACCAGGATCAGAGCTCTGGCACAGGAACATCTGACGTGGTGCAGGCTATAGAGAAGGCAGCTGCTCCCTTTGCACTCAAGTTATTTTTTCCCCTTACCACTTTATGGGTTTGCTGTGTTTTCCCTGGGAGTACTTAACTATCTTTCCTCTTTTTTGTTTTTCCCCTTGAGCTCTCTGGTTTTGCTTTAAGAGTTACAGCACCATTGATTGTATTGGCTGTCTCAAAAATGGTGCTCTGCTCACTGTCTGTGGGCTCCCTGCTGCTAAATGCTGCCAGTGGGGCTCCAGAGCATTTAGATCAATCAATAGGGCTATGGCAGCCTTATTTTCCACACTGTCCCCATCCCAGGGACGTGTGTGACAACCAGAGAGAGCACATGAGCCCAAGGGTTGTTGGTGACAGATCCAGATGTGGGTCTTTGGTGAGGTTCTGGCACCACCAGAGCTCATCACCAGGTGCTGCAGTTACCTGGCCTCCAGTGCACCCACACTGATGCACACCACATGGGGAAGTCTCATTTAGGAACAACCCACACCTGGGATGTCTCATTTAGGAGCAACCAACACTTGGGATATCTCGTTTAGGAACAACCCACACCTGGGATACCTCATTTAGGAACAACCCACACCTGTGTGAAGTCTCATTTAGGAACAACCCACACCTGGGATGTCTCGTTTAGGACACCCCACACCAGGGAAATCTCATTTACAAATAACCCACACCTGGGAAGCCTTGTTTAGGAGCACCCCACACCAGGAAGTCTCCCTCAGCAGGTGTGGTGGCCATTTAGCGTTTGATTCAGTTGTGCAGAGACCCCACAGTGTGCAGACCTCTGAAGAATTGACTCCTGACTGTATCAGAGTTGAGAAAATTTGTTTTATTGCTCATACCGTCATGGAACTTCTAGAGTAGAAATTACAAATGGGACAGTGTAGCAGGCCCTGTTGTTCAGGGCCCTTGGTTATCTCATGACAAAACATTCCCAGGAATATTGTGCAGTTGTTGCTAACAGATGTTGCTAACAGCTTTCTCTGGGAAGAGGAGCAGCCCCTGACAGCGTTCCGTGTTTCCTGCAGATCCCATCTAATGCCGAGGCTGAAGGAATCGCGCTCGCACGAGTCCCTGCTCAGTCCCAGTAGTGCTGTTGAGGCTCTGGATCTCAGCATGGAGGAGGAAGTGGTCATCAAACCAGTCCACAGTAGCATCCTGGGACAAGACTACTGCTTTGAGGTAAGGAGCCGTGCTGGGCTGTTCCAGCCGTGCTGGGGCTGCCTGGGGAGCCAGGTGTGGGCTGGCATCTGGGCTCTGGCTGTTAGCAAACACTGCTGCTCGGGATTGCTACACAGAGACCATTTCATAGGCAGAAAATTGCTCCCATCTTTCCAAGGAGGATCATATCCACACAATCAGAGCAATGAGCTCCTTGTAAGCGCTGTCACAGCAGAGCTGCTGGCACAGGTGCTGCTCTGCTTAGGGCTGTGGATCAGCAGAGCATAAATTTGTTTATGCTCCTACAGTTTATGCTCATACAGATATTGGGAAGTGCTAATCCCTACTCAGTGTTCCCAAAGATATTCATGTGGTCACAGAGCCAGCCTGCTGCTGTCAGTGGGAGTGTGGAGGACTTTGTCTAGAAAACTGAAGCTTCCCTTGTTTGGGTAAATAGAAAAATCTGTGAGTATTTCAGATTACTTTGACATCTGTTCTGGCATGTGGTAAGGTCTGTGCTCGTGGGAGGGAGGAGGACACGTACAGCCCAGGCTGTAGCTGGGTAATTCAGTACAGGATATCTTGGGAATCGTTTGTCCTGGATTGTGGATGGCTAAAGTATTATTGCTTATGGCAGTGGCTGGGTACAGCTCTGGGAAATGGTGTTCTTACAGTACTGAGGTGGTGGATATTTGTGTTTCTGTGAAGAGCAGGTAACACCTGTTGGAGCTTGGACACAGAGGAGCAAATAAATGGTTGTGCTGTAGGGGTGATGGGGCTGTCCTTGGATGGGCAGTGCTGGATGAGAACACATGTCAGTGTTCAAGACGAGTCAGACTGCAAAGATAAAGACATTTTTCTTTACTGAAATCAGCATATTTTGAAATAAGTGAGTTAAAAGACCTATTTCTTAAAATATAAGTGGGTAACATGAAAAAAGTCTTACAAAAAATAGCCTCAAACATAAACTCTCTAGCTGGCTGAGGTCTAAATTTTGCAGTGCTGTTCATTCTTTGTGGAATTGAGCAAGTGCAATGGGTCAGGAGGGGAACAGTTTTGTAAATTATGTGTCCTCTATTACATTCCACTCAAGAAAGATAAAATGAAGCTAGATGGAAAATAAATGTGACATCCATAATATAAGAGTTATTTACCAATTTTGTTCAGCCTGCAAGAGGAGAGGAAGGGATATGAGGAGAACTTGTAGAAAGTTGAGTGAGAGGGAAATTACACAAGCCATGCACTTGGAAGGAGGAAGAAAATTCTGGGGTTAAGTGAGTTGGATAAAGAGAAGTCACACCATAAAAAAAGAACGTGTTAATTGCTGTTCTGCAAACCCTGCAGAGGAGAGGAAGAATGCCAGGAAACAACAGGGGCATTGATTTGTCACTGGTGGCTGCTCACCAACAAGCTCCAGCAGGAGGGACCGAGGTGAGAGCTAAATGGCACTTGGTGTCACTGCCTCGGTCTCCTGAGAGCCTCCTCCAGCCTGGGAGTGAGGTCAGCCCTGGAATGAGTTTGCAGAGCTCCTGGGAGCCCTATGGGGATCAATGACTGCAGCCCACAGCACCTGGGGACACTGATGGACACAAAGGAGCTCAGGGGGTGTCCTGGACAGACAGCCCTGGCCAGGAAATGCCAGGTGAGAATGGCCTGACAGGGTGACAGGGATCAGGGGGGCTGAGGTGTTTCCTGTGCTGTGGATGGGGCAGTGCTGCAGTCGGTGGTGCCTTGAGGCTATTGTGGAGCTGCTCCCTGGGCAGATGTGCTGGGAACGGGCAGGGCTGCTGGGCAGTGCCAGCCTTGCTCAGACCTTCACCCTCTGCCCCCGTGGGGTCCCGGGCAGGGTCGGTGCCTGGGGAGCTGTTCCCATCCCCGCTGGCCCGTGGCCACCAGTGCTCACCTGGCACAGCCCCTCCCCCGGAGCTGGCCCGGGGATCGGGCCAGGAGGATCTGACACGGCTGCAGATGGAGGAGAGCGGGCTGGGAGAGGAGCTGGCAGCACACCCAGACGGAGACAAAAGCGAGAGGTGCCAAAGCCATCTGCAGTGGAAAACAACCAAGTGGCTCGTTGGGAGGCAGCTGGTGGATGAAGGTGCAGGGAATTGTTCTCCCTTCCATCCCCACCACCCTGCATTAAGACGTGCTCTGCTCCCCTCAGCTCTGCCAGGGAGCACAGTCAGCACCAGGGCAGGGCTTTTTCACAGGCTGCATTTGCCTTTTTCTGCTTACTTAGTTTTGTGAAACTTGCCTTTTTTCTCACTTGCTGAGTACTTGGCAGTCGGTATTTACTTGTTTCCTTCATTGATTTTTTTAAAAAAAAAAAAAAATTACTCAGCATCATCTTTCTCCTTGCAAGACTCCTCAGTCAGCAAATCATCCCGTGCCACTGCACGTGCTAAATATACAGTGGGCATCTCAGGCAGTGCCAGGGGCTGGGAGCCAGGCCCCCACTGCCTGTTCCTGGTTTTTGGGGGGTCCTGGCAGGCAGGGCCATTAGGGCTGAGGGCTCTCTTAGGTCTTGGCAGCCTTGTCCCCTTGCACAGTCATGCCTGAGCTGTCCCAGGACGCAGCTGGGGGAAAGACAAACTGTGGTTGCTCCAATACAACTGAGCCTGTTGGCCTCATCCTGGCCTTGCCTCAGCAAGGGAGAATTCAGTGGAGCTAAATTTAGCAGCACTAAATTTGATCCAGCTGTGCAAACGTTGGCCGGTGCTCGCGTGGCCCTTGGGATGCCTGCAGTGGCTGCGGGCCCCGGGGTGCAGCTGAGCCCTGAGTGCTGCTTGGAAAACCCTCTGGGCACTGGGAAAAGCACCTCCAGTGCTCACTTACCAACCCCTCTGACTCCATGCATGTCCCTGCAAGTGAAACCACCCTGTGCCTTAGCACTGCCTTAAAAATGCACGAGTTTATCTCAGCAGATCACCCATCCAAGGACTGGGGATAATGAATAAGAAAAGTAACATTTCAGAAATTAATGAGTTTTATTAATTGAGTTTATCCTGTACATTAACAGTATCCCAGCATATCCAAAATCTCGATGAGACCAGAATACTCTCTTTATAGAGATAATTAATATCTCATAAAGATCATTAATGCCATATGATATTTAAGTCAGAACTCAAAGCTGGAGTCTGATTGCAGATCTGGGGAAAATTACATTTTTGGTCACACATGGTAGATGTGATCTTCAGCTCCCATCAGACCAAGGCACACTTCATATCTGACACACAGTTTTCACCTTGTCTCACTTCACTATGACAGTTCCAGGTTTTTTAGGTTTTGAAAGATTAATTTATAACTGGTTTAAAATTGAATAATGAATTTGGCCATGATAATGTATGGGTTTCCTAAGTGTGGCAGGAAAATGCAGTGACAATCCTGTGTGCCAGCAGAGCTCCATGTGGGAAGGCTCAGGGATGGAGGGAGCATGGGCAGCAGCAGAGAGGAGATGAGATGGGGGGTTTGTCATGGGAGATTTTGGAGAAGCTGGAAATACTCTGGAATGTGAAAAAGGCTGGAAAGATCACACTGCTGGGCCTGCTGCTATGGAGTCTGTCCTTGGAACTACAGGAGAGCTTGTGCTCAATGGAATGGATTTTACAGGCAGAGTACAGAAGCTTGCAAGGAGTGGGAGAGTGTCTGTCTGAAGGATAAAACCTCTGGAATATCAAGAGTTGGAAGATTCTTTGCGTTTTTATGTAAAGACAGAACAGGCCTCTTCTCATTCTGCCCTGCTCTGTGTTCAAAGGAAGGGATGTGTTCAACTTATCACTGAGGTTTGCTAATGACAAATCTTAGCGAGTGCCAGCTCTGCTGTAAGAACAGGTTGGGCTTCTGGGAGATACATGAAATTAAAGGAGATTGTGTCTCCCAGAAGCTGATAACCCAGTGCACAGTGTGTAAACACAAACACTGGGAGATGATAAAGCACTCACAAATAACTCTGCAGGTTGAGACTGGCGGAAATGAAGCTCAGTGGGGAGTTATTTAAAGTACCAGCCAGGTCCATTCAGCCTCCCACACGGTGAATATTGCTGGACAGAAGCAAATGCAAAGGGCAGAGAGCTGGATGGCAGCTTGGGGAGTGTCTGTGTGTGAGGAGCAGGTGCAGGGACCTGTTGGCTTTGATGCCAAGGAGGTTTGATGTGGGGGCATAGGAAGCAAACTTGGTGCCTGTCATTCTGGGCTGCCAGGCAGTGCTGCTTCCATGGGCTCAGCAGGATTGAGTTTCCTTGGGATAGCAGGAATGTGGTGAGGCATAAAGGGGCTCTTGCACCTCTGGAAATGTCCCTGCTATGAGTGTGTTAAACCCTGGCTCTGAACCCCCAGTGGCCAGAGAAAGTCACACAAATACTGCAGAAATCCCTTGGGATGAACCTGGAAGCACAAGAGGAGAGCTCAGCAGCACTTACAGCTGTGCCCAGGTTGGGAAGCCCCCCTGGTTGTCCCCAGCTGGGG
Organism: Acrocephalus scirpaceus scirpaceus; assembly: GCA_910950805.1. Lineage (NCBI taxonomy): Eukaryota > Metazoa > Chordata > Aves > Passeriformes > Sylviidae > Acrocephalus > Acrocephalus scirpaceus. The sequence goes on along the minus strand of OU383790.1, from coordinate 1,875,455 downwards.
ATGGGGGCTGTGAGCTCTGAGTGCCCTAGCTGGGCCATGAGCTGTACCAGGCCAGGAGTGGGGTGTGCTGACCTGTGCCATGATCTTCACAGCAGACACGAAAGGGGAAGGTAGGAAAGCAGCCTTTTCCAGCCCCATGTTCTGCTGGAAACAAGGAATGGGTTGTTACTGTCACAGGCTTTGGGCTGAGCCTGGAGGGATGCCAAGTAACCACTCAGAGTTCCAATTTATCTTTAGTTCATCTAAGGATTTGCACTCTCTCAGTTGTGGAACTTGGTGGTTTAAAGCATCACATGCATGGGGCCCATTATCTAGTGTTTTCTGGTGTGGAAGAGGAGAAATAATTGGAATTTGCTTCTATGATTATTTCTGTGACATACAGGGTTGTCCTGTTTTTCCGCCAGCCTTAGGGGCCGTTGCTTCATGCTTGGGTAAAGCTGTTTACTTAAAAAAAAAAATCAAATCCATAAGCATCTTCCCTAAGCCCCCTTCTCCCCCCAGCCACACTCTGCAGTATGCTGGTCAAGACATAATCCTGTTCCTTTCCCTGTAGGTGACAACTTCATCAGGAAGTAAGTGCTTCTCGTGTCGTTCGGCAGCAGAGCGAGATAAATGGATGGAGAACCTGCGGCGTGCCGTGCACCCCAACAAGGTAGTGGCTGTGAGGAATTACCTCTGCTCTAGTTCAGTTCCTCGTTATTACATTTTATAGCCCAGTGCATGGGAGCAGCAGGGGATGTATTGTCATTGGAGTGAGTAAGTGGAACTCTGGGTCAGCCTTTTTCCATATTGCTTTCTTCCACAATTATATTTACGGACAAGCGCCAATTATTCCTTCCCCTCTCTTCTCAGCACATGCTGCTTCAGCTCTTGCTAGGAATTGATCAGACCTGAAGAATCTTCAGTGTTGCTGTTACTGATGGTACTTGCCACTTCCCCAGGACTGTCACCTCCCAAAAGCCGTGGGACAGATGTCAGGTGGCTGCCAGCAAAGTCACAGGGCTGAGCAGTCTGCAGAGTTCATGTGTCAGCTCTGCTTTAGTGATGGAGGAGCTCAGATGTCCATTTTCACAGGCAGAGTGGAATGCAGCTTTTCCTTCTCCAGCCAGTCGAGGTGCAAAGTCATCTCCTGGGATTTACAGGAACAAATCCTTCTCTTCATTAGAGCACAGGGACACCCAGTATGCATTTTTATGGCCCACTAAGACTAAGTACATCCTAAAATAAAACGTACAGCTGCCTCTTCCCTGCTGTGCTGGAGCTGGCTGTGAAGATTGGTCAGGATTAATGCAGGATTCCACAGCTGATGAGCTCAACCAAGTCTTCTGCTGGTCAGAGCAGACACAAATGATGGGATCTGGTGAGCTCCTCCTGGCTGTGCACACTAACTCAGTCCAGGCCTGGTGGGTTCTAAAGGGGCACAGTCTCAGAGTTTGTTGTTCCCAGCACAGTGCCAATGTCAGAATAAAAGGTTTCCTGTAGTAACAGAGTGTCAGCAGTGGAGGGGAGAGGTGGCCTTTGCCTCTGGCATGTTCCTCTAGTGGAGTTCAGTGGCTCCAGTGCTTTCTTTCCTGGTGATCCTGACCTGAGAGGGCTGTGGAAGGTTTGTGTGGTCACACTCCTGGGGGTGTGAGCTGGGGCTGGGCATGGCACTGTGGCTTCAAGGTGCAGTGTTGAGTGGAAATCCATTTGGAAGTGTTTCCATCATCTCAAAACCTGCAGTAGCTGATGGCTGACTTTCCATCTTTGTTTGAGTTCATAGACAATAAACTCTCAGTATCTGACTTGATATTTCTGTCAGGAATTCAGTGTTCTTGTGCAGTTCCTGTGTGTACTTCCTGAACCTACAGTACCCCATTGTGGACTTGCAGCAGAAATGTTCCTGCCCAGACTCCTGGGCTGAGCAGAGCAAGCCGTGGCTGCTGTTTCAGTGAGGAGGTTCCAAACAAAACAGGGTTTGCAGAATCCCAGCAGTGGTGCAGCTGCCAGTGCTTTGTCTTTGGAGTCACTCCTGCTGCAAATACCCCTGGATGTTCTTCCAGGATGAGGTCAGCATCACGAGGGAGCTCTGAAAGATCCACAGTATTCTTGGCTCTGTTATTGTTTAAAAGATATCCAAGGCAGATTTCTGTCTCTGAATTGTCATTATTCTCCCATGGGACATCCTCTCCCATGATTCCTCTCAGTGTTTAATTTGGGTGCTCTGGACTTCTGCCCTAAGATATGGTGAGGTTTTACAAACAGTTTTTTCCCTGCCATTGGTGGTGGCATTCCCATGTGGATGAGGTGATCCCTGTGTTGCTGTGTTACAGGAAATACCATGAACTCAGTGCTGCTGTAAAGCAGCTCTGCTGAAAAAAGAGGAGGCTGTGAGGTACCTGTAACAGCTTCTGCTTTGCACAAACCATTCAGGACCAGTGAGGTTCTTTCAGATTCTTCAGAGGCCCTCTTAGCAGGGAATGGGAAATGGCACATTTATGATTTGGAGGGGTTTTTATCTCCCTTGTTCCTTATATTAATTGGCACCAACAGAAATGGAGAGCACGATGATATTTTGGAAAATTAACATAAGTAGTGTTATTATGCAAATTCTTGAGAGCCAGTATTTCCTTAAAATAAAGTGTAATTAAGCCTCCGCTCATTTAGCACATCCGAAATAATTAATTCATCTCTCCAGTTTTGTTGTGCTTGGCTTTGTGGGGTTTTTTTATTGACCTTTTTTTCTTTGCATCTTTTTTTTCAGGACAACAGCAGAAGGGTAGAGAATATGTTAAAGTTATGGATTATTGAAGCCAAGGACCTGCCAGCAAAGAAAAAGTACTTGTGTGAATTATGCCTGGATGACGTTCTTTATGCACGAACTACCTGTAAATTGAAAACTGATAACGTCTTTTGGGGGGAGCACTTTGAATTTAATAACCTCCCATCTCTCAAAAACATTACTGTGCACTTATACAAAGAGACTGACAAGAAGAAGAAGAAGGACAAGACCAACTTCATCGGGCAGGTGAACATCCCGGTGAGCTCGGTGACGGGCCGGCAGTTTGTGGAGAAATGGTACCCAGTGGTGAGCCCCAACCCCGGCAAGGGCAAATCCCCAGGGCCCATGATCCGCATCAAATCCCGCTACCAGAGCATGAGCATCCTCCCCATGGAGATGTACAAGGAGTTTGCTGAGTACATCACCAACAATTACATGGTGCTGTGCTCGGTGCTGGAGCCCTCGCTGAGCGTGAAGAACAAGGAGGAGATGGCGTCGGCGCTGGTGCACATCCTGCAGAGCACGGGCAAGGCCAAGGTAGGACCCTGGGCATCTCTGGTGTCCCCCAGACACTGCTGGGAGCAGAGTCTGGGGCGGGGTTGGGAAAACTCATCAGTTGGGGTTGGGGCCATGGTTAATATGTTCTGTTTTTCTTTTGATTGCAAACAAGTTGGTAGCACACACAGCACGAGTTGCTTAATTAGCAGAGAGGTTGGTGGGACCATGAGACACCAACTGAGGCACTTTCCTTCACTCTTCTCCTTCTGGAGGCTCAGGGGCCAGCCTGTATAAACAGGCACAGTTGTGAAAGTAAGCAAGAAGGCAGTTTTCCAGATGGAATGTAAGCAGTGCTGGCCTGAGCTGTGCAGTCTGTGTGTGCTGGGTATTCCTGGGGAACCCAGCAGGGTCCATGCTCTGCTCCCTCTGTGCTGAGCACCCTGCACAGTGGAAGCTGAGCAGGAGTGAGCAGGCTCTCCAGAATTCCAGACCAAAGTGCCTGCAGGCATGCATGTCTCTGGATCAGCTCTTGGTGTTTGGGATCTTTCTTACTGCTTTTGGAAGGGATTCCAGGGGTGCTCCCACGGCAGTGCTCATTGGTGGTTGTGCCACTTGCACTTGGTGGAAGTTCATCCTTTGTGGGCCACTTTGAGCCTCCTTCCTGCTGGGAATGCCCTGCCAGGTCTGGGGAAGAAGCAGGCCGGGAGGAGGCAGAGAGTGTGAGTTCCTCCTGGTTGTGATCCGTGAGGGAGCAGGCAGGGTGGGCCCAGCTGGAATGCCCTTCCTTGCTGAGGTCCCAGCACACGGGGCAGGGAGTGACCCTGCTGCAGAGCATCCTCCAGCCCTGGTGGCCTGGCACAGCCACAGCAGGCAGTGCCCGTGTCAGGGCTGCAGGAGTTAAAGCATCACTGCTTTGCTCTGTTACCATCTCCCTGCACTCTGCAGGGGAGAACTGGGAAGAGCAAGATGTCCAAAGCTTCTGCAGTGCTGAGGAGACATGAGCTCCTCACCTGAGGGGCAGTCACAAGGCTCTGCTTCCTTGGCAGCTGCCGCTGCTGCCGGGCCCGTGGCCGGGCTCGTGGATTAGGTTTAGTTACCATCTGTCGGACAGAGAAGTGGCTTTGCCTCCTGATCTAGTTCAAGGCAGGCAAAGCTCACTGAGAGGATTGGGAGCCGGGGGCCTGCTGTTGCAGCAGCAGAGAAAATAGCTCCATTAAAGCCTCCTGACCCCGGGAGTGCAGGGAAGGACCGTGGGCCTGTGTGGAGCAGTGCTGTGGCTCCACAGGGAGCTGTGCTTGGTGTCACCCTTTGTTCCAGGGCTCCAGAGCTGTCAGCACCTGGGCACAGCCCTGCCTCGTGCGGGCACCCGGGGCTCTGCTGCCCCTCGCTGTGGCTCCTGCAGCTCTGATGCCAGGGCTCTGTGGGAATAACAATTCCAGGAAAGGCTCTGCCCATGGCTTACACGGTTCTGGTGCAAAAGGCTTCAAGTGTCATCCCAGTCTTAATCACCACGGATCATGTGTGGGCATGGCTGAGGGTGGTTGTCACTGCTTCAGTGTTTTTTTCTCTGCCTCTCAGTACTGGAGAGGCTCCAGAGAGAGCAAGTGTGTTTCCAGACATGTGTCTGCATCAGTGCTTGAGATCCCAGAGGCTCTACACAGGGGACACTGCAAACAGTAAACAGATTTGATGACTTTTCCCCTAAAATGGAGCTTCTGCTTTCCCTGCCTGTCATTTGCCATCAGCATTAGCGTGGGGTTTGGGGAGCTGTCAGAGCCACAGGAGTTATTGGAGCATGGGAACCAGGTGGTGCATCCTGGGCTGGACAATGCAGGGAGAGAGAAAAGCAGCAGAAAGGTAGAAAAATAATGAATGAGAGTAGAAAGCACCCCCTCAGCCCTGCCTGGGGGATGTGGGTGCACCCCAGTGCCCCTCAGGAGAGCTCCCCGTGGCTGCCCCACCACAGCAGGGCAGGGACCGCCCTTCTCCAGGCCTCTGTCCCCGGTGACTCTCGGACGCTTGCCCGGGCTAGAGGTGGGTTCCTCATCCTTGTGCATCACCAGGAGCCTTCCCAGTGAGCCCTTCAAATCCCCCCTGCCCTGCAGCCATGGGCAAGCACGGATTGATTTCTCTGATGAAGGGGGTTTGTGGCTCTTGGCTCTGTAGCTGAGCTAAAGCAGCAATTACTGCGAAACAAGTGTCCAGTAGATTATCTTGGAAGACTCGTTAGCAGCTAATTGCTGTTGTGCTGTTTCAGGCTCTGTTTTCCTGCAGCGCTTTGCTGTAAATACGGGGTAATCCCTTAATGAGGCCGGGATCGGGTCCCTGTGTCTGCCCGGAGCTCCGGGGCAGCAGAGGTGCCACAGCAGAGGTGTGATGGTGCCACGTGCCAGACACGGCCGGGTCCCAGCCACCAGGGATGGCAGTGCCATCCTTACCCACAGCCACCCCATGCCGAGGGACACCCTGCCAGCCCGGTGGGGTTACCTGGAGCTGCTGGAACCCAGAGTCCCTCCTGCCAGGGGGGCAGGACACCTGGGGCTGCAGGTGCAAGGGGACCAGGGCTGTAGCTGAATTTTTCCCTAAATCTCTGCGTTTTCCAGGGCTGTGTAGCTGTATCACAATAGGTTAAAAGGTGGAGCATGAAAGCAGAGAGTTCCCTCTGGAGTCAAAGTCCGTGCTTCCCTTGATCTCTGTGGGAAAGGGAAGAAGTGCACCCCTGCAGCGCTGGGTTGGTGTGCACGGGGCATGCCTGGGAAGGCCTGGGCAGCTGCCAAGGCAGTGGGTGGAGGGGAGGGGAAGAGGGTTTTGCTGAGGTTCGGAGTGCAGGCACTCAGGGAGGGAGGGAGGGAGGGAGCTGCCCCAGCCCGCTGGAAAACCTGACAGGCATCCAGTGCTCCATCAGCTCTCGGCACACACGGATGTTCCCTGTCTCTTATGGCAAGAACGGCTGAATGAGGGATATTTGGTGGCTGAAACAGAGATGTGGGCTCTCTGCTCAGTCCTTCACTTGTTGCCCGTTTTCACCTTCCTAGTGAGAGCCCCGATGAAGTGTTTGTTCCCTGTAAGGATGTGGAGATGCTCGGTGGTTTTCACATGTTTTGCAACCCACAGACGAAAGACACAAAGTCACAAAGTAGCTCTGCTTTATGTTGTGGGTTGGAGTTACCAGGAGTGCTCAGTCCTGCCTTACAGGGCTTGGTGTGGCCCCTGTGATGTGGTTGTGGATAGGTGGCTGCATCCTTCCCAAAGGACTTCTGATGCTTCCAGAATATTTCCCATGCTTAGATTTGTTTCAGGGCTGTCTTAGAGCTCCCAGAGCAGCTCATTTCAGGATCATAAATATACAAAAAACTTCGCTTGTCCAGAGCTCTGGTAGATCAAACCCAGCATTAGACAAAGCTCTAACTAACCAGCTGCTCACTGGAAATAAATATTTATGGTGTTGGGAATGGAGTGAGGAATAAACATGTGTCCCTGTTTGTTTGTGCTGCGAGGATGTGCCTCAGCTGAGCAGATGGAGCTGCTGGAACCCCACGTTCCAGGGGCAGAGCCAGGGCTGGGTCAGGCTCTGGGACCTGCAGACACCACACGGGGCTGTCAGACAGGGACATGAGAGGTCACTCAGTGTGTTAGCCTTGTTTCCCTCAGGTTTGCTTATTTCCCTGAGCAAGGTGTTGGACACAGATTGCTGTGAGTTAACCCTCACATTGCCATTCACCACCTTTGCCCAAGGAGAATTAGAAAAGGCCAAGAGTGCCAAGGATGAGTTCGAGGGTTTGAAGGAGGGAACAGCACTTTATTTCCTGGCAGGGAAGTGTCTGGAGCAGATCCTCAGGGGAACTGTGTGATGGAAGAGTCGAGAACTTGGGGCTGGGGTCCTTGGTTTCACACCATCTGTCCAGGGCCCAGCTGCTGCCCCTGTGCCGCTCTCCTCTCCCATGCCGCAGTTCCCTCCCCTGGGGGTGTGTCCCAGTGCTCCTCCACCTCAAACCTGCAGCCCTGCCCACCACTGGTGCTTTTCACCTTTGCATAAGGGCCCAGCTGGACTCTGAGCTAGTCTTTGAAATAAGCAATAATCTTATTACCTTTATCAATTCAATCCTCTTAAGGTTAAGTCAATCCTATTAATCAGGCTTGTGATTTGGAGAACCTTATTATTTCAGAGTCAATCTGCCCATCAGTCAGTTCCGATACTGGGAATGATCAGCTGCAGCCCCGGGGCTGTGACTGCCACGGGGGGGCCCTGGGTCCCCCCAGCTCCCCGGCACCCCACGAGCTCCAGCTCTGGACAGACCCCAGAGAGGCTGGGCTGGGGGAACCTTCCTGGGGTGGCCAAGTGCAGAATCCTTCCTGGATTTGGACAGGGCACGTCCTACATGGCTCGTGTTTCTTGTCAGCTCCCTTGAAGTGCTCCTGCTCCCAGCACAGCCCTGCCAGGCACCCAGCTGGCTTCATCCTCCTGCCCCCCGGGCTCAGGAGCTGTGGAGGGCCAGGCACTGCCAGTGCCACCCCCAGGCACTGGGAGCCCCTCGGGACTGGGGCTGCCAGCTCCCGCCTGCATCGGGAGGAGCACAGGCTGGTTTATGTGCAAAGTGGAGACCAGTGCAGCCTTGTGCTGTCATGCTCTGAATTTATTTATTTATGAATTGCTCTTCTTTATCAGCATATGTGCAGCTACTGGGGTCACACAGGTTCAGATCTGTCCAGTCTGAAGCAAAAAGCCTTAAAATAAACATGGGAACAAGCCTGAAGAACACTGCCACAGCCCTTAATTTTGACTGTAGACCTCTTCCTTCCCCTCTCGACTCCCATGTAATGAAATAAAGCATCTTATTTTCTTCCATTGCCAGGGGCCCTAACTGAAAACAACCCCCTGCTGATCTCTGCTGCTCAGAAACAGGGAGTTTTATTGGCTTTAGTTATTGCATTTTATTCAGGACCTTGTATGTGGGTGAGTGAGGCCCCCGGAGGGATTCCACAAGTATTTGCATTCCATTTGTGTCTTCTGAGTGCTGGCTGCTGGAGTACTTAAGGCAGAGATAGCAGGAGTGTGACCCAGTGGCTTTTCTGTGTGGAGGGAAGAAGTGAAGGTCTGGGCGATGGCCCGGGGACAGAAAGGGCAGGATGTCATGGGAAGTGACCCAGAGCCTTCCTGTGGCTCACAGAGCAGCCCAGAGCGGTCCCTGCAGAGGGACTCACCCAAGGACACTGCCTGGGGGAATTTGGACCCCTGACACATCCCAGGGCCAGGCCTTGCAGCCCAGACCTGCAGGGACAGGGAGAGCCCTGACCCCTGGGATGCTGTTGGGTATCCTGGCTCTCCCTCTTTCCCTGCTCAGTTTCAAGGCCAGATTCTGCAGTGCTGCCCTCAGCTTTGGGTGCTGTGCCATGATGGAGTTGTCTGGGACTTAAGCAGCTTTCCTTTCCACTTCGGAGACAAGGAGTCTTTCCCAGCTGTTGAGCTGCAGATGCTCCACAGGGAATAGTAACGGCAGCAGAGATTTCCAGGGGATCTTTTCTGGCTTTGTGTTGAGTCCTGCCGTGGAATCTTGCCTTGTTTTAAATTCTAGTGAATTCTGGAGTCACCCAAATTCACATTAACTCTGGATCCCACTTGGCCCTGGGTTTCCAGGACTCAGCAGCCAGTGCTCAGCTGACAAGAGGGGGAAAAGCAAACACTTGGCTAAGAGAGGCTGTAAAACTCAGTGTTCCTGAGATAATTAGTATGTTGGGAAAGTGACAGGAAAGAGAATCAAGCAAAGCCAAGGTCAGCGGCTGCTAATTAAGAATCAGCACCTTGTGTCAGCCTGAGCGGTGGCTTGGAATTGAAACGTACCCTGGGAGAGCCCTGGGAAGATAAAGGTGATAGAGTTACCCAGATAGCTGCTAACGGGATTTGAGCAGGGTTTAAAGTTTCATTCCAGCTTGGCTGATAAAAAGGGCAAAATGAGAGAAAATAGCAGAGGGAGGCGCGTGCTTTGCTTCCAGGAGGGATTTTTGCCTCTGCAGCTGCCGGAGCATTGCAGACGTAGCAGGATTTGAGGAAGGGCATCTTCTGGCTAAAGAAATAATGGAAGTGACTTTTTTTTTTTAGCCCAAAGCTCCTCCTCTGGGTTTTTTTGGAGGGTCTTGGGGAAGGTTAAGGCAGTGTGTTGGTCCCAGTCAGTGTTGTGGGAAGGTGGGAGCAGTGGATTGCTGGGCACTGCAGGGATGTCACCTCCCCTCCCCTGTGCTCTGTACCTGCCTGCCCCAGGGTTTGCCTTTGCCTGGGACAGGAGCACAGAGATGGAGGGTCTGTGGATTAAATTATTTGGGTCTCTTGGGTTCAGGGAAAGCTGTTTGTTGAACCTTGATTAAGCTTTCAGTGCAGAGATGTCCATGTGAAAAATGAAACACAGGAACTTGCCTCTGGTGCAAAGCTCCCATCCAGCCACTGGCAGGGAGTGGGAACTGATGTCCCCTCTCCCCAGTGTGGGTTGGAGCAGGCTGGACCATGGCAGCTCTGCTGTGCTTGGGGACATCAGGGACAGGACATGGGGCACTGTGTGGCAGCCTGGGGTGCTCCTGCTGCCCCCGCCAGGAACGGGCTGTGGCCATCAGGGGAAATGAAGAATTTCTTAGTGCAAGGTTATTACTAAGCAGATTATGTTGTTTTAATGGAAAGGAGTTTCAGAAGGTGCCCTTGGTTGTGGAGGTGAATGAATGTGTCATCATTTCTCTGTCGACATGGGAGGCAGTCAGAGGGTTAAATGGGTGATTTGCACTCAGGGGAGCGGTGACACCTCAGCACCTGGCACAGCGAGGAGGAGCCAGGCAGAGCTGCTGTGCCCATTAGCAGTGCAGAGAACATGGATCAGCATTAGCAGGTGCCTGGCATTGCTCCTGGATCAGGCCTGCCTGCAGCACACTGGCATCAGCAGCGTGCAGGGAGCTCCTGACCCCCTGCTCAGTGAATGCTGAAGCAGACCCTGGAGCTTGCTGTAAAATGCCTTTTTCCCCCTGGAATTTGCAGTTGAGGCCAGACTGATTCAGAGGCAGCTGTCAGGGGCTGCTCCTGCTCACCCCTTCTATTACTCTGGATCACATCCCATGGATTTGGTTGTGTGCACATCAGACCAAGGATGTGCCCAAAATGGGCGCTGTCAGTGCTGCTTACCTCCATGAACAGGGAGGAAATGGGAAGTTTGGGTATCTCAGTGCCCATCAGAGGCTGGTGTCTCAGCCATTACCTGGGCACAGCTCATGACACCGGAACATGGCCCTGGTTTGCAGCCAGTGCAGTTGGACACCAGACACAGCCACGTTCACAGGGGAGAAAAGGTTTTGCCCAGAGTGAGGCTGACATGACAGCAGCCAAAAAGTGGCACCAGTGGAGAGGCAGGTGCGGGTCTGGGGTGAGGCACTGGTGGGGTGCAAGAGTTGAGGCTGTCCAGAGGTTTATTTCTCCTCATCTCTGAGGAAATGTGTGCAGGTGGTGAGGCAGTGTGTACACACAGGATCACCTGCAGCACCCCCAGTCCTTGGGTGTCTCACCAAGGTGGGACCTGTCGGGGCTGGGCAGCTGCAGCTCTGCGGAACCAGTGTCAGTGCATGGTGACCCACCGTGGGCTTTGCTTTCCAGGATTTCTTGACTGACCTGATGATGTCTGAAGTTGATCGCTGTGGTGAGAATGAGCATCTCATTTTCAGGGAGAACACACTGGCCACCAAAGCAATCGAAGAATACCTGAAGCTGGTGGGGCAGAAATACTTACAAGATGCCTTAGGTACGTACAGAGCGTTGGCAGGTCTCACCCAGAGTTCTCCAAGCTGCGTGGTGGGGATGTCACCGAGCCCTGCTGGCCACCAGAGGCCCCAGCACTGCTGCTGGAGGGTTTTCCTGGCGGCAGGTCCCTCCCTGGACAGGGCTGTGGCTGCAGTGGCAGCTCCCTGCTGCCAGGTGAAGGTGACCGCAGAGCTGGCGCCTTCCTGTGCTTTCAGAGGAGATAACAAGTGCATGTTTGAAGTCATTCTGCTGCCTGCCAGGGCTTTTGTCTCGGCGCTGGCTGTCAGGGGATGATTGAATCTCCCCCTGCAGCCCCACCAGAGCCGCTGCCCGGCTCCTGCAGCGCTCCCCAGTCAGATGAGATCTCCCAAGCTGCAGTGATGTGCTGCTCCCAGATCATCCAGCTCTGGGAACCCTCCTGGTGGTTTTTTTTTTTTCCAAGTGCTGGCTCTGTTTATGGCTCCAAAAATACTTCTCTTGATGCAAATGAAAATAATTAGAAGCTTCTGCTTCTGGGCAGGTCAGGAAGGAATTGCTGCATGCAGGGAGCACAGCACGAGGATGGGGAGAGGCTGCCTTGGAAGCTCTGTGAGCTTCCATTGGATCCACATCTCAGGGCACGATGAGCAGAGTTTCTACTGAGGTGTTAAATTTTTCAGTATGTTGGGTTCCTGCTAGTGGATTTGTATAATTTTAGCAAGGAGCAAAGAAACATAAATACTTTATTAAGAGAATAATAATAATAATAATGAAAACCTTAAGGAAAGGGGAATAATGGAGCAAATTCAGGCAGAGAGCCCACAAGAATAGCAGAAGGAATATTATTTATTTCTGCCTTGTAATGCTTTCTGGTTGAAGGCAAGTCTGTAAGTAGATTACTCATAAAAATTCTCAAAAGCCTGGAGATTAATGATATCAGAGAATTTTGAAGTATTCCCTTTTGGGGGCTCAATGCTGCCAGGCCAGTTCCACCATGCAGGAGGAGCCTGGGGTTCCTGCTCACTGTGGGGTGCTGGTTCTGAGTGACCTTTTCCCAGGGAGATGAATCACCTGCGTGTCACAAGGTGCCCCAGGGCAGCGTGGCACTGTCCTTGGAACCATGGGGCCAGGTAAGAACAGCAGGCATCACCTGCAGGCGAGCAGAGCGGCTCCAGAGCTCCCTGGCAGAGCTGAAAATACACTGGAGAGGCTCTCCAGTATGTAATTAAAATTTGTTTTGGCAATAGGGAAGGAATGCAGATTGGAATGGGGAAAAAACAGGATGGGAAAATCCAAGACAGGAATTAGGAGCAAACCAACTGGAACTAGAAGAAAACCAAAGCAAACCTTTCTCCCAGAACATCACCCAAGCTAAACGCTGCCTCCTGGTCCCTGTTACCCTGTCCCCAGCCTCCCCAGTCCCTGCTGGGATGAAGGAATGACCCCCAAACCTGAGTGCAGGTACCCAGTACCCTGTGTGGGGTGAAAGGTGGCACAAGAGCAGAAGCTGGTGGAGCAGCTCAGTGTGAGCTCTGCAAAGATGAGGAGGAGCAGCCAGGCAGCAAAACGGAGCACAGGCAAACTCAAGGAAATATTTTAATTTCATTTTATGTGATGTTCAGCTCAAAATAAACCAAGTAAATTGTTTCTTTCCTTTAATTACCTATTTCTCCTGTGAATCACAGTGGTTTGTCAGCACCAGGGCACAGGCTGCAGTAGCAGGCCGTGCTGCCAATAATTACAGAGCCTGCCAGCATCCTCCCTCCTGGGTTATCCCCAGGGGCTGGTGCAGGGGGTCAGGGGGGTGCTGGGCAGTGCAGTCCTGCTGCAACATCCCAGAGCCACGGGGACAGCACTGCCAGCTGGGGAACAGGGATGGTGTGTGCAGGGTGTGCAGTGCTGGTCCTGAGCTCCCCAGGGACTGCCAGGCTCTCCTGGGTACTCTTGGAGACACAGAGAGCTGCCCCAGGGGCCACCACGTGCTCTTGTATCCCCCCTGCCTTGCCCCAGTGGGATGGGGTGCCAGGGAGCTGCTGGGGCCCCGGGGCTTAGGAACAGAGCTGCACTTCTCATGTCTCCAAAGCCATCACCAACTCTGTTTTACAGGGGAGTTCATCAAGGCACTGTATGAATCAGATGAAAATTGTGAGGTGGATCCCAGCAAATGTTCATCTTCAGACCTCCCCGAGCACCAGGGCAACCTGAAGATGTGCTGTGAGCTGGCCTTCTGCAAGATCATCAACTCCTACTGGTGAGTATCCCACGAGTGGCACTCCCTCCTCCTGGAGTGCTGTGCCTGCAGGAGTTGGGATCTGTCTGTGGCTCTGGCAGAGCTGTGGAGGGGGAGCTGCAGGGCTCTGCCACAGTTTGGGGTGTCTGCTCTGGGGATGTGGTGCCCTTGTTTCCAGAGGTGCTGAAGGGTCACTGGGGCACAGGGACAGGGCAGGGGAGTCAGGGAACACCAAGTGTGACCGATTCAGAGAGGTACTTCATGCCAGATGTGTACAAAATGGGCAGACGTGCGTGTCCTGGATCTTTCACCCATGGAATGAGTCAGTCTGGATGGGACTGATGGATCTACACCTCCAGGAGCATCCGGCAAAGCTCGGAAATCCTGCAGCAGGCAGGGCTGTGGCACCTGTGAGGAGCTGCCCCAGCACAGGCAGCTTTTGTTTGGGCAGATGTTCTCTGGTTGCAGAGTGCTGGAGCTGGGAGGAGGATGCTGTTCTCCCTGCTTGGCTCAGCATCCCACATTCCTCTGGATTAACCCCTCTCTCTCCCAGCCCTGGGCGGTTGCTGGGTGATGGGAGCCCTTTGCCTCCTTGGCCCAGGGCCTGGTATGCAGCTGGAGGCATTTCCGAGTTGTTTGTTCTCAGGGTAGAGGTTCTTGCAACTGGTTGGGACAGGCCCGAATATCCCAAATAGGCTGGCATGAGGCAGTGGATGCTGAGGAGGAGTGGTTGTTGGGCACAGCTGTGCTCATGGTATTCCTGCTGGGACTGGCAGCCAGGAGTCCCTGGGTCTGTGACAGCCTCTGCCTGCAGAGGTTACCTCAGATGGGAAAAAGATGGACTTGGGACTCTCTTTACTTGGAGAAATAAAAATATTTTCTTCCTGCTTTTTGCTATCATACCCAGAGCCTTTGGTCCTGATCATGAGGAAAGGAGCATTTTTGTCTCACTGCTGGATTTCCAGCCCTTCCATTTAAAATCCAGGCTTGGTTTTTATTAATGTATTTAGTAGCAACACTGTTGTTGCAAAGCATCAACAAGGGATAATACTGGAGGGAGGAGGTCTTTGATAAGGAGGATTTCTCGTTTTCTCTCCTCTCCTAGCTGTTGTGTTGAGGTCAGAAAACTCATTATAAATAATCTCCCAAGATACTGAGTGTGCCCTCCTGGAAGCCAGGGAAGGAACTGCTTCTCCTGATCCTGCTCAGGGAGAGAGCAGGGAGCGAGAGGTTCACTCAGGCTGCTGTTATCTACCACAGGTACACAAAGGGCAGGTTCTTTACAGGTATCCTAGTCCTTATCCTTGGCCAATTAATAACTCTGACTCAGGAATGGCGTTCACCTGCTCTCCCAGGAGGGATTCACCACTTCCAGTCAGCAGTGGATCATAATGGTTTGAATTAATGTCTTCCTAAAAATACCCAAAGCAGCACTCAAAGTTCACTCTAAAAATAGGCTTGAAAAGTGACCCAGGGAAAGTCAGGAATTCACAGGAAGTTTGTTCCTCTCATCCTGCCTTTCCAAGGAAGGCTGGAGCAGCTGAGCTGCTGCTCTGAGTGGTTCCCCCTCAGTCCTTTGAGCTCAGCGGTTCTTGGGGATTAATTGGGCTGTTGAGTGTTGGGATTGGCCAAGGTATCCCAACAGCCACCCATCCTGCTTTAAATAGAGCACTGGAGTGTGTGTGCTCATCTGTGGAGAGAGTCAGGGAGAGGAAAGAGGTTCACAATAACCGAAAATTGTTATAATTATGACATAATTTGGACATCTGGAAAGTTTCAGTGTAAGCAGAATTTCAGCATGTGGAAGCTCGTTACTGGGAAGTTGGGTAATGAATTACGGGCCCGTTTGTCACATAAAGCCAACGATCCAAATTCCATCCGCTGTGACACAATTCAACTTCCACGGGCTCCAGCCTGTGACGGAGCGTGCGGGTGCTGCATTTCAGGGGTCTGCTCTCCAGTCACTGCACAACCTGTCCTGATCATTCAAGCTTCAAATTGCTTAAAGAATTCTCCTGTTTCTGGGCAAATACCATGAAGTGAAAGGGTTTTGTCCAATTGTGTGGATCAAGCCAAAGACAGAAGAGAATTTATCCAGCCAAAGATGTTGGCTATTTGTAGAACTCAGGGTAAAAAAGTTCATGAGGGTGGAAGTGTGAGGGCAGCCCAGAGCAGAAGCTGAACAGGGTGGCAGCATTTTCCAGGCACTTCTGTGGAGTGTCACTGCTGTGTCAGGAGGTCAGATGGCCTGAAATGGAGCCCAACCCCCCTCACTTGCTGTTGTACCCCCACTATGGGGGAACAGCTCTGGGTGTGACACAAGGACGGTGGCTCCTGGCCAGGGCAATGGGATCTGTGTGCCAGGGACACCGAGACCAGTGGCAGCCCAGTGCCAGCCTGCTTCCGGGTGGGAGTTGCCAGCTGAATAAATAACACATGCTGGGAACAGGATAAGGTGGGAGCAGGGAGCTGGGGAGGGCCGAGCAGGAACAGGCAGCAGTTCTCCAGCGATAAGGGCTGCTGCAGTCTGCAGTGAGCGTCTGCTGGCCCCCAGGGAATTCTGGCATCCGGGAAAGGCAGGCTGAGGTCTGTGCAGCTACAAGGCTGGAGTAACTCCGGTGGGGCTCTGTGTTTGTACTAGGCACAGTGGGATTTGATCCAGGTGCTTGAACAGGAGTATTACAATTTGCATGGCCCCCCCTCCAAGCTCCAGCTGTGCCAGAGATTCCAGTGCTGCTAGTGATTCTTCAGGAGATGCTCTCCTTGCTGGCTGAGCTTCCTCCAGCTCAGAGCACCCCATGGCACAGCCACCAAGGTCCTGAAGAGCCTGTTTGTTTCATATCCCAGTCTTCCCAGTTTTGTGGGATCTCAGCATCCAGCATAAGGTCCAGTAGAAGCTGCTTCTCTCACAACTTTACAGAGCAGCTTTGCTTTCTCCCTATGTGGTTTGAGACTCCTGACACTCCAACCCTGACAGACATTGCCTGTCCTTGTGTCATTTCAGTGTCTTCCCAAGAGAGCTCAAAGAAGTTTTTGCCTCGTGGAGACAAGAGTGCAGCAACCGAGGCCGGCCGGACATCAGCGAGCGCCTGATCAGTGCCTCCCTGTTCCTGCGGTTCCTGTGCCCGGCCATCATGTCCCCGTCCCTGTTCAGCCTGCTCCAGGAGTACCCCGACGACCGCACCGCACGCACTTTGACCCTCATCGCCAAGGTCACCCAGAACCTGGCCAACTTTGCCAAGTAAGCCAGGCTGTGGGCAGGGCTGTGGGCAGGGCTGTGGGCAGGGCTGGGGAGGGAATGGAACCTCCGGGTGCGTGGGCAGAGCCACGGCGCCGGCACAGAGTCCCACACTGGCCGCTCCTCTCCTCGCTGGAAAGGACCAGTTTGCTTCCTGTTGGCTTTTTCCCCACATCTCTCTGGGACTCGTTCCCTCACTGTCAGGTCAGGGAGATCATTCAAATTTCCAAAACAGGACATGTTTTATGAGCAGGAAAACAGGCTGTTTTGACCACATGGACAAGCAGCGGGGTGGCAGTGGGGACGTTGTCCTGTGATGTCCTGCGGGTGTAGGACCAGAACCCAACCAGCAGCAGTGATGTGCTCAGCTCAGGAACTGTTCCATCCCTCCTTTGAACCCTGGGACCTTCCCTGCTATTAAAATGCAGCTGACTGAACTGGGAAGGTCTGAGAACAGGGACACCATCAATTTCTAACTAAGCCCATTGGTTTGATGGAAACAAAGCGAGAGATTTCTGAAAATCTTTCCACTGGCTGTAGCTCTGAGCTACTTATCCTGAGCTCTGATAACAAAATGATGAGCTTTCTGAAACATGAATGGACAGTTTCTGTCTAAAGCTCCTTAGATCTGGAAACTGGCTTAGTGCTCACACTCACAGTCAGGAATGCACAGACGCGCCTGCGGACACCGGCAGGAGATGAACAAGTGTGTTACACTAGATGACAGAAATTCTCTGTATTCCTGACCAATCCCTAACTAAAGGGTTTTCATATTTCCAGCACTTTGCAGGAAAGGCTCTTTAACTAAGCTGACATTAGTCAAGCTGAAGTGATCAAGCTGAGCTGTCCTGTGCATGGCACTGGGCCGAGCCTGTCCCACAGAACCACTGGCACAGCACCAACTGCTGCCAGGACAGCCCAACCACGAGGCCCTCCCTGCTGTGCTCTGAATCAGACAAAAGACTGAGGGTGGAGAGCTTGGAGGGCAGAAGGAGGTGGCAGGAAGCCTGAGGGGATGATGAGGCTGGCCCAGCTGCAGGGGTGGCTCTCCAGGCTGATCCCAGAGCAGTTGTGCTGGCATTGCTGCAGACTGCAGGATTCCTGCCCCCATCCATCACTGGGCTCCAGTCAGCTGAGGGCGATTGCTGTGACAGCATCTTGATTGCCAGTGACAGGTCCTGTTTCTGGAGGCTGTGCCCTGACCCAGCAGTCAGACACTGGGTTACCAAGAACTCCTTTGTTTATCCTGCCTTCACCTTTGTTTCTGCAGTGCAGATCCCACGCTGATGAAGGCTTAGTTGATCAGGCTGGGGTTAATATTGGTTGCATGGTTAGTGAGGTGTCCCAGGTACCTGCTCACAACCCAGGGATCCCAAAGGACTGAAAGGGTTGAGATGCCAGAGCAGGGTTCAGCTGTGTTTGTTGAAGTGCCCTTTCCGTGGACTGTACTTTTTTCCCCTGGATTTAGCTGAAATCCGTGTTGCTCTCTCAATAGGTTTGGCAGCAAAGAGGAATACATGTCCTTTATGAATCAGTTCCTGGAACACGAATGGACTAACATGCAGAGATTTCTCCTGGAGATTTCCAATCCCGAAACCATCTCAAACACAGCTGGCTTTGAGGGCTACATTGACCTGGGCCGGGAACTGTCCACATTGCACTCACTACTCTGGGAAGTCATTTCCCAACTGGAGCAGGTATCCAGGGAGTGGCAGGGACAGCTTTGGGGGCGGGAAATGATGGAGAAAATATTGTTCATGTGATTCCCTGAAGAGACTGTTCAGCAACTGGCAAAGCCCACAGTTCTTTAGCAAAAAGCACAAGAGCATGGTGGTAATTGTGCTCTCTTTTCTGCCCAGGGCACTGCCACCAGGCTGGGGCCCCTGCCCCGGATCCTGCGGGACGTCAACGCCGCTCTCAGTAACCCGGCCTGTGTGCAGGTGTCGGTCACGGCCGACCACGCCGCCTCCACGCCCAGTGCTGGCAACAGCATCTCTGCAGGGCTGCAGAAAATGGTCATTGAGAATGACTTATCTGGGTAAGAGACCAACGGGGCCTGGCCACACACCAGGGCTGTACAGAATATTCACACAGGGACAGGCAGGACAGGGCGTGGTGTGGGGTTGCCTGATCCACTGACCAGGCTCTCCCATGGCAGAACCACTGCTGGATGTGGTTCAGCTCTGACTCTGGACAGAGCAGTGGGTGGCAGTGCCAGTCTGTGGCTCCATCCTGGGCCCCTTGAGAGCCAAAACTGGGGATGTGGTCTGGGAAATCAGGAACCTGGTGGTTGTGGTCTCAGCTGTTGAGATGTGGCTGCAGAAGCAAAGTGTTCATCCTTTGAGGACTTGAGGGTCTGTTAGTGCTGACCTCGAGAGGATGGGTGGTGTTGGTAAGGGCTATGAGAGATGTACAGGATTGGCTTTGCCCATCTTTGTACAAAGTAGGGCGTGTGCTGAATTCCCTGAGATCCAAACCTGGATAGTTCTGGAACTATCCAAGCTGTCGAAATGCCTCACAAGGCATTTCAGTCTACCCTGTCCAGTTTTTACAAAACTGGGAGTTTTCACTGCTGAGCAGTGGTTCACAGACACAGTCACCTACATACTTTTTGGCCTGATTAAGCAAGGAGCTTCATTCATGGGGAGGACAAGGCTTTTGCAGATCTCTAATGTTTCTGTTGATGGAAAATGAAATGGAGCCCACACAAACAGAAAGACTGTGCAAGTAAAATAGTTTGTAAGTGGAAACTGCATAATATTTAACAATTTAATTAGGAATGAAAGGCAGCAATGGCACTGGACTTGCTCTAATCAGCTTTCATCTCTAGTGCCTCCCAGCATGAGGTGCAATTATTTAAATGCAATGCTATGGAGGATCTCTGACAATATGCTTTCCCCCCAATACTTGCTTACAATGCACCATCTTTGATCAGCAGAATATTCACATTAAGCTACTGCAAAGCTCTTTCTTCCTATCCCCAAGAAATCAATATTGCATGAATGTGCATTGCAGCAGGAGTGAGGGGATAACCTTCAGCTGCCAGGCTTTAGTTCTGCTGTGTGAGTGCTCCCTGACCTGGGAGGACTGGAGTGGACCCAGCCCCCAGGTGTGCTGTACTGTCCAAATGCTGGCCAGTGAGGATTTGGTGCAGAGCCAGGTGCAGAGCAGGGGACAGGGACTGGCATGGATACAGCCTTTGGGAGCAGGCAGGGTGACACACCCTGATCCAGAGCACAGCAGCTCCCAGGAGTGTCCCTGAGCCTCCTGACAGTGCAGGGCCCTGTGTGCACACACTGCCCTCACTCACCTGCCCCTTCCCAGGCCAGGCTGGGCCTCCACAGCACTATCCCCACTCCTCACACTGTCCCCAGCTGGGCCAGCCCTGTCCCTGCTCCTGCCGGGGCTGGGTCCTGTCCCTGTCCCCATCCCTGTCCCACACAGCTGCGCCACCCTGATTTCTGAGTGATTTCGTTTTCCTGCTCCGGTGCAGCATTCACAACTCTTCTTTTTTGTTTTGTTTTCCTCTCCTCTTCCTTATGCACTGACTTCCCCGCAGTCTGATAGATTTCACACGGTTACCATCTCCAACCCCTGAAAACAAGGACTTGTTTTTTGTCACAAGGTCTGCTGGGGCCCAGCCCTCGCCTGCCCGAAGCTCCAGTTACTCAGAGGCCAATGAGCCCGACGTGCAGATGTCTAATGGCAGCAAGAGTTTGTCCATGGTGGACTTGCAGGACAATCGGCTCTTGGACAGTGGGGCCAACGCGCCCGGCACGGCCGACTCCCTCAATGACAGTCAGTCGTCCCTGGGGCAGTTGCAGGGCGTATGGACCACACGGACTCAGCAGAACAGCGTGACGGGCATGGCCACCGTGCGCCGGGTGGGGCAGACCCCCACCACGCCGAGCGGCGAGAGCGCGCCGGGCCGGCCCCAGCTGCTGGCGCCGCTGTCCTTCCAGAACCCCGTGTACCAGATGGCCGCCGGGCTGCCGCTGTCCCCCCGCGGCCTGGGCGACTCCGGCTCCGAGTGCCACAGCTCGCTCAGCTCCCACAGCAACAGCGAGGAGCTGACGGGCAACAAGCACGGCTTCGCCGGCCCCGCCGCCGGCGAGGACTTCTCGCGCCGGCCGGGGGAGCTGGCCCGGCGGCAGCTGTCGCTGACCGAGAAGGGCGGCCAGCCCACCATGCCGCGGCAGAACAGCGCGGGGCCGCAGCGCCGCATCGACCAGCCGCCCCCGCCGCCCCCGCCCGTCACCCGCGGCCGCACGCCGCCCTCCCTGCTCAACACGGTGCAGTACCAGCGACCCTCCAGCGGCAGCATGATGTCTTCATCGCCCGACTGGCCCGGCAGCGGGGCGCGGCTCCGGCAGCAGTCCTCCTCCTCCAAGGGTGACAGCCCCGAGATGAAGCAGCGCACGATGCACAAACAGGTGAGTTCGGGCTGTCCAGGCCCTGGCACTGAAGGGGCCAGGTGGGGTTAGCTCGTGGGATTGCTGCTGTGGGAGGGGATGTGGCTCCGAGCTGACACATCAGTGCCAACCCCATAGCGGCAATATCGCATGTGGGGATGGATGTACCTCGGCTCTGGCACCTCTGGCCTGGGACAGAGGCCCTCCAGGGACAGAAGCCCAGAGCAGCTCCCGGTGTCCCCCGTCACGTGGCACACTGGAATGTGACGGCGGTAGGTGGCAGAGGCTCGAGGGCAATGGCAGCCGTGCCACTGTCCTGCGCTACCATCTTGTCACTGCTTTGCCTCTCCATGCCCAGGCGCTCATCCCATGCCATAGTCAACCCCGCACCATGTCCCAGGCTTGGAACAGACCCTGATCTGTCACTAAGAGCCTCCCTGCTGCTGCTCCCGTCCCAGCGGGGCTGCGGTGCTCCTGGACATTCCTGTTTGCTCTGTGAGACCCTCCCGTAAGGAGCCGAGAGCGACGTTCCTGCTGTGCAGAGCTCTGCAGTGATCCTGCTCCCAGACCACGTGCTGAGCCACACAGAATTCCATTCCACTGTCCGTGGATATAGAAATGGAAGGCAGTAGGTCACAGGCCTAGGGCTCATTTATTCACTCTACATTTCAAAACCAGCCCTACAGAACAGTACCACAGTAGGATCTCTGTGCCTAAAGGAAGAGTTGTAAAAGAAAAGCAAACACAGAGACTGGACAACCAGCAAGAGCCCTCTGCACTCAGACCCTGAGCTAGCTCAGGCCTTTCTCCAGCACTCGGCGTTGCTGTGTCTGCCTCTCCTGCACAGGGCAGCTGGAGCCTGGTCAGTGCTGTTGCTCGTGCTCCCATGCAGGGCTGCTCCGTGATTCCGGTATCGATCCGTAAGTGCTGGCATTGGCAGCACCGTGCAGCAGCCTTTGTGTAACACAATCGATGCTCGTTAGGGACAGAGGGCACAGAGCTGTGCAAGGAGCACAGGCCTGCTTGGAGCAGGGTTTCTTCCAAAAGACAAGGATTCTCAGGTGGTCATCAGAAAGCTCTGGCCAGGTTCTCTTCGCAGAAGATCCCTCCATGTGGTCCTCTCCAAGTTTCTCTTCAGACCTGAAGTCTCAGAATGCCTCTCCCACCCTCACTCTGCACATTTTATTTGCGTGTTGGCAGCATGAGGATTTGTAGCAAGCAATGTTCCTGAGCCAAGTCTGATGCTTTGGATTCATAATTCTGGAGGTAGAAGACCAGACTGGAATATTGCATGGAAAAGCTCCTGACCACAGTGAGGAGATTAAACCAGTCCCCACTCCTTCTGACATAGAACCTCCTGTTCTGTTGCCTGATAGTGACTGGGTTTCTCTATCCAGAGGTTGGAATGAAGGAGAATGTTTCTGACATTCCTGATTTGTTAACTTGAATTCCCAAGTAATTAACTTGAATGACCAAGTCATCCAGATCCCATGTGTTCATCTGTTTACTGCAGCTTATAACAAGGCAGGATGGAGGTGAAATAGCTGCAGAGTGACTTCCTTGTAATGTGGTTGGAAAATATTTAGGCAGTGCCACTGGCAGTCCCTGCCCAGGCCAGGACTGAAGGGCAGCAGACGTGACTGTAGCTCACTGACCATGGAACATCACTGTTGTGATACTGAGCATTTAGACCTCTTCAGCATCCTTAGTGTAGCCTCAGCTGAAAAGGAACTTTTCTTCTCCAAGAAGGCACCTGCATGGTCATAAGGAGCATTTCAGTTTTCAGATCTTGTTTTATGGAATCCATGGAAGCAAAGATGGCTCATAACAAGATTAAGATTTGCAAGAACTCTGCTCATGGAGTGAATAAACCACACCCAGCCACTCTGCTCACCTGCAGCTCAGCGCCTTCACAGGTCACATCCTTGTGAAGGGACAGGATCTGCCAGACATCAGGGCCATGACTTGGAGCAGGCTCCCACTGCTTGACCCAAAGTAATGTGCAGCTGCAGAACAGGAGTTGTTCCTGCTCCAGCCCCAGCTGCTCTGGTAGCTCAGCCTTGGCTCGTTGCTGTGTGAGCAGCATGGAAGAGGCTCTGCTTGGAAGGAAACTCTCTCCCTCCAGCTTCATGACCATTTGTGCTACAGGTTTTTCTTTTGTCATGGTTGTATCATTGTTTCATTGTAGGCCCCTTCTCCTGTGAACCCCAATGCCCTGGACCGCACTGCTGCTTGGCTTTTGAATATGAACATGCAGTTTTTAGAAGATGAAAGCATTGACCCAGATTCCAAGCACAGGGATAAGCTCAGGAATAAGGACGAGCTCAGCCAAGCAGAAAAGGTAAAACCTGATTGGATTGAAACAAGTTTCTGAATAGAGAGAGGATTTCCTTGAATGTCATTCCCTGAGCACCCTGGGGAGAAGGTGGGCTGTGTGCAGATCCCTGCCCAGGAGAGAGGGGCCAGGTTGCTCCCTGTCCTACTCAGCATCACAGGGAACTTGTGGGGAACATTTGGGAGGTTTTCACACAGACTGGAATCACCTTCTGATGAAAGTAAGTAAGAAAGACAGGAGCCAGGAATCAAGTGTTGATGCTGCCCTGAAACAAGCTCTGCAGCCAGACAGTGCCTCTTACTCTCCCCATTCCAACTCACCCAGCTGTTAGGAGGAAAGCTTAGAAAGTGGATTAAGCACACTGCCTCACAACAGGGACATGGAGCAGGAAGCAGCCTCCATGTCAAAAAGCTGTTCACAGACTTAAAAGTTAAGTCCAAATTTTGGTCTCAGAGACAGCACTGGTGCCTGGGGTGATTCTGTGGCATTTCCATGAGTTTATGGCAGCATCACACAGATCAGGGCCTGGCTAGTCAGGGGTCTGCCAGGAATCCAAGTGCAGAGCATTTAGTCTGAGCCCCTGGGCCCACAGAGGCCCTGTGCCTCTGGAGCAGAGGGGTGCTGCTCCCTTCCCCTCCTTCCTGAGAGAGTCTGGGGTGGGGGCAACTGGAAAGAGACAAAGTAGGCATGGCTAGGGTGAAAAATAAGGATAAAAATGAGGATCCAGCAGTCAGAAACTGGGAAAATCCCATCTTTGCTGATTGCTGCTTCTGCAAGATACTTTCCCAGTTCTGCCAGGATTGTGGCACTTGAGCACAAACAGTATTTGGGATGTTTCCTCAATGTGCCTCTCTTCTGTCACACCAGCCCTGCAGGCATCACCCTTCCCTAAGCCCCTGTCCTGTTTCCCAGCACAGACATGTTTCTGGTTTTGTTCCAATAGTCTTCCTGGTCTCATTGTGCTGTGCTGTGTCATTTGGGGATTGTCACCTATTAAATCCAAGGAAAATGCCAAGGGCAGGTGTCATAGGAGCTGTGAGGTACAAGGCAGCAGCTCCCAGCTGCCCCAGGAAGATCAGGGCAGTTCTGTGGGTTCAGCCCATCCTGACTGGGTGCAGGGCAGGCAATGATGGGGTTACAAGCTCTGATGGCACTGCTGCATCCCAGTGCCTGCCCCAAGCCCAGCGAGAGCTCTGGCCCAGGCTGTCTCATTGCCATGCAGCATCTCTCCTTACTCTGCTGTCCCATCAGTCACTGACATTCAAGATCACCATTAGCATAACCTCTCTCCCCATTACTGTAAGACCTGAATGGTAACTGAGAATGAGACAGGTGTTCTAGAGACAGGAGCGACTCCTTCGGGCTCTGAGGCCTCTCCTGCTCTCCTCTGAGCTCACTTATGCTGCTCCTATTTTAAGGCTAGGGTAGGTATTTAATCTTTCCTGTTCAAGCAACTCCCTGCTGTCCGACTTTAGTGCTTCTGTGCAGCTGTATGGGTGCTTTGTTCCCTCATTGCTTCAGGTTCCATGTGCAAACCGTGTTGTTCCTGTGCTGCAGTAAGTGCTTTGCTAAAGGAAAATCACCTCTCTCCAGTACTTTGGCAGTTCAGGAGGACCATCAGCTTCCAAAGTTTTCAATCCTTTGCTGTCAGTGGAGCGCTGGCCAGTCCCCAGCAGCAGCCTGGCTGCCCTCCCCTGTCCCTAGAGCTGGTCTGGGGTCACACAGTCCAGGAGGACTCTCAGACCTGGGACATGACCCAACCCATCACTGCAGTGCCTACCCAGGTATGATGGCCAAAGGGGAAAGGCCAAGCCAAGACACAACAGAGTGCACTTCTCTCAGTTCATTAATACCACTTGTAGCTTTAACAGCCTTCATGACTCAGATGGAAGCCTTTTTCCCATATCTGACTCTTTAAAAGCAGCTTGCCACATTATCAGCTGCACGTTAATTATTCTAAAGTTATTCCAGTTGAGATGCTTTTTTAAAAGACTGTCCAAACTGAAATTGAAGCAGTTTTCTTGTGCACACGCTCACTGGATTTTCCTTTAGCAAAGCAAGTTTACTGAATGCTATGCTGCCACAATAGCTGAACCCAGTTTTACCAAGTTCAAAAGCTCTTAATTTTTTTAACTGCTTTATGTGATTCTGCTGCTGATTTACAGCTTTACCTAAATGAACAATACAAGTGTGGGGTCTCGGCTTCATGCAGCAGCTCTTCTTGGACTGAACCCTGGTTTGAGATCTGAGTTAAATGCTGGGCCCCAAAAGGCAGGAGTGCTCTGTGCCCTGCTCAGCCAGCACGGTGCCCTCAGCTGGATGAAGGGTGATGAGCCAGCAGTGTCCTGCGTTTGTCACTGCAGCTCGTGCTTGGCGCCCAGCCTGCCCAAAGCCCCCCCGTTTATTGCTGCAGACCGAAGAGCTCCTGCGTGAACCCCAAATCCCACGGCTGCAGCCTCTCCTGCCTGTGCGAGCCCCGCGCTGTCAGTGTGAGAAGCTGCCCGCCGCCTTTGCCCTTGGCCCGCTCTAACCTGCATTTCCCCTGTGAAATGCCAGACTCTGCTAACAGCCCACTCTCTGCACTGCCAGCGACCTGCCCGCCCCGCGGACCCCGCATCGCTCCTGGCGCCGCGGAGAAGACGGAAGAGGAGGTGTCGGCGAGCGGGGGTGTCTGATACGGGTTTGCAGCTATAGTCTGATACAAGGAGAGGGGCGTGAGCGGGTTTGGGGGAAACCCTGGCAAGGGCAAACCCTACGAGGTAACGCCGCATGTGTTTTCTCCTCCTGTGTCCGTCCCTGCGCCCTCAGTACCAGCAGGACCTGGTGGTGCTGCAGGACAAGCTCCGCATCTCCAACAAGAAGCTGGAGGAGTATGAGACTCGCTTCAAATGCCAGGAGGAGACCACGCAGAAGCTGGTGCTGGAGTACCAGGCCAGGCTGGAGGAGAGCGAGGAGCGGCTCCGGAGGCAGCAGGAGGATAAGGAGATCCAGATGAAGGGCATCATCAGCAGGTACAGGGAGATGGGAGTGCTGGGGATGGCAGTAAGGCAGGGCAGCCTGGCTGGCATTAGAGCTCACCCCTTCTCAGGGGAATTGGGATTCTTTAGAGGTGCAGGCAGGTTTCACATATAGGTTTTCCCTTCAGTTTTACCTGGGACAAGGAAAACCCCAATGTTTTCTTGATGCACAAGGGCAGAACTTCAGCGGGGGAGAGCTTGGAGGCTCTGGCACACTTGTTCTGTTCATATAGCTATGGATCTCATCATCATTCCTACTTGTAACTCTAAATCCCTTTCTCCCACCCAGCGGAAAGTGGTGTTTACATTTGTCCAGGACTGTTTCAGTGCAGCTGGTTTACCTGAGCCAAGCCCACTTTGTGCTTTCAGTCTGCCCTCACCTCTGGGTCAGCCTTCACTGTGCTGTGTCACTTCAGCTTTGGGGCACTCCACTATAGAGAGCTCCAGAGGAACAGTAAGAGCCAAGAAAAAAAGCTTAGTTTGTGGGTAAGAGGAGGCAGAGTGTGAGGGTAATACCTGGGCTTAGCAGAGCCCAGCCAATGTAATTTTTTCTTGTGTGCACGGCTCCCAGACTGATGTCGGTTGAGGAGGAGTTAAAGAAGGACCATGCTGAAATGCAGGCTGCTGTGGATTCCAAGCAGAAGATTATTGATGCACAGGTGAGTGCCCCGTGCAAAGGCTGCTGCAGTTTTCAGGGTGGGCTCCCCCCTGCAGCAGTCCCAGCTCACAGTGAGACCATGTGAGTCACTCAGCACCAAGCTGCAGGCAGGGACAGGGCAGCTGCACAGGACACAGTGACTGTCACAGCTGTTTGGAGCCTTGCAGCATGGCACAGAGGGCATGGGGTGGCAGTCTGGGGAGGGATTGTGCCCACAACTCAGGCAGTGAGAGGATCAGATCCCCTGGAGCATTGCTTGGTGCTTCATGTCCCAGTAATGCCTGGATCATCAGAACAGGACCTGGTCACAAGAACACACAGCCTGCCCACAGCCAAACCAACATGTTTTTTCAGCCTTTTGGTTGTTATTTGCAGGATTGGGAAGCTCAGTTACTGCAGTCAATTACAGTGGAAGAGGGGCATCACATGAGGGATGCAAAACACTGTGCACTGGATGTGTTCATAGAGACTTTCAGAGTTAGACATAAGCAACTGCTGTGCCCCTGAGCTGGTTCTGTTCCTCTGCTCATGGCAGTCACAGGAGGATGACACTTGTTCAGTGTCACAAAGAACAAGAGTGGTAGAATCAGGCTGCAACATGGAAGCTCTTACTCCCATCCTTACAATGCTGTAATCGGTGAGAGCTGCCATCAAAGACAGCCTGGGAGGCTACAAGTAATTTAAACTATTAATTTACACTAATTAAACACTGACAGGAATAACTATCTTGGGAGAGTTTGGGTTTAGAAATGGAATCCTACCATCTTTGTAACAGCTGAGTTAGAACAAACAGTACAGTGTATAACTGAATAATTAGAGCAACTGTGTTACCTCCATTTTCATCAGGATCCTAAAATAAATGTAGCTCACATTGCACAGGCAGGGGATATTTGTAGCCCTGCAGATTTCAAAAAGTGCTGTGTAGCACTTAAAAACATCCACCTAAAAATACCAAAGAGAAAGATCCTGGTCCAAAAGGCCTCTGGGTCACTGTTGTGTGAAATATATATTCCCTCTAGCCAGCCCCCAGGCTCTAGCTAGCTCAGTTTCTCAGGGCGTTTAGGGAGATATATTTTATAGAGACAGAATAAAGATTCCAAAAGGGTGGCTCTCACCCCTCAGCTTCAGTCCGTGCTTTATTTTCCATGTGGAAAATTTTATTTTTCCAAGGACGCGAGGAGAGAGAGCAAACAGGAAGGGACATGGGTTTATCTAGTTTAGGGCCAAGGAAAGATATTGGCCCTGAGCCAGTAGGGTCAGGAGTAGATAAGATAGGGAGGAAGGGTCCAACTACATGGCACAGGCTTCAGGGGGACTCTGAGTGGAAAACCATTTCTCAGAGGAATACAACAGTTGTGGGTGACATCCCAGAGGGACAGCGCTCGTGCCTTTCCACTGACTGTGCCCTCTGCCCGTTTGCTTGCAGGAGAAACGCATTGCTTCCCTGGATGCTGCCAACGCACGGCTAATGAGTGCCCTTACTCAGCTGAAAGAGAGGTACAGCATGCAGACACGTAATGGGATCTCCCCCACAAACCCAACTAAATTGCAGATTACAGAGAATGGAGAATTCAGAAACAGCAGTAATTGTTAACGCGCGGAGGGCGCTGCCGCAGGACAGGCCTGGCCGGAGGGACCGTGCACAGCGGGCGTGAGCCGCGGCTTCAGAGAACGGCTGCTCCCCGAGCACCAGCTCCTTACTGCGGACGGCGCCGACTGACCCTGCTGGGAGATGTCCTGCCAGCACTTTGAGGGACGGGAATGTCGAGTGTGAGATGAGTGGCATAAGGAAATAACATATATTTGAGAATCGCTGTCACTGTTGGATTTGAATCAGTGTTTAATGTTTAAACAAAAGTAACCTTTTCCTTCTAAACTGCCCAAAGGATATGCCTCACCCCTCCCAGCAAGGAGTAACGTCCTTGTCATTGCAGTAAGCGAAATAAAGGGAGCTGGGCAGAGCCTGCAGCAGGCAGGGGCCCAGTAAGTCCAGTTCAAGTGTGCTGCTGGATGTAGCGTCCGAGGGACGGCAGCGAAGCCTGGCCCGCTTCTCCTGTGACTCCCCCTGGAGCACAGCCCTCCCAAAGTGAACCCCAGCCGAGCCCACCATCCTTCCTGGTGGCTTTTGTGAGGCCACTGACTTTTACAGCGTCCACAGGGCATTTATGCAGCTAATTAGTGTTTAATTAACTCCGCCCATACAGGGAGCACAGTGCAGATGGAAGGTCAGGGCGGTGTGGTGGCCAAAGGGGTGCTGTGTGGGGAACCCCACTGGCAGGGGGGCAGCACTGGTGCTGCTGGGGGTCCCTGGGTAGCCCAGGGGCACAGAGCAAGGCCAAGGCTCTGGCACAGGAGTGGAGGGAGGAGCTGGCACCTGGTGAATGGCAACTCGATTCCTCAGCTTCTGCTCTCTTACAAATAAAGGGGAAGAGTTTTGTAAGCAATAGCCCCAGGCACTGTCCCACGCACACTTCCTGCCACAGAATAAAGTGAATGTTGCCTGAGCTTGGTCCCTGAGCTGTGATTGAGGGACAGGGGCTGGATTTGCTGCTGTCTGTTGTGGTAGAGGGGGAGTGAGGGGCTACGTGGAGTGGCAGCTTCCTGCTTGATCAAGGGTTCATTGTGGGGATGGAATGCTCTGTGCTGAGAGTTTTACTATTTCTGGGGAGAAAAGCAGACAAAGAAACAAGAAAAAGCCCTGAAGAACCATGAAGATCGGTAATTGTATTTCTTTTCTTTCACAGTATGCATTAGAAAAAAAAAGATCCCATTTTCTGGAATACTGTCCTCTTTAAATTGGGAATGAGCACTGCATGGAAATTAACCGGCTTGAAGAATGTAAAACATGGTCATAAGGGAGTAACCACCAAGAACAGCAGCCACCACCGAAAGGCCCCTTGTCAGGAGCACTGTGCAGGCATAAGCCAGGATTAGACTTTCCCAGCGCCGAAACGCGCAGCTTCGGCACAGACACGCTGTGCTCAGCCGGGGGGGCGCCCCTTCACGGGGGTCGTGCCGCTGACCTGCCACCACGCTGTGTTTGTGGGTTTGTGGGTCTGGCAGTTAGTCCTTCACGAGTCCCACTCTCAGAGCAGGTCCCTCGTACCGAGAGCCAGAGGTTTCTCTGAGATACGGATGACAGTGTACAGTGTACAGGACATCTGCCTATGCTCCCTCTAAAGGTTAACACACTGCTCAACGCCTGTCCTAGCTCCTCCTGCCATGTGTAAATGTACAGCCCAAGGGACTAGGACGTTCCCTGAGCTCTGCTCTGCTTAGGTACCGTCTCCAGCCTCACACTTCCCAGGCTGCTTGAGCAGGACACTTTGCCAGTAAGCTCTGCATTGCCGTGCTGCCCCACAGCCGTAAGGCTCCTTAACAGCATTCTTCCTCATGCAATCGTTTGCAAAATTAAAGATGCTCTTTTTCCTACACGTTTTTCTGGTCCCTGGAAGCCCTGGGCCAAGCCCAGGAGGAGCGAACGTGTTGCACTGAGGTCTCCACACCCCGCCAACACCTGCCGAGGGGTGCAGCACACAGCAGACCCCAAACGGAGCTCCTCAGAGCAATGTCATAACTCAGTACTTATGGCAAGTACAGTCACCTTTGAATTTTGGAGACTAGCACAGATGGCTTTGAAGAACCTCACAAATCTGACAAGGTTACAACTGGAGAAAGACCCAGACAGGTTAGGAATATACAGGGTACTGTGAACCGTTGGGTACGTAGATTTATACCTGCCACTGTCTCAGAGTCAAATACACGATAAGAACCCTGCAAAAAAGACTATTTTAAATGCTTTTGCCCTAAGATGCCTGTTTAGAGCTGATTGTTTTGAATTCTAAGTATTTGTGTTGCAAGAGACTGGAGTTTTTCAAGACAGAAGTGACATAGAGGAATGGAAACGCTAACAGGGCACGGGGTGGGCGCCCCACCAGCGACGTTTCCATTCATACATGGAAGTAATTTTGGGATGCAGTCAGTGCTCTCCGTAAGAGCTGGAAAAAGAAACACCCACAAACCAATTGTTTAGTGCTGAAGCTAAGCACAGTACATCTTAATCTTCTCCTCAACCACCAGCCAAGGCACTGCTCCCCCCCACCCTGATCTGTCACAAACTCCTGGTTACCCTCAAACTTGCAAATTACTGAACACATTGTTCTGCTGAAATAGCAGGAATGCTAAAATCCTTCCACAGCCAGTTATTAAAATCTTAAAAGTTCCAGTGCCAACACCTTCTGGAGTTGTTGCTTAGTTTCCCGAGCCAGTACAAAAAGAAATTTAAATCAGAATGAAGTCTCATTACAGTAGAGAATCCCCCCTGTTTTTCCCTGTTTCCTTTCCCTGCAACTGTCAACAACTGGACCTAACCGTGACCCTCCCCTAAAAAGGTTTGGGGGCAGGTGTTGAGGTCCAGGCTCAGTTCTGTTCCTTCAGTTTGTGTTTCTGTTATTTATAAGCTGTACATTTCTCTGTGTGCGTGTGTGTGTGAGTGCGGGAGCCCCTGTGTTCCCTGCCACGGCCTCGGAGCTGGTCCCTGGCATAGCAATACCTGGATCCCGAGAGGTGCTGCAGCACCAGAGCAAACAAACCACCACTGTCCCCAAGGTTCTGTCATTGGCTCCATTTCCTTTCTGGTTCTTGCGCTTTCTACAGTAAGAGGCTGTTCTAGTGCAAACTCGTCAAAGTGTAAACAAAGCAAAAAACACTCCAATTTTTATCTTAATACAAGTCTTAATATTTTTTTGTAAATGTTCTCAGTGTTTACTGTACCGTATCTATCTCACTAACAGTTGTATATAGTAACTTACTTCTGGTGCTGCTTATTTGGTCGGGATTTGGCTGTAGCTCACTGCTGTGTTGGAGAGGTGGGCTCGGGCTGCCAAATCCGGATCCAGACCCACGTTCTGATTCCAGCCTCCTCCCTTGGAGATGTGAGGGAAGAGAGCAAACCCATGGATCCAGATTTGTGGTGGGCCCACCTCAAAGATTCTGTTTTAAGAGTTTTGATTTGGGGTTTTGTTAAACTGTAGTGAACGCTCCTGAAAAAATGAGCGGTTTTGTGTGAAGGGGGATGAAATAGACTGACCAGTATCCCAAGGTCTCTGTGGGCTGTAAATATCATCATTTTGGACAGGGATTATGGCTTCAGTGCCAAAAGATGGGAGGGACCCCAGTCCTTCCCCATGCCATCTAGTACTACAGTGTAGTCACCAGCCCCTTTTGCACCAGTTTAAGCAAATCCTGCCGCCATCCAAAGAGTCCGGTGTCACTTTGCATTGTCATTTGAGTCTGGTTGGTTTTGTTTTCTGCTTTTGCAGCTGTAAAGCACTGATTGCACTGTGAGAACACGTGGAACCTTCTGATCTGGGAGCCAGTCCCAGGGGTTGCTGCAAGGTTGCAGGACACAGGTTCTGCTACCATGAATATTCCTAAAGGGCAAAGGCACTTGCTGGACCTCAGTGAGGTATCACAGACTCTCCTAGGAAAGCAATCAGCAAGGAATCAATGATTCCCAAAGTTTAGATAGCTCATGGGCTTTTTCCTGTTCCTAATATCCACACCCAGATGCAATAGAAAATATGCTGAGGTCTATTCTGCGATGGACAAGGAGAGGATTTTCAGTCACAGATGGCAGATGCATTGAGGTGTTCAGCCAGGAGAGCCACAGGCTGTGGCCCAGGGGTCTGATCTGAAAGGGGCTCATTTCCCCCAGCAATCCCAGGGCAGGGGGAGCAGCCCAGGGGTGAGGCCTTTCTGACAGCAGCCTGTGACCAGGGGGTCCAGCAGCTCCACCACGGTCCCTGCCCTGTCCTTCACACAGCCTGGCCTGGAGAGCACAAAGCAAAGTCCAAAGGGAACACCTGTGACACTGCCCTGGGTGGACACTCCGTCCTTCCCACCTGCAGTGACTGCTGGGGTCACCTCCTCCCAGAGGTTTGTGTTCAAAGCAATCCAGGCCTCCAGGACTGGGACCTGGTGGGGGGCAGAGCCACAGCCCCATGGCCACCAGGAGCTCCCTTCAGTGGCCACTCCCTGCCCATCCCCAGCCGGTCTCGGAGCCTCAGGGCTGTTTCAGAGACTGCTCAGACAGTGGCAACTGCCCTGCTCTGACCCCGCACAGAGAACTGCTGCCTTTTCCTTCTCCCTGGGGAAGATCACACGTGGGGGGGTGGGAGGACAACAGCAGCATGAGAACATGCAGCTCATGGGCTTTCCAAACCAAATCCAATCCTGAGGGCGTTGCACAACATCCAGAAACAACCACGCTTTGGAAAAGGGTGTCACGTTCAAGCATTGACTTTCACAGATCACCTGAGCTGTGACATTGCTGTAAATGCCATGTGGCTCTGCATCAGCTACCAGTACCCCAGAGTGCAGCCTCCATGTTCACATATTCCTTTATCATGCATCACTGTGTCTTAAGATATACCTCTCTCTGTATATCTGCTTAGGCTGATACTTGTTCCTGATAAGCAGTCGCTATGTTTTATATCCTCTTATAAAGAAAAAAAAAATCTTTTTTTGTAAGTATGTTTAAAAAACAAAAAAGCAAAGTGGAAGTGTTTGCTGAATCTCCTTCAGCTCCTTTTAAACTATGTAATAATGTACAGAGAAAGTTGTTGGTGTTCAAAGAAATGATGTGGCTGTGCAATTTATGTACATTTGCAATTAGAAATATTAAAGATTTATTTAGATATTTTACATAAGTGCTCCAGCATCTCTACTCAGTCATTTCTAGCTTTTAGAGCATCCTGGCACACGCCACATGCACACACAGACCTGTCTTATCTGCCTCCCCAAAGAGACGACTGAAATTTACTCCCAGTAGTATTTTAGCCCTGACCTGGCTCCACCACTTTCCCTTCACATGCTCGGGAGGTCTGACAGCCAGCCCTGCTCCTGTCCTCACCAGTCCTTACAAACCACACTTCTGCCTCCAGTAAAAGTAGCAGAAAACTTGGAGGAAAGTCATTAAAACCCTGGGCAGCATCAGCACCTCTGCCTCATTAACATCATCATAATTAGCTCCTCCGGGAGAGGTGGAAGACAGGCTGGCTGCATCGAAATGAGTCGGGATGTGGAGAGCACCTGTGGCTATTCCTGTGCTCAGCAGCGCCGGAGCGGGGCTGGGCACTGGGCTCCGCCCAGCCGGGACAACAACCCTCCTGTTCCTGTCAGGAACCGGCACCTGCCCAGGGAGGGAAGGCAAAATACACCCAGGCCAAAATCCTCTCAGGGCTCTGCCATCCCCCTCAACATCGTTGATTTTGAAGGTTGAGAGAAAGAAAAATGCAGCCCTGGAAACACAGAGCACCTCAGAAAATGCTGCGAGGAGGGATTAGTCAAAACCACCTTGAGTTGAATACAACCTCCTTAGTGGCTGTTGGGCTTCATTAGAGCAGAGCTGAATTCTGAGCCGAAAACACCCAGAGCGTCTCCGTGCACTTGACAGCTCTCAGCATCTGCGGCTCGGCAGCCCGGCTGCAGCCGCTCCCAGTGGGCCCTGGCAGACGGGCAGGGCTGGGAGAAGTGAGACTCGGAATTGCAGATCAGCAGCCAGAACAGCCGCGGGAATACGGGGCTGGGAGGCTGGGGAGTGCAGATGTGTTTGCTTGAGGTTTTTAATCTGGAGAGGCATTTTAGCACAAGACTCATCAGCAATAATGATGTTCCAGTAATTGCACCCTTACAAGTACAGGGTTTGTTCTGAGTTCAGTAAGTGAGAGTCACTGGCCCGTGAGCTGCTCCTGGTCCCAGCACAGCCCAGTGAGCACCTCCAGCAAGGCTGAGGTGGTGCAGCCATGGTCCTGATCCATTGTCCTGGCAAAGCAGAGTCCCACAGCAGCAACTGGCAGCTGGGAGACATCAGAACTGGGCATCTTCAGAACAGGCAAATGCAAGAATCCTGCCCACCACAACTGAGGACAAGGCAGCAGCCAGAACAGTGGCCACTGAAAACTGAGGAAGTGACAGCATTAAGCCAATACTTGCCAAGCTGGACCCTTAAGAGCACAGAGGAGCCTGTTTGTTTCAGTGGGAGGGAGGCAGGGAGGTGCAGAGATGAGGCTCATTCCTAGGGAGGGAAGGGACAGAACAGCTTGTGTCCGTTCCTCCAATAACAGTCTCTAATCTGCTCCTGACAAGCCTTTTTCCCTCACAGCTTCCCAAGCCCTTCACAAGCAGTCAGCTCCCACTCCACTGCAGTGGGTGAACGTCAGCATCCTTATTTTTACAACAGGAATGTGCAGTAGGAGCACAACTTTCCCAAGGCCTCCCAAAAGCTACAAAAGCCAAACAGCTGATTTTCCTCCCCCTGCCCCCACCTTGTGCGTGCAGCCATCCCACGCACGGCAGCCCAGGCTCCTGAGCAAACATCCTCTGGAGAAGTAATTCAAAGGCAGGCAGTAAACAAACCTCCAAAGCCTTGGCCCCAGAGACGGGAGCGCAGCCGCTCCCTGCCAGAGTCAATAATAACAGGGGAGCAGAAAGGAAGGAGCTGGAAGAACAAGAGTCATTAGTGGAAACTTGTTGTTTGTGCTAATTAGATCATTATCTGGAAACTGCTATTGATGTTGCTATTTTAGCTCCTGCTGCTGTTCACAACTTTATTTTGTCCATGTCTATTGACTGCCCACACTCTTCTACATCCTGCAGCAAGGGCCTGTGGTGCCGCCCACAGCCAGACCAGGATGGGGATGGTTTGTGTCCCATGCCAGGCAGCACCTCCTTCCTCACCGTCACCTGAGACACTCAGAAAAAGTATTTTCCAGCTTGTTAAAATGTGCCCTGTGCTATTATTGATCTTAGACAGACCGTGGATCGTGTTACTTAGTTATTAAATAAGGTGAGAGGAAGAGAGAGAAGGACTTAGACACATGTAGGATTTCTGCCATTTTGCACCTGACAGGCAGCACAGCCCTCAACACATAAATAATATTGATGCAGGCCCTTGTACATGATCAGATTGGTGGTATGAGACATAATTGAATAACCTTTACCATTTGATTTTTGTGCTACATTATCAAGGAGTGAAGCCTGAATAACAGAGCTCCCAAGCTGATTGACTATGATTTATTACAGTCACTAACTACTCTTCCTCCTGGAAGCCACAGTCCCTCCTCACCCTCTGAGCAAGGAGAGCCATGTGCTGGGGGACCTGGGCTGATGGGAGGACAAACATGAGACTCAAGACTCAGCACACCACAAATCAGGGAGCTGGGTTTGCCTCCAAAACTTACATTCTCCCTTTCTCCTGCTTGTTCACCAGTGTATTTGAACCTGACCTGCAGAAGGGCTTTTGTATTCCCACTGAGGAGGCAAAGAAAGAGGGAAAATTGCATCACATCACCTTAACAAGCTTTCAATTTTGTCTTTTACTGCAATTTCGTACCACTTTTACACTACACCTGCAGTAAATTCACCGATGACACGAGTGAACTTAATTCTGCCATCAGAACTGCAGAAAACATTTGTCTCCCACAGAGGCAGTTGGGGCAAGGGACAGGGTGTGAGGACACTGCCCCCTTCCCGAGCCATTCCTGAGCGCATGGATGGCACTGGCACTCAGGTCGGTGACCACAGGCAGGCAGAGCACTGTGCCCTCCCGCATCTCTTGCTGCGCACAGCCAGAAGCGCTCACTCCCGGTCCCTAACACTTGCTGCACCTGGGACAGCGGCGAGGAACGGGAATACCGGGAAACGTCAGCAGCTGGCCGAGGTGTGAAGCCAGGCTGCCTCCAGCCGTCCCGCGGAGCCCGCCGGCACTCCCCGGCTGAGTTCTGCTTAACACACTGCCACACCCCCCCGCTGCACCGCGAATAGAAACGCGCTCCAATAAATCACCTCTAAGTTAAAAGCAGCCATTAGCTATTAGCAAACACCGCAGGCCTGTGGGCCAGGGTAATTCAATGTGATATGCTTGGGCATGCAAGGTAATAGGTTCCAGCTGAATACCATGTGATACAATCTCTTCAATGGGAGGTTAAATGAGGCTGAGACAGAGACCAGATGGATTTATCTGGGTAGCGCTGATGATTTTTTGTGTGTGTGCTTAAGGTGAAGTGAAGGTAAGTAAGGCAGAAATAATCTGAGAGAAAAGCACGAGCTGGGCTGCGTGCGGTCGGGGAAGGGATAGCGGGAGGCTCGGGACCTCATCCTGCTGGAACAAACCAAGCGAGCCGGAGGATGCTCTCAAGGCAGTACAGATGGAAACAGCCAGAGAAAAATAAATACTTTATCAATTTCCCCTTATGGAGGAACAACCAGAGGGCAAAGCAAGACAAGTCAAGCATAGCTGGGCAGATGTAGACACCTCACTGCTGATATTTCAGCAGGAATTTGGAGCCCAAACACTACTCTCATGCACCCAGGACATCTGCAGCAGGCAAAGGGACAGACCCAGTGTGCCCTGTTAGGACGAGGTGTGGCAGCAGTGCCCATCAGTGTGGCCAAAGGAGGGGCAGCTCCATGAGCAGAGTCAGTACATGAGAAAATCAAGTGCTCAGCTTGTGCTTGGAGCAGTTTGTTCTTGCTCAGGTGGGCAGCAATGAGCTGTGGGACACCTGCGAGGCACAGCCAGGTGTCTGCAGAGGGAGCAGGGCCTCTGAGAAAGCAGAGGAGATCCTCCCCTGGGAGGGTGGGGAGGCCACAGGGTGCCCAGAGAAGCTGTGGCCACCCCTGAATCTCTGGCAGCACCCAAGGCCAGGCTGGACAGGGCTTGAAGCAACCTGGCATAGAGGAAGGTGTCCCTGCCCGTGACACGGAGTGTGATGAGATTTCCCCACACGGAGCTATGCCATGCAGTGCTCCAGAAGGCTCCAATCAACCTCTGCAATGACAGAGACGGGAGGTGAAACAAAACACACAGTGTGGCACGTACCAGCGCTTTCACACTCATCTCCACGGGCCACTTTCAGTGCTCAGTCCGACGCAATGAGGGGAAACCCTGACCATTGCTGTGAAAATGACCGGGTGTGCACTGACAAACCCGCCGGGGCCCCCGGGCAGGGCCGGCCCTGCCCTCACGGCCTCTGCCCGCCCTCACGGCCCCGCCGCCAGGAAGGTTCTGGAAACGCCGGGCTCTGCCCGCACCCGCGATCCTCCTGGGAACATTTTCCTGCGCGGGGCTCTCCGGGAAGCCCATGGGGCTCCATCTGCTCCATCAGGAGGATCTGACCGAGGAGCCACCCCACGGTTCTGCTCCGTGATACCGAAGGGCATCGCAGGCCCCGGATGCCATCATGTCCCTGCAGAAGGGCTGAGCAGAGCGGGGCAGGCCGGCCCTCACCCTCCCACAACCCCAGCACAGCCCTCACAGACTCCCACATAAAGTAGTGCAGGAGCCACGCCCCGGTCAGCCCCAAAATCCCCGCCCGACCGAGCACCCTGCACAAGGAAAAGTTCACCTACCCTGGCAGGCTCGGGCTGCAGCGGGACGAGATCCCTCATCATCGCCAGGGCTCCAAACTCCGGCATGGCCCCCGGGGCGGCCGCCGTGCCCCCCTGAGGGCACAGCCCGGACCCTGAGGGCACCAGGTGTGTCCAGGTGGGTGCAGGACCTCCCCGCTGCTCATTAATCGGTAATTAGCGAGCACCGCCCCCACGCTTCCTTTTAAGGAAATAGCCACAGGTGTGCGGCAGCATCGCTGTGCGGGCTGTGCAATGTTCCAGAACGTTCGGCAGGGACCGGGTGTGGGACAGGGGACAAGGAGTGTCCAGAGCCATGGGGAGATTTTAGGTGACTTACCTACAATAGCCTGATGCAGAGAAAAAACACAAACGCAACAAGGAATCACTGAGCGAGTCTGGGCACATTCAGGTTGCACACAAGCCTGCAAGGAAGAGGGTTGAAATTCTGGGCTCATTTGCCTCAAATTTTCATTAGATGTTGTTTTATTCTGATTTCTACCCAGAGAGGAATACCAGACCCGGTGTGTCTGATAACAAGAAAGATTTCACTGGTATACAATATTCACATCATATTATGTCATAAATAGAATAATGAGTGCAGTGCTGTGGTATTCTCTGAAGAGAATATATACAAAAGTGCTGTTAAAAATCCAACGCCTTTCCTGTATTGTTTCATTAGCTAGAGAGGTACCTCAGGATTAACAGATTATCAGTGCATTAGCATTCATATCCTGGATAAAGAGTCTCTGGTCATTTGCATGGGCACAGACTGGTAACTTAAAGGCTCTATGAAATTGGATGCTAAATAATATTCAAAGGAAATTGAATTAGACAGGAGGGAAGAGAAATGTGACTGCCATTAAATCTCTGAAGTACATTCCTGGTTTATTCCCTCCCTCCCCCCGAGAATAATATGGCATTCAATTTTCCAATTATATAAATACATGAACACTGGATTACTAGAGGCAGATAATTGAATATTTTGACTATTCTACAAGGGACCCTTCATATTTGAAGTGGGAGATGAATAGGGCGTGCAGCATCAGCCTGTGGATGCACCAGCTATAAAAACCTCTACTAGATCCAGAGAGTATAAAGGTCTCCCATAGAGAGAGATCTTATCAGTGTTCAATATACAATAGTTAATTTATTCCAGTGATATCAGGGTAAGTTATACAATTGCAAAACTGGGATATTTTGGGCCACACATCGTACTGCTTCAAAGGTGCAAGGAAAGGCATTCACAGTCGTAGCATTTCAAATCCAACTCCTCTATAACTCTGTCTTTACAGGACATCAATCATGAGATGAGAGGAACTGTAAGCTATTTTCCAGTAACACACTGCCAATCGCAAGACAAATGTCAGATGTCACAAAAGGAGAAGTAACCATTTTTCAACCTGTGAATGTCTTCAAATATATTACAATGAAAGTGTGAAAAAAATGACCCTTTCAGCTTCATTTGTTCTGACAGGTGCCAGACCTTGGAGTTAGGCATTTTATCTTCATACTGCAATAATCTTTACAACATTTGAACAAGGCTGAGGGCAGTGGCATTAGTTAGTCTACAATTGTCCTCTTATGTACAATATATAAAATTTCAAAGAGTCTGGCCATTGAACTAAAAAAGATCATCTACTACTATTTTATTTGTGTTACAGGAAAAGATAAGGAGAAGGGATGCCCACATCTGAGATGAACACATGCTGGGGACTAGTTTTGTGTGGGCTCAGCCTGACTCCTGCATTGCATTGCCATGCTGCTATTGCCACTTGGGAAAAACACATGCTGCTTAAAACTCTTAAAATCAGGAAAGAAACTCTACAAACATTCCCTGAAGTGAAAACCCACTCGATACCATGTGTGCATTTAATCCCTGACATGAAGCAGGTGGACTCCCCCTCAGTGACACAGCACATTTTGGGGCCACCAGCCACTGGAATATTTTGACATGGAGCTCAGAGCATGTTCTCCAACCCAAATCTTACAGCTTTGCCATTTCTGATAGCATGGAGGACACTAAAACATAAGCCAAGTCCTTAACATTAAAGAGTAGAACAGAGGAAAATCAAGCTCAGATGATTTCATTATTCATTATTGTAATAAATTGGAGACCACGAAGAATTTCACTCCAAAGCCCTGAAGTTCCAAGTTATTCTTGTCCTTCCAACCAATCTCATGTTCTGCTTAGCTCCCACAAGAAGCGTGTGATCATTAGTCATGGTTCATTTCCTGAAAAATAAGACCCCTCTGTACAACTCCAGAAGTTTTGACACAATATCCTTAGATCTAACTTGTACAGAATTAGGCTGTTATTTAAGGGGAAAATGAAGAATATATGCAAAGACACAAAGAAGATCTGCTCTAGATGTTACTGCAGGTTCCAAAAGGGTAACAAACATGCAAAAGTCAAAAAATAAGCAAACCTAGAATACAGTTAGTTTAGGCTAAAGTCAGTGAC
Source organism: Acrocephalus scirpaceus scirpaceus (assembly GCA_910950805.1). Classification (NCBI taxonomy): domain Eukaryota; kingdom Metazoa; phylum Chordata; class Aves; order Passeriformes; family Sylviidae; genus Acrocephalus; species Acrocephalus scirpaceus. The sequence continues at coordinate 1,834,686 of OU383790.1, read as the reverse complement.
AGGGTTGGTTCCACTGGAATTTAAATGACCTCTTAGGCCTTTACACTGAACAGCTTTCTGCAGAAGCAGTGCTGAATCCCTGAAGACAAAACCACCACTTGATTCACCAAATTTGACTTAAGAAAGTAAATCTTTTTCTGTGAATAAGTGTGAGCTTATTGGTTCTGTGGAACCAAAAGGATAAACAGTTTTAGTTCTTCTTTAAAAAATTAACAGTACTTGTCATGGCAAAGACATGTACAAAGAAGTAGAAGCCAAAATATTATTTCAGTGTTTTAAGACTGACTTTAAAAAATAAGTACATAGATATTGACCAAATTGTGTATTGATTCCAACACGTACAGTCCCAGCCATGGAAAGAAGAGAGTCAAGGCCTGAAGTCCGATCACAAGCTTAATTCCAGATTTCAGTTTTCCAGTCTGCTATTTGTGACTGCAGTTCCTTCCTTGGTTTCTGTGACATGTCCTGTGCACCAAAGCAACGTAATTCCTTTGACAGGAGTGTGCCTCAGCCAGTGCAGCCAATCCCATGATGCTGGTTATCATCCCCTGTGGTTTGGTCCTTCTCTTCCACGCACTCAGGATGAATGCACAGTTTGTCACAGCATGTGCACCATAAATCCCACAGGGAGGTGAAGAAATAGCCATTGCCAGGGTCATAATTTGAACACGGGAGGTTGCAGCAGACTTTTTGAAAAGCATAAATAAAAAATACAGCTGAAATAAATAGCTGTCACTCTGAAATAAAGAGATCCCAGCACCTGTCTCTCCTCCAGCAGCACACACACCTGGCTGGGGATTAACTCCCAGTTCTGTCCCGGCACATCAGCGCCCTGAGCTGCGATGATTTCTGTAATCTGAACACTTGGTGGCCGCGGGGCTGAGCGGGGCCGGTGCAGGCGGGGCCGGGCGCGGTGCCCGCGGCGGGCAGGGCTCGGTGGCGCTGGGCAAGGCCGCAGCCCCAGACCAGGCGCTTGCCGTGCAGGGCAGCCAGGCGACACTCGCAGAGCTCGATCAGCGACGCCACCTGGTCGTGCAGCGGCCGCGACTTGTATTTCCTCTGGGCCAGGCAGAAGAAAGCTTCCACAAAGGCTTGCAGACACATTCCTGCATGGAAAAGGTGAGAGATTGGGAGCTCGGCATTTCTAGCAGCCTGCATTCCTTAGGGATAATACTATCTCCTGTTTCTTGTGGCAGCAAGGCCAAATGTGTGTGTGATGGGTGTGAACACAGACAACCGTGCTAGTTCACATCTTTTCATTTAAATGGCAGCCATCTGGAATGCTCAGAAAGCAAAGAAATGGTCTGTCCTTCCAAGAGCAAAAGCCAAGGTTTTATTTGTGCCACACTCACTGGGTGTTCCCAGGCTGGGTTACAGATGGGTGACATTCCCTAGCACTGAGGCAGCTTCTGGCTTTGCAGACCTCAGCCTGGAATCCAGAGGCAAAGTGGTACAGTGAGAACACATTTTAGGGTATCACACCATTAAATTGATGTAGTATTAGCCTCGATTTCTGCTGCCAAAATTATTAGGTTGAAACTAAATGAGACACACAGTAACATACTGAGCATCAAGGAAAACAATCCAGCTGGAGAGAAAAACAAGTTTATGTCGGCAGCTGAACGGAGTCTTTTCAACCCTGTATTTTTAGAGATGGATCTGACCCAAAAGTTCACACCAGTGTGTTATTTCAGTCTGTAACACTGTGAAGGTAACCCCATTACCAAGTATCACCTTAGCGAGATGTGAGTTTATTTGCAGCATTACTTCCCTCCTACACAGCCTGTACCAGGTATGAACCCTTTTGAAGGTGAAGAGGCCATTTTTTCAGTCATATCCAGCAACTCCATAATAGTTGTTTCAACTGAATGAAAAACAAACAGCTGAAGAGTGCAGTGCCAAAAAATGTCTCTGCTATAATACAACTGCTCTGCCCCTTCCCACACAAAAGTCCCCTGCAGAAGCCCTGTGCTGCAGGAGACTCTTCAGCTGCTGTTCGATCACATCTCACTAACAGCACATTACCAGAGCCAAAGGGAAGAGGAGCTGAGTATTAACACTAATTATTGTATTTAAAGCCTTGAAGTAATACCTACTCAAATTCTTAATTAAGCCAGACCCCAATTGGTTGTGCAGAATGTCACAAGCTCTCCCAGTTTGAACATACACTTAAGAAGATTATTTTAGGATGAGATACTGAAAGGTTTGGGGTTTTTAACTGTGTTGGCTTATTGGTGCTATAGGAAAGGCACCTTTTCAAAATATGACAATTACATTCTGAAGTATAATTTCTCTCAACCAAGGCTGCAGCTGGGGTCGTTTACGATCTTGGCTGTAAAACAGCTTGCAAAGGAATTGTTGAGTTATCTGAAAGCAGCAGCTGCCAGCTCAGTAAATTATTTTATCAGTCACAGTGAGCTGCAGGCAGGGAAACCACCTCTGGTAGCACAGACACACTTTCTCCCCAGAAGTGACACTCATGTGAAGCATATTATGAAAAAAGTTAGAAGCTGTTTTAGAACAACAGAATCTTGCTTGTCTTGGTTACAGCTGGGAGTGGGCCAAACATAAAGCCAACAGAAACAGGTGGATAGGATGTGTTTTAACACCTAAAAAGCATCTGGTTCATTGACAGCATACACAAATCTCTTGGTTTTTGAAAGCCTGAAGATTCAGTTGCACGTCTGTTACTTTTCGTGGTGAAATTCTACCAGCCAACCAACATAAGTGACTTATAGCCACCCTGAAATGTTAAATGCCAATAATCAAATTTTATATAGCTGTGAAACTGAGGTGACCCTCACATACCTAAAGTAATATACCCTGAAGGGTAACTGCCACAGCACTAACCAGGAGAATTGGTTGTGTATGTCCATGCCTCAGGTGTACATGGCTTCTTCCCATTTCTATCAAATGTTTGAGGTGTACCTGAGCAACTAAAATTGAAAAAAATAACCCCAAAAGTCAGATTTCATAGGTTTTGAATACAAACCTGGGTTACCTGATTCCTTGTGGTCAATGCCCATGCTGTTCCACCTCCTTGTGATATCAATATATAGGATATCTACAGCAGCCATTGAAAAATTGCTGTTACTCAGTTTGCAGTTTCTGTTAAAAAGAAACAAAGAAGAGATTCTCATTTCATCCAAACTCCAAAGTTAGGAAAAATTCTGCAAGGGCAACTTGCAGGAGAAAAGTTTACCCATGTCACGTGTACAGACCCACTGTAACGTGCTCAGTCTAATAAAACACACAGAGCAGAGAGCAAACAAACCAGCATTCATTAAGTGCTCCTATCTGAATGGAACAGGCCCAAACCCGGAATATTTCAATTAAAAATATGACCTGACTGTTACACAGAGCTTCCTCCCAGGGTATTGCCAGTACTCTGAGGCTGTAAGAGAATGGAATTAATTGGTACACTGCAAAACCCAGCACAAATCTGCACAGACTATCTGCACGAGGCAGAGTTTGCACAGAGAAATACCCTTTTATTTGTCTGACTGATCCTGTTTGGAAAGGGCTGGAGGAAGCTTTCAGGCACAGCCTTGCTCCTCCACGCCTGAGCACCGACAGGATTTCAGTGGTGCTGAACACTGCATGGAAAGCAGCCCTGGATGCAGCTGGGGATGTGGAGCTCTGTGTGGTCCGAGCCTGCAGTGTAGTGTTGATCATGGATGGGAACAGGCCCCGTGTCCAGGATTTCCAGATGTCTGGCAGCCTGGCTGCCACTGCTGCACTTGCCAAAGAGCTGGCCAAAATTTCTCGCCAGAAAAGAAACAAAAAAAAACCAAAAAACCCACCCCAAACTCAGATAATTGAAGAAAACCTTTAGTAACCTCAACAGAGCTCCCTTAAAATAGAGTAAGCCCTCACCTAGATAGCCCAAAAATTCCCAAGCAGCATCCAAGCAAGGACTAGAGACACAGTCAGTGTTTCCCTTTTAGCTGCTTTTTTAGAATTAAGAAAATATTGAAGGAGAACAGATTTGGATGAGGCAGAATTTGGGTGGACAGTCTTTGCAAGCACTTGCCCACACACAAATCCCACTTGTGTACCATTTTATTCCTGAAAAGTGATACAACACACAGAAACCTGACCTTCCTTCTGAAATGAACAGCAGTGACAACTCTTCAAAAAAGAGCCTTATAGCTGGTATAGATTTTTATTTTCTGGGAGAAAATAAACAAAAATATCTGCCAGTGTTAAAAAGTTTAATTTAACACACATTAAGAAACTGCAAATGCTATTTCGTTGAAATATGGAAATTTATCTGACTATTCTTAAAAGAAAATGTTGGCATTTATTCTGTGTTCCTCTGACAAGTGCCAAAATAAGGCTGGATTAAACTACAAAAAATACAGAACTGGATGCAATCCTGTGCTGGTCTGTGGATAGAGCAGATGCCTTCAGACATTTTCTATATATCGTAATTTGTATAAACCAAGTTGTTTTATATTCATTCCTGAATGCTAAATGCATCTGCATAGAAACAGGATCTGTGTTTTAAGAGTACATCTGCTGCTGCTGCTCATTTCTTTTGTCATAGTCAATGAAAGACAGAAAATGAGGTATTTGTACCATGACTGGAACAGATATAGCCATAAAAAACAATGAAAAAAACCTTCCTAAATAAAAAGTATGTGAAAAAATAAATTGAGTTCCTTGACATTGCAAGGTGCAATTTCCCAATGCAAATCCTCCCTGCACGGTGCATCAGGAACTGGCATTTGGGAATCCTCCCTGCAGCCTGGGGCGGCCAGCGGTGCCCCCACAGCCGACAGAATCACATCAAGTGACCCAATTTCAGTTGTCACTTCCTCACAATGATATTTCTACCATTTACTGGGAATGTGACATGTTGACGAAGACGGCAAATTGTATCTGCCAAAGTATCACTGATCTGCTGTCAAATAAAGACCCAACTTCCTCCCAGACACAGACTCCCAGGTCAGGTATCTCAGGAGCTGGGAATGATGAAAATATCTATTTTGTAACAGAACAGGCACTGGCTGCAGGCTGGAAGGCACCACAAAGCCTGCAAGCTGAGGTGTCCCACTAACAGAGCCAGCTTTTCCCCCACTGACCTGATAAAGGTGCGGAATCCCGTGGGCCCCAGCTTGGTTGTGCCTTTGACCCCCAGGAAGCGGATGAACAGGGCGGCCACCCTGTCCACGAGGCGCAGGTAGCTGAACTGCTTGGCGTACTTGGGGAACACCTGCTTGAGGCACAGCGAGGGCAGAGCAGCCTCCGGGCCCGGGGCAGTGTCCGGCAGCTCCTCGCTCACTTCCACACCCTGGCACCTGCAGCACAGAATGGCACAGGGGTCACCTTGGGAGGCACCTCAGAGCTCATCCCACCCTGCCCCACACACCAGGATGTTCATGGACACCAAGCCACTGCAGTTGGGGTGGCACTGTCACACTGCAGTTTACAAAGCACCTGGCCTTCTAAGACTGTTGCTGCAAAACGTTAAAGTAATTATATTCTTTTGTATCCACACTTATATTCACTGAGGTTGAACGTCAGCAAATGTGATCACTGTTTTTATAAAAGCCTGAAGTCTTTAAAAATAAATAACAACCTTAGGTAGTGCTTTGATTAACACCCTTAGGTAGTGCTTTGATAATGTTCCTCTTTGCTGCAGATAGCAAAGTAGAAAAATAATGTTGTTTTTGTCATTAGTTAAGTAAAGCTTAGTTATTAGTTTTGTTCTTTCTCATGTAAGATGGGATGGTGGTGTCACTGCCATTGAGCACCTGCCAAAAGAGCAAGAGTATGTACAGCCAAGAAACAACAAGCACACAGGCTTCTATTTTTAATCTTAAAAGGTCTGTTCATGAATTTAAAAATTCAGATCTTCAGCCAGTTGAACCAGACCTTGACCAAATGTGAAACCTTGTACTCAGTAGAGAGGAGGTTGTGCTGTTTGTAACACAACTCTCATTTTAATGATGCCTGGAAGCCCCAAACCCTTTCTCATTCTAAATTCAACAGTGTTTTGGATTGTACATTATTCATTCATCATTAATGTTTTTAGTTAAAAAAATATAAAGCTTTACTTGAAAAGGCGCAAGCAGAGTTGAGGATATTTCATTTTTTATAGCAAACACTAAAGAGACTGTTAAAGGGATCAGTTTCAGAGCCCTGAATTCTGGCCCAGTGCTCTCAGAGCAAGGCTGGAGCCTTCTCCATCCACCCAACTCCCTGAAATGGCCCAGGAACAACATCTCCTCCTCTGCAAACCTGCAGCTCCTTCACAAACCTCTTCCCTGCTGAACAGTAGTCCCTGCAATTTCTGATGAAGTATTTTAAAAGAGGTTTTTTTCAGCACTTTGTTTTTCAACCTTTATCCTCCACAGCAATGAGGAATGTCACAGAGAAAACACCCAAACCAGAACCACTGCTCTGGACACATCATCACTGCTGGGAGCCACAGAACTCTGTCTCCCTGGCTGAGGGGGGATGGACACAAATTATTAAAATATCTCTTGTTTGGTTTAGGGTCATTAAAAAAAAAGTATTTTGGTCAAAGAAAAAATATTCTTGGACACAATAAAGCAGGGGCTCTAAACTACCACCTAGAATTTCTTGCTTCCCCTCCTTTCTATGAAGAAAAGCCTACAGCTGTCTTTGAGGTCATGGATAAAACTCAGAACCAGCATCCCATTTCAGGCTTTTACTGAGAGGGCTCTTAAATCCATACTTCTTATTAGAAAAGTATTTTACAATTAAACCCAGCAGTTTTTTGTATGCTACTGCATGTCTCATTCCTTTCCACTTATACATTGGGAAAGTCTGTAAAATATTTAAATCAGAACAAGAAAACTTAATTTAGTCTTTATTGCCAAATGTTGTACTTCCATTTGGTAAAAAAGAAAAAAAGGAATATACTTCTTAGTTTGCTTTTGCAGGTTAGGACTTTAATAAAGTTTAATGATTTGTTTTCATTCTTTAGCTCCCCTCCACAAGATTTCCTTACTTTTCCTTTTTTAAAGCACTAGAGCCCAATTAATATGATCATACAATTTGAATTACAGTGAACGATATATTTGCCCTTTTAATAAAACTCAGACTTTCCAAAGCAAACCTGCACAAGGGCTTGTCTGTGTCTGCATTATGAATTGATCCACAGACCTGCCTATTCTGCACACTCACCCTCCCAGATTTACACTGACTATATTCCAGGTACAATTCTCCACTGCTACCACAGACACTACCTCAATAAAAGTTTATTTTCTGTACTATTCACACACCTGTGTGCCCCCACCTCGGTGTGGTCCCAACATGGCTAATTAAGACAAACTGCCTGGGTAGGTCCATACAGCCAAGTGCGGTGCCTATAAATAGAGAATTTTACTGTGATTGCATATTTTCCAAGGAAAGGGTGCACAGCCCATTTTTTGCCTCAGCACTCAGACAAACTGCGCTCCTTGCAATGCCCCATTTCGTGTTCTCTGGTGTTTGGCTGCCATCTGCCAGTGCCACATCATGAGGGGCTGAACTCCCCAAGGGTCACCAGGCAAAGATCAGGATCAGCAGCTTCCTCAGAGCAGAGCAGAAGGAAAGAAAAAGGAGGAAAAAACCAGCAGAGAGAAGGAGAGATGATGTCAAGAGTGCAGGAGGAAGGAGCTACAAAGGGCAGAAATACAGCTCCAAGTCCAGCAGCAGTGAAAATGTGAGAGGGATTTTCATCTCCGTGTCTAACTTTAAGCTCAGCAGTCAACTGGAAAATACAAAAGCACTCATTTTGTAATCAAAGAATCATGGAATGGTTTGGGTTGGAAGGAACCTTAAAGCCCATCCAGGTCCATCATGGGCAGGGACACCTTCCACTATCCCAGGCTGCTCCCAGCCCTGTCCAGCCTGGAACACTTGCAGGGACGGGGCAGCCACAGCTGCTCTGGCACCCTGTGCCAGGGTTTGCCCTGAAAACCTCATGGATTCAGTGAGGTGCTGCACTGGGGCTGTGGGAAGGGACCAGGAGCTCCACATCTCCAGAGAGCCCTGCCCGGGTTCCCTCCATTAGCTCCTCTCCCACGGGATTCCAACAGGAGAGGGGAGGAGAAGCAAGCTGAGCCTCACTCTTTAAAGCTGCTCGTTAGAATTAATTGTTTTGACTGACACAGCTGAGTCAGGCAAATGAATGAAAGGTCAAATATAAGGTAATGCTTCTGTTGCCACACAGAAAAAAGCAAAGCTTCATTTACATACTAATGTCTGACCTCAATACATTAGTTTCTCTAATTCTGCAGCTTATGAAAGATCACTCTTTAGAAATGATCAACTGTGGTGCAGCTTTAAAAAAAATTTAAATTTTAATAAAGCTTATGGAAATGACATCTAAGACTACTTATCTTTTATACATGATTTCTAATTTATTAATGTTTCCTCCATCTATGTTTTATTCCTTTCTTTCTGACCAGCCTTAATCTTTATGCAAATACAAGTTGCTAAGGGACAAACAAATTTGCAACTACTAATTAAAGGCTTCAAAATTTGCAGCATTTTGTACACTTGTATATAAAATTTAGCTGTCAAATTCAGAGTAAAACGGGGCAAGAATCACAATATTAATATTTCTAAGAATGCTTACTTGGTATATTTTACATTTAGGGCATTGCTAGAAGTATAAATTAAGCAATTCCAGTATCAGCTTACAACTGCTTACCTAATAAAAGAAAATATTATGTTCTGGATTCTGAAGCTATAATTATTCCCTCAGCTGAGCCTCTATTCTCCAAGCAAGGACTATGTTAACATAGTTAAAAGCAGAGAATATTTAGCATGACAAATTTATCTACCCACCCATTTATCACCACGGAATATGGACCTCCCAAAGAACAGGTAAGTGTTGGTACCTGGAGCGTGTAGGAAGGAAATATATTTGCGTGCTCATTCACAGAAATAAATCATTTAGGAAACTAAGGCCAAGCCAGAGCAGTGTCTCTGCATTATCAACCATTCATGAATTTGCTTTTATGGACTAATCCCATTACTTTTATTATCGCAGAGACTTCCAGCACTCCCAGCATGTCATAGCAAGCAGTTTCATGGTTTCTCTGCATGTTGTGTGAGTAATCAGCTTTTGTTTTGTTCTGGCCACTCGTGAGTGTCATTTGGAGAAAATGAATATTCATCCCCTCTTCACCCTCTGGCAAAGTAAAAAAACATCAACAGCACAAGAATTTCTACCTTTCAAAATAATAATATAGTTGCACAAAGATAGAAGTATTAAAAGAATGTTAAATCCACAGAATAAGAGATTTTTTACATTATGTTAGAAAAATTATGGCTCCTACATAGAGTTTATTCAACACTTTGGAGAATGCTTTGAGGCAGGCAAAGCAACCCCAGCAGAGTCCATATTTCAAAGAGCAGAATCAATCAGATTAAATATAAGGATTGATAATCACCACGGTGTTGGCAGACAACGAACTTCTGATCACACCAAATACATTTTGAAAACACAGCAGCTGTCCTGTCTCTGGGAAGCAGAAAATGCTGAAAGCAGAATTTCCATCTCTCTCTGAAAGAAAAACAAACCCCTGTATCTCAGTTAAAGAAATAAATTGGGTAAATCACCTCACTTAGACTTCAAACTTCACCTGCAGCTTCCAGGCCTGATATGGTGTCCCTGTGGAAGGGTGAAAGACACGGAGCGCACTTGTTTTGGAGAGCTGGCAAACACATTCTAGGCCAATCCATGGGTAAAATGTACTCCATAGCTTTGCCATTTGCTTAAGAAAACCAAAATAATTTATTAGACTGTTGGAAAAGTGAAGCCCAAGCCCCTGCAGCCTGTCAGCAGCCATCACAGCAGCTCTCACCCGCAGCATCCGCCCGTTCCGGGCTCTCCGTTCCCGTCCCTGGAGTGCTGTTTGTTTGCCACAGCCATCAGTCCCCTTTCGGAGAAGGATGGTTCACTGCCTCTTCAGATTGATGGATTTATTATAAAAATAAACACTTCTCATTAAAGATTAAATAGCTTTTGGCAGAAAACAGAAGACTGGAAAGTTTTGCTGCCTTCACACAGTGTTAATGAGTGTTTCCAAGATGTAGAAACTTGGCATGGATCCTGTTCTTCTCCACACCAGGGACACAGAGCCATGGATGAGAATGTTACTGACATTTTCATTTCATATGCAGAGAAGTCTAGAGCTGTGGTTTGATTTCTAAACCCACCCTAATTCATAGTTTAAATAATTAAAGGAGAAATGCATCTGAGGAGTCTCAGGTGCTGAAAAAACCAGCTATTTCCTAATTACTAATTGAGATTCTTTACTTCCAACTTTCTCCTCTTAAGAATAATGGTGGTATCATTCTGCATTCACTGCAGATTTATTACTCTTAATGTATCACCAGCAGTGAATGCTTATGTTATTACCTGTCAGCTATGAGTGCAGCAGAAAATATGGCATTACTGTAATGAAATAATGGATAAGCAATGCAAATCCTGCATCCAAAGACTTTGTTCCACTGTAGCACAAAATTATTACAGAACAAAGATCATTAAATATAGTCCCAAATACTTTATTTTCTGTGGAGGTAGCTGTTATTATTCCTAGTAGATTTATTTCTGTTCACTATTTGCTTTCAAGGTACTTATGTGCCTCATTATTTCTGCAGAGCTTCTTTTGTTTCTTTAGAACAGTGTGCTTGAAAAATAATAATGCAGGATAGTGCAAAGGCAAACCAGCTGTAAAGCCTGGGAACACACTGAAATTAGACCAGCAAGCGTTTTACAGCAGAACAGAAAAAAAAAAAACCAACCCCAAGATATTTCTTCCCATGTGGAAATTATTCTTAGAAAGCAATTGTGCTTATGCTGGGACAGAGAAGGAGCTGTCATCCAAGGGAGCAGAAAGCAGCAGTGCAATTGCATTTTATCAGTCCTAATCCTCCTATTAAAGCAGGTGAATTCTCATACACAAAATAACACTCCTGATGATTACACTGCTATTAAGTCATGTGACTTCATGCTTTCATTTTGTGGGTGCTAGGCAGTTTTATTGCTTTCTCAGTGTTTCAGAGACTAGAGACCAATTATTACTTAAAAATAAGCCAATCAACTCTCTTGCTGAAAGATGACTTGCAGCAGAAGTTAAATTATAGAGAACATCACTGCCCCCAATACATTAATTTCTGTCACTCTGTCACTGTAAAAATTTACAGCAGATATAATCTCTTTGAAGGGGGATCAAGTCATAGAAAGTACGAGTTTAGTTTTAAATAGAATTTTAATTTTAATGAAAGCTTCAGGGAATGATGTTTATGCTGCTTATCTTTCATACCTGGTGATTAAGTTAATTTATACTTAATGGAAGAGGATATTTCTAATCCCCAGACAGGCTCAACATCTGTCTGTGACTATGTTTTTGGAAGCCTTAAGCTGCTTGTGATTGATGTAATAAAACCAGGATCCTGCAGAACTGACACCTGAAGGATATCTGTAAGAGGGAAAATGTTATTTTTCTGCTCAATGCTTCTGCTTAAGTCAAACCAAAATCCAAGCACTTAATATTGCTGTCCCTTAAAAACCTGCTTTGCACTCCCTCAACATTATTTGAGTATGAAGAGGGCAATAAGCAAACAGTTCTCAAATATGTTTATGATCCAATATTTACTCATTATGTGTGGAGCCTGAGACACATAACTTTCTGATGGCCTGAAGCTAATGAGAATAATAAACCTCCTGCAAAAAAAACCCTGTGAAATAGTCTCCATTTTTCCTTCACTTCTCATTCCGTGTCTATTTAAAACCAAATATTAGCAAAACCAAATGTTTGCATTTATCACATAACTATAACAGGGAAAAAAAAGTCTTGAAATGTAAGCATCTTGCCAGAAAAAAATAAGATTTTCAACTTTGTCCCAAGAAATCACATTACTGTTGAAGAAAAAAAAATAGGTATTTCCAGCTGTCATTTATATCCATGTTATTTTAAATTCTAATTCTTACAAGTAAGATCTTTGCACTGGTGTTCAGGGATATAATCCGTGTGTGCACATTCATTTATTCCATTTCACTGTTATCTGTTACAAGTGTGTGATGTGGCCCAGGAGCCCCACTCCAAGGAGTGATTTGTTTCTTTCCTGACTGAGGTGATGCACCTCAGCCTGCCCTTGGCTGATCAATTGGTTCTAACATCTTCTAGGCTGCATGAAATCTGATTTTTTGAAATCAATTTGTTCATGGGTTGTGCCATTCCTGAGAGAACACAAAGTACACGCCACGACTCAGGAGTCACATGAAGAACTGAAGATGGAACTGAAGGCCAAGACAAAGCATTCAAGGCTCCCCCCAGATATTTTATAGAAAAACTATCACAGTTGGTTGTAGTTTTACTTACACATAACACAGAGATTGTAAAGATGTCAAGGAGACAGGTAAGAAATAAGGCATTTTTACACCATATACACATAGCCCTGCTGTATATACAGACATAAATACATACTATGTAACTACAATTTCTGTTTGTAGTCAATTCTGTACACTTATGCAATGAAAACTATCTGGTGGGAAGCAATTCAGTATAAGAGAGATTACAGAAAATTAGAATTTATTGGAGTTTACATTATAGAGCAACTGGGAAAATTGATTTAAAGGCAGAGCTGCTTCCGTGCAGCACAAACACTCAAGAAGGTGAAAGGGAAAATGTCAAATTAAATACACATACATCCTTCATTTTAGACAAGGCAATTAAGCTAATATTCTGAAAATCAAATTTCATTCAAGAAGTATTTAACTGCAGGTTAGTAACGGAAATTGTGCATATACAAAAGCCAGGAAAAAACTCTACAGTCAAGAGTGCAGCTGAACCACTGCTCCTGCAGTAAGAAAACTAGATTATGTTAGCAAGCTACAGGCTACCTAGAGGTGAAGATGATTTTGCTGATAGCAGAAACTCAGCTCAAATGATTAACATATTGAAGTGTCAGGAAAAAAACACTTTGTACTCAAACCCAACTATTAATGCCCTTCCCTGTATGAGCACAGAAATTCAGTGAACACCCCTGGACAGGGAAGGCACACAAAGATGTTGCCTTTAACTTTAAGACAGGGAAAAAAAGTGGTTTTAACTTCAAACTACAACAGCTTTCTTGTATTGAAAACTAAAGGAAATTATAGGGGATGGAACGAGATGATCTTTAAGGCTCCTTCCAGCAGAAGGCTGACTGCACCAAACACTTAAGTAAACACTTCAGTACTTGATGAATAAGGTCAGAATTGCTGTTGGTTTATATCCTACCCAATGTACTCAAGCACATTTCTGACCATATTTAACCTGAATATTCACTGGTTTCAGCTGAAGCTTCCCATCAGCAACGCCCAGATACAGCAAACATCTGCATGCAACACAGCTCCCAGGGATGCTTTGAAGTCCTGCTGACTTTATGGTTTAAAAAACAAAGCAAAGCAACACAAAGCAGCTTACTTTGTTAGAATTCAGTCAAAGCAGGAGCAGACAGCAGAGGAGCTCCAAGATCCACGTGGCAGTTTGGGAAGGAGGCTCGGACAGCAGAGCTGAGCCATCAGCTGCTGCTCCTCTGCCCCAGTCAGAGCTACTGGGACAGTGCTGAGGGACACAAACTGCATCTAAACCTGCCTGAAACCAGCTTCTCCTACCATCAAAACTCACTGACCATCTCTAATCAAATAACTGAATCCACAGATGTATTCAGACCTGCTGCCTCCATGTTCATTTTGATGCCATGTGCAAAGAGATGAAGCAGCCACTCCTTTATTCCTGACCTCCCTTCATTTTTGGGCAAACCTTGGAGATTACAGCAACTTTTGTGGCTGCACTACAAAAACTAGAGGAAAGTGACATTTTTCCTTTTCTCTGTGTTTTATCACTAAGGCTTTCTTTTTATGTAAAAATCATTGTGAGATGGGAAAAGGCAAAAAACCTCACCCCTTCTTAATGATCAACTTAAAATATAATATGGTGTGAATATCTAAGAGATGTAATTGCTACAGCATGTTTTGATGCATTCACATGTTTGGAAAGTTCAGGTTTTATGGAGACACTTGTGGCAGGTCACATTCCTCAGTATCTCCATTCCTTCCTCTACTGCTCACAAGAGAGAAAAAAAGAAAGAAAAGAGATGTCAATAAAAAACTAATTAGATTAGCTGCATCTCAAAACACTGTGATTCAAGTCTAATTGGCCAAAGTAGTCTCCATTCCCAAGCTGATAGCACAGACCCAGAGCTGGGCTCACCCCAGAGCCGGGGGCACTGCACACACCAATTACTGCTAAAGCACACCACGGGTTTGGGCCAATTAATTCCACAGTGCTGAAAATGAAACCTTTTCAAATCCTGCAACCCATATCAGTTCTTGTCCATTAGAATTTCCAAATGAGCTGGGCCTGTCATCAGCTCACTTGCTTAGTACATTGTAAGCACTTCCAGCTGTCCCTGAATGTGGGGTCACTGCAAGAGATTCAGGGTAAGACTGACTTCACTCTTGATGTGTGAGTTAAAGTACAGCCTGTCCAGTCAAGATGTGAGTGCTTGGAATACAATGTGTGAGCAAACACAGACCTGCTTGCAAAACTGGACTGTGAATAGCAGCACTTTTTGCACTGGTGAAGGCTAAAATAGAAATAATCATAAATTAATCTGTATCTGTGCAAGGGATGTGGTTGTAGCTATTTTTAAAGAAATATTATTGCCCATTATCACCCATTTTTAGTCAATTAAAACATTTCAGATTATATTTCAGATTATAGCCACTTAGAAATTAAAAGATTTATCATCAGATTTAATTATCCTTTCTGTGTTAGGACTTCTGCCACAGCACATTCAGATTGTTTGCCAGTGTTCTGCCCTGAGTATTGTATTTTCTGTTGTTGTAATACAACATAAGTGGCTCTTAAAACCAGTGTAGAACGATTCTGTCAGTCCAGCACTACCAGATCCCTCCCTTTATGGAGGGACTGTAGTTCATAGAATTTCCAACAGGGCCTGTCCTAATCAATAGGAGAAAGGTTAAATGCTCTTAAGGATGTAGCAGATAAATAATTGGAAAAGCAAGAACGGAGAGCAAGGATCAAGATATCACATCTGCTTCACCAAACTGAAGAGACTCATTGAGGCAAGTTCCTCTTGGGCAGGATGAGAAATAGCAGTAGAAATAAATACTCTCAACTACAGAAAAACCAAGTTAACATTTCAGTAATCTGAACTGAAGGAACATTGACAAACATCACATTTAAAAGTCTCCCTCACATGTCTAACTCATCAAAAGCTGCCCGGGCTAATGTAACAGACAGGAATTGATAGTGGAGCTGGCAGATTGCCTGATGAAGGACTAAACCAGAAAGCCCTCTAGGAAAGAGAAAGGGGCTAATTCAATGTGCTTCCAAAGGGCTTTGGCAGAATGAGCCTGAATATGAACGCTGGGTCATTTTGACTGATGGAGAAAAGAATTGTGTCAGCCTCCAAAATGAACCAGAGGAGAAAGATCAATCTCAAGAAAGCCACACATATGAGTTTATACAGTCTCAGGCAGAAATCAGCCTTGGAGTGAAGAGGTGGTGCTTGAGAGGCATTTCAATAGCTGCAAACCTGGGCAGACTTGCAGGTAAAGGGATGCAGGAATCAACTGAAAGCTCCAGCAGTCAGCCCATAAAGTCAATTAGCAAATGGAAACCCAAACACTGATACTTCCATAGCTGGGTTTATTACATGCTAATTTTGATAGGCACTAAACTCACTCCATATAATGCAAAAGGCACTGACAAGTCTGAGTAATGAATCCCTGAGGATTGCAATACAGTTGCTCACAGCAGCGGAAACTCAGACACATTACAGGCAGCACGAAGAACAGTCATTATTTTCTGATCAGTGATAACTGCAGCACCAGCATTCCCCCACCCAGCCTCTCCACATGGCTGTGCACCGAGTTCCTGACCCTCTTCAACCACCCCTGTCACACAATCATAACCTTACAATGAGGATAGTGAGATAAACACAGTAATAAATGGCAAGAATGACTTTATCATCAACAAACTCTAGGCTAATCATACTCTCGAGACATCTCTGCACAGTGTATTTTCATTTTTCCATTAAACATGACTCTGACATCAGGGGAGGTTATGAAACTGAAGAAAAATATCTGGAAAATAAATGGAATACAGCTGAACAGGTGATTTCCTGACTTTCCTTACGAAAGTATTAAATTGCTGCTCAACATCAAGAAATTAAAAACAGCATTTTTCGATTTGGAAAATGTCTTTGGAACATACAAAAGAATGACCAGAAATTAATTCATGTTTTCATTAAATAAAGATCCCATTCTCCTCCTAGAAACTATTCACTTTTTCCTCTACCATGGAAAGGAATCATTTCAAGAGTGAAAGTTGTGTAATCAACACAGTGGAAAAAATGAACCATCTTGTTTTGTGCAAGAAAAGAGGAAGATCTTTTGTGTAGCAAGTTCTACAAAACCTTGTTTTGACAGAATTTCTTCCCAACACCAAAAGAATAAAATAAAAAAGTCAGTCTGACAGACATTAATATTTACAGGGTGTTCTCAAAACAGAGTGACATTAGCCAATGTTTGCATGCTGATCTTGCAAAAATTTGAGAGCGACCACATTGGGGTTCTTCCTGCTCAGGAAATTAGTTAATCATATTTGACATTTGCTAGAGCCACAGGACCCAGAGAAGAGAATTGTACCTGACATATTTTTAAAAGAAGGGGGAAAAAAAATAATCAGAACATCACAAATAAATTTCAAGGCTGGTTTCAAATGGAAAAAAGCACTGCAGTGGTATGTACAGAGAATAGCACCCAAGAAAAGATAAACTAGCAAAGAAACAGCAAGGGCGTGATAGGTAATAAACCAAAAGCACTCCGTTTGGAGGGCACAAGGAATTGATTGTTTTTGTAACAGCCATAGATTAAATTACATTTCATTTCCAAAGTGTTTCAATTCTTTCTTCTGTCAATGGCTATTTCAGAGCTGAATAAAAGTCATTATATTACTCAGGGGGCTGCACCTTCATCATCTCTAGCAAGGAAAAAGCAGATTTTATTCCATGAGCAACTCATATTTCTAATGACACACATGCCATAACGCTGTGATTTCTTTATCAGAAGAATAAAATGGTTCTTTTCTGTCTCAAATATGTAAGAAACTAGGCATGGAAATGCAAGAGATCACACTAGGACACAGAGTAAACAACAGCAACCAAAATACAAAGGAGTCCTTATTGCTGGATTAATTAGCATTAATAAACTAGGGCATAAATATCTTTGACAGGACAGGAGAGTGGGTCATTAGCATTTTTGAGATGATATAAATGTTCTTCCTGTAACATGCTGAGCAGTCCTGCTCCAAATGATCCTCCCAGCTTGCCTTTATACCTCCAAACATCTGACATCCAGTGGAGAATACACAGCATTTACATGAGACTGAGACTCCTTTCTGCTCCTCCAATCTAATGCAATTTGAGGAAGAATAAATTGCTAATAATTAAACAAACAGTGAAACTAAAACCTTTTTACTACTATCAAGATTCCAAATTAGGCACAGAAAAATAGAAGTTTGCAAAGCCTTTTGAAATGGATTTTCTGTTGGAGGCACAACATACACAATGATTTGCATCAGTGATTATCTTAATTAAACTGCTGTTTACATAAGTAACGTTGATTTACTTTACATGTTGTTCGGTGTCATTAGACCATTCATTTAATTGTGCAAATTTCCTTTAGCTGAAGCCTTCTCCCACCTTCAGCAGGCTGTGAACAGCACCTCTGCTGTAAGGAGGGAATCCAGAGCAAGTTTAATAATTACTACAAAGGCTTCAGACAAGTTTTAGTCACAAATCACTGGGTTAGCTCCAGCATGTCAATGGCCTGCATGTTTGCCATCACCTACTCAAGCCCCAAAATCCATGAGAACAGCACTGCCACACAGAGATCCATTTGCTAAGATCACCTTTCATGATATTTCATTAAATGTTTTAATTTCTTAATGACGAGCAAAACTTGAGTTCCACATTAAGTGACTTAAAACTAGGAAAAAATCAGTTCTGCTATGGAATAAAAGCCACCATGTATATTTAAATACGTTGATTTGAACATGTATCACTGCAGATTTTCTATCACTAATTGCTGGCAGTGCCAAGATAATTAACCAGCAATCCCTGCATGTAAAGACTGGACTTGTGTTGGAAAAATTAGGAGATATGTAAGGAATGATAAACTGATCTTGTTCAGCTTGAATTTTTTTCCAATATTATACATCACATGATAGGAAGGAGGAAAAAATATCAAAACACCATGAAGATGAGGGAAAATTAAACTAAAAAAAAATTCTGAGCTATTAATCCTTCCTGATAATGAAGTACTTCAGGATGACTTCTAAAACTCACTTTCATTTAGATGCCTCATTTATTTTAATCTGGGAGATAATTAGAAGGAAATCAAATTCTCCACAGCAGAATATTTACCTGAGATGCAGCTCAAACTTCTCAGTATTTCCCCTGTGTGTTCAAACCCTATGTTACATATATTGCTAAAACCTTACTGAGATTAATGCCCGTTACTTAATTAGCATCAAAACTTGAGTCTGTAAGGCTTGCTGCTGGTTAGCTGTCAGAACAGCAATTCTTCAGATTTTTTTTTCTATCCACAGGCCAAGCTTTGCTCAAAGAGTTCCACACACTGTCCCAGCTCAATAAAAAGCACTTGGAAGCAGGAGGATTAAATGCCAAGGGAAGGATGGGCAGTTGTCACAAGAGTTCCTACACATCCTCACTGCACTGCCCTGTGCAGGCTGACCTTTGGTGCAGACACAGAAATATTCATCTCCAGAATGCTCTGTTAACCACACTGCCCTGGAAGAAAAGGCTGCACCACTGATGAATTCTTGCTGTGAAGAGCCAGTGGTTTATCTCATCACCAACTAATCCTGTTAGAAATTATTTAGCACTCAAAATGTATCAAAGAAGAATCCTCAGCTGAGTGAGCCTTTCCCACACACTGGCATCCTCTAGCAATTTATTTGTAATTATCATTTGCCTTTTTTCCATATCTAATATGAAGTTAATGAATGCCTGACATAACTTCAGCAGAAAAAACTGCCATGACTAGTTACATAATTACAGGTTAAAAAATGATCTTTTTCAGCTCCATGCACTGAAGTAATCTTTAAGGGTAGAGGTTAAGTACAGGCAACACAGAATATAAATTGCTTTGCAAAACGTTCTGTACACTGACCACAGCAACCTCTCTGTGTGGCACTGCCTTTGAAGGAAGAGTTTGATCTCATAATAATATTGCAATAATACAGAACTTGTTAGTATTATCAGTCATGTCTTGTTCATGGGCCTCTGCCTACAAAAGGACAGCAAATTTGCACTTGAAATCATTACAGAATGTGAATAACATTTCAAGTTACCATTAAGTGCCAAGAGAAGAGCAAAATGGATACTTTAGTATGGAGGCAGACCTATGAGCAAGATTTTCTAGGGAAAAAAATAAAAAAGAAAAAAAATCACTCATTCATATCTTCAAGGAACTGCTTAAAATGAAGTGTTTCATCAAAAAAGAAGATATGATTTCTCTCAGCCTGATCCCACCACAGGCATTCCTGTGCTGGCTGCTGCAGGCAGTTCTTCTCATTTCTAGATCATAGATCTAACTCTGTTTATTATCACAGACTAAGGAAGCAATTTTTAAATACAATATTCATACTTTTCAGCTCCAATGGGGCAATTCATTCAGAGGACTTTGTGACTTTCAAGCAAATTAATACACAAATTTATGTCTCATTACTGTTTTGAACAGAAAAAGAGGCCTCAAGTAGAGGCACAAATAAATAAATCTGAGTTACTAAACTGTTTGTACAATTAAGAGCAAGATATTCCAGGGAAACTGGTATATCCTGGTTTGCTATCAGCTTGTGGACCTTCTCGGGGGAAAAAAATCTCATTTTTCTATTTATTGCAAGGCACTGATGGAAAACCAAGGAAAATCAACAAACTTACTGAGTATCTTTCTTCTTCTTTTTCTGAGGGTCCACCAGGCGCAGAGTGTCTCTGATGACAGCAACTTTCACTTCTTCATCAACAGGGCTTGGGACATTTTCATATACTCCAGGAGAAAGCTTTACATCACAGAGGGATACAATTATTCACTACAGAACTAAGGGTGATTTATTCCACATTTGCTCAAACTTCACACACTTCATCTATATTTTAAATACACTATGATGGATTACAGAATACTTCTTCAGGGATGCACAAATACCTTCTCATTTTCAGTATGATGTTACAACAAATTTCTCTAGTAAACTGAAATATTAAAAAAGGATTGTTGCTGATGTTATCATTTATATTATGTATACAAACATGAAAAAGATTATTAACAATCCTCTAAACACAATTAACGACTGCAGGAGATGGTGAATAAACGCATTTATGACAGAGATGATGGAGAGCTTTCACAATTCCAATAAGTCATATTTCCTATGTATAAGATTAGCAATGATTTCAAAGCAGAAAATTATAGAGAACCTTGGAGGTTTCATATTAGCAGACAGCTTTCATCTTTCAAACAAGGAAAAAAGCCCAGAAAACCCAACCTAAGCAATTTCATTCCAATATCACATTGAGAACTCTTACCTCTTGCTCGTGTTCTATTCTCATGCTGGGGTTTGCATTTACTTCCAGTAATATGGGCTTCAAGTTTTTCATCAGGAGAATGTCAAACCCTAAAATCTGTGCATAACAAGCAATATGTTACTCCAGTTCTACTCAGAGTGTTCTACAGAATGCAGTGTTTGTCCATATGGCAACACTGAGGAGGAAGAAACATTTGAGGGGCAGAAAAGAAGTAACAGAGACTCCACAGAGTGCTGAATAACTGCAGAAGCCACTTGTCTCCCATACTAATGGCTCCTTTCACACCACCCCCATCCCTGAACACTGCAGCTGCCAACATGGAATATTGGCACCCATGAGGGGGTCTTAGAATTGCCAGGATCAAAACTTTGTTAGGAACCTGCAAAGCTTCACTTATATCATGCAGAAGATGGAATCTGGAGTGTTGCTGTCACTAACAAACTGCACCCATTGGAAATTCTCTGTATCTGCTCAGGGCTGGCAGTAACACAGGTCAGGAGACTGAGGTGTGACTTGGGTGAGGAGCTCTGAGCTCCCACCACTGAGCAGCACCATAACCAGAGAAACCTTTTAGAAAAGGCATTAAACACCCAGAAAATTAATCCATGCATAGAAGTAACTGCATTCCTGGCAGAAATTCCAGCTTACCTGGAAGCAAGTTGGCCCAGGCTTTCCTGCTGGTATGTCAGACTGATAGTAAACTTTCAGTTCTGGTGTCAGTGCAATAATTGTTTTAATCACCAATGAAATTATATCTGACCAGAGCTTTTTGACATCAGCTCCTCTGGAAGACAGTCTGCACAGAATGCTTGAAAAAGTCCTCTTGCTGCCAGTGTTTACACTGTCAGAATGGATGAAATTCCCACTATGGATATTTAGTGAATAGTTGGTTAAGTGCATAAAAACCTGGTGCAAATTTTTGAGAGTGGGTTCTTGATAGGGCTCTGTACAAAACCTAGAAAGTCCATCTTTGGCTATATAAATCTCTAAGGGTTCTAAGGATTTCAGCAGGACATAGAGACGAATATCAAATTTCAGTTTGTCCACGAGCAGGGGTTTGCAGATGTATTCCTGGACCACAGCTGGCCGGCTCTGGATGCTCCCTGTCAGCCTGATGTCACTTGGGTCTTTGATGAGGTAGATTCCATCCCCCTGGCAGCCTCCATCAGGCTTCACAATAAAAGTGGGCTTCCAGGATGGATTGCTGTCCTTCATCATACGAACCTAGAAGGAAAAGTGGAGAGTGAAGGAAAAGGAAAAGTGAGAGGCACTAACTGGGGAAGGGAAGAAAGGATGGCACTGTGACAGTCAGTAAACCAAAATAAATAAAAATAGCATCATCACATCACCACAGTAGTAAACAACATGCAAAAAAAGGCAGAAGATGAACAGTGCTGACAAGCACAAGGAGAAACACAAAAGCACAAGTAGGAAATTACTAGTACAGATAAAAGGTCATTTTATTGAACAATACATTGTATAAATCATTTCAGGAATTTCTTTTTAATGTTCTGTTCCAATTTACAGAAGGAAATGGGGTATATCTCATGACATCCATTTTAGTAGTCACTAATGTATACGAAACTGCAAAGTTAAACTTACATGCTGCATTTTGAACAACTACTGACAATCATTAACTTAAGGAAAGGTGCATGATTTACTGAGGTATGAATGCAAATACTACCAGAAGAAGGAAAACTGAAGCAGAAATTTGTCACTAACAATACCTTTTTCTACCACTGAAAATATTTCACCATCAGATAGCCAGTGATAATAAACTGGGGAATGCTGAACCATGTACAGGTATAACTATGTCACTGACACAGCTGCTGAATATCAAAGCTTTTGTGTTACATGCCTATTTCCCACTAGCTAAATAAATTCTAGTTTATTTATTACTTGTACAGCAAAAGTCAAAACTGCAGACACGGGGATGCCTCAATCAGAAATGAAATTGAGAAAGAAAGGGGAGCCCTAACAAAGAAAGCAGCTGAAGAAATGCAGGATGCAGGCTAGCAGGTTTATCAGCTACCCATGGGATTCAGGGCAATAAAGCACTCAAAACCTTTTCCTTCCAAAACAGAGGGATGTCCCAGCACTGACCACTCCTTTCTGGCACTCCCACATTTCAGGGCCCCAGCCCTGCAGCTGCTCTCCCTCTCCCTGCAGCCAGGCACGTGCTGAGCCTGGTTTTACCCTGTGGGTCACCAGCAACAACTAGGGACTGACTTTTAGAAGCCTGAGGACACAAGCTAACAAAGAAAGAACAAATCAGTTGCCACCATCAGCCCTGGAGAATGAAAGAGGAAAAAATCAGCCCACAGGAAAAGGCTGAGCATGGTCAGATCATTGTGACAGCAGCAACCTCTGCTGTAACATCAGGCTGCTGACCCCCAGGAGAGGCCCAGCTCTGTCAGCAGTGACATTCCCAAGGCCTCAAGGACTTGTGGCTCCACCCTACCCAGTTATTTATTTCACTGAGAGTCACATTGCTAAAAGCCTTCTGACCAGCTGCAGCAGAAATTCAAGAGCCATTATCCAGACTAGGATTTTTCTCACGGACAGGTGTCACACTGACTCAGTGACAGATCCTTCTTCAAAATAGGTCACTCTGAGGGATAAAACGCCTCAGTGGAGGTCAGGCTTACATAAATGGCATGTGGATAAATAGGTCCAAGTAGATCAGCAGGCCTAGATGAGCAAAGAAGGAAAGCAGGATTTATGTCCCAGTCTTTTTACCGCTATGGAATAATCTTCCCCCGATGTGACATCACCCTGCAGAGCACAGGAGTTCTCTGGTTCACTGCTGTTAAAGTCAGCACCTCAGAGAGACACCTGGTTAATCTGAGCCCTCCATGACCAAACACACCCTGCTGTGCCTCCTGCTGAACACACAACGTGCCAATCGTGCCCTCCTAGGGCAGAAAATAGTGCAGAACCTCTGTGACACCAGGGGGAAGAATCTGCCCTCCAGTCCCACATCTGCTGTTCACCCCTCAGGCTACGTCTGCTCTGCTCCAGCAGCACCTTTCCAAAGGAGATGATGCTTTCCCAAAGAAATTATGCTTTCCAAAAGAGATGATGCTTTCCTAAAGAAATTATGCTTTCCAAAGGAGATGATGCTTTCCTAAAGAAATTATGCTTTCCAAAAGAGATGATGCTTTAGTGCCAAAAGAGGCACTATTGCTGAAGATGCAAAAGAACCTGCCTTTCAAAATATTGCACTCTAACAATCACTGGTCTCAGAGATCTCTCTTCTCTTAAAATAGGAAGTAAATAATATTCTCCATCATTTTCTATTCCATTTTTTTTTTAATGGACTAAAAGGCCTGGATATTATTCAGGCTTTCTAGTCCATCAAAACCTACACATGGCAGATGAAGATAGGCTGGTGGGGAAAGGGGGAATATTAATCTAGAGTCAGTCTCAATCTGTTTTTCAGCAGATTTACTGTCTTGAAGAAAACAGATGGTTTCTTGATCTTCAAGGAAATTCCCAACAGTCGTCTTCAAATTCTCCACAATCCCCTCAACTATATTCCTTCAAATTCTCATTATGAGAGGGCTTGTCCAGGCTTAGAAAATTCAGTCATATAGGAAAATGAGTTTATATGAAATGAGATATTTCTGTGTCCTTTGCTTGACAGAAGGAAATTATCTTTTAAAAACATGTTAACCATTTACAGTTAACAGCAAGAGAAGAGTCTGAAAATATGCAGGTTTGGCTTTCATGAGGAAACACAGGCTGAATGAATATAGTATTCTGGAAAAAAAAAATGCATATAATGGGCTATAAGATCTGACAGCACAAAGACTGGAATATTCATGCCTATGCCTAAGAGGTATCCAAAAGCTGAAAACCTGATTAAACCACCAAAAATATGCTGTGCTGGAAATTAGACCATCCAAATTAGATTCTTATTAAAAATTAATCATACTGGCCTATTCATCATCCTCACAGACAACACAAAGAAGGAAGTAGGAGAACAATCACAGTCCTGGTTTGAATCCCAAGCTAGTTACCCTTCAGAAATTGGAATTTTATGCTAGAAATAAGTCCTTAGCACACTCATTCCAACAAATTCTTCCCTGCTAGTGAAGGAGCAATGGCTGCAGCACCTGAGAGATTTGCTTATCTGTAATTCATCTTTTGTTACAGTGACATGTTAGGTACAAAATGGTTTAGAAAATAAGAAATTGGTGAATATTGAAAAAAGCTAAATATATATTTACTTAGGAAAATGAACTTTTAAGCCCTTGATGAAAACACCT
The DNA here is from genome assembly GCA_910950805.1 of Acrocephalus scirpaceus scirpaceus. Taxonomy (NCBI): domain Eukaryota; kingdom Metazoa; phylum Chordata; class Aves; order Passeriformes; family Sylviidae; genus Acrocephalus; species Acrocephalus scirpaceus. Next base: position 1,809,769 of record OU383790.1, on the reverse strand, counting down.
ATCACCATCTCATTTCAATATAAATATCACTAAGGGAACTACCTTTTTGTTGGTATTTCCACTATGAAACTCATCTACCACAACTCCAGTGCAGTTTACTCAACTACTGGCTTTCAAAGCACAGAAGATTAATATTAGATTACCTGTAGTGTTTTCTACCTGAATCCAGGTATAAGGGAAAGCTGGCAGCATTTGATTTCATTATTGATAGGTATGTATGAAAAAGTTCACTATCATGACTACAGAAGTGAGGTACAATAAGGATATTTGAGAGAGAAATTGTTTTGAAATGTTGTAATGCATCAGGGGGAGGCAGCAAGATGTAAATTCTCAAGGAGTTTCTTCTTTCAATAATAATTTCTATTACAGGCAAAACCTCACAGGTGTTTATTTCTCATCCAGCCCTTTGCAACAAAATCCCTCACTACAAAGAGCACCAAACCATCTTCTCATGTCTAACCTACACCTGCACTGACACAATTTGACTTTTGATAATTAACATATTCCAGAGTGTTGCAGTTCCTCCAGGAACATGTCTGACATGCAGACACCACCAAAGCTCTCCCCACTCATCTGTTGTGAACAAGCTGAAATGCAGACTCAGAGAGCTGATGGATTTGGCAGCATTAGGGCTGCAAAGCAAACAAAACCACATATGAACAAATAAACAACAGAAAAGACTGGAGAACTCCTGCTGAGAACTCACCAAACTGCAAGTGGAAAGTGCTCTGAACCTTTTATGGTTCACAGGGGGTTTGGAACGTTTTGGGTTGTATTTTTTCTTGTTCTGGAGGGGTTACACTCCGAACTTGTGTTAAGTAGAACATAAACTCTTACAACATCAAATATAATGTTTGATAACAAGAACTATGCTTTTCTCCAACACAGATGGAAGAACATATGCAAAGGAAACTCCTAGGAGTGTGTTAGTGGACATCTGTTCCTCTTGGAACACAAGCGGCAGCGTTTGCAGCGCAGGGAGCGGGAGCAGAGCAGCGCTGGCTCGCAGTGCCACCTGGTGCCAGCTCCGAGTGTCACCTGCGCCGTGTCACCTGCACCGTGTCACCTGCACCGTGTCACCTGCACCTCAGCCCGGCCCAGCGCTGCCTGTGCTCCCAAAAGGCTCAACTCCACCGCACCTCCCAGGCATGGGCACTGATTACTGTCCCTGCTACACCGCTCGGGTTATTTAATTATTTACACTCCTTTTACACACTGGTCTTACAGCAGTGCCATGGAAGTGACTCACTTGAAAAGTATCTATTAAAATATGTTAATTCAATTGGATTATGGATCCAATTAGCTAAAATGTTGTTCCCAGTACAAGATACTAAAGTATCTTTAGTAAAAATTATCTTTTACTAAAGTATCTATTAGTAAAGTATCTTTTACTAAAGACTACAAATACTCTTTGGTATTTGTAAATATACTCTGCTAAAGCCCAGACCTTTCTTCTGTCATAGTTCCAAGCAGAGCATACTCTAGGATGCAAGAACATCCTGGGCAAGTCAGACAGGGTTAAACAAACACATACAATATTTTAAAATATTTGTAATAACAGAACCAAACACCAACACACAGCATCACTCTTTTTCAAAAAAAAAAAAAAGCTGAAAAAGAATGGCATTTTATTACATTCTGAATATTTAAACAGAATAGCAGTTTGACATGAGTGTATTTAACAATGCATGGAACAAAATGCTCTTCAGAAAGGTTTAGGTACAACAGGCCAAGGGGACTAAAAGGATTTCAGTGACAGTGAACCTGGTGAAGCACCACACTCCCCACACTGTACTGGAACCTCCTCAGGCTGGCAGAACATGCAGGGAAAGGCCTGATGCTTCCACCAGGTTCAATTTTCAGACACCTCCCTTGGCACAGCAGAGAAATAGATTTGTTTTGAAGTTTATTCCAGAACATAACAAAGAAAGCTAACATCCAGGCATCCAGACCTTGACTGATCCCAGGCAAACTGGAAAATATATCATCCACAGTCCCCAGGTGTGATTTTAAATAATCTGGTAGGTATAGAAGACTAAAGAATGACATGGATACAATATCCAACAAGTTACATTATTCTCAGAGTAAAGGTTATGTACCTCAGCCACAAAGAGGGGCAGCTCTTCTGGCAGAATCCAGGATCGAGGGTAGAAGTTGTACTCCAGAGGAAACAGATCTTGCATTGTTCTCATGGCCCGACTCAGGGTGATTTTCCGAACCGTCTCCATCATGCCTGGGAGGAGAACAGAGTGACAAAAACCCCACACTGAGGTCTCATCCTAACAGTAAATGTGTCATTTCAGATAACACTGCTCATCCTGCTGGGAAGGCACACTGGTCATTGCTGGCAATAAAGCTGAACATCTTTTGAGATTTAAAATCTGACACAATAATTGTGGCATTCCCCTGTCATATTTACTGTTGTATGTGTTTCTGTATAATGCTAGAAAAAATTGATTCTCAAAAATACAGCTCAGAATAAAAGACAGCTTTAGTCAAATATTAACTAGTGACTTTGCCATAATTCAAAATTATTTTTCTAATCTATCATTCCAGGAATAGGTACAAATGTAACTTAAATGTAACCAACCACTTCATGTTTACTTTGCAGTTATTTAAGTATCTGCATCACAAAGAACAGGTTATTTTGTGAACAGCCAAATAAACATTTGCTGCAGTCTTATGTCCATTGGGAACATGACTAAAAAGTTATTTTTATGGAAGAATTTCTGGTAAAACCCTGCATCAAATTAGCACAACATTCCTGGAAATCAGCTCTGGTTTGATTCCTGTGCAGCCACTTGTTCACCAGGTAGAAGCCAAAATACAGACAGGTAACATTCATCTAACACTGATTTAAACCATCAGAAAACAACACCATCCTACACCTGAGTGGGACCTTCCCTCAGGCAGGAGAAAGTCAGGGTAAATAAAGCCTGGAGTTCGATATCTGAGGTTCTTATGCTCACAGCACACTAACAGCAGCCATAAATCTGAAGTAAAGGGCTTAGATAAGTCAATACCTAAGCTTTTAGCTCTTATTTAGAGAGATCTCAACAGGGATTAAATGAGAAAAAAAGGAGCTTAAAAAAGTAGAAGAGTCATCATAAGATGAGGATTGACATGAACTCCTCAATATTAAAAAATCCATTTAAGGAATTCTGCTTCGAGCTTCTCCCTGAGATAAGCCAGAGCACAAAACAAAACAGATTCTTTCCACTTTGAATCAAAACCAAATCCAGAGATACAGCACTGTTATCAGTGCCAGATAACAGACAGTAATTGCATACTTCACTTAAATTATAGCCTAAGACTCTTCTTTTTCTTAACTTCATGTGTATGAAGTATTCTTCTCAACAAAACCACTTTCTCTCCAAAACAAATTTCAGTTCAGAAATTGTGCAGAACACCCACCCTGATATCCTCATCCCCTCACCAAACCCAGTAATATGCCAAAAATACTACCAGCTGATTAGGCAGATAATTCACATTACAAATCAGTAAAACACAGAACTCGGTCAAATACCCCTGGTTTTAAAGCATTTGTTTAAACCACAAAGAGAAGTAAGTACCTGGGAACTTGTTGACCTGCCCTGAGAAGATGTTGTTATCATGAAAGGACACCCCGTGCCAGTAGATGTCACACGGCAAGCGGCGGCCAAAGGGAAACTGCCAAAGAGAGCAGAAAAGTTTGGAGCAATCTGGGAATACCTGCTCACTCATCTTAAGCATAAACCACTCAAGAACAGTCTGCTGACTGCCCAAAGAAAACAAACTCTGTAAATTTATTGCAAAGCTGAGACTATTTGGATCAGCTCAAAGACTTTAAAGTGAATAACCCAAGAGGTTTGTAGAAACCAAACCCAAATGAGGCGTGGGCTGTGCTGAGAACCCCTGGGCTTCTGATCAACCACAGTCAAGTAATAAATGTAAAGTGGATACTCAAAGCAAGGTATTTAAATGCAATAACTGTATTATTCATTTATATATATCAAGTTGTAAGTATTAATTTGTACGGTATTAATTCCTTTCTGGTATTAATAGCCTGTAATTAAAATAAAAGCTTGCAATTCAATTAATCATTTGTTGAGCATATATATTCCCACTATCAAGAACTATTCTTTCAACAATATTAAGTATTCCAGGTTCTTTTCCCATTCATGCAAGATTTCACCATAAATTGGAAAACTGTAGTTTGTTTTCTATTATTAAAAAGATCACATTTTTTAAGCAGTCTGAAGAGCTCAGAAGCAGCACTGCCAATTACTGAGTGCAAGTTTCTAATAGTAGTAAAGTGATTTATAAAAAACCCAGTTAGTTTTGTGTAAAGAAGGTGCTCTTCTTTTTCACACTTATTCTCTTTGGCACAGCCCCATTTATCAATCCAAAAAACCCCATTTTATCTGCACTCCATGAAGATGCCATTTAACTACCATATGGAATACAGTCACAGGAATAGCTTCTATTACTAGGCTACATCTTTTTCAAATAAATCTGCTATATTTAGCATTTTAGGACATATTTGCATTAAATATCTACCACCCTCATCACCCAGTGCCATTTACATATTGAAAGAACCACAGTGTTTTGCAGAAACTTCTTGTTCTTTACTTGAAATGTAATTTTTCTTATTTTAAAACATTTCTTTATGCAGTGGATCATATTTCTTTGAGCATGACAGAAAAAAGAATTGCATAAACCTTTTGAGTGCATTACTTTATTTGCTACTTTAATTAAAATTTCAGTTTCCTCAGTAAATAGTCTTGAAAAATTAATTTAAAATGCTAATTGAGCAATGCATCCTTTCTGTTTCCTTACTCGCAGGGATGAGAAACCCAATTTAACAAGAGCCAGTGGATTCCACACTTATTTCATTATTATTCAGCCTGCAAAAACTGTTTTTGTACAAGTGAAAATTAATTCTGTTGGGCTCTGAAAGACAATCAGTGGCCTTAACCTCTCTCCACAGGTATATCCAGAATACAGATGCAACATTCGGTCTCAGAGTGCCCTTCCCACTAAAACCTGAACAATTTATTTATTTATTAAATGAAATTGAAATGAAAGGAACAAAATTTGCATTTATATAACACCTTTCATCTACAGAGGATATCAAAGCTCTCCACAAACACTGCACAGAAATCATTTCACAACAGATGAGGAGTGAGCAGCTCTGGACAGGAGGATGGAAGAACTGCATCCCCTTGTCAGAAATTTGGGACAGCACAGCAAGGTTCCAGCTTCTGAGAAATCAAGATTATCTGGATTTACCCAACAATGGGATCAAACTCACCTCCTGAATGAGCTGGGCAGGATTCTGTAACCTCTGCACTACACTTTATGTAAGAGTGGTGTTTGGAGAGGAGCCAACAAGTTCGATTATCTGGTGCCTCTGGCAATGCCAGGCAAATACAAATTAATTTTACTGGTAGGAGAGGCCTTTGCACCACATTCCCAACTCCTGGTGTGGGGCAGTGGCTAAAAAAGAAAGGTGGCTGGAGCCATCCTTTTTAAAAATCTTTTAAATCTTTTTTAGTCAGATTTGGGCAACATTTGTCCAAAAAAAATAAACAGGGAGCCATAAAGAGAATAGAGCTGTTTCCACAGCTTTGACACAATTAATAATCCATCAAAGTCAAATCTGTCTGACAGGTCATTTCTACCTTTGGATTAGAAGCCAATAATTTAAACTGTCTCACAGGTCACATCAGTCTGTTCCATCATGTTTAATGACAAGTTAAATGACTCGTCTTCCACTCAGCTTTTCCCAGCATAAAACCTGAAACTCTCCCTACGCCTCCGTGCAGCTCCGGAACAGCGAGACAAATGAAATGCTCGATGCTGGGATATTTGATGCCTGGGACATCTGCTTCTTCCATTTTCCTGGTAATTGAAAGCTTGCTGAAGAAATAATTTATTAAGTGATGAATAAACTCGGGATGCAAGCTCAATTTGTGCCCATTATTTCATTTGGCATATCATGTTCATTTAAAGAATATGACACGCTGGATCAGATGGTCCAGCCTAGCACTGGAATTGGCACACGCAGGGAAACTCTGCAGTGCTTCTTAAAAGCTCCACTCACACAGGCCTATCAAACCTGATTGTTTCATTTACTTAAAATTCCCACAGCTGAAAAAACAAAAGTTGGGGTTTTTTTCTGTATTTGCTTCTGATAACAGAATCTCAATGGTCAGTTTGTTTTTTTGCATTCCCCACATATCAGCGCCACAGAATATTTCACCAATATTGCCAATGTTTAGAATATTCTTCCCCTTTTTGTGTCTTATAATGACATTTACCTTATGTCAGTTAAGTTCACTAATAAATAATAAAATAATTTTTAAAGGATATGGGATGCTGTGACAATGCTATACATTAGACAGAAAAAGTTATGGCTCAAAAGGTGCCTACTCGAAAAAGCACATTATACTGTCTCCTCCCAACAAAATATTCCAGCCAATACATCCAGCAGCAAACAGCAGAAATGAAACAAAAGCAAGAACAGGAAAATGTCAAAGAAATCAAGAATAGGAAAATGCAAAAGAAGTAGATAGGGAAAAGGATCAAAAGTATTATACAAGGGATAACAGTAGAATAGCAGTCCCTGACACATCAGTATTTAAAATACATGTATTTCATTACTACTTCCAGGATTTTTTTTTTTTTCATTATTTTCATAGCTCCTGGAAGCAACACCCGTGTTCCCTCTGCTGGTCCTGCTGTAACAGTGCAACCAGCTCCGAGGCTCTGACCGTCCCTGACAGTGCTCTGAACAAATATTTTACTGCTATTTCTCTAAATGTCTGAAAGGGAGAGCTTTCAGAATTACATATAGCTTGAATAAAGAGTTTCCGTGGATTTATCTTCTCAATTTTGTTAATTTTTCCTCTTCAAATCTTGACCAGATCTTATTAACCTATTTATAAGCTGAAGATACACAGCAGAACATGACAGTGACTTGTTTACAGGGAATGAGTTATCAGCCCCCCAGATGGTGCAGTCGAGCACCACAAAATTCCATATTAGGCCTCCTCTTTATTAAGAGACAAAGTGGCCAGAGGAGGAAGCAACAAACTAAATGAAAAACACTGACTCAAGAAAGAGATGGAGGAGAGAGGATATTGAGGGAGACAGGGAACAAAGAGAGACGAAGTAAAGGCAGCAGCAATTGCTGTTGAGGGATGCAAAGCAGGAAGGAAAAAGCTGATTAATGCAGCTCAGAGATTCGTGAGAGGAACAAGAGCTTGTGAAACAAGTCAATTAGTAGGAAGGACTATCAAGTGCAAGACAAATGCAAAACAGTGAAGTCTCAGGAAACTATAAAGGCAAAATTAACCACTGAGTGTGGCTCATTCCCAGCACAATCTGCGAGGCTAACTGATATCAGTGATCCAGAAACTCTCTCTGGAGTGGCTCCCCGCCCTCAGAACATAAAATTTAACCGTAAAAACAAAGAAATTAAGTGTGAAGTGCCCCTGCTCTGCATGTCACTGCATAAAACATGGAGCAAGGCTGCTGACAGACACCCCACAGGTGCACTTAAGGCTAAGAGAGGTAAACGTAGCAGGTTTGAATTTCAAAGCTCTGGTATGTTGTTACTATTTTGCTGTACAAGCAGGAGTTGAGAACTGGGGCGCAGGTGCAAAGAGATTTCTAAATCCTGCCACTGGATTTAAATAACAAAAATCTTGAAATAAATTTTTATGAAGTCAGAGAAGGAGAAAGCACTGCTCTTCCCAACACGGAGCATACATATCCTTGTGGGATTAGGTATTCAGGACATTATGAATAAACACGAGGAACATTTACTGCCACTCAGTCCTCCACAAACTAAATTTGCAGTCTTTAACTCTGAGGTTAGGAACAGCACAGAATATACGGTCTACCCCAAGTCTGTGTAGATTTTGTTTAAAAAGCATCAGGTGCACAAAAATATCATCTTGTACGTGGGAATTGCAAAGGCAGCTTTGTAAAGCAGAGCAGCTGCAGGTCAGAGATCACACAACTCCGTCCTAGCTCTGCACGTGAGAAACAGCTCATCCTCAGGTTTTATTCCTCCTTTTCCCTCTTACAAATGGATTACAAGCACCCTTTTTCTTACACAAGTTCCTCACAAAGCTCCTAGAAGCCATCTCAACTTCTGTAAAGCCATTTATAAAGCTGTTAAGGAAAGAAAATCTTTACAATTGGAGAACAATTTACCATCTATAGTAAGATATACCTAAGAAATCTCTCCAGGATTTAAATAAGGAGTTGCAAAGCATCAGTTCTGTGCCAGCTCCCCTATTGTCCTGATTCCAGTTCAGCACGTACTGGCGCTCACTGAAATCCTCACAAAGCAATGAGAAAACACATGACTCGAGCAGCAGGAGAAAAAAATAGCTATAGCTGCTCTACATAAATAAATTAGCAGGCTAAAGCCCGTTATGTGTGCGTTAATAGCTGGCTTAATACTCGTGCATTCATACACCGTGCTCTCTGACACGCCTTGGACACAGGGGCAGCGGCTCTGCAGGGCCAGACCTTCCCGTCCGCTGTCCCGAGCCCTGAGGGAAGGGAGGGAAGGAAGAAATGCAAATCTAGACAACACATCAAACGCTTCCCCACGGGAGCAGGTTTCTTTCTTGCCCTTTCCGTGATCAGTTAAACCTCGGAAGCGCAATACCCGATTACCCCTGTTCTGGTTTGCATAATTGGCCGTGGCAGTCGTGATCATGAATCAAATCAGCTCCGGACCCGGTTAGAAATAGCCCCAGGGTCGGGGGGGCACAGCCGGGAGACCCCCGGCTGCGGCGGCCCTCAGAGAGGCACGGGAGGAGGAGGAGAATGGAGGAAGGCTTTGCCGGGGGCAGAGCCGAGGCAAGGGAGGGGAGTCCGGGCAGGACCGGCGCTAGGCCGGAGCAGGGGCAGGGATGGGGACGCAGCCCCGCACGGTCCCGCCGGCGAGCGCTCACCTCCTTCCAGCGGAGCTGCCGCAGGCTGATTTTCAGGGCCTCCAGAGAGGTTTTGGCCTTGGAGCTGTCCACCGTGACCCCGGGGCGCCGGGCGCTGTCGCCCCCGCTGCGGCGGCCCTGGGCCCGCCGGGCCCTGCCCCGCGCCGCCCGCCCGCCCGAGCCCTGCGAGCCGGTCCTGCACCGGCCCCGCTCCCGTTCCCGCTCCCGGCCGGGCGCGGCGGGCAGCTCCCCTTCCCCTGAGGGCGCCGCGGCGGGCGGGCCGTCCTGCGGGGCCTCAGCGGGCAGGGCCGGGGATCCCGGGGGCTCCTCCGCCTCACGGGCCGGCTCCATCTCCGCCGGTTCCAGCCCGGCCGGCTCCATCTCCGCCGATTCTACCTCTGCTGTCCCCATCCCCGCCGTCCCCAGCACGGCCGGTTCCAGCCCGGTTGGCTTCATTCCTGCCGTCCCCATTCCCGCCGGTTCTACCCCTGCTGTCCCCATTCCCGCCGGTTCTATCCCCTCTGTCCCCGTCGTCCCCAGCTCGGCCAGTTCCAGCCCGGCCGGCTCCACTGCCTCGGTCCCCATCCCCGCTAGTTCCGTCCCCTCCGTCCCCATCCCCGCTAGTTCCATCCCCTGTGTCCCCGTCCCCGCCGCTTCCATCCCCTCTGTCCCTGTCCCCAGCCCGGCCGGCTCCATCCCGCCCCCGCTCCCCGCCCGTTGCCATGGCAGCGGCGCGGCCGGTGACCCGCTGGCCCCGCCCCGCCGCCGTGAGGCGCTGACGCCGCCCCCGCCATTTTGGGATCGGGCAGAGGCCCCGCCCCGCGCGGTCCGAAATGGCCTCCGGGGCCGGGCGGGGCCGCCATGTTGGAAGCGGGCGAGGCACCGCCCCGCCATGGCGGCCCCGCCTCAGGCCGGGCTGTGGGGCGGGCGCGGTGCCCGCCGTGCCCTCCGCCACCGAACCGCCCAGGCGGCTCAGACACTCGATCCGCTCCTTACCGGGAAGGTTTTCATGTGAGACTGGTGCCTCGCACCGTTCCCATGCACCGTTCGGGTTCGGCTGCATGGATGCCGGGAGAGCCCCATCTGCGGATTTAAATAAACACTCTTAGGCACAGCAGGAAAATCCGCAAAGGGCTTTTATACTGTCAGTAACGGAATTAATAACATTAACAGCGGCTCTGTGATCAACCTGAGCAGGCTGGAAGGTTCCCTGCCTATGGCAGGGGGTTGGAACTGTAACATCTTTAACATCCCTTCCCACCCACACCGTTCTAAAACTCTGACTCTATGACACACGAATCCCTCACGAAATAGTTACAAAAAATCGAGACCATGTCATTAAAGCGGCTGTTGGAGCAAACCCTAGATTTGTGGAATTCGGGGAGCGCAGGGCTGTGGGCAGGCGGTGGCGCTGCGCCCTGGGAAATCCGGCCTGGATGCGAGGAACTGGGGCTGAGCGCCGGGATTTCGGGGAAAAAACGGGAATAATCACGGTTCTGTGTGAAGGAGCGATCACCAGAGTCGTGATCTGAAACAGGATATCAGCAGAAATTATTTAAACTACAGCAAAATTTAAATAAATGCAGAAAAAGTTGGCACTGCCAGTTAGCTGCCAGATAAAATCATAAAGTCGTGTCAAGACCCTTATTTTTTCAGTGCCTCACCAGTTTTCTATCATTTACCCTTGCAGGCAACAAAGAAACGAATTAATTAATTAAAGAGAGTTGTGTCTTGCAACGTGAAGTGACCAGGAAGGCTGAGGTCAGGCAGCTCACTCTTGGATGCTCTCATGTTGCTATTAAAAGATGTGCATTATTTTTTTATAGCAGTGTTTAATTAAAAACTTGGGAGCGTTTCCATGTTCCAGCAGGAGCTCAGAGGGGCTGGTAATGTTGGCAGGATGAGCTGTCTGCATGGTGTCTTTTCAAAGTCCATCACTGAAGGCACATTTACTTCACCACCACCACCAGATCACAGAATCACAGAAAGGTTTGGGTTGGGAGGAACCTTAAAGATGATCTCATTCCAAACCTCTTCCACTGGCAGGTACAAATTGGGAAGAAAAATTAATATTTTGCTTATGTTCAACATTGGCATAAAAATTCAGCTGTAAGAAAAGCAATTCAGAGATGTTGGAGTGTGATTTAAAGTGGTGACCTGACTCTGACTGTCTCTTATTTTAGTGCCAGGCTCCCAGATGAATATTTTTAACACAGAAATTTATCCTCACCAATGTCAGCAGCACTGAAAGAAAGCCAGGGAAAGAGTTAAGATGAGCCAAAGCAATAAGAGGCAGTGGAGCATGGGAAATACCAAACAAAATGATTGCAAAGGGGAAATATTCTTATATCTAATTAGCACATATCCACATTTCTTACAGGCTAATAACAGACTAGTTGTTCCTCCACCAGAGAAGCTGTAATAGATCCGATACCTGGTTTGCCTGTGTTGTGTGGATAAAACCTTCATTTCCTGTTGGGATAAATAGAGATGGGCTGCAGTGTGCAGCGTGGGGTCAGGCTGCACGTGGCATTCAGGTACAGCCAGGTGGGGAGTAAAGTATAGGTTGGGCAGTAACAAGGCACAGGGTAATGCAGAAGGAGAGCATATCCTGCTGAATGCAGCAAGCTGGATCTAACAAGCAGGAGAGAAATGGGAAATTTGAGATCATCTCTCCCCTGTGAGGAGAAATTTAGTTATGGGGTGCTCTTAAACACAAAGCTGTTTCCTGAAACCCTTGCTCAGAGGGAGTTGTTGATAAGAACAGACTGTTACCATCTTGTGATAATAAGTGAACAAGAATGTGGATTCCATCCAGGAGAACTGTAATGTCCCTATGCTCTCATTAATTAAATTCAGGATATCAAAGACAACAGAGGTGCTGGCCTAATTTTATGGGAGTGGGGAAGGATCCTGTTTGATTGTACAACATTTTACTCATCTCTCAGACTAACAACTTACTTGATAAATTGTGTGTGCACAGGTAAGTGCCAGATCCAAGGAGGAATCTGGGAATAAAGCAGCTTTACAGATGCAGCAAACTGAAGTTTTCCATCATGACGCCGTGCTGATCCCAGCAGCTCACACTGAGGGACTGTACTGCCAACCTGTGGTACATGGAATTCATGAGTTGGTCATGTGAACAGGTCAAGCTTATGAGGTTAACAAGTAACATTTTCTTTACTAATATATTTTCCCTCTTCTAGTAAGCATTTTTGTTACTGAGTTGGGATCAACATTTGTAGCTTTTATGTAGCATCATAAGGACAATAACTGTATTCTTTTCTATACTTTTCTTTTTTAAAGATAGCCAAGGCAAGAAAAACAAAGTAACATGTAATTTGGAAAAAAACACCCATCTTTTTAAAATATCATACAAAACTGGCCTCCTGCCAGTGGCAAATTTGCAGAAATACTTCAGTGTTCCCTTTTGAAAAAGAACACATTTCTCAAGCTATTGTTAAAAAAAAAGCTACTCATGAAGAACTATCCATCTGTGTCTGAAGTTAATAGTTCCCTTTGCAATGATGGTGAGTATCTCCTGTCAGTTGTTCTTTCACAAATCCATGAGAAAGCACTGCTCTATAAAATGAAAAGTCAGAAGAAAATAAATCTAGAGAACAGACTCCACTTGGAGAATGTCCTTGGTGGAGTTATGCTTCAGCCTGGCCTTAAATCCATATACATCACTCCATGCTGCCCATGTTTATGTTCGACCACAGAAGATTTGTGGTTGACCTACATATGCAAACAAAACATTTGCTGCATATTTGGGGTGGGGGGATTTGCATGATAGAAGATGATGAAAATATGCATAATTGTAGATGACATTTTTCATTGCCAAGTCCTGCTGCACAGCCCTTTGGAGCTGGCCATGCATGAAAGAGGTTTGCAGTCCTGACGGGCAGATTGCCTGGCTGTGCTGCCGAGACATTGAGCTCCTGTTTCTTCTTGAGCAACACAAATCTGCTCTAATCATCTCACCAAGCAGCCCCTGTGCTCACAGAGGACACGTATGATACTCACTGAGGGGGATGAAACAATGAGTTCCACACCTCTGAGTTCACCTCGTGTGGCAGCTCAAGAGACTCAAAGATTTTGTTCAGGAGTTTTCTCGGTATTCTTGAAATCCCCAGTGTATCAGGGGGTAACATCACACAACTTAGTCAGCAGCAGCTGGTTTATCTGGTCTTGCCCCCACATTTCATCCCACAGCAGCTTTTCTAGGAAGTCTCCTGGTGTGTTAGTACACTGGAGGCTTTGCTCTAAAAATTGTACCAGCACAAATAAATATTAATAATGTTGATAAAGTGGCATGACAAACCCAGATCTCCTAGGACAGTAAGCGTGCACAGACCTCTCAGCTCTTATCTGTGATATGGAAGTGCTCTCCTGTAACAGAGGTTTTGTCTGCCATTACTGGATGTCTGTCTGGTTGCTCTTCTTATGTCACATCTTATTTATCATTCAAAATCTCTGCAACTCTGCTGTGCAGAAATAAGTGCTTAAAAGGGTTAGCAGAAAGAAGGAAAATTCCATGGCATCAAGACCAGGTCTCCTCCTTTATCTGTGAAGGTAAGTTTGGAAAATTCTGGCAGGATCAAATAGAAGCAAAAGCTGCCTTCCCTACAAACCAACCAAGGAACCAATTAAAGAACACCCTGCATGTAACACCCACCACCTGATTTACACCACATTCAAGGTCTCTTCAAGAGATGAATCTGTGTAAGAAGGACTTCCATGCAGAGTCCTGGGGCAGGCAGAACTGTGCACCCATATGAGAGAAGGAGAAGGAAGGAAATCTTGGGAGCCTATGCCCAAGAAATAAAGCTGATCCAAACCTGGTCCCTGCAAAAACACTTGCAGCTCAGAGCCAAGAAGCTGTCTTGGGGCTTCACTCCTACTGTGTTCAGAGAAATGGGACTTTCTGTGAGTGCTTTGCACATCAAAGGAATAACTCGCTCAGTACCTCCAAGTGATGCAAACACCCACCATGAGGCTTGGCCAACTGTTCAATGCTACTCAGGGTTTGTTTATACTAAATCCATGACAATGTCCTGTGTAAATGCTTCATTCCACATATTTGCCCAGTTTCATTGTCCAGAAGAAAAGGCATACAGCTTTCTTACTTCCAGTGGAGTCAAAGAATTTTCTTTGCCCAACAAACAAACCAGAAAATTAACAGCTTTTTAAGTTTAAGCCTTCAAATTCAATTCTCAAACACGGATCCAAACCATTAACCTCAGGAGATTTAAGCCTTATGAAAAGTTCACAGAAGTTCATGAACAGCAAGTATTAAACACCTCCATTCAATTGTGATCTAACAGAAACTGGCACTGCAAGCTTTATTAAATAACAGTTGCTTTCTTTTTCTCAAGATTCCCATGAGATATTTCTTTCCTCCTACCCAAAGGATTTTATAATCTGCGGGATACTGGAGAGCACCAGAATGGAATTTAAAAGACCATTCTTATTATTTCACCCTGTTCTTTCTATCAGATTTAAAAATTTAACTATCCCAAGTGAAGTCCTTAGGCTCCCACATATCTTGTGGCAATGGGAGGGTAACGAGGAGAAGCTTTGAGCAGCTCAGCACAGTGGCAGGTTCCTGCACGCCTCAGCTGAAATGCAGTATTGCAGAATCAATGTAGAGACTCACCAGTAGTGGCTGTGTTAGGTTTTTCCCCATATGAGTTGAGCTTTGCTGGCGTTAGCATCAAAGGAAGCATGAGCATAGCCTGACTGGGTGGCATCTCCTCCTCCTTGGGCTTAGGAGAACCAAAGACCTGAATGTTGCTCAATCAGTCCAAGGACATTTGCACACAAAATCTAGGTTATTCTTTCAGGTCAACACTTTTTTTTTTTTTTTTGATCAAGATATGTACAAGATAAGAAAAGTGCCATGAAATGTTCTAAGTACACACTAAACATCAGCACAGACCACACAAAAAATCACCAACAAAGAACTGAACCAATGCATCTGCAGGCAAGATGTGTATCTAGAGGAGCATCTTGGACAGAAACCAACTGACAAAACCCATATTGAGTTATGCTGTGTAAAAGTGGGATTAGCATAAATTTGTGAATATTTAAATGAGAAGGTAATGCAGTGCTATAGATTGGAAGAAAAGAAATCTGTCTGGAAACAGAAAAACTTCACAAAGACAGAAGGCTGACCACAGAACCCTCCCCAGAAAGAGCTGCTAATACCTCAAAATACTTGAACATGTAGGGTCATAGTCTGTGAACCAATATTAATTCCTTGGGTTTTTTCTCCCTCTCTTAATTATAAGTTTCTGGATTCTTGGCTCTTGCCCATCTCCCACTGACTTACAAGTACTCAGAAATGCCAAGAAGCTGAGGGTGATCATGCTCCTGAGAGGGATACTGGGAACTGAGCACTGTCTGCCTGTGGTCAAACTTTTCTTTCTTGCTAATGCAAAAGCCACATAAAAGGTGGCGTCCAAAAACATTCAAACACCTGGCTGGGAGTTACTTTTATGACTCAAATATTAATTTGGGGGAACCCAGATGAGATCCATTGGTGCACATGTAACCCTTCACCCACTGATGGAGGAAACAATCCACATTTCTGATCATCCCTGTAAATGGAGTGTGGCTGTACTAACAGGCAGAGAACAAACCTTGGGCTTTGCCATCACAGCTGTGCAGGTCTCATCCCTTCCCTGTGCTGGTGCCTGCTGAGGAATGTCACGCTCAGGTGTGCCAGGTGTCCCAGCGTGGCATCCAGGAGGGCTCCCCTGGGCCTGGCAGTGCCTTGCCACTCAGACAAAGCTGGAAGGAAAGAACACCATGAGCACACTGAGTGCCACAAATCCTGGGAATATATTGACATAGTGGGCATTGACTGTGCGTCAGGATTCTGAGCGAGGGCATGTGCAAATTTCCAACAGGGCTGTAAGTCACATTGACATGAGACACGCACAATGCAGGTGACCACTCATTCAGGAGATATTTGTATGGATTGATGAGATCCCCTCTCAGTCTAGTCCAGACTAACCAGGCCCAGCAGCCGCAGCGTTCCCCAATAAGCGAGATGCTCCAGACCCCCATCATCATCGCGTCCGTCCAGCGCAGCATCCCATGCACAGCACCCGGTGCCGGCGGTGGCTCCGCGGCGGGGCCGGGGCGGGGCGGCCGGGCAGGGCCGGGCGGCTCCCACCGCCCCCCGCATCACATGAGGGAACTTCGGGCCAATGGCGCCGCGGCGGGGCCGGGGACCCGCTGGCTCCCGCGGACGCTCATTCAAAACGCGGCCGGGCTCGGGTGCCCGCAGCCCTGCTCGGTGCCCGGGGCTCCGCGGGGCGGGCGCTGCCGGCCGCGATGCCCGGCGGGGCCGCGGGCTGAGGCGGCCGCCCGCCCGCCGCCATGCCGGTGAAGAACCGGTACAACCTGGTGGACGATGGCTGCGACTCCCGCGTCCCGCTGCACAACGAGGAGGCCTTTCAGCACGGCATCCACTTCCAGGCCAAGGTGAGCCCCGGGCGCGCTCCCCTCCGCAGCCCCCGGCCCGGGGGGCGCAGCGGGTGCCCCCGGCCTGTCACAGCCCCGCGCTGGGGGGGCCTTGGCAGCGAACCCCGCGAGTTCCCCTCTTTGGTTGTTGTGGAGAAGGGCCCGGGGGTCTCTGCGGGCTGCGGTGCTGTCCAGCCGCCGGTGTGGCACACGCTGCCCGCGGGCCCCGTGCCTCGAGGCCGGGCTGGCCGTGCCCCCCCAGCCCTGCCACGGTTATTCTTCAGCTCTGGAAGTGCTCCTGGGCCACGCTGAGGGAGTCTAAAGAAAACAGCAATCAATTATGAAAGCCTTACATTTAATTAGCACAATCAAACAGGTTCTTGCTCTTTTCCTAGTATTTTTGCAGCTGTGGATAGACGCTGCCTTGTGCGCTCCATTTGGGAGCTGTTCTGGAATGACCCCTCTTGGCAGCACCGTGGATGCTGTCCCAGGTGCTCATCCCTGCCTGTCCTGTCCCCCACCAGGCTGCCCTGCCCGGCAGGGTGACAGCTCCCTATTGCCCTGGTAACCAGCAGACTGCTATGTGCTGCTCAAATAATAGTGCCTTACTCCAGCTGACCCCTTCCCTGCCTGAAAAGCTGGACAGACGAGGTCTGCAGCCTTCAGGCATCAGAAAGAAATACTGATATTGTCAGAAATTCCCTATTGATCGGGAAGAACAGCCTGGCAGCACAGCAGCACTCTCAGAAAGTGACTCCATTGGAATTGGCATTCTGTAGACAGCATGGGGAACGGGTTTATAATTCAGCTGACAAGAAGAATTGCATTTTGCTGGAGCAACTCACAGGCTCCCTTCCCCTCTTTGCAGGTGGCCTAACACAGATTAGAAATGGAATTCACGCCTGCTGTCTCCTGAGCTGGAAAGAAGGGGCATATACATTCCAATAAAGCTTTGAAATACGGATTTTGTGCCTCTTGGTTTTCCTGCTGAAAGAGCTGTAAGATTTAAGCAGGATACAGGATGAATCTGAATAGACAGCTAATCATGTATTTTAAAAATCTATCTTCCTTAGGGAAGAAAACATTTAATCTGTGATTTCTCTATTTAAATTAACATTTGCTGTGCTGCAGACTGTGCTGAGGAGAAGAAAAATCCTTCACTGGATTTTTAAAAGATGGGAAGCAACTGTACCTTTAACTGAGTGAAACTGGCCTTTCAGACTGACAGCTCCAGGCATCCAGAGCTGGCGAGTGGATAACACCCTGTTAGGATGTGTGGGTCTGGGATGGCGTTTGCATTACCTTAGTAACATGCTTGCTCAGTTCTGCTTTACAGTCTGTCTCTTCCAATTATGCTGCTCATTGTGGGCACATCAGTCAGCTGCAGCGCTGACAATGACAAGGCTGCAGCTGGCTGCAGGTGTCTCACACCAGGCAATCTTACTGACCACACTCGCTCTCTAATCTCCACATTCCAAACTGCCTTCCCTCCCCTAGAATCTTCAGGAGGTCAGTACTGGGAGCTGCTTGTTTCGTGTGCTGTTTCATGAGTTTCATGGCTGTGTGTGGGACCACAGGTACCCAAACTGCAGCCAGACCAGAGCAGGGAGTTTGAAAGAATCTCCTCTAGCTCAGCAGTCCCAGCTGTCCTCCTGCCCCAATTAATTTGTCACTAGGAGCATGGCCTGTTCCCCACTGCAGACAAAAGGCCAGCCAGCTGCAGGGAGCTCATCTGGATTACCATGACTGTCCTGACAGCCAGCAGAGCAGGGAAGGAGATCTGCACACCAAAGAGGCCACAGATCACAGCAATACAGCTCTGCCCTCCCCACCAGCCCAGAGGGAAGCCCTGGCTCTGCTGCTCCCCTCCCTGCTGCCCTCAAGCTCTCGTGCTCTGAGCTTGGTTCTCGTGTGGTTTACCAAAGGCTATAGATGAACTTAACTGCTCTTAAAAATGCCATTTTGCAAAGGCATTTACAGAAGCAGCAGCAAAGCCAGATGACCTTTCAGATTGCTTGTGGTGTTTATTTCAAGGCAGGAGAAAGAGCAGTAAATACTGAGCCAGGAGAGCTCATCTCTGAAAGCCCTTTTAAGCAGACATTTTGCAAGATAAAACCCGTTGCAATCCACAAGTAGTACAGTGGAGAAATAAATCCAGAACTATGTCAGTAACAGCAATACCTATGGGGCAGTTCTGGGGGATTATTTTGTCTCTGTTCATATATATAATATCACCCTGAATGTTTGCAGGGGCCTCCTGATTTGCTGCTCCTTTTCCTCTCCACAAGGGAACAACTTCCAAAAAACCAACAATTTGTAACCACACACTGAAAACCAGACACGGTTCATAGCCAAATGCTGCTGGGAGGGTCATTAAACTCTGTGAGCTGCCCTCAGTGCCCACAATTACAGCAGAGATGGGCTGTGTTACCCTGAGGGAGCTGATGGACCCCCCAGCACCAAACCCAGCAGCTCCCTCAGCTGCCAGGGCCACTCCCAGGCCACACTGTCACCACCCTGTCACTCAGTGACATTCTCCCTGTCCTCACCAACATGCCCTGGGCGTGCAGGTCTTCCCTCAGAGCTGAGCCACGCCGCTTTACAGCATCAGCAGCCTTTTCTCCCCACGCAGTGTGACTGCCCAGGACAGCACATGTTTTCCTCATTCCCGAGGCTGAGCTGGCAGCTTTGTGTCTCCTCCCCTCCTGGCAGAGTGGGGCACTCCTGTGCAGCCGTGCCACGTGTGCTGTCACCGGTGCCACCGGGCAGCAGCTGCTCCTCCTGCCTGCAGGTGCACGAGCAGGTTCTGCTGTGGTACACGAGGGAGAAATGCCAGCAGCAGGAAGCTGCCCAGGTGTGTTCCATGATGACCTGTGGAATGTGGGCAGTGTACTGCCATTGCATTCAGGAGAACTGAATTCCATGCAGACAGCCCCAAGCAGTATGGTTAGGACTGCAGCTCGCCTAAGCAAGATTGCAGGATACAGATTTGGGTGGGTTTACCACAATTCTGCAAACAGCTGAGCTGGTCCAACCAAGCAGGGACAGCAGTATCCAGAGGTAGAGTGATTCACACTGAAAACTTAAGCTGGAGTCACAAGGCTTTTCCAGGAAAGGTGTTTGTTGCACATCCTGGCAGCTTTACAGCTCTTGCATGCTTTTAGTTTTGAGCAGGTGTAGTAAGGAGGAACAAAGGATAGACAGTCCCATTTTCAGACACACGGGATCATGACTCAATTAGCAGCAGACATCGCCCTGCAAAACACTGGTAAAGGCACAGCCAGAACCTGAATGAGGTCAGAGCCTCACACCCAACCTCAGAAATCCCCAACTCGATAACGTTATCTACAACAGATATTCCTATCCTGTCCTGGGTCAAAGGAGTCCAAGCAAGGAAGGACTAAATAAATGAGAAATGCTGTCTGTTTGAAGAGGCCACAGCATGAACTTGTGCATTACTGCACAGACATCTCACTTGTGTCTTTCAGTACATTGGGAGCTTGGATGTCCCCAGGCCCAACAGCCGTGTGGAGATTGTGGCAGCCATGAGGAGGATCCGGGTAAGTTCAGAACAGCTGAGCCCCACACAGAGTTAAAGGTTACACTCCCCGGAGTGACTTGGTTGCAATCTGCTGTTCCACATTCCCTCCAGCCCTTCCTATCTGGAGCTCAAATCTCAGCCCAATCAGGTTTGCAACAAGCTTCTCCAGAAATTCCCAACACAGCATGGACCCATCCTGTGCTCTGTGCAAAGGGATCAGTTACCAAAACTCAAACGTAACCCCCTCTCCTGTGCTGAGCAGCCATGGGGCTTCTCCTTGAACCTGAGAGATTTATATAGCCTGTTTGGAATTTTGTGTGCGTGAAAAATAAGCTGAACACAATGTGCTCCACAAAAGCTCTTGAGTTCATTGACAGTTCCAAATATACTGTGTTATATATTGAAATATCAGTGCCCTGACAGGTGTGATTGATGTAAATCCCATCTGACTAGACTCTGTGGATTCTGGTGCTCCTAGAATAATTTGCTGCTTTCCCCGTGCTCCAATACAGTTTTACAGTTCCTGTTTCTCATCACCAAGCCTGCTCTCTTCCTGCTCAGCCCCTTTATTCTGCAGAGCAGCCTGTGAATGGTCCCCAGATTTAGCTGTGATTAGCAGGGTTGGGTGGCTTACATCTGCTTCGTGTATAACCAGTTCAAGTGCATCTCCCCCAAAAGGCAGTGCAGCTGTTGTGTCTGGCTGAAGTTTTGCAGGGGTCTTAATTCTGAGGCTGTTCATATGTCTCCCATCAGCTGAAGCAAGTTTGAGAATCTTCTGTTTAAAGCTTTGAAGGGATTATCCTATTTCCCCCCTTCCCCCACAGTGTTTAACCATCTAATTTTCCTTTAGAATAGTGCTTTTTAAACTTAGCCTGTAACTGGCTGAGGAGCTGATGTATTCATCTCCAGCCAAGCTTAGAAATGACATTCCCCTCCCTTTGCCTGCTCAGACTATTAGCACAGCTCTTGCTCAGAACACAGTGCAGCAGCAGTCTAAATTGCCTGGTTATTTATGGAACAGGTGAATATCTGTAGGAAGTAAAAGCAATAGGTGAGGACTACCAGGGCAGTTTAGGTGCTGGTATAATTATTGGCAATTTTTCATCTGAAACAGTACTCATCATCAGATTTGACACTGCACTTCTGCTGATCTATGACCCCCTTGTAAGAAAAAGCAAACTGTGTTTTAATATCACTTAAAATGAAGTGTCACACTCCGTTTTCACACCTGCTATTGCCACAGTGGTACCTAGCTCAGAGTGCAATTGGCAGTGCAATAGCACGCTTGAGTACCACAAGAAACATGTAAAAACCCATTCTGCATTCCTGGGTGCCATCACTTAATCTTGTCACACAGGATTTTTAAAGTAGGCATCCAGTAATCTATACTGAGTTTTTAATCTTGGAAGCCCATTCCAAAAAGGGAGGGCTTCCCTTTTCATGTGCACATTGTACAGCAGGATCTTATTCAGACACTTCCTGGCTGCTGAGCGGAAGATGCTCCTCTATTGAAGATAGTTAATTGGCACTGATCCTTAATTAGAGCATAAAGAATGAACTGGGAGGTCTTTGAAGAGAATTCTAGTGCACAGAGTACCCAACCTAGGAACTGAGGGAAGATGGGGGTTATTTATGTAGCATTCATTTGCATGCAGAGGCCTTGTCTGTACTAGAGTTTTTTCCCATGGACTCTGAGCAGCACCAGTTACAACTGGGAGGAAACAGTGGAAGAAGCTCTTGGGGGAAGTGAGTATTTTGCTCCTATGTTATTGTGAGTGGTAGTGCCTGTTTGTGGTGCAAGAGTGAGTAAGGTCCCACAGCCCTGCCAAGTGTTGGCAGAGGCATGTCGTGGTGAAGCTTTCATCCTTTGTGCACGCCAGTGTTGCACTGGAATTCTCCAGTGGAGCAGAAAAGAAAAGTCGTGCAGTACAAGCCCCAGGACAGCATTCCCTGTGCTTCTCTCTGTGCCATGGGAGGAGGTGGGAGCCAGCCCACAGCTCAGGAGGGCTCTTACTCACCCAGAGCGAGCAGGGAGGAGGATGTGGAGTCACAGCTCTTTTCCAGGCTGTGTCAGAGCTGGTTACTCTGGTTACTCATCAGTAAATTGATAAAATCGCCAAGACTGCCTTGGGGGAAAAGCCTTCAGCTTCTGAGGACTCTGAATGTCCTGAGAGGGTCACAAAGAAAGCAGCAACACCAGGTGACACAAGGAGTCTGCTCCTTGGCACGGTCTGTGTTTTGTATTGGGCTCTTTTATCAGTTACACATGAATTACATCAGGGATCCTGGATCAGTGGGATTCTCCATGCATAAGCAGAGCTGTCTGCCTGCAGACTTCAGGACATTACTCCCAGAGAGCTTCAAATAACAAGTTTTAGCATTAGCCTGCTGAAATCGTGACCTGCTCTAGGTATTTGAGGGGCACTCTCTTAGTAAAGCTTAAATCCATACTCTGGGCTGAATGGATGCTTGTAGAATTGCTAGCAATACTCCATTAGTCACACATTAGATCTCATTTCATAACAGACTGGAAAGCCTTGTCTCATCATGTTCTGTGCTTCCACTGGAGAGAATGCAAATGCAGTAGGTAGAACAGGGAAGCTGCTGTTCTTAGCTTTCCATTATGCAGAGCTAGACAACTTTAAGTTTGCTAATCCTTCCAGTGGATTATTAGCTGCCTACAGCTGCCATGTTGTTATTACATGATCAGAGTTCAAGCTAATCCCTCTACCTCTTGCCCTGGCAGGGGAGGTGATGAAATGAGTGTGCAGCTTGGATAAATACACTGAACCCTGACAGGCACAGCGAGGGCCTGCTTGGGGAAGTCCAATTCATCACACAGCTCCAAGCACCCCGGGCAGGGGTTCCCCCAGCTCCCAGGGAGCAGCATCTGCTGCCTGCAGCTGCCTGAGGCCATCCAGGTCTGGGTGTCTGGCAGCTCCTGTGCTCTGCCAGCGTTCTGGTGGAGCTGGCTTTCTGCTGGAGTGATCCCTCTGCAGGTACTGGAGCCTCCTCAGCACTCCAGGGAGGTTATGTACAAATCAAGATCTCTCCTCCTCACAATTCAAGCGGTAGCTAATGTGAAGATGGGTTTTGTAAAACACAAAACACCTCCTTGAAGCTGCTGAGGTTACTTGGGAAATCTTAGCCTGGGAGACCAGGGAATGGATGGCTTCAAGTGCAGAGTTAACATCACCACATGTCCTACATGCACTCCCCAGAGCCAGCACTGGCCAGAGGGGAAAGTCAGCTCTTCGCAGAGCACCTCTACCCTGAGTCCAGCACCTCACAGCCAGCTGAGCAGGCCTGGTGACATGCTGCTATTTTGAGTGGTGGGTTGTACAAGGACACAGCAGGAGTAAGTGACAAAGGCTGTCATCCCCACAGACAGCCTGCTGCCAGCAATTCCCCAAGACACTCAGTTTAGCTACCTTTAAGGCACAGAACCAGTTTCCCTGGAATTTGCACTTAAGAATCTCTGAAGCCTACAAATTTCATTTCTCTTGGAAGGTTTAGCTTGGACCTAAGCAGGTATTGACACTCAGAAAGGAGCCAGATGTTGGATTATTTAATCATTCTGTAAGGGAACAGCCAACTGGTGGTGTGCCCATCCAAACACCAGGATGAGCAAACAGGAGGCAGGCATCCAGACTAATATGTCTTCTGTTACCTCCACATTTCTTGGGCTTAATTTAATTGAGAAGCCTTTTTCCCCAGAGGCCAGTGTGCCAGAGAAACAGAAACATTTATAAATCTTGTCACAGGATACATGAGAAGTGCCTGAGCTCTCCTTGGAATGAGAGCTGGGTTCTCACTTCAGCCTCCCTCTTATCCTGATCACTCTTGCTGCATCCATCTTTGAGCACAGCCTCAGCACTTTGCAGTTTCTCCACAGAGGATTTGAGTGAGGAAGTGCAATCCAGCCACACCGTAAGTCAGACTCACTGCCAAGTATCAACTGGTAGTGTTGAAGTGTGACATGACAGCAATTTAAATCAGGATGAGTAAGTTACAGTCCTGCTGCACAAACTTGTGAAGCAGAGGCAGCAGGGACAGCTGCAGAGAATCTGCCTCTGCACTCCAGAGCTCCCAGTCCCAGAGCTGGGCTGGCTCACACAGCACCTTGCACTTAAAGCCCTGCCAGGCTGCAAATTCCAACGGTTCAGGAGCAAACATGGGTGTGATTTATCTGCCCTTCCTACAGAAGGAGAGGAACCAGGTGGACAGCTGCAGAGGGCAGGGAGACTGCCTTCAGCTCTCTCAGTTTAATTTATTACTGTGTGACAGGTTTCAGAGGTAGGGATGTTCATGGGCTTGCCCATGAGATTGTGCTAGAACACAGTTCCCTCAGTTCCCAGGCAGGCAGATTTCTCCCTTCAGTTCACCTAGAAAACTGCTGCATGGATGGATTGCTCTGACATACTCTGCCTATAAGCCCTTCCTGGGTTATTATGCTCAGAGCTCTGTTCTCCTGCCAGCTTCATGTTAATCTGAGCTGGAGTTGTGATCAGAACTAAAAAAAGAGAGAAGCTGAACTCCCAGCTGATGGGTTTCTTGGTTAGTCTCCGCAGCCCCTCCCTCTACAATGAAGTTATCTGGTGAGCTGTAGCTGAGGCACAGATTGAAACGTGGAAGTGCAAATTGCTGGAGCACTTGCCCTGGGGTACAGACCTCTGTAGCTGCATGCCAAGAGCTGTTATTTTTGGAGTTTGTTCTGCTGCAGTTCCTGGAGGGTTTTCCCTTTCAGCCTCTTTGGAAGAGCATCCAAATGCTCAGCTAATGATAGCCCTGGGCTGTGACAGACAACAATCATAGTATCTTAAAATATTTCAGCAGCCCCAGACTGCTGGGGTGGACCTTTCTTTAGTTCTCAGAACACCATGCACCTTCCTTTCATTGACAGGAGGGTGCAGGAGAAACAGATGACAGTTCTGACAAGGTTAGGGTGTGAAACACAGGCATCTCTTCCTCCTTCTCCCCCACACTAAGAAGACACTGTATTCACCCCAGACTATGCTCCAAGAGAGCATCACATTCTAGGATCCCTAGGTTGTTTACCCTGCTACATGTCAGACACAGCCTGTGGCCTCCAGGAGGGAGCTGTGGTTACAGGCAGCCAAACCAATATACACAAGCACGTACAAACCTGCTCTGGCACCTTCTGCACAATGTCTGGTGTCAGTTCTGACTCTCCTTCAAGCAGAGATTTAAGAAAGGCTCCTGCAGCTTCACACAGGCAGGACGTGATCAGCCCACAGGGCAGCTCAGCTCCAGGTCCCACAAACACCAGTCACCCTCAGGGTCCCATCCATGAGACCAAGCATCTCAACCAGTTTGAAGTTCCTACCACACAAGATTAAGCTAATTGGGTTTACCTTTCCAGGCCCTAGCAAAATACAGCAAGTGTTTTCAGGATAGTAATTAAATGTTAATTGCAGCTAAGTTTAGCCCTAATGCCTCATTAGTTTGTTTTCCTCTGTTTGTTGCATCTCTAGCAGAGTCTCCTGCACAGGGATGGGGATCAGGCTGGGCTTCCCAGGAGGCAGGAGTTCCACCATGTGCTCTGAGGGTCTCTGAGCCTTTCCAGAAAATTCTTTATCTGCTCCTACCCAGGGCAGGCAGCACTGAAACCACCATATCCAATGCACAGCTCTACTGGAAAGCATTTTACTGCTCCACACTGCAAATGGCCCCTAGGCTTGGTTCCCAGTCTGTTTCCTGGTCTTTAGAAAGATAAAGGATGACAGGGATGAAAGGCACATTATGGGTCTTACCTGTGCAGCACAGGACGCTGAAGGAGGTGAGCCCTCTGGCAGAATGTCTGGCACGAATCCATTTCTCCAGGCAAATCAAGTGGCTTCAGCTTGAGACTGCAGGAGCTGCAACCTCCCAGGCACTGCTGCTCACCCTGCTCCCATCCCACCTCCAGGCAGAGCTTTCTGCCCTGCCACTGAGTTCTGTAGCCTCTCCCCCTTCCCAGTCTGCCCTGCAGCACCAATTAGCCAAAACACCAGGTGGGACAGATCTCCCTGAGATCCCTTTCCACGATGGCCCCAGGAGGGGAAGGGCTGGGTGGGGAAGGGTGGGTCGTGCAGGTGCAGCTCCTCGGGCCTCTCTCCGTGTGTTCTCTGGTCCATGATCACCTTGACAGGCTCTGGTGTGCTTTCCTAGCCTTACAAAAGATTCATTTAAAATGTGGAAGCTGGCCTTCCAGGAGAATTGAGTCTGCCTTGTCTCAGACAAACCCAAGCTTGTTTTACTCATTTTCTGCTGTTTGTATTGTCTTAAAACAAAGGGAAGGAGCTGTTAATGAGCTGTTTCTGCAGTGGCATCATGCACAGAGTTTCTAGGCAGCATTGTGTGACTGTGGTGGAGAACTGACTATGCTCTGATTGTGCGTCTTGAGTGGGAGGAGAGGAAAAAACACCTCTGAGATTACACAAGAATCCAACCTTCTGCTCACTGCTTGGGGGGGTCTCAATAGAGCTGCAATAAAGCTGCAATAAAGCTGCCCCACTGACTTAGAAACTCCTGCAAATTTCCACCATGCTCATCTCCAACCCTAACTCACCTCTGCACTTCCTGCCACAGAGTAATTAGTTACCTTCTGTCACTGAACCTCTGAGCTGAAAGGAGTGGGGACTGGTCAAGCTGTGAATACATGCCACTGTGCCAGACAACAGCTGAGGGCTTGCTCAGTGGCCAGGTGCTATGACCCAGTTTTTGAGGAGTGGCCGGTGACTAGGGATGCTTTCAGTTCTCCCACCCTGTTCAGAGTGCAGGGTTGCTAACAGATGGGTGGAGGGATCAGTCAGTGAAATGTGTCATCTCCAGGCAACGGTGACCTTTAGTGCCTTCCTCAGAGCCCTCAGGACTCCATGGCTTCTCCAGCGAGGGGGTGGAACCAGTCAGGCACATTAATTCTGTTTTGCATAAGAGTCATGGTGGATTGGAGTTTAGTTGAAGGCTAATAAAAGCAGCATTTAAATGAATAAAAGCTAAATTTAAATGTTAGTGCTAAATAGAACAAGACAGAGCTTTTTGTCTGATGCTGAATCTTGGCAATGAAGCAGGGTACCTTTTAATTGTAAAATAAAGTGGCTTTAACAGTATTATCATTATATTACTGAAGTGTTTAATTTCACTAGCTAAAATATCACTGTATGAGATCTCTGCAAAGCTTTTATCTAGTTTAAAATAAAGAGACTTTTTCACCAATTATGTTAGTGGTTGTAGAATATTACAGAGATGAAATATAATGGCTTTCAAATTACATTCTGGTGAAGAACACTCAGCCACGACTCAAAGCTGCTTCTTTGTTGGTGCCTGAAAAAATGTAATTGAGAAGGTAACCAGAGTGCAGAGAGCAGATTGGATTGGCTTGGTAACAAGGAGCTGCCTAAATCTGAGTGACAGCTGCAGGGGCACAGAGCTGGGGCTGCCCGTGGGGTGGAGCAGCCAAGACAAGTACAGGGGTGGATTTCCACCAGAGCAGGGTGACGTGTTTCAGGAGCAAAATAGAGTAGCCCATGAAGATACAAACACTTAAATCTGTCCCATGAGTCTCTCTCTGTGCAGAGAAAAATCTGGAAGAAAGTCAGCCTGTGGCTACAGAGTAATGCTCATGCTTTGAGCCTTTCTGGTGCTCAGGCTGAGTCTGTGCTGGACACAGGAGGAAGGACAGAGCCAGTGCACAGCAGTGGGTGCCCCTGTAGCTGTTGTCTTGATTTTGTCACATGCAAGGGCCCTTTGTACTTCATTGATCAGTGTTGTGAGGAGAGGGACCCTGAGGGACTGTGACCACAAAGCCAAATTCAGCCCAGTAAAATAAGATTTGCTAACAATAGCTTGGTTCTACACTTGCTTGCTTCAATCTGCCTTTGCTCTGTACTAAATGAGGCCTGAAGGCAGACAGAAGCCATGCTGCTTTACATGGTTTGACCAAATAACAGTGTGATAAATCTATAGCATAAAAGTCTTGAATGGGTCCCTGGAAGGAAGGATGCTTTGATGAGGGAGCAGGGATTTTTTAAAGGTTTTATGGAATGGTTTTCTTTCTTTCCTGCAGCAGTGATTAGACATTATTTAAATGTCCTTTCCCTGGACCAGATGGGTTATTTGGACTAATTGGCAGCCGCCTGACAGCTTTCAGGACACCTGAGTCACTTCCCACTTCCTCCATCCTTCTGTCACTGCTGCTGCAGAGATCCAGCCTGGGTAGATCTGCTGGAGGGCAGGATGTGTCCCAGCAACATCCCAGGTCAAGGCCCCAAATCACCCTGTTCCCTGCAGAACCAGGTCTGATGTACTCCCTGGAATCCCACCAAACCCTCTGAGCTCCAGGCTTTTCTTCCTAAAAATCAAATTATTTTTATCAGCTGAAGAAGAGCAGAGGGATATGTTGAGGCCAGATGCAGTGTGGTGAGGATGAGGCAGTCACAGCTGCTTCAGGAGGGTGTAAGGCACACAGGTCCCCTTCGGGCTCCAATGCCACCTGCCACCATTTGAGTGTCCTTTACCTGCTGCAGAGCCACACCTGGCTCATGGAGCACTAAAGGTTCAGTGATCCCACAGCACCATGGACCTGCTCAGTCCTGCTGCAGCCTGTGCTCCTGCTGATTAATGATTACAGGGCATAAACTTCCATCCCAGGCACATGTTCCTCTTTTCATGTTGTTACCCCCAGGGCAGTGCTGGTCTCCTGCTGGTCTTGCTTCCTTGAATCCCAGCTGGTGGCAGGAGCTGTGAGCTGGGTTAATCACTGACCTGTGTGTGAGCAGTGCAGGATGCATTGATGTCCACAGCTCCACACCTCCTGCTGTCACCACTGCAAACCCAGGAACACAACAGCACTGGGGAGAGAGAGGAGCCTGTGGTGTTCTGGTACAGTTTTGGTGACAAGACCTCAGTGACAATAAATACTGAGAGCATAAAACCCTCTTTTTCCATAATTCCCATATCTAAACCCAGGCTTTTCTCTCATCATGATTCACTAATCTCAGTAGCTCCCCTGAGGCTAATAGAGTCCTTGAACTGCTTAATATTCTGCAGTTTTGGAAATGACACAATTAGACTTGAATTTTCTTTCTCTTACAGTAGCAGTCTTGTTTCCAAATTTGAGTGAAGTTTCATGGACAATTTGAGGGGAACCCAGAGACTTTCCTTTAAATTTAGGAACTGCAGTTTTCTTAGCACTCAATAATTTCTAACCAAGACCATTTGGAGAGAAGCAGTGTGGGAGCTGTGCTGTGCCTGGCTCTGCTCAGGGCTGCACATCTGGGTAATGCTCAGGGCAGCCTGGCAGGAGAGGGGTGAGCTCCCTTCTCTCTTCACTTCTGCTGTATTCCAGGAATGCACACGTTACAAGAGCTCATGGGCAGATTGCAAAAGACATTTGTGCCACCACGATTCTGATGTCAATGGGAATTAGGAATTGTGTGCTTTAGAAAATCTTTCCCAACAATTGCATCTGAGCTTTGGGCCTGACTGCTGATTTTTTTAAGGAAGCAGGATCTGTCAGTACTGCATGTCAAGCCTTCACTAACAGACCTGACACACAGCCCCTGTGGTGCTGACCCCCTCCAAGCTCAGTGGCCCATTCCTGGCTGCAATTGCTGCACTGTTGCTGCTCACAGATGCAAACACATCCTTTCATTGCAGCGCCTGGAGGTCGACCATAAGTCACTGGGTTTTGTGTAAGAAATGTTTTCTCAAGTGGAACTGCTGCAGATCGATAGTATTAACAGCTACATAGAAAAAGTCTTCTTGCCTGGCAATAAAGCAGATTATTTCTGTCCCTGAGAGTCTTAAACCAGTACACAGCAAGCTGTTCATGGGAGCTGCTGCACTGAGGTGTAGAAAGGTTCAGCTGCACCCAGGGCTTGAGCTAACAAAGAGCTCCTTGCCCTGCAGGAGAGCAAAGATGGATTGCACCTAGCAGAGGAGTCCTGAAGCCTGGTCTGCTCACAGCAGCACACTCAGCATCCCCCCATTGTCATTCTGGTCTAGTTTGTAATCACGTGCTGGTTCTGAATGGAGATCAAGTCTTCCTTCTAGCTTGGATTCTGCTTGCTCAAAGATAAAGGTGCCAAGTCCAGCTTCCTGACTCTGCCGTGGATATGCAGAGGAAATGCTAATTTCCCTAGTAGGTGGCTAGGAGAAATGGCAAGACACAGAGCTGGAGGACAGCACCCGAGATGCATATGGGCTGTGATGGCAAGTCTGGAAGCCAGGAGATGTTCCCTCCCTGCAGCACTTACACAGAGCAGGGGTTACTCATGCAGATGCAGCTTCTCCAGATTCTCAACAGCAAACTAAACTGCTCCTTGTCCTTTGGATAGGTATGCACCCTGGGAGGACATGCTGAGCACCCTGAAGTCACTGAGGCTGGCAGGAGGAGGCTGCAGAGCAGCACAGTGCTGGAAATGCAGAACCCCAGCAGGTCACACCTGGCCCTGTTGGGAGCTGAGGCTGGGTTGACTTGGTTATCAGTTTGAACACGTGGGCACTTCTCTGCCTCTTCCTCTGAGCCTCCCCTGCCTGCCCCAGGCCTCAGGAGTGCTGACATTCCCTGTCCATCCCTGCACTCAGAGCATGGCTCCCAGCCTGCTCTGCCTGCCTTTGCCTCTGGATTTCTTTTGGACTACCTGCACTAAAATAGCATCCTTACATAAACACAAAGTCTTGCATTATTTAGAGGCCTAAAAATCCCAGAACCTGCCTTTGTCAGAGCCTCAGCATGGCCGTGGGATTAGGTTTTGTCTCCATCTCTGTGCTGTGCCAGTGAGTCCCTGCCAGGACCTTCTTTAAGCCCCTGCCCCACACTCTGCAGTGGTGGGCCCTGCCTGGCTCCCATGGCCACAAAGTGCTCATGGGCTGAACAATGCTCTGCTCTCCTGAGGAACAGCATCACAAACACACCTCTGAAAGGCCACAGAAGATCAAAATTGGCTTTTTAGTCTCTCTCCAAAGAAGCAATAAACACCACCTCACAGAGACAGCAAAGCAGCCCTGTTAATCACCCCTGCCCCATCTCCCCTTCCTGCTTCTGAGGGCACCAGCTCCTCTTTTCCCTCTCTGCACAGCCTAGCCAAAATACCAGGAAATGAGCCAGGAGCATCTCCCCTGCCGTGGCCTGTCAGGCTCATGGAGAGGGGTAGGGACTGAAAGTACAACAGGAATTTTGGAGCAGGCAGCAGAAATCCTCAGTTGCCTCCTGCTCCTGTCTGTACAAGCAGTATCTGGTGGCCTGGCCCTGCCAGCGAGGTGCTGGGTAGCTGTCACTTGGCAGGGGCTGGCTGTAACCAGAACAACTGAGTGAATGAAGTAGAAAATGAATATCCTTGCTTTGTGAGGGGGAAAGAGAAATAGAAAATACTCTGTTACCTTCCCACAGCCATGCAGGGGGTCTGGGGCTTTTTCATGGGGCTCTGAGCTTGCTGCAGAGTCCTGGCTCCTGCTCTTCAGAGCTTTGTTGTGTGAACATTGATGGACAAGGTTTAAAGCAATCCAATCTCCTAACTTGCCTCTTGTCCTACATTCCAGACTGGAGGGCACCTAGGATATGAAACATGCACTAAACCAGACCCCTCTCTGCAGGGCCTTGTGACACAGATGTTTGTTGGGAAATACGGAATTACTTGAAGAAATTGCAGTGTATAATTGCAGTTTCACTTCTCTGGGTTATTTCAGGTGAATCTGACCTGCTTCTAATGAAATTAGCACTTTTTATCTGCAGTAACCTAGCAGCTTTTTCAGGTAGGGACATTTTCATGCTCCTATTGGGGTGGGGTCCCGAGACGCTACTTCATTACTGATGCTAATTAATCGTCCAAGGCACTGCGGAATGAAAAGGTAATTTGTTTTCTCCTGCAAAGTGAATAGAGGTAAGGAGGAAAATAAAACCCAGCTTCCCCGTGAGCTGGGCTTGGCCTGCCCGAGCAAGACAAGGACTGAAGGGCTGTGTGTGGGAAAGCTCCCTATTAAACCTGGGGACAGCAGGGAGCTCCTGGAAGTGACAGACACACAATGGTGCTTTTGTCAGAGAGGCACCAAAGGCCAGATGATGTCACCTTGTGCTGGGCTGTGAGGCTGCTTGTGCTCCTCAGGATGGAGCTCAGCAGTATTGCACTGTCTCTTCCACAGGGAGGAGGCAATGAAAAGGCTGCTTTTGTCCCACCCTTTCTTAAATCAGGCAAGGAAGCTTTGTTCTAGGACAGTCCGTGGTTTTTCAGAGGTGGAAAAGATTAATTAAAGAGCCACTGCTAGCCCGAGGCTCCCACCAGCTCCCATCACCTGCAGGAGCCCCACTCACCCTGTGGGTGTAACTCTGCTTTTTCCTCCACATCCTTTTGACTGGCGCAGAGAAATATCTGAACTCCAGCCACATCCTTTGCCATGTCACCTTAAGGTGGAAAGATTGAGTGATCCTTTACAGCTGTCTGAGACTTCAGCAGTCTGGGACCTCCCAAGGATCAGATCTGTTGAAAATGAGGAGAAAGGGGATGAAGAGGAAGGCTGGTATTACCATGTCCATCAGAATGCTTTGGAGCTGGATTCCTCAGATGTCAAAGGAGATAGGACAAAATGCAGCTCTTTTCTCTTTCTCCCCCTTACAGGTGCTGCAGCCAGGGCAGCATCCTCACAGCCCCTGGCCAAGGTCAGCCAGGGTTCCTTTGGGATGGACTGGGGCCACATTTCCTTCTGCCCTTCCAGGGATTCCCAGAAACCCAGCAGGTCCCTGATAGCTCCTCAGCCCCTTCAGCTCAGTGCACGGGGAGCAGTCTGCAGCATCTACAGAGAGTTTGCTGGATGGTGGAAGGAGCTCATTTAAATGAGAAAAAAAGACTTTGAGTACGTTTCCAGCATTCTCCTTGCCTATTGTACTCCCTTTTCAGCTTCTGCTTTCCAGTGAGCAGTTTTATGTTTCCAAGGATCATAAATTCTCATTTTTCCACTGGGCAGGAGGTGCACTCCTGGCCTCCAGTGCTTCCTGCGTCGCTTTTGTATCCGTGTTGCCCAGATACTGCAGCACAGCCCCAGGCTATGCCCGGCCGCATTCAGAACAGCGTGTGTCCCCGGCGGGCACGGGGGTCACAGCATTCCGTGTGCCCCCGGTGGGTCACAGCATTCCGTGTGCCCCCGGTGGGTCACAGCATTCCGTGTGCCCCCGGTGGGTCACAGCATTCCGTGTGTCCCCGGCGGGCACGGGGGTCACAGCATTCCGTGTGTCCCCAGTGGGTCACAGCATTCCGTGTGTCCCCGGTGGGTCACAGCCCTAACCCAGCGCTTCCCAAGCAGAGCCCCAGGGAGGGCTGCGCTGGCCCGGGCTGCCAGGGACCTCGGAAGGTGGGATATGATGCTCAAGGGGGATCAGAGGCTGGACAGCAAGCAGCCTGTCCGAGGGTGTGGGAATGGACGCCGCTGGTTTGTGCTCCAGTGCTCGGCTAAGCCCCACTGGCTGGGAGAACTCTGGGGTTTTCCATAGCATCAGTTCCAAGGGCAGCACTACAAGCATGGGTAGTTCAAACAGCAGCCGAGATAACAGCCTGTCCTCAGCCCGTGTAGGTCAGCTGGTTTCAAATTAATTACATTCCTGAGCTGGAAATACTTGGATTCATCATGGCTTTAAATCCTAAAATGGAGGGAAGGGAAGGGAAGGGAAGGGAAGGGAAGGGAAGGGAAGGGAAGGGAAGGGAAGGGAAGGGAAGGGAAGGGAAGGGAAGGGAAGGGAAGGGAAGGGAAGGGAAGGGAAGGGAAGGGAAGGGAAGGGAAGGGAAGGGAAGGGAAGGGAAGGGAAGGGAAGGGAAGGGAAGGGAAGGGAAGGGAAGGGAAGGGAAGGGAAGGGAAGGGAAGGGAAGGGAAGGGAAGGGAAGGGAAGGGAGCCTCCCCTCCCGCCGGGATGCAGCCAGGATGTGTGCCAGTGGCAGCAGGGACTGGGGGTCCTGCCGGGTGGCGCTGCCCGGAGCCGGTCAGTCGGGGGGCAGAGCCGAGCTCATTCCCACCTCCTCATTGCCATGCTCCCTGTGTCCGTCTGGAACGAGAGCCTGGGGAAGGGGATGGGACAGCCTATTGTTGGGGGTTGTTTATGGACACATAGATCCTGCAGCCTGCCAGGCTGGGATGGGCCGAGGGGAGGCCAGGGCAGGGCAGCAGGCTGAGGGCTGGCTGGAGAATTTACAGCCACAGGAAGAAGTCGCTGGTTTCCAAGCCTGTGGCATCTTCCTATGGGCATGCAAATAAATACATACCCAGCTGTGACTGGGGGCACCGAAATACTCTGCCTTCAAAACCCTGCAGAGCCTCTGCTTTGATTTCCCTTAATACAACTTAAAACACCCCTTGAACCACGGCCAGGAGCATGTTCTGGCCTTGCTGATCCTTGTTAATGAAGAAGATGCATTTTTTGGAAGCAGAGACTGCCTCCAAGACCTGCAAACTCTCTATTTTATGACAGTTTTCATTTGCATAATGAAGGCCCTGATACCTTCAGTAATTAATCACATTAAGAATTGCTTCCTTGAATAACTCTATTCATGCAGGTTGTTCCCAGTGCTGGAAACTGCACATGATTTCCAATGTGCATTAGCCCAAGTTTCATCAGCAGATGGAAGCTGGTAACTGCATGTGTAATTTATATCTGCTTGGGTGGAATTATCCAATGAAATATGCATCACACAGTGCCATTAACATTTCTAGTCATACAGTCTTTAGCTCATGGGTAAGTTAATATTACATGGCAGCAGTGTGTGGGACCGTATGAAAGGCAAAGATTTGAACACAGGGATTTAAGAGCAGAATGGAAAGTATTCCAGGTCAAACACAGCAGATATAGAATTAATGGTGCTCCTAAAATAAATGAAATTAATTACCCTTTTTTAACCTGCATTTTTTATAAAATATCCCATCTTGTCTCCATAGCTAAGAAAGCTGCCAGGCTGCTGTATTGCCTCTTGTAGGGACAACTCCAGATCCCTTAGCATCCTGAAAGCTTTTCCCCATGGGACAGCACAAACAACAGGAGAATAATGATTGAATCGTAAAAGGCAGCAGAGAGAAATGTTGCTGTGTGGGTTTGAATTTGTTGGTAACCTTGACAAATCTGGGGGGGAAAATCCCATCAATTCAATAGTAAGAAAAAAAAATCAGTGACTAGACTGTGCTGTGACAGCAGTGACAGGTCAGCCTGGAGCCTTGTGCCGGGATGGAGGTTGGGTTATGCATGAACATTCTACAGCAGAAAGTCACCTGCCTTAGAGTGCCTTTTTCCATGTGCTTTCCTGTCCTTATATCAATCATAGTTCATTAAAATACTGATTCCTGCTTGATAGGAAGCAATTAAATGACTGAAGCTGCGTTCCATCTGCCTCATCTGTGGAGAGATGGAGAGAGAGTCCAAGCTGAGCTGGTGCCATGTGAGCGTGGGGCTCTGCCCTCCTCTTGGGGCACACTGCTGTCACCCACCTGATGTTCCTGCTTCCTGTGCTGGGACGTGGGATATCCTACAGCTTCTGCTGCTTGAGGGGTTTCACCCTTCAGAAAAGATTTGAGGGACCAATGAGTTTTAAGTCTTCAGGCCAAGCTGTTTCTGGCCATGGCTGGGCTGTGCCTTGGCCATGTGCTCCAACAAGGATGAGCTGTGGCCACGGGCTCCATGGAGAGAGAAGGGCCAGGAAACTCCTTCCTCACTGAGGCTGCTGTGGCCACGTCCAGCTTGTGGCTCTGCCTGGAGCTGAAGCCCTGTCCATGTCCCAGAGCCAGGCTGGGGTGGTGCAGTGTGGGAGCTGGCTGGAGTTCCCTGGGTTTAGAGTCTTGCCATCGCTCCTGGCAGCACCCACAGATTCACTGCTGCTGCTCCCAATTGTTCCTTTCTGTCCAAGAGAGAAAGAAAAAGCATCTCTGCAAAAATCCAGGCTTGGACTTTGCTTAAAGCCTTTGAGTAAAGAGCCTTGTTTGAATGTAATTGCACCCCTGTTGCTACAATGGGAAAATACACTGTATTGCTCTTTCTTGGAAAGCTCAGCTAGTATTTTCCCAGCCATTTGTGTATAAAGAAAGATAAACAGCTCTTTAGCGGGCAGAACAGTCTATCCCGGGTTTATTGACATTCATGGAGCAGACAAGGACAAACAGTTTGGTGAGCACAGGGGAGGGGGAGCAGCTGGGCAGGGGGAACTGGGCATGAGGGGCAGAGGGTGGGGAAGCCCTCTCAGGTGCTGAGCCTGGCCCCAGACCCACAGGCGCTGCTGCAGCCCCGTGGGCCCCCCAGCTGCCTGCAGGATGTGCTCACACCTCACCCTTCCTCTCACTCCTCCCCATAAATAAAAAAACGTGTATAGCTAATTTAGTTCCAGTTTCACACGCAATAGCACTATAGATAGATTTTTTAAAGAGCTTGTCTGAAAGTAATAATTCATGGGGAGATCAAAAGGCTGTGGTTTAATCCGGGGTCTGTCTGATACCATAAACCTTGCAGAGCGCTAAGAATTCAATGAGCAGCATCAAAAGCCTGATAAACATGAAAGCCACCCAATTTTCTGTCTGTAGAGCTGGCATGGCTCACAATGGGTGCTGAGGAGTGGGGAAGACGTGTGTCTTCTCTGCAGAGCTTGGGTGACAAAGCCACACACAGTCCTCCACCTTCAGCATCCCAAAAGAGGTGCCTGGACTCCGTTAACATCTCACGTGCTCCCTGCACATCCCCAACTGTATAAAGAAATCCAAGTTCTAATTAGATGTCTAATTACATGGCCTAGGTAGATTTCAGGCTGCTTGGCATTGCCTTTTCCTCCCCATCCACGAATCAGAGTCTGCCCTGATTCGCCAAAGCAACGTGACAAAGTGGTGGATTTCAAACTGGGACTGCAGAAAATCCAGAGTATCAAAATGCTGTGTTTGGAAGCTGAAAATGGTGCTTAAAATGGGGGCAGGAAGGATGAGTGCTGTAAACAAAGGTCTCCAGAGTAGAAGGGCTCTGCCATGCTTCTGTCAGCTAAAGCAACATTTAAAAGCCAGTATTTAATTTTTAACACAAATGGAGGTGAGCTCGGGCTGCAGACACCTGCAGGGTTTTTCTCCAGAGATCCTGATCTCACAGAGGTTAATGTGATTATGCAAATGACTGAGGTATAATTGCGTTACTGCCGCCCATCTGGCCCTCCCTGCAGCTCCTGAGTGATTTTGTATTCCCCGTGCAGCGCAGTGCTGACACACAAGGGCACCAGAGATGTCACTGCTCGGTGTCTGCTGCAGGGGCCACCTCCCCAGCAGACCCCTGGAGCAGAGTCCTGCTGGACCAGGCATGGCCAATGCATCAGGAGAGCTCTTCCCAGATCCAAAGTAACAGTCTGGATGTAGTCCAGAGCATTGAACTCCACTTGTCCTCTCCTAAGGGATGCTCCTGACAAAGCCTGGCATCCCAGCTACTGCACCAAGTCCTTCCTAAAACGTTTTTTCTCAGCAGAATAAAACAAATTCCCACCTCCCTCAGCAGGTGGGATTAAACCAAAACCTGACATTTTCATGGCAGATACTGACTAGCACACATGGTCAGCTGGGATTAAACCAAAACCTGACATTTTCATGTCAGACACTGACAATCACACACTGTCCCAGGTCCCTCCAGTACTCTCTTAAACTTGGGTTTTTCTTCCCACCAGTACGAATTCAAAGCCAAGAACATTAAGAAGAAGAAGGTGAGCATCATCGTGTCCGTGGACGGGGTGAAAGTGATCCTGCGCAAGAAGCAGAAGGTGAGGCTGCCCAAGTCCAGGGATAGTCACACTTCTGACCAAAACTGGCCTTTTCTTAAAAAACACCCAGAATTGGCACAAGAAAACACTCCAGTTTCCATCCTACTAATAACAAAACCTTGCTGGAAAGAGTGGGAATACTGCAATGTGGGAAGAGGATTTTTTCCTGTCAAAAAAATGTATCTCTCAGGAGGTACTGGTTTTTTCATGCTAAACTGCCTTGGTTTGGAAAGACAGGTGTCTGCCAGGGAAAGTTGGAGCTCCCCTTAGAATGGAGAATGTAAACTCCCCTCCCTCCTAATTATTATAATTTTGCAATTAGGGGCTTTCAGGCAAAGATAGAGGAATAATAACAGTCCTTAACTAGGAATATTAAAAATACAAATGTAGTAGTACAAAAAAACAAGCAAACAAACAAAAATCCTAGAAAACCCTGACAGAGTCAGGGATACAACCTGACACCCTGTTGGTCAGGGTGTTGGGAGCAGTCCAAATAAATCCTCCTGCAGTGACAGATGTGGTTCTGTGGGGCAGAGATGATCCTGTAGAAAGTCCAGTGGTGGTGAGATGGGTCTGGTCTTCCTCTGGAGATCCAGTGGAAAAAAACCTGGGATAACCTGGTGTTCCTACCCAGATAACCTGGTGTTCCTACAGCTCAGTTTTTATCCAGGTGGGAAAGGTTGGCTCCTCCCACTGGGTGGAGCATCTCCCAATGGGATGACATCATGTATGATGTCATTGGTGAGCCTGCATGGCCCATTATCAGCAGATATCCCCGATGATGTCATGTGTGATGTCATTATCAGCAGATATCCCTCTGGAGGATGGATGGGTGGTGACAGAGATAACAAACCCTGCCCCAGAGATAACAAACCCTGCCCCAGCTGCTTTAACAGCTGGGCCATTATCAGAAGGGATCTGCCTTTTCCCCCCTGGAGTTACAAGAGATAAAGAAAAAACATCTCCCCAGCTGCTTTCAACAGATGAAATAGAATACACATTTTTTGATTACTTAACCCAAGACAAATACCAGAAAACTTTTTTTCCAGGCTGCCTGCTCTGAGCACCCCTCAGCTCTTTGCTCAACCAACCTTTCCACCAAGCCACTGAATCGAGATCTCTTAAGCCCCAGCTCCAAGCCTTCTTCTCCAAAACATGTAACTCTTCTGCATATTTGATGTTATAAATTAATCTTAGGGACCATTTTCAGCCCTGAAGGCTGTGATCAGATATGATAAATGATCAAAAAAATCTATTTTTATCTGAGATACTGTTGAAACAGCCATGGCTCATCTAATCACACTGCAGCCTGGATTGTGGCTTGGGACAAAAGCACTGTTCCCCAGGTTTCTTGCCCTTCAGTTTGGTGGAGTTTGACCTGATTTACTGTAATTTTGTCTCTGCTTACAGAGAAAGGAGTGGACCTGGGACGAGAGTAAGATGGTGGTGATGCACGATCCCGTGTACAGGTACATGGCCGGGGATTCAACCAGGGAGGGCCAGTCAGCCCTGGGGGATCCTTGCCCTTCCTCCCACCTGCTGAGACCCCTCCACCAAGGCTTGCCAAAGGACTGTCTAAAATTAACAAGGGCACAGAGCCACTGCTGCTGGAGAATCCTTTTCATTCATTTTTGAGAGTGAAATGGACTGATCTCGCTTTGAAGCTGGCACTGCTTTGAACAGGGTTAGACTGGGTGACCCTGGAGATGCTTCAACCTGGATTAGTCTCTGATTCTGCCTCTCAAGACAGGTTTCCCATGGTTTTCCTTCAGAGCATGGCTCTCCCTGTGCTTCTGAAGCAGGGCCTTACTCTAAGGTGTAAGTGCTCACTGGGAATTAACCCTTACACACACAGCAAGAAAGCACTGACTTTCCATAGCACCTTCCATGGGATATTGAGGCATTCCAGAGACCACAAGCCCCACCCAGAGGTTTACACTGAGCATTAACCTGGAGCCTCAGGAGCCCCTGGGGATGGGAAGCAACCCCAGTGATGGTGCATGGCCTGAGGATGGGTTAACAGCACAGGGTACTCCAGGCTGTTAAATCTGCAAAGAGAATTATTGTACCACAATTACTGAGCCCACAGCCCAGAGAACTGGGATCCCCAACATTATTTTTTGGGATCAGAGCCCTTAGTGAGGAGATAAGGAACAGAGGATGTGCTGATGCATTATCTGTGCCTGCTTCTCACCTCTGGCTTTCTTTAAAGATTACTACAAGATGTGTTTCATTGGCAGTAACTGCTCTAATTGCAGTTAGTTCAACACCCAAAAAATTCCAGTGACAGAAAGAGCAGAAGGAAAAAAAAAACCCATTTCAAGAATCCCTTTGGTTTCTTCTCTATTCAGAGCTGAGCTCACTTGTCACATTTTCACCTAATTAAATCAAACAGATAAAAATCTTCAAAATGGTTTTGCAGTACAAGGAGAAGAGTCAGCCTGAGCAGCAGAGAAAGGAATCTTCCAAG
The DNA here is from genome assembly GCA_910950805.1 of Acrocephalus scirpaceus scirpaceus. Taxonomy (NCBI): domain Eukaryota; kingdom Metazoa; phylum Chordata; class Aves; order Passeriformes; family Sylviidae; genus Acrocephalus; species Acrocephalus scirpaceus. The sequence continues at coordinate 1,769,599 of OU383790.1, read as the reverse complement.
TGCTGTCAGCATCCCTGGGAGAGGCTTTTGTGCTGTGCCTCCTGCCCACTGCCAAGGAGGGACCCTCAGTCACCACCATGCAGGCGGTTCTGCCTCGCTGCAGCCTGGGCAGGGGTTAATTGCTGGGGCTAAAAATAGCCACTCGCTTTCCAGGACTATAGATTTTTTCGCTTTCCCACAGGATCTTTAAAAAGCTTTTGCCTACTTCAGAAACCAGAAGGTTTTCCATCAAGCCTGAAACGCTCTCTAAATCCATCGCCTCCTGCTTTGAAAATTGCAGGAGGGGCCGTGCACCAGCACTGCCTCGTTCCTCCAATCCTGGGGGCTGCAAACCAGCCCCTCCTGGGGACACACTGAGCAGAGGTGGTCTGGAGGGCAGAGACTCCCCGTGGTGTTTAATTCCCTTTGTCTCTCTCCCACCTAGAATTTTCTACGTCTCTCATGACTCGCAAGACCTGAAAATATTCAGTTACATCGCAAGGGACGGCGCAAACAACTCCTTCAGGTGCAACGTCTTCAAATCCAAGAAGAAGGTAGGATGCTCCTGAGGATGCCCCACATAACTGCGGGGTCAGAGGGTGCAGATCCCTGGGGAGCGACCGGTGCTGGGTGTCCCCAAAACAACGAGCCTGGTGCTGGTCCCCTCCTGCCCAGCCCGGGGTATTCCACACAGGTGGGGATGCAGAGTGGGGAACGGGGGGCGCTGCTGGGCACGCAGCGCAGGAGGAGCGGCGGCGGTGCGGGGTGGGAGGCACGGAAGGCTGGCGGTTCCCCCGCGGGCGGTGGCTGACTTTGGCGGGGTTTGCTCGGCAGAGCCAGGCCATGCGCGTGGTGCGCACCGTGGGACAGGCATTCGAGGTGTGCCACAAGCTGAGCCTGCAGCACGCCCTGCAGAACGCCGACGGCCAGGCCGACGGTGCCAGCGACAAATCGGCCGAGGAGCAGCCGCTGGAAGGTGACCGGCGGCTCCCGAGGGGCACGGCCCTCCCTAAGGCAGCGGTGCGGGGATGCTTTGGGGTGGCACCTCCTCCATGGGCGACAGCTTTGGGTCCCTTCGGATGGGGGGCATGGGGAATCTGCCCTGCCTGCCCACTCCTGCTGAGCACTGGGGAGGGGCAGGCTGAGCCCCCGCATCAGCAAGCGGAGGGTCTGCAGCCCCTCGGCCAATCCATTCCCTCCCTCCTGCCCCTCTACAGCATGCTGAGACCTGGAGCAAGTCCTGGCCCTTGTCCCTGAGCTTCCCCCAGCTCCCAGCCCTGCGCGGGGCCCCGGCTCTTCCCGCCATCCTGTGCAGGGAGGGGAGGCTCAGATTCATGTGTCCATCTTGTTTGAAGTTCACCAGATAAAGGGCTCCAAGATCACGGATGTGGACGAGGTTGGCATCGATACTGGTGGCATCTGTGTGTCCGAGAGGGGACCCAGAGAGCTGCCAGGTGCCAGGGGGGACCTCGGCATGCTGAAACCTGGGCAAGCCTCAAAGGAAAAGAACGGCCAGGTAATGGGGGCTGGGCTGGAGGACAATTCATGTGCTCTGCTGCTGCTGAGGGCCCTCTGCTCAGGGTCACTGTACCATGGCTTGATTTGGAGGTGCTTTCATGGAGACCCCATTGCAGCCCTCCCTCCCTGCTCAGGACAGGCTGCTCAGCTCCCAGTTCACCCACAGCGAGGCCGTGTCCAGTGCTGGGGTGGGGGCTGAGGGGAGAGGCAGCGGTGGGGCTGTGGTGCATGGCTGCGCAGGCTTCACACACCACCCAGGCTGGATTTCTGTGCCCTCAGAGCTGCTCTGGTTCCTTGTTCAACTGCCCTGGCAGAGATCCCTGGCTCCCCTCGTGCTCCAGGCCCATGGAGCAATGTCCCCAGGAGGCCCAGCCCTGGCAGCACAGGCACCCGGGGCACGTTCTGCTCAAGCAGCAGTTCCACCTTAATGAATGGGTGCTCCACAGAGCTCTGGGAGCACTTCCCGGAGCCCTGAATGGCATCGCTTCAGCTCCCACAACAGTAACGCTCACAGGGCCTGGCTGGAAACAGCTGCAGTGACATGCACTCCATGGGATTCGTTTGTGTGCCTGGAAAGGCTGGGATTTCCTGCACATTCCTTCTGGCACTGCCCAAGCAGGGGAGGGCAGGAGCAGGAAGGGCAGTGGCCGCAGGCACTGGCAAATGCTCCAGGCACCAGGACACCGCCCAGCCTGGGCAGCCACAGCACGGAAAGGTGGTGGAGTATTTGGGTCACTCCCTGCTGTCTCCTCCCTGGGGGACCTGGGGACCTGCCCTCCCCAGACACAGCCAAGGCAGCTCTGCCAGCTCTCTGGGAGGAACCTCTCTGAAACACTCTGTCCTGGGGACCCACAGACGTCAGAGCTGACAGCCCAGACTGCCCCTCAACACCCCCTCGGTGCCCTGAGTGTGGGGGCTCCTCTGCTGCACTGGGGTCAGCGCCACAGGGAACCAAAACCCAAATCCCTGAGCCAGTCAATCCGCTCACCTGCCCATTTCTTTGTGCCCAGGATGCCGAAAACTGCTCCCTCCACCTGGCCAGCTCCCAGCAGCTGCTCAGCCCGAGCAGCCCCTGCTCCTCAGCCTCCATCACCCCGCTGGCCTCCCAGCACTGCCTCCAGCTGCTCCAGCAGCAGCTCCTCCAGCAGCAGCAGCAGACGCAGGTGGCTGTGGCCCAGGTACACGTCCTGCCCTCCCCTCAGGCGGCACCAGCCCTTCTCCTCCCCCTGCTCCAGCGTCCAGGCGGGCTAGGCCCACAGCGGGGCAGGTGGGAGCGGGCCGGGCCCTCGCAGCAGTGCTGGCAGCATTCCCGGTCGCACAGCTCTCGGCAGAGTTTGCAGCATCGCTTGCAGCCTAGCTCGCAGCATTGCTTTTAGCGCCACGTGCAGCATCGCTTGCAGCACAGCTGAGCTCCCCCAGACACGGAGCTGGCTGCTCACACAGCCCCAGGCTGCTCTAGGAGTGTTGCAGGGTCCAGTAGAGTCCCCAGCTCCTGTCTCACCCCATCTCATCCCGGTTTTGGAAAACATCGCTCCCCAATCCAGCATCAGAGCGGGGAGCCCGGTGCCTCCCGGCTGGGCACCTCCCCTACGCGTTTCTCGTTACCGGGGGGACAGCAGGACACCCCACACAGCCCCGGGATGCCGCCGCATCCCCGCCCGCGGCTGCACCGGCTCGGGGGGGCCGCTGGGGGGTGGCGGGGCCGGCAGGGGGCGCTGTGGCGCCGCCGGTACCGGGCGCTCCCGGGGATGCTCCTCCCGTTCCGAATTATCCCGTTCCTAATCATCCCGTCCCGAATCATCCCGTTCGCATCTCCCCGTCCCGTCTCCCAGGTGCAGCTACTAAAGGACCAACTGGCGGCCGAGACAGCGGCGCGGATCGAGGCGCAGGCCCGGGTGCGGCAGCTCCTGCTGACCAACCGCGACCTGCTGCAGCACGTCTCGCTGCTGGTGCGGCAGCTGACAGTGCTGGAGGCCCGGGAGGAGCACCGGGACGAGCATCGGCAGCCGGGTGAGCACAGTCACACACACTGGGGTTGTTTGCGTGCTGCCGTGCCCCCAGCTCCATCCCTCTGGACAATCACTGCATTCCTTGCAGTCACAGGAAGCAAATGGAGTGCTCCCGGTACCATCTGGGGATCTGGGGCATTTCTGCACCTCTCACAGTGCAGAAGAGCAGCTGGTTTGGAAATCCCCAGTTTTTCACATGCTCCTTTTGTCCATCTCTCACAGTTGACCGCTCCTTGCAAAACCTGTCCCTGGCCCAGTCCCTCTCCCTGAACCTGAAGAACCACTACAGCCTGGACATCCACCTGCCGTCCACCTCCACCCCCGCCAGCATCCTGGGCAGCCCCGTGGCCCCCGGCTCGCTGCCTTCCCTGGGCCCCAGGGACTCCTACCTCAACCTCGTCAGCCTGGACAGGGGCAGCCACCGCTACGGCAGCAAGGAGGGGGACGAGTGCCTGGCGGTGCTGGAGGGGCAGGATGGGCTCAGCCGGCGCGTGGAGGGCTCCGAGGTCAGCGACTTCGCTCTGCTCAACGGGAGCAGCCGGCACAAGGCAGATGACACAGACAGAGGGGACGAGGACAGGTAGAGTGTGTGCCACCTTTGTCTCCTGCCAGCTGCAGGGGGAACACCCTGAGTGCTGCAGGTAAGAACTTGCCCATCACCTCCTCTCTCTGCTTTCCCTCGGCAGGCGGCAGCCGCCCATTCCCAAGCTCAACCCACCGCCACCCATCCTACGCAAAAGGTCCAGCAAGACCTCCCCAAGCCTGGAAGTGGAGGTGAAGCCCGAGAGCACTGCCCACATGAGCCTACCCAGTGCCAGTATCTCCAGCCTCACCAGCATCACTGCCAGCTCCCTCACCCTCTTGGACCCTGAGGCGAGGACTCCTGCACGGAGTGCTGCCTCCAGCACGGAGCCTGGCCCTGCCGGGACCTGCCAGCGCGCTCTGGGCAAGGACAGGACTGGAGAGAGCGGGCCAATGTCCCCCTTGGCCAGCATCCATGACCCAACAGCCAGCGAGACCCTGGCCAAGGAGTTGGTGGCCCTGGGCAGCCCCACGGACAGCTCACTGCCCTTCTCCCCTGCAGACGACACCTGCTTGCACATCAGCTTCTCTGAAGATGAGTTGGACACTGCCATGGGGCCCAGCAGAGTCCCCTCTTAGTGGGGCCACAGCAGGTGGTAGCTGGTGGCTGGCAGCCCCAGCAGCTCTGTCCACAACCCTGCACTGGGACTGGGGGTCCCTGTGCCCAGGCTACAAGACAGGTCCCTTTCCTGTTCCTGTCCCACTTAACAGCTTCCCCCTACCACCTACAGGGCCACCCCACAGGATGGGACTGGGCAGCCCTGCCTCAGTCTGCACCAGCTCACACTGCTGTCACACTGCCATCCTGTCCCTGCTCACACAGCCAGGGATGCTCACAGCAGAGAATTCCCAGGGAGCTGAAGGGTGGAAGCCCTGGGCACGGTGCAGCGCTGTGGGGCAAGAGGCTGTTCTGGTTCATCAGTTGCCACCCGTGGCAGCCTGAGTGGGGCCATGCAGCACAGCCACGGTGTCACTGCCCTGCCCAGCTCCCCGGGGTGTGTCCCTAACTGCCACCACGCTAGGTCTCTCCAGGTCTGCCAATGTCCACCAGCCCCACGCTGTGCCCAGCCCTGATTTGGGGACAGCAGCCCCACCACTGTGTCCCCACACGGTGAAGCCACCACTGCCTCCATAGGTGCCTTTTCCCACTCCCCAGCACCCACTGCCCACACAGGTTGGGCCGCCCCTCTGAGGCCACAGATGGGTGCAGGGCTGGCCCTGGGAGCCTGCAGTGGGGGTGACCCCCTAAGGAAGGGTGTACCCCATGTCTTGGGGTCAGGGCAGAGAGCCATCCCGTGCCCCCTGAGCTACTGGTGGCTGTAGGCAAGAGGCTGCTCCTTGAGCTGATTTTAGGGTGCTACGGTGTGGTTTGGGTTTGGTCTCAGAAATGTGAGTGTCCTGGGAGGAGTTAAGGTTTAAGGAAGAAGCCAGTGAAGGGTAGGTTTTGTGGAGGGACCAAGGTGATGCTCATCCACCTTGGTTGTTCATCAGAGAGTGTTGGGAAAGTGTCAGAGAGTCGAGTTGGGAAGTGTCAAACAGAAATGGAGACTTGGAGCAGCCGTGCTGCCTGTCCCTGGCATGGTGCTGCTCCTACAGGGAGAGGGGGGTGACAAGACATGCACCCAGGGCTGGCCATGGCAGTGACAGAGCCGGGAGGGAGCTGGGGACCGGGCTGGGGGTTGTAAAGCTCGGCTGGGCTGTCTCGTAGTGTGGTAGTGACAGCCCAGCCCCTCCGTAGGATGCTGCGGTTTGGTAATGGACTTTTAAAGAAAAAAATAAAGGTGTCAGATTTGCAGAGCCAGTGCTGTGTCTCTGCCCCATAGGGCCCGTGCACAGGGGGTCCTGCCTGAGTTTGTGGGGTGGACTGGGAACTCCTGGGTATTCCCAGAGAGGAAAGATCCCTGCTGGGAATGATGGCTGAGCCCCTGAGCTGCTCCCTGATCAGCCCCTGCCAGGATGGGCACCAGCAGCAGGGCCCTGCTCCCCACACATTCTTGCTCTTTCCTGGTCCCATTTCTACTCCTGAAATAAATCCTGGCCCCAGCACACAGGATGGAGGGTGGGAACATGCAGATGGCAAAGCCAGATGGGATAGGACCAGTGGCATGCCAGAGCACTGGGATCCCAAGGGCTGCCTGCATCCAGGATGGGCAAGGGACCCCTGCCTTCTGCAGACCCCTGACCCTCGCAAGGTGAGGAAGGAAATCCAGGAGCAATTCAGCACAGAGACTCCAGGACAGACAAGGACCCTGTGAGATTGTCCCCCCATGCAGGACAGGAGGCCCAATGGAGGGACCCAGCAACCCAGAACCTCTGAGGGGTCTCAGGGCCACTCTCCATCCCTCCATGGAGGGGGTGCAGCCTCCAGCAGGGCAGAGTGGGGAGCAGGGAGCCCCTTCCCCAGGCCCACTGCAGACATCTGCCGGGGGGCTGCCTGCATGGGGAGGGGGCACTTCCAGCCCAGAGCCTTATTATGCTTCCTTCATGGGAAGAAACTTTTTCCTTTGCTGTCTGCTAAGCTGCTAGCAATCATCAGGCAGGCAGGTGGTAAAGATTCATATCCATCAAACAATGCCATTTAGTTTGTAACCTGTGACTAAATCTGGTGTTAGCTTTAATTTCAGAGTCTGCTTTAGGGCTCGCTTGTTAATCTCTATGCAAAGCAGATGAAATGAATATGCAGCATTTTGGATGTAATTGTACGGCTTCAATTCAGCACTATAATTTTCCAAACAGGATCTTGCAATCAAGCTTCTATTCATTAGTGTATAAACAATTTAGTTTCTCAGCTCTCCAGTATGCCAATCATCTCAATGGAGTGAGCATCTCCGACAGAAAGAGGAGGAAAGTTTCCTTTGTGTAACAGAGGTAAAAGTTGCTCCATACTTCAGACAATTCCCGCCTAGCAGATCCAGACCATTCCTACAGCAGTGGACAGTTCCTCATGCCCCCACAACACTGACCAGCTGCAAAAACACTCAGGGGGGTGATGCTCCAGTGACCTCCCAGCTCATGTAGCCCCAGACCCTTCAGGAATTCTGCATGTGAGACCTCAGCAGAAGAGCCCAGATCCCACAGGACCAGGCTGCCTGGAAAGGTGTAAACACGCAGTGCCTCAGCACACCCCAGTGATGCTCAGGGCTCCCTGAGTGCCCACGACTCTGGGGAGGGGTGGCCACCCCAGCCCAAGCTCCCTCCACATCCCCATCTCCCTGACACCGCACACCAGCTCAGCCTTCCTGGCCAGCACCACAGGACAGAGCCCTGGGGACATCCCGCACCTGGGGCCATTGCCAGCTCCCCCATGGAGGACAAGGCCGGGGTGACACAGGAGTGGGTGGGGGTCAGGTGTTGATCTCAGCACCCTCATGGCTGGTGCTTTCCTCAGCGGGGACCCGAGGGTGCCGCGCACACGCAGCGCCTCCGCCACCCGCCCGCATCCCCATCCCCATCCCCGCGCACCCATCGCCCTCCTGGGAGGTGAGGAGGGACCAGCCCAGAGCCGCGACAAAGGGAAGAGCCGTCGGCGGAGCCGCTCAGCGCGGTCTCCGTTTCCAAATGAATATCGACAGCGCTAATTACAGGCCGCCATGCAGACAGCTTATTAGCTTGTCACAAAAAGACGGTATTGAACTCGGAGCCCGCGGTATTCACGGAGCGCAGCAAGACGCTCCCCAGACAGCACAGCGAACCAGGCAGGCGAACAACCTCCAGCAAAACTAATTACTTCCTGATTGTCTACGGCCACCCACTGGGTATAATAGTATAGACTAAATTTGGCATATACATAACTAAGCACTCGGCACCAATTTGGTGTACAATAATCATCCTCTGTGTTGCATAATTAAAATCTGATCACTTGGAATAATTATTTCATATTCCCAGTATCGGGTGAAGATTGCATAATGTGGCAGAAGGGTGAGCCTGGCAGTGGAACGATCCACTTGCACAGACGTGAACCCCCCGGGAAGGACATCCCGGCTCCGGGCATGGTGGGAGACCCGCTCGGCACCGGCCGCGACCCTGCGGGCGAGGGGCCGTGCGGCCTCAGGTTGTTGATCAGCACGGGCTGCGGAGCGGCTGCAATCACCTTATCCCTGCTTTTCACAGCAGGCCCCGGTGGGGCAGGACTGTACCCGCCAGGACAGGCTGTCCCCGTGTCCCCACGCAAGCACTCTCCGCATTGACCTTTCCAGCCTGGCTGCTGCCCCGCTGCCCGCCCGGCCGGGATGCTCATCGCCCCACTTCCATTGTGCTCGCGCATCTGCTAAAGGCATTTGGAAAGACGCGGCAATAAAAAATAAAAATCAAGTGGAACGTGTGTGTCTAATCCATTAACTTCCTCCGGCGGCTCCCCGGGGACCCGGCGAGGAGCAGAAAGAATACGTGGATATTGCACGCGCCCTGGCACCTTGTCCCCGGGCCAGCCCCGCCGCTGGCCGCTGCCACGGGCTCATAAATCACTGCGGGCGACAGCGTTTCACAGCTCGCTTCCCAGCCAGGATATGGCCATTCCTGCTGATTACACGGCCGGCGCGCGGGGGAAGCTGCATCTCCCACTTCCAGGAAGGGAGGATCCGCAAGGAAAAAGCATTGATAAAAAGAAGAACGAAATCAGCTTTGTTCACGTTGCGAATCTCCCATTGTTCCTGCTGCGGCCGTCAGCCCTCGCTGGAGAAAGTATTTCCTCAGCGATAAATCTCCTGGGCTCCTTGCAGCCCTTGCCTTGGCACCAGACTCTCCTCAGCTTGTTTTGAAAGAAAAAGCACTTTTGGCTACAGGCCCCCTGTGGGGTGCACTGGGCAATTCATGGTGCGAGTTTGGGGACTGAGGGACAGTCCTGGGGCAGGGGAGAGCGGCCTGGTGCCCATCCCAGGGGTCTCTGGCCCGTGTCCCCAGTCAGGGCCACACCAGGGGACATTCACTGCCACTCCCAAAAGCTCCACTCCCATCCCGCAGCGCCCGGCACGAGCCGGGGAAAGTGAGTCTGACCGGGGCCACGCTAATCCCAGCGCTGAAACGTGGAGCTGGCGGTGGCCAAGCACTTGGAATACAGGAGTCAGGCTGACAGTTGTACAAGAAAAATAGATCAAGTTTCCAAGAAAATAGAGCCGAGTTGATCTGATTTTCATCAGCATCTTCAGCCGCCTTTCGGGAAGCCCCAGCCTGCTCCTCATTCCTGCTCTCCGCTTTACAAACCACTTAATTCCTTGTTGCTTTGGAAACCCTCACAAAGACCCTCTGCATCCCCCAAAATAACGAGCAACAGATGCTGCTTTGACCTCAGCAACTTCCTGGAAACATACATTTGTCAAAATAAAAATAAAAAGATTAATGTGAGGAAGGCTTTTAAATTATAAGGAAACAGCAGACAGAGCCTGGCCATGCACACTGAGCCATCAGAGTGTGGAGAGACCCAGGACTGGGCAGGGAGAGGCAGTGGGACCAGGGGTCCCTGTGCCCCAGGGGGTTGGGGACCCAGAAGGGCTGGGTCTGGCAATGCTGCCCACAGCCAGGGGACACCAGGAGTGGGCTCGGTTCTCCTCCTTCCCTCATTTCTCAGTTTATAGGAGCAGCTTGTCTCTTTTACAGAGCCTTAAACCCCCTTTGCCCATCCTGCAGAGGAGGAGATGGGCACACAATGGGTCACCAGGAACAGTTGGGTTATGAGCACTTGGACACCAGTGGGTTTCAGCCTCCCACTCTGGCTGCAGCCACCTGGCACATCCTGGGTACAGAGCTCATGCACAGGCACAAGCACTCCCCAATAGCAGCTGAAATGCCCAACAAGGGCTCCTGCCAGGACTTGTGACAGACACACTAGTGGGTGACACAGCCTGACCCACGGCACAACCTACCCCACCAAACCCCTGCACCCACAGCACTCACCAGAGCTGCAGGCAGGGAGGCTCCACATGCTCCACACAGGGGAAGGCCCTTTTCCCTCCCAGCTTTATGCAATCAGCCAAAAATGAGCTGCTGGGGAGGGCCTCCTTCTCCTTGGCTTGGTGGGAGGTGGGCTGGGGGTTTGTGCACTTGGGGTGGGAGGGTCATGGGCACACTGGGCATTCCCATGGCCATCCTCATCCAGCTGCTGCTTTCTGCTGCTGCATGACAAGACCTGACCAGGGGACCTGAGGGACATCCCTCCTGTGAGGGTGTTTTCTCCCAGGGGACCCCATCACCATGCTGGGGGTGCACCTGTGTTGGTGAGAGGCTGCAGTGCTCAGGTTGTGCTGCTGTGGAGCAGCCAGTGCCATAAGGGGATCACTGTCCCCTGCTTGTGCCGGGGATGTGGCAGTGGCACAAGGGTCAGCACACTCTGGTGCTCCTGTGCCAGCACCGTGGGGTGTGTGGGGTGCTGCTGCAGGAAATGCAAATCCTGACCCGGCCTGAGCCTGTTCCAGGTGTCTCAGGGAGCTGCAGGACACTGTCCCTCTGCTCTGGCTGCTTCTGTCCTGGCTCCTGGGTGCTCCAGGGGCACACTGCCAGCCTGGCATCACCTGTGACCCTGGCATCACCTGCCAGCCTGGCATCATCTGTGGCATGGCTGCAGTTCCCAAGGGACTGGACAAATGTCACAGCTCCTCATGCAGGCACAGCAGTCACACTCTGTCCATGGGGCCACCACGCCTGCACCACAGTCACCCCATGTGTCAGTGCCCTGCTCAGGCCCGTGGGGCTCTACAGGGGTGCTGAGCCAGGGCTCCTGCACACAGCACCACACCCTCCTTGTGTCACCTCTGGGAGCCCCTGGGGACACTTGGTGGCTCGCCCCAGCTCAGAGCCCCAGCAACAGCACTGTGTGTGTACAGGGGCTGCTGGAGGGCTTGGAGCAGCCCTGCCCCGGCCCCACACCACCGGGATTGCAGAGCCACCAGTTTCCTCTGCCCTTTCCACTGAACCAACCCGTGGAAAGTTTTATAAACTTGAGGAAACACAAGTCAAAGCAGAAGGAGCCCAAAGCTGAGCCAAAGTGTGACCTCAGCAACCTTCCCTTTGTCCAGCCCGGGACCTCACTGTCATCTGTCAGCATTTGCTGAATCTCCTCCTTTGGGGACACTCCAGGCCCTTCCGTAGGAGTGGGGCCTCCCCACAGCCCCGCTCCTCTAATGACTCTGTTATCTTTTGTTATCTCTGTCACTTCCACCTCTGCTTCCCTCCACCGGCAGAGTGGTGACCCCCTCCAGGCTGGCAGCCCCAAAAGAGCAGCATCCCAGCCTGTACTTCCCAAACCCCTCATGGATGGATTCATCCTGCTGCTCTGGGCTGTGGGATGGGCTGTCCTCATGCTTGGTGGGGCAGTGGCTGGGATGAAGATTTGATAGAGCAGCTCAAGCAGCACTACAGGTCACAGCTGAACAGCATTCTATGGATGCTACTCCCATCCCATCCCACACCATCCCACTCCTGCTTCAGAAGTGATGGAAGGGAGATAGAACCTGGCAGAACAGGGCCCAGGGGAAGATGGAGCACAGTTTGCTGTCTGAAGCATGAACCTGCCTGGCTGATGAGAGGGCACTGACAGGCAGGGAGGGTTTGGTGCAAAGGAAGGAAATGGAAGAATTAAATCCACAGAACTTCCCTGCTTTTGTTCTCTCTCCCGCCCCCGCTCTTCTCCTTGGCCGCTCGCTCTTCTTGCTGGATGTGTATGGCTTGATACTACCCAAGCAAGCTGGAAACAGGGTATATCAGCTGAAAGCAATTTACTTTGAAATCCAGCTGCCAGATTTTCCTTCATTTGTTTACTTTAAAATGCTTTTTTAAAAGCCAAAGTACACAAGGCAGCCAAATTGCTGACATGTGTGCCGGGCCGGTACCCCGCAAATGCTGCATTCTTTCATGTCCTCCTGGGCTCAAATCCACTCATGTTTATTTAAAATATGTAGAACACTTCAGCACTATTAAGGACCATGTTTTATAGTAAATGGAAAAAGATTTCCTAGCAGGCCAAGGGGAAAGGAAAAGAATCACTTCAATTCAGTTTTGTTCCGACAGCACTTTGCCTGCCCACCGGGGCCCAGCCACCCACATCCCACTGATGGGCTTGGAACAGTGCCAGGACCCGGGAGCTTGGGCTGCTCCAGGTGCTCTGGAAGCTTTGGAGACAGGTGGACACAGAGCTCCAGCAGTGCTTGTGGGGCTCAGCCTCTCTTCCCCCATATCCATGGGGCAGGTGGCCTGTGGTGGCAGAAACACCAAGATGGGGCTTGAAGTCCTTGAGGTTCTCCACAGCTCCAGGGTCTTGGTTTAACACAGGATTTCACCTGTGAAGGTGGATGTGAAAGCTCCAGGTGAGATACCAACCTGTGTGACCCCAGCTACAACCCCAGGGCAAAAAAGGAGAGGAAATAGCAGTGACCAGGCAGGAACAGCCTGGCAGGGACACCAAGAGGAGCAGACTCATTCCCAGCAGAGAATGAGACACCACAGGCTTACTCCAGATGAAAAGGAATGACACATCCTCTCAAAAGTAGGATACAGATGAAAATGGATAGCAAATATGTATTTTAAGGTCAACAACAGCTAAAAGGGAAGTAGATATTCAAATCCAGAGTTTTTAAGAGCATTGCTAATGTGGGTATTTTGTGAGGGAATGAGGCTGGAAGGGGCATTTCCAGCTAATGCTGCCTTTCCTTAAATCACCCGTCTGTGGCTGACACAAGCTGAACTCTGTGGGGTAACGTAAGGATGCACTTCAGAAAGGGAAAATGTCAATAAACAGCAGATAAGTCCTGCAGGCCTTTGTTGCTGCTCAAGCTGACACAAACACAGAAAGGCAATGCAGAGAAAGGAGCAAGGAAGTGACATCTTTTTAATCACATTATCTGCTACCAAAACCAAAGATGGACAATGGCTCTGTGAACAAGTTAATGTGCCTCTGACAGACCTTCCTAAAAGAAAACACTGCTGATGTAGCCAGAATTGCTCTGGTTTGTGTCCTAGCAAAAAATCACAAGAAAGCAGAAACCTCCACTTATTAATTTCTGATGATTTAGAGAGCACAGCACCTTCATAGTTTTATTGTAATTAGCCAGACTAGTAAATCTTCAAAAGGATTCCTCCAGTAGAGTCCCAGACTCAGATTATGTCATGCCTGAGCACAACCTCCCACAACTGGTTTCACTCATGGATAGAAGAAACAAAGGCTCTGAGCAAGCAGTGATGGAGAGCAGAGAGGAGTGTGCAAGGGCTGGATGCTACACGTGTTCTGAGGACTGTCTCTCCTGTAACCTCCTCCCTTGCTCCTTGGCTCCCTGCACACAGCCATTCCCAGCACCGGCAGAGGATGGCTCTGAGGATGCTGCCATTGTGATCTCTGAAAGGCACGAGTTCAGAATTGGGAAATACCCCTCCAAGAGTGCTGAGAGAGACATTTCTCATCTTCTACCCCGCAGTGAGGTCTGCAGCTGCCTCTCCGATCACAGAGCTGGGCACCCACAGAGGGCAGAGGCTCCGGGGCAGGTGACAGCCACTTCTGTGCCCACCCAACCCTGTGACCCTGTGGCTCCTGCTGCTCTGGGGAAGGACAACAGGGCTGTGCCTGCCCTGCCCAGGCACAGCTTCCCCCAAGACTCCTCTAAGGCGCTTCACAAGGACAAAGACGGTAAACAAGCAGAGAGCTGTGCTGGGTGGAACCACCCCATCGCAGAGGAGCCAGGGCACAGAGGGAAGTGACAGTGCCCCAAGGCCACTCAATGAGATAGTGACAGGCAGGAAAGGGAAGCTGGGTTGCCTGTCCCCCTGTGCAGGGCTGTACCCTCCAGTCCCTGCTGCTCCTGTTCTGCTCTGCTCAGTCCCCTCTGCAACACTGGTCTAAGAGACAGAAAACAAACACACGAAAGCCTGTAAAAATAAAGAGCCCTGTAACTGGTAGTAAAGACTCCAGCAGCTGTAGGGAGCCAAAAGCTTCTTGGAGGGGGTTGGATGGAAGTCGAGTTTCCCTCCCTGCTTGTATTGTATTTCTTTCCTCTGCCAAAATGTGCTTCTTGAGCCTTGGGCAGAGCTCTCGGCGGCTGACCCTCACCTTCCTCTGTTTAACCTGGAGCACAGGCTGGCCACGAGCGCCGGAGGCCGCGCCGGGGGACGGGCAGAGCCTCCCGCTGTGCGCACATGGCCGGGTCAGCCCCGCTGTCAGCGGCTTCCTGAGAGCCACAGCCCGGGCGGCCACACCTGAGCGCCCCGGCCCTGGGGAGCAGCGCAAGGAGCCGAGCGGGGGAGCCTGGAGAGAGCCCGGGCTGGGCACGGGAGGGGCGGCGGGGAGAGAGGATTGCATTGATCCCACATTTAGGGGCGCCATCCAGCCCTTTTCCCCCAAAGCCGGGTCAGGTTCCTGTCTCGGTACAGCTGCACACGGGAGGCAGCGAGAACAAAGCAGAGGTCAGACAGTGCTCTAACCAAAGGGGTAATTCTGGCTCCATTAAAATCCTCGCTCCTGTTTGCATGGAAGCAGAAGGCTGTGCTACTACTTATAAAGAGCTGAACCACCCTCAGGCTGACTCACAGCCCTTAACAGAGCTGCCATGCTGATTTTACAAATATTAGAGCAATGCCTCAGATTCAGGGGGTTTTGTGGTTTAACCTATCAACTTGGGAGCAGATCCATAGCTCTTTTATAGAGCTCCCCTTCCCTGTATTTTATTTCCTTTCTTGGTGCCAGAATTGGAGCCAAAGCCGAGCTTAACAAAGCAACAGGCATGGCCATTCTTCCCAGCCCTCATTTACCCTGGTGAGAAGGGAAAAATTAATTTAAACCCTATCAAAAGTGCAAAAGCTGTTTGCCATTTTGTGCTGCAGAACACGGTGTGAACCAAACACTCCCTTGAACCACCTGCACTTGCCAAGCCCAACCAAGAGCACAGGAACTTGCAGATTGGAATCCTTTTGTTCAGGCACCAGCAACAGACAAATGTGATCTGTCTCAGGCAGCAGCAATGGGGAGATGCTTGGGATGCAGGCAAGCTAAAAGAGCTTTTAGCCCATTAAATGCTCTTTTCTTTGAGCCCCTGTTTATGGATATATGAGGTATAGCAAAACACTTCATGTCCCAGCAGCTTCTGCTTGTGTCCCAGCCCTGGGACAGCCTGGAGCAGCTCTCACAGCCAGGCACAGCCTGGGGCACAGGGGAATGGGGCTCTCCTCCCTCACTGCCTGTCCTGGCCAAGCACAGAGGAACCTGCACCGTGCCTGCGTGGGGCTTGCCAGGATTCCGGCAGCACGTGGGAGTGGAGACATTTTTTGACGCAGAAACCAAGCCCAGGAATAACTCCTGCACCAACAAGTGAGCTGTTTCTGACCTGCCTTGGGGGTCTGGGAGCCACCCCTCCTCCAGCATCTGCTTCTGCTTGCAGTGCTGATTTACTGCTTTAAAGCCAAACTCACACCACGGACTGTTTGCTTCTAGTTTGTGTGCTGTGTTTTCTCAGACCTCCTCCCTCTGCCAAAGTACTATTTGCACCACACTCAGCCACGCAGAGTGGTGCCTTAGATTCACATCAAGTCCCCAGGTAGAAGGGCTCACTGAAAAACCAGAAAAATATTAACAGAGTTATTAATATTAGTAAGACCATTTGGTGAGGCCGTGTCTGTTCCTAACAAAGAGAAATAATGTGCTTTCATGCAAAGGTAAATATTGCAATTAACCTGCTCCCCATCCTTGCCTGTCCTGCTCATTTCACACCAGCCCGAGGTGCAGAACCACCCTGCTCTCTGCAGCACCAGGGTCATCTCCTTTCTGGATTCAGAGAAGGAATTACAATGCACACTGTGACTTCCCAGCCACCTTCATCTACTTTGACTCTACCTTAACTTCCTTAAACCACATCCAATGTGACTGAGGCAATCGTTTTTAAACCGTTTTTCTTCCTCTTCTCCCTTCATACTCAAGAGTTTTTATATGTAGAAAAAATCAAGTTGAAACGTGAATTTTATAGCAAAGACAAAGGATTTAATCAAGTTTCTGTATTTAAGTAGCCTTTGGATTTTGAGGATGGCAAAATCTTCATAGATGCCCAAAATCAGCTTAACGCAGCCACAAGAGGGAGTCTGAAATCTGTTACTGCCCAGATGGATTCTGGCTTCTAAACTCTCCCAGTACATGAGCACACAGAGAGCTTCAAAAGGATTGAACAGTCCTGAATTGAGCAGAACCATTTGAAACCAGGGCATCTCCAACTGCCAGATGTTTTGGAGACATTCTCCTCAGAAATGTGCTGTTGTGTGAGTGCCACACAAGTCTGCTGCACCAGAAATGCACAGTCCCACCTTACTGAGATTGGAAATTACGCTCAGATTTTACTCTTCCCACCCACAGACTGAAAGAATGGAGCAGCTTCTGCCGAATCTGACCCACAGTGGAACAAGCTACAACACGAGCTTAACATTTTGTTAATTTAACATGTGATTAGAAACTCTGGCAAAGCTGAGAGCCCACAGCACAACAAATAACACTTCTCACAGGGCCAGGGAAATATCTGTGTTGAATCTGTGTCTGCTCTACATCTGCCAAAAAATTGTCAAGATACATTCCTCAAAAATACTTTTATGGTCTTTACTGAATCTCAACATCCACTTGTTCCAGTTTCCATTACAGCTCCAAAGGGGCATCTAGGTTAGAGTAAAGGCACAGGACTTTGAGCAGAAATAGCTGCATTCAGGCACTGTCCAAAGCACCACAAAAAGCCTCTGGCAACACCTTTTCAGAGATTTAGCCATGAGATAAAGAAACAATTATCACAGAGAGGTTAATGAAGGAAATGTGCAGAGTACAGCTGAATTCTACTTGACTTTATAATTTCATTGTCCTCCTCTGCTGATCTCTTCTGTACTTTCACCTGCCCACTCCTGCTTGAAACTGAAGAGGGAATCTAGGCCAGCAGACAGTTAATTCTGACATTTAAACCATAATCAGAGTACCATTACTGGATCCCACAGCTCTGACCCAAGAGGCTGTAGATTCCACTGTCAAGAAACAGATGAACGATCTTAAACCTTTGAGGCCTCAGCATGAATTCTTTTTTCTTTTTCTTTTGCTTAAAGTACTAGCCAACTTAAGGGTGGGGCTCGTATCAGGCTGTTGAAAAAACTTACCCCCTACTTATGAATGTCTTTCTTTTCAGAAGCAATCTAATGGGAAAAAATGCTCTTTAATCTCTTTAATTGTGATTAAGGGCTGACTACTGGAATGCCCATGCCTGTTTATTCCAAAGCAGATGTTCAGCAGTGCAATGGTTCATACAATATGCTGACAATAGTAAGTTATTAACAGAACATGGTAAGATCTAAGAACTCCTGATCAACTGTTGGAGTGGGTCAGCAAAGATCTGATGTGATATGTGTTAACATCCCAGACAATTTATCCTCTGCTTGGCCAAGCCTCATTTCATTCACTCAGCTGAATGTAATTAGACCCCTTGTCCTAATTTCAGCCTCTGCAGAGAAGGGTTATCTTTCTTCAGCAAGAAAGAGATGGTGGCAGTGATCAGCAAGGAGAAATAGCAAAGGTGCAGCACCAGCTCACAGATTTAGGCAAGGAGCTGCTAAGACAGCCTGATATGTGCATTAAAATGCAAACATAGCACCTGCTTTGAGTTTTGCTCAATGCACCCCAGCAGAAAGTAGCAAGAACCCAGAAGCCACACAGTGCACAAGCTATTTTTAGATAAATGTTATACAATTTTCCCTCTAGCTCCATGGATCAGAAACATATGCTGCAGCTATACAACCATTACTGTTTAATCCCACCTCAAACAAGGAGATGGAAAATCTTCAGCTCCTACTACTAGCAAGCTACTCAAGGAGCAGAGCACAGTTCCACTCTGCCATGGTTCAGGTGAGATAATCTCACCCAGAGCAAGTTAAACTGCATATTGCTTTGGAAAAACAAGTTCATTGGATTTTTTTCTGAAGTTTTTACAAAAGGTTTTTGCTAATGGGTGGAGGTGAATGAAAGACTAGATCCAACTCCTATGAAAAACATGACTTTCTGATATTGTAGAAAAGATAAATTTTAAAAAACTCACTAACTCCTCTACCAAAAAGAACATCACAGTGAAAAATTGAGAAGGATTTGCCCCAAACTCTTTAAGTCAGAGCATTGAGACAGAATACAAGCCCTTTTCCTATACTGTTTAATGGGACATAAGATCCTTTAGGAGAAAGTTTTTCCTGAAAGGGGTTGGAAATTTAATGATTTTTCTGATAAAGTAGCTTGTGTTCCCCCAACAGAACAGTCCAAAAAGTGGAAGTCCCTAAGCAATGTTGTATGAGCAGCTGGGAGGCACAACAGGGATCTTTATGGCAGAAACAGCATTGCCCCCATACCTAGCAAATGCCAGATTCCACTGACCCCTTGCTCCAAGACAGATTTTGGATTAAACCTCCACAGGAGTCCCTTGGAAAGAATGCACAATTATCAGTTGCAAGACTAAGGGAAGACATTAATGACTTGTTTGTTCCCAGAGTTTCCTTGATCCATGAGGCAATGTTCTCAGTGAGTAAATCAAGTCTCACGCCAGTTTGTGATTGATGGGACAGCAGTCAAAGACTGGAACTACGTCTGCACACAGACAATCCTGGTAATCATGATCAACCAGTTGACGTTACTGGTGCCCAGAGGGTCCCAAGGGCTGTGTGACTGCAGAGAACTCTGAGCAAAACAGGGAAATGCATTGTTCCTGTTGCTATGAGTTTAAAGAAGTCTGTTCAGCCATGTAATGGTTCAGGGCTCTTTAATTATTAGTAACACCCAGCACACACCACACAATTTACACGTGCAAGTGCCACATCTCTGCACTTGAGTCACAGCACAGCCTGCCCACTTCACCAGGACCAGAAAAAGAGCCTGCTGCCAAAGGGAGAGGGCTTCAGCTCCCCTTCAATGGGAGGGTTTGGCTCTGGTCTGGGTCTAGAGTGATAGGCATTCTCAGGCAGAGGACGGTCTGTCTTCACCTTCGTAACCTGGAAAGAAATGCAAAGAAGTGATACAACTTCTCACAGCATTTAATGGCCAGGCTGAGTCAGAACTTCAAGTGAGAACTATCAAGAAGAACCAAACAATAGCAAGGACACACTGTTCAGCTGATGAGAGCTCCTCAATACTTCTAAGAGAAGGGAAGGGTGTTTCATCCCAACTACAGAGTAGCTCCATGTGAGCATGAGCTGCAATCCTAAAGGAAAAGCCTCTATATCAGAAAAAGCAAAAAGCAAGAATTTCATTGTCAAAGAAAAGCACAAGATCTAAGAAAAGTACAAGTCTTCTGGAAAAGCAACCCTGGAAAATGCCACCAATCTTGACTTCAATTATCCCACAACCTTCCAGCGCCGAGTTCACGAATCACCATCAGCCCAAGAGACGCTGGAGACCTGGACAAAATGCGCATAAAGGAGGGAGAGCAGGGTCTGCCTGTCTGCCCCAAAGGATAAGAAGTTACCTTGGAGAGGTCTCCCAGGTCAGGCCTCACCCAGCCCAGCTTGTTGAGCACGCAGGAGTCGAAGGCTGCCTGCTGCTTGCGGCAGCGGCGCAGCTCGTGCAGGTTGGTGTAGTCGATGCACGTCCAGTACGCGGTGAAGGGCTCGGCGCAGTGTGTCCGGATGCTCCTGGGGACACCACAGGCACAAACCCCTCAGCAACCACCCCCCTGTGCTCCTCTCCCTCGCTCACGCCAACCTCAGCTCAGGTTTAAGTTCTCAGGAACATCTAAAGCTTCGGTCAAGTCAGTATTTGATAAAGATACCTGTGAAATTTCCGTCGCTGCAGCCACAATTGATGACAGTGATAAATTAACTGATACGTGGAGGAGATTTTTGCTGGGTGGATGTTCACAGCTCCTCCACAGGACACCTTTGTTTTGCCAAGTAATTTAGTTACATTATGTGGCACTCTAATGCTTCCAAATAATTTTGTGTCTAAAGAAAAAGGCCATGCTTAGAACAGAGATTTCAGCTGCTACACTGGACGTAGCAGTCCTTGAGGTAATTAAATTGGACATGCCTTGAGGTAATTAAATTATGTCCTTTACAAACAGTATTGGCACATGCCTTGGATCTACATGTTTGGTCAGGAGAGGCAGGTGGTGCACCTGCTGAAGCTTTCTCAGCAGTTCACCTGTGAGACAGGGAGGACAAACAATGCAATGCTCAGGTTGGTTTTCTAGTTCAGCACACAGCTCCAAGGTGCAACAGCCTCACACCACTGCCCTGAGTTCCCAACAAAAACCCAGGCCGCTTGCTCTGGAACAAAGGCAAAAGAGCTTCAAGGATAAATTTATGTATAAATAAGAAAGACAAAGTACATGGCCTCTATCGCCGAGAGTTAAAGTTTAAGAAGCAAGTATAAAAAGTTTTGAAGGCGGTGATGGCGGCAGCATTTTTAATTAGTATAATGGAATTATAGAATAGTTTGGGTCAGAAGGAACCTTAAAGTGAATCTCATTTAATACCCTGCCATGGGCAGGGGACACCTTCCAATATCTCAGGTTGCTCCAAGCCCCATCCAGCCTGGCCTTGGACACTTCCAGGGATGGAGCAGCCACAGCTTCTCTGAGCAACCTGAACCAGGGCCTCACCACCCTGACAGGGAAATATTCCTTCCTAACACCTAATCTAAACCTGCCCTCTGTCAGTGTGAAGCCATCCCTGCTTGTTCTGTCACATCATACCCTTGTCACAAGTCCCTCTCCAGCTCTGTGTAGCCCCTGCTGGTACTGAGGGTTACACTAAGGTCACCCCGGAGCCTTCTCTTCCCCAGGCTGAAGAGCCGCAGCTCTCCCAGCCTGTCTCCACAGCAGAGGTGCTCCGCTGGAACGAGTGACCGCCAGCGCCCGAGTGACACTGCCGGGCACGGCCCCGCAGCACCGTCACCTCCAGGCCCGTGGGGCTGCGGCGGCGTCTCCCGGCCTGTGCCCGCTCACCTAAAGAAGTCGAGGGCGCACTGGTTCACTTGCCGGCCCTCCCTCAGGCACTTGCGCGGGTCCTTCTCCTCCCAGCGGCACAGCATGAACTCCTTGTTGGGCCGGTCGCACTGCGAGCCGTAGTGGTGCGCCGCGGCCTTCAGCACGGCCGAGCTCACCGCCACCTGCGGCAGGGCACAGCGGCCGTGAGGGCGGGGAAGGCAGGGTGGGGTAGGGTGGGAAAGGCGCCGCCGGCCCTCACGCACTCACCTCCGGCACATCGAGCTCCTCGAGCGGGGGAACCCTCAGCACCCCGGGCATGGCGGCTCTCCTTGAGCGCCCTCAGCGCCGGCCCCGCCCCGCGCACGCGCCGCGCAGGGGGCGGGGTTAGGGGCGGAGCCGCGGGGCGGGGCCGAGGCGGTGCCGTTGCCGTGGTGACCGGGACGCGCCGTTGGGGCCGCCATGGAGCTGGCAGGGGATCGGTACCTGGGGGGCATCATGAGGGGCAGGTGGGACCCGGGGACAACGGGGGACAACGGGGGACAACGGGGGACACGAGGGGACCGGGAGGTGCACAGGGGGTGCTGGGGACAGCTGGAAGCGGGGGGACCGGGAGGTGCACAGGGGGTGCTGGGGGCAGCTGGAAGCGGGGGGTCCGGGAAGGGGGACACGGAGGGCACAGCGAGGTTCGCAGGGCACACATGGGACTGGGGCGGGCAAGGGGGTACTGGGAGGGCAGGGGAGTCGCGGGCGTTGCGGGTGGAACATGGGCCTTGAGGGCAAGGGGAGGCTCGCGGTGGCCCGGTGGGACCGGAGGGCACCGGGGGCGCGGGGGTGCCACCATCCAACCCGGCCATCTGTTCCAGGATGGAAGGATACGGCTACTACCGACTGCCGACGGGCGCCGAGTACCGGGGCGAGCTGTGGGACGGGATGTTCCACGGGAAGGGCGAGCTGCTGCTCCCCACAGGCGGCAGCTACCGAGCGCTCTGGGACCGCGGCGTGGCCAAGGAGGTACGGCCGGGGGGCTTCACCCCGAGGGGCCTCCGCTGGCAGAGACCCCGCCGGCAGGGAGGCTTGGAGGTGGAACACGTGGATTGCCGAACCAAGCCGGTGTTTGACCCCTCGGGGTGGGGGGAGGCCGGTACTACGGTATTCCCGACAAAAGCCGAGCTGCGGCTCTGCCGGTGTAACCCGGCCTTGGCGTTCTGTCCATCCATCACGTTTATTAACTCTGCACTCGAACGTGTTTTTGCAGGGGAAATACGCTTTTGCAGATGGTCTCGAGTACGACGAGGAGAAATGGCGTTACTGCGATGGCTACGACAGAAGATTTTACACAGAAATCTGTTCTGGTTTTAAACCGCCAGGTACTAAATTGCGTTTGCGATCCTGAGAGTCTGGAAGGAATTAAACTAACAGCTTTGCTTAAGAAAGATTAATTCAGCTACATGAGTAACATGGAGCAGAAATGCTCTGGCTAATTTCATACAACCCTACGAATGCTGCCAGAAGAATGTGGACACCACCTTCCACCAGCACAGCCTGGGATGCAGCTCTGCATCCTCAGCAGGTCTTTGGAGCCATGACCAGCAGGACAGGGCTTTGTTATCTGCAGCTTTTGACATCCTGATTCACCCTTTTATACCTTTCACCCTCACTGCATCAGCAGGGTGCTTTTGACACAGAGAAGCTGAGCAAAAGTAATTAGTTTGCACCCAGGACATCAAATGAAGTTTCAAGCATCTGCCCCACGTAGCTTTTTAGTAGATACCAAAATGGACATTTGTGTTCAGTCTATGTTTTTGCTAAAGACTTTTATAATGTTATTATTTATTTAGTCAAAAGGTGGGTTTATAAGGAAAAAAAGTGAGTGAAATCTGTAACATGATACACACAATACATAGAATATTTTAGTGATGACATGGAGTTCTGTGAAGCCAGCGAGTCTCTCCTGGCCCCGTTCTGGATTTTAGGGTTGGACTTGTAATGTTAACTTGGTGGGCTGAATCACAGGGCTGTGAATGAGGAAATCAAAGTGATTGCTTTGTATCACACAATCTTCATGTGTGCATTTTTCCATTTTCATTTTCCCCATCTGCAAAATTGATGAAATGCTTTACAAAATTTATTGAGAGGTAACTGTGTTATTTTTATAGCAAACGCCATTGAGATGTATGTTAGTTACCTTGATCAAAGGCATAAATTAAAAAAAAAATCAAACCTTGTTTTTCTCCTTCAGGCATTCCTCAGCTTACAAATCGGGATCCTCCCAAAATAATCCCAGAAGGTTGTTATGACTGTGGTGATGGATTCTATGACCCCAAAACCAGAAGAGTTTTTGACTACAAACGCAAGTTTCTGAGAAATGCAGGTATGATTTAACTTCTTCTGCAAGGTAAACTAAGAAGAGTTTGTTTCTAATATCTCCTAGGTTGCGTGATTAAAGCCAAAATATAAACAACTTCATGACTTGGTTCTATTATCACTGAGCTAAAATATCTTTAACTTATTTATTTTATCAGTGATTTATGTATCCCCAGAGCTGTACAAATCATATTTTACAGAATTACAATGAAGTATTCCCAAGCACATATGAATAAATATATTTTATTACGGTTTGGTATGTTAATCTCAGAAAAATCTTCAATCTCTCCTGTTATGATCTCAAGCAAGGGAGTGGTAGTGAGGGGCACATCACTGATCCTGAGAGCTGAAAAACTCCATGTAGTGAACCAGCAAAATGCTTAAGCATGTGCTTATCTCTACGTGTTGGAATAATCCAGTTTGTTAAAATGAGTCTGGGTCTTACTTTCCTGAGCAGGAAACCTTCACCTTGGAGGTTTGGAGTAGAGGCTGGCAAATACACAGATAAGTCCCCAAATTAATAAGCCTTGGGGAAAGTTAGTTCTTACCAAGCCAGAAAAGAAACTTTTCAAATTAAAAGCCACAGAAGATCCCCAAACAGTTGATCCTGGGGTGACTAAAAAAAAAAATGTAATCTGACCTGAAAAAAACCCTACTTTGTGTTCTGGCTGTTTAATCTTTGTGTTTATCACCTTTTCAGTGCAGAGGGTTTTAAAACGAAACTGATTTCTGAAAGCAACCACCCACCCTGCTTTTTTTTTCCCCTCTAATGTCCAAATTGCAAAACCTCTTTTTTTTTTTTTTTTTCCCCTGGGAAACAGAACATTTAATTTTCAGTGTGCTACAGTTTAACAGTTTTGTTGCTTGGAAACTCCATTTTTCAGCAAATTTACTGTTTGTTGTAAAAAAATTCTGCGCTGCTCTACTTTCAAGAGCTTTTGTGAGTGTGCACTGTGATATTGGAGGAGGGAAGTGGGGGGGGGTTTAAATGAATTGGAGATACCATCTGCTATAAAATATACCCTGTGATACATGGCCTGTTTTATAAACGTTGAATAAAAACTGATCTAGATTATTACAAATGGCATTGATCCAAAATACTGGAATGCAGTGGGCCTACTGATGAGGAAGATAAGCAACATGCTTTCCAAAAACACAGGAACCTACACAGATTAGTACAGGAGGGAACGCCTTGGAACTCAATTTATTGTTTTTTAATCTGTTCTTTGAACTCATTGTCCTTTATGACATTTATCTCAAACCCCTACAAATTATATCAATCAATATTGGCGCAGCGTGCGGCCTGACAGAGCCGTGGAGATGGGCTTTGTGTGGCACTTCCAGGCAGGGCCTGCACACAAAGTTAAAGTTGTTGATGTGAGTGTGAAGAAGGAATGTGTCATGTAGGCCAGACCCTTCCTCTCAAGAACATGAACACAATTGAAAAACCCGGCACTTGTTCAACATCAGAGGAACTCTCGCCGCCCCAGGAGAGATGATTCAGGGCACAAGGCCACTGAAGTAAAGAGAAAAAAAAATAATAAAAAAAACACCCCAGCTGTAAGCAGAAGAAACTGAGGAAGAGGCTGAGATGACAGGGAACAGATCCAGAATTACTCCATTATAGGTTGGGCAGGAAAGAGCAGGAAAACCTCCAGGCTTCCAGCCAAGTCTTGAAAGCATCAAAAGCAGATGGTAGGAAGCATTCAGGAAGTTCTTACAACAGCTTGACAGGTTTACCAAAATGACACTATCTTCCTCAGCCCTGGCAGCAGGCTGCAGAATACTCCAGCCCTCACCTTTCACCCCGGCCCTATTATGAAGCAATTCCTAATTGTTGCTGGGCTGTTTGTGGAAGAGAGAGAGGAATCCCTGAGCCTTGGCACTCCAGTTCCCTGGCAGCATCCAGGTACAGCTCCAGAACAGAGAGGAGCAGCCATTTGAAACTCCTGAGTTTGTTTCCAGTTTGTTTCTCTGTGGAGATGAGAGGATGTTGAGCACCACGAGGCTCCTGAGGAGTCTGGCAAGGGCTGCACTTTGCTAGCTCGGAGGTCTGATCCTCATTTACTGGGAGAGCAGTGCAAAGGCCCATCGTGCAAACTTAATCAGGCCCAGGGAACGCAATGACAGCAGCAGCTTTGTTATACGTTTTTATCTAGCAAACTTTTCCAAATTCTCATTACGGCCTCGCAGTTATTACCCCGTCCCTAAACCTCTGTTTCCTTGGGGATGCTCAGATTTCTCTTGATTCTGCATGTGTTCTTCAAGCTTTTATTTTTTTTTTTCCAGTATTGCGAAGTACGCAAAATTGAGCACATAAATAAGAATGGGAAGGTTCATTTGTAAGAAGATACGTTGTTTATTTTTAATAGATACCGGGACCAGGCTCCTGTTTCACCAGGAGTATTCCTCTTTTTTTTCCCCCCTCAGAAATAGGACTCCTGGCACCTTTGTAACAGAGTTTGGTCCATAGAAAGATCGGAAGATTTCCCAGTTTTTCTGTGGAAAGTAGAAACTACAATATGTTATTTTTTAAGCAAAGCAGGGAGGTACAAGAAGAGCTGTGACAGTCAGGTTTTAGGCCCTCTAAATATCAGAAAACCCCATAACTTTCAAATAGAAAATACCATCAAACCCAGGAAATTTTTATACTGAGATGGAAAGGATCTCAGGAGATTGCCTGGGTCACCTGTCTTGATGAAAAGCAAAGATATTTCTGATGAAAATTGCCTTGTTTCTCCTGTGGTTTTCACAGGGATGGGTTCAATAATATAAAACATGCTTTTCCTTGTTCTAATATGAGAATATTTCTTCTACTTTATTCATAATTTTTCTTCAGGTTTAATTAGTATGGGAGCTTCCTGTAGTGCAGTCAATATTACCTGAAATATTTTTGTACCTCTTGCTATAAATCAAGAGCAGAAAGACACAAAATCTGCCTTTTCACTCAGAGCTCAGTCAGGGAACTGAATTAAGAGCAAGATTAGGCCCAGAAGACCAGGACAAGTGTCTTATTAAGAAGGGGTTTGGTGTTGCTGCAGTCCCAAACCAGGCAGCAATCAGCATTTCTACAAGCCTGAAAGTCTTGTGAAAAGCAGCAGGAAAAAATCCTGCTGCTTCAGGAATCATTTTGAGCTGAAAAGGTCAAGATTCAAGAACATTATTTTTGTATGGTTTAGAGAAGTCTGGGGTTAGAACATCTGAGGTTCCTCCTTTTCCCGACTCCCCAGGCAAGGGGGCAAAGCCATTTTAATTCTAACCCATAATAATCCCAGACTTAGAGTTTCCTCACGTTGTTACCCTGGGATGGAGGCTCCCATGCTTGGTCTGAAAGAACTAAGAAGCAGAAATATTTTGGACAGTCAGCAACGATGTGTTCAACTATTTCAGGTTTATCCAAGCATACAAATCCATGAGGGAAATCTACATTTGGACTTTTTTTTCCTCACAACTCAGATCTGACTTGCACCAAGGGCTTTTTGGGAAATGTAGACTTTGACTTGTCTGAAAAATGCAGTTGAGAAACAGCCATAACCACTCAATAATCGCTCAGGGTAATATTTCTATACCTACCCTCATGTACCCCAAATACATGCAGATGTTTGCGTGCTCTTTCTCAGAAACTACTGGAGAATTGGGTGTGGGATGAGGACCTGGCAATTTTTCAGGCCTGGAGTATTTCTGGAAAAAAGACAGCAAATTTAACTTCGAGTCGACTGCGGTGCAGGAAAAAAGATTGACTGCACTGAGGGATCATGCACAGAGCTTTATTCCCTGTTCTTCTTTGAAATTGCCCATTTTGGTGATGGAGGGAGTGGATGAACAGCCTGATTCCAGGCAAGTCCCCCAGTCACTGCCTAAGAATGCACGAGTTGTTTGGGCAGATGCCCTGAGCAAGGAGAGGAAAGCCCCAGCAATACAGTATTTTTGTTCAAATGAATTTAGCTTCCCATAGATTTAAATGTCTACTTGTAAGGCAGGACCATTTAATCTTTTGTACATTTGTTTCTTTTTTATTTGACTTAAGATACTGAATTTAGATGAGGTTTGGTTCCTACATATTGAAACTCTTAAAAGCTCTTCAAATAATTGTTCTTTGGATACTTGTTAGGCTAAAGAAATCAGTTTTGATCGGCAGTAAAAGTTCATGCTATTTTAAGTGCAATGCTATAGCTATTTTCTGTTGTATATTTAATCATTTTGAATTATATGTCATGTAAAAGATTTTAGCTCTGGGGCATTTGCCAGATGGCTGATTCTGCATTTCACACAACAAAAGAAATAATGTTTGTGTAAAGCTCTTAAAAATAGTTGGTAATCAGTATATTCTACAACGAATAGGATCCAGACCTGTTTGGAAAAAAACCCCAGCTTTTGCAGAAATTAATTTAGAGGATTTGGTCTCTACCTCTGGGCTCTGAACAAAACAAATTGTGTCTATTGTTTGCTGATTTTGTAACATTTAACAAGTTAACCGGATTGTAAATTTTACTCATTTTTATGTTAAATGCCGTTTATTGCAATCCATTGATCTTTTTCTCTTGACTTTGGCTGACAAACTTCTTTCTGAAAGCAGGGTTGTAAAGCAGAGAGCCAACACTGCTCTCCCTTTACACAAGTACAGCATACGAATGCGAGTAGCCCTCTGCTTTCCTTGCAACAGCTGGAGTGCTTGTCCTTTTTACTGCTAATTCCTCTTTCTGGCCTCTTTGATTCATATTCCTCTAAAATACCACTGCAAAAAATATTTTCTCACTCTGCCATGGCATTTGGCTTCTTCTCTTTGCCCACAAGGCTCTACAGAGCTGCCTACAAATTCACCCTCTGCTCTTGTCTCCTCCATCTCCCACATGCTTTTTCCCCTTGCATCTAGTTCCAGGACAGATTTTTAGCCACATTCATACAATTCCAGTTTTCTGGTGCTTGCTTTCCAGACTCTGTGGTAGTCAAAAGCTTTGAAAAATATTACATCCAGAAGCAGGTCAGAAATTGTACTATAACTCTTTGATCTGGATCTCCAAAGTGTCACTTATCTACCTCTTCCTGGTTTTTAGTTAGATGACTTTTGTCCCAGTGTCAGAGCTCTGGATCTAAATAATCCACAATGCTTAACAAATAAATTAATTGAGGAGCCAAATCTCAGCAGGAGGAGAGGCAGAACCCTGGCAAGAATCACAGTGGGACTGCTGAGTGGGCAAGGCAAATGGCTGAGCAGTGAAGATAGCAGAGAGAAATTGAGTCCACTTCATTTAAAATGAAGATCCCAGACTCCTACAAGAACCTGGGGGGATTTTCTTACCTTTTTTTTTTTTTTTTCTTACTCTACCCTAAACAGTTTTTTAAATGTTGGACCAATTTTCCTACCCATCATATGCTCTTTTTTCATATAGAAATGTGTGAAGATCAAGCACAGTTTGGATGCCATTGCAAAATTCATACATATGTCTTTCACAGTGTCAAAGTCTGCTCAGGTGACAGACAGAGAGCAACCAAGAACATTTTTAGATTAAATTTGATTTACGTTTTAATCTGAAACATCCTCCATTCAGCAAAATAGATTATGAACCAGCATAATTTATATTCCAGCCTATAGCCAGCAGTGATAATATTAACATTTGCATCAGGATTTAAGTTACTACGGTAATTTCAGTAGCTATAGCTTTTGCAGATATATTGTTCCTTCTGGTTTCCTGGCCTTATCTCTTTGAAAACTGTGGAAGTTTCAGTTCCAAAGAGGAGCATGCCAAGAATAACACCTTTGTTTGGGTGCTAACCATCCTATTGTGAATCCATTAAATAGGTTACACACAAGTCTTATAGGCACTTACATCCAATGTACAGCTCACGTGAAAACAACATTTTACAAGAGATGGAAAGTTCATTTGGGGGCCATTTTGGAATGACAGTAATTAAAAGAGAATGGAAGGGTGAGAATTTGTGAGTGGAAGCAAAGGTTAATTGAAAACATATTTTCCATTTTCTTGCCAGCCTTGATGGTGGTGGGGTCAGGTGCAGTAAGGAAAGGGGTGGTAGGGACCAGTGGAAATGGAAGGGGTGTGCCAGGCAGAGCCCAGGGCAGAGATGCTATCACATGTCATTGTGATTGTGCACTGGAAGAACATGATAAACTGCACCGCGGGTGCTGGGAGGAGTCAGGGATGTGAAAGAATTCAGTGATATTGTTGTTTACAATGGGGCTGCGTGTGCTTGGCCCTCTGCAAACGGGGAGGAAGCTCAGCTGCTGCTGAGGATGGTCTGCTGTAAACACACCCTTCCAAACGCTGGGCATGGACAGCTCATGGACAGCTGTGCCAGGGCTCTGAGTGGCACAACCCAGGGACACTCCAGGATCCCCTCCTGGGCTCTAACAGGACACCCACTCACATCAGGTCCCAACTTGGGCAGGGGAGGGAGCAGTGGATCTGAATTTCAGAGTGCACCAGGCCCCCAGTGCAGGCACAACCTCTGGAACATATAGCTACAAAGACCTAACACAGTCAGACAAGGTTTTCAAGGTGAACAATGTAATTTTTTCCCTTTTTAACCCACTGGCTATTCTAATTTCAGCAAATCCTAAGTGGTTTCCTGGGAAAGCAATAGTTAAGAGAAGCCTCTATGACAATTCTGCCAGTTCTGTCAGTCTCACTCTGTGCCACGGCAGGCACCTAAGCATGCAGAGTCCTCAGAAGTCTCTCACAGCTGAGGTTTCCATAAGCAGCACAGAAACACGATAGTTAGAAGCAAATAATTCTAAACTTTGCAATATGCATTTAATATAGCAAGATTAAACGCACCTAAATTACAGCGTGTTTTCATGTCCTCCCTTGGAAGCACCCTGAAGCAAGGCCACCCTGAATTTTCAGCTGTTTCTAATCCCAGATGAGAGATAAATCTGGAGTGTGGTATTTGGGGAAATCTCTTCTGCCACTGCTTTTAGCCTGAACATTGGAAGGGAGGCAAGTGGTTTCGTTTTGCAGAGAGCAGAAATCCACTGATTTAAGCAGGCTGCAGTTTGAGCTCACTGTGGAATACACCTAACAGTGGTGGTGACACCTGTTTGGACTTTGCTGACATTTGGAACTTCCCCTAAAGCCCCCCAAAACAAGGCAGAAAGGTGCCAGGCAATATTAGGTGAGAAGAACCAATTTTGAAACGAGCTACTTATAGGAACACATTACAGCCAACAGCTTTAGCTGAGCATATTTACCAAAAGAGACTCTCCAGACTGACCTGTTGGCTGTGTGGACAGTGTCCAACAGGGGATCAGGAGGACTTGCACCCCTGTTTAATCATCTATTGTGGGCAGATGCTGTTTCTGGGGACCAGTGGTGCAGGTGGCTGCCAGGGTTGGCTCCGTGTGCCTGTGCCTGCTTAATGAAAACAGCCTGAATTAATCACAGAAATAACAGAGAGCTGTCCCAGTGTGGGCTGGCTGAGGAGCTCACCCACAATACTCAAGATATATTTAGTGAGTGCTAGAAACTGATCTCATGTTCGATTGAGACACAAGGAAATAATTCAAGAGCTCATCCATTACAATCTTTTGCTGTTTCAGTTTCAAGATCCCAATAATATGTCATGATAATAATAATATTTCACTGAGTTTGGAAGAAATAGCTGGGTAACATTTACTAACTGCACAGGGATGCACCAGATTGCAGTGAAATGCTCAGACAAAGCTTTTTTCCTTTACCTTCAAACACCAGCATGGTTTGTCCTCTTTCAGCAAAGTCTGTTCCATCACTGTTTATTCTACTGAGGAAAATCTAAAAAAATGGATAAACTTTTAAAGTGAAATATGCTGACACAAAATTCAGCACACCACACGAAGAACCCCGTTCCACCTAATTGTGCACAGGGTGATAATTTAGCACTGATTAAAGAGTTTGTATTTTTTTCAAATCTTTTTTAAAAGGAAAATTACTTCTGAAGGTGAAGATGTGCTTAGACAATCATATTAACATATTCAAACAATTGCAATTTGCAAAATAGTAATTACAACTCACTATCTGGTAGCATTAATCAAACCTCAAGGTTTAATTCCATTTTAAATATTGATGAAATGTGATTCTCCAATCTAACCCTGGTGTTGCAGGGTTATGGAAGCAGCCAGTGGCAGAAAAAGAGGAACGTGCAGTTAACAAGCAGCTGCCACAAAGAAGGATCGGCATCTGTGATTTAAATTGTTAGCTGCACAGTCAGGTAGAGTGTAAAAAGGGTAGTCAAGAGGCTGTTAAGTCCATTGCTGCCAATTACTAACAATCAGGGAGGAGCTTTAAGACTTGTTCAGTACAATAAACCCAGTTTGTCTTGTTTCAGGGGTTACTACTGAAGAGGTTGCAGCTGCACTGATTCAAATAGCCCTAAAACTACAGTAATTATCAACCAGTCTTCTTTAGTGTAGCAAAAGTATGTTTTACCATAGCTTAACTCTTTACATTCTAATATTTTCCTGCCTCCTCTCCCATAGCCAGCCCTGGAGCCATTCTGTGGTTCTTCTTCCTATCCTGGATCAATTCTTTCATTTCCCCTTACCTAGATCAAGGACCAGTTGTGCATCACACTGGGCTGGATGGCATTTCCAGGGATTTACTTCATGTTGAGTCATTGCATCTATTTTTTTTCCACAAAGTTGAAATTTGCTCGTTCAGTTTTTCCATCTGGTTAAATTACACGCAGGTTAAGCAGGGCCTATGAGCACACATTTAATTTGCATCAGATCACTGCACAAACCAAGAGGTTTTGGGATCAGTCTGGCAGGGCTAAGATCCCTGGGGTGACTCGTCCTGGGTGCTTTCCTAGGACACCAGGAAATCCCAGAGTGCAGAACGAGACAATCTGAGCAAACCAAGGGTGTGTTGGAAACCTGTGAAGCCAAGTTAGCACCTGCCTTTCTTTGTGCTTGTACCCTTGATGCTCAGCTGAGTGAGCACTGTGAAAGGCTCACACAGACTCAGGCTGGTTATTTCTGGCCCTCAGGTGAGCCAGGTGTGCCCAGCCACCAGCCACACATGGGGATGCACAGCATCTCTAAGTTTTCGGCAGAAAACAGACAAAAGTTTCATTTTCATGCAATTATTACAAGCTCAGATAAAGTATTATTTCTTTTAGCTAAGGCAATTCCAGCTAAAACCACAGAGCCACAGAGACTGGACAATATCTGTCACAGGCCAGGCTCACGTGATCACAACACCTAGTGCATGGAACAAAAGCCAGCACATTGATTATGGCTTGGATGTTGTTTTTAAGAAAGCTTAAGGACCACATTTGCATTCCTGTTGCAGCCCTGGGTGGAATCTGCCTGTGAGGATTGCATGGTCTTTAAGCAAGATTCTGTGCTCATGTTTTTAATTTCCCTTTTAGCATATTTTTTTTTCAGCATCTATTTTCTCCGTCTTTACACCCGAATTAGAAATGTGCCATTAACAGGGTATTTTGTTATGGATCTGTGGATCTCTAAGGAATGAAAAAGAGATCAGTGAAACACAGAAAGGGCTGAACTTAGCTATTTTATCCAAATTATGACTATTTTGAAGCCATTAAAACAAGAAACTTGGCACCTTTCCTGCCCTCACCAGGATGCCAGCGGAGCTGGGTGTGAGCAGCACCCAACTCACTCAGCCAGCAATGAGAGAAAAGGGAGGGCAGCATGAAAAAAAAAGGGTAGAAGAAAGAAAAAACAAAGCTTGATTCACAAGCCACCACAGTCATTTGGATTAATCCCCAAGGTTGATAACTTGTGCATCAAAATTTGTCACAGACCCCTCTGGGAACTTCTTAGCTTAACACTTCATACCAGGATCTTCCTATCTTCTGCATTTCAAACACTCCTCTGAGGCTTTAACATAAAGGTAAAACTCTGTAATCAAAAGATCTCCATAAAAATTTCACTCCTAAAGAAGCAACATGCTTCTTTCTCCATTTTTTTTTTTGACCTGCCTGAGCAGGGTGCTCAGCAGGGTGAATAAATGGGACCGTGGTTACACCCCCTCAGCTCCATCCTCCTCCCAATCATCTGGTTTTGTACATAAGGGCTGCCACAAACCCTCAAAATTTAGATTTTTACATGCATCACAAGCAGGTAATATGAATTTGTTAAGACAGTGGTAAACACAAGAAGCAGCTCGAATATATTTCATTTATATAAAAATAAATACAGGTATTGTTGTAAGTAATACTTTGATTTTTTTTTTTCCCCCAAGGCTTTTTGAAGTTTCTTTTCCCTGGTTTACTAGACAGATCTCTTTTCTCCTACACAAACACAAAGGAAAAGGCTGCAGAACAGTTTTTGGAGACAAGACTATTTAAATCCCCTGAAATTAAGAAGCCACAACTTAACATTCACCAAGCTATTTTTTTGTAAATCACGCAGAAAATTACTATTCAAACTTTGCTGGTCAGTTGTTTTTTTTTCCTACATTGTCTTTGCTTTTATTTTCTTTCCACACTGTCATTATGCTCTCAGAATAAATACGACAGACATGAATACTAACAAGGGACACAGGAGTTGGTCTAAAATATCTCTCAGCCACTACATCAGCTTATCAATACCTGCCACAACACACATCTCAAAAACAGCATGGAAAGAGAAGCTGCAAACAAGAACCTGGGATTTTGCTGTAAATTTTTCTTTGCCTTCACTTCTTATAAACCAACAAGCAACACAGCCAGAGTATTTTAAAATGCCTATCTTAATTTCTGATAGTTTCAACATTTCTACTGGATATTTTGCCTAAAAAGGCAGAATATAAAATCTGTACATGTAAATCTCGTGGTTTAACCAGGCTAAGCTTATCAAACAGATGAATTATCAGTCCTTGCCACAGATCCATCACCTCCTGCCTTGATAAATTCCCACACAACAGCACACGATCTTTTAAACAAACAGAAAAAAACAAAGTGTTCTAAGAGATGCCAATGGCTAAAAACTGGATTTATTTTTCAAAGGAAAAATGGCTTGTCTGAGCTGGGCCCCAGGGATATTTAACGTTCTCTTTCTCTCCCTTTCAGACGATGAGGAGCATGAATGGATCCTTCGGACCTGCCGGAAAGCCTGGGAAATAACAACTGAGCAAAAACCGAAACCATAAAACAGCTTTTCCTAGACAATATTCCAGCAAAGCAAGCAATCTGATTCACAATAAATGCAATTTGTCCTCGTGGATTTGTCTCACCCTTTTCCCTCGACAGGAATATAATCTTTCTGTCATCTTTGTCAGCTCAAAGAAAAATGGAAATAATCATTTAATCAGTCATGCTGAGCAAAAGCCACGGCAAAAAAGCCGACTGTACTCACAATAATATTCCTGAGAGGTGTGCAGTGTAGTATGTATAAACATTATTAAGCCTGAAAACAATTTGTTAAAAAGAGTGCCTCAGATTCGGTGTTGAAGTCATTCAAATCCATCTTAATCAACATTATTTTCCCAGATTTTAGTTAGCTGTCCTGGTGAATTCCTTTCCTCTCTTTTTGCTCAGTACTTTGATATTGATTGATCATTGTAATAATGTACACCAGAGGTATTCTTTAATGACTGGTTTGCTAACTAGGAAATTATATCCATTTACTACGAACGTTTGTTGAACTCTCCTGAAGCCAGAGTTTAACAAAATAATAAAAGAGGAAAACTGGGTGGGTTGCTGCTTGATTAGTAAGCCAGAAAGTATTTAAAAATAAAATAAAATGGAATTACATCATTTTCTGGATGTAAGTGCCAGCACTTCTACTTGCATTAACTTTATTTATTACACAAATAAGACATTTACAAAGCACAACATTAAAAGTATGTAACAAAACAGACATTGGTTTTACAAAAAGTGCTTACAATTTTGTTTTACTTTTTTAAAATAAATATTAGTCTTGACTGTCCACTCATTCAGAGAAAAAAATTTTTAACCATTGTAGCCAAGACATGCAGAATTGCAACATGCTACAACAAAATGATTGGCAGATGAAATAAAACTGGTGTTTAGTTGGCATCCTACAGATAAATCACTGATAGTAGTGCAGGATTGGTTCCCACTCCCTGTCCCAACGAGTGAGTTCTGCAAGCACCTTTAGCTCGGGCATTGGGTTAACCAGCATGAGCCAGAAAAAAATCACTGGAGATAAAACCTGAAACCATCCCACGTGCAGAGCCAAGCTCTGTTAGTCACCTTGTTAAACTGGAGTGAAGAGCCTCTCGCTGGCTGTCTTCAGTGGATTCTGTCTGCAAAAGGGTTTGTAAATAGCAACTGGAAAAGTTTAGTGCGTGGAGTCTGCATTGCTACACCAGAACCCATCTGGCAATTACTGAATAAACTAAGAAAATGAGAATGACTTTAATTTTATTTTTTTTTTTAATCCACAGACAGGAGATGAATGCAAATGACCTGAGATAAGGTTTGGTTCAGTGGCAACAGTCAGTGTGAAATATGTTGTGAAACAATGTATTGAATAAATTAGAAGATTTCTTACATTCTTGGTACAGTTGAGTATTTTCCATACACATAATTAGCTCTAAAACTGCACAAGCTGAATTGCTTCCAGTTTTTGCAAACAATTTGGGCTTAATATAAACAGAGCCTGATTTCTGAATTAGCAAAGCTGCTCCTGGCTACTTATGGGGGGAAGTGCCCCGAGCACAGTCTGTGGTGAGCCCACGTCCCCGGAGAGGAACACCTCCATTCCCTCGGCCCTGCCGTGGTATCAGTTACAAACCCTTGGATATCCAGGACATTTCACTAGTGGGGTTTTTCTGAGCAAGTTGGTATTTAGCAGATCTATATTTCATAGTTTCCCTTCCATTGCATTGCAAACACAGAAAGGAGAAACACGCCAAACCCTTTTCTCCCCCTCAACAGAGCAGTTGTGGCAATCTCAGAGACTGTGGGATGTCAGGGCAAGTTACAGCCTGAAGTCTCTCCTTCAGCATCAAATGGAATAACTACCCATTCCTTCATGGCACTAATTCCACAACTAAAGATGTGCACTAATGGTCATTAGGATGTGCAAGCACAAACAGAGAACAAAGCCAGGCCTCGCTGACCCCCCGGCCCCCACGAGCATCTCAAGGCTGGCACATGGACACAGCAACAGCCCCAACCTGTGATGGCAAACACTCACCAACAGCCAGCCAAGGGAACACTCACCCTTCCCTCATTGCTACGGACAAAAAGGACTGCACCTGGTGCCACTGGAGCAGTGGTGACTGTCCCCTCCCCAGGGGGACACCTCTGCAGAGCTGGTTCCAGTCAGGTCAGGCGTGCGGGAGCGCCTTGTCACTGATCACGCTCTGGAAGTGGTCACTCACACATCAGGAGGTGACAATAAAATTTTGTGGACTTCATTCCTCTCTCTCTCCTTTCAAATGTTCTTTTGGATTGGGAATAGAGCTGCTGGCTGCAATTTGACAGACACTGGCCCCACTGTCCGAAGTAGTACCATCACTCTCTTAACACACATACACACACAGAGGGGTGTGTGTGCATGGATTTGTTCCAACCAATATCAATGTGTGCTTGCACTCAGTTTTACTTCTCAATCCAAGAGATCTCGATGGCCACCTCAGCAGACATCCCCATCTCCCCAGGCCACTCCTGGAGCGTTCCTCGTGGTCAGGCTGGAGCCACGTGTCTGGCTGCTGGTGTCACATGGAGTTCAGGGACACGGGCAGGAGAAGGCTCCCCACGTGTGCAGTGTGGGCTAGCCAGGGCAGGGGGATGGTTGCCCACCCAGCCCATGCCATGGATTGATCCAGGATCTCCCAGAGAGGAAAACATGGGTATCTACAGTTCCAATTAAAAACAAGGTATGTAACAGATGGATTCCCCTCTCCTGCTCCTCGGGCACGGCTCAGTCATATCCCTCACTAGCTGTGGCTCAGGGTAGGCTTTCACATTCTTGGAAGAGCAGCCTTCAGACACTTCACAGCAGGACAGACCCACGTGCTTGCGTGGAGAGAGGTTTTGTTACAGACCTGCTCCTGGCTCGGTGCAAACTGAGAAGGGCTGGCAGAGGTCACTTGTTTACTTTTCGTTATTCCCGTCAATGAAGGATCATTTTGGAGTCCTTTTCCTGACTTGGGGCCAGACTGCTGAGCACTTCCTTTGCTGTTGCTGTGAGCCCAGCCGTTCTCCTGGGATGCACCCTCATCCCAGGGCCTGGCAGCTTCCCTCTTGCTGGATGTCTCCCTCTCCCAAGAAGAACAGGAGGGCAGGGGGGTCAGAGCCGTGCTGCCAGACAAAGGAAGATGCCATCCCCTTGCTGTCCACTTGGCTAGCCACGCTTCCTGCTGGCCTTACTGCACCTTTCACCTTTTTATCTGGTCTCCAGTTTCTACCCAGCTCTTTCCACTGACTGAACTTGAGTCCACAGCAGGGCAGAACATTTCTACACCTTTATGGCCACCTTCCATTGAGCGTTCCCCAGTCCCAGAGTATGGAT
Organism: Acrocephalus scirpaceus scirpaceus; assembly: GCA_910950805.1. NCBI lineage: Eukaryota > Metazoa > Chordata > Aves > Passeriformes > Sylviidae > Acrocephalus > Acrocephalus scirpaceus. Next base: position 1,731,830 of record OU383790.1, on the reverse strand, counting down.
TGTCTGAGAGTTTTCTGTAGGTACATTCTGAAATCACCCATTTGTGATCCAATATGACTCCAAGGAAATAAAGTAGCTTGTTAATAAAGAACGAGAGTAAAAAAAACTTAAAAAAAAAAAAAAAAGATTTGGCAGATGGCTGTGAGAGGAGAGAGATATTCAGTGTTCTAAGAACAAGTCAGCAATCAAAAACTTCAGGGTGCTAAACCTGGCTCTGCCACCAACCCTCATGGCTCCTCTCAGGTTAGGACATCTCTGCTTCCCCTCCTATAAAACGGGGGGAAAAACACTAAGATTTACTTACCTTTGAGTGATCAAAGGACATGTGATTCTAAAGCACTTTGAGGAGGAAGAAAAACTGCCTACTTCCAGCTGGCATCATGTTTTCCACTCAGTGGAGTCTCAGCTACCTGCGAGTTTGGCTCAGGAAGGTCTGTCTATGTATCGAGTTGCTGAGCCAAAAAGCCAATTTCAGATTTCACACGTGCGAGCGGAAAGAAGGAGGGATGTCCAGGAACTGCTTCACTGGTGCAAAAAGAGAATCAGGCCAAACCAGGTAAATTCCTCCTTCCTTTGTGTTCAGAGGTGATCATCGACCCCCCTGAGGCTCAGCGTGTTCTGGGTTGTTCATATTCCCATGGGTTTGGGAGCAAGACTTGCAAGCACAGTAGAGTCACCAGTTTTGACTGTGTCTGGCACTGCCTCGGAGAGACTCACGGTCATTCTACAAAGTCCACAAGAAACAAGTGTAAAATGTAACTCTGCACTCAACACACACATACACAGAGTGTCGCTGGAGAAATCAGAGCGGGCGTGAGGTGCTGGTCAATGGAAAGAACTGAGAGTGCTGGGTCTGAGCTCCTCCCGCGGGACTGCCGAGGGCTGTGTCAGCGGTGCTGCTAGGGCCACGGGCAGGTGAGGAAGAGTCCGCGCAGTCAGTACTGAAAGAGGATGACCTGCGGGGAGAACGGGAGCGTCAGCGGCTTGCAGAGACAGAGCCCTGCCCACGGCATGTGCCTGCAGGGAGCAGCAGGACAGACACGGGCACTGCCGTGGCAGCCACTTCCCTGCAGGAAAATCCTCTCTGGAAACCCTCTCTGCCCAGGAGCCGCCAGCCCTGCCCGGGGAAGGAGCTGCCACTGAGGAGCCCAGGTGGGACAGGGCTGCACCACACCTTGGGCTGTGAAACCAAACAAAACCACCCCAAACCCAGCAGTTCATTCATCTGTGATACAGAACTACCAAGAAAGACAAAGGCCATGGCCAGCAGTGCTGGCTGTGCACCTCACTCACTGAGCAGCACAGGCTCCCCTCTAACACTGCAGGTCCAGCCCCTTCCCTGCCTTCGGGATGGTCACAGCTCATTCTCACCAGCCACTGCACTGGGTACCCCGAGAGGAGGGTGGGGAATGCCCCAAACACACACAGGGAAACACACACTCAGCGTTTCAATGTGTTTTCCCAGGATCTCAGCGATCTCTGCTTTTAAAAATTTTTGGATGTGGGGAAAAAAATAAAAAAGCTACTTCAGTTTTCAGGAATTCAACATGCAAGTGATTGTTTAGAAAAGGAGCTGGTTGGGGGGCAGCTCCGTGTCCTGAGAACCCTGTTCTGCAACAGCTGTGAGCCAGTAATTACATTTAAATTAGGAGCTGCTTGCTGCAGTGAAGCCTCTCTAACAACAGCACCGGGACTGTATAATATTTTCTGAAAGCTCTGCAGCTTGCTGGGCAGATATGACAAAATGGTAGAATTTAGACTGGAAAAGTATCTTTGCTGTGCCCCTGCTTCTGCCCATTGAAACAGAGCTCAAAAAGCTGCTGCACTGAGAAGAGAGTGATCTGAAAAGAGAGGTGCTGAGAACTTCTAACAGTGAAGGGAAAAGCTCAAACCACTCAGAATTGCCAAAGGCTGTGTTCCCTCAGAAGGAAGTCACTGAAACTAGAGTCCTAAATAAAATCTCCCAAACCTAAGCACATTTGAGAAGTCTTGCCCCAAATAAGCTGTGTGTTAGAACAGATACTGTAAGAGCTGAACAGAAAAATACCAACATGCAATATTGTCTGCTGGCCAGACATTGTGAAACAACATTCCTACTTCAGCTATTGTAACAGCCAGTTGTTATTATTTTTAAGCAATACTGCAATCCACAAGAAATGAATCTTTTTTGTTAACTCGTGGAAAACTGGGAAGTTAGCACATGCTGGAGGTCCCCCCTGCTCTGTTGTTCACAGCCAGGTTCTGTTCACACATGTAGGGGGAATGGGGCAGGACAGAGCTCAGGGCACCCGGAAAGGGGAAAGCAGGGAGGATTCAGGAGGATGTGAGAGCCTTCAGTGGATGCAGGCACAGAGTCCCAGCACGTCACAACAGTGAGGGGAGTCCAGTGAAAAGCACAGCCATGCCATTTTGACCAGCAGTGGGTACATCAGCTTTAGGGCCCCCTAAACTAAGGGAACACACATGGGTGAGTGGCAGCTGCCATTGGGCATGGAGAAGCAGTCATGCTGACCAGAGACAGCAATGGTGTCACACACAAATCTTTGCTACAGCAGAGAGTAGGCCCAGAGCCTGGAGCAGAGACTCCATTTACCTTCTCACCCCTGTTAGATAGTGGTCCTTCCATGTCTGCTTTGAGGTGCACTGGTGGAGCAGTGTAGGGAAGTCTACAGTGCACTTGTCCACACTGTACCTGACCTGTGGATGAGAAGAGGTTTCAGCCTCTGTTACTGCAAACAACACAAGCCCTCTGTCCGGCACGGCACGGCCGGGGATCCCCCGGGACACGCAGGGAGCAGGAGGGGCCCGGCGGGCCAGAGCCCTCACGGCTGAGGGAGGGGAGAGGCCTCACCAGAGCCACAGAGCCCAAACCTCTGTGCAGGCATGACCCAAGCTGCTCATCACTCACAAATCATTCACAGACACTGGGAATTGCCAGAGAAAGCAGTTCTGCTGTGCTGAGGGGGAAGGAGAGCACCGAGCCCCACAGGGCACACTGACACCGCCATGACAGAGAGCACAGCAGGGCCCAGAACCAGCCAGGGAAAACCCAGGCCCCGACTTTCCTGGGGACTCGTTAACCCCAGGGGCAAAATTAATGAGCCACGAGGAGGAGCAGCAGCACGGGCAGCATCCCCGCATCCCAGGAGGGAATTGCACGGCCTCTCCCGGTGCTGCCCCCAAACCGCCCCTTACTTTCGATGTATCCGTGCAGCGTCACCATGCGGGCCCGCTCCGGGCTGCTGAAGGGCGAGTAGTGAATGTCATCGGACAGCGAGGAGGGGATGCGGGACGGGGGCGCTCCCGACGGCGGCACCGTGTGCTGCGGGGTGTGTTTTTTATGGCGGGCTCTGCAGTTTTGAAACCAAACCTGAAACGGGAGCACAGAACGCTGTGACAGCCGAGAGGCGATCGGGTTAAAGCGCGGTCCTTCATCAGGGTCCTGGGATGGGCGTTCCTTGGAAGTGTTTGCAAAAGGAATGAAATAGAGAAATCTGCACCTCGCCAGCTTCCACGGGTTTGTTTTGCACTCACCAGAGCAAGAGTGAAGCTGCATGCAAAGCTTTGTCCCTGCAAATGGGAGCTCCTTTCGAGGCCTTATTTAAATCGTAATCTGCAATCCCAGCCCACCCAGCCTAAAAGCACAGCTGAGATCAGTTGGGACACTCAAGCATTGGCAAAGAGAAACAAGGGGAGACAATAACGAGTAGAAGCTTAAACTAGGATAAGTTGTGACTTTAAGAACGATGAAAACAATATTGTTTTGATCACTTGTGGTTTATCATATTCAAAAACCCCATCAGCAGAACGTTAAAGCTGGGAAAGGAGGGTACTGTGAGATACAACTCATAGCAGGTATGAGATCTCTGAGCACATCTCACTGCTTCTAATCAAAGGAGCAGTCAGGGAATTCCATCCTAGAGTTAAAACGTGTGTGGAAGGGGGTTTTTAATGCAAAAAAGTGATCTGTTTCTTTTGCTTTAATTTTTGAAAGATAGCTGGGAGTAAAAAGCTTCTCCAAGACTGAGTGAAGATCAGCTCTCCAGGGCAGAGCACACTGGACCACAGAGAAGGAAAGAGTCACAAGCATTTGACAAATTGTTTCCTGTTCAAAGCACTTTTAAAAAAACATCCACATAAAAAATCACCCGGTGTGCAGCCTGCTTGATCTTTAGCTAAATGAAGAATCTCAATAACGGAGGCTCAAGCCAGATTTTCACACACAAAATTTAAATGTGTCATTGGCAAAACAATCTCGGATGAAAGCTCCAAATTTATTTCAATCACCCGTGTTTTTATTGCACGCAGAAAGTATGTGAGCAGAACGTTAAGGTGATGAGTACAAATGTCACCAAGAGGCAAAGCTGGGCTGTCTGGGAGCTGGGAGCTGCAGAGGGGACATTTCTCAGTCCCTACGGCACCACTCGCCCTCCCCTGACACATCAGGCGTGGGGACTTCCCTGCCACGGTGTCCCTGCGGCTGCAAAACTCATTTTTCTTTAAACTTCTCAATCCCAGTGCTGGGATTGCTGGTGGCAGGGACGGCTGCCGGGGAAGCTCCCACACTCCCTGTCAGCGGCCGGGACAGAGCACAGCGCTGCAGGACCTTGTGCTCACAGCAGCTTTCCCACCCAGTGATTTATTGCCAATGGCCGGGGCTGTTGGGGTTTTGATTCATTGCATCACGAGAGGGAAAAACAAACAGAAAACCCACGAGCGAGACAGAGAAAAAGCGGTGCGGGAGCAGAGGAGCCACACGCAGGGGAGGCAGCGCGAAGCTGGCGGATGCTGCCGGGCCGGGGTGAGGAGCAGCGGAGCTCTGAGCCCGCTCTGCTGCCGGCCATGGGGTGCCCCCTCCCCGCCCTGCCCGGGGCTGCTCGGCCGATGCCCTCCTCACCTGAATGACTCTCCGGCTCAGCCCCGTCATGTCCGCCAGCTTCTGCAGCGTTTGTGCGTCGGGGTTGTTGTCCTGAGCGAACTGTGCCTGCATGACCTGTGCGGAGAGGAGAGAGGGGCTCGGGGTGAGGCCGGGGAGTCACGGCCCCTGCAGCCCCCCCGGCGCTCCTGCCCCACCTGCAGCTGCTCGGCGGTGAAGGAGGTGCGGGCTCTCTTGGCTGGCTTCGGCTGGCTGTCCTGCTCCGAGGGCACAGCCCCCTCCAGCGTGATCCCATTGCCTGCAGGAGAGGAACCCCGTGAGCCACAGAAACCCACCTGTCCCCACCAGGTGCGGCAGCTGCTCATCTGGGGGGACACCACACCTGGTGGGGTCACAGCCCGGGACACCCACAGCATCCCTGGAGCCAGCACTGCCACTGAGGAGCTGCCCCGGGCCGCTGAGCCCCTCCACACACAGGGAAGGAGAAACAACCATTCCCCAAGAGTTTACTGTGGAATTAAGAAAAATGCAGCAAGTGGTGGAAGCCACAGGGAATAAGGGGAGACAGCAGCAGGAGGAGGAGGGTCAAGGTGGGGTGTGAGGGCAGGCACTGATGTCCCTGAGGCCCTGACTCACGGTCACCACTTGGCCACACTCTGCAGGGGATGGCTCAGAGGGGACCCTGTCTCTGCCAGGCTCACCAACATCCATCACTGCTGCCCCTTGCTGTTCCCTGTGACCTCACTCTCCCTCGTGGGCGCTGCCTCCATCACTCCTGTCATTTGCTCAGAGCATTCAGTGAGCTCTTTGCTCCTTTCCCCAGCCCCAAACTGTCCAGGCACGCTGATCTCCTCTTCCCCTGGGGCCCAGAGCAGCAGCAGGAGCAGCACCATCCCCATGGCCTTGGGGTGGCCGTGCCCTGAGCAGTGGGGACACCCCAGGGGGGCACTGAGCTCCCCCTTGCCCAGCACAGCATCGGGGTGAGCCCAGCCATGCTCACGCTGCTGTGCAGCCTCCAGAGAGGGTGGCCAGAGCCTCTCTCCTCCCCAGGGCCCTGCAGCAGCCCTGGCACGCCTGGCTGCTCCTGGCAGGGCTGTGAGGGGTGGGTGAGGGAGGGCAGCCGAGCAGGGCTGGCGCTCGCCCCCCTCCCAGGATGAGCCTGCACAGCCCGGGGAGCGCTCCACGAGCTGGACAGGGCTGTGATTGTCTTGGCTTGAGTTGAAGGACTTTCTCATATAGTTTGACTTGTTCTTTTCGGATGATGAATGGGACTCTGACTTCAGCAACATCTGTTTATTTTTCTTGTATGTAAAACCTCATGTGCAGAAGAAATTGCTGGGTAATTACTGGAGGGGGGGAGTGTGGCCCTCCAACTCCACAGCAGCTACAGCTCTCCAAAGTGATCCCACCCCCTTCTCAAAGCCCCTTGGACACAGGTAGTGACACCTGACACTCACCAGGTGCCCCAGCACTGCCTGACACTGGTGCAACAGCCCACACCAGCAGGTTGTTCTGAGGAGCAGCAGCAGCAAACCCATCATCCCAGCCCCCAGCTGGGGCAACAGCTCTGCAGGACTCCCCAGTGCCAGACCCTGCTGTCCTCACACCCTCCTGCTCCCCCAGGACACGTGGCTTCTCCCCTCCCTCCTTGCTCCCCATCACCTCCCTCACAGCCCTGCAGCAGCTGACCATATGGACCAACACGCCTCGAGCCATGTCCTGAGCCAGGACCCTCCCAGCCCAACTGGGCACTCTGTTTTCATCCTCTTGCTCAAACACAGTAAACAGAAACATATTATCTCCCTGTCAGGTTGTTAATGGTTCCCACATGCTGCGTGGGCCAGGACATGGCGTGTCCCTCCCTGTGCCCACCATGTGCTGAATACTTTCCACCACAGGACAGCCCCTGGCACTGCCCACACTGGACTAACCCCACAGATTTGCTCCTCTGAGCATCTCCCAAGAACTGGAGGATGGGGAAGGGACAGGAGCTGCAGTGCTATGACCTCTGTGTCCCCAGCCTGACTGGGACAGCAGAGGCTGGCTGGCCGTGGCACAGCGCTGTCCAGCTGGGAGTGGCACGACCCCAGATGGGCAGGGCGGGTGGAAAATGATGGGAAGGTTTTGTCAAATCGCCAATCCCACCTTCTACATTTATGACTCACAGCCTCAAAATCCCAGCAGCTTCCTCACACTCTGCACTCTGGGCTGTCCAGGACTGGACACTTGTCCCTGGCGTTGTCCATGGCACACAGGCCTGCCACCAGCCACAGGTGCTGCCAGCACATCGGCAACCCCATGAGCCCTCTGCCAGCCCAAGGCCTTGTGCTGAACCCCCCAGGGCCACCCATCACCCCTTTATGGCAATGACAGAACCGACCCCAACACCCCATGCTAAGGGTGGGCACAGGGGACAGTGACAGGTGAGCGCAGGGGACAGTGACAGGTGAGCACAGGGGACAGTGACACCCCGCCCGGGGCGAGGCCAGCGCTCCGTACCGTTCTCTGCCGCTCGCTTGAGGTTCTCTATCATGGTGTCGTAGTGGATCCGGCACAGCACCTTCTCCTCCACCAGGCCGAACTCCTCTCCGGTGGAGAGCTGCCGCTTGCAGGAGAAGCAGGCGAAGCAGGCCAGGTGGTAGGCGTTGCCCCGCGCCCGCCGCACCCAGTCGCTGGCGTAGATCTGCCTGCCACAGCGGGCACACTTCGTACCGAACCGGCTGCGGGGGAGAAGAGGCAGGTGAGAGTGGGCAGGGGAAGGCAGGGAAAGGCAGATAGGATGAGGGCAGGCAGGGCAGGGCAGGGCAGGGGAAGGCAGGCAGGATGAGGGCAGGCAGGGTAGGGTGGCAGGACAAGCAGGGGAGGACAGGCAGGGCAGGCAGGGGAAGGCAGACAGGATGAGGGCAGGCAGGGCAGGGCAGGCAGGGGACAGCAGGCAGGGGAGGGTGGGCAGAGCAGACCAGGAAGATGAGGGCAGGCAGGGTGAGGACAGGCAGAGGAGGACAGGCAGGGCAGGCAGGGGAAGGCAGATGATGAGGGCAGGCAGGATGAGGGCAGGCAGGATGAGGGCAGGCAGGGGAAGACAGACAGCACGATGCCAGGGTGCAGGCACTGCTGCCAACCCCGTTACTCACCCTGACCACCCCAACTCCCACAACACCCATGCATGGAGAGCTGCAATGGAGCTGCCCTGGCGGTGCCCTTGCCATGGCAGTGGCAGGGGCAGGGGCAGGGGCAGTGGCAGCAGTGGGTGTAACTCATGGCAGCCCCGCGGCGCCAGACGTGGCCCAGGGGCTGAGGTGACGCAGCGCCGTGAATCAGCTCCCACACCCGTGGGTTTTTTATTTTGATAACAGCCAGTGTGACACTGGGATGGAAACTGTGTCAGAGCCGGTTCTCTCCCGCTGCCATAAATCAAACCATGTGTGTTCTCCTCACACGTACAGGCACACACATCTGCTTTTTCCCCCGTGGAGGAGGTCTCCTCACTGCGAGAGGATGATGACTGCCCTGGAGTGAGCTATGCGGGAAGGTAGCTAAGCACAGTGACGAGGCAACAAAACAGCCAGGATCCCCTCAGCAACGTGTGAAAATCCCCGTTCAGGATGCTGATGGTCAAGGGCAAGTGATTCACAGGGATGAATGGCCCTGAACCCCCAGGTCAGTGTCTGACATCTCAAACCAAGCACGGCCTTGGTTTGACATCTGCGTTTCAGTATTACTGCTGCTTAAAATAATAAACGCAATGAGCAGCAGCGAGAGCATCAGGAGGGAAGGGAGCATCTCCTCTGCCACCCCAGAGGTGACACTGGCTCCAACACAGCCCCAGCACTTCCCCACAGAGCCCCCAGCACTGCCACTGCCACCTCAAGCTCCCAAGGGCTCCTGCCAGCCCCTCACCACAGCAGGGAGCAGCGCCCCTGGCAGCCCTGCCCGAGCAGCTCCAGCACCTCCCAGTGCAGGCACAAAACACCGACAAGAAACGACCACAGCAAGTGACAGGAGAGACCCTGCACCACAAACCCCTCGGTTCAGCAGCCAGAGCAGCCCCAGGCTCTGCAGACACACAGAGACAGAGCCCAGGCCACCAGGGCCAGCCAGCCGCCCATGGCTGACTCCACACCGAGGAACTGCTGCCCACCGTGGGCCCAGCAAGATGTGCAAATACTGTCCTGTGCTGGGATTACTAATGGCAAAAGTATTTGGGAGGAAAAGAAGGGTCTAAATTTTTCAGCCTGACCATAGCTGACCGAAAAAGAAGAAAAAAAAAAAAAAAGAGGACATTTCTGTGCTGAAATTATACAGAGACTTAGCTAAGAGACTTCACTAATTTACTTCAGATGGGAACATTGTAAACTGACTTTGTGCCAGCTCGTTTATATAAACGCACAAACAAAAGAACTGTATTAATTTTTTATTTAGAAATAAAGATCATTCCTGTAAATTGAATTACTTTGAACAATGTGCTATGTAAACAGTCGTACTCGCTGAGCAGTATCAGGCGAGGGGCAGGCGTACGGAGCTAATGGCACGTGGTGATCACTGCTCAAATCCCAGCCCCGGCGGGGGGAGCACAGCGCGGGCACGGGGGAAACTGAGGCACCGCACAGAAAAGGCCGCACATCCCCACCTACATCAGCTGGGACCTGCGGGAGACACCCAGAGGACCGGGATGGCAGCGGTGCCCAGGGAGCCGGGCAGGGTTTGCTGAAAGGCAGGGGCTGGTGTGGCCGTGGCAGCAGCACAGGCAGAGGCTGGCGCCGCTGTCCCTGCAGAACCGGGGGAGGCTGAGGCTCAGCAGCAGCGCGGGCACGGGGCTGCACAGCCTGCAGCACTGACAGCTGTGCCTGCAGCTCCCGGCCAGCTCCAGTCTGCAGCACCACTGCAGCCATCAGAGACAGAGCTGGGGCAGCACCCAGTGTCACCCAGCAGGGACTGCCACTGCAGGGACAGCCAGCTCTGTCAGGGACACAGGAACGGGGAGAGAAACTGCAAGAAATCTGCCCTGAGCCATCACTGCTGCAAACAACAGCTCGAACACAACACAGGGTTTATCTCACCGAGCTCGCAGGGCAGTGAGAGCCCAGAGAGCCCCATCTGCTTGGGCAGTAGAGCACCAGGAGAGGGGCTCTGCAGGGCTCCTGCCACCTGCCTGGCGGGGACAGCCATGGGAACGGGGACAGGGCCACACTGTAGCAAGAGACACAGAGCCCGAGGATTTGTGCAAGCCCAGAACTGAGGCACAAGCTGGAGCATCACCAAATGCTACCAGAGCCATGGGCTCATGCCCTGCGTGCATGGTTTGTGGTCAGGTGAGCAGATGCTCTCCCCAAAGGTGAACTCAGGGAAATGGAAAGTGACAACAGCGTTACCAGGGAAGATTCATCCCAGAGAGACTCGTGCCAGGAAGACTCATCCCACCTCCCCCAGGGGCGGCTGCATCATCTGGGCTGTGGGAAGAGCAGAGGCGGGAGGATGCCCTGGCACATCCTGTCTCTCCCACGCTGCTCCTGCCCAGGTGCCGCAGCTCCCTCAACCCTCCTGTCCATCCCTGCCTGCGGGGACAGGCCAAGGGACACCCGGCCCCAGGGCTACACACAGCCCTGAACATCCCTGTCCCCTCCTGGGCCCACTGAGCAGGAATCCCCTAACGCAGCCCTCAGAGCTGCAGCTCTCCCCAGGCTCAGAGCAGAGCAGCAGCGGTGCCTCAGCGAGGATCCTCATGCTGCAATTCCCAAGCAGGAGCATCATCCCACAGGGACAGAACGAGCAGGGGTGAAGGACACCTGAGCCACAGCCAGTGTCCCCAGGGTCACATGCCTGCAGAGTGCCCACCGAGGGCACGGCAGGAATCACACCAGGAATCACACCAGGATCCTGCTGGGCCTCCCCGTGAGCGGAGCCGTGGGAGCTCGGCCGTGAGCAGCCCTTGCATGGCCCGGGAACAGAGTGTTCTGCTCAATGAGCTCCAATCTTAATTTGCTTCTCCTTGAAGCGCTGAAGCTTTAGATGCCAAATGTAATTATTTGACAAGACACAGGAAACAGCAGCATTTGCTGAAAAATGCGCACGAGGCCGTGGAGTCACGGCAGAGCCAGCACCTACACAGCCCCTCACGGGGACAGAGAAGGGACACTTGGACAGAGCAGGCCTAACCACACTGCCCGTGGGCAGTGGGGCTGTGACATGACAGCTCCGTGCTTCACAGCCTTCATCCTCATCTTCCCCCAACACCCCGGTGTCAGAGGGATCGGGGCTGCAGCAGCAGAGCATCCCTGTGCCCCGTGCAGAGCATCCTGTGCCCCGTGCAGAGCATCCCTCTGCCCCTTCCCTCTGCCTCGGCTCCAAGGAACACACGAGTTAGGATGGGGTTTCTGCTTTGATTAAAAAAAAAAAAAAACCCACACGTTTAATCTGCCTCAAATAATAAATAAAATTTTCAAATCCATCCCGAGGATCAGGTTTAGCCCGTGCCACGCACCAGCTTCCACTGGCTGGAGTCAACAAGATGCCAGCCGGGATGTCCCCAGGGCTGGGTGGGTGCAGGAGGGGCCGAGAGAGGGGACAGCGAGGGGAGTTTGCGGGGGGTAGCGGGCGGGACCCCAGCCCTGCTGAGCCGCTCCCGGCCGCGCACCGGCACCGACGGCGGCGGCTCAGCCCGGCGGGTTCTGCCGCGGGAGCGACCCCCGCCCGCCTCACCGAGCACCGCACCGGGGCCGGCCCGGGATTCGGCCGGGGCCGCCGCGATCCCCGCGGGCCGGGGGGAGCGAGGCAGCTCCGCACCCGCCGGGCTCCGAGCGCCGCCGCTGCCCTCGCTGCCGCCGCTCAGAAATTCACCGAAATAAAATTTAAAATCTCTCCAAACCCCCTCCTTGCTTTGCAAAAGAACAAGTGCGGAGCGCGGGCTGGGAGCCCCCTCACCCCCCGAACGGGTGCCGCAGGAACCGGGAGCGTCCGGCGGCGGCTTCCGCGATTTTCGTTTTATTTCCCTTGTCCCCGCCGGTACCGGCGGGCAGAGCCCGGCTGCTCCCAGCGGGGAGGGGATCGGGGCTTCTCGGACGGAGGATGGCGAAACAAATTTATTCTAACACTGTTATTTACCACATTTGCTCGAAGGTCATTTCGAGATCCCGGCGCTACTTTAAAACCACCTTTGGAAAGATCCGCTCTTAAAAACAAACCAAAAATAAACCAAACATCAACGGCACCAGAGCGGTGATAAATGAATGAAAACGCTCGAAGTGCCCCAAAACAGCACCGCGACCCCTGGACCCCCTCGTGCCTTTCTGTGTTGAGTGGGGAAAATTTCGCTGAAATCACCGAAAATTGAGGTTTGAAAATAACAACAACAACAACAATAATAATAGTAATAACAACAACAAAAAGCACCACAGGGCAGGACGCGGACACGGCAGCCTCGGGACTGACCCCGTTCTCCGAGCCCCGCACCCGCCTCCGTGAGCCCCGCGCTCCCGGCGGCACCGCACCGAGCCCAGGGGCTGAGCTGCGGAAAATCGGGTGAGCGCAGACCCTTGGATAAAAAACACCGGAGGAACCTCTGAGGTGCCCCCCGAGCTTCCCCGGCCGCTGTCGTCGGGGCAGCCCCGAGCTCTGCCGCGGCCGGAGGATGCTCCGAGCCCCCCGCGCCCCGCCGGGGTCATTCCCATTTCCTGCCCGCCATTCCCCTTCCTCCCGGGTCAAACAGCGTTCCCTCATCCTGGTGGAATGGGGAAAATCAGAGCGGGGGTTCTAATGTTTAGTTAAACCCCGGAGAGCAGCTCAAAATACTCGGTCCCCTCGTTCGAGTCAAAGTGGGGGAAAATTCGTGGTTCAAGGTTTAGAACAGAGAGATTGTCGAAGCCAGGACATCCTCCCTGCGGGACAGGCTGCCCCGGGCGTGCGGGTCGGGACAGAGCCCCGGGGCCGCCGCCGAGCCCCGGCCGGCCGCAGCCGCTGCCCGCCGTTCGTTTCCGTTCCCTGACGCGCTCCGGCCATTGCGGGCCCGCAGCGCTGTCAGGAGCTCCCCGAAACACGCTGGGGACCGCAGGCTGGCAGCGCCTATTTACCCTCCGGCAGGAGCCGGGACGAGGCCATCCGAGCCCCGTTTCCCGGCCGCGGGGCACCCCCGGAGCCGGGCGCTGTCGCCGCCGAGCCGGGAGGAGCAGCGGCTCGGGGCGGCCCGCACAGCCCGGCCGGAGGGCAGGAATCGCTCCGGGCGGCTGTGCAGCTGCACCCCAAACTCCCTTCCTTCCTTTCTCCCCGTTTCCCGACGTTCGTCTCCCACCCGGCTGCTCCAGGGAGCCCGGCGGGTTTTCCAAACCTTCCCCGCGGCCCCGACCCCGCGGCGGCCGGCGAGGGCTGAGCCCCCGGAGCGGCCCCGGCCCGGTCCCTACCTGAAGTAGTCCATCTTGCAGAAGATCTCCTTGTTCTTGATGTAGCAGCTGTGCTGCTGGCGCAGCGAGGTGCGGCACACGGAGCACTCCAGGCACCGGACGTGCCAGATGAGGTTGTTCACCTGCGGCACAGAAGGGGCTGAGACCCGGGGCCACCCGCCGCCCCCCGCCGCCCCCGCCGCCCTCCGCCCCGCTCACCTTCAGCAGGTACCGGTCGAGGATCTCCAGCCCGCAGCTGGAGCAGACGTTTTTGCCGGCCGACGGCGTGGAGGAGGAGGAGGATGGCGGGGAGCAGACGGACGGCGTGGAAGGGGTGCTGGGCGCCGAGCGGGCGTCCTCCTTCTCCAGGGCTCCAGGCAGAGGCTCCCCGTCGGGCTGCGACTGCGGGCAGAGCCGCCGCGGGGCCGTCAGCCGGGGCCCCGCCGTTCCCCGCAGCCCCGAAGCGCAGCGTCCCGCCGGGGCCCCGCAGCCCTCGGTATCCCCGGCCCGGGGGTACGCGCAAACCCCCGACATCCCCGGCGGGGCCCCGCAATCCCCGGTTCCCCCCGACCCAGCGGATCCCCCCAGCTCCCAGCACCCCCGGCCCAGCGCGGCCCCGCAGCCCCGGCCCGGCGGGTCCCGGCTCGAACCCGCAATCCCCGGCCCCGCTTACCATGGCGCGGGAGTGCGCGTCGAGACAGCGGGCGCTCCCCTTGGGCAGCGGCTCCGGCGGCATCACCTTGATGGAGAGAGCGGGAGAGGGAGGCTGCGGCTCCATGCGCCGGGCGAGCGCGGGGCACCCTATATAAACCGCCTCAAAACAATAAATAAGAACTTTCTAGTGGCCATTTAAATCCTTCGCAACAAAAGCTGCGTCTCTTTAATGAAGCAATTTGAATGTGGATTGAATTCTCCCCCTGCCTGCACTTAACCCGGGCCTCTTGAAGTAATCGCTCGGTTCCCATGCGAGCCAAGGCGCTGAAAAACCCCCCAAACTACCTGCAATTAGAAATTGCCGTAAATGCCCGAGATAAGAGGTACCAGAGTGTCAATTCCGGCTGTCAATCAGGGAATCCATCAGGCCACCCAAAGAATTGCAAATTTGATTTTTTTAATGGTAGTAATTAAAAATCGAAATTCTTCCCCCTCTCCCTCCGCCGAGCACAAAACGCCCCAGAAAACGCCGGGATGGAAAAATCCACCCCTCCGGCGCGGGAGGCGGCCAGCGGCCCCGGCCCCGGCCCGGCCCCAGCCCCGGTACCGGCCGCCGCGGAGAGCCCGGCCCCGCTCCGGCCCCGCTCCCGGCCCCGACGGCAGCGGCGGCGGCGGCAGCGCTCACCTTGCCCGCCTGGGCGCCGGCCGGGGCGCGGCGGCCAGGGCCCCGGGGCTGCCCGCCCCCATGGCTCCGGTGCATGGGGCGGGCGCGCCCCGCTCCGCCCGCCGCCGCCGCCGCCGCGCTCCGTGCCCGCGGGCGGCGCGTCCCGCGGCCGCGGCAGGAAGGGCGGGGAGCCGGGCGGGGAACCGCGCCGGCCCCGCTCCCCCGCCGGGGGCGGCCGCGGGCCGGGCAGGAAGCGGCGCCCCCCCGCCGAGCCCCGGGGGCCGCCCGCCCCGCCGGGCCCCGCTACCTGCGGCGGCAGCACCGGCGGCGGCACCGCCCGCGGGCGCGGCGGGGAGGGGGGGGGGCACAGCCCGGTCCCGCTCGTCCCGGTCCTCCCCCGCCGCTGCCCGCCCCGACGGGGCGCACGGTGCGGGCCGGCCCCGCAGCCCCCCTCGGATCGCGGCCGCGGGGATCGCGCCCACCGCCGCGGCGTCTGGCCGCCCGCCGCTGCCCGGGCTTCATTAGTAACCTGATAATTCCCCGGCAAAGCCCCGGCAGCGGTGCCACCGCCGGGTAATTGCAGGACGGTAACGTGAGCTGATGGCGGCCGGGGATGGATCCTCGCCGTTATTGATTGTGACAGCTAAATTGTTAACCGAGAGGGAAATCAGATGAAAGCCATTTTAGAATAAATACAAGGCATTAGGTTTAAACATCGAGGTTGCAGGAAAGCCCGAGAAACCCCCAGGAAACGGAGCCCGAGGCCTGCCAGCTTGTCCTCCCCTGTCCCCGGCTCCACAGAGGCCGAGGGCGGGGGGGACACGGACAAGTGCAGAGGCGAGATGCTGAGAAAGGACAATTTAAACCCTTGGTTCTCACTGCTGGGGCCTGAATGAGCTCTGGCTACTCCAGAAGAAACACGTAGGAGTTTTCATGGACACAGCCACGGAAGCTGTGTCTGTGTCAGGTCTGTCTGTCCCCCCACGCAGCAGCGGCCGAGGCAGGGCCGTGTGGGGTTTGTTTGCATCCCCAGGGTGATGCTGGGCTTGGTGGCCGTGGCTCAGCACCAGGCAGCCAAGCAGGGGCTTCACTGCTCTCATGATTACAGAACAGGCTCAGGAATGGGGTGACTCAAGCCCAGCTTCTGCCCCTCTCCAGCCTTGGGAAGAAGTCTTGGCTGTGCAGGGTGTGCTGCTGTCCCTGCCTGCTGAGAGTAGACAGATCTCACACGTGTATCCCGCACCAGGAGCGGGCCTGGGGAATGCAAAGCACTGGAGCTAACAGGTATCAGCACTGAGCCCAGCCCTGCTCTTACCCTGTGTGCTCCCTCCACCAGGGCTGGAGTTTGTACAAGGCAGCAAAACAAGGTGGCAGCGTGTCAAGCAACAGCTGGGCCAGAATCCCAGAATTTGGGGTTGGGAATGTTCTGTGCTCCCAAGAGTGAAGATTCCAGGCCTGTCCCAAGTGAGGGACTGTCACCACAGGCAGAATGGTTCAAATACCATGGAGAACCCACACTGTGGCCATGGTGAGCATCGCCCTCAGTAACTCACCTTGCTCCCACGGATCTGCTGGAAGTACAGGGGAAACAAGGAACCCCCTCAGAGGGCAGGAAGTAGAAACAGCCCAATTCCTCTTCAGGGGAGCCAGGCACCAAGCCCAGCTCTCCTTCCCACCACCAGCTGCCAACCTCCCTACTCACAGCTCCAACGACGCCGCGCTCCTCGGTGCTCTTCAAACCTCTTTTACCACGGTCTTATGCAAAGTCCCAGGGTTGATGCTCATGAAAAAAAAAAAACATTTCTGAGCATTTCCCTCCTCCCAGCTCCAGGGTTAGGAGCTCTGGGCTCGCTGCACTCCCAGCTGCAGCATTCCCAGTGAGCACAGGCAGCTCCAGTGCTGCCAGGCCGGCGGCAGCAATGACCACCACAAGCACTGACCTGCAATAAAGCTCCCCCAGGTCTGGGTCTGGCTCAGCCACAGACAAGGCACTTCTGTGCAAAGAAATAATTAAAAAAAAAAAGACTGATGCTATTGTACCCGGGCTTCTGTCAGTGGACTTCAGCTGATGCCAAGCATTTACCACCCTCACTCACTTCCTGCTCGCCACCCTCGGCTTTCCTGGAGGAAAACATGCATTTTAAATGTTTATTTAGAGCTGTAAGAATTTCAACAGATTGTATTGAAATACAAATAAATACCAAAGGATGTTTCTGGTGGGAGCACGGCCACACACCCATTTGAAAATAGGTATCTTCTACATTCCTAAGGGGAACAGAATTCAGAGTTGTCCTA
Source organism: Acrocephalus scirpaceus scirpaceus (assembly GCA_910950805.1). NCBI lineage: Eukaryota > Metazoa > Chordata > Aves > Passeriformes > Sylviidae > Acrocephalus > Acrocephalus scirpaceus. Next base: position 1,714,969 of record OU383790.1, on the reverse strand, counting down.
AACAACGCAGATACAGACCCGGAAAGCTACAAATGTCAGAGCACGCAGGGAACACACACAGGCTGCTCACAGAGGGATGCAAACGGGTGTCACTGACATTCACAGGGGTACAAACTCCCAAGAATACCACTTATCCCTTCACTCAGGTACCCAAAAACTAAGAAACAAATATTAACAGCACGAGACCTACTTCAGAACAATTGAGGCTTTCAACAATCCTCGGGCACAGCTCGGCTCCAGGTGCTCGGTTTGGCAGCAGGAAGTGAGCTGTGCCTGGAGGGAGGTGTGCTGCTGCTGCTGCTGCTACTGCTGCTGCAGGAATGCAAACCTCCCTGGGCTGTGCCACTGAGCAACCCCTGCCTGCACAAACCGGGGCTCTTCCCAAATTGTTTTCCTCCTGCTGTTGGAGAGCACCATTAACTGGTTTGGGAGAGCAACTCAAGAGTGACCGATGAGGAATGGGGAGGGAAATCTGACCAGTGTCACCTGGGCACGTGAGCTCTGACATCCCCCTGGCACAGGCAGTCACAGCACTGTGTGCACAAAGGAGAAAATGCTGCCAGAAAAAGTTTTTTCCCCAGATTTCTATTCTGCAGACATTTAGGAGGAAAATGTGCAGCAGGTCAGATGGGTCAGAGCAATGCCTTCCATCAGATCTGTGGGTTTGGCCCCTGGGGCAGTCCCAGCTCACCACAAACACTGGTGCCACCTCACACCAAGAGGCAGCTGACCACCTCTACCAGCCTGTGAAAACCAGAGCTGGGCAGGGCAGGGGGAAAACACCAAGTTGATGGCTTGGCAGATGTCTCAGAGGCTGCAGTCACTCTCACACTGCCACCCTCAGGGATCACTGAGCACAAATGCCAAAGCTCAGGGCACAGCACAGACCTCAGTGGTGTGTAAATACACCAATCCCTGCATGCAGGCACACACCTACAGCCTCAATGACACTGAAAATACCTGTGCTGTGTCATTGCCATATCATAAAGTATCATTGTGGAGTGTGCAAATCAAAATGCAAAATCAATTTACTTTGGTGCATATAAAATGTTGCATGCACAGTTACTAAAGGTGTTGCGAGATCAATTTAAAAATGAGTTTTATTGAGATGAAAAAGTTTTTCCATTATAACTACAGCACGTTAATCAAAACCAAGTGCTTCCCCTTCCAATAGAACACGGATTGGAATACATTTTGTTCAAAAATACTTTAAAAAGTAATCAGTTAAATGGAGTAATTTTGGATGTTCCTTACTCCGAAGGCCGGTCACTGTTTCTAATCTGGCTAATGAATGCACACTAACAAGAGGTTGCCTGTGTGTTCATCAGAGGCTTGGAAGGGAACCTGTGATCTCTGAGCAGCCTTCAGCTGTGAGCTGCACAGGCAGGAGCCTGCAGACCCCTCAGGTGGGACAGAGGGCTGTGCTGGCCGTGCCCTGCTCAGGTGGCAGCGTCCTTCCCACTCTACAAAAGTACAAAAGCATTGGAGGACTCCAGGTATACAAAGCAGTGTTTCTTGCTACCATCATCCATTCATTAGCATCATCTTCTGGATTTCCAGGCAGCTCTGGAGTAAGGAGTAGTCCTTTTCTTATCCGGTGGTTTGAAGTAAGAATAAACAGGTGCTGCAGGATATTCTGCGTCTGGATTTTCTGCCATCATTTTCAGCTTGGCTTCAATGGCCTTTATTTTTGCACTGACACTGGAAAGAGAAAAAGCAGAAGGGAAATTGAGCTTGATCTTAGCATGAAACCCAAGTACAGAAATCCAGAGATTCTGCTGACATCTGTGAATCCTCCCTGCACAAGGAGGGGCCAGGCAGCCCCCAGTGCTGCACCCAGGAATGCACTGCCCAGAGCCCACACTGCTGCATTTCAACCTCTGCATGGTGTGCTCCTCCAAGAGACACCTCAGCACCCCAAAATAACGGCCCTGCACCTACCCAGTGGTTTCTTGAGGACACTGAGTGAGATAAGAACACCACAAGGTTTCCTACTTCATGTGAAATGATGTCATTTCAGGAGGTCTGAGCATGTGCAGCAGAGCACAGCTCAGAGCAGGCTGCTGGGAACAGCAGGGAAATGAAAGCCAGACTTCCTCCCAGCTACAGCTCGCTCGGGATGGGAAAACCCCAGACTCTAATTAGGTCAGGAAGAAACATTATTTCAGCATTAGCAGGGTTTATCCCAAAGGGAGAAGCTATCCTAGGTTACACCCCAAATTCCTAGGACTTTTGTTATTCACTGTCCTCCGCTGGGTATGGACGGGGAGGAATGTTCCCTTCCCCACCATCCATCCTCACTGGAACAACCCCTCTGTGCCACTCGTGCAGCTCACAATCTGCATGACTCAAACCCCTCTGCTCTTTACCTCCTAGCCTGTTACTTCTGAATTCCAAGCTCATTTTATCTCTGGGCAAATGCATTAATCTGGTCCTGGTTGCTCACAGGGTTCCACTGACAGAACACAGAGGAAAACCACACAGCCTTTCAAACAAACTGTGAATTAGCAAAGCAGATATGTGCTTTAGGTAAATGCAGTGGTTGGAGAATTTAACCACATCCCACAGACAAGACCTAAAGGCAAAAAACCACCAGGGGAAAAAAAAATTGTTTTATGTGGAGAAATACCTGTGATTTTTTCATCTTCTGCCACTATTGTAGAACTTCTTGCACATAAGCATTTTTCTGAACCAAATGAGTCCAGTAAAAACCCAATTCACATGAAGTGCAGAGATTCTGGCCAAAGCAGCTGGAGTGCTACACATTCCCAACTCCCCATCTCACCTCATTCCCTTCCTACTGCCCATTGGCTTTGCATGTTAGAAAATAAACTTCCAGTCTGAAGTGTCTCACATCAAGTGAGACTTCACAGGCACTGCCCTTCCAAAAACAGCTTTCTTGCTGTGCTAGATTTTTAACACAAACAATGCCAACAACTCTAAGTCTTACTGGCATGGAAGAATTTGGTTCCTTGCCAGTCCCAGAGCTGGGTCACCTCTCACCCAACCCATCTCCTACCTTAGGTTGGACTGGGGTGGCTCCGTGCTTGAAGATGGCTCCAGACTGATTGGGAGGATCTTCTCATTTTTATTGTGATCATACCTCTGCAAGCAAGAGACCAAGGACTGAGTCAGCTGCAATTAGGACCAAAGAAACATTTCCCACAGATGGACTTTAAAGCTGGATTAACATCGCCTCAGGTTTTGTGGAGCTTTTGCTAGGAAAGATTCTGGTGGCCAAACACTGAAACAAATCCCAACCACAATATTTGGTTAGTACCAGCGTGGAATGCAGGCTGGATACTGAACAGTTATGTGCATTGTACTGTGGATCCTCAAACCTCATCCTGTCACTTCTTGTTCCCCTCTACATAAGGCAGGAAGCACAGATGGTAAACTTGAAGGTAACTGCTGTAGTGTTTGCTGTGCTCTTTATGTGCAGAGCCAGAAGGTAACCCAAGCACTGCACAGAACTGGGCAGTCCTGGGAGAAAAGATGGGAAAAAAAAGAAAAAAAGAGCAGTCAGGAACCACCTCCTTTCTGCAGAAGGCAGCTTGTGAGTCTGTCATCTCTGTGGGCAACGGGCCCCCTGAACTATTTGCAGTGCTCTGCTTCCTTATTTCGCTTGGCACAGAGTCAGGTTTGTTTTTCAGCAGAGCTGCTCAAACCAACAGTGTCTGCTGAGCCCTGGGCACTCATCTCAGAGCTGCTCACCCCCATGCTGGTCTGGCCTAAAACAAACCCTTGTCACAATAAGCCAAAGTTTTGTGCTGTTAAATCTTTCCATTCAGGGGCTGGAAAATGCCATGTGAAGCGAGGTGATTATTTATGCATGTTCCTCCCCAGACTCTGGAGCAGCTGGGCAGACACTCACTCCTCCAGCTCAGACTCCTTCCGTGGCCTGATCATTCCTCAGGCATCCAGAAGCACGTGGCACTCCAGTAACTCCACAGATACAGAAAATGGAGACTGGATTTGCACCAGCTTGGGTGACAATAGCCCTTGAAGTCAGTAACTAAAACAATGTGGTCTCCTCTAATGAAGATACCTGGTTTGGTCTTTTAAGCATCCAAAACTGCATTAATGTTTTATTAGATGCACTAATATACTTGATAAGACAAAGCAGAAAGCTGCTGGGAGGATAATCAACTAAAACTACCCAAAGGAAAACAGCAACAAGCATCTCCTCTCTGCCTCCCCCAAAATCTGTTTATCTGCAAAGAAAGTAATTCAAAATAAATTGCTTTTTTTTTCTATCAAATACAATTTTTTTTCTATCAAATACAATTTTTTTTCTATCAAATACAAGATAGTAAATAACTGTAGGAGAAACAAGAGAAGACTTTTAAAAAATTAAAATAAGGATGTTCCAGAATGTACTGCCTGAGTCAATCTTAAAAACTTGATTGTTTATGTGATGGAGCAAGGAATAAAAGGATATTTAGCTTAGATGCAGAGTATGTTACTTTAAAGTCAAAACTAATTAGAGCTGCTGCCACATAAGTGCTTTCAGAAGTGGAACAAAGTAACACAGTAACCGGTAATTGGGAATTTCCATACCTCTCCTATGCAAAAAAACCACAAGGGGAAGGATTCAAACTTCCAGCCAATTACTCACCAAGTTTGGGAAAAGTTAAAACATGGGCATTTATAGCAGCAATCTGTTCACACTGCTCCCAAAGAACCCCAGGTTAAAGGGCCTGTCCTCACTCACAGCTAATCCAGCACAGCTCGGGTACACAGGAGAACCTGTAACTCTTCAAGTTATTTCCTACAACAGCCTGAAATTATTTTGCCAGGCCAAGAGTGCCTTGATAAGGTGGCTTTATTATTAAAGCTTTTCAATTCTGCAAACTGAAGGCAATTCTTTCCAGCACCAGCTTACCTTGACCTGTGCGTGTGCCCACCGCACCACCAATTTCTTGGAAAGGGCCAGCTTCCCATTGAGACACTGGATCGCCTTCTCTGCTTCCTGCACAGGAAGACAGCTCCATAAACAAACCAAGCCTTTAGTCAAAACCCACTCACATGGAAAGAGCCCTTTTTTCTTTGTTATTTAGCCTGCTGTGAGCACAGCTCGGTGACAGCACAGAAAGTTTATCCCACTGTATCCCAGTTCAGGGAAGAATCCCAGCAACCAGACTTTATCTGCCTTGATGCTCCACCTAGCTATGAATAATTTTCTAGAGCTAGTGCACAGTGTTAGGGCTCTTCTGACATTCTTATCATCCTCAGCTGTAAAGAACTGGCTCTTTCTGTTAGCATTAAAAAGCAGGATTCAGGAAAAGACAGCAGAGGAGAAAGGAAATCACTACTGCTACTTCCAGGAGCAGTCACAAAGTGGCTGTGACAGAGAGGAGCTGTTAGAATCTGTGGGTTTGTGTACACAAAGTACTGAATTTATCTTTTCCTGTTGTGGTTTTGAATTAGCATTAAAAAAATGTGAATGAAGTCAGTAACTTATATCAGAACTTTAGATAAAAAAGCAACTCACCTGTTTGGTTTCAAAGTTGACAAAACAGTAACCCCTGGGCTGCCCTTCCAGAGCACCAGACTTGTGGAACAGAAAATCAAATTGCTTCACTTTGCCAAACTTCTGAAGGAGTTTGAGGAGGTGATATCTGAAGGGAAGATAAAACATTTATTACATGGATGGAGAGGAACCCCTGACACGCACACAGAGCTCACACTCAGTAACGACACACCCAGCTGTGTCATACCCACATTCCCAAATCCCTGCAGAGCTGGGTGCCCTGTGCAGCACATCTTCAGCATCCACAGCTCTGAGCAGCATTACCAGTGACTTTCCAAAACCCCAAGGCACAAAGCTCCCTCCCAGCAGTGCCAGCTGAAGGGCACAGAGATCTATTAATAGCTGTCTTTTGGACAATTATGCAATGGCTCCCAAGGGGTTTGGGAGGGCTCTGCCTCACTAAATCACTCCTGCTTTGAAGAGGAGTCTCCCCTCTGTAGCCCTGATGTGACCACCTGTAGTTCCATCTCCCAGCACAAGCACTCTGAGCCCACAGCACCCTCGAACCCCCAGGATCCTGCTCCTCCTGCTGCCCACAACAGTCAGTGCTCTGGCAAGGACAGCCCAGGGCACACAGACACTTGCCTGGAAAAGATGGGGATGCAGGAAGACAGGAGAATAAACAGAACAACCTGCAAACAGAAACTGCCAGCAGACCTCAACAAAAAAGGCACCAACCAGCCCTCAGTATCATCCAGCCTAAATCTGCCAGTGCTTCTGGCTCAGACAGCTTTTCAGTGACATGTTCATGGAAGTCAGACACTTTTTTAGCCAATTATCTTCCTGCCATCCAGTGGGGAGTGTGCTGTTTCCAATAAAACTGGGGAAAGCCAGAGTAAATCTGTCTGCTTAGTATCTGCTGCATTGAGCAACTCAAAACAAGGAGCACATATGCTGTACAGGCCACATCTAATCCTGAAAGTTCTTTGCAGCTTTTTTTTTGGTTCCCTGGGATTGAAGTGTTTAACAACATTGGCTGACCTAGGAGAAAAGTGACACTCGTTGCTCCTTCACTGCCTGACCCCATCGCTGACATTTAAGAATTATTTAAGTGTTTAATAAGTGTGTATTAGTCAGGACTCATCTCCCAGGCAGCTGTACAGTGTTTGTTAGCAAGCCAGGCAGTTTAACCCAAATTTTCAGTGCTCAGAGAGCCCACCAGGATAACACCAGGCACTGGATGAAACCTCCCATGCCCAGACATGAACGGTCAGCAGTGGCCAAAGACAGCCAAGTGCACCAGGCAGCTACAGGGACTGTCCAGATGGGAAGGGCAGACAGCATTTTTCCTAATAAAGCCTGATAGGATGTCTGAAAAGAGCCTTAGCCCTTTTGTTAAGCTTCAGAAGCCAGGCAAGAAAGTTCCAGGAACGTGAGTCATCCCACAGGATGGGTCACGGTGGACATTCAGGATGTGCACTTTTAAAGAGGTGAAGGTGCAGCGTGTGTACAGACGAGCAGTGCACCAGGGCCAAGTTATCCCCCCGGGGAACACACACATTGTCATTGATTATGGAAGGCTTCCTACATCCTTTGGAATACACATGAAGGGCATGGTCTTCCAAGAAGCCTATGAGCTCTCAAACTCTTCTCTGAAAGCAAGGGGAACTGAAAAGAGCGGGGGTGAAGAAAAGGAGCTGATTACTCAGTAGCCAAATTTCACCACCTCACGCTTCCAACAAGCAGACACAGATGTACAAGTGAAAACACTGACTTTGGAGATGGGATGTATAAAAAACTCCACATGTCGGACTTCCAGAGCCTCCAAAATATGTAAACGTACCTCAGGTTTGTTTCTGTAAACATACTGCTACAGAGAGCCCTCGGAATTTCAGCAGCATGGAAATAAAGTCCTTACCACCAGGATGCTGCTCCCCCTCTGGCCATTACAGAGGCAGGGGAAGGGCAAGGAGAATTCTCCCCGAGTTCTGCAGGGAGTGCAGTTTTTTAGTGCAGAATTCTATGAGTTCTGCACTAAAAAACCCTGCAGCTGCTTTGCCAAAAGGAACTCTTTGGGGGTCTTGTTTTTTTTTTTTCTTTTCTGAGAGCATCTGCATTGAAATAATACTTTCTTAGCAGTGAGGTGACAGTTGTTTCTTTAAAACAATTTTCATGAACAGTCTAGAAGCAATGTATGTCATCTATTCTGTTTAGAATCCTTTCTCCAACCGTGCCTGTAATTTTACAGCTGCAGGTCACCTCCTCTCCGTGGAACAGCTCAGAAATCCTGTATAATTCATGTTTTAGGCTGTGATTATGGTTTTGTTATTGTTAAAATACTGAGGGCATTAACAGTAACTTGACAAGCAGTTCTTCCAGGCCAAGAGGTACAAAAGAAGAAGAAGAAGAAGAAGACCTGAAGGTGAGAAGATGTAGAAAGCTTTACTATGGCAACACCGTGGGTCACCCAGAGCTTGGCAGTCGCTGGCACCGCTGCGGCCCCAGCGCGGATCCGCGGCCAACCTCCATCCCCACTTCCTGTCATCTGATGTGAATGCGAGACAAACCTGCAGCTCCCCCATTTCCTTTTCCTCCTCTCTTCCTCCTGGCACCCCGAGCGCTATTCAGACGCAGGCAAGGCTTCCTCTGAACAATGCTGTCCCAAGGATCCCGCGCGGGGAGCGGGCCACATGCAAAAACTATTATTGCGAGGAATTCTGCCCCAGCGGGAGCCAGCGGGGGTCTGGAACAACAACTCGTGCACACATTGTTTTCCAGGTGACACTCATCGAGATGGGATCCTCGACAAGCAGCACAGCAGCTGAGGAAGTCCAACACCCGCTACTTCGTACCCGTGGAAAATGAATGGGCATTGAAAGGCTACGGGAAATCAGATCATGTGAGGCAGAGAGGTGGAAATGAAATCTCTGCCTGTCCAAAATGATGAAAAGTCTCAGGAGGCTGCACCAACAGGAACGGGCAGGGGAGGCACCTCTACCCCACCTGCCACACGGAGAGGTAACTGAACAATGTGGTTTTGCCCCATGGGGTGGGAGCACTGAGGGGTGATGAGATCACACCTCACATCCCCTGCCTTGCTGTGCAGCTGGGGCACAAATGATGGTGGTGACACCAAACCACACCAAACCACCTGCTGCCATCCCAGGGCAGGGATCTCACAGCTCCCAGAGTGCCTGCAGACACCACCCTATGCCACAAGCAGCTGTGAGTCCCCTGGTGCCAGCTGTCCTCCTTCCAGCTGCTGAGACACCCTCAGGGGACTCCAACACCACCTGCTCCCACAGGCACACAATGCTTTAAGGATGCTGGATAAAAGAAGTCACCCACAAGGAGCAATGCCCAGGTGAAGAGCCACCATCACCCAGAGCATGTCAGCACCTCCAGCTGAGTCACAGGCACTCGGTGTGTGCAATAACCTCCCAAAAGCAGCAGCTCCCAGCCTGCAGTTTGTGGGCAGCCCTACATTTATAAATGCCTGCTCCTGCAGCTTGTGCTCCAACGTGTACATTACCTATTAACTCCCCAGCACTTGACTGCAGCTGTAGTTTGCTCTTTAAATGGAAGTCTTGGATTGATTCAAGACTTTCTGATCTCATTTCTGCTCGAGAGAGTCACAACTACTTATTAACTCTGCCAACAACTCAATCAACCTTACTCTATCTTAGACAAATCCAACATAGAAATAACAAAGGCAACTCTTTGAAAAACAGATAAAAGCAGCAAATGCAGAAACATTTAATTTTCAGGGGTGTGATTTAGTCATGGGAGTAGTAACCTCAACAGGAATAATTCAGAGGAACAACCAGAACTAGAGATGGAAGCCCTCAGCACGAGAGAATAGGGTCAAGATGGTTTATAGAAACTTACTGACCACACACTTTCTCTACATTGACAATGTGCTAAAAGGAGCTTCCTCTTCTTTTGTTCACAAGGAAATGGAGACACATCATTTGCACGAGAGAAGAGCCATTTCAAGGCAAAACAAAAAGCAAGACACAGAATTACAGAGCCTGAAATAAGCAGGCAGCACTGTCACTCATCACTGGGAAAACTTTAAACATTTAGGAACATGGAAGCACTTTAGGTTTGAGAAACCACTGATGAAAACAGTAAATTTTGCCATATAAACCCATTACTCATCTGGCCAAGATTAAAAGGAACAACCTACCCTGAAAGGGTCTTTAACACCACTGAGGATCACCCTGGGAAGTGAAGGATCCAATGCACTCACACCCTCACACTAACCCAGCTCCTGAATCCCTGAGGATCCAGCAAACAACACTGGAGAATTCCTCTATCTAATTTCACGTGGTCAGTGAATGTGGACAAACCACAGCAACAGAGCTGTGGGACAGAAGTGGTAATTAATGCAGAAACCTTCCAAAGCTGAATGGCTGGAATCACAATGCATTAATGATCCCATTTAGAGGCTATTAGGGAGCCGCTCTGTTCAGATGAACCACACTTAGAATAAAACCCCAGCACCTGCACACACACAAAAAGAACCAGGAAGAAAAAGTATTCCAGGCACACGACAGGCACACACAATAGTTAATCAAAAATGCTTGTTTGTTATGAGTGTGTAAAGCCCAATTTGTTTTGGTTTGCTTTCCTTTTTATACAACCTAGTGATTTCACAGCACCCTATCCAAATATTGGAAAGCACATCATATTCCCTTGACAATTTAGCTGTTTAAATGTTATGTTTGCCCAGGAGATAATTATCCATAGCCTGGAGAAAACACAAAATGCTCACACATATGTTTGATTCACGCATTTAGCCACCACAGCAGCCAGTCCCACCTCCTCACCATCCATTGCTGCAGTCACTCTCTGCTTAAATCACAGCAAAAATACCAAAACAAGGCTGTTGTTTGCCACAGATGCCTGCCTGTCAGGTCTCCCCTGCCCATCCTAATTTCTTTACAGACCCCAACCACTCTGAGTGCAACTCCCAGGGCTGTGCCTTGCTTTGTACCCTGAAAGTCTCCAGCTGATATTCTACATTTCCCTAGTTTGGAGCAGGGATGTTTCCATCCCCTGGGCTCCCAGCCCGAGCGGTGTTTCAGGGGATGGGTGCTGGGGATGTTTCCATCCCCTGGGCTCCCAGCCCGAGCGGTGTTTCAGGAGGTGGGTGCTGGGGATATTTCCATCCCTGGGCTCCCAGCCCGAGCGGTGTTTCAGGGGATGCTGTTTGCAGGGGTTCAGGACCTGCACCCCTCGGTTCGTGGGGCACACCCCACACACAAACACAGCCACGCTGAGGCGCTTCCTGCTGCTCCCCAGAGCGCAAATCTGCTCCAGCCAGCGACTGTCAGCCCTGGCTGCGGGGCAGGAGCTGGGAGTGCTCCCGCAGCCTGTGCCGCCTGCCGGGCACGGGGCGGCCCCGGTACCGCGGAGAGCTGCGGGCACCGGGGGTGCTCCGGCTAACGCCGGGCCCCGGGGGCTGCCAGGCCCAGCCCGGGGAGGGTTCGGTGCTGCTGCGGATCACGGCCCCGTCCGGGGCGGTGCCGCTGCGGGGGCGGAGCCCGGGGGGTCCCGCGGGGCGCGGATGCCGGCGGTGCCGGGCGGTCACTCACTCGGTGATCTTGGGGTCCAGGTTACCGATCCACAGGCGGTGCCCGTCCTGCAGCGCGCCCTCGGAGAGGATGGAGGCGTTCTCCAGCGGCAGCGCCTGGCGGCCCGGCTCCATGGCGGTGGCGGGGGGCGGCCCGGGCCGCTCTCACCGAGCCCCGGGGGCCGCGGCCGCTCCGTCCCCGCGCAGGCCTCGCCCCGCCCTTGGCGCCGCTCGGTGACGTCACGCGGCGGCCCGGCCGATGACGCCGTGTGGGACGCGCGGGGCTGCGCCACGGTGAGCGAGGCGGTGGCGCCCGCCCTCCCCCGCCTTCCTTCCCCTCCCCTTGGCCGTCCCCGGCTCCCGATCGCTGCCCCCGATTCCCGATCGCCGGCCCCTGATCCCCGGTCCTGGGCTCGGCTTTCCACGGGGCACCGGGGCGAGCGGGCCGGGGCGCCCTCAGAAGCGGGAGCGGGGTGGGCGGGGCCGGGCGCGGGGTGGGGCCGGGCGTGGGGCGGGGTTATGTGAGGCGAGGCGGGGTTATGTGAGGGGGAGGCGTGTTTATTCGGGGGCGTGGTCACGTGAGGGGGCGGGGGTCTATGTGGGCGGGGCCGGTGCGCACCTGCGCGGGGCTGGGGGCACCGGGATCGGCACCGGGATCGCGATCGGGATCAGGACCGGGGAGCAGGGGCAGGGAGTCGGGTGCCCCCGGCGCAGGGAGGGCCGGTTCCCCCGCTGCCCGCGCCGCCGGCTCCGCGGGGACCGAGCCCCGTCTGTGTTGCCGCAGCTCTGAGCGCAGCGGATCCGCAGCCGCTGAAACTCCCCGGAGCCTCGAACGGCTCAGGCTGAAATAAACCCTGCGAATATGGGGGTGCCAGAGCTCGTGAGACAGAAATTAAAGTTTCAGCCCAGCTGGTGTGCGCACACCTGGGCTGAGCTGCTCCTGCTCACAGCCCTGGGTTCCGTGTCAGAGGCACATCTGGACAGATGTGCAAAGCCGTGCTGATACCGTGGGCAGCCACCGAGCCCTTGTCACTGCATTTACCCGGTGGTCACTGCAGCTCCCCAGCCCTGCTGCCCACATCCCTGAGCTGTCACCTTGCCCCCATAGCCGCCACTAAGCCCCGAATGTGTTCGGTTTTAGCACGCCAGGCTGCCCGCCCGCCTTTCTTTCCGCAGTGGATCGCAGAGGAGCTGTGAGCCATGGCCCTGGCGCTCAGGTGCCTCCGTCCCCTCCCGGCCCTGCTGCACCGCTCCTCCTTTGCCGTGACCCGGGGGCTGCCCCGAGGCTGCCCAGCCCCGCTCCTGGAGGGCTGCAGCCAGTGTGCCCAGCAGATGCTGCTGAGCAGACAGCTGGCTACCAAAAAAGGTAAAAATCCCAGCTTTTTGCACGGTTTTGCAACCTCTCAATATTTATATATTTTTAATTTATTTATTTTGGCTGATGTGCTCAAGTGGTGAGCTCTTTACTCATTAAAAAATACAGTTACTTTGGTTTTACTTAAGTTTATCTTAGACTCAATTCTAAATCTGACCAGGGCTTTAATATCTTCTTTCTGCTTTCCAACTAACTTGTCAGAAGTAAAAACTAATTTTTTTGTGTGTGTAATCTGCAGCTAAAGGTAAAGGGCAGAGTCAAGCCAAAGTGAATATCAGTGCTGCCCTGGTTGAGGACATTATCAATTTGGAGGAAACCACTGAAGATATGCAGGCAGTCATAGAAGCTCTGAAAGAAGATTTCAGCAGAAATCTCAATGTTAGAACCTCACCAGGTTGGTAATTTCCTTGTGTGGTGCTCTGCAGCCTGTAATTAGGATCCAGTCCTAGTAATGGACAACTCAGATTTTTTCAAAATCGATTTTCTTTTCCTGTAGTTATCCTGTAGGCATCCAGTTCCTACAACCCTGACATCCCCAGCTAGAGGCTTTCTTCACCCTGAGCTTGACCAGGAAGGATCCATTTTTGTTAATAGCTTCCTGGAAATAGCTTTTTTAAGTGGGAGATGTCAAAAGTGTCTAACTGAACCGTTTGCAGATGTGATGGAGAAGCAGGTTGTCAGCTAATGGTGCAGTAGGGCAGGAAAAATCCAATTGCCATTAAATTAGCCTTTTGGAAACTGCCATTGGGCTGGTGTCTGGCATATACAAACTTTTTTTCCTGCTGTGCATCTTTGTACAAGCCTCCTTCACTTCATGGATTTTGTGTTTTAGGAAGAAATGTGAATGTGTTGTAAGCCACAGTTACTATAACACTCTGAACATACACATTTGTAAGTGTATCAAGTTTCAGGGATAAAATTTAACATTAAACAATGACCAAATTTGACTCATTCACCACCCCAGCTCTGGCAGGGGCACTTCTGTCTTTAATGGAGCTGGAAAGCATTGCTCAGCCTCTTAACTATTTATTTTAACCATAGGTATTTTTTTTTAATTGCACTGATAAAGTACCTCCTGTCCCATGTGCCTTTTGGCCTGTTAACATTTTGCAGCAGAAAGCAGAGAGCAGATTAAGAGTAGCTCAGGGAGAAACTGAATACTTTAAATTAGGCAGTGTACAACACCCCTCTGGGGACCTGGAAAAAAAAAACCAGGAGTTTAAGACAGCACTGCTGAGTTAAAGACAATATGTTGCTTGATTTTTATAGCAACATTTTGATTTTCTTTAAGTTGTAAGAATTAAAAAATAACCATTTCCCTTTAATTCTTAACAATCCTGCATAGTTTTCCTATTCTAGTAGGAAAAACAAACAAGAGTTTTGTTTTCATATTTTTGTGCTTTGGAGCAGCTTTGAAATATTTAACTTGTGAGTACACAGGGGATGCCTGAACACAAACAGCACCTGAATTGTGAATAAACATAATTTTTTCCTTTGTAACCTCTGCATTTTGCATGGCAGAAGGGAAGTGAGACAATGTGGACACGTTTTCCTTCAGCATCACTGCACACTGTTCTGTCACACTGAACCTCCCTGTGTTTGGTTCTTTTGAGGGGCCCTGGATCACATAACTGTGATGACAAAAGATGGGAAGTTTCCTCTGAACCAGCTGGGGCAGATCTCACAGAAGTCACCACAGCTCATGATAGTGAACATGACCAGTTTTCCAGAGGTGAGCACACTTTGGTAGGGGAGATAATTGCCATGGGAACAAACAGGTTGATGCTGAGCAAAGGAGCATTTAGCCAAAATCAGTCAAAGGTGGCAGGGTGCAGGCTGGGGCTGGGCTGTGTCACTTTGTGCTGACACAGAGCAGAAGGGGCAGTTTGCTGCTGACAGCAGCTCACCTGCAGCAGCACAGGGTCACTGCAGAGTTCCTGAGTGCTGTGGTTGCTCTCAGGGAGTGCCACAGTTCCAGGGGTTTGCTTTGCAGGCACTCTTCCCTCAGTTGGATCTGCAAAACAACACAAAGAGTCACGGGCCAAATGCCTGGATTCACTGTGCCCTTCCAGCCCTCCCCATTTCCCACACATTTGTGAGAAGTCTGAGCACACACACACTCTCACCTGAACTGCACACATGGCTGCAATGCTGTATCAGCCCTGCTATGTTCATTTCAGTTCCTTCTCAAGCCATGGCCATGCACAGAACGAGACATGTAACTGGAATTTGTGCTGGGGACTTCATCAGAGCCTCTGAAACTTGCTTATGTATTACCAGGGCTGGTGATACTCCTGAGAGTTCATGAGAGAAGCTGCTGATGGAGCCTGGGACCTTCTGAACAGCTTCCCTGGTGTGAGTGAGCTGGCTCATGCTGAGTGCTGTCACAGAGCTCGATTTGGGCACGGCTGAGCTTGGCCAGCTCCTCCCTTGGCAGCACCTCCAGGTCAGAACCCGAATTAGGGGCTCTGATTTATCTTCTGTGAGAGACCAGTTCTTTTAATTTTCTGCAGGAGCCTTAGACCTGCCCCTGAACGAGGCAGCAAACCCAAATGCCAGCTCAGGATCAAGCCCCTGTGTGCCCTGCAGCAGGTCTGAGGCAGAGCTGGGCACAGGGGAGCAGGAGTGAGCGCAAGGTTAACGATTCATCCTGCTCCAGGGCTGGAGCTTTGCCAGGCCTTATCTCTATTTATTTTGCAAAGGCTTTCCCCAATTAATTAAGTCAGCAAAGTCTCAGAGGAGGTCAGTGTGAGGCACTTGATGCCTGAGTGTTTCTTGGAGTGTATCCTGTGTGTATGGAGGCTCTGAGGAATGGAGGCCCCTCATCAGCGGGTGTCAGTGCTGAGAGGGCCAGGGAAGTCCCTCCATGGCTTATCCCATGTCCAAGCAGGAGCTCAGGCTGAGAAATGGGCATGTGAGAAATTAAATATCCTCTAGACAGCATTGCCTTCATTTGCTTTCTATGCTAAAGGAGCACTTGAACCATTTCTCTCACTGCAGTTGGTTTATACCCATACCTGGTTTGTGATAGATCGAACTAAAACCATTAGAGGCATGATCACTTGATGTCATTATTTACAACATACAGTCAGTAGATCTTGACATTGAGAAGAAAATTGAGAAATAAAATAATCATAGAAAAAGACTTGCAGAGCCAAAGGGGAATTTGTAAAACTTTCTGTTTTCCCAAGAGTTACAAACCCAAACAACGCTGTTTTTTAAAGTACAGTTGTTTTTTTCACAGGTTACAAGAGGAAGGGGGCAATATTGCAATATTTAACCTTCTCTCATTATTCTCCTCTACTTCTATCTCCTCCAATATCTATGTTAAACAACACAGTTTTTACTGAGCATTTCTGTCCTGCAGAACAGGCGCTGTCCATGGAATAACACACTGACATTCCTAACGTGCTGAGATCATTTTGGTTGCATTTTCTCTGCCCTTGTAGTTTCAGGGGACAGCAGTTGTCTCCTGCAGAACACCAGCACCAGAGCATTCATTTCATTCAGTGATGTCACACGTGAAGGACCTGAACAAATCTGCAGAGCTTTAGTTTGTGCCTCAGTTGGCAAAAGCTGAGCTTTATAAATACAGTCTGAGCTAGATAAATACTGCAGCAGCCTGGAGCTAAAGTTAATGATGGCAAAGAGTATCAGAAATAGCATCATGCCTGATAGGAAATGTGAGTGCCACAGGAAAAAAAACTCCTGGGGCTTGTCAGAGTCAAGAATGAAGTGACCTGGCAGAGCCTTGTGGGTGTTCCTGGCCAAACTCTGCTTTAACCCCAAAGCCTGGCACTCTGCAGAGGTGCACCCACACCCTGTGATGGAGGTGAAGCCTTTTACTCACCTTGCAGTCACCAGGAAAAGCTGCCACCCCACCTTCTATGCAGAGCAGAGTGCCAGCCAGCAGCAGGGGAGTTTTGAGAATTTAATCCTCAGTAATAAGCTGTAAAATAAACAGAGCTGGGCACCAGCACTGCTTCTCAGCCATCTGCTACTGCCCTGCTGTCCTGTGGTCAGGTTGTAGTGCTGAAGTGGTTAAGTTCATTAAGGTTCCAAAACTGGCACTGGGTGATTTCTGGGGGAAAACATTCAACTGGAATTCTTAAATGCTCAGAATCTTTCATCTCCTTTGCCACAGTCAGGCCCCGCCTTGGGGATTTATTGCGGTTTCACTCTGCGTTGCCTCAAACCATTCCAATAGTTTCAGAGAAGCAAAACAGTTTTCTTTTGTTGTTGCTTCCCTTCCCCTGTCCTCCCTCCGTGCCCCCCTAGCCCAGCACGAGCAGCCATAGTTTCCCATTCTTGGTTTGATCAAAGCTCTCCTCACCAATGTAACTTCCTGATGTGACTGGTAACAGGAGTAAATGTTTCCATGTTCCATGGAGATGGATTGCCAACTATTGACAGAGTTCTGGCATATGGGAATGATTATTTCCTAATTCCCTTTACCTTTTGATCTGTTTTGCAGAGCACAGCTGCAGCTGCCAAGGCAATAAGGGAGAGTGGCATGAACCTGAACCCAGAGGTGGACGGGACGGTGATTCGGGTGCCAGTGCCCAAGTGAGTATGGAGCCCGAGCTCATCACCACACAGGGCAACAGGGCATTGCAGTGAGTGCCCTTCAGAGGGTAAACATGCATGGTTGCTGTGTGTCCCCACTCAGCTGCTTTCCAAAGAGCTGCAGTTCGGGTTCAGGGAAAATCTGAGCCCTTGGAAGTGTCTTGTGAAACCTCTCTGGAGTATCTGAGCTCTAAGTCACCACAGCTTGGCCTCTGATGATTGGTCTTATTTTTCATCTTCCCTCTGCAGAGGAAGCTTGGTCCTAGCTGGCTGCAGCACTTGGGAAGAGAGAGCCAAAGGCTTTTGAAACTGTATTTAATTCAGGGGCTGATCCTTTGCTGCCCTGCTCTAAATTCCTGGAATTACAGCAGCACAGAACAGCAGTGTTGAACCAGTAGCATTAGGGGAGAGCAGCACCTTGCTGCAGAGAGAATTAGAGGGAACTGATGAAAGTGAGAGGAAGGAAATTTACAGCTTTGACAGAAGGATCTGCTCACTCTTGTGTGTGATACACAGCGTGTAACTGGTGGCTGTATGGAAAATGTGGTGTAGGGCTGGAAAAGCCTGGCAAGGGCTGAGCATCTCTTCTCTCACCCAACACAAGTGTCTCCCACAGCCTGGACAAGGCAGGAGGTTCAGTTTGGATCAGGAGAAGTGATCCTGGCTCAGCCTGGGAATGGGGATCCATTCAGATGAAATCAGAGAGCTCTGACACACACACAGAGCCTGTCACAGGGCTGGATGGCACAAGGAAAATTCCCTGAGCTCCTGTGGGTGCTCAGACCTTATGGAGCATCTGAAAACCCTGGGCAGGTGTGGCTGGGCATGGTCTCACCCCTTCTAAAGACAAACAGATCCCACACAGGGCATGCACAGACCCCTTGCACAGGTGAGTTCTTGGTGAAGATGCACCAGGTACTTCTTGTGCTGGTAAATCTCCTTTAAAAATTTTTTTCTGTGGAATTTTACCCAGCGTTTTTGATCAGAGAAGTCTAATTGCAGCTTTCCGTTGCTGTCGGTGAGAGGGAATGACATTATCATTCTATTTGCTGATTTTCCTTCCCTGTGCTCCCTGCCCTTCCCCCATTCCTCAGGAGAGGAGGCAGAGGAGGAGGAGGAGGAGGGCACCATTATCTTCGTAATTGCTGAGGCTCCCGGGTTGCTGCACAGTGGTTTGATTGTTAATGGGCACTTGGGTCATCCTTGAATACCAATTGCAGGGGAGGAAACTCCAAAACTGCAAATCCCAAGCTTTAACAAAATACTGTGTTTTTAAACAAATGTGCACGGTCTGGCACTATCTTTGGTGCTGCTGCAGAGGGAAAACAAGGCTTCTCTTCCCAGGGAAGCTCTGCCTCTGTGCTCCTGTGTTCCTGTGCCAGGGTTGCAGCTCTTGGTCCTTTCCTGGCTGCCTGGGAAGTCCCAAGTTCAGGATTTGGGCTTGGGAGCTGTGCCTGTGGCTCTGCCCTCACTGCCACCTCCAGTCCCTTTTGCTCTCTAGCTCTGGAGCTGTGGGAGTTTCAGCCACTTACCAAAAACACCAGCAGTTCCAGCCTTTTAAAACCCCCTACAGAAAAAGGTAGGGCAGAAATAATTATATCCCTCATTTACTTTTAAAAATTTTTTTTTAAGTTTTGCATCATTCCCAGCAGTTCATGAAAGAATATAAGACAGATGCAGTGAAATTGCAGAATTACGTCAGGTGTGCAAAATAAGCAACAAATCAGAAATGAAGAGGCAATATTAATATTGCCTCTGCAGACTTTGGTTCTTTCATGAAGGAGGCACAGTAAAAATAAAACCAAGTTGTACTTACCTGTTATTATAACCACCCTTTAGCCTGACCTGTCAGCTGGGCACACACGTGTCAGATTTTGCCTTGTGCAGGTCCAGCTGTGCTCCAGAGCATTTAAAAATGGAGTTTGCTTTTCAGTATTTATTCTATCAGTTTAGTTTTTGCAATGCAGTTTTAACAGAAAAAATACACTCGTGTCCTTGGTGTTTACTTCTGCTGCCTGCCAGCATCCCTCTGCTCCCCAAGGCATTCTCCTGTTTGTGTGGCTAGCACTGCATAGGCAATATTTATTTGTATAAAAAGTAGCCTCTGAGGGTTTAAAAATAAAAATTATAAAAAAAAAAAAGGAAGAAAACCATCCATGGGAACGTTTGTATTGGTTGATCTCTTGGCCGAATTTGACCTGACCTTGTGTCTTTTATGGTATTGCCTCATTTTTAGATTCATCTTTTTTGGACCTATTGTGTTACACTGGATATTGTTTGTAAATCAGTAATATTTTTACACATGCTTTACTGAAAGCCAGATGACTCATTTGAAAGTTTAATGACTCATTGTGAGCCTTTTTCTTCCCTTTACCCTTTAAGAAATAAGCAAAGATACCTGCTATGGGGAGAAAGGACCAAAAAATTTCACTTGAAACCACCCCAAAGCTGTTCTGAGCTGCTCCTGCTCATCATCAGGAGCCTCTTGCCTGTGTTTTATTGAGCAATAAATGTTGCACCCTGTGTTTATCTGCAATTATGAATGCAGAGTGTTTAGTTCAGCCTGCTTTCCTTTAACTGATCCCTCTCCCTCACAGGAAATTCCTGCTGTTGGAGGTACAGAAATCTCTCTTACCCAGAGAAATGTCTCGTGCTGAGCTGAGCTGGGTCACCCTCTCTGAGGTTCAGGGGTGGGACATGGGGGCTGCAGTGCTTAAACCCCTGGGGGAGGCAGAAAAAAAAAGAAATGTTGCTCAGAAAAAAAGATGTGACCCCCCTGAGATGTCACTGAGCAGGCTTTGCCCTGGCCCAGGCTGTCCCTGGGGATGGCAGGGACTGACCCTGCTGCTCCTCCTTGTCCTCATTCCCCATCTGACCCCCTTTCCCCAAGTTCACACTTTGTTTTGGCTCCAGGAGGGGGTAGGGACAGAAAAGAAAACATACCTAAGAACAGCTCAAAAATCCCAGATCTCGGGGCAGGATTAAAACAACTGTCCTTAGAAACCTCGGGCCTGGCTCGTGTTGATGGATTCCTTAACCAGAAACAGCATCTGCTTGGAAAAGTGTCCATTTCTGGCATTATTGGTAGCATTGCTGAGAATTTACACACAGTCTGGCTGGAACATAAAACCCGCTGAGAAACTCCCCGGCGCTGCGCGGTGATAAAAAGAAATTGGTGTTAATAAAGACAGACAAGGAGGCATGAGAGCTGTGACCCCGTGCCAAGAAGCAGAGGAAATCTGGCAGTGCTGCATAAACAAAAACATTTCCTTCAAGGCCCGGCAGCCCCGGGCAGGCCAGAGATCCCCAAAGGCAGAGCTGGGGCTCCCACAGCTGAGCAGCTCCCAGCAGGACATGGCAGAGATTCCCAGCTCCCTCCTCCAGGCTGGGCAGCCAGGATTGATCCCCTGCTGCCCCCCCAAAAAGCTGCCTGAGGTTGTGGCTTCATGAGCCTGTGAGCTGGCTGTGGGGTTCTGGCTGTGCTGCAGGGAGGCTGGAGGTGAGGAACCCCAGGGATGTTGGGATTCAGGGAGCCACGAGGATCCCTGCTCCCTCCTGGACAGGCATTTGTCATATTTAGGGCCAGGTTGAGCCTGTGCTGGCCAAAAACCTCCTGCCACATGTGGTGAGTCAGGCTGGAGCTCAGGGAAAGGTTCTTCCCCTCTAAGGGTGCTGGCACTGCCCAGGCTCCCCAGGGAATGGGCACAGCCCCAGGGCTGCCAGAGCTCCAGGAGAGTTTGGACAACACTCTCAGGCACTGGGTGGGATTTTGGGGGTGTCCTGAGGTTCCATGTGACATCCCCTGGGCAGCTCCCAGGCCAGGGTGCCCTGGGGCGCTGCTCTGGCTCTGCCAGCTTTCCTGGCCATCCCCAATTCCTGTAAATACCGACTGCTTCTGGAAAACCTCTTCCCTCTGGCACTGTCAGATGGGGATGGCTGCCACAGACCTGGTTGTGGGTCCAGCTGTGCCCCCAGAGACCCCAAAACCCACACCCACACAGCCCAGGGACTCTCACCCCACATTTCCTGAGCTCTCTGTGGAAGGAGTGCTGGCCCCAGGGTTTTGGTGACCCAGGCTGCTGCAGCCAATTTCTAAATACTCCTGTGAAGTGTTTATTTTGCAGTATCACCCCCACGCATTCTCTTGCTAGTGAGTCTCAGGGAATGCTCCAGGGTTTTTCCTTCTCCAGGCAGTCTGGAAACTCCAAGAGAAACCCCAATAATTCAAATATTATTATTTAAGCACTGACAGTGATCAGCTGTAGGTGCTGGAGCATGACCCGAGCTGAGGGGACACATCAGCCATTCCTGAGCCTTTTTGATGGCCAGACCCCCTCAGCACCAGTTTGCAGTTTGGGACAGAAAGCTGAACATTTTTTTGTGACACCACAGCAGCAGCTGGCCCCACATCAGGGGGAAGGGTCACCAGAAGTTCTCCTGGGCTGAGTTACCTGTGGCTGACCATGTCCAGCAGCATCTTCTTGTCAACCCAGGTGTTTGTATCATCCTGGTGGGAAATCCTGGTCAGGTGAGCTGGAATCAGATTGAGTGGAAGATAAACTCCTGAGCCTCCAGGTACATAATTCTGGCTCTTCAGCTGCAGGGAGGCAAATCTGGGTTTCAGGAGCAGACATTTCCTCCTGGCTTGGCAGTTTTGTGCTTTTTAGGATGACACTTTTCAGTTCCATCTTTCAAGTCTGGAGCTGGATTTTTCCTCTTTCCCACACATGCTTTGGCAGCAGGAAGTAAGGAAAGTCTGAACATTTCAAGATGACTTTCAGGCACTGCAGCAACAACTATAAAGCAAGATTCAGTCCAAGATCTCCAGCTTGGGCTGGAAAT
The DNA here is from genome assembly GCA_910950805.1 of Acrocephalus scirpaceus scirpaceus. Lineage (NCBI taxonomy): Eukaryota > Metazoa > Chordata > Aves > Passeriformes > Sylviidae > Acrocephalus > Acrocephalus scirpaceus. The sequence goes on along the minus strand of OU383790.1, from coordinate 1,693,135 downwards.
TTTCCATTCTAGGCTCAAGACTCGTTTCCCTGGGATGCTGTGCAGAGCTGGCAGATTTTCTCAGGTGGACCAAAGCAATAAAAACGTGTCCTGAGCTGTTCAGTCCCTCTGCCCTGAGACTGTGTCTCCACACAGAGCCAGCTCCATCTAAACCCAGCAGCTTTTGTGTGTCCCTGGGCAGGACAGCAGCAGTTGGAGAGGATCACTCAATTACCCAGAGTCCTTCACAGAAAATACATCTGGCTGTGCTACACATGACATTGCTTTTCCTTTTGGTGTTTTTCCTCTCCTCTCTCTCTAGGGTCACGAGGGAGCACAGGGAGAGCCTGGCCAAGCTGGCCAAGCAATCCACCAACAAGTCCAAAGAGGCCCTGAGAAAGGTGAGGAGCAAAAGCATCACCCAAGTGAAGAAGTTCAAGAGCAAAGTGTCAGAAGATACCATCAGGCTGCTAGAAAAGCAGGTAATTTCTCTGTCCTTCCCACAACTCAGTGGTTTGTCCCAGCCCTTGCTGACAAATCCTCAGCACTGAGAACCCAGAGGGGCAATGGACAGCCCTGGGCTGAATTTTTGGAGCTGGCAGTGACATTTGTATCTGCTTTTTTCTTTGTGAGATTTGGGCCTTCAATCTCAAAGCCAGATTTAGGATATGAACCACTGTAAGCTGACACAGGGAAAAAGAATTCCCGAAAAGCTTTTGTACTCTGAGGGATTGTTGCACCAAGCAGCAGAATTTAGGGAATGAAACAATCCATGACCGTGGCTGTACCACCACTCATGCTGTGCCTGGCCACTGCAAGTGTGTTAATGAACATTTCTCCATTGCTGTTAATGAAAAGCCTTGCAATATTATCTCTGTTTGGAGTTTTTGGCTCCAATTCAGGAAAATACTTAAGCACATGCCTAATTCCCCAAGAGCAGATGTCACTGAAGTCAATTACTTGGGCATAAACTCAGGCACAAGCCTAAGTGTTCTGCTGAATTGATGCCTCTGAAGGCAGGCCATTACTTCTTAGCTGTTTGTTTATTAACAGCTACAGTTAGATACATTGCAAATGCTCTGGGACAGTTCTGTGTGTGCTCACAAAAATAAACACGGATACACAGAGCGTTTGTGCAGGCAGGAAAAATGGCCATGGTGGTGTAACCAAACCCTGTGGGGAAAAAGCAGCTCTCCCACAGCACACAGATGGATTTCTGCATGGCCAGAGGTAACATCTCCAGTGGAATTCTTTTTTCTTGTACCCAAATCATGAGCAAAGGTCATTGTCAGATCATGCAGACAAACAGATCTGTGATCTGAACAGATCCTGTGAAAGTGCACAACACAGGGTGTGCTCCACTCTTTACCTGCACATTTTCATCCCTTTTGCTCACTGGCCGTGTCCATCTCAGAGCTGATCCCTGAGCAGAGCTTGAGCAATCACCATTTTATTTCTTTCTACAAGAAATAAACAGGTTGTTGTGTGATGTGTGAATTCCTGTGCACAGGGCATCACCTGTGTGTTCCTACAGAGCTGCTGGGGGTGGCAGCCCCTGTGCCCTGGTGCCAGCCCCAGCAGGTCCCTGTCCCTGCCCTGAGTCTCTGTGTTAATTAAACCTGACCAAGCCACTGGTGCAGCTCAGGCAGGAGTTTGTGTGGGCATCTCTTTTTGGAGCCTGTGAAAATTGTCCCTGCCCTCACAGATGGGGCTCCCTGAGGGCTGTGGGAACCCCCAGGAAGAGCCAGTTACTGCCCCAGCACTGCTGGGGCGTTATTGGCACTTCAGGCTTTGTTCCCAAGGGTGATTTGGTCACTCCTTCCCCTTTAAACTGCGGCATCACCTCCCACAGAACTCTGATTTGTGCTGTCTTGCCACAGATCCAGCAAATGGCTGATGAGGCTGCTGCAGAGATGGACAAGCTGCTGGCAGCAAAGACCAAGGAGCTGCTTGGATGAGCACCATCCCCATGGACACTCCCTGGAGCAGGGGGGAACTGCCACCCACCCCTGCCCCAGGACAGCCCCAGGGGTGGGCAGGGACAGCTCTGCCTTGGGGTGTGCTGAGGGAGGGGGGAACTCTCCTTGCTGTCCTTTATCCAGGTGGGAACAGAGATGGATGAACTGAGATCTGAAATAAAATATCAGGAAGGAGAACTGGAAACTGCTGGAGGCACAGAGGAAGGAGTGCCCTGCTCACTCTGTGCCCCATCTTTGCCCTGCACCACCAGCCCCTGGAGCCAGGACCACCCACAGGGAAACCTGCCTGTCCTGCTGCAACCTCAGCATTTATTTTTGCTTGAAATCCAGTCAGAATGGGGTGTGGAGCAGCAGCCTGGCTGTTCCCTTGGCTTCACGTGTTCCAGAGCAAGCATTTACCCCGTGCCTGGCTGGCAGCTGCCAGCAGGGTGGGAAGGGATGGGGGAGCTCAGCACGGGCTGGGCAGGAGCTCTGTGGGCAGAGAACTGAAACCAGCGCAGTCAGCACTGCTGCTTTAGCCAGGACTGAGACCTAAAGCCAACACAGAACTTCCCCAAAGCAGCATCTGCCTCCCCAGCCTTTTCCAAAAGGTTTGTGAGTGTGGCACTGCAGGTCAGGGGCTGGAGGAGGAACAGGAGAGCAGCACAGAGCTCACAGCTCAGCTCCTCTCTGAGCAGGTACTTCCCCAGGGCAGCACAGGGCCCCGGGCAGGCAGGGCAGGAAGGTGGTGGCAGCCCCCAGCCCTGCTCCCAAGGCATTTGGGTTCAAAGAGCACCAAGTGCTCTGCACTCCTTAAATAAACAACTCCCCAAAAGTTAGTTTGTGTGCCGCGGGGAGGGGGAGGAGGATGAAGGATTTGCTCTGCTAGGGCCCCACATGTCAACAATTTCTCTGCTTTGTGTATTTTGGCCAAAGCCCTTACCATGATAAATGAATAAAGGAAGATGGCGAGCCCAGGGCGGTTCCACAGCTCGGGAAATTGCTTTCAGCCGATTACTGGATTTCTTTTGACATTTATCAACCAGGCTTTTTTTTTTTTTTTTTTTTTTTTTTTTTTTTTTTTTTTTTTTTTGGCCATTGTTGCAGCCTCAGCATCCCCACAGCATCCCAGGCTGGAAGGGTTTCCCTGATACCTGTCCAGGAGCAGCAGCTGCTGGGCTGGGAGCTCCACAGAGCCAGGGCAGGTGGAGAATTGCAGCTGCTCATAGAGGCTCCTCCAGCCTTTTCCCATTCTCCCAGCCCTTGGGGTGGTGGCAGTGGGCTGGAGGAGGGAGGCAGTGGAGCTGCAGGGGGTCACACACATGGGATTTCCCAAATATTTATCACTACTACACAAGGAATAAATGCTGTGGTAAAACTGCCGTGGTGCTGGGCTGGGCACAGAGCTGCCTGGATGGTTGGGGAGCACATTTACCTGCACCCCCTCTCACCCCTGTGCCCTGCCCCAGCCAGGAGCAGCCCCAGGGCCCACAGGAGCTGCTCCCAGCCCTGCTGAACACCAAAGCAGGGCAGGTAGGACGTGAACATGGGGAGCTGTGTCCCCACAGCCCATCCTGCTCCCCGTGGGACAAGCAGAAAAAAAAGCACAGCCCCAACACCTCCCAGTGACCCAGAAGCACCCAGGAAAGGAGAGGATGGGCACTCACCAGCAGCTGGCTCCTGGTGGCCCTGGAGAGGTCCCACTTTCCCTTGGCAGCACAAATCACCTGCTGCTCCACATCGGGAGCTGCAGCACAAGGTCTGCCTGCTCCAAACACTCCTCCACTGGCACCAGCAGGAACCTCTCACTGGGTTCCAGCCTGGATTGCACCCAGAGCTGATAAGAAGCTGCAGCTGATGCTGTTGGCGGGTGGGAAAAGAGCTCCAGCTGTGCCAAATAACCCAGGAGGGGAAGGGACCCGTGCCAGGAAGCGGCTGGGCTGGGCTGTGTTAATGTGGGTCGGTGGCAGTGACGCCACATCAGCCACCAGAAGGTTCAGCCTGGGCAGGGCAGAGGGTGAGGGAGGGTCCCCTGTGTGCCCTGGGCTGCCCACACCCCTCTGCCCTGGCAGGAACCCCTCTCCCAACAGCACCTGCCAGCCTGGGCCACCAGCAGGGCCCACCTGGCCAGCACCGGGCCTGGAGGGGTGGGGGTCCCCAAGGGGTCACACTCCCAACACCAGGAACACAATCCTGTGACACACCTGAGCCCTTCCCAGGCTGCCCAAAGCCACTCTGAGCTCCACCAGGGTGTTCCAATGCTCCAGGGCTGCTGCCATCTCCCAAACCCAGCCCCGTGGGCGCAGGCAAAGGGAAGGAAAAACTCCAAGGAAGCTGGAAGCTCTCGACATAGTTAAAAAACAACATTGCTCTTCAAAATAGATGTGATTGCGCTCCTTGTGAGTCATCGAGCAGAGACACCGAGATTGCTTTGTGCCAGGGACGAGCCGGGCGCTGATTGTGCCGCCCGGATTTGTATCCAACAGACCCTGGATGGCATGTCAGAGTTTACAGCGCGCATACATTTGCAACAGTGAGCTTTGCAAAATGTATCAATGTAATCTCTGCCTCCTATATTCCGTGTTGATTAGACACGATTTCTGGCTGGATTTTCAGAAAGCTCAAGTGCTTTTTTAATCACTACAGAAGCTCATTATTGCTTTCCAGTGACTCTTATGTCCTTCACTTCTCCTTTCAGATTAGAGTCTATAGTCAGATGAATATTGGATGATTTCATTACATACAAATGCAATCAACAGTTTTGCATAAATTTCTCCTCTTTTCTTGAGTTTCAATTGACCTCAGCACCCGTGGAGGCAGGCGCAATACACATGTAAATGAGCTGGCGTTGCTGCAAAGACACGGATCCGAGAAACAAGATAAACTGTCAGATAATATTCAGGATTTTTAAGAGATCAAAAAATACTTCCTCGTTCAGCCCAGCCGTAAAAATGGCACCTTCAGCTGCTGGGGAATTTGCTTTTGTTTTGCTCGTGCCTGGCTGTGGACAAAGAGCAGGAGTGGCAGCAGTGGCCGAGCGAGGGGCTGAGCAGAGCAGTGGGGATGGCAGTGGGGATGGCAGTGGGGTTGGCAGTGGGGATGGCAGTGGGGATGGCAGTGGGGATGGCAGTGGGGTGGTGGCACAAGTCTCTACCACACAGAAGCCGCTGGTGGAGCCTTGTGCCCCCAGCACAGTGGGGAGGTGCCCATTTGCCCGGGTTTGGTGGCTCCAGCAGCGATGGTGGCACTGCCATCCCCATTCCCTGGTGGGACCATCTCCATGGGACGCTGAGCTCAGAGCCCTCGGGCCCCTGACCCCTCCTGGGCAGTCCCGAGTGCCAGCCCGGCAATGGGGGCACACACAGGGGCTGCCCTGCTCACCCCGTGCTGCCACACGCAGAACCACACGTTCCAAATATATTTAAGCTAACGCTCCGCACGAAGAATCAGGGCTAATTTTAAAAAAACTGTAATTAAAAATAAAGGACCTCTTGGTAGAGGAGTCGGGGTAAACTGTCAGCGGTTACTTTGGATGTGAAGCCCTTACCTTTAAAAGAATCATTTTTGTGCTAATGCCAATCCAGCACTCCCACACTCGCCTTCGGGGGGCCTGTGGGGAAAGAAACTCGTGGGTTTCTTTTGATACCTTTACGTGCTAATCTTCTTAACAGATTTTTAATTAATGGGAACAGAGCACTTTGCAGCCGGGAAATCTATTGGTGTAATTGCCTGCTGGATTAGTCCCATTAACCACACAAATTACCTGTCTCCAGGCCGCCAGCCCCACCGGGGAGCTCCCTGCGCTGGACACACTGAGCAGCCCCATTCTGAAGCAATTTTGATAAAATAAACTCTCTAATCAGGTAAATAATTCCATGAGGGAAATTGCTGCCTTCCCGCAGCCCCCCTCCAGCGGGACCTGGCTACTTTCAGGGGAATGCAGCACGCCTCCAATTACAGCCAAATCTCCAGCTCCGAGACCATTTGGGAGAAGCCCACGGCACACGGGACCCCCTGGAACCACGGCGGCGGAGGAATTAAGGCATTTAAGCTGTCAGCTGGAATCTGGCCCGGCCCCTGATTACCTGGGGGGACGTGCAGCGTATTTAGGTTCGTGTCCGTTGTAATTTCCTGACCCCCAGCGTTGATCCCGAGTGACTCGTGTCCGTGTCAGGTTCCTGCCCCCGGTCCCTCCGACACGTGGCCCCGGGCTCGGGGACAGCGACCTTTGGGCAATTAAGGACATCCAGGCCAGCCCGGGCCTGCAGGAGTGGGAATGTGCAGCTGTCCCCGAGAGCCACGGGGTGGGCAGAGCCACCTGTGCCCTGTCCCCACCGTGCCTGGCTGGTGCCGGCTGCCATCGCCCCTCGGGATGGACACCCCGACCCTTCCCAGCCCTGTCCGTGGCTTTCCATGTTCCATGGTGATTTTGGACCTGAATGAGACAGAGACTCCCACAGCTGTCCCTTGCTCAGGGCCTGAGGTGGGGCTGAGCTGCCCCAGGGACACCCGGGACCTGGGCACAGCGGGCGCAGGGCACCAGGAGCTGTCACCCGGCCAGGCACAGCCCCAGCACTGTCTGGGGAAGGGCTGCCAGTGCTCGGGGCTCTGCCAGCCCCTCGGCCGGGGTGGCTCCAAACGTGCTGTACCAGCTGGGCCGTCCCTCCTCCCCCTGCCCCATGCCAGGCAGCAGGGAGGATGGTCCCTGTTGTGAGCCCACTGAGAGGCAGTGGCAGCAGTGACACACTGGTGCCCAGCGCTGCTGGGGACAGCCACATGATGAGGTGGCCTTGAACCATCCCTTGAGGCGCTGGGGTGATCAGTCCCAGCGCCGGCCCCTGATCCGGGCAGGAGGAGCCCAAAGCGCGGGGCGCAGGGCTGTTCTCCCCCTGTAGCACAAAGCTGAAACTCTCCCCTCGGCTGCCCCCATCTCTCCCGGCGCTGGGAGCAGAGGGTGGGTGACCCGCGGGGCCATCCCGGACAGGAGGGGACGTGTAGGTGGCCGAGCGGGCTGCGGCCGGGGCAGGGGAGGGTGGGAGCGCAGGAGCCGCGGCGCTGCGCGGGGCTGGCCGGGCAACCCTACACCGCGGGTAATTGGCATCAGATGCTCCCTGACCTGCCGCATCCACCGGGAAGCTGGAAGCATTTATTTGTCTGAGCCGGCGGCTCTATCTGCGTGAGGGAGGCGTTGGCGGTGGCGGGGCCGGGCTGAGCTGAAGATGATGAATATGATTGCTGAAAGCGCTTTCCTGAGTCCTCCTTTCCTGGGGCTCAGGTTACGAGTTCCCAGACAGCCTGTCCAGCTCCGGCTTTTCAATTGTGATTTGCAGCCCCCCGAACCGTCTGTCAGCTCCCCGTGCCGGAGGAAACGCCGGGTCCTCCGCAGCCGTGCCCGGCCGAGATGGGGAAGGGGCCGCCAGCCCTGCTCAGCCAGCGGGGAGGGTTTGTCCCCCGGGCTGCCCCCCTGAGCCCAGCCAGAGGGGACTGACCCTGAGCAATGCCCCGTGAGGGGTCCCCAGCCACCAGCATCTGCTGTGCCCGTGTTTCTGTGCCTGTTGGGGACCTCCATTGGTCCCCTCTTAACGTCACAGCAGAAAAATGTGGGTTCAGCTTCTGTGTTCTCTGCCCATCCCCTGCAGCCAGGGCTCCCCCATTGAACCACAGCCCGCAGAGAATGGGGGATGGACAAGGACGGGTCAGCCCGGGGATGCTCCATGGCCATGCAGATCCCCTGGGATCAGAGGGACACAGCCCTGACAGGCCCGGCCTGGGGAGTTGTGGGGTGCCCCTTCCTGGCTGCCCCACAGCTCTGCTCCCTGGGGGAGGCTCAGAGTGGGGGTTCCCCCTGAGCTGCTCCTTTGCCCCTTGTCTCACGGCTGTGGAACACCAGGTGTCCCCATGGCACAGGTGCCCCCACAGCACAGGTGTCCCCACAGCACAGGTGTCCCCATGACACAGGTTCCCCCATAGCACAGGTGTCCCCATAGCACAGGTGTCCCCACGGCACAGGTGTCCCCACAGCACAGGTGTCCCCATGACACAGGTTCCCCCATAGCACAGGTGTCCCCATGGCACAGGTGTCCCCACAGCACAGGTGTCCCCATGACACAGGTTCCCCCATAGCACAGGTGTCCCCATGGCACAGGTGTCCCCATGGCACAGGTGTCCCCATGGCACAGGTGTTCCCATGGCACAGGTGCCCCCACAGCACAGGTGTCCCCATGACACAGGTGTCCCCATAGCACAGGTTCCCCCATGGCACAAATGTCCCCACAGCACAGGTGCCCCCACAGCACAGGTGTCCCCATGACACAGGTGTCCCCATGACACAGGTGTCCCCATGGCACAGGTGTCCCCATGACACAGGTGTCCCCATAGCACAGGTGTCCCCATAGCACAGGTGCCCCCATGGCACAAATGTCCCCACAGCACAGGTGTCCCCACAGCACAGGTGTCCCCATGGCACAGGTGTCCCCATAGCACAGGTGTCCCCACGGCACAGGTGTTCCCATGGCACAGGTGTCCCCATGGCACAGGTGTCCCCACAGCACAGGTGTCCCCATGGCACAGGTGTCCCCATGACACAGGTGTCCCCATGGCACAGGTGTTCCCATGCCTCCAGCATCCTTGGGAAGATGGGAGGAAGGATTTTGGGTCCTGACCCGCCACAGGTTCTCGTGTCCCGCTCTCCTGTTCCAGCTCCGTTTCGCATTCCGGGGGCAGCACCGCCCCAGACAGGGGAACGAGTGGCTCAGGGGACCGAGAGAGAGATGCGGGGCGGCCCAAGGCAGAGCAGCACAGGACCGGCGATGCTTCCCAGCGCCGTTCAGAGCCGCCCAGCGCCTCCCAGCGCCTCCCGCCGCCGCCGCCGCACTGCCATCGGCGGTGTTGTGCTGCCTCCCCACGGAGGACGCGCCGGTAGCACCGGGGCCCCGCCGCCCCCGCCGGGACACACACGCGGTGCCGTGCCCGGGGCCGTGACCTCTCACCGGTGCCTCAGGCGAGGGTCTTGTGCATCCCAGCGCGGCTCCGAAATTGCCTTCTCCTTCCTGCCCTGCGCTGCAGCCGAGGGGCCGCAGCCATTCCCGCAGCCACCCCGTGGGTCTGGCCCGGCACATCCCCCGGGCAGCACCAAGAGCCCCGGAACAGCCCCGGGGGGATCTGCCTCTGAGCTGCTTTCCCCCGGGCCTTGGCAGTGAGGCACACGTGGGGTTTGGCAGCACCACACTGGAGATTCCTTTTCTACTCCAGAGTGGTGCTGGGGCATTTGCTGGCCAGACCCGGTGCCTGTGCTGAACCCCCAGATGTGCCCTCTGTGCCTCAGGTGGCCCTGGCCTTGCACCAAGGCTGTGGGAGCACAGTCCCACCCAGTGCCCGAGCAGCACCACCCTCCCTGCCCTGGCTGGGGACAGGAGCTCATCTGGGCCCGCAGGGCTGGCTGCCATCCTGGGACTTGAGGTCAGACACCGTGGGCTGCAGCTCAGACAGAGTCACGGGAGGTCTGCTGGCAGCCGGGGTTGGCACCGGGGAGTTCCGGGGCTGCTGCTTTAGAGCTGAGCGCTGGAGGGAGGGGTCTGGGTACTCGAGATTCAGCAGGAGTGATGGGGGTCTGCAGGACACCCTGCAGCCGGCAGCAGAGCCCCCTCCCTCACCCAGCAGGGCCGGGACAGCCCCTCCGTGGCAGCCCCTCGGCAGCCCTGGCGAGACAGCTGGCCCCGGGCTGTTGCAACCATTTCCTATATTGTGCAAGAGAGAGGTTATTAAAACCCGATGAGAGGGAAAGGAGGGGGCAGTGAGGACGGGAACGCTGCTGCAGCAGGACATCCCCGAGGGCTGCCGGGCTGGCCCGCAGGGGGACGGGGTCAGGCTGTGCCAGGTCACACGTGCTGCGGTCAGCAGTGTCAAGCACCGGCTGCAGGACGGGAGGGGGACAGGCCAGAGCTGGGGCTGGTGGTGCTGCAAGAGGGAATGGAGGGGAAATGCACCCAGAGGGTGAAGCACTGCCTTCCTCGGGGCTGGGACACCCCGGGGAGGCTGGCAGGGGGCAGGAGCAGCCATGGCCCAGCACATGCCAACAGCACCAGCTGCACACATCCAGCAAAACCTGCCCCAATTCCCTGTGTGAGCTGGGCAGTGGGACAGTGTCCCCACCCTGTGTGAGCACATCGAGAGCCCACTGAGCTCATGTTTATGTCATGAAGCTGAATCTGAGGCGCTCGTTCATTTTTGGACACCTATGAAAGCCACTTGCACTGCGAGGACACTCCCTCCCTGCTGCTGAAACCCCGCAGAGGAATCGAGCAGGATCCATCCATGCAGGAACTGTGCTCCCCCAGCCTGCCAGAGCTTCCTGCAGCTCAGCAAAACCCGCGATAATCCTCACCCTCAGCCAGGCCTCTGCCGGGGTCTCTGCTGCTCCCACAGCACAGGGGAGGTCAGCAGCTCTGGGTTCCACCAGTTTGGGGACATCCCTGCAAGGTCTGCAGCCCACCATGCTCTCGCCCACCCCAGAGCCAGGCAGGCTCTCCCAGCCCCACAGACTCCCCTGTGGGGTGGCTGCTGCCTGCCCGGGCTGGGCTAGCTGGATCCTGTCCGTGCTGCCAGCGGTTGGTGCTGGGAACAAAGCATCCGGCAGGAAGCACCCAGCGATGGTTTCACCGATAAACGCGGCTAAACTGGGCGCTGGCGGCTGCGGGCAGCCCCGGCCCTGGCACGGCCGGGCAGCATCGCCAGGGCAGCCCCTGCGGCTGGAGGAGCCGAGCCGGGCCAGGGAGATCAGGGGGTGGGCACGGGGTCCTGGGGCACCCCGCATCGGGATATGGAACGGGGATGTGGGGGGACGTGGGGACAGGGCATGGGCGTGGGGATGCAGCGGGATGTGGGGACCAGAAGCTGGGAATGGAGATGGGTGAGAACTGGGAGGGAAACGAGGGAACTTGGGGTTCCCGGGACAGACACGGACCGGGGCACGGCTGGGGATGCGGGGGTGGCCGAGGGGGCCAGGGGAGGGGAGCGCAGCCGGGGCAGCCCCCCGGCGGGCCGGGCTGTCGGAGGCGGCCCCGTCCCGTCCCGTCGGGGGCGGGAGGCGGCGCGGCGGGGGCGGGAGCGGCGGGGCCGCGCCGGGTGCGACGGCGGGACGCGGCGGAGCTGCCTCTCGCCATGGGCGGTGGGTGCCGGGCCCGGGGCCCGCCGGCCGCGGGGCTGCGGCTGCTGCTCGCCCACGCCGTGCTGTTCTGCGCCGCCGGGAGCGCCGCCGGCACCGGCTCCGGTACGCGGGGCGGGACCGCACCGGGAGAGAGGGAGGGAGACGCGGGGGAGTCGGTACCGGCGGAGCGGCGACATCCTGAACAGGGGCATTCGGCACCGGGGGGCGCGAGGGGACCTGGGCCCGCAGGGTCCGGTACCGGGAGTCCCGGGGAAGCGGGGAGCGCTGCGCGTCGCGGTCCGGCGGGTCCCGGGCGAGATCGGACCCGTCACCCCCGGCTGATCCTCGCCCACCGATGCCCTCCCCGTCCGGGGCGGAGGGCAGGCAGGGTGGGCAGGGGCGGCTGGCAGGAGCCCCACGACCACCGCCGGGGTCAGGGTGCCCGCAGGTTTTGGTCCGTCACGCCTGGCCGGGAGCAAAAGCGCCCGGGTAGAACAAACTTCCCCTCCGCCTCCCGCAGCGGCCGCGCAGGGACCACACGCAGGGCCCGGGGGAGACATCGCTGGCCCGAGGCGGACGGGGACGCACGACAGGGCTGGACCCCCGCCAAGACCGCGGCCACCGCGGGCCGGCCCCGCCACCGGGCTCAGGGACAGTGCCCGGCAGCTTCCGGCAGCGTCCCGCCCGGGACGGGGATTCTCCAAGGAAACGGGGACAATCCCCGTGCGCGCTGGCAGCCAGGGCCCGTCCCGCTGTCCCCAAACACAGCCCCGGTGACACCGCGGCTGGGAGTGGGGATGGAGGGCTGGGAGCAGCAGGGATGGCTCCGCTGGCCTCAGCCATCGTTCTATTCCCATGCCCATGTGCTGTAGGAGCTCACCACGTGCTGCCCAACCGCAGGCACAGCAGGAGATGTCAAGGAATAATGCTGATTGTGGCAGGCGCCCATGGAGCCTGTGGGGGAATAAAACCCTTTCTCAAACCCCATCAGCTCCATCCCCAGCCCCCACAGTGCAGGTTCCTCCAGATCCTTACCCGGGGCATTGATTCCAGTCCCTCTTCTGTGAAATGACCTTATTCCCTGAAGAAAAACAGCACGGACTCGAGGGCCTTGTCAGATCTTACAATTCCTCTCTAAAGTGACATTCTCAGCAAAATGAGCCCAGCACATGGGCTGCATGTCTCAAGGATCTCCTGTGTTCAGCTGCTGCCAGTGGTGACCCCATCTCCAGCAGCCTGCCCAGGTCAGCTTCCACTGTGGGAGGCGAGGTGCCCACACCCAGGAGTCCCCAAAACGTGCACAGGCTGAGCGTGTGGAGTGCAGCAGGGACCCCCATTGCAGGGGGAGTGGGACTGTGGCAGAAGTGACCCAAACTGAGCCAGTTTGGGCTGAGCAGAGCTGGTGCAGAGCAGGGGGTGTTGCCCTTCCCACTGCCCGCACCCCTTCCCACTCCATCCTGCCAGGAGAGCAGGGAATTCTCAGTGATGGAGCAGCAGTGACCCCAAGGTGCAGATTTCCCTGTTTTGGCTGTGAACATTCCAGAAAGGGAACATGACCCCCATGGATCCCATGGCCATGCAGAGGGCAGCCAGGTCAGGGGACTCCAGGAGGTGGGCTGTGACCTGGCAGGATGTGACAGGTCCAGCCACCAGGAACAGCGGGGCTGGGTGACCCCAGGGTGGCTGGGGAGGTGGCAGGCACCCCACTGCAGGGCACATCAGCCACATCTGCTGAAAGGAGGGCCCCAGGGGACGGACCTGGCTGTCACTGGCTGGGCTGGACCACAGGTGGTGGGGACAGGCAAGGGACAGCACTGCTCCTTCTCTGGCTTGGCCATCTCTTTAAGTGTGTCTTATCTTCCTGAGAAGTTCCTCTGGGAGTTGAGGACAGCTGGGGCCAGCATCTGTGTGTCCTGCTGAGCCCAGGACAGGGCCTGGGGACACGCTGGGGACCCACGTGCCTGCAGCAGCTGGGACAGCTGCACTGCTGGAGTGGTGCAGCCCTGGAGCTGACTGCTGCACAGCACCATCAAAGCAAATTTCATTATGTGGGGGGAAAAAAAATACCTGGGATACATGATATACATGAAAAAGGGCTTTTGTCCAAGCCTCAATTAGGGAGGGAGATATCTGATTGAGAAATTAGGGAATTGTGCTGTGCCCCGAGGTGCTGTCAGCAGAGCGTCTGGGCTCTGCTCCTCCCCAGAATTGCACCAGGAGGACCAAAGCCCTAATCTGGTGCTTGGATCTGCTCTCATAGACCAAATAACAGGATGTTGGGCTGAGATCTCCTGCTCACTCGATATTTGCTGCTCAGAGCACTCCACTTGACTCCTCACAGGCTGCACCTTGGCTCTGAGCCATGCTGTTTGTTCTCTGTAGACTTTTCCTCTGGCTGTGAGCAGAGCCAGGCTGGTCCCAAGGTGTTTCTCAGCTTTCCCTGCAGATATTGCCCTTGGCTGCTAACTTGCCTTCGGGGGTGCAGTTTTGTTCAAGCGTTCTTGCAAAGCAAAGCTGACCGTTCTCTCAGCAGCCATCGCACAACTCAGGCTGCCAAACAGGAGCACCCCAACAGCACCGTGTGCCCCAGCCACGGGGCAGGGCGGGCACGGGCCCCGCTGTGTGAAGCTCTGGCAGAGCTGCTTTGCATCCGTGTCTGTTTACACTGCCTGATCTGTGCCTCTTCCCAGCACATCCCACTGCAGTGGGGCTCACAGTCAGCTGCAGAGTGAAGGCAGCCACCACAGCAGAGCCCTGGGGCTGTGTCACCCCTCCGGCCCAGCCCGGGCAGGCGGCCTGGCTCAGGTGCAGGGGGAGGATCACCGAGCCCACGTGGAACACAGCTGTGGCCCTGGCACGCTGCTCCTGCTCATGGTGCTGCCAGAAGTGTTTGCAGATGACAATCTGGCTGCGGTGTGTGCGCTGTGAATAGTTGGAGGGCCCCAGAAAACCTTCCTGGATCAGAAAAACAAGTGCGTAAGCGCTCCATCCTCTTCAAAGCCTGCGGCAGCGGGGCCGTGTCCCACGGAGCGAGCCCGGCTCCATCCCGGCCGTGATTCACCCCAGGTTGCTTTGGCTGCGGTTTGCAGAGCGGATGTTGTCCCCGAAATGTGGCATTTTTCAGCGGTGATGGAGCGTGTTCGCCAGCCCCGGCGGCCCGGAGGGGCCGCGCTCCCCGGGCGCGCTGGCAGCGGTTCTCCCCATACCTGCAGCCGTGCTGGCAAGGCCGGCGCAGGATTCCTGGCCGGGGCGTGGAGAGGCACGGAGCCGCTGCAGAGGGAGGCTCCGTGAGGATGTGAGAGGGTTGGTGTCACGGGCCAGGACACGCTCCATCCCTTTCCCACCCTTTTGGCTGGAACATGCTGCTCCCACCCCACCTCCGGGACCCCGCGGCACTGACACCGCGGTGAACCGTGGGAGGAGGCGGCCCGGCCTAGCCCGGCACGCTGCCAAACCCGCCTCGGAGGAGGGCTCGGCACGCCGTGCCACCGAGCCCCGCACCGGGGAGGGCCCCGGCAGAGCGAGCTGCTCCTGACTCCCCAGATCAGCTGCAGAGACGGGGCAGGACACGACCTGCTGTGCCGGAGCTGTGGCACGGAGCATCCTCCCAGCCCTGTGGCTGCGGCGCCCACAAAAGCCCGGCTTCCCTCGGTTTGCACCGGGCACGGCACGGGGCTGCTCCTCGGGGCTTTTGCCGGGCCTGCAGCAGAGCCGAGTGTGGAGTTACCAGCGTGGGAATAGCCCAGAGGATGCTCCAGCTGTGCTGCAACACCTCCCCCTTTCCAAAAATTTCCATCTTGCAAAACTCCGAACGGGTGGTCTGACCTTGATTTGTCTGAGATAAATAAGATCCTGCCTGCTGCCTCTCGTCTGGAGACATGAAAAGATGCGAGATGAAAGGGAGCCCGATGGAAGTGCTGGGAGCTGAACGTGTCTTTGCAAGTCGGGCCCTGCTCCATGAGGGATTTGGGACCACAGGGCTGAGCCTTGGGCTCCAGGCAGCCCCTGCCCTGCCCTGAGTACGTGGCTGTTGGGAGACTGAGCAAAAACTCAGCTTTACTTTTCAAAGATGTTAATTTTTACCTGCAATTTCCTATGGAAAAATGTGGTTTCTGTTCTGCATGCCCATCCCACCACCCCAGCAATGGAACCTGTTTCCAAGTTCCAGGAGAACCTGAAGCAGGACTGGCAGGGATCTGGTGAGCTCACGAACCACACGGAGCAGCTGATGGACTCAGACCTTCCTCCCTCAGCTGTGACACTGGGCACACTGGCAGTGGCTGTCGGTCTCTTCAGCACTCAAGGTGTGCTGCCCGTCCCCATTCCTGCAGCCAGCAGCTCCAGAGCTGGGCATGGTGTTGGTGGCACTTTGTCCATGAGTGCTGTGTGTCCTGGTGGGGCTGGTGGCCTGCAGCTGCTCTGACAAAGCCAGGAGTGCTCCAGGAGGGCTGGGCTTTGGGCACTTCCCTCCTCCTGGCACAAAGGCTCTGTCCAGGGGCTGTGGGGACAGACTGGCTTGGTGAGCTGAGGATGCCACTGGTGAGGATTTCAGCTGTGCCAGAGAACATCCCAATTTCCAGAGCATTCCTTGGGCTGATGGAAGGCAGAGGAGTCTCTGGCCACCCTGGACTGTGCTTCTCTTTCTCCTGAGGTTTGCTGTTCCCGGAGGGGCTGCGGATGCTGGAGTCACAAGGATCTTCCTGCCCGGGGCCAAACCGGGGAGACTTGGCTGGATGGTGCTGCCTCAGCGTGGGAGCTGCTCTGTGCCAGGGGGTCTCCCTGTGCCACTCCCACCGCCCTGGGAAGGGCTGCGAGGGGCCCTTATCTCGTCCCTGCAGGCTGGGCACGAAGGTGGCGGAGGAAGGGGCCGGGCGGGAGCCGGGACCGAGCCCGGAGGGGCCCTTTCCATCCGCTCGGGGCTCCGGGCGGCCCCTGCCAAAGCAAACTGCCCTGACAATGGCTGTTGTTATTAACATGGTGCCTGTTCGCACGGCTTTATCCTGTGCTGGGGCTCCGGGGGCACAGCAGCCCCCCAGGCATGGGGGAGAGCTCCACAACAGGGCAGGGCTCGGCTCCTGCAGCACAGCACCTCCTGGGCTGGACCCGGCTGGGCTGTGTCCGAGGCAGTGTCCCCCCCTGAGGAGCAGGGAGCCACCAGACTCAGTGCTGCGGTGGCTGGATGGTGATGTGTGTGTGTCTCTCTCTCCCTGCAGTGAATCCCTGCTGCTATTTCCCCTGCCAGAACCAAGGGGTGTGTGTGAGGGTTGGCCTGAGAGGATACGAGTGTGACTGCACACGGACCGGGTACTACGGGGCCAACTGCACCTCCCGTAAGTGCCTCTCCCCGGGATCTCCACATCCCCTGACACCACGTGTGGCTGGGCTGGCTCCTCAGCAGGGAGAGTGACCAGTCTGTTTCCCCCAGCTGAGTTCTGGACACGTCTCCACAACCTGCTGAAGCCCAGTCCTGCCTTCTACCACTTCGTCCTCACCCACTTCAAATGGTTTTGGGACATTATCAACAGCACCTTCATCAGGGACACGCTCATGAGGCTTGTGCTGACAGGTGAGGGTTGGAGAGGGGCTTCAGCAGGACTCGAGAAGCCCCTGGCATGGACAGATGTGTGGTGGGGATAGTGGGGTGCAGGGATGCCGAGCAGCCCCTGTGAGCAGGGTGGGCATTGGGCTGGAGTCACCTCACCAGGAGACCCAGAGGGTTGTCACCCTGTCCTTCACCACCCTGTCACCCTGTCACTGTGCCTGGTTGCAGTGGGGTGTAGGGGGTCCCCAGCACTGTGCCAAGCTGCCAGCTGGCTGGAAAACATGAGCAGCTCTTGGCATGCTGCACTCCCCAGGCCAAGGAGCTCTTTCACAGCTGCACAGAAAGCAGGCTGTGGAAATGTGGCCCGTGTTACTCATGTCCCCATATTCATCACTTTGCATAAATATTTAGGTTCCAGCTCTTGGAGCTGTAGCGACACGCTCACAAGGCTCCGGCTGCTGGCTTCACCATTTCTATGGGTTTGTCATCTCATCCATCATCCAAGAATCCACTTAGCATATTAGCAGGAGCCCTCCTTTTCTGCAGGGAATTGCAGCCTTTAAAAGGCTCGCAGCAAAGCCCAGGACACCCAAATGCCTCCACTGCTGGTACCTTTCTGGTTTTTGGGGTGTCTGGCAGCACAGAGCAGGCGGGCAGGGACCAGGGGCAGAGCCTGTGGGTTGCTGCCTCAAGCCCCACGGTGGTGATCACCCTCTCTCCTTTCAGTTCGTGCCAATCTCATCCCCAGCCCCCCCACTTTCAACTCTGACTATGGCTACATCAGCTGGGAGGGCTATGCCAATGTCAGCTACTACACCCGTGTGCTCCCACCTGTGCCTGATGACTGCCCCACGCCCATGGGCACCAAAGGTACGTGGTGGTCTGGGAGACCCGCACCCTGAGTATTTTCCAACCAAAAAACACCAAGCTTTTGCTGCCATGGACACATCTGCAAGGCACCACTGGCAGTGCCACGTGCTATCAGTGTCCTGCCCAGGCTGGCTCTGCAGCAGGAGGAGCCTGATGGCATCCAGATTGCTGCTGGGACAGCTCAGGCTGAGCTGCTGGGACATGCCATGGCCTGTGTGAGAGGGCTGCAAGGTGTCTGTGCAGATGAGTCTTTGCCTGATGCTGCAGCAGACACCACCAGCAGCCCTGCAAACAGCACCAGTACCCAGCTGGGCTGGCACTGGGCATCTGCCCTCAACCTCCATCCTTTGCAGGGAAGCTGCAGCTCCCTGACCCGCAGCTCCTGGCTGAGAGGTTCCTGCTGCGGCAGAAGTTTGAAGCTGATCCCCGAGGCACCAACATGATGTTTGCCTTCTTCGCCCAGCATTTCACCCACCAGTTCTTCAAGACATCTGGGAAGATGGGACGGGGCTTCACCAAGGCGCTGGGGCACGGGGTGAGGGCATGGGGGCAGTGAGAGCGAGGGGTGCTGGGGTCCCTGTCCCCCTCGGAGCAGCCCTGATGCCCTGCTCTGTCCACAGGTGGACCTGGGACATTTGTATGGGGACAACCTGCAGCGGCAGCACCAGCTGCGACTCTTCCGAGATGGGAAGCTGAAATTCCAGGTACCACCTAGCACAACTGAAACACAGCCCAGCCCTGTGAGCCAGGGCTGTTTGAGGCCCATGTTCCTCTTGGGAGACCCCAGCCCTGGCACCCTGTGTACCTGCTGGCCAAACAACCTTTGGGGTGCAGCTGCTCTGACAGCAGCAGGTGTTTGGGGCTGTGTGAGGGAGGTGTTTCCATTCCATTCAGCTCTTGCAGGAGAGCAGATCTGGTGCCCTTAGGGAGGCTGTGTGGGCTTTCACTGGGATGTTTCTGCCTCCTCTGTCCTTTCTGCCCCCTCCTTGCTGTGTCCCCAGGTGGTGGATGGAGAGGTGTACCCGCCCATGGTCACCGAGGCTCCTGTTCACATGGTGTACCCGTCGGGCGTGCCCAAGGAGCAGCAGCTGGCGGTGGGGCAGGAGGTGTTCGGGCTGCTGCCGGGGCTCTGCGTGTACGCCACGCTCTGGCTGCGTGAGCACAACCGCGTCTGCGACCTGCTCAAGCGGGACCATCCCACCTGGAGCGACGAGCAGCTCTTCCAGACGGCGCGGCTCATCCTCATCGGTGAGGAGCCGGCACCGCCCCGTCCCAACCCCCTGGGCGGCCCCCGAGGACCCACACGCTGGCCAGCCTCTTCTTGAGGGCAATGGCCAAACTGCCCTTGAGGCACTTCCTCTGGCATCCTTCTGGGAATTGTTTTTGTCCATAGAGCAAAAATTGGCATTGGTCCATCAAAAACGGTCAGGAGGTGGTGGCTGGCTGCTGTGGGAGCTGTGGGTAACATCTCAGGTACAGAGCTGGTGGCTCCTGCTGCTGCCAGCTGCTTCTTTTCTCCTGCCCAGGGGAGACCATCAAGATCGTTGTTGAAGATTACGTCCAGCACCTCAGTGGGTACTACCTGAGCCTCAAGTTCGACCCCGAGCTGTTGTTTGGGTCGCAGTTCCAGTACCGCAATCGCATCGCCGTGGAGTTCAACCAGCTCTACCACTGGCACGGGCTGATGCCCGACTCCTTCATCATCCAGGGACAGGAGTACAGCTACCAGCAGTTCCTCTACAACACCTCCATGCTCATGGACTACGGCGTGGAGGCACTGGTGGAGTCCTTTTCCAAGCAGACAGCAGGAAGGGTAAGGTGCTGCTCTGCCCTCCCCAGGGGGGACACTCATGCAGTGGGGCACATGTCACACCGAGTCTGCCCAGGGCAGCACCCGATGGCCACATCAGGGTCCTCCACACCAGCACGGTGGCGAGGCTGGCCCCGGCAGCCCCCGCTGCTTGCCCTTGGTGCTCTGTAGTAAACATTCCGGTGATGCCAGGAGCCTGTGGAAGCCGGGATCTCCCCGCCCGGCAGTGGAGCAGCGTCTGGCACTGTTCTTTGCTGCCATCGCATGGATGTTTTCTGCCAAGCCATTGCGGTTCCATTCCTGACCCTCTTTGCTTGTGCCAAGCAGCCCGCAGCTGAGGCTGAGCCTGAGGCCCTTTGGGCATTTGGGTTCTCCCAGTGAGCCTGAAATCTCTCTCATCCTCCCAGGTCACTGGGTCACTGTCCACCCTGAACTTCTGCCCTGAGCCCTGCCCTGGGAACAGGGCTGACCTCACCAAGCTGCTCTACAGCTGGTTTTTGCACTGTCCACTGGCTGCCCCTCCTCTTGCTGCTGCAGTGATGTGCTGGTGTCCACATCACAAGCCCAGGACATGGGTGCTTTAGTGTGGTGGCCCTCTGGAGCTGATGCTGGTGCTGATTTGTGCTCCTCCTTGTGCTCTCCCCTCCAGATTGGTGGGGGACAGACCATCAATGCCAATGTCTTGCACGTGGCTGTTGGGGTCATCAAGGAGTCCCGGCAGCTGAGGCTACAACCCTTCAACGAGTATCGGAAAAGGTTTGGCATGAAGCCCTACAAGTCCTTCCAGGAGCTGACAGGTAGGGCTGCAGTGCTGCTCCTGGGGCTTTGCTGGGGCAGGGCAGGTGCTCTGCCCATCCCTGCCCTGCCTGCTCGTGGCTCCACAGAGGGGCAGACTGGGCTGATGCAGGGGATGCAGGTGTCCTATCTCCTGAGGGCTGGAGGACTGGTCCAGAGGACAGTTCCTGGCCTGGAAGTCAGGTTTGCCTGCGAGGGAGCCACCCTCCCTTTGCCCATTGCAAGGCCAGTCAAGTGTGATTCCCTTGCTAAAGCACTCTGATGTTCACTTGGTGCAGGAGAGGAAGAGAAGGCAGCGGAGCTGGAAGAGCTGTATGGAGACATTGACGCTCTGGAGTTCTACCCAGGCTTGCTGCTCGAGAAACCCCAACCCAACGGCATTTTTGGGGAAAGCATGGTGGAGATCGGAGCTCCATTTTCCCTGAAGGGGCTTTTTGGAAATCCCATCTGCTCCCCAGAGTACTGGAAACCCAGTACATTTGGTGGAGCAACTGGCTTTGAGATTGTTAAGACGGCATCCCTGGAGAAGCTCGTGTGCCTCAATGTGAAGAAGTGCCCGTACGTGGCGTTCCATGTGCCGGATGCTGCAGAGCACGGCAGCCCTCGGGCTGCTGGATCATCTACAGAGCTCTAGCAGGGATGACCTGCCCAGGTAGGGACTGTCCTTGCCCTGGTGCAGGCTGAGCTGAGCTCCCAGCCTGCTGCTGAGTATCCTGCTCCTTCCTGCAGCTAACGGTGGGGATACAGGAACCTGCCACCCCTGTGCTGAACAGAACAGGACAGGGCATTGTCCCACCCTGGGTGTCCTCCATGCCAGCCCTCGAGGAGAGGCTGCTCCCTGCTCTCTGAAAAACTTGAGTGCCTCGGGAGTGTGGCTGCCAGCTCTGTCCTCAGCAGACTCAGTTCTCTTGATAGTGAATACCTTGCACGAAACAGCTTTGGAGTTCCCCAGCGGACACTCTGGACTCCCCAGTGCTTTGTCACCTTCCATCCCTGCTGCCTCCCAGCACCAGGCCACCAGCAGCCTCTCTTCCAGAGGGGTCATATCCACATTATGTCTGAAAACCACTTTCAGAATCAGTGAAAAGTATAAGACTGGAAAAATTTCATTTTAAGTTAACTGGTTAGCACTGACTTAATCCTTACACACCAAGAGTCCAATTTTTCTTCACACAACATCCATTTCCAGTAGAGACTCTCCTTCCTGCTCAGCACAGGAGCCCAGGGAGCACTCCCTCCTCCCCTGCTGCACCTGGTGAAGCAGTGAGCTGCCTGAGGGATGCAGAGGAGGTGGCAGCATGCAGAGGGACAGGGAGGACACAATGTGCTGCCCAGTAGTGGCTGAGCTTGAAGTAGAAGCCTGTTCTGATCCAATTCTGCAACAGCCTGCCCAGCACAGATGCACAGCTGGGAGAAGGAACCAAAGCAGTGTCTCTCCTGAAGGAGACCAGAGACAAGCACGAGGTCAGATCCCCACACCTCCTGTGTCATGCTGGCTTGGACCCTGGCATGTGCCACTGACTGCCAACCCGGGGCTGCTCAGAGTGAGATGCTACCTCTGTGCACACAAAGGGATGGAGCCTCTTCCATCCCTAAATCATCACCCTTCTCTGCACTAACAGCTCAGCAAACACATCCTCACAGCACACACAGCCTGCTTCTGTCCTCCTCCCAAAACACACCTCAGTCCTTGCCCAGCCACATGGTAGCTGGCAGCCACTGTCACTGGCCTTGATCCCCATCAGATCCTGGTTACGCTCCAGGAAAAAGGATATTTAAAATAATAAACAATTTTAAAAACTCCTCTATTTCTGGCTCTGCTCACCAGCACGGTGCTAGGGCATTGCTGACTGCACCTTAAGCAATAAATGAAGCAATCACCCTCCCTTAGATGCTTCCACGGGGGTCTCTGAGTGTCCTGAGGCAGTTTGAACTTTGCTCCCCTCTGCCCCAGCCCCGTGCTGCTGCAATGCCACTGTTCAGAGTGTTTGGACAATGCTCTCAGGCACAGGGTGGGATTGCTGGGGTTGTCCTGGGCAGGAGTTGGACTGTGATGATGTTTGTGGGGCTCTGCCAATTCAGGATATTCTGTAATTCCATGGTGACACAGCGCTTAGACCAACATTGTGTACTTCTATCACATAAAATATCCACACGTAAATCTGGCTGCCTGGGTGTTTTGTAGACATGGAACAGCCACAGTCTGTAAGAGAACATGCAGCTGCAGCTCCTGTGCTGTCCTGGAGGAGGGGAGCACTGCTGAGCCTCTGCTCCATCCCTGCAGGATTCTCAGGGAGGTGTTACAGGAATTTTAAATTAGGGAGGTGTAAAGGGCTGGTGCCTTGGCAGGGATGTGGTGGGAGAATGTCATAGCAAGGGAACATCTGCAGAGACTCCCAAGGCATGAGCCTTCTCACTCTCTCTCTTTAGCCCTTCAGAAATGGGATGGTATTACCAGGATATCATCTGGATTTTAGTTTCCTATGGGATGTGGGGAGGCAGAGAGGCCAACAGGACCCCTGAAGGCACAGCAGGCAGCTTCACCTGCTCTGTGCTCCCCTGGGCTGGCACACGGACAGCCCAGTGCTCCCAGTCCCACTGTGTCGTGCAGAAGTGCTGAGCAGCAATCCAAGAGGAGAACTCAGCAATCCAAGAGAACTCAGCCCTTCCCCGCCCACACGTGCCTCCAGCCAGCCCAGCACACTGCCAGCTGTGCGTGTGACTGCTCCAGCCCCGAGCATCCCTCCCGTCCAGCTGGGGAGAGGCACGAGCTCGGCTCGTTTCAGTTAAACCACAAATATCCTGTGTGTGCTCGTGGCTATCGCCGGCGGCCACGCTGCTGTGGGACGGGCTGATAACTGCAGCAGAGCCCCCCGGGCACACCGAGCAGCCTGGGAGCCCTCTGCCTCCAGGCAGGAATGCTCCACTGGGAGCTAGATCAGCTGAGCCACCACTGCCAAACCTGGCACCTCTTCCAACCAGTCCAGCACAGCAAAGCATCTCTCTCCTGCTAGCAGGAAAAGCTTTGAAATTGTTTCTTTGAAGGACCAACACATACCAACCCCAGGCACACAACTGAAATCTCCCCCAGGAGCCTGGGCACCCACAGCCCTGCACACAGAGCTTCCCCCAGCCCAGCACTGCTGAGCTTTTCTGTTTTCTGTGCTGCTTTTCCAGCCACGGCAGCTTGCATCCTCACATGGTGGTCACCAGCATCACCCAACCACATCAAGGCCTCCCTGCTGTGCTCTGGCTGCCAGCAGTACCCTCTGTTTGAGCTCTTGGTAAACACAGCTCCAAGGACACCCTCTGTGTTTTTAAGCAGGCCTCTGGGGAGCCCAGCTGTGGCTTGCCTGCGGTGGGGATGGACAGGGACAGGAGGATGGGGCTGCCTGGGTTCCTGCAGCAACCATGAAAACATCCATCTGGGGTTGTGTGGCCTCAGAGGGAATTACTGCCTGAGCAGCAGGAGAAAAGCAATCCCCTGTTGCAGGGAGTCTCCAGACTCTCCCAGCAGGCCCCTCTGCTGCAGGAATCAGGCCAGTGACTGCACAGGAAACCTTGTTTGGATTCTCAGCAAAGCCATATTTTGAACATTTTACAAAGAAGAGGCAGATGGGAGGCCAGAAAAACTCAGTGTAACCTTTTCTTTGCTAAATCTTGTCCTGCACTACCTGGCACCATGATAAAATGTCCATGTTGAGCTCCTCCAGGGATTTCATTCCTGCCCTTGCCAAGCACCCATCTGTGCTTCCTTGTGCACTCACATTCCGTGCCCAAACTCTGCTGTTTGTATTGAACATCATTCACTGTGAGCAAACCCAGGTGATGCCACGAGGGCCTGTATTACCTTTCACTCCTGGCTGCCTCCCTGCACTGCGCTGCTCCTTCCAAAACAAAACATTTCCCAGAGGCAACACACCTACCTGACAAGTGCTTTTTCAACTCCTATTTATAGAACTCCTTGAAAATTCAGCTTCAAGAAAAAGGGCAAAAGCAGCAGCAGCTTTTTCCCAGCTCGGCCTCCTCTCCCTGCTCACAGCTGCGTGGCCTGTGCATGAAGGAGCAGCAGGGTTAGGGCACAGCTCCTCTCCCCTCACTCCCTTGTGCTTGTTATATTCTTCCAGATCAATGATTAATTGGATTTGGACCTTTTTTCTTCTCCTTTTTTGCTACTGGCACCACAAACCACCTCTCCCACACCTGAGCACAGGAGGTTCCTCACCAGGAGTCACCTTGCTCCAGGCCATTGGACACAGAGCAGCAGGAGAGGGTTTGATCCTGTTACAGTTTTGCTGCCATAGGGAGCAAAAATAAAAGCACTTTATAAAAATAAAACTTCAAAGCAACTCAAGCAGACAGCTCTACCTTGATCCCCTCTCCAAGACAGGTTTTATGATGATGCTAAAATGCACCTCGTCTGCACAACAGACTTCACTGAATCTCATCCTAGATATGAGTTACAGTTACTTTGATATTTTCCTTAAATGTGCTGATAGCCACACTCAATGATTTAATTTCCTGTAACTTACACAGGGTTCTTTTCTGCAATTCTCAGATGAAAAAAAATAATCTTTCACCACATTTGAAAACCTGGATTCTTGCCAGTTTCCCTAAAACAGCTACAATCTGTGCCAACTCAGTCATTTTAAATTACAGATTATTTATTTTTCTGCTCGTACTACTTTTTAAAACACAGTTTAAATAGATACAGTTAGAAGTTCTCCTTTTTCTAGCCCAAGATTCATTCTTATTAAGATCCTATTAAGATCCACAGACACATTTGCAATTCTTCCTGATGTTCCAAAGTGTTTTACATAAAAAGTGCAATTAAATTTAATTATTAAACATGGCATTACATTGGGTCATGTATTTAGGTAACGATAGTCTACTTACTGCTACTGAAGGCAGACATAAAAGAACTTTAGCACTGATTTAGTAATTTTAGCATGAGATGAAATTCTGAGGTTATTCAAGTCCTAATTCTGCATTTTGCCAACAGAATTCTCCTTGCTGCTGTTCAGCACACATTGGAACTCTTTGCAGCAGACAGTCTCTCTGAAGAAGCAGAGCTCATTTTTTTATCAATTGACTACTGTGAACTCCAAGGATGGGTATTTTAAAACCCAAGAATGTATTAAGAGCTGTAATTGCATTTATGTCTCAGGGAAAGTTAAGGGAAGAAGAACTCTCCCCGGGCTGAAAATCAATTTTCAGGATGAAGCCAGGGGTTGTCATTATTTGTAAACGAGAAAGGAACAAAAATTTAAGGTGAAGTGTTAGAGCAAGATACTCCCAGGAAGGAGACTACAAATTGTGGAATGGAACATGGGACCTCACACTTTTAACTGGAGCAGCTCAGCACCTGGTTAGTAAGTTTTGAATTTTAAAAACCCTTTTATTTGCAGTCTCTGTTCTTGTCTTAGGGAGTTGGTGGCCTCAACTGAAACCTGCAAGGACTCTGAGACATGACAACAGATAATTTCCTAAACTGACTGAGTCATGTTAGAACTTCGTGGTAAGTAAAACACATTTGAATTGCATAGAAATGAGACTGTTTTAGTTGTAGATATGGAATTAATTTAAGAAAATGTTAGGAACTCGTTGTTATTTTTAATGAGCAGAAGTCAAAGTGCATGAAGGGGAGGAATACATACCCACACGATGGAGGAGAGAGAACAATCCCTAGCACAAGAACATCCCACAGCACAGCTACACCTACGGGCCCTTGGCATCAGTGCCTCAGTCTATTTCCAGATCACTGTCTTCACTGTAGCATGCAGAAGGATTATGTATAGAAGTCAGGAGCAGTACGTCTTTTTCTGGCAGCAAACCACATTCCTGCAGAAAAGCCTCCAGGTCTACAGCAAAAAAATCTTCTCCAAGCTGGTCAGTGATGCGCACAAAATTGCCAATGAGCTCCCCTGCCTTGTAGACCAGCAGAGCTGGCAGGGCATTGTTAGTGAAGCGAGTGCTGGCACCAATGAGTGAACTCTTCACTCTGCAGAATTTCACTGTTGGGTACTCAGCAGCCAGGCAGATCATGCAGCCATTCAGGGACTCAGTGCCAGGGATGTCATCTTCATAAATATGGATCATGATCAGTGTGCTCTTGTGCTCTTTGTCCACGGTGTCCAGAAATGCTTCTCCACTGGTGATCTCAAACACCTGCTTGAATTGCTGCCCACTGTACAACTGCTGCCTCATCTCCTCCATCCTCTGCTTCCTGTAGCGCTGCAAGAACTCCTCGTCGTCCTCATCATTGTGGATCATGTTGTATTCCTGTAAAGTCATCTAAAAACACACACAGAGATTCCTGAAAAACATCTGCACCACTATATGGGTCACTTACATAATGAGAATGTAAATCAAGGGGATTAATGTGGGCCACTCATCTTTAATAACAGCAAAGTGCAGCCCATGAAGGCTCAAGCACCCTGTGTATTACACTCCATTCTGATCTAATTAGAAACCATGTCCAGTGGGAACAGCAATTCCAGCCCTGAGTATTCCAGTTTCCACCAGCTGCACTAATAACACAAGTGGCTGCTCCATGCTCCCACTTTAATCCAGGTTAATGGTGGCCATGTGCTTTCACCGAGCTGGGAGCACTGATTTGGAAACTGTGCCTGACCTAGGATGAGCTGCTTTCTCATTTTTCATTTAGCTTTGCAGTTAACATTCTGTGGCACCATCGTGCCTGTAGAATTGAAATTAACAGGATTTTATATATTTTATATCTGTTCACTTGCTTCATTAAACATATCTGCATCACTCAAAACAGAGGAGAGCACAGCCAACTTTCATCATCTGAAGGCACAAACATGTCTGCAAATTAGTAACTTTTCTGACTACAACTCAGGGCCAGTTTACAGCCCAGCTGATGAAACCATTCACTACCTCCAATGTCTTCAATTTCTGGAGCTCAGAGCTGAATTCTCAACATCCACTTACTAAATATTAAATTGATAAGGGCTCCTAGTTTCAGGCAGGAGAGTCAGCATTCATAGTTTTGCTGTACAACTCTTCACATTAATCTCCTGAAGCTGACTTATTTGATCAACAGATGAGAAATCTTTTGGAATTTAGAAAAAGCTTTTGGACTCCTTTGGTATTGCAGCTAAGTCACTTATTTGTTATCACAGGCAAACAAAACTGTTAAATACTTAAGTGGCATTTTAAATCCTTTGTGCCATCCTACCTTTCCATTGATTTTTTCCTGAAGCTCTTTCTGCTTCTGCTTATCAGCCTCATCGTCCAAGTGAGACCTGCACGTCATGGACAGCTTCTTAATGAGCCTCTCCATCTCCCTGCGCTGCTCCTGCCGCTGCTCCGTCTCCAGCTGCTTAAATCTCCTCCAGTCATTAATGACTCCCTTGGGACCTGGAATTAAGTGTGGAGGCATTTCGTATAAAAAAGACAATACGATTTCACCTACCATTTACAATCAAGGAATCATTTATAAATCAGTAAAACAGTGACCCTGTCATAAACGTTTTTGTAACTATGCAAAACACTGAAATAAGTCATTTGCCACTTGCATATCCTTGAGTTTCTATTTTTTTTTTTAATAAGAAGGCTATACTTTATTTAACTAGGCTACTCTTGTAATTGTCCCAAAGATTAATATCTGTGCTCTTGAAATAGAACCACCAGCCCACAAGAATTCCCCTATTGTTAGCATGGCTTTCATCAGAACAAAAATAAAGATATATTTTCAACCAAATTGTACAAATCAGCCTTGTCTCAGCTTTCTATCTAAAGCCTGACTGCTTCAGATAAAATGCTGAACTTGAATTCTCTCAGAGGAGAAGTCAGACATTAAAAAAGAAGAACAGCTATTAAAAACAAGGTTAGGCAACAGCCAGGAATCGATCACCCTTTGACTCAAATATGCATAAACTCAGGAGTTCCATTTCAAAAATGAATTCTAGACGAACATAAAAAATTTCCAATAAACAAAGATTAACAAAAGAAGTACATTGATATGATGATACCTGTGTTGACAGCGCTGCCATCACTGCTGAGCTCCACCTCGCCCACACTTTCAGGAATGCTGCTCTCCCCTTCTTTATCCTCCTTCTCACTGTCTTCATCCTCACCCTCACTGCTGCTGTAATAATACTGCAGCTTCTCACCAAGCAGTTTATCATCCGTAGAAGTCATTGTGCTCTAAAAATGAAATAACAAAACAGAGGATGCATTTCTGATCAAACATGCATCACGGTGGTTCTTTACTTCCTCAGGGCAGTTTTTAACCCCAGGAGAACACAGTCCATTCTCAAACAACCCTCGATGCAGTCAGCCACCCGGGTTAACTCTTAAGCCACAATTTAAAACTGAATTTAAAGCCTTAGAGCCTCACTGGACAGCTCCATCAGACTGACTCTCAGCTACTGAGTATTATTTGCATTATTTAACAACAATTAAATTGAGCTGAAAAACTATGAATGTAATGAAGCAAATTAAAGCGTTCTGACCTGTATTCCTTTCCAGCCTTTCAGAGACAAGCTTCTACCAAGACCTGGAAGAAGAAATTTTAATCAAATCAGTTGATGTGGGCTGACGCTTGGCTGTGCAGGGGTCTCCCAGCCAGCCCAGGCCGCGTGTGTGACACAGACCCCGCCACCAGCCCACGGACACAGCCCGGCTCCCGGTTCTCCTGCCGAACGCTGCAGGTTCCGCGGGAGCTGACCCCAGATCCAGCGGATTACAGCGCCAGATGGCCCGGGATTACCGACATCGCCCCGCAGCGGGGCCGGGCCTGGGGCGGGACACGGTGATTGCCGCGGGCCCCGAGCGAACCGGCCCAGCTCCCACCGCCCGTCCCGGCTGAACCCCCGCCCTTCCCCGGGCCGCGCCGCCGCCCCTCAGCCGCCCGGGGAGCCGCGCCCCGACCCGGGATCCTGCGGGGCCCGGGAGCTCCGTCCGAGCGGCGCTTCCCGAGCGGAGCGGAGCGGCCCCGCTGCCCCCGGCCCAGCCCGGCCCCGCTGCCGCCTCACCGCTCCCGGCTCGGCCCGGCCCCCTCACCACTCCCGGCCCGGCTCCCTCACCGCTCCCGGCCCCGCCGCCTCACCGCTCCCGCCGCCTTCCGGGGCCGCCGCGCGGGGCACGGCGGGAAGGAGGCGGCCGGGGGCGGAGACGGGCCCGGCCCCGCTGCCCCCGCCCCGCCCAGGGAACGGCACCGGCACCGGCACCGGCACCGGGACCGGCACGGCGGGACCGCCCGCCCAGGGAACGGCACCAGCCGGGCCCCCGGCCCCGCTCCCCCCGCCCCGGAGCGGCTCCGTTCCCTCCCGGACCTCCCCAGCTCCCGCTGATGACAAACAGCCCGTTAAGGTGGACAAATAATTTTTATTCGTGCATGCAAATACATGTCAATACTGCAAACTTCTTCCATCGAGTCTCTCAAACACCGAACCGGGATGCTCTATCCGTGCCCAGCCAAAGCTACAACCTCTGCACGTCAGTGCTACAGCGACACACGGGCCCCGCCGGGGCCCCCCTACTCTAACACGAAGGGAAACATTACCATTGGGAATCAAAACCGAAATAAACGGAATAGAATTTACTCCCCCATATATCCCCATTTCATTTTACAGATTTTTTTTTTCTTTAAATTATAGTTTTAAATAGAAGCTGAGAATGCGCCATAAAAATGAGCATTAAATCCATCGTAGCGATGGTGCCTGCTTTATACATGATGGGTGTACACCATCTTTTATTTCATTTACATTTCAATCGAACAATAGATTTGCAAAGAAAATGTCTAATACAGACGTAAAAATATTCACACTAGAGCTTCACAATCGGTTGTACAATTGACAAACAGGCCTCTTTTCCCAAACTTTCCAGCTAAGCAAATTTATAAAATGTAATCAATGCAACAAGAAAAAAAAATTTTCTTTAAAACTTCCAGGGAAAAGAATACGCAGTAAACAGTATCAATGCGACAGCAGATGCTGCAAGCTAACCACAATACTTCGGAGTGGCTGTACAGTGGGTATGTGCAGTACAAATCAAAGCCACGTGTGTTGTATCACAACTACTGTATAATGTACTTGTTTGCCCAGCTAAGAAAACGCATGCATTCCCATGCCTTGGGTAACGGAGATCTACTCTGGAGAAATCCATGGGCTATGTGCAAATGACCTTGGCTTTTGGCAGTAAGAAACGCAGCCAGGCTCTGCTTTATTTCAGCTTTTACAGCAAAATCTTGAGTGATTAAAAGCTTCCACAAGCGTCCTTAGAAAATGGGGTGTAGAATTATTGTTTGGGCATTGGGCACTTTGATTATTCAGATTTGTTTCATCTCATCAGTGACAGTTTTGGGGTTTTTTTGCCCCCTTGTCCTGCTCCCTTGCCAGCAAAGAGATGCAGGGGGATGACTACTGCCAAAGTCAGCTGTTCCTTTATACTGGGAAATTGGGTCATTTAAAAAAGCACATTTATTGTGTTCTGCTTGCAGAAGAGGTCCCTCAATGAGAGGGAACTTCCTAACAAAGGGATTAAACTACAACATAAAAATGGACTTTTAACATCCTATAGATCATCTGATCATTTCTCATTTTGTTACACTCTCAAATTCCACACCTTCCTTTAATACCAGTCTAATAATTAATGAGAAGTCTGTTCACAAATATGATCAAGGAGCTGCTGGCATACAGTGTTTATGTACAGCAACAGGTACAACTTGACAACTTGTGCTTTAAAAAAGCAAACAAAACCAATGTTTGGAACTATTCTGAGTTTAGATTGAGTTATTTTAAGCGTTCTTTCCTCAGCTGTTTCTGACCACTGTGCATTATTTTGTACCTCATCCAGCCTAGTACACTATTATACAAGAACAGCATTCAGCTCTTGAGTACAGGAGAAATTAAAATTTCAATTGAGTTATCAAAGCACTAAAACCTTCCAAATTAGACTTCTACAAAGAGCTTAATAAAGAGCTTATTTAACATAATCAGCTGTGTACAACTGTTTTCTTTTTCCTAAATCAAATGCCAAACTTTAGTGTCCCTGTACTAGACTACCAAGAACCAACGCCAGTTTGCTTTGCAAAGAGTCTAACCTTGCCTTTGAAGGGTCTAGTATACATTCTACAATGCAAAATCTGCATAAACACTAAGATTCATTTCTTGTCACCTGTTTACAGGAACAAAATATCAGTAGCAGGGCAATCACTCTGCTCTAAGTATATGTTAAGAATGTACAGATAGTTACTTTCTCACACAAGCATTCTCCCAGCACAAGCATTAGTCTCTATTAAGACCTATGTGGGAAATGAGGCAAACCAAGGAATGAATCCAGGTAGTGAGGCAACACAATTAACTTAGATACTAATAATTCCCGTCTCTCTTGCATGTGAAATCCCTGCTGTACCCCTAATGGGGAAAAAAAAAAAAAAAAAAAATTAACCAAACCAAACCAACCCAAAATGCTTGTCCAAGCAAAGCAAAAGAGCCAATCTCTTTCCCCGATCTGCTCCGGGCCTTCTTTTCTGACAGCACAGTAAATTAGGCCAAAACCTAAATGGGCATCACTGCTATTGACACACAAAGGTAAGTCACTCTCTCAGTGTCAGAAAATAAGCCCTTCCATAGCCCAAAGGCACCTGATTTACAACTAACAAATGAATACATACTTGTTTGTAAAGGGTCAAGGGCTGAAAAACTTCAACAAAGAAGGAAGCCAGAGGCAGGTGTTCCCACCTGCAGCTTCTTCTCCCTGTCAGGGCACTGGAGGGCATTAGTTTCATGGCAAAAACCACACAGTCAGTGTGAAAACCGTAAGACAAAGCCGGCGTGCTGTTAAACCCCCAAAGAATTCTTTTGCCTGTCATTATAGGTTAAAAATTCAACTAGAAAACTCTAGCCTCAGTTGAGAATCAACTTTCCATATCAAGTGTATGGTCATCCTAGAGAACTGCTCTATCACGGGACCTCCTGCTGCAGACAAGAGTCTAGAGATACATTTGTTCTTAAATATGCCACGACCTTGGCAGGAATATGTCAGGCTTATGTCATTTCACTGGACAAACAGGCAAATGTGTGTAAGCAGCTTATCCCAACCCCCTCCAGCAGAGCACAACCAAGTTTTTAAAATTGCCATTTTAAAATTAAAAAGTTAAGGTAAATACACAATCAATTTATGTAGTATATATTCACCCTCAGATCATGCTGAAGATGTTCTGTGGAGTTCTGGTGCACAGAGGGCTCTTTCCCTGAGGGCAAATAAGGACTTCTCAAACCTTTATATTTTCTCTATTTTTGTAACAAAATAGCAATTTAAAATTTAAAAATCTTTTAAAAAAATTACATCACCTTCAACATGGAAGATCTCACTGTTTAAATATCCATGAAAGAGACATACTTGTTTGCATATCTGTTTTGGAATTACATTGTACAGCAAATAATAGTATCTCAGAAGCATTTCAAAAGTAATATAAATTCGTATTTACAGAATGGTCTTGGTATAAAATATACAACAATCATATTTTATGTCTAACATTCTAAGTTAAAGTTAACATCAATAGGAAATAAGTTAAGGTGACAAAGGTGGTCTGGTTCTTGTATCCATTCACTTCACGTAGCGAGTGAAAGAAGCGTCAGTCTAACCCTAGAGTGAGGTGGCACTGGCTGGAGAAGGTACAGCAACAGCCAAAGGAAACTAAGAAAAGACTACTTGACTGTTTTTCTACATACATTCCTTGACATTGGAGTATTAAATAGATGTGTAAGATCTTCCATACTGACACCAGAATATCAAAACTAACCCTTGGATTTGCAGGTATATTTACAACATAATTATTTCATGGACAGGTTCGTTAGGAGAGATATCAAACACCAATATTTACTTAGTCTAATCAGTAACCCTCAGGGAAATGCCAACCCCCACCCCCCAGAAGCGTGCACAAAACAGTTATCAAAATCTTACCCGACCACATAGCTGTGATTTTGTAAAATAACAACTCAGACGACCAGTAACATGATCCTCTTTAAGCATTTTGCTAGCAGGAAAAGCCCTTACATGCAGTACACCTGGTGAAAGATCAGCTTGGCTTAAAATATTCCAGTACAATTTTCAGAGTAAACAACTTCACAGAAGTTAATAAAAACATAAAAAAATGTAAAACTTGTCACAAAGAAAAGTAAAGAGGACAAACAAGAAGATAGTAATCATCAGGAGGGAGAGTCCTGCTTTCTTAAAGGAAAAAAAAAAGTGGATTTTTAAGCTTTTCAAAAAAATATGCCCAGGGCTCTACTTCATGTGTATTTATGAAAACCAATTTTCAGTTGACATGTCTAACATGATTCTCAGTCACCTCTTAACAGGGCATAAATTCATACAGTTTTCAGCACTCTGAAGGTCAGATAATGCTATCTCATTGTATTTTCAAGGTCTTTGAAAATAAGTTGCCACTGAATAAACAAAAATTAAACCTGAATACAAGATTATGATTAACAACATTTAACAAAGGTAATTACAACCACCTTAAATTCCCAATATTTAGTTTAAATTAAAACAAAACAGTACAAAAAACAGCAATACCATCTTGTTAGTCAGTGCAAACACTAGATACAGGGTTTTCAAAGGAAAGCCAAGAGCACCTGATACTTTTTGCCAAGTCATCTGGATCCTATAATCTCCAAGTTGAGAACTATTAATGAAAAAGAGAAAAAGAAGAAGAAAAAACCCTAAAACTGCTGTTACATTAGTGCATAACCTCTCAAAATCGTTGAAAATTGTTTCATGTATAGCTTGGGGAAATCAATACCTAGTACATTAGCTGGAGGACTTAGGCACTTGATTTACTTCTGATAACTTTACTTGGACAAGTAGCCTGTGTATGTGTATCTACAGTACTAAAGCATCAACTGGGGGAATGGAAACCAAAAGCTGCAGCAAAGCACTGCCCCACGGACCTGCAAGTAACACAGCAGTGCAAAGCTAATGGTGTGTTAACCCTGTAAAAGCCTCAAGTCCAAATCTCCACCTCTCAGTCTTCCAACAGGAAACAAGACTCCATGCAAAGTTCCACAACTAAAGAAAAAGCAGCTGCAACAAGACAAAAGTTCTTCTCTCGTGAAACAAAATAGAGACAAATAAGTTAGTCTTCCTTTCACTAGATGTATCATCGTAGGATCCTGCTAGTTTAAATAACTGAGTTGTTAGTTTTCTACAGAAGCCATTTTCAACAAGAATGGCTCAGATACCGCACCGGATTGCTACAAACTCATAAAAAGCTGCTTTAAGCTTAAGTAAAACAATGTCCAAATTCCATTCATTTGTGGAAAGTGAACGCCTTACCCTACTAAAGTAAGTTTTTTTTTTTCTTCAGAATGCTAATGCGAGAGGGGCTTGAAGTATCAAAGAGTCCACAGGAAATGCATGACCCCAATATTATTTTTCTTAAAAAAAATATACATTATATAATATATATTATATATATAAAAAGCTAGTGTAAATGCTTCCATGGTGTGGTCACAAGCTGGAAAGATGAATGCCTTTCAGCTGTTAACCATCCTGCCATTTGCAACAGGCTTTAAAAAGTCATTTTTATCCTCAGACATAATGTGAGCAGTTTTCAAAATGAGGCTGCCAACACTGACTGATGTGCTGATGGGCAGGCAGCTTGCATTGCTAACAGATGTTGTGATCGGCTGACTGAAGCAAGAAGTTACGGGCAGGATTGTTTTCTGCTCCTCCCTGAGGAGAAAAATAAGTTACACAAATATTAAACAAGGACATGCACAAGTATCCGGAACTGAATTGTGTGCATTAAATAAATACTGACAAACTCATTTTTAGCAACAGACTAAACATCTTCCTCTGGAATGGTACGCTCGAGGTGTTAAAGTAGTCTGCCTCATTTTCAAAGGCTGCTTTACTCATTAAAGAACATACAAACCTAAATTAGTGTATTTCAAAATCTACCTCTCCACGGAGATTTGTGCAAACAGTCCGCCATTTAACCTTTTGAAGTTTTTCTTAATTTCTGTTAACTATAAAAATATTCTGCATTTTTTGCTTACTGACTGTGAAAGGTATTTTGAACAGCTGTGACACGTTTCAGTGTGTACGATTACAACGATGCATACGAACAATGGTACCAGCCTGGGACTTTCAGCTTTGTGGCCTAATTCTATTTCTTAACAGGTTCTTCTCACTCCACCATGTACAAACAATGCAGATGTCTAATCCAAGTCTGAGCAGGTACGTAGTTCATCCTTACACAATCATGCTTCCACTATTCTGATGCTTCTGTTTGTCTAACACTGGCAGACACTGCTGTTTTGTCTAACACTCACAGAATCACAAGGTCTTCACCTAAACTTTGTCTCTTCTGTTCCATAGATTCTTTCTGGTGCTGCTTTAGCAGATGCCCATTCTCTACAGTTGTTCCATTGAGCAGCTGATCCTCTTGGGAGCTAATCCCTAGCTGTATGTCCAGAATCTCCTACAAGGGAAAAGGAGAAATGCCCATCAACTCTGTCCCTACAAGCTTTACATTTTCCTATTAAGTTCCACTAAATTATGCTAATGGAAATGGGAGTATGGTCACAGAACTCCTTAATTTTATGCCATACTATTGGAATGTCTGCCACATTTCACTAAAAGAAAAGCCAATTATTCTAAGATGGCTGTGAATGACAAGAGCAGTATAAACTGTGAGCTGTTTTTAACTTCACTAGTATTACCTGCCAGGTATCTGAGTGAGAGCTACAGACCCCAAGTGCTAAATAAGAGAAATGCTAGATGCCATTACTAGGACTAAAACCAAAAGCTTTGCTAACAACATACTAATCTATAAAGACTAATGGAAAGACCCAGTGACCTCTTTAGATACAGATTTTTGTACTCACTTCTATCTGTTCACCTTGCCCATCAGGTTCGTCTGTATCAAGGGCTGACAGCTCCAATTCAATGTCTCGGTCTGGCTTTGTGTCTGCACAGTCTTCAGGATAATCAGTCTAAAAAAGGATTAATATGTTCTCTAAATATCAAGCTGGCTTTTCGCTGGCTTCACACAACACTGGAGTATTAAAGTGCAAACAGAAGATGCATTTCTAGCACACAACATTTCTACAATACAAGAGAGCTAGTCAGACAAAAATGAACTTCAGGCATAGACAACATAGGATACAAGGGTAAATTGAATCACAATAAACTACTGAAACAGAGAGATGAAATGAATACTAAAGAAATCTGAGTCCACTGACAAAATGTTTAGATTTATAACACGTACAAGTAGACAAAAACTAACAATTGCATGAAAATGATTGTCACATCCTTCCCACTTTGTAAATGCATGTTTGGAGCAGCAGCATAGCAGGTGCACCTGCCTAATCTCAGGGAAATAATTGACTGCAACAACAGCAACTTAACTTGCACAGAATGTGCTATAAACATTTGGGAGTGTTAAAACTAAGTTTCAACTCTTAGTTAAAATTCATGCACTTCTTTATATATACAAACACCCTCCAAGATTTGTTTCATCCCAATTATCCCTTTCTTTACCTCACCATTCCTCAAATCAATTTCCTTGCTTAAAAGGTTTAAGGTAAGACGACTGCCTTCATCTAGAGAATTCCACTTCTGCTGCATGGCAAGTGCGTTTGCCTCTCTCTGAAGGAGTAAGGAGTTGCTTTTGGCCTGTGGAAAGAAACAGTTCAGTTACCAAACATTACACCTAAACCATGTGCAGTCAGATAGCTACACTAAGAAAATTTATTTAAAAGCACTTTACTAAACAATTTATTTTAAATTAAAAAACCCTTATGGTATAATAACTGGTCTTACCTGCTGTAATTCAATACTCAGTAGATCTCCAGTGCTGGAATGCTTTCTGTGACCAGATAAATCTGTAACTATGAATCTGTCCCTTTAAAAGAAAGAAGGCAAAACTAGTAATTAAAAACAAGTTTTCTAATTCAAACATCCCATAACTTCATTACTCTATCCATGTTAGATTTTTGGGCAGAAACTAGATGTGATTTAGACAATGTGTTCTTCATCTTCACTGTGGCTCATAATACTTCAAGGCATTGTATGCAGCAAACATCTTTATTTTACACATGTGTAAGATGTGGCAAAAAGCCCTGAAACTACTCAAGATTTTGATGTGACAACTTGGCAGTACCTGACTCCAGTTCTTTGACAGGTCTCTCAAGGGATACACTGCTAGTAATTGTGCACTATTAACTGCATTAAGTATTAAAGACTACACAAGTTTTAACCTAGTTTTTTTTCCAAGGCTTTATGCTGGCTAGGTAAAAAGTCTTTTACTTGAAAATTAAGAATGTCTATTAATAGACATTCCAGATTCCCCACACACACACTGAGGACTTTGAAGAACTGCAAGCTACAGAGAAAGCTGTGAACAGAGCTGGGGAAGGAGTCCGTACCGTTCTGCATAACGTGCTGAGGAGGCAGAATCTGAGCCATAGGCACTCCATCTTGAGTCTACAGCATTGACATAAGGGACATAATCTGCAAAAGAATGAAGGCAGCATTCACTATCTTCTCTGCTCCTCAGTGGGATATACACATTCTTTAGCTCTTGGCATTTCATAGCTGCAGGAAGCACAAAGGGGATGAAATGCTCATAGTGTATAAATGATGAATTCCTGTCACACATGAACTTGTACCTGATACACTGATGGGCTTAGTAGCACTTCCTTGGGAAGCAGTGGCCTGGATTGGATCTGTTGTGTGATAACCTGTGCGGGATGACCTGGAGATTGCACCCCACTTGGAGATGATGGGTCCGTCGCTGAACGGGATTATAGGATCTTCCTCCTTTGCCCTTCTCTGCGTTTCAAATAAATGCACTCTCCTTTTAACATCTCCACTGTCCAAATCCTACATATTCAGGAGACACGAGATACATGGACTCATTTGAGGTTATGTACATTTTTCAGCTGGCCAGTAACTTTCTCATTATTGTTGCCTATTTAGAAAACTGGGAAAAGGATATTCCAAACAACGTCAAATCAGCAGAACTACTTTAAAATGCTAATAATGGAAGCTATCACCTTTTTTTAAATTTTAAAAAAGGCTGGTTTAACCAAACAGAAGACACTTCAGCATGTAAGGATCATCACACTAATGAGAGAACATGCAGAAAACCCCTACCATTAACACGGCATTGGAATTGGCAATCACATCCTTGGGCTCTGAGTCGATAGCATTTATACAAGAGCCAATAGTGCCACAAGACCACGGTGAATAGTGAGAGAGATGGTCTTCCTCAAATTTAGTTCCACTCAAATCACTGACACTCTCTGAGAACTACAGAAAAGGGAATAAATAAGCAGTAAATAATAAAAAACAGGGAATTCAGTTTTAAAATGAGAAGATAATTTAATTAAATAGCAGTAAATGTGTCTCAAAAGTCAATCAAGGAGTTCCAGCCATATTCAAGACTTGTCCTGGGGACAACATAAGCTGTTTTGTCAAATTTTAAACCAGTGCCCCTGGCAGCTGTCAGAGGGCAAACTTTGCCATACAAATAACTGCCTGGCCTGCCAAGATGAGAGACTGGAATTTGTGTTAGTGTCAAGTTTCTTAAGGCAAATATCTACAGTAACTTAACTGAGAGGAAGCCATGCATTTTCCTTTCATGTGTTAGCCAGTGGTAAATAGAAATGCAACTTACAACCCTCCAACCTGGGTGAAAATGATTAAATCCTGATCCACCTTGAATGCATGCATAAGGCACTTCAGGTACACCTACAAGTTCTGATCTGAATAATCATTCTTAACGTCTCAAATATTACCAATGAACCTGTCAAACCACAGCTAAGAGTGCTTGGCACAGTGGTTTTCAAACTAGTTTCTGGGATTTTATTCTCTAATTTAAAGAGAGAATAAAATATTTTAAGGTTTTTTTCTTCAAAAGTGCACTACTGCTATCTCTTGAGCTCCCCTTCTTCTTTACAGGACTTATCACAGAAGTACACAACGTCCTACTAATGCCTTTTGCCACTTTTAAGGGAATGCATTCTTTGGGATTTGATAAGCACTTGAAGTTTGATTCAGGCTACTCATCAAGTCAAAGCATTTGGAGTATCAAAGGCAATGTATTTTTTAATGGAAAACACAACTGCTGTTCCCTACACAAACACCTGGAGGTTCACAAAGTGAGTTCAATAAAATTACATGTCATTTAGTGAGGCTGAATTGAATCACCTTTTTTCTGCAGTCATGTTTAGTGTCACCTTAATAAGATATCACTTTCCTTTTGCTAGAAGATTAGCTTAATTTTATGAACAACAAATGGCAGGTAGAAAATCTTTACTAGAAATATTAAATGGCATCTTACAGAAAGAGGAAGGGAAAATAAAGAGGTTCTTTGGCTTCCCACCTCTGTGCTGAAATCTACACTGAAGAGAGGAGAAGGTGGTGTTGGAGATGGTGTTGCCATAGGAAGGGTTGACGATACCAGAGGAGTTTTCTGTGTGTGGTACTGTGCCCATTGCTCTGGCTTCCTTCTCAGCTGCTCATCATAACCAGTCTTCAAATGACCACAAGGCTCCTAGAAATAACAAATACAGGACTGGATATCCCAACACAGACTAATCAGAAGGCAAAGACTTGCACAGGACACACTTGGATCCCCAAATTTCCTTGGGTCTGTAACCCTCTGCTGATATCACTTGAAAAATTTCACAAGAAATTGTAGGCCCATGTATGGCAACTTAAATTTTAGATATACAATTAATTCAAGCAATATAAATGGACATTAAAGAGGCAAAGGGGCTCTGGTCTTGATACAGATTACAGTGGTCTGTTTTGCAAGTCCATTTTAAGGTTAAAAACAAAACAAGAACTTTGTCCAAGTCACATGTCTCGATCACTGTAATAAACAGGTCTATGCTAATTATTTACCAACTTTCCAGTAATGACCTTCAGAACCAACTCTGCATAGAGCCTTCCCTTCCTGGCTCTCACTTACCCTTGGTAAAGGCACAGTCCTCTGCTCGTTGGGAGGTTGACAAGCCACAGAGTAATACCCATCCAGAGAGTTGTACCTCTCCCGTAACGATGTCTGATAGACAGATGAGTGCATCACATCCATGGGAGGTAAAGAATTGCTCCTAATAATATCATCTCGTGGGTACATCTGTGGGCGCCAGATGCGCCTGCTGTCATAGACCGGAGCGTACATTCCAGAGGGGACAGGAGGGACTGGTCCATACGGCTGCGGAGGAGGAGGCTGGTAGGGAGAATTCAGTCGATCCCGAGGGGGAAATGTACTGTAATGATCGGCATATGGCACGGAAGCAGGTGGGAGGGAGGATTCTGGAACGTTATTGGACCTCACAAAGCGAGGAACACAGGGAGCCACACCAGCTGGTACTGTTGGAGGTGCTGGATAGTACCCTGAAAAATTGGAAAAAAGGCATATTTAATGCAACCACAAATGACCCCAAATGTTACACCTTCTAAAACTGTAAATAGCACTGATAAGTACCATTAGAGAATGAGGAGTCACACTTTACAAACCTCTTACTGACCCTACCACATTTCTGTTAAGTACCATTAGAGAATGAGGAGTCACACTTTACAAACCTCTTACTGACCCTACTACATTTCTGTTAATTATCATTTAATTTATGACAACCACATTTGCAGATGCAGTGCTGGCCCTTCACCAACTGGACCCAGTTTGGGAAATATTGCTCCTATGCACTGTGGTGTAACTTTGTAACTGAAAACACAGGCTCTTCAGCAGTTCTTTATATAGGAAGTTAAAATTGTTCTCTCTAAAATAAAAATCTGGATTGCTAAAAAATAAAAAGTATATAAATAACCATTTCACACTTGACTTATTGTTCTTTTCTTTTGAGAGGATTGCCTGAACACCTCTACCTTTTGAGAGCTTGTGAATGACTC
Organism: Acrocephalus scirpaceus scirpaceus; assembly: GCA_910950805.1. Classification (NCBI taxonomy): domain Eukaryota; kingdom Metazoa; phylum Chordata; class Aves; order Passeriformes; family Sylviidae; genus Acrocephalus; species Acrocephalus scirpaceus. The sequence goes on along the minus strand of OU383790.1, from coordinate 1,652,135 downwards.
AGTGCTGTAAACCACAATTGTTTGCCTGAATATAAACACGCACAGTGCAACCTAAAAAGATAACTGGAACCTTTAGAAAACATTTGAGCAAGCACAAAGACATGTAAGCCTCCCAGCAGAACATGCTATGCCTCTGAATCCTGCCCACGGATACCCTCATGGATAGGTCATGACAAGAGCAAGCCTAAATAAAAAGAATTAAATTGTAACAAAGGAAAAAGTAGATGAAAGACCTTGAGGTTCAAGTTTTTCTGGAGGCTGAAGTATCAGCTGCATAACATACAACACACAAAGGCAAGAACCACCAACACTGGGAGCAAATTGCAAGTCCCTTACATACCCAGCAATTAACAAGATTATTATTCCTTTAAGTGAAGATTCAGCTGATATTTAATAAAAATAAAATAAAATAGGCATTGACAAAAACAGACATAAAAGTTATTTTTCCAGAGAAAAGTTCAGAGCTATTTTTTAATCAGTGTTCATCTCACTCACCTGTCTGTGGGTACTGTGGAACTTCATATGACAGCTGAGTCCTGGGGTCTTGGAAATATTGAACATTATCAGAATGTGGAGGGTAGACAGGTACTCTGGGAACAAACGGGCTGGATTTTGGAGGCACAGAATTAACTTCTGTTCCAATATTAGGAGGACCAGCTGAGGTAGCTGCTGCCTGGCTTACAGGAGTCTTGGGTGGAGAACCAATTTTACTGAAAAGGATTACCAAGAAATCATTAAGCAGATCTTCACTTATTTCAGTCAGTCACCTCTTCATGTACATTCCCATGTAACATGGAAATTTGGGCCTTGTCATTCCTCTGGAATTTTGTTTTTCATGCCCCAAACTGATGCTACATTTTAGACTTTCTCCTAGGAGAACTCAAAAGTGGACATAAATGTTTTGATATTCTTTGTAAATGTATTCTGGTAAAGACAAAGGCTTTGAAAAGCTGTTTAGAGATTCAGTGCTTCCTGCAGAATTATCTAAGAAGTTTTAAGTGAAAACCCCCAAACTAGAAAGTTTCGAGGAAGTGAACTCTCTGTGCATCCTTCTTGGTTTTAGGAAATGTCAAATTTTGAGTACAATTTATTGCATGTAATAACCCAATAGTATGTAATATGTATATAATTTATTTGTATGCCATAACTTTTTATTTTTATGTAATAACCCAACAGTAACTAAGATAACAGGCTGAGAAGAACTGAGTATGAGATAAAGAGAGAGATTTACCATTTTGTCTACATTGCACATGAGTACTGAACAGCTGAAACAACGGATGCTGGCTCTGACACCCTGAACCCACAGCTTTGTGTGACTGTACCTGCACTGCAGTGCAAGACCTTACACAGCTCTGCAGCCACTGAGCACCAGCAATTACTGCAAGCCAGGACCACATTCAGTATCTGTTAGCCACCCACAAACTCCATTTATTATTTCAGATAATCTAAAAGCAGAATGTTCTGTTAAATTGTCTTGATGTAAAAAAAGTCACCTACTTTTCAGGAAGTGATTCAGTGGGGGACCCAGAAGCGTTCTGGCCGTTGGCTCCAGTCTTCCCTCCCTTCTTGGTGTTCTCCAGAGCTCTCAGGGAGGTGTCTGCACAGCGGGGGATCAGCTGGGGCACCCCAGTTTCCAGATTAGCTATTCCATTAGTACTTGGCACCATCTTGCCCGTTGCCTCAGGGCTTCCTATGACAGAGATGACGTTCCCCGCTGTGGTTGAGACGGTGCTGTTCACGCCAACTTTATTGAGAAGGGGGAATGTTCTCACTGTTGCACTGATTTTTTTGTTCCTCAAGCGATATCTACAAACATGTGCAAACACACAAGACATGATGGTATAAAAAGTGCTATTTGTGAAGTTTAATGGATTAGCAAAACTAGCAAAAAGAAGGGATTAAGAGCAACATGACACCATAAAATGACAAACTTATTTTCAGCAATTGGAACCCAAAATCATCTCTCCTCTTGTAAGACCCATTCTGCAGTTTTTTGAAAATGCATTTGGGTGAAAACAGCTTCAAGAATGCAGAGCTGCAATACTGTTCAATAACTCAGTTCACTCCTTTATCAATTAAAATGTAATTAACATTCTCTCTTGTATGTAATATAACCAATCCTTGAAAGACACTGAGCTTAGACTCAGTTGCACGAAAGGAAATTTTACCTCATATAGAGTAAAATGAAAAATAAAACTGGAATTAGTCTGCAGACATTGCTTTGCTGTATCTTTAATTTCATATAAAGAACTGTCATGCCAAGAGTCACAAACCCCTCCAAATTAATGAATGTATGAAAGAGAATCTCTGTAGATTGCTTGGATTAAAATTAAAAGGAGGAAAAAAAAAAGAAAAATGAAAAAGTCTCCCACACTCACTTTTCAAGCTCTTCCTGAGAATGAGCAAATGTACAGTTTGTTCCTCTTGGACACCCCCCTTGCTGTCGAAGGTCTCGGCACATACTTGTTTTGTATTTGCTATTTGGTTGTGGCTTAAAAAAGAACAACAAACAAAAAACCACAAGACATTCCTCTTACCATCCATCAGACATTCACATCAAAGTAGGCTTAAGATACAGAAAGTACATCCATGGTATATTTTTGCATTTTTAACCAGAAAACCAAGGACACTCCTTGTTGAGGGGCTAAGCTGTCCTTGTACAGATTTCACTATGGCCAGCTCTGTTGCATTCCATATTCACAAATGTCAGGTTCTCAAAATCTGAATGCAGTAAATAACAGTATCATCAATTATCCCACAGGAAAGGCCATAAATATTTCAAATCAACAGTAATTTTTCAAAGTTTCATCTCCCAGTAAATGCACATTAGGACATAATGCAATCATCAAGTCTGGTTACCTGTGGAGTTTCATGGCCTTTTCTACTGTAATTCTGAATGAAATCCACCAGCCCATGGACCACGGTCTTTACAGCAACCATTGCATTTTCCAGCTGCTCCCATGTTGGAGATGCTGCATCTAAAATTACAAAAAGCAGGGTTGTAACTCTGTCAATAAATCCAGTATCATAAAGAAGAGGCATATCCTGTATTACTTTACAACAAAAAGTACTAGGACAGAACTCGGAGAGCCATGGAGAAGAGTTAATTAATTATGCTCATTAATAGGAATTTTGAAACCAGAAATGGAGGTTATCATCTTAGTAATTTATTTTGCTAGATATGAAGAATACCAAGGAAAGTTGAAAAAGCTAGATTTGCATACCTGGATTTGGATCTATGTTTGCCAGGAGCTCTAAGTGAGGCCTCAGCCTGTTTAAGTTTGCAGGGTCCCCCGTGCGCTGCAAGACAATTGTCAATTCTTGTACACTCTTAGCAAAAGATTCTGGAGATTGAAGCTGAAAATAAAGGGAATATTAGTGTGCTGCATCTTACAACTGTCAATTCCTAATCTTAAAAAGATATTCATGACATTGGTTCCTAAATGCAATATATAGTGTCTTCAGATGGCATAGAGAGGATCAGTGGAGAGAAATTTTATTTCTCAACTCAGAATCTGCCCTATGAAGCTTCATCATAAGACACCAAAAAGTTAATTAAAGTACTTCATATGATGAATATGCTACATCAGGGAAAAAAAATTCAATCTACTTTTAATTAATATTTGATGGGACTACGAACAAAAAGTTAATTCATGGAGTTCTTTGATTTTTATTGTAACATTTAATAGTCAAAATGAATTCTACAAAGATACTAAAATCATCCCTTTGACAAACCTTGTCAATAATGGATTGCATGTGTGATTTATGTGCCAGGTCTCCATAAAGAAGGGAAGACCACTGTTCTGGTGATATTCTAAGTCCTGCTTCCATGGCAATGTGAACAATTTGGGCATCGTGCTCTCTCCGCAAAGCCTCGTAACTCCGGAACTCTTCTTTAAGTTGCATCAGAGAAGAATCTTCATCCCTTTTAGTGACCTAAAAAATAATAATAGTTAAACTTTCCTTCTTCAACCAAAAATCTCCATGTCCATCATAAAAAACAGTTGCACAGCACAAACCACAACAGTGGTGTTTTACCTTAAAGCATGATGCTCTATACAGTAGCTGCACAACATGACCAATGCTTGTTTTAGAGGCCTGAGGAAATCTTGGTTCCAGCCTTTGCACAACAAAAAGTACCAGAACTTTTCTTGAGAGTGCAGAGCCATCTTCCAGTGCCAGTAATACAAGTTTCAGTGCCTCCTCTTGCATAGCTTTAACACACAAAAATGAAAGCTAAATATATTCCAGAAAACAGCAAGGCTACTGTATTTGAACAGATAAGCAGGAGCATCTAAATAATCTTGAATGTAATTCCTTAGTGCTTTTTATTTTACGAAAAAAAAAAGCTTTTAAAGAAAGTTGCCAGTTTAGAAGAAATATTTAGAACTACTCTAAGCACAGAAAACTTAGAGCTAAGACTAATTTCCAGCAATGAACACATCAGTAGTGCAGTTTTTGTTCTTTTCTCCACTATCATTGTCCTTTTGAACACCTCATCAATGCCACACTATGAAACCATAAAATAAATATGGGAACAATACTGGAAATGCTATCAAGTTACTGGAATCAAGAAAGGACAACTTCTATTTTAAAGAGAAGTTCCTTGCTTCTGTGCTGGCTTTAGCTGCATTCTTAACTATGAATTTGTTCTCTATCAGATATAAATCATTATAAATTTCAGAAGTATGCTGCAGCTGAGGTTAGGCTGATTGTATTGACAGCTATTCAATTGCAATCACAGGCAGCAGTCCAGCCAGCCTGCTACACTCCAGCACAAACTGTGCACAGCGTGTGCTTATTGACTCCTCTTTGCCAGGATTTTTGAAATACTTCCTCCCAATTTCAAACAGCATTTAATGCAGCAGCAGGGGAAACAACCAAAAACTTTAAGCCAGAAGATTTTACTACTATTTGGGTTTTTTTTTCCCCTTCTCCTCTCTTCCTGGCAGAACATCTTCAGCTGAACAGAAAGAATTTCAAAGCATTTTTGTAAAGAAAGGGTAAAGCCACATATATTCTGTTGCAGATGTACAGGTCCCTTACCTGGTCCTAGAAACTGGCACCCTCGTGCCCTGACAGCAGCCCAAAGATTGGCAGAAAGCTGCTGAGGATTTTGGTGCTGCAGGATGAGTTCTGTGACAGTTCTCTCTCCCAGCGACCGAGCTGCCCTCATGGCTCTGACCCGACCCTCCTCCTCCACCAGCTGACAATTCACCAGTGTCACAAGCTTCCTCTGCATGGGACGGCTCAGTGCACTCTGGTTCAAGCTTGCAACACCTTCAGAGAAAGGGAGAAAAGGCAAAGCAGTGCTTCTTACCAAATTCATCAAGTGAGACAAAAAACCAGCTTAACAGTGTATGTCCTTCTCTTGGATATCAGTCACAGGTACCTTCCCTTCTGTTAGGCAACTCTGTGTAATTCTTTATCAAAAAGAACTTTAATTAAAATCTTAAACTGACATCAAAGCCATCCTTTGGGGAAAGTTCAGCTTTAGTACAAAGTTAGCCCCAAGGCAGTATTATTAAATGGAGTATTTTGTAAACCTAAAATAAAAAAACCACAAACAAGTGTCACAAGTGTGAATAAGCTTTTAAAGATACAAGGCAATTTTATTAGAAGAATGAGAGTATTATCTCACTGACATTTACGATCAGTGCTGAAAACACCACGCTGTTAAAAGCAAGCTACATCAAAATTCTCTGTTCAGCAGAGACTCACCTTTTCCTCCACTTAATGGCTTTAAGTAGAGTGCCAAATCCTCAACACATTTCTTTGCTACTTCATAATGTTTGTTCTCTCCTACATTACTCAACTTTACTGTCTGATGATCAGGTACCTATAAAAATGCAAGGGGGAGAAGAATTACATACACCTGGCAGACCTCTCTGATGGTACCCACACCACCATTAATTACATAACACTGCAGATGTGCACTGCTCTGAGAGCAGGGAAACACAGCACCAACCCAGGGCATGGACGTGGCATAAGGAACAACAAAAAGGGCCCGAGATGAGGATTAGGGTGATGGAAGATGGTTTTTGTCATTATTCAACACTTTAAAAACAGAAGCAGGGTAGAAAACAATAACCAAGGTGTAAAAGATGAAGAATACAAGATCTGAGAAGGTGATCAGTACACCAGATCAGCATGATTTACTACAGACACACAAAGGAAGCTATAAGACAAAATGAATTAGCAAGAATATAATAAAGCAAAGCTAAAAAATTATTTATTCATCATTTGGGCACGCTGAAATCTTCCAAGAGAAGAAGCAGGAAACTTGGGAAAAAACCTCGGAGTAACAAGGTCAGATAAGGAAAACAGAGGGAGTGTTAGTCATAATAAATTAATTGTTTGAAATACGTTTCAAGAATTTAGGAGACCATGAAAATAAACATTGTAAGATCAAGACAGTGATCTGACACGTTAAAAAAATGAAAGGAACACGTGAACTTGATAAACAAAATCACTCTGACAGCGTCATTACCAATAGCTGTGTCAAGGCATGTGATAGGACACTAAAAAGCAAAGTAAATAACATCTTACTGCCTCACCAAGGTATTGGAGAGAGAATAACATGGAAAAGCACATGAATCAGCATAAGGGGAACAGACTTATTCAATCCCCATAAAGTGCAGCACTGATTATATAATCACTGTTTTGCCACTGCTACGAGACAGCGCAGGGAACATTCCTGGCCTGATCAGCCACTGTCTGCAAACCCAACTGAAAAGCAATCATCAGGCATATTTAAAAAAAAAATTATACACACACACTTCTGGAACGTGGTTAAAAAGCCACTTCCAAACACGTGACATTTAGGAATGAGATTTCTCACACGGCTAAGATGAACGAGTGCAGTCTGCAGGTTCACCCATGCTACTGACAATTGGGACAGATAATTGTCTGCTTCCCAGTGGGGATTTTTCTCCAGTCACAGTTCAAGAGCCTTCTTAAATCAGAATTCTGGTTACAACTAGAACACGTTTTCATGGCCCTGAAGAAGATGGAGATGGCCCTGAAATGGTGCAGTTGCTTTTAGACTACGTATGGACTCCTAGAGAGTCCAAAGTTAAGCCTTACCATTTATTTGGGTTAAAATGAGGAAGAATGAACAGCACACGTATTGCAACTGGCACGGAGAAGGCAACAACACGAAGTGACAAAACAAAGAGCTGCTTCAATCATACCTGGGCTCCAACCAGCTGGAGGAGTGCAAAGTTTACAGGAAGCACATCGATGTCTGTGTTGATGGCAGTCTGGTCAAAAGGACATGCCTTGCGATGGAGCTTGTTCAGGCAGGTCTTGCACACGGTGTGAGAGCAACCTAAGCTGATGGGCTTGTGCACATTCTCATCAAACTCATTGTAGCAGATTGGGCAGGACAGAAATTCTGTCCACTGAGCTGCCTGCACAGGCATTGTGGAAGCTGGACACTTGTTTAGCAGGCTAGCAGACCATTATTTCACTGTACTATGTTTTGGCAGCTGTAAGTGAATAACAGAGTATTTAAAACGTGCTTTCTGGCAATTTAGAATAAATTTAATTAAAAAAACAGACCACAATTTCAATATTACAAAGAACAAATCCTTATGCTGAAGTACTCAAAAACTCCAACTCTGTGTTAACAACTGTACCAAAAAAGGCTCATGAACTAAACTAATGCAGACTACCATAAGTTTAACTTATTCACAATAAACAGCAGTAATTTTTTGGGGGGGAGAGTGGTGGTTTAAAATGTTATTTTCATTTGAAATAAAGGAGAACAATGCCTTCCTTCTGCAGATCTTATTCAGATTCAATCAGACACCAAAGTAAACCAAGCTTTGCTTTTTTAAAAACACATTTTCTCTTTCTGTAAAACACAAATCAACTAACAAATATCAAGAGCCGTAAGAAAACACTGAAAGAATGAGAGATTAGTTTTTAGGTTTATGATTCTCATGTTACTTCTGCCTTTTCTTGCAAGAACTGGAGCACTCAAGGGCAGAGATTGCTGTGTGCAATTTTGCTTTTCATGTCTCTACCTTACATATAACTATGTCCATGAACTCACAGCAAGAAAATCTTTGATGTATGTAAAATCCAGGTATTTAGGACAAGACCTATGATAAGGCAAGCAATAACTTCAGATGGCTTCCTTGTCTCTTGAAATGCCTCACTCTGTGCAGTAGTACCAAATCAATTGTTTATGTAAGTGTATTTCAAAGAAAATTTGGCTTTATGGAGATTGTTGTTGTATCTTATATAAGTCACATTCCTGAAAAAGGTAACAGGCCTAAGAAGTTCATCGAAACCGTTCTCATCCAAGCTTTTGTCATCAGGATTTACATTCAGAGCTCCACCCCGGAGGGAACAGCCCCACCCTGGGCTGTGATGTGCCACTGTGTTGGCTCCCTAGGCAACCTACAGACCAGTTGGGTCACTTCAAGGCTATGAGCAAGCTTGTTACAAATGCAAATACAAAAGTGTTTTAATTACATGTTTAGCATTCTATTTTTTCACTCTGATGACAGAAAAAAAGGTAATTGTTCTGAGGAAGCTGAGATCTCCCCTCTGTGTTCAAATTCAGAAACTCCTTACTGCGGTTCTATTGTTGGCTGTGGTTTAATTAATGCTGAAGTACCAGACCATTGAAAGAATTACTAGAAGACCAAATAGACTCTTATCTGTGGATGTATTTTATGTTAATTATGACCATCTGTTTAGAAATCCTATTTAGTACTATGAACATTCAGTGCCCTTTAAGTAACAGGATACTTGTACAAGATGTTCTTATCTCAGCAAGCTTTTCAATATTATGCAGCAATTTTTGCCTCAAATGAATTCCCATAGTAAAACACACCAAACTGGAAGTTGAACCTCTCAAAACCAAACTGCTGAGGTTACACTTCCAACATAAGCCAGAAAATTCCCATTTCTTGGACAAATCACATTTTCCTCTGGCTTCTATAAAAGCACAACCAAAGCTCCAGCAAGGATGAACAAACCCAGTCATCTTTAACATGCATGTGTCTTTTAACCAAGGAAATATAAAAGCAAAACAAATAAGAATAAAGCCAAACACTGAGCCAACAGGGCCAAAAAGATTTTTTGATTCCTCTGTTAAGAATCCCACAACTTCCTTTAGCACATCTGCTTCCCTTCCAAAACAGCCGGACAAGAGATGCACAGAACTGCAAAGCCTGTCCACAAACACTTTCCTTAAAGCTTTTTGCAGCACTACCAGAAACATGAAGATACCAACATTACTACTGCTGACCTAGGGGTGATAGTGGTGCCTTTTCACCTGACTGCAAGACACAGGTAACAGCACAAACGAGACCACTCTGGGAAGTGTGTGACTGTCATGACTCACACGGGGAAAAATTTAAGAAGAGGTTGGTACACAGAGAACTCAACTGCTGGTCACTAACGAGCTCCTAATGAACAGTCCCTATGTCCACACTGCTCATTAATTATCTCAGGGATCTCTGCTCTGAGACAATACCCACGTTTGGTTTCCACAGGTGCTTCAGAGACTTGCAAGAAACCACCTCTGTTTACGAGCTTTTAAAATACAATTGTTTTCCTGACCAGCATGGAAATGAACACAACAGATTCTTCAAGTGTGCACCACTGGTTTTTTAAAGATCTATCTCTGGGTGTTTAATCATCCCAAATGACAGATTCTACTAAGCATGTGTTGACCTTCAGATTTCTTGACAGGGGAAAAAAATCTAATTAAGCCAGCAAACAGCTGGAAAAAGCTCTCGACTCCCAAAACTTCAAGCAGCCATCGAGGGAGGAATCTCCATACTTTATTGAGCCTGCCAGCTCTCCTGCCACTCTTGCACCCCAGCGTGTAGGAAAACAATCTCACATCTCCTAATTACCATGTCAACTCCTACAAAAAACATAAGCCAAATGTTTAATAGATTCTTGCTCCTTGTCAGAAACAATGTATTTCAGGGATGTCCTCTTGAACAACAAATTGCTTCAGCACTCTAAACTGAGCAAACACAGGAGAGCAAAAAGAAGAAGGTAAACTAGAAATCCTTTGCATTCTGTTTTTAACAGGCAGCACACTCCATTAGAACAACTACCCATGGTCTGTCTGTTCATTCTGGCAGATGTGTTGTTTATCTCTACACTACACAGGGCTCCTCTTCCCTGTCAAAGTAGAAGCACCCTGCAAAAAAAAAAAAAAAATCCCGAAGAAATGGCTGACACAGAAACTGGCCAAACATACAAGGAAGTAGTCTGAAAATTCATGGCAGTTGCTGCTTAAAAGATCATTACATAGTGAAGTTACAATCAGTTTTGTAGTATTACTACCAGGAGCAACATGTCAGATGATGAACTGAGAAATGTAGAAGCCTAAGTTCAGAAATCATGTAATAATAAAAAACCAGTACAGCTGAGTAATTTTGTGTATTTAAAACAGTAATATTTTCCTATTGCAGTAATGGCTGCAATGGATCAGAGTAACAACGGTAACTGACTGATTTTCTCATTTTAGAACAGAATGTCTGATGAAATTGAAAGGTGGGGTGGAAAGGGAGATAGGTGAAACCTCAAAACCTTCCTCAAACAGCTGTACCACTTACAAATGATGGAAGTTGTAAGATTTAGATGTCCCAAGGCATTCTCTACAACTAATCTAAATCATTATGCTTACTCAATAGCCTCTGGACATGATAAATATAACTCAATTCTGGTTTCCTGAAGAAACCAAGCTTAGGTGATCATGCTGTTCTCTTAGCCTGTTCCTCTCCCACTCTGCTCAGTCAGGGCATTTGCCAAAATGCAGACAGGCAAGTTTCACCCCTTATTCAAAGAAAGGGCTGAAGGCTTAACTCAGTTCCCCCACAGTGTCAGCTCTGCTTGGCTCAGGCTGACTCCATCAGGTCCCTTGTGGGCCATAGGCAAAGATAAATAAGCAGAGCTTGGGTGAGAATGAGACATGGAATCTTTCTGTCAGTGCTGAACAAAGGGAAGGCTTCTCCACAGATGAAGGAAACGCTTGGAAAACTTGTGAAGATTATATGGCATTTTCACAACTGAGGTTCAATTACAATCCTACTGTGGATTTGAGCCTAAATCTTAGAATTCAATTGATTTTTAATCACTAAATTAAGGAGTCCTTGATATTGACTTGCTTTAAATGCTGACTGCAGAGATCACGGTATTTCCTTCCCTTTTTAAAAGTGATCTCCTTTAAAATTTTTCATTTATGCAGATTAATGGTTGGTTTGCACTACAAGGAGGCAGCTTTTTCAAGCTCTCCTTCCTAAGTTATGTAGTTCCTGAAAGCATCCTGACTGGGTCAAAAACTTACATATCACATAATATAATTATCAGTATTAATGTATTCTCTGGAAAGGCTAGAATCTTTTACTAATTGCTCTTCAACAGCCATCATCCACAGATCTAAAAAACTGGCTTCATTAAAGGCTTAGGGAAGGACCATCCCTATAACAGCTTTGCATCATTCAGCTATGATGGCTTGAAATTAAAATAAATCCTCTAAGCAGACTTGCTTATTTCTACACTTCATAATATCTGTCACATGCAAATCTCTTTACATCATGTGAAAATTCTATATGTAAAGTCTTTAATGACCATTAAATAGAGTATTTCAACACAATTCTTTCACTGAACATTAATGCTCTTGCAAATATCTGCAGCCCAATTCAAGTTCCAGAGAAGTCACCACTAGAAGTTGTGGGGACATACAAGAATCAGAGAGAATCTCGAGTGGGAAGGGACACATCGTGTCCAACTCTGCCTCTCACAGGAGTACCTGACACTACACCACCTGTCCAGGAGTATGGGCCACACATTCCTGGAGCTCTGGCAGACTTGGTGCCACAACCACTTCCCTGGGGAGCCTGTTCCAGTGCCTGGCCACCCTCTGGGGGAAGAGCCTTTTACCAATGTCCAACCTGAACTTCCCTGATAGCTTCACTCCATTTCCTTGTGTCCTAAATATAGATCTGAACATTTACATGTAGGTAACATTTACATGCTGAAGCATCTACAAGATTCTCTTGTTAACTGGTTAAAAAAAACAAAGCTTGAATCCCCTCTGCCTCCTTAAAACGTGGCTGAAGAGTAATTCCTACCAACAGCGGTACAATATAAATTTATGCTTGTGGTTGCTCAGGGACTGCCAAAGTTCACTCAATTCAGGGTTAACTCCCCCCAAACCAACACCAGAGTTAGTGTATCCTCAGCAGCTCACACCTGCTCCTCCCTGCTCAACCCTTGCTACCATAAATCACCTCAGTAGATTTTAAAAGTTTCCTAAATACTTATGTAATGCCACTGTGGGTTTTTCCTTGTGTTTTGTAGGTGTCCCTGAAAGGAGAGCCTGTCCTTGCCACCAGCCTGATACCAACTCAGCTTCTGTAACAGTATTGACTTTTCAGGATTAACTGAAGGGCAAATAAATGAATTTTTTTTTGCCAGCCAAATCAGTTGAACTCTCTCTGAAGGCAGAGAAAGGGAATCAATTTCTAAGCAGATCTACTTTGACACAGTTACTCCAAGAAGAGATACAGTGTAGAACTCCTAACCTTTTGGTGATATTTTCAGTGAATAAGGACTCCCATGCGTGGTTTAGCTCTCCAAGCTTTTTTTTTTAACATGACCTCCAAGTTTAAACTACAATTTTTTAGATGAGAAAATCTGTATTTTAATATTTTTAAACAATTTTAATGAAATACCTATTCTATTCTGAGAGATAGGCAAGAAAATATAGGGTCCATAGGGGCTGGAAAGCCTTTTTAAAGGTTGTACAGAATACTTAAGATGTTCTCAGACAATTTTTTCCTTTTCTTAGGGTGGTCCAGTCAGCAAGGAGGGACCCTATACATTCATCCCATCAAGGGTATATAAAATACCACCAAATGAAATGTAACATACTCCTAGCAAATGCTATCAGCTGTTACCATCTGGATATCGTAAATATTTTATCTATTTTAAAGCAACAAAGCCTTAAATAAATGAGATCAACACTCAAGACCAGAAGTTCACTTTGGGATACCTGAAGCACCGACACTAAAATTTGTTAGAATTTATAGTATTTTTGAGAGAAAGGGCCACAGCCTCAAACAAGACAGAAATACAAGTTAATTAAAACAGCTTTTCTTGGGGAAATCTTTGCTTACAATGCAAGAACAAGAAAAAGTTCACTAAAAAGAAGCGAAGGTCTTGGGAAAGGGATTCACTACAAAAATTAAGACTTCAGTGTTTCATGGAATAATACTTATACCAGCAACAGAAGTTTCAATTTCTAGTATTTCCACAGATGTTTAGGACAGACCAAAGGTCAAATAATAGTATTTTGATTCAGAAGATTTACAGCTGTACTGTGGCTTCTCATTTAAAATTAGATATTTTTTTCTGCCACAATTGCAAATTTACACCCTTGTAATCCAAAGGACTGTCCTTAATTTTAGTTTCATTATGAAGATGTAGCTATAATGGCCGTGAGAAAACAACCACAAGAGAAGCTACAGGAACTACAATTAAATCCAAACAAAATTCTAAGTTTGCATGGAAACGAAACAGGCCTAGATCAGAAATTCTCCTGGTTGCCTGTCTAAACTTTGTCATTATTTTCTCTCGTTACAGATCCATGCCATTCCCCTCTGAACCCTGGATGAACTGAACACTCATCACTCTCCCACCACTCTGCTGCCTTTCCTGTGCTTTGTGCTGACTCCTACACTTAACTGGAAACCCTCCGTGCACCTCGAGCATCAGCAGAACCGGGACACGCTTTTCCTGCTCAGTTGTTTTGTGGGTTCTTTTTTTGTTTAAGACACTTAAAACATGACACGGTGGGTGCAGTCCTAGGACCTGTCTCCCACCACGACTCTCCTCCACCATTACCCCAACGCACAGCTCCATGAGTATTCCAGACTGGGAATATCCATGGCTCCGGTGCCATTCTCCCCGCTGCCGGGGGGCACCTCAGCGCCGACTGCCCGGGGCTGTGGCTCCCCAGGGGGCTGCCGGGGAGGGGACCGGGAGCTCCCGCCTCCGTTCGCCGGTGCCGGGAACGCCGAGCGGCCCCGCGAGTGCCGCCGCAGCTTCGCCCCGTCCGCAGGCCGCTGTCAGCCGCACCCGAGCCCGGCCCCGCTCCCGCACCAGGCCGGGCTGCCGCTCCAGGGCCCGGGCCCGACTCCCGTTCCTGGGCCCGGCTTCCGCACCCGGGCTCGGGCCAGCTCCAGCTCCTGGGTCCGGGCCTGGCTTCCCGCTCCCGCACCCGCTGCCCGGCCCTGCTCCCGCCGTCATTTCGGAGCCGCCACCAAATGGCTGCCCGGGTCCCCGGGCCGGCCCCGCGGCCTGGCGGGGCCCGCCGGGCGCCGACACCCCTGCGGTTCCCGACGGGCCGCACCGGACGGGCTCAGCCCGACGCCGCTCCCGCCCGGTTCCCGCAGCGCCGGGAGGCAGAGGAAGGGCCGGGGTGGGTGATGGCGGGGGGAGGGGGGGGGGGCGGGCGGGGCCCCGGCGGGTCAGCGCGTCCCCCGCGGCGGCCGCCCCCGCCCAGCCCGGTCCGACCCGTGCGGTGCGGTGCGGTCCGTACCTGCTGGGCGGGGGCGGCGGCCGGAGCGCGGTCGGGCGGTGCCGGCCTCACGCGCCATGGGGCGGGCGCGCGGCCCGGCGGAGGCAGCGGCGGGAGCCCCGGCGGCGCCGCCTCATCGCGCTGACAGCGGCACCGCCGCCACGCCCCGCGACGCCGCTCTCGCGAGACCCGCGCGCCGCCCGCCGCACGTGACCGCGCGGAGGGAGGGAGTTACCATAGAGACGGCGGTGCAGACGCGCCCGCCGCACGGGCCCCGCCGCCAGGGGAAGCGGGGTCATAGAGACGGCGTGACGGAGTGGCCGCCGGCGCCGCCAGCGCCCCCTTGTGGCGCGCCTCGGCCAGAGCCGCCTCAGCTGTTCCTCAGTGCGCAGCGTTCGCCTCTGGCGTAGATTAATTGTCCTTTTGAATTTTAATCGGTAACTTTCGCCGCTAGTGTCGATTATTTATTGTCGTTCTAAATTGCAATTGATGATTTTTTTATTGCTGGCGCTGAGGAGGAAGAGGGGATTGGAGGCGCTCTCTGGCCCACGTCGGTTGTCCCGGAGCCGCCTCAGGCCGGCGGGGCCCGGTGAGGTGTGGGGAGCGCTGGCGCTGCTGCCCCACCACGGCGGCCCCCGGAGCAACACCCGGGAGCTGCGGCCGCTTCTCCGGTCACGCAGAGATAACACAGCCTTAGCCAAGGTCACGGCGGTGCAGAGCTGTGACTCCTGAGGGGGAAGAATTCATGGCACAAGTGGGTCAGGCAGACCTCTCTGAAGGACAGAAAAACGCGTTACTAAATGACCGCCACTGGAACACCGTGTTTTGTTTACAACATCTTGTTTACTCAACACAGCAAGCCAAAATACTAACTGTTAAGGTATGCACAGAATTATTAACTGTGATCAGAAAAAACGAATTTATTTCTGACACAACGCCTTGTTTGCGTTTAATTTATTGTGTTATGACAGGACATGGTTACGTGTATGGACAGGGGAGAGGTAACACCTCTAACGTGAACATGTGCACAAGACTAGGGTTTGTTCACAAAGCTTACTGAGACACTGCAGGCACTGAACAGAACATGCTGATGGCCTGTCACACAACACAACTCCCTCTCATGTTTACGTGCACGACCAAAATAACTCAGAACCTGCTCCCACAGAAGATACACTTGAAAAGATCAGTCTGTTTCTCCTTTGGCACACAGGGAAGTGCTCATGAGGGAAACACCCACACATACACCTGACCATGCCTGTAACAAGTAGTAACAGGAAAGTGCATTGTACACACCCAACCCCTCACGAAGCTGATCAATAAAACCCCAAACGGGCTGGTGCACTCACAGACACAGGGAAAGAAAGTGAACTGACATTAAAAACTATTGTCTCAGATTTTAGAGCCGGCCAGATTCTGAAGCATTTGGGCCTGACTTCTGGACTCAGAGCAAGAACTTGCAACAGCACTTCTGAAACTTGAAGGAAAGTGTGATACAGACAGGAGTAAGAACTACTGCTTTTTGCTAGTTGTAAGTACCATTGTCTCATATTAACAATTAAAATTACTCTTTATTCATATCATATTAGGTGGAAGGAATATGTACCAGCCAAAGACACAGACTGCATCACAGGGCCCTTGATGCTCATGATGAAACTAAAATGACCCTTGACAAAGCACAAACACACTTCTGCAAACACACATCATTACTGTGTTACTGTGTCACAGAATCAGGGTATGAGACCTCTATGTCTAAGCCATTGCTAGTCAGACAGAAATGCCTGTTTTTCAAAAGTAGCATTGAAACTGTGATTACCCAACAGCACACAGCTGAATTTCACATGAGTGCATATAGCTAAGATCTGTAAAAAAATGAAGGCAAATGTTATGATGCAGCAAACAGGACTAAACTTATCAAATACAGGTCCAAAACATTGGTATGACAGAAAAAACCCCCAGTATTAGAAGAAAGAAGTTTATAAAAATTCAGAACTTGATAAAACTAAAAGCACGTCCTTTTCATGGGACTGTCCAGTTACAAATAAACAGCAAGGCAATACTGTTTGTTTCTTTCTCTTTTACGAATTCTCAATTTGCAAGAGACAATTTGAAGGGTTCCTTGATTAGTTTCAGTTTGTTGTGTGTCCTTAAATGTCACAGACTTGAGTATAAAAACACAGCTTCTTTCTGTTGGAAGATCTAGCAAAGTTAGGGCAAAGAAGGAGATGATTTCACCATGCAAGATCCAGGAACTGGATGGGAACAACTGACTTGCTGAATAAATACAAACACCCCCTTCCCTCAGCTGTTGTCACCAACACCATGGCTCAGGCTTCAGCTTATTGCAGTATCAGTAATAGTCTGAAAGTCAGCAGTGCCTGCCCTTGAAACAAGGAATATAAAACATCATTGAGAGACCAGGATATGTTCAGTATAATAGAAGAGAAGCATGAAATAATTGCCCATATTTTGCAGTTTACTTTCAACTAGGAAACACCTTTTTTCACTGACAGCAATAGCAACCTCAACAGAGCAGGTAGGTTTCCTGCTCCAAGGCCTGTCTTGGATCACCAGCCACCTGTTTGTGCTTCTCTCCCTTAGATGTGGATCTGGAACTGGAATTGCATCTAGAATTTCACTAGCCAGGAGCTTTTTGTGGAGTCTGACTCCACAATTGCCCAGCTATCAATCATAGTCTATTTTAACTTTTGTAATAGTGTTCAGGTTTGCCTTTTCGCTGCTGCTCCTTCCATGAACAGAAGTCAAATGCTTTTTAAGAGCAGACTTGTGTTTAAAGTCCATGTCGCAGCAGTGGCACTTGTAGGGCCTGTCCCCGCTGTGGATGTTGAGGTGATCCTGGAGGGTGCTCTTGGCCGTGAAGGTCTTCAAGCACACCATGCACTGGAAGGGCCGGATCCCCATGTGCCCCCGGATGTGCCTGTTGAGATTCTTTTTTTGTGTAAAAGTTTTTCCACATTGCAAACACAGGAAGAGTTTGTGCATTTTCAGATGTCTGAGATAGTTCTCAAGGTGCAGAAAGCCCCTCGGACACTTTGGACACTGGTGCCGCCATGAGCTGCCAGAATCCTCCAGGCTCTGGAAACCATTCACCCCACTAGAAGTTCCTTCTGGATTGTCACTGACAAAAGCCTGAAAGTGATTTCCTGACGTTTCTGTATTCCTGCTTTCAACTGTAGAGTTTATCAAGGAGTGCTGAGTTTCTGGGAAATATAAATTTGTTTTAGATGAAGTGCAAGGCTGAGGAAAATGATCATTTTCTACATTCGCCACATTCATGGAATCCATTCTGAAGATACAGATTTCATCATCCTTATACCCGATTTCCACTGTTGATATTTCTGGGGATTTTGTGTCCTTCCTTTCCGACACCAAGCTCTGTGCTGCAGGGTGTGGGCCGTCCTCATCCTCCTGTTTCACGGGGTATTCTTCGTTCTCTGGGCTGTCTTCAGAGATCTCGATTATTTCACAATCTTTATCTAAAACCTCATCGCCGCTCCTCAGTTCGGCATCCGAGGAGTGGCACCCCTCAGCAGCCTGGGCACCACTCTCCATGGAAGCGTCGATCTCCAAGTACTTGGACAAAGCCTCGGTGCACTTCTCCACAATGTGAACCATCTGCAGGTAACTCGCGGCCGTCAGGTACTTCAGCAGCTCCTTCTTCTTGACTTCCAGCGCGCCCGTGTAGCAGGACAGCAGCAGCTTCCTGCCCACCTCGGCGCTCTGCAGGATGGTGATCCGCACCTGCCTGGACTGGTTGAGCAGGAACTGATCCCGCATGAAGGTGGAGCAGGCGGCGAAGATCACCTTGTGCCCTTGGAACTCGGTGTCGTTGATGTAGATGGACACGTCGCAGAAGAGGTTCTGCTGCCGCAGGAGGTTCATCTTTTGCAGCACGGCATCGCCCTGCTGCTCGAACTGGAAGTGCAGCACCTCCGAGTCCGCCGCCATGGCGGGACCCGCGGGCACCGCCGGAGCGTCTCGCCGGGCGCAGCCCACCCCCGCCGCCTCCGGCCCCGCTGTCCCGGAGCTCCCGGGCTGCCCGCCGCCGGCCGCGATCCCGCTCCGCGCCGCTCCCCGGCCGCTCCCCGCAGCCCGTGCCGCTCCGCCGCCGGTGTCGCAGCAGCGCCCCGGAACCGCTTCCCCGCCCGCCCCTTCCGCCGGCCCGCCCCCGGTGCGCCGTGACCGCGCTGGAAATGAGAGGCGGCGGCAGACAGAGTTAGCAGCACGTTTATTAGAAGACTTGGCACTGCTACAGCGGCTGCCGCTGGGGGAAGCCGCACCGGCACCGGGGCGCGCCTCGCCCACCGTTCGGTAGAGGTAGCGACGTGTCCGCCCCCGTAAGGCATCCCGGGGAGCGGCTACCGGGGCTCCTCCTCGCCATCAGCCGGGACGCGCCGGGGGAACGGCGAACCGCGGCCCCGAACGCCGCCGGGACGAGCTGCTGGCTTCTTCACGGCCACGGGACATCGCCCGGCAGCCGCCGACCCGCCTGCTTTGGTTATCACACGTAGTGTAAGACTTTTGCCCAGTCAGTGAAGAGGTAGCTAATGCTCAGTCCATCGACTATACAATCTCAAAGGAAAGGCGTCCGTCCTGCCTTCTCACCCCTTACCAAGTCGGGAGGCACCACTGTGTCCCCCTCTTTGTTTTTAAAAATTAACATTTAACGTGACTTTAGAGTTCTCTCAACAGTTTCAGTTTGTACCACATTTTGATTCTCCCTCCTCACTTTTATTCCTCCCAGTGACTCCAAAACCATAATCAGCCCCACACAATTAATTTCTATGTTATTTCAACAAAAGTTCAGCGGCAGCTAAGTTTTGCCAAAAAGCTAGGGGAGAGAAAGACTGACACTTCGAATTCATCAGTTACTAACTTGCAAAACATGTTTTCTAAAAGAAAAATAAATTAAGGAAAGACTCATCCCTGATTTATGCAGGAGGCTGTGCAGTTGCAGCATGTGCTGCAGGAACACATGCTACACAAGCTACCAACACTCAGAGAAGTGGTGAGCCCAAACCTCTGGCAAACCTAAATTCTAAAAATTCCTTCTTCTATATAATATAAATAAATAAAATGCCAACATTAAAAAAATTCCTAATATATTGAGGAGTTATTAAAATACTTTTGTAATAGACTTCAGTTATTTTTAGGATATGCAGGAAGTTGTACAGCACATTAAGTTGTGAGACTATCCACTTACCAGCAAATGGTATTCTACACAGTAACACACAGATTATGATAACTGCCATAGTCCTCATCTGAATATGCAGCATCAGTAGCAACAACCAATGGATCTAATCTTTCACTACTCGGGACATTGCAATGAAGACAACATTTTACATACATGGACAATTAAGTTCATCTTATTCTATAATTGAGCTGCCTCTGCATATTCCATTTATCATAATTCTCACTCCATTTTAACCTGTAATTCAGAGAAGCAGCATTAGCCAGATTTTGCTTTTCTAATACCTCTTCTATACTCTTCACTTGTCTTTCCACATAGGGGCAAATTTTAGATGAACTCTACCACCAGTGCACTTTGCATCAGTGTATTGCCCTCAGAGCTCCAGTGTTCTGGAGTCACGCAGCCATCTCCTGCATAAATCTTTTGGTCTGCACCCTTCTGCCAGGCCAAAAGCACAGACGTTAGTAAAAGTCACTTTTCATCCAACAGATGCGTCCATTTTCAGTGAAGAAAATCTTCTGCATTTCTGCTTTTTCCTATTTATTCGTGCTGTGCTCTTGCCAAACGATCACAGCAGCCTTTAATTGTGCAGCCCAGCAGTCTTGGCCTTCTCAGACGTCCAAATCACCACAGCACAGGGTGGACTGAACACCTGTGTATCTTGACCAAATGACTTTTTTCGTTTCTTAGGAAACCCCTTGTCTCTTCATATCAGCTTCAAGTCACCCACAGCTACTTCAACAAGCTGTATTCTCCTTACAGTAACATTACAGCTTCATAATTCCACAAAAACCAAAACTTTCCAGACAGACAAAACTTGCAATACTGTCCTTTTTGCTGCCACATTTTCTAGCATTTGTGCAGTTTTATTCCTTTCTGTGGCAGAAGACCATTTTTCTTTTTTGTGTCCATATTCATATTGCCTTGGATTGTTCACTAGCACCTTACAGCACATTGACCTGGCTCTGCAAGCTCTTGTTCTCCACGTCTATCTTCATTTTGACATAGCACTATAACTTATTTCCATTTAGTGAATAATGGATTATCAAAATGTTTGAATAATACAGAAGATTCTGCCTGAAGACAGAGTGCAAGTGTCAGATGCAACTGTCACGGTCAAATTTAGTTCAAAACAACTCTGAAAGTGGGTGGCTTCAAGAGGAAAAACAGTTCTTCCCATGCAAACCTATCTTCTACCCCAGTAACCTGAACAATAATTTAAAAAGTTTCAAATAGTTAGACTTTAGGCCTAAATATATTTGCTACAACTTGCAAGATGAATGCCCTGATGTAATTTCCATTGCTTACTTCATAGCTGTCCATGTAAGAGTTCGTGTAACAGTCAAGTACAGTAGTTCAAGAACTCAATTGCAAAAACTGATTCACAGAATCACCTTCTTTTTCTACTTCAAAGTACGTGGATTTCTGAAAACGTTCTGCAACATTAACACGTTTTAACATCCATCAGTGTAACGTCTGCGTAAGGAAATCCTGACTTCTACACACACAGAACTGAAGAGCAAGACCAACTTTTGATAATGACATACACAACACTTTTTGCTCTAACACACCTTTGGTCATACCTGTTTAACATTTTTAACCACACAATAGCAGCCTTTCACCCCCACCCCTCATTCAAACACCAACAGTACTACGTTTAGGTAGGAAGCATAATCTCAGCCTCACGGCAAACCTTGTGGAAAAGAGCTGCATTGGAAGAAATCCTTATTCCAAACACAAACAGCAGTTCTCTGCCAAAGATCAGCCATTTGATTATTAGTCTATGCTACACTTCAGTACTAAGAGTGCTGTTCTACTGGGAATGGTGTGCCTCAGATTAACTAAGCTTCTTTCAGCCTGACTGGGATGCAGGTAATTCCACAGCACTTTAGAGAAGCAGTATGGTATAATCCCAGAATCCCAGTTAACATGCCATTCCCGCTACATTTGATGTTTAAGGCGGTATATAAGAGGTATTGCTGAGTACAGTCAATAGCTGATATATTAACCTATAGAAATTGTGCTACCTATACCTCATCCTAGGATCTGTAAAACACTAATGGTCACTTCAAAAAAGTTCAAGAAATCAAAAAGCTTTATGTTAAGTTCTTATAGCAGGTATTTTTGTTTAAAGTTAAGTGACATGTGGCCCTTATTAGACATCAAGGAGAGACATACGAGAACTAAGGGGGGAAAAAGCAAAAAAAAAAGTCATGGAGTTGTTAAACATTGCAGCTTTAAAAAGATTCTTTTCACAGTGTCAAAAAGCAGTATTTCTCCACTCCAGCTTTGCTCTAAACCCAACAACTGTTGTGGTTTGTAATGCAAAACTTATGGAAGATGGAGTATAACTTTTAGCTTTGAAGTGTTTAGCTTGTCTCAGTACATGCACTGGTAAGTGCCCTTTAAAAATCCCAGGTATGCCAGCGTAAGAACAGGTCACATTTGCACTCCAGGCACCAGCCTCTCACATTCCAGAGCTGCAATTTATCCTCAGTTTGAACAGCTCTGTGCAATGATCAGCTAACCCTGTCAAATCATTTAGGGTTTCATCTTTTCATAATGCATGATGAGGTTAAAAACCCTGAGAGTTTTTAAGAGAGCATTGATTGGCAACAGAAGTTTTTTGAAATAAGTTTAGAAAGGGCAAAAAAGTGACACAAAAATACTTCATTTCAACTGCAGGAGTCTAGGGGTATGATCAGAGAAAGGTAATTTTAAGAGGTAAGTTTAAATTTAAGTATATGGAGTGTTTTCAGTTATCCAGTGCTTTTAAAAAAAAATATCGGGTTATCTCACACACTTGTCCTCTTTGCTTTCCTCCATCTGCCCAGACACAGAGAGGCCTCTAACTGCACAGCAGATGGTTTACTTGCAGCCCACAGCAACAGTCTTTCAAAAGGTGTTAGTCTTGAGTCTCCTAATCAGAGAGAAATGAAACAATTAACCCCTTAATCCACAGTAGAGACATAGACAGAAACCTGAAGGAGGATTGCTATTCACAGAAAATATCAAGTAAGACTAACAGCGATGGCTGAAGACCTGCCAGGTTTTGCAATCCAACCATCTGTAGCCTTTCGGGGTACACCACTAGTTTAGGGGAGAAGCCAAACCAACGGTTCGCTCCTCTCAGTCACAATCCCTACCCAGGGCGAGTTTTAATTGCTTAATTGACGCAGGTACTATCGTTTCTTAAACTGAGCACAGCCTGAGGCAGCTTCCCTGCATCCAGTACCTGGCTGGCATCAGCCTGCTGACAGACCTTACTGTCTGTAGCAGCGCTACATGTGAATGAATCGAAGTCCACCGTTATGTCTTGCACGTTTCTCTCATTGGCATTGTCAAAGCTATTTTTACCGTGCAGCTGTTTAAGATGTTTCCTCAGAACGGGCTTATGCGCAAAGACCATGTCACAGTAGTTACACTTGTGGGGCTTGTCCCCACTGTGCAGGTTGAGGTGGTCCTGTAGGGAACATTTCTGAGAGAACGTTTTCCCACAGATCTTACATTGGAATGGTTTGATGCCTGCATGCACTCTCATGTGCCGGTGGAGATTGCCCTTCTGAGTGAATGTCTTGCCACAGAGCAGACACATAAATAGTTTATGCATCTTTAAGTGGTTAGCATAGTTTTCCAGATGCCGAAATACTCTTGTGCACTTTGGACACTGATGGTGCCACTGGAGGCCTTTGTCTATCCCTCGGTTGTTAGGCCCAAACATATCTTTAGAGGCCAGAATGATGTTATCGCTGCCGGCATAGGAAAGGGCATAGTTGTGGAGGTGGTTTTGCTCTATTTCATTTGCTCTGTTCTCAACAGTGGAGTTGATAAGAAAGTGTTGAGGCTCTGAGGAATGCAGTGCAGTTTGTTCAGAAGAAATAAACTGGTTCTGATCCTTCTTATTCCTAACTTCTGCTACCTCCCCAATGGACTCCACCTTGATGATCTGAATATCACTATCCTCCATGTCCATGCTGTCTTCTGAAGGCTGAATACAAGGCGAGTCTTGCTGCAGAGAGTCATCGTCTCCCTGATGTTCCTTCAGCTCAGAGGAGTCGCTTTGCTGTTCGCACTCTTTGCTCTCCAGCGGCTGCTTGGGTTTGATGAACTTCCAGAGGGCCTGAGTGCACCGTTCCACGATGTGGCTCATCTGCAGAAAGCTCGCAGCAGTCAGGTAGTTCACCAGCTCCATTTCAGGGAACTCCAGAGTGCCACTGTAACAGGAGAGAAGCAGCTGCCTCCCCACTTCTGAACTCTGCAGGATCGAGATTTTTACATCTCTGGAGTCGTTCAGTAAGAACTGATCTCTTAAAAAAGGAGAGCCAGCAGCAAAGACAATTTTATGCCCGTGAACTTCAACATCATCTATATGGACCACGACATCACAAAATTTGTTTTCTTCCCTCAGTTTGTTCATTTTCTGTAACATTGAATCTCCGTAGTTGTCAAACTTGAAATGAAGAATATCTGATCTTTCTGACATTTTGGCACACCTAAGGAAAAGCAATAGGAAAAAAAAACCGATGAGTACTTTTTGTTTTCTAAAAGGCAGGTTAGAAAGATTTGAAGTAATAACATAAAGCGGGTGTTTATCAGCCGCTATGCTTTTTATCCTAGGTACTCATTGACATCCATTACAAGTAAAAACAAATACAAGTTTACATCTCACATTACAATAACTTTTACCTTTTTTAATGTAATGAAGCCTGAATACTAAGTAGAGGTGCTATGACAGAAATTCTCCTGAAGAGAATATCCGAAAGAGTTAGGATGTAAAAGGAATCTGTATTTTTAGCAAGCTTTGGGTTTTGCAGTACTGGCTTTAATGCATTAGATTGTCTTTCAAGTTTTTCTGCAGGATTTGGTTTGCTGTGTGTTGTTTTGGCTTTTCCTAAGATTACAGAAAAAATCTTCATAATGGCCTCCACTAGGCTCCCTGTTTTGAATACCTGGGGAATAAAGGAAGCCTTGATTCTTGTCTTGTTCTTTGGAAGATCACTTCTCTAGGAAGTTTGCTCTTGTTTTGACAGGACTTGGAATGAAGAACAGTGGATCCTCCATAAACCAAGTACCGTTCTTTTGTCTTTCGACAGTTGCTTTAAGAATTTATAAGACTACACTGATTCTGCTCACACAATCCTGCCAAAGCACTGGGATTGCAGGAAGTGAAGAAATAACACAAGACTAAATGATGCAAGATTTGGTTAGATAAAATTACAAAACAAAGCAAAACTTACACCTCCCAACTATTACAAACACCACATAAAGCTCGAAAGGAAGCTTTGAAGTTTATAGATAAAAGCAGATACTGCTCTCTTGGGGCATGAAGTGTCAGCTGGGTGTACACACAGAAATGGCATCATGCCCAGTGAAATGAATGAACACACAAGACAACTGTTCAAAGAGTATTTTTGGAAGCATCTGTCAATAATCAGGGTCTTTTCAGTTTGCAGCTCAGACAACATTTGGAGACATGACCTCCTCATTGATCACACCCATCAAGCGTATCTTCCAGTGTATGGCATGCAAAAATTAGGGAAGGATTTCAGAAGGCTTCAAAAACCAGGGAAAGTTTGGAAGCAGAGGGGGCATCATTCTGCAGTACAACCAGTTCTGCTGAATCTGCTGAACCCAGTCTCTCAGTCACCTTCAGTGCTGCCTGACTGACCCCGTTTCTAGGGCTGAAAGTTTAATTTTAGGAGGCAACAGCCTTTGACGAACATAAACAACATGAACAGATCATCCCGATATATCTTCAGTGAATTTTAGGTATTATCAAACTGTTTCTTTTTGTGTTTTCTCTGGACAGTGAGGAGGGAAGTCCAGTTGTAAGTCTGTTTTTTCCACCTTGGAAATTCATACAACATGAATGCAGTTAAAGCACCCACGCTAAAGTTACATTGTTAACCACAGCTATTCCAGCCATTCAGCCTGTCTCTGGCTGACTACAAGAGACTACATCGTGAGAAACTGCAGATCGAAAAGTTGTGACTTGCCTTGGCACACGTTCAGTTTCAACTACTACTGATCTCCAAGAGGAAAGAGCATCAAATGAAGCCCAGACCCGCTATGTCGGGAGGGTGGCAAACCAAGGCAAGCTCCCGTCGGACGTGCAGGGCTCCCCGCTGCAAACACGTGCTTCCTCGGCCTTTACCGACCGCGAATCGCCCCGGCCCCTCACATCTATTCCCGGCCTCCGGGAAAACAATATTCCAGCACAGCTCAGCCGGGAGCCCGCGCATCATCCCAAAACAATGTGAACGCGATGCCCTTTGCGAGAGCGGGGAAAGCCGCTGTCCGCGCCAGGCCGGGCCCCGCGGGAGAGAGGGAGGGAGACAAGGGGCAGGTACCTGTAGCGTCGGGCCGCGTCCCCGCGCTGGCACCCGCGGCCGCTCCTGCCTCCGGCTACGGACCTAGAGAGGGGAGGAGACCCGCCGTGAGCCGCCGCCCCAGCGCCGGGCCGGGCCCGGCCGCCCGCCGCGCCCCCCGGGCGGCCCCGCGCCCCGCCGCGCCCCCGGCCGGGCCGGGCCGCCCTCCGAGCGCGGCCCGCGGGGGCAGCGGGAGCCGCGGGCCGCTCCGCGCCGCGCTCCGGGGCCGCCGCCCGCGCCCCGCCGGCCCGCCGGGACCTACAGGCGCCACCGCAGCCCAGCACCGCGACTCGGAACCGCATTGTCCGCCCGCCGGAAGAGCCGCGCCCGGAAGGACCGGCGGGGCCGCCCCTCCGCCCGGTCACGTGGGGCGGCGGCGGCGGCGGCCCAGGCCCGGCACCGGGAGCGGCGGCGGCGGCCGGGGTAGGTGCGGCTCGCGCTGCCGCGGGGGCGCCTCCGCTCCGTCCCCGCTGCGCTCCCGCGGCGCTGCCCCGCCGCCGCTCCCTCCCGCTGTGCGGGGAGCCGGGCGCCGTCCTGCGCTCCGCTACCGCCGGCTCCCTCCCTCGCCCCCGGGGCCGTGTCTCCCACCCGGCGCGGTGCCTCCCCGTGCCCTCTGCCCGCAAGGGCCGCGGCCTCGGCTGGAGCGGGGCCGTGAGATCGCCCCGGGTCCCGCAGGGCCGGGCCGAGTCCTGGGACAGGCGGGGGGCGCCGGGCCGGGCCCGTCCTCCCCAGCTGCGGGTGTAGGGGACTGGGACGAGCCGCCTCGAACCGCGTCAGTGTCCCCGGGACCCCGCCGAGCGCGTTCCGGAGCTTTCCCCCCGCGTCCCATCCCGGGCGGCGCGGGGCTGACCGGCCGTGCCCCCGCTTTCCCTCCCCGTGTCTCGGGGTGTCGGTTGTTGCCTGTCGCTTCCAGGTGGATCCTAAAATGTGGCATTTCGTTGCGTGCAGGCATCTTTATTTGGTTCATGTACCGTGACCTCTGTGGGTTTTGCGGGTGTTATCCTTCTTGTTGTCAAGGAAGTGTTTCTTTCGGTTAAAACGTCCCCAGTAGATAATTTTTAAGGACTGGTTGTGTCAGTTAGGCGTGAAAATTAAGTCTAAACAGATTGTGCTAAGTTGGTTTAAAAACATTTACCAGAAAAAATTAAGTGGAAATCGAACTGCTGGAAGTAAACTTGGTGGTTTATCTCTGTGTAGATTTGCCTGATAGTTTTGGGGCGGAGAAGTAGAAAAAGTATTCAGAAAAGATTTAGAGAGAAGGAAAAGATCGTGAGAGGTTTGCAGAGGAAAAGATTGTGTTTATTTCTTGAATACAAGCTGGAGAACAGGTAGGGCATACAGGTATGGCTTGATCTGTATTCCAAATTTTGTTTTACTTACAGGTTTTGTTAAAGCCCAACTCAATAGGATTTCTGAGACTTTTGGCTACTTAGAAAATGTGTTATTACAGGAACTGCCCACTGCTGATTAACTTGCAGAAATACTGTGTTCGTTTTAAAGGCCTCTGCTTAAAAGGTCAAGGACCTGAGCAAACTTACTTTGTGTACACAGTAAACAAATTAACAAATGGAGCTTGGCATAGGGGTTTCCTTCCAATTTCCAGCCCTAAATGCAGACAGTGTTGAGTAGCACACACCAAATGTAACTCCTTTCTTCTTGGTTCTTCCACAGCGTATTTTTAAAGCGCTCTGGTTGTCTGCTGAGCGTGGCTCCCTGTTTGTGTTTGAATCCTAATGAGAGAGCAGCTCCAGCAGTAGGTAGAGCATCATCCCCAGAGTTTGTTCAGCTGCTGGCTGCACTGCCTTCCTCCCAGCCTGCAGCCCGGGCTGTGTCCTGCCCGTCCTGGCTGCACAGCACGGGGCTGGGGCTGGTGCTGGTGCTGGGGGAGCGTCAGCTGCGGCGCGTGGATGAACCAACTGTTCATGGTTAATTCATTCCAGCAGCATTCCTGTGCTGGGCTGGCTAAGGCAGCGTCAGCGTTTCTTTTATAAACTGCAATTTCCCAGGACGGGCTGCTTGTTTCGGGGATGGGGAATTTACTGATTACAGGAGCCTAGAATTGGAGTTTTGTTCTCTGAGCAGATAGTTCAAATTCGGATTGAAAGCAAAATGATGTTGGCAATAGCTATCAACCTGTTAAGGACTGTTAACAAAGATTACATTAGCTTAACTCTTGTGTTTTGTCTGGTGCTTGGTTTTGCATACAGTGTCTCATGATTCACTCCTTTTCCCAAGATCTCTGAGGAGTGGAATTAGAGACACTATTATCTCCAAATAACAATATCTTTTTTTCTTTCTGGCTCTTGAAATTAGTGGGGACATCTGTGGCTGTCAATGTGTTGTAAAATGAACAGAAAAGTTAGACTTGTAGTTGTTATTTTTTATTAATTACTCTTTAGTCATCCTAAATCTGTATTTTCACATGCAGTATTCCTCTGGCTTTCCTGCTTGATTTTGAATGCCAAGGACTTCTTGTTGCATTTGAGAGTATGTGTTGCACAGGGAAGGTGGGTAAAGATCAGACATGATTAAGCAGACTAATCATGTGATACGTGAGAAGAAGAAAGATTGCTAGTGATTGCTTGTATGTTGTTTGGTGTTTTTTTTCCCAGGGCTGTGATAAAACTGGCATTGACCTGGAGCACTTCCCAGGCTTCTTTCAGGACTTGGAATGTATTTTAAAACAACAAGTGTGCACTAGGTGAATTGTACAGGTAGAAAAACCCACAGCTGTGCAAGGCTGTAGGAGCTCAGAGTCTTACAGAATGCTGGGTTCTTTGTCACAGCACAGCTCTGCAAAGGGCAGTGTAAAGCCTCTGAACTCTGCCACAAATTCCACTGTTCACCCACACTAAGATGCTAATGATGAACACTGGGAAAGCAGAACTTTGTATCTGTAAATTGAGCCATAGTGGATTTGTTGTTAAGCTGTGCATAGAGCCAGAGGAATAGAAACAGAAAATACATTGTATTTAGGTATTTCAGCCACCTCAGTGTCTTTTCTGCATGTCACCTTCTTGTTTTCTATGTTTTTTAATCCTATACTTAGTGGTTTCATATTTTGGAGGATAGAGGATGTAAGTTTATTTTGCATGCCAAGCTTTCTGACTTTTCTTCATCAAGGCAAATGAATTACTGTTCTTCAGTAATTTAGTTAATATTGCTGTGTTGTTCTTTGATGCATTCTGCATCAGATATGTTGGAACTTTGTGGAATCACTGTAGGAGCTGCAGCTGAGGTACAAAAGCTGAGAAAGACATGCATGGGGAAAAACATCTCTTTTCCTCTCTGGCTTGCATACCTGTTCTCATGCTTGTTCTCTTTTCTGCCCTGGAAATCCAGAACTTGTTTATGTGTAACATTTCCCTGTAAGTTCTGTGCTAAGGATATTACATCTGCTGTTGACTCTCAGGTTGAAGAAGTTCATGCCTGAAATATTGATTTTTCCATTCACCCTCTGTCTTTCTGTATGGCTAAGGATGTTCTAAGCACCAGAAAATGGGTATTCCTTGGAAATGGAGTGAGACCAGCCATAGTTAGGAGCAATTTACTTCACTTGTTGACTTTTTCATTTTGCAACTTTCTCCAATAGTTTGTTGTGTGAGGAGAGGCCAGAACACCCATTTAATTACACAGATGAGCAAGGGAAGAGGTCGGTAGAAGTTTGCCTCTTCGTATGTGTTTTACTCAGACACTCTGTCTCCCGTGGAGGTGTAAAGACACCTTCAGGCAAACACTACATTATTGTGGTGTAGTTTTGTGTCAGGAGCTAAACTGTGCTGAGTTTAAAAGCTCGTATTTTATTTATGCTGAAACAAACCAAAGCCTCTTTCCCTGTAAGGGATGAGACACTGGCTTTCTGAGGAACATCAAAACTTGAGCTCTGTGCTTGGCTGAGGTCTTTGGTCCTAAGCTGTGAGAGCAGAAAGCTTTGGCTCTGAGACCAGTTGCAGGTATTGCTAAAGAGCACTGTCACTGCTGCTCTTTATTCTTGGGGTTTGATTCCAGAGCAGTCCTGAGCCACATGTAATTGCTCTGCTGCTCTTTGATGTGTGCCCTTCTTGGCTGGCCCATATTTTAATGGGCTTGGAGGCTTTCTGGTGGTGATTCTGCCTCTGTGAGCTTTCTGATGCAGGTAAAATGTTCTATGTGGTAACCTATATGGAACAAAGTGATAGCAAGGAACGGAGGAAATTAAATCCATGCAAAGGAAAATGTGAGGATATAGAAATTTTGGTTAACTTCAGGCAATATTTTAATATTTGAAGACTACTTTTGCACCTCAGTGTTTGAGCTTTAATCCAACGAACCTCTGTGGCTGATTCCAGCACAGTTGGGTATCTGAGCTTTGCTTGCTGCTACATCAAAAGCTTCTCTCAGTTGCCTGCTCCACTGTCCTCTTTCCTCTGCTCTCCTATCTTGTGTAATTTCATGAGACTTCTGCTCACTGTTAGACTGGCAAAGTCGGGCTGATTGGGACGTGCTGGTGTTGCAATCCTGTGTTGTGACACTGCTGTGGGGTTAGGCTGGGCTGGCTGTGCCCCAGGATCCGCGTGGGGTTTGTTTACACCGCGCTACGCCAGACACGGAGCGTGGAAAAGCACGGGGAGCTTGTTATTGAATTGAAGGTAATGCTGGGGAAAGGTGTTGAAACACTTGGGAAATAGGAGAAATTAGCACTTCAAGACATATACACTATACCAAAATAAAGTGCTAAATTGATCCTTGCCTGGATGATCTTTACAGCTGCATGTGATCAAAGCTTGCTCCTCTACTCCTGCTGTCAGTGTGGAAGATGAGTTTGCTCTGTTTGAATGAAAACACTAAAGCCAAAGGGGTATTTAGTGTTTGATGCTTATTTTTAGTCTGTTTCAAGATCTCTGATTTAGGTATTTTCAGAGATCTATGTGTTATATAGATGGTGCAATATGGAACTTCTATATAAATGTTTTAATATGAATACTTAAAAGCATCTTTAAAAATAAGAACTCTGCCCTACCTTTAAGACACATGTGAGTAATACCAGCTAGACACATAAAGTGTGCAGAACTTCTCAAAGTGCCTACATGTCCCAGCCAGTAATTCCCACGGAAAATCAGTGGATCTTAAAATGATTTTGAAAAGGATATCGAAGTACCACACATGATTTTGAAAATGAAATCAAATAACCACAGGCGTGTTGTCATTCATGAACAAACCACATCCATTCTTCCTCTTACACTCTGCTTCAGCTGTTCTCTGAAACATGTTCCAGGACCATGAAGTGACTTGATGTGTAATTGGTTAGAAGTTGTCCTCCTGGCAGACTTCATGTTGTATTGGTGGCTGTGGGGAGGGCATTGATAGGAGTGTGAGCAGGCTTTGCTATTTCTGGTGCATTGTTCTGGTTCAGGCAGGAATGCCAGGAGCTGTGCCTGTGGCTGTGCCAGGTCTCCCTTGTTTGGCTGCAGGTTGGGATGGTGCTTCCAGGTTGGAAGGCAGAACTGGAGGCTGAAAAAGCATTTGAGTTTGGTTAAGCTTGGGAGTTTCTAAAGACTCGAGCCTTTGAGATAAGGGTATATTTGGATTTCAGGGAAATTTAATCACCCATTTTTATCACAGCAGTCTGTTTTGAGCCATGAATTCTGTGCTGTAGAGTTCAAGGTGTGCAGCTGAACTTCACCTTTTGTTCCTTTCTTCAAATGCCTCTCAGTGCCAGTTCCAGCTTTTTAAAATCCTCTGTTGGCTCTGCTTCTCAGCACTGATCCAGCCTACGCTGTTCTTCCTGCTTCTTGGAAGTCTTTGCTTTTATTGCTCCTTATAGTACAGAAGATTCAGCATAGATTCATAAAATGCCCTATGTCCCAAGGTTTTAGAGCAAAATATCAAGAGTTAGGTCAAACTCTTGTTTGGGGGAAAAGAATGTGACTGCAGCATACAGTGAGCTCTGACAGATAAAAGTAATTTTTGCATGAGCATAGGTGAAGGCAGGTATTAGCTGAAGGAAGTAAATGGACTTTATTGTGCAGGCCTTAATTGTCAGTAAGTGAGTGTATGTTCCAGGGCCCTGTTTTGTGTGATGTGTAGAAAGTGGTGACTGACATAACCATGAAATACTGCGAAGAGTTTTATTAACTTCCCTTTTGTGAGCTGTGGAAACCAGTGCTGTAATAGCATGTGCTGCTTAGCAAAATGAGGGCAGGACTTTGAGTGTGCACTGAGAGAGGAGTTGGAGCTTGGTTGTGCTGTCAGATGAGTTCGTTTTTATAATTAGTCAGCAGGTTTCTGAAAAGAAACGTTTGAGCATTTTAGCATGAAGTTTTATATAAGTATTTTTATGATTTTTGTTTTTCAGGAGTTTATAACATATTTAATCTCATTCATGAATCGAACTTCCTTTTTAAGTCATGGATGACAAGGCTTCTGTTGGAAAAATCAGTGTCTCTTCAGACTCGGTATCCACTCTTAACAGTGAAGATTTTGTCTTGGTTTCCAGGCAAGGGGATGAAACACCATCTACCAATAATGGTAGTGATGATGAAAAAACAGGACTGAAGGTAAGAACCAATAACCTGAGTTTGTTCCCTGTTCTTCTAAATCAAACTAACCATAGATAGCTTAAAGAGGGACTTCTTTATTGTGGAAAACTTGACAGAAGGGAGAACTTATTCAAGAACCAGTTTTGTCAGTAGTTTCTTCACTGCTGATGCCAGAGGTGGTAATTAGGTTTTGAGTTCTCTCCATCACTAGCTGTGGGTTTTTTCCCACTTTGCTTCCTGAAGTGCTTAGGATGAAACAGACTGATTGTCAAGAATATCAAACTGTGATTTTATCACAGCTTTCAGCTGGAAAGCAATGTCAGCATACATGGATTTGACCGTATCTGTTACTTCAAAGATACGTTGAAGTTTTCCCCAATGTGAAATGTTCTCTTTAAGAAATGTAGAAGAGTAGTTATAACTAACAACTTGGCATGAATCAGAGAACACGAGCTCTGTGTGAAAGGCTTGGGAGAGCTGGAAGGACACTGGCATCTTCTCACTTGTAAAAGTGCTGTTCTGAAAAGAGACCCTTGTCACCCTCTACTTTTTTTTTTACTACTTAAAGCAACATTCATCTCAATTTGTATTTCAGCAGTTTTTAAGAAAAGTGGCACAAGTAAGGTAATCCCTCAAATTCCATCACTTTAATGTGTTGATAATTGGATCCTCCCTAGAGTGAGTTGAGTTATTGTGTTCTTTGTGGGAGATAGAAAGAGATATTCCACCACTGGAAGAAACTGATGTCTTTCTGCAGCTGCATCTATTTCTTTAAAGATGATAAGAAGTCCTGTGTTCTGCCTGTTGGACTGGGTGCTCCTCTTTTCCTTTGAAGTAGTTGTAACAGAGATTTTATTGAACATTTCTTGATGCTTTTGCTCATCTTGCTTTTACTTCCCAACTACTTTGTTTGTTTTTCTTGTGTTCCTTTGAGTCCTGGGCAAGACATATTATATGTTATAGTGGCCCTTTTCTTTTACACAAGGCTTCAAATAAATTCTGTCAGTTAAGAGTCTCAGGACTGATCTTTTGCTTAATCTGGCAAAAAAGTTCACTTATGTTTGTTGCAGAAGATGTCACTTTGCATCACAGAATAGTCTAAAAAACGTGAGCATTTCTTGAGCACGGAGCCTGGTGATCTGTGAAACCTGCTGAAAGGCTGGAGCCTCATGCTTGTCTTTCTCAATGCTGCAAATACCAGCAAGCATCAAGATCAGTATCAGCATCAATACTTAGGAATTCAGAGTAGTCTCATAGTGGTGCTTACCTTGAGGATGCTTCTGTGGCAGTGTCTGTAATCAGCGTTTGAGATCCCAGGAGACAGACACTGTCAACCAGGTTCTCCTTCCCATCCTGTTATCCCCAGTGAAAATTTGGAAGCGTGAAATGTCATAGCCTGCAACACTTCTTGCTCCACATGGGAGCTGTTTGTATCAATGTTTGCTTCCAAAGTGGTTTATGAAATGCTGGCTACAGGTGTGCTGTTCCTCCTGATGAGGAAGGAAGAACACGAGCTCTGCTGCCTCCTGATCATCAGTTGTAAAATAGTTATGCTGCTCTCTGATTTGCCACAGAGCTTTGCAGGTCTTAAGCTTCTTTATGAATTTGGTGCTGGGACTGAGCACAAGCCTTGAACAAAGTGATTCACCTTGAGCTTTTCAGTATTCCAGCATGGAGAGCATGTGCTGTTGGTTATTGCTGCAATCTGAGTGATTAATGGGAATTTTCTACCTTAAACAAGCACTCTGTGTGCAGCCTGAATTCTCCCATGGAAGGACCTTCCTGTTAACCTTCCTTCTGCTTAAGGAGGAGAAAACTTAGCAGAGGAAATGGGAAGACTTTTTAGCTGTTCTCAGGGACAAAAATTGGGGTATTCTGGTATTGTTCTACAAGAAAAGAGACATTCTGTCACAGCCTGTGGCTTTATTCTTGGTATTTTTTTTCTTAGCTTGCTAATAGCCATTCAGTTGCCAGTAAAGTGGAGCAGAGGAGGTTGTCAGAGGTGTGTTAAAAGTGTTGTCACTGTGATATCTGAAAGTGTTTCAGTAATGCATGAAAAATTAATGTTAACAGTACATCATGAGAGCTGAGGTTATGTATTTCATAGGAACAAATGAGATTTTTTTTTTTCAGGCAGAAGCAATTGCTTTGGTACCTTTAACTAAGTTAATTTGTATGTGTCAAACCCCATTTTCTTTCATGTGCCCTCTAAGAAAAGCAAAAACAGTTCAGGTTTTTGTTTGAGCAGATATCTCTCTCTGGTGTTCTGTTTCTTTAGAAAAGCAGTTTGAGGGTATTTCATTTGCTAATGAGCACAGTCTGGGGATGGTGCTGGAAGTTCAGGTTTGTGTTTGCTGAATGTGACAGGCTCTGAAATTTGTACATCAGGCCTAAGGCTCTCATTTCAAATTTGCTGATAATGCTGCAGTAATAGTGCTGTGGACTGAGTTAATGTAAGTTTTTGCTTGGCACTTCTTTTCTTCCTCAAGTCTAGACAGAGAAATATTTCTTTTGAATATAATTAGGAAGCTTATTTTTCTCCAGTTGATCATAATTCATAAATGTGTTTTTGCTTTTTGTCAGTGCTGAAATACTTGGTTCAGTTTAAAAAGGGGTTGCCAGTGAATGTTTTGCTGAAACACAGTTTGCCAGCTGTCTCTGCTTTCCAGTGTTGTTCCTGTGTCTGCTCGTGCCCACTGGCAGTGGGACCAGGCTGGATTTAGGAAAGCTTTGCTCCTGGAGCAGAGTGTGGAGCAGGAGTTCTGAACTCCCTGGTACAGTGAGACCTCTCCCAGCAGAGGCTGGCAGCACATGTGTCAGGAAAAGGGAATAAATCAGTTCTGATAAATCCCCTGGTGTGCTAAAGGAAGTTTGCTACCTCCTAGTTAAAGGTTAAGTAAAATCAGTGTTGAGTTTTGTGAGAAATGGAGAAAGCCATGATTGGGGTCCTGGTTTCTTTGCTCAGCCTCAAGCATTTATCAGGTGCACCTGTTTATTGTTCCCCTCTGCCCCTGGTTCTGCCCCGTGCTGGCAGGCTGGCTCTGGTCTGGGGCTGCAGCAGGGTTTCAGGAGCATTCACACCTTCATGTGCCCTGCTCCCATGGTGTGGGGAATCCTCAGGGTTGTGTAAGAAACTTCGGTTGAAATTAACTTCAGTTTGTGTTTTAGGTCTGGGTTTGCAGGCAGCTGGTTTGTTGCACTTGATTTTTGGGGCTGTGAGAACAGCAGGGCTCCTCTAGTCCAGAAGTGTGGTTACTGTGCCTTTTAAAATTCTTTCTGAGGGTAGTGTGGGCTGAGAAGGAAAGCTTTCTTGGAGAAATAAGTTTAAATTGCTTTTTTATGGGGTTTTGATGATGAAGTTTTAGAATATCTATGAGGTGGGTTTTTTTATTTTTACATGCCTATTTTCTGTAAAAAACTTGAATTTGTGTTTTACCTGTCACTACTATTTTTGAGAAATTTTATTTTCAAGATCATGTTTTATAGGTGTAACATCTAGATATGTTATTCATACTGATGATTTTACCAAATAGAGTAGATCACTGTTCAGGTTTTTTGGCTTCTAATCTTGATAGAATAGAACCTTTTTTGTGTGCATTTTATATTAATACCATTACAACATGTAGTTCTCACTGGATATGAATTTTTCACTTTCCTTTTCCAAACCAAAGTCTGCTGACTATGAGGAAAGGTGTATCAGATGCAGTTTTTTACCAGGATGAATTTTAACTTTAAGTTTCATAGAGAACAGGTTCTGTAAACTAGAAGTTACTCTAGGTTT
Organism: Acrocephalus scirpaceus scirpaceus; assembly: GCA_910950805.1. Taxonomy (NCBI): domain Eukaryota; kingdom Metazoa; phylum Chordata; class Aves; order Passeriformes; family Sylviidae; genus Acrocephalus; species Acrocephalus scirpaceus. The sequence goes on along the minus strand of OU383790.1, from coordinate 1,615,699 downwards.
TTAATATATAGCCTTTAAAGGGGCTGACAGGACATTATAATTGATTAATTCTATTTTGTTGCCTAACATATAAACTCCATACAGTAAAGGAACATGGTGCATCTTCCATCATCATCATCATCATCATCTTTCTGATGAACGCCTGCAAAGACCTGAATAATAAACTTGGTGCTTGAAAGTCTTCTGCCTTTGATGACCCCATGCTTGTGCAAGATTTTTCCACAATGAATCACACAAATCAATACCAAAATTGTTGGGAGGAAAATGGAAATGTGTGGATTTCTGTAACTAGTTGCAGGTTACAGATGCCTCCCCCTGTGGGTGTACAGCTGAGTAAGGCACTTACCCTGTCCTGCTCCTGGCAGCTGATCACAGCACAGGAGTGTGTTTTAATCTGTACAAAAAGTGACTTTCTGTTTGTGTCAATTTCAAGAACATAAATGTCTCTTGTTGTTGTTATTTAGATTCTGTAGCAAAATAGTCACTAGATAATTACTTTTTGGGGTAGTTGCATAATTTGGATTTAATTAGCTGGTGTGTAGCATCTTAAATCAGTGATTTTACAGAATATGGAAGTGCTCCTAGGGTTGAGTTGTGGTGTCAGCAGGAATAACCAGCAGCAGCTGAAGTGTTACCAGCAAGTACCTTATGCTGATGGCATCTGGTAAATATGCTGTAAACCCGGTCACATCCCTATTAATTGCAGAGGAATGAACAAAGAGTTTGCTTAGAAGCAGTTATGTGAGAGTTCCCTGAAATGAATGCCTTCATTCCCTTCCCACTTTAGGACCTTATTTCACACTCTTGAGGTGGCTTCATGCTTTCATGTTGACTTCAATGAGCTCAAAGTCAGGCTGCAGCTGAGCTTTAGGAAACAAAGCAGTGCTGTTACTTCTCCTCAGCATGATGGTATAATCTTGTTCCAGATGCTTCTCTTCCTGTGAAACCTTGCTGTCTTACCCATGAACCATGTAACATATTTAATTATATTTGTCCCTTTCTGGTACTAATCTGAGAATTGTTACGGCCCATACTGTGGGCATCTGTAAGTTTCTCTGTCAAAGGTAGGCTTTGTAGTTGGTGATTAAAGACTAGTTTGAAAGTAATCTCCTCGCTTTTTCTAGTGCTAGAAAATTCCTGCTTTGAGCTTGTGGATTTGTTGTAGCAGGGAGGATATAATCCATGCTGGTGAGCATTTGTACCCTGCAGTTTGTGTTTATGGTTGTAACTGGGTTGAATTTGTTGACTGCTGCTTTGGCTGGTAAATAAAAAGCTGTATGAATGACCCTGTGCCTGAAGGGTGTTTTTTGTTGTTTGAACAGTTTTTCTTCTTTTTTTTGTATCCCAACTCTGTGGCTCTCAGATTGTGGGGAATGGAAGCGAACAGCAGCTGCAGCGGGAGCTCGAGGACGTGCTGATGGATCCGCCCATGGAAGATCAGTCCAGTGACCGGGACCATGGAGAAGAAGTCAGAACTGATGGAGATGGAGAGGAACCTGTTGTCCTTGAAGCGTCAGCATCCTCTACCATTAACCCAGTGTCAGTGGCAGGACTTCAGAAACCAGAAATGAGCTTACCAGTGACACCATCCCAAGGAGGTTAGAGAAAAAAAGGGGGAAATGCCTGCTAATATCTTATGGATTTGTTTTTTGTGGGGAAAGTGAAGAGAATTTAGGTGCAGGTGGGGCCACTAGCCTTTCCCCATGTCTCACATTATAATCACTTAGTGCAGTAAATTCCAGGTTATGTGTGTAATGCAAGAGTTAATATCTGCTGAACTGTCTTCTGTAAACACTGCTGTACCAGCCCTGAGATGTGTGCACAAATATTAATATATTAACTTGCCTGGCTATATAAAATATAAGTGCAGGGCTTTCCCACACTGTACAAATATTAATATATTAACTTGCCTGGCTATATATAATATAAGTACAGGGCTTTCCTACAGTGTACAAATATTAATATATTAACTTGCCTGGCTGTATAAAATATAAGTACAGGGCTTTCCCACAGTATTTTGACCTGGCCTGACTTTTCTGTTCTTAGCCTCTTTGGCCTTGTGTTCAGTGGGGAGTCAGTGTCTGACACTGCTCTGGTGGGTGCCTTGCCTTGTTTCTCACACTGCCCCTCGTGTGGTGCCCTAGACTGCGAGGATCTGAGCCCGTTCACGCCGGTGACAGACGAGGACAGCGTGGTGTTCAGCAAGCTGACGTACCTGGGCTGTGCCTCAGTGAACGCCCCGCGCAGCGAGGTGGAGGCGCTGCGCATGATGTCCATCCTGCGGGGCCAGTGCCAGATCTCCCTGGACGTCACCCTGTCCGTGCCCAACGTCTCAGAAGGCACTGTCAGGTACTCTTAGCTCCTTTGGAAAGCAAAAAGCTGATGGTTTACCTGGCAGGAGATTGAGCAGCTTGGATTTTCTTTAGTGGGAGAAGGGGGTTTTATAGACATCTGGGAAAAGCCATCCTTTAAATTTATCAAACACTCTGCCAAGAAGTACTGTGATGATCCAAAGCCATAGTGAGATTGATTAGTGATGACCACCTCAAAACTAGCCTGGAAAGCAGTTTCTAGAGATAAAAAATATCTGATACATGAGGCTTAGCAGAGATGGGTCTGTCCACTGCCAAATATTAGTGTAACTTTCTGAAGACTAATCCCTGAAAACCATGGGGAAATTATTGGTGGAAATGTCTGTGGCATTGTACCTTTTTGTGCTGTTCAATTTAAATCATTATTGTGGTCATGCTTTGCAGTAAATGACAGTCAGGAGCTAGTTTTTGTGGTGTGCTTTCTCTAGGAGGTATGAAATTGTTAAAGCTTGCAAGTTATGTCTGGCTGAAATAATTCTTCTAAAGGTGCAAGCTTGCTTTTTTTTCCCCCTCTCTCTATTTTAACAGACTCTTAGATCCTCAGACAAACACAGAAATAGCAAATTATCCAATCTATAAAATCCTTTTCTGTGTACGAGGGCACGATGGGACCCCTGAAAGCGATTGCTTTGCTTTCACTGAAAGCCACTACAATGCAGAACTCTTCAGGATTCATGTCTTCCGATGTGAAATCCAAGAGGCTGTAAGTGCAAGCTTTTTGTCAAATGGTAATTATGTACATGTAAATGTTATTACTGAAACTTAAGTTTTTCAGGCACTTTGGATGTAATGTAATTCATCCATCAACAAACCTTAGTTATGGGATAAGAATGCACGGTTAACAGTTTATCCTAAGAAGCGTAGAAAAGCAGATAATTAGATGCTAAAATTGAGTTATTTTTGTACAATTTGTTGTGAATTAGTGGAAATCCATGTAGGTTTCAGCTGATGTTTGTGACTCTGGCTGCAGGTGAGCAGAATCCTGTACAGCTTTGCCACTGCCTTCCGGCGCTCTGCCAAACAGACCCCGCTCTCAGCCACTGCCACCCCCCCGACTCCAGACAGCGACATCTTCACCTTCTCTGTGTCCCTGGAAATCAAAGAAGATGATGGCAAAGGTTATTTCAGGTAGAGATTCTTCTTTTGTGCAGCATATGGTTCTGTTGGGAAGCGAGTGAATAGAGAGCGTGAGGCTGAGGTGGTTCATAAATTCCCTTTTTGAAAGTTTCCTATTCTAGTTTAAATGAATCCCAGACATAAATATATTTGGTGAATAGTACAGTGATAACCCTCTGGGCTAGGTAATCTTGGTCATTGAACTGAACATTGGTGCTACCTGCAATGTGCTTTTTCTATTTTGTATTTTTCTATTGTCTTTAAGTCCTTTGCAATGCTTTTTAAATTGTGCTCAGCAAAATTGCTGCTGAAGCTGAAAGTGCATCATTGTCACCGTGCTGCTGGGAATGTTGATGTTGAGACTTCAGTGTGTGATTGGCACTGAAGTGTAGTTATATGTTCCCCCCCTCTTTTTGCAGCATTTAGAAAGGCTTCTCCAATGAAAAAAGAAGGGAAATAGTCTGAGGGTTGGTCACTCCTTGGCTGGTTGGTGTCATGTGCCCTAGCAGCCACATCCCTTGTGAGAGTAAGCAATATGCAGTTTCTTGTAGGTAATATTGTATGTTACATGGGAAATCAGTATTTAAAAACTGTTGAAATTAGCTGGAAGTCTTACTGTACTGTATAAGTCCCCAGCTGGTATTTTGTAAACTGTGTCCTTGGTTTTCACCTAAATCTGTTGCCATTTCTTTCATGTTACTGATCACAGCATGCAAGGAAGAAAGGTTTTGAGTGCTTTGGTGTAAGGAGCTGCACCAGTGTCTGATGCTGGGTTTGATATATGCAAGGAATGCAGATAAATGATCCCCTGAGATTTTTTTTCCCTTTCCTGATGAATAACAGTGCAGTTCCCAAAGACAAGGACAGGCAATGCTTCAAACTCCGCCAGGGGATTGATAAGAAGATAGTGATTTATGTGCAACAGACAACGAATAAAGAACTTGCTATTGAAAGGTAATGTCATCAATTTTTAAAAGATTCTTTATCTGTTTAATGTTAGTATTTTGCCTCTGAGGGAGCAGGTTAGTAATTATTCTGTGGATGCTCTGTTTGTGTGATTTAGTGCCACACTTCTCTTGAGTGTGGTAAACCAGAGGATGAAGTGGGATGTACCTGTGTGGGTCAGAAGACCTTGTGAAAAGGCCAAAATGAAGTCATAAAGGAGGTCCTTGTGTTTGATCCTTGTCTCTACTGAAGGGTAAATTCTATGCAAATATGTCTAAGGAAAACCAAAAAAAAAGCCACCAAAGGAAGGGCAGAAAACTGCAGGCCAAGTGTTGTGGTATAAGGAATCCCTGTTAGCAGTGACTTTATTACACTGTTCTTTAAAACAAAGATAATGGAACGATTTCCAGGCTGCTGTAAACAAGGTAAAACCATATTGTAAATATGCTTCTGAAATCTTGCTCCACATTTTTGATGTTGGCTTGACATTGTTTTGCTGGACAAGCTGGATGCTGCTTTCAAATGTCAGGATCTGTTGATGTTTGTCAGTGGATTCATGGGCTGTTTGTGATGTACAACAGCAAGTACTTAGATAAGAAATGTTAATGGTTTGTTTATGAGCATGTCTAATTTTTGCAGTTACATTTTTTTGCCTGGCTTTGCAGATGTTTTGGCCTTCTCCTTAGCCGTGGGAAAGACGTTCGGAGTGGCGACATGCACCTCTTGGATTTGGTAAGGACCTTTCCTAACAGAATTCAGTAAGAATTTTGGTTATGGTTGATCTCAGGCTGGACAGAGGACACCTCTGCAGCTGTTGAGGGGAATTGATGCTGGAGGCTTCACTGTTGAGGGTGAGGCTCTGGGCAGTTGAGTTGAATCTCTGCTGCTCAGTTAGAACATGACCTGGTGCTTGGTCAAGGGGCTTGCCCAGTTTTACAGTCAGTCATGACTGTTCTCATTCAGAGCCCTGAAATAAAAAACATGCAACCTTATTTTTAGACATGCTGAATATTAAAATGCTGTGCTTAGAACATGGAAAGTTTTACAGCGTCGTTATCAGTGTGAGAATCAAGGCCTGAGAGCTTCAAATGTAACACTGAGAACTTGTGGGTGCTTTGTTCTTATGACTCACTATTCTCTATAAAGTAATGATAGAGATCACTTGACTTTACAAGTGTGAAGTGACAACAAATTTGCTAGTGTTTATGCAATACATAGTGAGTACTCAAAAAGGTTTAATACTACATGAATAATTTTGCTTTCTGCCAGGCTTTAGATTGCCCAGAAAATAAGGTTGTTGGGAAGACAAGACAGGCTGAGCATTGCATAAAATACTGGTGTGGTTCTTGATGACTGAATAACCTGTGTTGTGTTCTCATCTACACCTCTGTGAGCTGAAAGTTGCTGTCAAATGGCCACCTCCAAAACTACTGGGTCATGCCATATACTTATAGAATAATTAGTATTAATTGGCCTTTCTGTGTTATCAGCATGGACACCAAGGATGTGTCTGAAATAACTCTGTTATTTCCTTCAGAGGTGATCTCTGTCACAGGGACTTGCCATTCCCTTCCCAGTGCAGTAGCTCTTTCATGGGGCTGGCACTGCATAATGTAGAAACTTCTTTAATTTAAAAAAAAAAACCTAAACTTACCTTGTTTCCAGGAGTCCATGGGTAAAAGTTCTGATGGGAAATCATATGTGATCACTGGGAGCTGGAATCAAAAGTCTCCACACTTCCAGTTTGTAAATGAAGAAACACCAAAAGGTATGAATGTTGCCAGGTGTTATCCCTAGGCAGGGAAATAACTTCCATGGTGGGCATTGGATCGATTCTCTTTTCTCTTCAGAAGAATCCCACAAAAGACTTTCGCAGAATGGAATATATTCTCAGAAAGTAGGGTGCTAAATGCCACATAAAATTTAAAAAAAAGGACAAGTAAAAGCAAACTGTGTTCAGTAATATGTTGTAGGAGCTGTGTCCTAGTAGAGGCTCTGCAGGTGTGGGGCAGGATGCAGGTGCTCTGTGCACCACTGGAGCTTTTTAAGAATCCCATTGAGAATTGCACTTAATGACTTTTGCAGGCACTTGCTTTGCTCAGTGTCTTGTGGTCAGTTCAGATTTTTCCAAACCCAAGTTTTTAATTAAACAGAAGGATTCCTTTACCTGTGAAAATGAAAGTAAACCACTGCAACTGTCATCCAAAAATAGCTGATATTGCATTGCTCTCGAGTCCTGAGAGAGACTGTCATTACTTCTTTTAAGATGTCAGCTGAATTATCATTTTTATCAATCTCTTGTCGCTGTTGCATGCCAGAGGTTGGGAAGTTAATGGGAATTGACTGGGCAAAGTCATAGAAGTCAGCTGCTGGGCACAATCTGGTGCTGGAGTGGATGCCATCCTGCCTGAAGGACACGATTTATCATTCCCTGCCAGAGAGATCTCATAGGTCACTGAGCCCTGTTGCCTCCTGCTGGAGCTTCAGAGTGTGTAGTCAATTTTTAGAATGTCACAGCTGAGATGGTCTTAAATGCCTTTAATATCATGGTATTAAACACTTAAGTAACTTCTAAAACCAAAAGGAATTGAAGTGTAATTAGGCTGGATGGCAAGAGATCTGCACTGTGCAGTTAAGTGCACAGATCCTCTATAATGTTTAATGAAGGTTTTGGATACATTTCAGTGGGATTTGAAAAAGCAGAATTTTTATTCTCTTTAACAAGATCATTTTCTTGGCTTGAAGGCTGCAGTTTCTTTACTCTCTAGTGGATAATACAAAGTGATCCAATTTCCCTATTTTGAAACTTATAGGGGGTTGAAGATGCTAAATTAGAGGGAAAATCGATTCTGAAAAGGAAAGTTTCCTTTGTTTCTTCCATGTTACTGGGAAAGGGGTTATGGAATATTTTATTTGAAATATTTATTTTCATGTTGTGGCTTCATTTCCTCTCTCTAGATAAAGTGTTGTTCATGACCACTGCTGTGGATTTGGTGATAACTGAGGTGCAGGAGCCCGTTCGATTCATTCTGGAGACTAAAGTCAGAGTTTGCTCACCCAATGAGAGGCTGTTCTGGCCCTTCAGCAAACGGAGCTCAACTGAAAATTTTTTCTTAAAATTGAAACAGGTAATGCGTTAAAAAATAAAGCAATAAAATCCACAATTAATTGGCTGTTTCTCCCTATGATGGCTAAAACCTTTACTAATATAATGTTCATAATGCAACATTTTCCTCCTGAGTCAAAGAGGTAAAATAAATGTACTTCACTTTTAGAAAGGCTCTCCTTTATTGTGCTGATTGTTGCTGGCTATCTGCAGTTCCCATAAAGAGCCTGAAATAGCTTTTTTGATAGCTTTGATGAGTCTGCGAAGTTACAGAGAGGATTATGGATTTTCCAGCCAAACCACAGCAAGAAAAGGAGCAGAGGATTTATCTGACAACTGAGGCTATGCTGAGACTTGCTGCCATAGAGGGGTAATTCTGTGAAATTAAGGGTTAAGAGGAAAAAAAAAGTCCTTACTGTAATCCTGGTGACATGGTATCTGATATATCACTAAACTTATTTTATTGAACATTTATGTTAAATGAGCATTTCTTTTCAAGTTGTCTCAGATGAGCAAACATCCACATGAAATTCCAAAGGAAATTATTTTTTGTCAAAGTCTGTTTTCCCCTTCTGCATAGTTGGAAACAGATTTCACACATACCCCAAATTTGCCCTGGGTGAAAAAAATCCAAACAACCACCAGAAATCCCTAGAACTTGTTAAAATTTTTTACTGTTTTTTCCAACTTACTTTTTAACCCATCTACTAAAAATGGAAGCATTATTTCTGTCCAGAATATTCCTAATAACAGTACAACAATAACTTAGTCTCAAAATAAGGCTGATAAGTTGAAGGTCCAAGTCACTGAAGAGATCATGTACTTGAAGTAGCTGCTGTTCTTCTGCTCTAGAAATTATTGTTCTGAAATGAAAGTTCTTTTTAAAGAACTGGAAATGTATAAGAGCAAACAACAATGTGGATGTACGTGCTCTCTCAAGGCTTAGCAATTCTGGGTGCAGCCCAAAAAGAAAGCAGTGTTGGAGTCCTGATTTCTTGATAAGTGTTCTTATTTCAGGAGGTTTGGAGTTAAGCAAGAGGCTTTTCTTCATTCTTTTTACACTTGCCTTTAAGTGCTAACAAAGAGTGGCATCTGGGTACTAACAGAGATGAAGTTCACCAAGGATTCTTTTTCTATGTAAAAAAACCCAAAATCTTTCCTTCAAAATGTAAGGTAGAAAAATTCTTCATGGATGAGCTCAGCCTTTTTATATAGAATATTTTTGAGCTAGAACATGGAGATGTTGAACAGCAGAGGCTGTTGGGCTATAAATATTCTACAGCCTCCAAAAGGTGCCTTTTCTGTTTGGCAGTTTAAAGGAAGCTTATCTTACTGAGCTAATTCTGGATCTTTTGTCTTACCAAACTCACAGACATTGTGACTTATCTTGGCCAATTCTCTTTTTCCACAGACACTGCCGGGTTATCCAACTTCCAGTGTTTACTAATGGAAGATTATCAAAACTCGTAGTGGAAGTAACAAATATAGAATGTACTGCCTGATAAGCCTGGAAGGGAAACCTGTTTCTGTGGAGTCATGATTAGCCTATTAAAAATACAGCTGTGTGGAATTGGCTTATCTTGCTTTGGCAGTGTTTCTTTATTCGGAAATAGTGAAAGCAGAGGGATTTTATGGGCTCCGATTACATTTAGTGATTTAGGCATTTTTAGTTTTGATGCATTTCTCTTCATTTTTAATGCTCCAAAGAATAAAATTGAGCACTGAGAGCTTAGCGTGGAGTATAATTATAAATCTTATTTCCCTCTTTGCTTCACCTTCTCTATTCTGCTCTCTATTTTTATTCCTTTAGGAAAAAGAATTCTAAGTCCTTAAAATGTATTAGAATTTTAGAACGGCTTCACAAAGAAAAATCCTTCTTTAAAGGACAGGAAGGTACCAAAGCATTGAAAATTCTGGAGAAACAGAGCCACAGGGTAGGCTTTGGGGCTCAGCAGTTTGTGTTCCTGCAGCAATGCATACACAGAGTTGGAAGCTTTGGCAAAGACCATTGCTGTGGGAAAATCATGGAACCCCAGACTGGTTTGGTTTGGAAGGGACCTTAAAGCTCATCTCATCTTGTTCAAATAAATATGAACAAAGTTTTTAAGACTACTTTTGCCACCATCAATATCCCCAGAAACCTTTTCTATTTTGGCTTATTTTATAAATTCTCTTTGAAGAGTAATTTGACATAATTTTAAAGGTTTTGCTTTCAATTTTCCACTACTGTTTAAATAAAGGCAAAGTTGCTGCATATTGAGCAGCAACTTCATCTCTTGGACCACAGATGCATGTATAGCTTTAAAAATCAGTGCATTTGTGTCCAGTTCATTTATGGTTGGAAAGATGAGCTGCCTGTGGATGGCAGATCCAAGTGACAGTTCTGCCTGTGCCAGACCCTTTGTGCCTTTGGGTGCAGCACCCCCCCAGCCCATTTCATGGCATCAGAAGCACTGACAGCCTGCACCTTGCATTAAGGGTGTTGCAGGTATGAGCATTCCTCACTGGAGGATGGGATGGAAGTTGTTCCTCAGCCCTCCTGTTCCAGAGAGAGAAGGCAGAGCCTCAGGAGGTGATCTGGCATTTGTGTGCCTTCCTCAGTAAAATGAACTTTGTTTCCTAGATCAAGCAGAAGGACAGGAAGAACAACTCGGACACGTTGTATGAGGTTGTGTGCCTGGAAAGTGAGTCTGAGAGGGAGAGAAGGAAAACCACAGCCAGCCCCTCTCTCCGCCTGCCCCAGTCGGGGTCACAGGGCTCCATGATCCCATCTCCTCCAGAGGATGATGAGGAGGAAGGTAAGAACCTTCTGTCCTTTCCAGTCACGATTGATGGGTTCTTTCTTGCTGCAATACTGCAAGATTCAATCCCCAGTGTCCTGGCACTCCTGGTCAGCCTCTCCCTCGTCTGGCACTTCAATGTCCCTGCTTTTCTCAGCCCAGGCCTCCTGGGTGGTGTATTTGGGACAATGTGAAAAAGGGCTCCTAAAAACTGGGGATTATCATGTAGCTTCTGCCCCTCCCTGAGCAGCTGTGAGCAGGTTTGGGAGCAGAAAGGCAAACTGGTGTTGTTTGGAAGTGTCAGCAGGCAGGGTTTTAGTGGAGAGTCAGACATCTGTGAGAGATGAAACTGTACCAGGGCCTGCCCAGCTTGAAAATTAATGCAGTTTCAAGAACTTCTTCAGCTTTTAAAAAATTCTTTTAAAGCAAACCATGACTGCTTCTGAGTATAGAAACATCTGGCCTTATGGCTCTGAGCTGAAATGGAGATAAATTAGGTTTCTGCTTTTCCACTTTTCCTGCTGGCCTTGGCTGAAGTGTCCCTTCTGTTCTCTTGGCAGACAATGATGAACCACTCTTGAGTGGTTCTGGAGATGTTTCCAAAGAGTGTGCAGAAAAAATCCTTGAAACGTGGGGAGAGCTGCTGTCCAAGTGGTAAGTGGCAAAATCACATTCTGAAAATTACAATTCTGAATATTCTTATCCTATTTTTTCCTTCTCCTTAGTTATTATTTCCAGAGGCCATTTGATATAAGATCAGTTTGGATTTAGTTCTCTGCTCATCCCCATAACACCCCTTATTCTCTGGCTTGATGTTTTCTGATTTCTTTAGAGGGTGTTCTAAATATTTTAATTTTTGAGTGCATACTTAATGTATAGAAATTCACTTACACTGTGTCTTTAGTTGGTTCTGTCTTAAAATGATTATTCAAACTATCTTCAGGTTCCTTGGGATTCTGTTAAAGGAAAACCTAAACTAAGTAGTATAAAGAAAATGCAGCTCTTGCTTTGTTTTGCACAGATCACTTCCATTCCTCTTTGTAATTCTGACTGGGTTCACAGCCAATTTTTCCTGCAGCTGTCACATCTTAGTGACTGTAGCTTAAGAAATGGGAGATTTGGACTTGGATAGAGAAGATGTTTTTCCTCCCTTATCTAAAGGAAGGCTCCAGAGCCTGCCAAGAAGGAAGTACATGAGCTCTGCTGTTTTTTTCCCTGGAAAATGTCAGTGTACTAGAGGAGTGTTTCTTGACAGTCCAATTGCTAATGCAACACAATCCTCCTTTAATGAGGGATTTTTTATTCATCTGAAGTAGCCTGAGCAGTTCTGAAGTTGATGCTGATTGTTGTAAAATCCAGGAGGTTTGTTAGGTTTTATTTTTTCCCCAAAGGGGGATGATGGGCAGCATGAGATTGAGCTCAAACAGGCTTTATTTTGACTCTGGCTTTAATTGTGACCTTTTGCTTCCTGAAGTCAATGAGAGCAGGGCAAGGGCTGTACAGCAAGTCAGAGGTTGAGTGGGGTATTGGATCTGAGGAGTAGGACAGCAGAGGTTGGAGTCAGTTATGCAGCTTAGATGAGAAAAATATTGATATAACCACTTAGAATCTCTTTAAATTAATATTATAACTATTTAGTATTTTCTGCAGTTATTGTTTATTTGAATAAGTAGTTTTCCTTCCAGTTTGATTTTGCACTAAGTGAACACGTTTGTAAGAGGGGAAGGCTGTGGTAAAATGATACATGAGCCCTTTTCCCTCTCCTAGATTTGGAGAAACATCTTTCCCAGATGAGCTCTCTGCATCTGCTGCTGTGAGAAAGTTTCTTTCAACTCGAATTTTTTTGTAACACTTCCAAGGGCTCAGAGATAATTAAGGCACCTGACTCCCATTGGAAATGTTTTGGCAGCTCTAAGAGGATATGAAATGCTTCTGTGCTAATGCTGGCAACAACTTTAATATGTGTTAAAGGGCTTTCCTTCTTAACTAAAAACGTGTATTTGGAAGCAATGATCCTCCAGCTTTTAACGTAAGAGGATTGAAAATCATAAAAATCAGATTTCAGGTAGTTTCATGCTAGTTTTTTAGAATTGTGTAATTAGATTTGTATAGTAATTAAATATTTGGTATTTTGTGATACCAAAGAATATTTGGCTGATGTTTCATAACTGCTGAGTCACACAATTTTCTCATTTCAAAAATAGTTTGGAAGAATCCAGTAGTGTGTAGCCTTTAGTCTGCAGTCTTCATGACTGTATTCATTGGAACTACTGTTGTACTTCCTCTGATCTGAGCTTAAGGCAAAGCAGATTTATAGGCTTTTATAAAAACATTGAGCATTTTGTATATAAGAATTATTTTATATAAAAATACTTACATATTATAAAAGCATAATAAATGCTCTATAAATATATCTATAGGTGTGACTATACATTGATATAAATGTAGCTGCTATATAAATATTATTTTTATTTTAGTTGATTTCTTTTAGAGAAAGCATGGTGAAGGAGGACATGATGGTCCTGGGTTCTGTGCAGCAAATACTGATTTAAATGTCTTGTTAGTCTGTGTCAGAACACTGTAGACTTGAGAAAGGCAATAGGGAGTCCCAGTCTGTGTAAAATTATCATCCACATATCTGTTAGACTGTTACAAACATTAATAAATGCCAGTTTATCAAGAACATAATGCAGTTGATGTGACACAAGTTCATTTTTCTGCCTGCCTTTGTCTGTCAGTTCTCTTGATCATTTTATCCAGAAGTTTGTTTTTTTAGTAACTGCAGAAAAATTGTCATTTCTATGATTTAAAGCGTGCGTCTTTTGGGGATTTTTATATATAAGCCACAAATGAGCTGTTCAGCTTAACGTGCTGTAAGTGCATAAATTATCTGTAGGTTTAGTTTTTACAACCTGCAGTGCTGTAATTTATGAGCTGTCAGTGGTCTCAGTGGAAGGAGCTGTTCAGCTGGGGCTGCTCTGGTGCAGGGCTGCAGTTAGATAACCAGGAGAGGTGATGTTCAGAGCTCACCCTCCCTCCCTGGGAAGGTCACCTCCTGCTGGGCTGGAGGCTTCTGCAAACTGCTCATTCTGGGGTGGTTTGAACTTGGATTTACACACTGTCACCTCTGTCCTCTGGTATTTCATGGAGCACTTTGGTTTGTTGAATGTTATATATATACACACACATATATATAAAACTATGTATATATGTGTGTATATATTACACATATTTTATATATATGTTATATATGTATGACACACATATATATGTGTAAAACTATATATATGTGTGTATATATATAAAACATATATTTTATATGTATGTTATATATGTATGACACACATATATGTGTAAAACTAAATATGTGTGTGTATATATATTACACATATATTTTATATGTATGTTATATATGTATGACACACATATGTGTAAAACTATATATCTGTGTGTGTATATATTACACATATATTTTATATACATGTTATATATGTGACACACACACATATATGTGTAAATCTATATATATGTGTGTATATATAAAACATATTTTATAGATATGTTATATATGTGACACACACATATGTGTAAAACTATATATGTGTGTGCGTATATATAAAACATGTATTTTATATTTATGTTATGTATGTATGACACACACATATATATGTGTGTATATATGTATATATGTGTGTGTGTGTATATATATATAAATTAAATGGGAATCAAGAAAATAGCTCGGGAATTAGTTGTCCGAATTTCCCTCCTTTCTCACAACCTGAATTTCACTCCGAGCTGTGTGCTGCCCGGCAGTAGTGCCGTGTGTGCTGCTCCCGGGCCGTCTGTGGCTGCCCGGGCAGTGACTGACGCTCCCTCCGCAGGCACCTGAACCTGAGCGTGCGGCCCAAGACGCTGTCGGCGCTGGTGCGGAGCGGCGTCCCCGAGGCGCTGCGGGGCGAGGTGTGGCAGCTGCTGGCAGGCTGTCACAACAACGACCACCTGGTGGAGAAGTACAGGATCCTCATCACAAAGGTACCGCGGCTTTTTTCAGCTCTTTTCCCCCCCCGTTTCTTAAAATGTATTCTTTCAAGTGTACTCTTTGCCTGAGGGTCCCTGAGTGTACCTGAATGTATCAAGGAGTGACTGTGATTCAATCCTCCAACAAAACCCCTGCCAGGGAGCTGCTGGTGGCATTATACTGCTTTCCTTTTATAGTCCTGTCTCCCTCAGCTGAGTTCTGAATTTGTAAAAAATATGTATCCTAATAATTGCTTTCATAATGGACAAATTAATTTTCTGTGCTTTTTTGGCTTTTCTGAATGGAAGCTGAATTTTGTTGTGTTGTCTCAGTTGTCTCTATGCTAAAACTCCAACACTAGTAGAAATTGCAGCCTTTTTTAGTAGAAGGAAAACAGAATAATGTGGATGTTTTTGCATAGACAGCAGTTTTGTGACTTCTCATCTTGAATGCTGACCCCTCAGTAAGGTAGGAAAAGGATATAAGAATTGTATGTACAGACATCACTCAGTGGTTCTCAAAGTTCAAGTAACAAATGGGTCACAAAATGAAATGTCACTTTCTTATCCAGAAAACTGATGTGTTAATTTGGATTTGACCATTATCTGTATAGCTACGTTGGCTTTTATTGCTTTCATCAAACATGCAAGTCTAGAAGGATTGTATTAGAAATTATTAATGATGCAGCTTTCGTACAGATATAACAGAAATTAATTATTCACTAGTTAAAAAGCAAAACAAAAGTGGATCAGACTTCGTATACCTATATTCTGATGGCACAAATTCACAAGGAGCAATTAAAGACCTTATTCTGAGGGCAGGAGGGCTTCTGAAATTAAACTCAGTTTCTGCTGGAGTCATGCAGGAAGGATCCTACATGATGTGAATGAATCATATAAGATCAGCTAAAAATGTTCTGCCTAAGTATTTTCATATACTTGGTGAATACAGAGAAACTTGATCCAAATTCCTTAATACTGGTTTATGCATTGTAGAGCTGTAACTTGGATTTTATGGTGAATAAATCATATAAGTAATGTGGAGGTTGAGTGCTCTGGCAAGGAGTGATCACAGCTATCCTGTTGTGTTATTTTAATTGCCTGGTGAGTAGTTGTCAGCCTCACTTGTTTCTCTGTTTGAGTGTTTTGGTATCACAATGCAAAAGATGATGTCTTTGTGGCACAGTTGGTGACACGTTCTGCTACTATCTTTGTCAGCTGGAAGGGGATAGTGTAACATTTCATTTTTAAACCTGTGAAACCTTTCCACTCCTTTTCATTTGGCTGAGACAAAGAAAGTAACCTGAAAATCTCATGTGTTGGAAGCATCACAGCAGTCCAAATATAAGGGAGAGTAGGCTGGGTGTGCACTGTGTTCTGCTCAAAAGCACTGGCTATACCTGCAGTGGTTATTCAGCACAGAAACTAATTAAGAAATTAGAGAGAATGGGTCCTGATTGACCATTTTCAGGCCCTGCTGTAGTCTCAGGAGGGCTGTAGTATATCAGCAGCGTGCTGCCACAGCCAGCTCAAGGAAATGAAAATGAGTTTTCCCTAATCTGCAGGTGCCATGTTAGCCCAGTGCCATTTCTGTTTGTTTTGTTGTGACTGAAAGATGGAAACAGGCTGGGACTGTTCCTCTAGAAGGGACAGAGGGGCAGAGTTTGGTGTTTGAGAACAGAAACGTGTGCTTGGTTCACGGGGGAATTGGGATTTCTTCAGTCTGCAGGCAGTGGAAGAAGTGCAAGGTTTTAAATAGAGTTATCTCTCAGTGGCTGTGTGGAGGTTCTGAAGAGGAGAACAGGCAAAAAATACAAGGATTCTTTGGGAGGCTGAGGAGAACATGAATTCAAGGCCCAGCAATAGAACATTTGCAGACCCTTTGCACATAGTCTATGCCAAGAGTATAATAATGCTGGGCTGCACTTTGGCCTTAAATTTTTGTTTTCATGCCTTTCTTAGGCATGAAATGTGATAATTTTGGAGTTCTAATGTGACTAATTCTTGCTGCTCTTAAAATAGTTACAGTCAGTATGCAGCAATGCATAGAAATAAATGTTCCTGGGAAAAAAATTGTTAATTATATGAAGACAAGGGTCCATTATATTACATTGCTTTCCCATCTTTGTAATGCTTTGCCATGTTTTGCATGTCACTAATGCCAATTGTTCTCTGGCAAGCCTGCAGTTATTTGCATTACCATGCCTTGGAGGGGGTTTATGTGGGAATAACTGCTGTGGTGTAGTGCAGGAGCACGAGGAGTCCATGTAAAACCTATGCCCTGGAATGTGAGCAGGAGATGCAGGAAACCTGTGTGAGTGAAACCTTCTCTCTTCATGTTGCCCTCTATTCCTACAGCTGCGTTTGATTTCTGCCAGGCTTTTCATGACCCCATGCAGCAGCACAGTCCCAAATTAATGAGGATCTGTGTTGACAGCTGCTTCAAAACCTTCTGGCCTGTTCAGGGATTTTTTTCCCTTGTGCAGGATGTTGGATGCAGCACCTCAGGACTTCTGGTGGTTGCTTTCCTGGGCAGGCTCAGGTAGTCTCTGGTTTTTGATTTCCGTTGCAAATTAATTACTGCAAGGACAGTTTGTTTACTGTTGAGTTGTGGCTACTGAAGGATTGAAAAGGAAAGATTTCCTCTTGTGCTCTACCATGCAGGAGAGCTGTGTCTAGCTCTTTTCTTGAATATGACTTAAAAATGGCACTGAAACTGTGTTTCAAGGTGTGCTCCTTGTGTTTTAGTCATCATGACAGCACATATTAATGGTTTGCTCTGGTTTTCTTTGCCACACGCTGGCTGGGGTTTTGTTCTCTGCGCTTTTGTTACTGCAGGAAGGTTGAAGTTTCACCATCATGGTGCTTCCACAAATTACTTTTGAGAATTTGCACACCATCTGTGTGCAATAATAAAGCTTTTAGCAGCTCCAGATTGCCACGCTCGTGGTGGGGAGTGTGGATGAAAGCCAGCCCAGTGAATTAAGGTCATGTCTCTACTGGGGACAGAAAGCAAGCTCTAGGTAAAACTATCTAGACAATCCCTGGGAGAGGCATCTGGTCCTGGTTGCACTTTGGCAATCATGGTTATGGCTGTTAATCTTCAGCCACTGAAGGTAGCAAAAGACACGTGGGGACTCACTCCAGGTATTAACGGACACCTGCAAGAAAAATACTGCATGTTCCTGACAGGCATAGGTGGATGGAAAGTGTGGTTGAGTAGGAAATGTGTAAAATGAGCCAGACAGGCTAAAAAAGCTAAATAACCATGGTACAAAGTGGAGGAGACAACAGCCACTTCTCAGACAAATTTTAGAAAGGATTAATACAACTACTAAATCTGTCAGTGGAGAAGTTCTTCGTAATATCAACATTAAAAACCTGACATTTACAATACGGAGGAGAAAATAAAAAGCTTGTGGGTATAGGTCTGTGTGGGAGGAAGTAATGTTGAAAGGAAAAAACCATGAACTGTTGTACCAGATAAATACACTATATTAAGAAAATTACAACGTGAGAGGGACATCTTGTGGCACAAATAAAATAAAAAACAATAGTCCAGTGTCAGGAGGGGCATCCTGGAATGTTACCCCGGGGTCACCATTTCAGGGAGAAATCCCAGGCCTGGTAAGAGATTAATTTGTTCCAGTCTTTCTTACAGCAGGACTCCTGCTACCCACTTTCTCATCTTCCCACCTTTTTGTCTCCATGAGACGAGGATTACAGAACACAGACGTTCTACCAAATATACTTGTCTGTCTTGGTGCAAATGATGCTGGTTTTTAATGAAGAAATAGATTAAAATGTCACTACTGTTATTTGACTGAATGTGTTGTCATCAGCAGCTTAAAATGTGACAGAACCTTAGCTGTGGGTGGTTAACACTTATTTTCCACTTGTATCACAATCATATTTCCATATGTTCCTATAAATTAAAAAGAATACATTGCATTTTCAGGAGGACAGAGGGCCATGACTGTGTACAATCAACTGAAATGGAACCCACCCTGCATCTGTGCATCACTGTGTGTGATGACATAGCCTTGTCAGTGTGCCTGAACCTTGAGATTCCTTGTTTGATTAGTTTTGATCACATGGTGATAAAAGTTTAATTATCTTTTACAAGCAGCACTTTTCCCAGGAGTTGTCATTGTGACTTTGAATAATTTCTGGAGTACTTTTCATTGCCTTAGACGAGGTGGTGCTGTACCATGGTGGGGTGGGAGAAGTCTCATGGACCTCAGGCACCTCAGCCACCTCAATGTTTTGGTGTCTTTAGGAGAGGTTCTGGTGCTGGGCTGGTGGTGCACCCAAGCAGAGAGCTGGGGAGCAGGCACTGTACCCCAGTTCCCTTCCAGGTACAGTTTGCTTCACCACCTGGGCTGGCTTGTGGTGCAGGGGCAGGAGGAGATGGAGCTGTTGCTGCTTTGGGTGTTTTAAGTGAGCTGGCAGGAGCACTGAGTGGAGTCACTGCTCTCAGCTTCAGAGAAACAATAGAATGTCAGTTAAAGGAAAAAACAGACGTGGCTCTTCTACAGAAATACCTCAGCTCTAAGGGCGTTAAGCTTTTCATAAAAACCTGAACACTGGGGAGGTTTTGATTTCATGGTGCATCTTCTGTTTAAAAATTTCAGCAACCAGATGTTGTTTTGGTTGGGCTCAGTATTTCCATTGCTACCTTGTTTTTATGTATCTGACATAGAAAGTTGAATATATCAACATACATTTTCTTGAGGCTGTTTATAATGTGTCTATTCGTGCCCAAGGATCCAGAAATACTGTTTGAATCAATCGGTATTTAAATCATTCTCAGCTTTGGAAAGATAGGAGATCATTTCTCCAGCAGTAATTCAATCATAGCTTGTTTTTTGTAAATCCACAATACCCTGGCCTAAATTTAATTCAAAGTTTATGTTTCCTAGTTACAGTTCTAGTACTTCAGTTGCCATGACTAGAAGCACCATAAATTAAAAAAAAAAAAAAAAAGGTGGACAATAGTAAAGAGATCTTTTTTGGGTTAAAGATAGGGCAGAACCCCCAAATTTTTGTTTTCAGGCATTTGTATGAGACTAGCTAAAAATCTGCCAAGTCATGCTGTTGCCCAGCACAGATTTTTGGCCAACACAAGTGTATAATGAAATGTTTTTTGTACTTACTGGTCAGCTAAAAAACCTGAGAGTTGCAGCTCGATTGCTTTGACATCTATCCCTCTGGCCTCAATTAATTTCCTGTTAGGTATTCCACAAAATGACCAATGTTTATCTTAGGTTAACCAAAACCTTGGGTTTGTTGGTATTGGTTGAATTCAGAGTGTGGACTTAAGCTTGTAAGGATCCCAGCTGCACACTTTCATGTCTGACTAAATGATTTTGATTGCCAGAGAGCTTCACTCCAGTTTTTTACTGGTTTGATCCATTCAAATACAAATTCCTGTGGCAAGGGCCTGTCCTAAGTGGTGGCAGTGGAGCTCTGTGGTGTCAGGGTCAGGGAATGAGCTCCCACAAACCCAGAACGTGTTTTCCAGCCTGTCAGTTGAAGCTCTTGACAAACAATAAACGAGCTGTACCTTGTTATGCCCCTCTGCCTTCAAAGAGGTTTTTCTGCTTTAATAGTGAGATGGTATTAACTTAGGGTGTGAATACAAGTTGAAGTGCTGTGAATCTCTCACGTGTTTGCTGGCTGGAATGTCGCTGGGTTTTTTCTGTTTTGGTGTCCGATGTCCCAGGGGCTGCCAGGGACAGCGATGCCTTTGCGTTCTGTGTGTCTGTGTATGGAGGGAGGTGCCTGCCCACCTGGAGCAGCATCTGGATTAACGGTGGGACATGGTTCTCAGCTTCGCCCTTGGTTTCAGGTGTCTCCTGAGCCGCACACACCACACCTAGGAAAGGCACGTTTATTGCAGAGTAGGTATTTCCCCAAAAGGGCTGGCATGGAGAAGCCTTTCAGTGACGCCGAGGCGCGTGAATCCAGGGCGGTGATGGACGGTTTGCGCTCGCCGTGCGGGGTGCGGGAGGAGGAGCGGGCGGCGCTGGGTGTGTGTCCCTGC
This sequence comes from Acrocephalus scirpaceus scirpaceus, assembly GCA_910950805.1. NCBI lineage: Eukaryota > Metazoa > Chordata > Aves > Passeriformes > Sylviidae > Acrocephalus > Acrocephalus scirpaceus. Next base: position 1,595,317 of record OU383790.1, on the reverse strand, counting down.
GGCACCGGCGGCGCGGCCACGGGCAGGGCCGGGACCCGCGTGCGCTGCCGGGGGCGCCGGGGTCGCGCCGGGTGAGGCTCCCACCGCCACCGGCCGCCCGTGGATCCGCCTCGCCGAGCGCCCCCGGAGTGCGAGCCCGCCTCGCCGGGGCTGCGGCCGGCGCTGCCCCGCTCCCTGCGCGCCGGGGCGGGCGGATGGGGGCCGGGGCTGCGGCCCCGCTCCCCGCCGGGTCCCCGCCGCGCCGCGCCCTCCCCCGCGCTCCCGCCGCCTCCCTCCCCTTCCTCCCGCCTCCCCGCCCCCGGCTCCGCATCGCCGCGGCCGGAGCGCACGCCGCCCGCCCGAGGATGCTCCGCGCTTTTGTTCCCCCGCCGCAGGTAGGGCCGGGGCGGCGGGGCCGGGCTGGCCCCGGGCCGGGCGGGGGGCGGCGGGGCGGCGGCGGGGCCGGGGCGGCGGCGGCGGGGCCGGGAGAGGCGGCGAACAAAAGCGCCGTGCAAAATGGAGCCAGCCGAGAAGGGCTGGACCCCCGCCCTCCCCGCCGCGCATCCCCCCGCCCGGCTGCCGGGGCTCCGGGGAGGCGGCATCGCCTCCCGCTGCCGCCGGCCGGGCGTGGGGAGGCAGCGGGGCTGGGGCCGGGGCCGGCGGGGAGCGCTGAGCAGGGCGTGGGGAAGGAGGGGAGCGGCGGAGGTGGCAGCGCGGGGGAGAGGCGGTTCTGTAAAACACTTTCCCCTTCTCTCTGTCAGCCTTTGGGAGGACTCTCGTCCTGACTCGGTGGAGGTTCCTCTCCCTCTTCCCCCAGCCCCTCATCCCTCCTCGGCGCGGCAGCCCACCCAGGAGGGCATCGGTATCAGCCCTCTCCGGTGCGCCGGGGAAGTTGCTGACATGCCTGCCGCCGGGTCCCGGTGCACCGGCAGCGGCTGGGAGCCGGATTTAAAGGGGAATTGTGCTGCAGACAATGCACAGCAGCAGCATCTGGAGCAGCCCTGGGGACTGGAGCTCCGGTTTTGACATTGCTGCACACACAGCACCAGCCGCAATGACAGCAGCTGCCTGGAGTGGCTGCAGGCAGCAGGCAGGAGCATGAAGTAGAGAGATCACTGCAGTGCTCAAGATGAACTCCTCTTTGGTTGGCAACCAGAGTGGCCGGCCCTTCTGTCTCCTGGCCATTAGCTATTTGGAGACCATCAATTTTTGCCTCCTGGAAGTGGTTATTATTGTGTTCCTCATGGTGCTGATTATTTCGGGCAACATTATTGTGATATTTGTCTTTCACTGTGCACCTCTGCTGAACCACCACACCACCAGCTACTTCATCCAGACTATGGCGTATGCTGACCTCCTGGTGGGCGTGAGCTGTCTGGTGCCTTCTTTGTCTCTGCTGCACTATCCCATTGTTTTAAGTGAGTCCTTGGTTTGCCAAATCTTTGGTTACGTGGTGTCAGTGCTGAAGAGCGTCTCCATGGCCTCCCTGGCCTGCATCAGCATTGACAGATACATTGCCATCACCAAGCCCCTGACCTACAACACGCTGGTTACCCCGTGGAGGCTGCGAATCTGCATATTGACCATTTGGCTCTACTCCTGCCTGGTCTTCTTACCCTCCTTTCACTGGGGAAAGCCTGGATATCACGGGGATGTGTTCCAGTGGTGCGCCAATTCCTGGAACACCGATCCCTACTTCACCCTCTTCATCGTGGTGATGCTCTACGCCCCGGCCGCTTTCATCGTCTGCTTCACCTACTTCAACATCTTCCGCATCTGCCAGCAGCACACCAAGGAGATCAACGAGCGCCGGGTGCGCTTCAGCTCGCAGGACGGGGAGGCCGGGGAGGCGCAGCCCTGCCCGGACAAGCGCTACGCCATGGTCCTCTTCCGCATCACCAGCGTCTTCTACATCCTCTGGTTGCCCTACATCATCTATTTCCTGCTGGAGAGCTCCAATGTCTATAGTAACCGCGTCGCGTCCTTCTTGACCACTTGGCTTGCCATTAGCAACAGTTTCTGCAACTGTGTCATTTACAGTCTCTCCAACAGTGTCTTTCAGAAGGGGCTGAAGCGTCTCTCGGGGGCCATCTGTGCCTCGTGTGCTAGACAGAGGGTAGCTAAGGACTCCTCTACCTCTAGGAGCAAAAGATCTTCCAATGGATGTCATGTCTAGGACGCCCGTCAGCTGGACTGGGAAGTGCAGGGACAATTGCGTAGATTGCAAAATAACTTAGATACGATTTTAAGATACCCAGATTTGCAAAAAGGTTTCTGAGAAATGCTGCTGACGTAGAAGGATCAGGAGCACATACCGTTGTGGTTTCACTTTAAAAAATGATTGCTGTGGAGGAGGCTGTGGAGTTTCACCTCCACATTCATTTTAAAGAATAAAGCTGTATCTTGACACTTACCTCTCCAGCTGGTGTGACTGAATGGAGTGGGTGTCTGAGAGCTTCAGCAAAATGTAGTCTTTCTTACAGCTTTACTGGGTTCTTTGGAGATTCGTGCTTCACATGTAAATGATAGAGCTGAAGTGGAAATGTCACAGTCTATGGTATATTACAGGGATTTTTTTAATATATGCCAAAGTATATTGACACAACGTTCCAGCGTCAGAACAGAAGGGGCCAAACAATTTGTTTTTCAGTGCTACCTAGACAGGACTTGTAGAACAGGAGTGCACAGTGTGAACATTTCCGTGTGAACTCTGTTAATGAGCCGTGAGTGCAGCGCTGTGGTCTGGGCAGTCGTGCTCTTAGGGCTGATCTGGCCTCCGTGCCCCGTTTCCCTGGTAGGATGCATGTTTGGATCAGAGTGTGGCATCTGTGTTTTCCTGTTTGTTGTGAAGGAAGAAGAAAAACTTGGATCAGACCAAATTTAGCAGTTAAATAAAATGTGTTTTGATAAGCTAAGAGATAGTACGTGTTGCTTTATGATACCAGAATTGTGGCAGCCACTCAAGGATGATGCCAACATGTGAAAATTGTTCTCAAACCAGTGGAGAAATGCCGCGGGTTTGTATGTGGAAATTTTCTCAAGAACAACTTTAAAAATAACATGTCCCCTTTTTTTTTTTTTTTTTAATCTAAATTCTTCTGATATTTTACATACTGGAACTTAAGGGGAAAGGAAAGAAAACAATTGTCTTCTAAACAGCTAAGGGAACTATGTTGTAAATTTAACTGTAGTATTTGAGTTATTCATAAGTGCACAGAGCTAAATCAGAGACATTTTTCTTTAGCCTTCATGGGATTAAAGATGGTTCAAATATAGCAGGAGCTAAATCCTGTTGCCAAAAGCATATCTAACTGGTCAGACAAAGGCAATATCTGAGGAACCAAATCTCATTGACCACAGCTTGTCCAAGCTGGCCTAGATTAAATCTTTTGAGTATTGTCATGCTGTTAAGAAGGCAGAATGGCCCTCAAATTGTTGAGTTTTCCTTAAGAATATCCTGGTGTTTTTACTGATGCCATTTTGGAAATGAAAGTGAAGCAAGTGTTGCTGTGGCGGTGGATTGCAGTGTCAGCCTGTCCCTGGTGCAGGGCTGTCCCTCAGTCTGTCCTGCTCTCAGAGCAGGTTGTGCCCCCGACCATCCCCTCTGTGCCCCTCCTTGTGCTTCCCGTCACTGCCTTGGGCTGCTGAGTGGGGAATTCCCTGAGCTCCTCTGCTACAGCTGGTGTGCTCTTAGTCACAGTGGGAATGAAAAAAGGATAGGGAAAAATAATGTGATATTTTTAGAATTGGGGTGATTCTCTTGGCCAAAGGGAAGGTTCTGTTTTGGTAAATGATTTCAAGTCTGTGTTGTTCTAGATCAAGATCATGTTTTTAATACTCTGCCCTATCCCTCCTGCAAACTCCCCCCTCCTCTGTGCTGTGAGCCCTGGCCTCTCCTCTCTATGCCTTGCCCTGGAGGATACCAGCTCATCTCTGCCCCATCACATGCCACGATTGCTACAGCCCAGCCCTGCTGCCCATCCACATTTGCTCCAGTACAGTCTCGTGGGGCTGCCAGTGAGGAAATGGGGAAGGAGAGAGAGAGCAGCAGATGAAGCATTCCTGGCATGGCATGTATTTGTCAGCACTCAGTGCTGGCACACTTGAGTTCCTCTCCTGGGTGTGTGTGTGTACCTGTTCAGGGGAGGATGGGGCAGAACCCCCTGCTCCCCCTGCCTCCTTCTGTTGGAGGGCCCTGGGGCAAAGCACTGAAGTGACATTGTGGTCAGCTTCCAGCATATTGCATCCATCATCAGTCCAAACCTCTCAGGATAAACATCCTCTTCGGTTCATCTGAAATTTTAAGAGCACAGGTTATCTAAACCCTGCTGCCTTCACCATTTCTTGCTCTCTTTGTAGTAAAGAGCAGAGAGGAGCTTGTGCTGGATCCTCACTGACACGCCCGGGGTGCTTTGCTCGGGGAGCCCCCGCAGTCGGAATTTTGGTTGGACACAGGCAGCCATGGGAGGAACACGGGGCTGCAGTGACTCACTTGGGAAAGAAGTGGGATAATGAGCTCGTAGCACAGCGTGGCTGATTGTCTCAGCAGCTCTGTGGGTATGGGCAAAGGTGGGCTTTGGGGAACAATTCAAGGGCTTTAGTCACTCATATCAAAGTGTGTGTGTGTGTGGTATTTTTGGAACAGCCTCTCAGGTAAACTCCCCGTAGCCTTTCTCTGACTCTTCACCTTAGCTAACATTTCCAAGTCTTTGAAATGATGCAGTGTGTCATTGAAATAGCATTTGATTAAACTTAATAGAAGAGAAGAATCTGCTGGGGCCTAAAACCCTAGAAATGGCAGTTTCAGGTTTAAGTGGAAGCTGGAAAGCAAAGATTGTTGCTTTTGGGGTTTTTTATGGCTAAATAGAGGGTTTGAATAGGAGCATTGTGTGCTAGTTTTTGAGAATTTTGGAAGTTTTTGAAACTGGTAAGGGTCTAAATCATGGCATAGAGATTTAACTGGAGCTGAAGCAGTTGCTCCTTCAGCCCTGAGCCTGGAATTGCACTTGGAGCGTGGTGGCTGATCCAGATGCAGATGCATTCTTGCAGCTGTTGCTGCTTTGCAGCGAAGGTTCAGTTCTAACATTCCTGACAGCCAGGCTGTTTTCAGTTGCCTTACTCATCTCCAAGTCTTCCTCAGCTCAGATGTTTTCTGTAAGAGGTGAAAATCAGAATTTGGAAGTCTCCAGGAGATAAGGATGGGGAGGAGTTGCAGCCAATTGATGCATTCAAGTTTCATCCACTGTACAGACACTTTTAGTGTTGCCTCAGTAGTTTAGATTTAGTGTCAAATATTTCTTTTTGTCTGTGTTAATTTATTGATATTTTAAAAATTTAAATTACATTTTTCCCCTCTTAATTTAATGTTGATGTATTATGTGTAGTATGTGTTTAGATGTTTTAAATATTTATAACATTTGAGTCTGTTGTCTTCAGTGAAATTGCAGGGGGTGATTCTATTCACTGTGTCAATGGTGGGAAAAATAATTTTGACAAACCTGATTTTGTTTCTCAGCAGTGCATTGAACACCTTTTGTCATGCACCCAGCACAGGCACAGGGGTCCTTCCCATCATAATCCATGCTCAGGCAGCAAACTTTGCAGCTGGGTCATTTTCATCCTCCACATCTGAAATGAATCCACTTGTGGCTCTGTTTGTGTCTGGGTGCTTTGGAAATCAGTGCTGAGAGCACTGCACAGATAAATGCCACGCTGAGGAGAGGACAGAAATCAAATTGCATCTTCATAACAATGGGGTTGTGATATGATTAAATGAACTAATTTTGAAGTTCCATCTCAGACTATCAATTTATTTTTTATTAGAGTTATCTGCCTCACTTTCAAATTAAGCTGCTGGAAGGTTCAATTTGCAAGATGCAATTCAGTGGCTTTTTTTTAATGCCATGGGAAGGATTTCTATACTCACAGCTTCTCAGATGATGATAATTTGCTTCATGTAGAAGTCCTTTTTTTTTTTTTAAGATTACTGGAAGTTTAGGTTGTGATTATGCTGTCATTTTCCAAATACACTGGGAAAATAGCTGTGAAATATTATTTTTTTTTATCTCAATCAAGGGACAGTATTTTTAAACTCAACAGAAACCTTTCATGTCAAACAAAAGTTTTGCTATTATCTACTGTTAATTTTATTTTATTAAATGTTACCAATTTTTACAGTCATTATTTGTTGTTGGGGAGTTTGTACTTGTTTTTAAGCTTCTTATCACTCAGAAATATGTTTCTACTACTTGGAACTCTGACATGGCTCGGTGTCAGAGTGCCAAGGGGCAGTTTTGGATATTTGTCACAAGTCTTTGACAGGAAGAAAGGGGTACAAAGTACCGAGGCACAGAGAATTGCAAGAGACAGAGAATTCCCAATGGCATCGTTCCCTCCTGCTCATAGAAAGGCTTTATGTGTGAGAACCCTAAATTTCAGTTTGTCTGTTCTGAAAGAAGACACTTCCAAGGCCTGGATGTGATACGAGGTGGAAACATTCAGTGTGCAGATTCAATATGCAGATTTTTTTGCTGTTTATTGTGGTGTTCCCAAGTGCTGTGATGATCAAGGCAGAAACTCCGTGAGTCAGGAAGTCTGAAATATTTCAGTCTGATCTTACTTCACATCAGGGTTTGAAGTTGACAGAACTTCTAAGTTAGATTGGTGCTTTAAAAAATATTTCTTGAGAACCAGAATGTGAGCACAGGAATCTGCCTTCAGATTTTACAAACAAAAGACCTTCTAAAATTTTTCTGATTCACCTGTTTTAGATATTTTAACAAGAGGAGGTGGAGGTTTTGGAAGGCTTTGTTGTTGTTGTTTTAGCACATATTTGGTTCTGAGTTTTTGAAGCACCTGCTGAAACTTTTGCCTTTATTGTTTGGTTTAGAAATGTTTCTTCTTCCCTTCCATGACTTTGCAGAACACAAGACATCCTTCCCGTAGTGCCATTAAAGATAAACTCAGATTTTAATCCAAGTTTATCCAAATGTTGTCTATAATATTCCCTATACAGTGAATGCTGTTGTGTGTATGAGGCTGTGGTCAGGCAGACCTGGGAGGCTGCAACTGGTTGGGTTTTACAGAGCAAAGAGCCTCTATTTTTGGGATTTTCACAACAGAGAAGTGTGTTCTCCTGGCTTCCAGGCTGATGTCTTACTCCCAGTTGGTATTTCCATTATTGCCTGTGCTTTGCAGAGGTACTGCTTCTAAAGATGTTTCTGCACATAAGCAAAGGCATTAATACTAAAGTTATGTTTTTGGAAGGGGGTAGGTCTTCAAAATTAAAATTTAGTAAGTGTAGGAGCAGGTGCAATTGTGTTTAGAGAAAGAAACTGAAAGTTGTGGCCGATGGAAACAAAGAGAGGAAACCTGCTGGAGTGGGTCAAAACAATGGAGTATTTACTGTGGGTCATTTTCTTTACAATACACACTTGTTTTAAATATGGAGTTTAACCTTCTTGCTTTTGCTTTGCTGCTCCCTGGAGGCAGCTGCTCTGAGCCTGGGGTCTCCCCCACCCACCCCAGAGGGATTCCCTGCACACCTGGGGTGAGGATCAGCCCCTCGTTTGAGTTCAGCTAATGTCAGTCATGTCACTCTTGTCTTTCTGAGGTGTTCCAGCCCCAGGGAGTTAATCTGATGGGATAGACTTTGGTCAGCTTTTCAGGATTTTTCCTGTGACATTGTTTTCTAGACAGGTGAAATTTGTTTATATTTGTTTGTTTATAGAGGCAGCTTTGCTGCTGGTTCTCCACACAATGTTGAGTTCTGTCATCTGTCAGTTCTTACCCCATTGCAGAGTGGAAAACAAGCCCCAGTGTGTCTGCTCTGCAGGCCCTCGGTGTGGCTGCAGATGGAGGAGTTTGTGGTCTCACCCATATCCCATTTGCATCTCCTGAGCTTTAGCAGTTCATGAAACTGCTGAAGTTAACTAAAGTCAATGAAAACACTCACAGCAGTGATGTTCTGTGTCCTGGTCTATGTTGTTTCTTTACATCTCAGATGTCCTTCAGCAATCTGTGCAGGAAGGTAAATGAACTGATCCTCACGCTGGTGATTTTGTGGTTGTTTTAGCTGAGAAACAGAAGTTGTTAAAGTCATTTTTTTTTGTCCTGAAGCTGTTTTGGGGGAGCAATCCCTGAGCTGATGACAGGATGTGCAGGCTCTGCTCCAGGAGAGCCCAGGAGGCAGCAGGGCCCAGTGGGACAGACCTGCTGGTGGGTTGGTGGCTGAGAAGTTTTAGGAAGTGCTGGGTGGATGCACATTGCATTGGATAATATTTAGAGTGGGGGTTTAGAGAGACACCCATGTTTGGAAGGAGGGGATTGGAAGGCTCCACCTGCCTGTGTGTGAGGCCTGAGATGCAGCACAGGGGATTAGAACAGAGCAGGCACTCCAGACTTTCTGTTCTGACTTCTATTGATGAATTCATAAGATGAGGATAGCAATTTTGTTATTCAAAGCTTTGGCTTCTTTCTGATGGTCATTACTGGAGATCCTTCCATTAAAAGGTGAAATAAATTCGAGTGGCTCCTCATAAAGATGAACTCAAATCTTGCTGTGCATATGCGAGTCGTTCTCAGTGTTACACAGACCACGTGAAACCAAGCAATCAAATGCTTAATAAACCAAGTCATTACTTTTATGGTAAATTGAAAAAAAGTTCTTCTGGGATTTCAACTGTAAATGAATCCTTGAAAATCAATAATTAGATTAGTAAAGGGTGACGTTTTAATATGCTGGCAGGAATATAGAGGGATTTGTCAGGGGAAGCAAAACCAGACTTTGCACTAAAGTGGCTTAGGTATATTTATAGTGCTAGTGATTCTGTGTGTGTGTGTGGGATCTTTGGACTATTTTAATATAATGTAAGGCTTTGAGCTTTAGCGAACTCAAGTTGCTCGTTTTATGAAGTTACATTAGTACCACACTGTGAAGTATTTTTAAATATTAGCATTACTGAGTATTACAAGTATTTCATAAAACCATTTTTTAAAACGTTTTCTGTAGATGCTGTCGAATGAATTGATGTTTAGTGTACAAAGAAATAAAACCTGAGGGCTGTAAGGTACCTGTATGTTTCTGATCACCTCGGTTTTTGAGGGGTTAGGTATTTCTTGAGGTTAAATTGTCATTAAAACTTACTAAAAATACTGGTGCAGTTAATCCTTTCAGAGAACAGAAAGCAGCATTACCTCCAGCCACGCTTTTGAACTGTCTGAAAGGATTTGCAATTGTTGTATTGTCTTGACAGACTCATGTCTTTAGAAATGTTGTACAGCACAGTCTTTTGCAAGTTCCTATGCTGATACATTTCTCTCCATATGTAACCTTTGAAATCTAGTTTCTATTGTACTTCTAGCATGTAAACACTAGATTCAATTTTGTATTCCTCTAATGAATGCAACAGGATGGAAACACGTTTGCAATTGCTAATGATGAGCTTTTTTACTGTTCTTAATACTCGTGGGTATGTCTTTTCTTCAGGGATTTCAGAATTGTATTCGTACCTTTTTAAATTGTTTTTTTCACATGCTGTTTACAATTAAACCACGAGCATGGGAGGCTGTGCGTGCATGTGCTTTTAGGTTGCTTTGCTGAATGAAATACAGTGGAGTGATCTTACTTTAAATCCTCTCTGTTGCCCAGAGCAGCTGAGATCCCCTGGATCCCTGGATGTGCCCAGGGCCAGGCTGGACAGGGCTTGGAGCAACCTGGGAGAGTGGAAGGTGTCCCTGCCATGGCAGGGGGTGGAACTGGATGATCTTTAAGGTCCATTCCAACCCAAACCACTCCGTGGCTCTGTGATGCTCATTTTTCCTTGTGTCCCACCTGTCTCCTTGCACCTTTCCCAGTACCTGGTACAGCAGAAGGCACCAGTGGGGTTATTCTGGTGTGTTCTGTGGAGATCTGACATTGTCAGAGGTTGTTAGAAGGAGTTTTGTTTGGGAGACAATCCAGCTCCTTACACGAGTAGTGTTCTAACCGATAGTTTTTTCCTGAATGTCAGTGAAAAGGCCAAGAGTAGATGAAATCACAGGTGAGAATGTGTATGCGTGTGTTTGTAGGAACTTCGTGCACCTTTTAATGCTGGAAACTGTTTTGTATTAAAAGATGAGAAAGAGCTGTGAGTGTGGAACCCCTGCTAGGAAGAACTGTGGGGAAACCTCCACCAAAGCAGATTAGAAAAGCAAAGAGGTGAATTAGAGGCAGTCTGACCCTCGAGACTCCAATTCTGGTTTAGTTCTGACACAGTGGGGACTGTCTGGGTGGGCTCCTCATGGTCCTTGGCTCTGCTGGGTCTGCTCTGGCTCAAACAAGGGAAGGGTGTTCTCATGCACGAGGCAGCTGAGGAAGAGTTGATGTTGGGGCTCCAGAGTTTTGTGCCAACTCAGAATTGTTGTTAAAATACAGGGGAGAGGGGTTCTTCCACCCCGTGATTTTAATAGACATTTCTGTAGCTGATTTTTCAACTAGGACTAATAATAAGAAAAACTACAGTTGAGCCAAAAATGACAAATGTTACTGAGTTAAAATAATACTTGCATATTTTTAACTATTAAATGGAGCTAGATAAATCGGAAGCATGTAAATACCTGATTCTAAATCTTTGCCTAATTATTTCCAAGAGGTAATTTTGCTATGAGCTATTAAAACTCCAAGAAATGTATTATTCCCTTTTGAGATGGTGTGTACCCCAGCTGTGTCATACATCTCTTGGCTTGTTTCCTTTTTGCTGTAGATGTACATACATATATATATTTGTGTGCTGTGCAGCTGTACAGTCACTGCCATGTTAAATTGATTGCTTTCCAATGAGAATATCTGTGTATTTTACATATGTGTGTCTGTATCCCCAAACCAGCAGTTTAACAGGGCAGTGGTTGTACAGCCACAGAGTTTAGGGCTTTGTACAATATGTAATTTTAAGAATGTCAATGTGGTTCTTAGCGGATTTTATAAACACTTCTCTGAATCTGTTATCAGCACTTCCCATCCTACGAGAAACTGCACATTTTTCAGTGATTGTTCCACTGGTTACATTTTTGTCTGCCATTTGTTCTGGATTGATGTAATCTTGATACTACTAAAATTTCAAGGGCTGTTGACGCATTTCACATAGCCTGGGATTGCCTGTTCTCCAAATATATGGATCATGCATCAACAGTACTAAGTAGCCTTACTGTTTTGCCTAAAAGCCTAGCTAATTTATTTAATATTCTCTCTTTAAAGAGAGGTCTCTGGAAGGGGTGGCATATTTTAGGATGCTCCTTCTCTTTAAAGGGAAACTCGGAATTGACTAGCAGTACTTGTTGATCGGTGATATTATTGTAGCCAAAGGATGCATGGGTGGTTTAATAGGAAGTTTTTGCTTCAAGTTTCTTGATAAAATGTAGTGTTCTACAGAGCTGTGTGAAGAGTGTAGTTTTTTATTCTGAAATGCACTTGTACACTTTATTTGAAAGGTCTGAATGGATCATAAATACATTTAAGAAATAAATGATACATCACATGTTTTCACGGCTTGTCTGGGATGACTTTTCTGTTCCTGAGCTGCTGAAGGTGTGTTCCTCTGCACTGGGTGGGGCTTTTTCCCTTATCTTGATTGCTCTAAATAATCTTGGAGTGAGTGCAGGGCCAGGAGAACCTTCCAGCCTGGCTGCTGTTTATGCTTTATCCATACATGCTGCAGGGCACTGTGGGCAAACTCCTCGCTTTAATTTTCCTGTGGGAAACTTGAGCCCTAAAAGGAAACGAACAGAGCGAAAGGGCTGCATATCACAAGGGATTCACTTTTATTTTTAGAATTGCACTATATTGCCTTATTTGGCCTGAAACTATGCTGTATCAATGCACTATTGTATCCAATTGCAGTGTCTAACCAGTCCAAATTTGTCTAAATTATTCAGGTTTTTTCCACAAATATTCTTTATCTGTGAATGTTCTGGGCTAGTGCTGACTCCAGGTGACACATTCTGCAGGCAGCATTCCTTGTGGGAAGTTAGCAAGTACATTACTCCCAACGTGTGGTTTGTGTCACTTCCTTGAGGTCTCAGTAACAGGTGTAATTCCTCCTACCAAAACCTTCTCCAGTGGTTTGGGCAAAGACAAATGTAGGAAGTGCACTCTGTGTAAAAATGAATATAAGTATTGCTTAATAAAAGTAATTATGGGAATGCCATCAGCCTGCAAAATAGACCTGGTGGCACAGGATCCTGCTAACACTGAAAATAGCTGTCAAAAAAACCATTTAATGTATTTGAACGTACTTAAAATGTGCTGATCTGCTCAAAATAACTTCTCCCCATCGTGTAATATTACCCTGTTGCTGCCCATGAAAGCTGCACAGAATTTTGGCTCTCTCTGCGTGTTGGATCTGCTGGAATCTGTCCCTGGCTTGGTGCACTCCAGGGTGGCTTGTCCTTGCCTTGCAGCAACACACCACGTGCTGGTCCCACCCTGGCAAAGCAAGGAAAATTCCAGTGGTGGACTGAGACTCCAGACCCTTCCCACAGTACTCTCTGACCGTGTGGCAGAATTCTTGCAGTCACTGGGACCTTCCTAAGGAATAACTGGAATGTGGAAATGGATCCATTGTGGCAAGAGTGAGAGTCAGGCACAGTTTGGGTTGGAGGTGGGTGTGTCAGATAACTCACCAGTGAGCAAAATTCCACAGTTGGAATCGTGCTGGGCTTGGGGCAGGGGGAGCCTGAAGTTTGGTCCCCTCGCATTTCTCCATGGGTGTGGTGGTTCTGAAGCCAGGGTTTGTTTTATACCCCAGGGGATTCTCTCCAGCTCTCGACAGGAGCTGATCTTTGGGTGATGAGCCATTTCCAGCAGGCAGCTTCCCCTGTTCTCTGGAGGTTTCTTACTTTGTTCTTTTCATCACAAATCTTGTCCTTTAGCAATTCTTTGCTGCAGCTTCTTCATCCTCTTGGGTTTATGTAGGGGATTAGGAGGAATAAACCTGAGCTGCTGAAAACTGCAAGTAGATCAGTCCCAGGAAGAGAGAACTTCAGCTCTTCCATGTCTTTAATTGTGCCTTAAGCTACAAAAAAAGCTTCTAAAGTAACACAGTCTCAGTCTGAATATGTTGAGGCTGTAACTTCATGGTTTGCAGATCCTAGGATGCTCCCTGCAAGATCATAAAAATACATGGAAAATATCTTTTAAATGTGTCAGGTTTGGGAGGTGGGAACCAATGTGCTTTTATATGCAGCCTGAGAGAATAAATGGGCTTTTCCCAGCTGGACTGCATCCTGCTTTCCATAATTACACACGTAGTTTCTGTTTAAATCAGCTGGAGAGGAAGGTTTCGATATAACTCCCCTAATATTTTAAAGTGCATAAAGAGGGGGAGGAAGGGCACACTCTGAGTCTGAGCATCTACATTTTCCTGCTTTCCTTCAGAGCAGCAAACTGTTATGAGAATTTTAATCTTCACTATGCTTGCCTCAGTTCTCATGGCTGGTTTCCACTCTGTTTTCTTTATTACTTTCTTTTTCTTCCTGTCATTCTTAGCTTTCTATTTTTCAATCCCAGTTTGTGAAGGGTGTGGGTTCAGAAGGGTTTCCTTCAGTTCCCAGTCCCCTGAAAGCATGAGAAATTGCCCATTGAGCCAATTCTCACAACAAGGTATAAAAATAGGAGTAAAGAAAAGGTTACACAATGCTTGGATTGCAGCAGTTTGTACTAATGGGGAGATTTCAAAGCCATGGTTTGAAAAACATTTTTTAAACCTTATCATTTCCGTTGATTTTTCTCTCCCCAAGCTGTGTTTCAGCTGCAGGAACTCACGTTGGATTGCTTGAGGAATTGTACTGAGACACAGGAGTCAAGGGCTGAGCAAGTCACGCAAAGCCAGAGAGGCCCCTAATTAGTTCTCTTTAGCCATAATGAGTGATTGGTTTGAGAATCCTCTCTTAAGAGTTTCCAACCAGATGCTTTGGTCTTTGCTGTTAAATAAGTGGATTAAAAGGCAAGTGGATTGGAGATTATTTTGCCATTGCAGCAGAACACAGGTGACTCTCAGGAAAGGCACTTTTGTGGTACCACAGATGCTGCTGGCAGTGGCCAGAACCTGTGCTCCTGGGAGTACTTCACTGGAATTCAGCCTTGCAAACTTGTAAGAAACTAAAAGTTACCACTGAGTCTGTATTCACATGTTTAAAGTTTGCAGAATTGTTTCTGAGCTTTGTCTTTCCCTGCTTGCAAAACCAGCCGAAGTTGCCAGCCAGCCACTAGCATAATTGTCTTCGACTTAAGAGGTGTTTATTTATGTGAAATTTATTGAGCATTCGATTTTGTTTGTTTCTGATTCCCTTATAATGAGACAGACCTCTTTACCATGTTAATTATTATCAAATTGGAATGCTGAACAGTACTTTTGATATAATTTCCAAAACAATCTGGTCTTCATTCTAATAGCAGCATAATGCTTTCCTAATCAAATGTCTGCGTTAAGCCCCAGAGAGAAGCATTAACCTTGGATTAAAATCAGAAGAGAAAATGAAGCACACTGTGGTAATTTTGTTGTTGTTGTTGTTGTTTGAAAAATCATTTTGTGAAGAAAAAGAACTATGAGCTGTATTGGATGTTCCTTACACTGATTACATCATGTACTTTTTAACCATCTTTTACTTCCAACCTTTTTCCATTTGCCTAGCAGAAACATGGGTGATTTGGATAGATTAAACCCCTTTTGTTTTTACTGTTCAGCTTTCCAAATGTCCAAGGCACCTGAAACTGATGGTGTCAGAGTGATGTAGAAACAAAGTTCCATCTTCCTGATGTGAAATCCCAGCTCATACAGGACCTGTCCCTGCATTCCCTCCTGTTTTCCTCAATGACATTCCCTAGGGCTCATACTCATCTATTTTCTCTAATTGAGCTCTGAGGAGGGGATGAGGAGTGGTTCCTCAAGCTGAACCTCAGGGACAGCATTTTGGACAGCTGCTGCTTACAGCTGCCTGTGACTCCTGCAGTTGTGTGAGACAGGAGTGTGCCTGGGCAGTGCTGGCATCCAGGGCTCTGAGGGAGGGCTGCATCTGCACTGCCCTGGAACACAAATGTGTGTGTGTGTGTGTGTGTGAGCTCCTTCTGCCACTCCCTGACCTCCCCAGATGTGCTGAGGTACCCAAATCCATCCCCACTGTAATCTGCAGCTGCCAGCTCTGCTGGGGCACGCTGGGTTTTGTTAAATTTAGAACAGTGCACAGAACCCCGTGCTGATTTCCCAAGTCTCAACCCTAGCATATTGTAATTTAAATTCTTTTGATGTGTTTTAATTTGCATGTTATTTTCTTTTTCTGGTAGGAGTCTCCACAAGACAGTGCCATCACCCGAGACATCAATCGAACGTTCCCTGCTCATGATTATTTTAAAGATACTGGGGGAGATGGCCAGGACTCCCTGTACAAAATATGCAAGGTATCCTTTAAATTCTTCTGGGCTGCTTTTGGTAATTTGTATTCAACATCATCAGCATGAGGAGAAGGGGGATGTGTTACCATTGTCTGTCCTGCAGACAGCCCCTGGCACCAGGCTCAGGCTGTTCTCCATCTCAGCTGTTGGGCAGCTTCTGGTTATTCACACAGGAGACCTAAAGCCCTTCTGGATTCCTCTGCACTGAAGTGTTTGGTGCAAAGACTTCACATCATTCCTGACCTGTCAGCCTGGATCAAGCTGGACAAATTATGTAACTGGAGATGACTGTGTACCTCCATAAAGGTTATAAAGCCATAGGCATGCACTGAGCTGATTATTAAAAGGAAGAAATGGGTAAAAATGGACAGCTCAGTGTATCTCAGCTGGAATGGTTTAAGCTTCAAGCACTTTCTTTTGAATTCCTGGTGTTTCTCCCTGTTCCTAACACCCCTGTGGGATCTGTGTAGAGATAAAAGCACTCAGATAAGTGATTTAATATGCTGCAAAACGTTGGTGCAGCACTGGAACCAGCCACTGCCTCTGTGTATCCCAGTTTGCTCATACAGGTTTTCCCTTTGTTAGAATGACAATGGCTGCCCTCCATCCATGGGAATTGTATGGAGCTGTGTTCAGTGCAGCGTTCTGTTTTATTTGTGTTTGTTAACTTGAGACAGGTGCCAGTAAAGTCTTGATTCCTCTTTTAGGCCTACTCTGTATATGATGAAGAGATTGGCTACTGCCAAGGCCAGTCATTCCTCGCTGCTGTGCTGCTCTT
The DNA here is from genome assembly GCA_910950805.1 of Acrocephalus scirpaceus scirpaceus. NCBI lineage: Eukaryota > Metazoa > Chordata > Aves > Passeriformes > Sylviidae > Acrocephalus > Acrocephalus scirpaceus. The sequence goes on along the minus strand of OU383790.1, from coordinate 1,579,136 downwards.
ACATGTAAGTGCTGCCTTTACCCTCAGCTCTTTTAGACTTAATAAATATTGCTCCACTTGTCTAGAACAGACCTCTGAGCTAACAGGGTTGCAGGGCACACATCCACTTATATGTTGGTGGGTAAGAAGGTGATTTTAGGCAGGGAAGAGTACATTGTTTAAAACTTGCTGTGGTGTTTGTAAGGGCTCAGCGTTCCTGCCCTTGTGTTCCTGTACTAGGACCCCTTCCATTCAGGCTTGCACTCAGGAGCAGTAGTAGGCATGGAATTTGTGTGTAAGACAACACTGTAAATGTTTTTGCTACAGGGTTTCAAGGTCAGATTTAAGCTTTTTATAAAATGTTTCTATTGGAACCAGTCAGAAATACAGCTGGTGTTTGCCATGCCCTGTGTACACAGAGGAGGATTTAGGACATGGAAGGGGTGTCAGGTCTCAGTGCAGGCTGTGCTGCCTGTGGGCTCTTGTCCTGTAGGACTTTGTGCTTCTTGCTTTGAGAGGTTAGAGAAGGATACAATAATACCTTCATATTTTTAAAGGAAACTGTATTATGCTTTTTTAAACTTAATTGCTGTTGATAAAAGTGATCTCATCAGTGTAATATCCTTTAATTGCTGATGTGTTCAGAAGCTAGAGAGAGATTTATGGCTGGCAGGAGCAAAAGTTTTCGATTCACTCACGCTTGGGAAATACAAGAGCATTAGAAATCTTTATTTGTATATTTATAGACTGTTCTGTTTCAAAGTAACGTCTGCTTTTTGTCAATGTTTCTGTTGCAAGGGTAGCTGGAACTGCAGAGTTCCCGAGCCCAGCAGTGCTTTGAGGTTTCTTTTCCCCAGCTGTTGCTGCCATAGAGGGCTGAGCATGAAGAGTTCTCTGCAGTTTTTGGTGGAAGAGGAAGTCTGGCCTTCAGGGGAGGATTTTCCATACTGTTGTAAAGTCAGGGGAGGATACAGAGGAGATTGTAAACTCCATTCTTGTGAAACAAAAGCCAAGTGATTAATGATAACAACCCTTTAGCTCTTTGTAACTGTAATCTGAAATATTTCCTAGATGAGCAATTAATTCTTTATTTCCTCCCTGAATCAGATAGAGAAGGGCAATGCTTCCTGCTACTAGAACTGAACACTTTTACTGAAACAGAAGTGGTTGCTGTAGATTTTCATTGTCATGGGTCCCTTGCTTAGAGAGATTCACTCTCCTGACTGAGCCATGTGTTATTCCAGAGTTCTTTCTTTAACAATATTTGTGGCTGCTGGGAATAATGTATGCATTTAAAGAAAAGCTAAATTTCAAATAAGTTTCTTTTTATTTGATTCTCTTTGAAGTCGGCCTTTGGAGTGTGGCTGCTAGGGAAAATAAATAATAAAAGCAAATGTTGCAGAAAAGGAAATTAAGTTTCTGTGAGTCCTTCACTACCAGTTTGGAATGTTTCAGCAAAGTTTTCTGTTTTAATAAACTCCATCTGCAGATTAATAATAGAATACTTGAGATGGATGTTCTGTCCTTTATAGAAACCAGCAATTGACCTGAAGTCAAGACTTTTCTACAGAAATATTAAAACTGAGTTTTAAGGGCAGGGAAAATGTCAAAACACTGATGAGCTTTGAGGGTTTTTTCAGTTTTTGGTAGGAAAGGGACATTGAACCTTCCCAAAGCAGTGCTGAGTTGTGAGGTGTGGAAGTTCTGTTAGCAGTTACCAGTCTCACTTATTCATGTCATCTAATAAATAAACACCAAATGTAATAATGTCATTGAAAAAGGGAAATATATAGTTAAAAGTAAGGGAAATATCCTGTTTAACATCCTCTAGTAGCACTGCCTCTGCCTTATTTTATGTGGATGACAAAGGGTTATCTGGTCAAAATCTGTAAGATTCAGATTCTGATGAGTTCTGAAACAGAGACACTGGGAAATTGCTTTGGTCTTCGTGTCTGGAAGATGTATTTTTAGTTGAGTGATTGAGAGGTGGTTTATTCCACTGAAATGCCATTTGCAACACTAAACCTCATTTTGTGTGATAATACTCTTGTTTACATTTAAACTGGATTAAAAAGTAGTGGCAACTCAGCCTGTCAGAGGGAGAAGGGAGGTTCAGGCAGATTGACCTGATGAAAAAGGTTTTAATGGTTGGTGCTAAATCCACTTTCCTGTCTCACAGATGCCTGAGGAGCAAGCTTTCAGTGTTCTGGTCAAAATCATGTTTGATTATGGACTCAGGGAACTTTTCAAACAGAACTTTGAAGATTTGCACTGCAAGTTCTATCAGCTGGAGCGCCTCATGCAGGTGGGGCTCACACGGGGAGGGTGAACGGACCCGAGCTGCAATTCAGCTCTGGCTGTGTCTGGTGGGATGGATGGTGTTTGTAAGCTGTGAGGAGGGGTGCATGGTGTTTGTAAGCTGTGAGGAAGGGTGGATGGTGTTTGTAAGCTGTGAGGAAGGGTGCATGGTGTTTGTAAGCTGTGAGGAAGGGTGCATGGTGTTTGTAAGCTGTGAGGAAGGGTGCATGGTGTTTGTAAGCTGTGAGGAAGGGTGCATGGTGTTTGTAAGCTGTGAGGAGGGGTGGATGGTGTTTGTAAGCTGTGAGGAAGGGTGCAGAGCAGGGACTGACCCAGGTGTTCTCACAGCTCTCAGGAGCAGTGTGGTGCTGCTGAAGGCAGATGTGCCTGATGGCCCTACTGTGGCTCTGGTGTCAGCACAGCCACTGCTGGGCCCTGCTGAGGCAAATCCCAGGGTCCTGCTGGGCTTCCACCCCAGGACAAGCCTTTGGCATCCCTAGGAGGCCTCCAGGCCCATTCCTGTCATGCCTGGTGGATGCAGAACCCTGCACTGATGGTCACTCTACCCAACTGCCTTCTGTAGATTGGGGGTTCAGCTACAGTTCCAAAATTAACTTTCAGTGCTTCTGTGTGTTCTACTCCTAGGAATACATTCCTGATCTGTATAACCACTTCCTGGACATCAGCCTTGAAGCACACATGTATGCTTCCCAGTGGTTCCTGACCCTGTTCACTGCAAAATTCCCTCTCTACATGGTCTTCCATATTATTGACTTACTCCTATGTGAGGTATGTGTTATACTTGGAGACTTGCACAGCTCCCAGCTTTTGACAGTTTGTCACTATCTTGGTTCATGTCCTTGTTACTATCTGTTCTCTCAGAGCAAGGCGTGTGATATTTTTATGTGGAAGTGCTGCATTTCTGCAATGATAAAGGCTCTCAACATTTTAAAGAAACAAATTAGGAATCAATAGGTATATAAAAGATTATAATCTCCTATTCTCTATGGCACTGGTGAATCTTTGTGAGGCTCTGTACAGTGTGATGAGAGCTGATTTACAAATATGTGGGCTCCTCTCCTCTGAAGTCACATTATACACAATGATGACTTTTTTTTTCCAAACATATTATTGCATGGAGGCCATTGTGTATAAAATGGCCCAGCTAACTCTCATGTTGGTAAACTAACAAGCTTGAAGCTCTTTCTCCTGGAAAACTTGAAGTCTCCCTGTATTTCACAACTTATATTTAGAGAGCAAGATTCTTTCTATTAAGACATTGTCTGTAATCATGTTTAGAACAGTGTTTGTGGTGGTATGTGGTAAGCAGTGTAATTACAGTCAGCACTATTGCCAGCAGTGAACAAATCCCATTTTGTACTGAAGCATCCTTGAGTTATTTAATGATTTGCTGGGTAACTTTTTGCATCCATTCTTCTTGGATCTGCACTTGTTCCTGTGAAGTGGCTGATTTCCTGCCTTTCCTTTACTGAAGGCTTTCAGCATTCACAAACCTCCTGGTCAATGTTTTTGCCCTTTCCCTGTGTCTGCTGCTGACTTTGTCCATGTGCCAGTGGAATAGAAAGCAGCAGATGGTATGGAGAAAATCACTTCTGTTTGTTTAGAAACACATTTTCAATTCATAAATAGTAAATGTGCTCACAGAGAAGTTTTAAGGGGTTTTTCATCATTTTAAAGTAATAGTGAAAGAATAACTTGGTGGGAAGAAGAAAAGCAGGATCTTGAAATAAGATGAGCAATGTGTCATGATGATGAGTGGGACCCCTGATGAAGGTGTGAGCTACTCCTGACTACAGAACTGCTTGCATTTAATTTAATTGGACAGTATGAATAGAACTCTGCCAAGGAGTAGAGGCAGAATAGATGCCGTGGGACTCTGTCCTAAAGTGAGTCACTTTCCTTTTCATTGCATGAATTATCCCAGTTTGTGAAGACCAGAATTTAACATTGGTGTATATATTACTGCATTCGAATCAGTGTTTTTAGAAGTTGCTGTATGAAAGTTAAATTATCTTGGGCTGCCCAACTACTCATTAAGAAATAAAATAAAGCACACAACATAAATTTAGACTTTCAGACTGCTAAGGAGGCAATAAAACCAGTGTTGAGTGTTTTGCTCTCTGTGATGACTCTCCAGTAAAGATATTTTGGCAGTTGTTTGCAGAGTCATTCTTTGTGCCTTTGATTTATATAGCACCAGGTTACACATGTATCCTGGTTCTCCATGTCACAGAAACTAGACAACCAACAAAACCCACCAAATAAATTCCTATCCAAGCCTCTAAATGCTGAGAAATTAAATTATTTTGTCATTATTTTTTCTTTCCAGGGAATAAGTGTTATCTTCAATGTTGCACTGGGATTACTAAAAGTGAGTATACAACATTACACTGTGGCTTATGCATCTTCATGCACCATATAAAAATTAAGATGCCTGTTACAAAAATATGTTGGGGTTTTTTTGAGAAGCTAACAACTGCCTGTGGCACACGTGCTGTAATCTGGCATGTCCTGGGCAGCACGGTGCTTTTTTGGGGGGGTGGAAGAGAAGGTTGCAGAAATAGAAACAAACTCTCTTTGCAGAAGGTTAAGAAGCAGTGATGTTACTGCAGCTTTCCAAAGCTGTTGTGGCTTTATTGTCTCTGGGATTCAATAACTGTAAAGAATTGGCTTTTCCTGGTGTTTCTTTCCTTGTCTCCAGACTACCAAGGATGATTTGTTGCTGACTGACTTTGAAGGGGCTTTAAAGTTCTTCCGGGTGCAGCTGCCCAAGCGGTACCGCTCCGAGGAGAACGCCAAGAAGCTGATGGAGCTGGCCTGCAACATGAAGGTGAGCTGGGAGGGACTGCTGCAGCCCCAGCCTCCAGCTCCAAGGGCAAATCAGCTTCATTGGCTGTCATCATGGAGATTAATTTTGTGCCAAATACACTGACAGGGTTCAAAGTGTCCTTTTTCCTTAAATTCCCTAGAGGAATTCTTTGTAGTGTCAGTGGGGAAGTGCACAACTTCCCTGGTGTGTTGACATTCCAGGCATTTTGTGATCCAGGTGTAGTAGCAGTGTGGATACCAGTATTCTGCACAGAGTTCAAGCATATCTTGTGTGAAATTGTAGAAATTACAGAATAATCAAGAGTAAAGCTATTTTATCTCTCTAATCATTTAGCATTAGCCACAGATTAAATGTTCCACATGCATCTGGTTCACGTCATCCTAATGAGTGCATCTGCCTTTCATATTTCCAGATAAAAACTTGTTCCTCTTCCCACTCTGCCACAATTCCCTGTGTTCCCAGTGCTGTGTGGAGTGGCACAAGCAGTCTGAGTGGACATGGCAGTGCTGCCCATGGTGTCCTGCAGTGCTGGGTGCTTTGGGGGCATTAAAGGGGAGCTGGTGGAGGCAGCACTGCTGGGCTCAGCACAGAACCCTTCTCTATCACCTCCTTAATGGGAGTGCTGTGTGTAATTGCTGTCCTTGACCTAAAATATAAGTCCTTTGCTGTCAGCAGAAATCTCCAACTCTGTATTTGGAAGTGTTTCTTTGAGCAGAAAAGGGCCTGATATCAAAATAAATAATTTATAGGAAGGGAGAAGTAGCCTGGCTAAGGCATTGTGATTAGAGCAGCATTCTGCTGGAAAGGAGGTCAGGAAGTCATCAGCTGGAGACAACACCAGATTCTTAAAGTCACTCCTCAGTGTTGCCATCAAGTCATAGAGTCACAGAATGGTTTGGGTTGGAGGTGACCCTAAAGCCCATCCAGTCCCACCCCTGCCATGGGCAGGAACACCTTCCACTGTCCTAGGCTGCTCCCAAGTCCAGCCTGGCCTTGGGCACTGCCAGGGATGGGGAGTTCACCTCTCTGGGCAACAGATGTTGGCAGAGCTGCTGCTGCCTCCTGTGCCCCTGAAAAAGTGTGGTGGGACATCTGTGTTCATTTCTGCAGACCCAGAATCCCTGCTGACCTCCCCAGGCCTGCCGTGCCCAGGATTTATGACAATGACAAATATCACCTAAAAAAGGCAAAACTGGCTTAATGCACTTGAAAAGCAGAAGGTGAAAATACAGTGAAAGAAGATGGAAATACAGCCTGCCTTCCTTTCCTCTGGCATGGTGGATGCCTCACTTGTGAGGATCTAACTTTACATTGCAGGAGATTTGGGGTGTGAAACCCCCAAATTTTGGGCAGTGTTTGAGCAGGGGCAGAGCAGTGAAATAATCTCAAGTTACTGGCTGCATTGTCAGTGAAGGGTTAATTCTCTAGGTGGGTGTCTGGGGTGCAGGAATAACTGCTGCAGTTGTGGTGTGGTTGGACCCACTCCAGGTAATGGTTGGCATCTCCACAGAAATGTTCCCCCGGGTGCTGAGAGGTGTTTCTGGTCAGCTCTCACTAGAGGGAGCTTGGCCACCGCTTTCTGCAGCTCCTTCCCGGGAAGGTTGTTGGGAAAACCAGACTTCAGGAAAACCAAACACGTTTTTCTTTCTGCCTGTCATTTATGCGTGTAAGATTCAACCTGTTTCTCAGAAGAGGGTTTTAAAGAGGAAATCTTAGCCATAGCTTTTAAATTTATGTGGTTTACTGGGACAATAATAAATGTTTAGGTGCAACTTTTAATGCTAGAGATTTCATTTTGATGCATAATGTCTTGCCTGAAATGCTCACAGTGATCTTGGCGTGGTTGGAGTTGCTAAACCATTGTGACCTCTGGCACAGGTGACACCAGGACAATGCTGGTCAGGATCTGTTACAGCTTCCCTTGTGCTCCCTGTCCCTGCAGGACTTGAACTCTGGGCACAAAATACTGAATTCAGCATCACCCTTCTGTCCCTTCTCCCAGAAGGGGAATCTGGGGGTCTGTGAGAGTGTTTTTGCTGGTGCTGTGTGTGTCAGAGCAGGGACAGAGCACTTGTGCCTCTGCTGCTTGCCCACACGCCTCGGCAGGGCTGTTTTCTGCTGGGCTTGAGTGACACTGGCAGAAATGTCAGCTGAGCCTGCACTTGCCCTTTCAGCATTTACAGTCTCATGTAAAGTAAACCAAATGCTTCTGGGTGGTGATAAATGTTACAGCTGAAGAAGGCTCAGCATCAGGCCAGTCCAAAAATGAACCGTGTCTGGGGGGGTTCTGCTCTGCTGAAGCTCTGCAGTGTGTGGAGCACCAGGGAGCTGTGCAGCACCCAGGGGGGCTCGGGCAGGATGCTCTGGGTGCCTTTTGAAACCTGCCCTGTATTCCACAGGAAGAGGCTGCTGTCATTGTAATGAGTTTTTGAGCACACGTGAGGGTTTCGCACTCAGAACTGGGTGAAGCCATGAGCTGTGCTTTGTACAAGGCAGGAGTTGCCTGAAGCTTGTTCCATAACCCTGTGTGTGTTGTGTTCTTTTATCAGTGTTCTGGGCAGGAACTAATGGGCTGCTTTAATTTAGATTAGCCAGAAGAAGCTGAAGAAATATGAAAAGGAATATCATGCCATGAGAGAGCAGCAGGCTCAACAGGAGGATCCTATAGAAAGATTTGAGGTAATGCTTTACCTTCTCCAGTCTGGTTTAACAAACACCAAGTTGCTACTTTGATTCTTTTTTGAGCTGATGTTGTTTTCTGACCAATTTGGATGCAACAGGGGAATCAGCTCCCTGAATGGGAGGGGAATGTCTCTCTATTGGCAACGTTGATCAGGATGGGGTTGTTGTGAGCCCAGCTGTGCAAGAAAAGGAACAGTATGAATTTTTATTTGGGCTTATAGAACTGGTTCAGTAGAGCCTGTTTAATGTGCTGACTGCACCACAGGCCATGAACAGAAAGGAAATGCCTGACTGATTCCAACTCTGCCTTCCATGGTTGTGCTCCTGCTTTTACTCCTCTTCCTAGTTTCAAATGATGTATAATGCAGTAAGCACATAATTTTAGAAATAGTTTATTTATCAAATAAATGTAATACAGGGATAAATTAAACATACCACAATAACACACACAGAGACATAGATACAATAAATTAATGTATTTTACTCAGAGAAGTTTTATGTAAACTTTCTTTAGTATCCATCTGTGTGATGGGAGTTGTAACAGGAGAGAGAAAATAGAGTATTTTTCCCAGGATTCTCTTCTCTTCTCTTACCTGTTTCTAGCATGCAAATTCAATTTTGAGCCAAGAAAAACAGTATTTGCAGGAAACTCCTGGCAAGGTATCGATGGCACAATGATACCCTACAACTGCAGACTTCAAAAACATTTCTGTGGCTCAACAAGGAATAGCTGAGCAGAGTTATTTATACCTGGTGTCTTCTCAAGGCTAATCCTGTATTTATTTCACATTCACACTATGGCTGTAGTTTTGTCCCGGGGAATTTCCTGCAGGTAGAGTTGTCTGTGCACACTGGAGGTGCAAGGTGGGAATCTGTGTGTGGCCCAGGAAGGTCTGTGTGTGTCACACCCTCCCCTGGGCTGGCCTGTCCCTCATGGTCCCTCTGTGTCCCCGCAGCGCGAGAACCGGCGCCTGCAGGAGGCCAACATGAGACTGGAGCAGGAGAACGACGACCTCGCCCACGAGCTGGTCACCAGCAAGATTGCACTGAGGAAGGACCTGGACAATGTGAGTTGTGTCCTCAGCCTGTCTAGGGCACACAGGGGCTAAGTCCTTGTTCCTTCTCTCACTGGAGGGGAGGTACATGGAGTGCTTTTCTGTGTGGGACAGGATTCCTTCCTGCACATCCATATTGCACACTGACCATGTACAGGCCTGTGACAGAGGTCCATGGGAAATGGGAGTGCTGACTGAAATACTCATTATTCTAAAAAGCATTCACAGTGACTGGAGGGAAAGGAGAGCCTGTACTTGAGTAGTTGCTTTCTTTTCTCTAAGGAAGTGTAGCAGGAGGTGTGTCAAGTCTTTGAACCATCACAGAGATCATAATATGGATGCTGGCTTGTGTTTTCCTGGGATTTTTATGAATACAATTTCACAGCAGACAGGTTTTGCAAAGTGCCTGATAAGCTTGAAAGTCTGAGTCTGTCTGGCTCTGCATGGATCAGGTTCTCAGGTACCTCAGGCAACTCAGAAAATGTTGTTGTGGTTTCCATTTGGCTTGTTGGAATCTGCCCGTGTGAACTCCTCATCCTGGGCTGTTTCCAGATCAGTGGAGCTCTCAGGAGGAAACTTCAGGTTTGCTTTGTGTTACAGAAGTTTTTTTCAGCTTGCTGTCCCACTCCCTATTTTACATATTCAATTGTGAGAGATTTTATTAGGATATGGGTTTTTTTTTTTTCCAGGACATGCAGAGACAGAAAGGTACAGGGGAGGGTACAACCCATTTATTCTGTCTGCTTGGGGAGATGAGGGGAAGAGTTCAAGTGCTCATGTTTTGCCATTCTAGTTCTGTACCAAGATAAATGCATTTCTGAAATCTCAAAGGAAAATGACTTCTGAAAGTTGCACAGTGCAGGAGCTGACAGGCTTCAAAATGTTTCATTGGGTCTGCCTCAGACAATTTAAGGTTTCCCACGGTCCCCTGGAAACTTGCTGTTGGAAAACTATTCATAGTAAATGTTGATGCCAATGGGTGAATGTTGCTTTAATGAGGTTTGGTTCATGACTTTTGGGTTTATTACATCTCCTGTTAGGTGTTAAAATGTGGATCATAGAAGAATGTTCTAGAAGCAGGTTTTCCCCACACATTGGTATGTTCACCTCCTCTTACCTGGGCTTTTTCCCTTCATTAGTGAAGCTTCCAGAAGCTTCACACTGGTGATTGCACTCAGGAGGTGGACTCCAGCAAAAATTGTCCTGAAGAAGCTTTTTCTGTCAGTTTTTAACTGTTTGTGGCTGCTTGAGCCTGTATGAGACTCAGTTGTACTTTTACTTTTTTTTTTTTAATGGAGAGCTGGGAGAGGAAATTAGGCAAAATTGATGTGCTTAATATGATATATAATAGTCTTGTATTCAAAGATGGCAAATGATATTGGCAGCATTTGGGTTATCCCCTGGGAGGAGATAGGAAGGTTTGATCCTAATTTAGGACATGATTAATTCTTCTAATTGGATCCTGAAGTGATAAGTTTCATTCTGCCAGCCTGAGGTCCTGAAAGGAAAGTACCAAAGGACATTGTTTAACACACCTGTTCTGATACCTGCATGGCATGTCTGAAATCTGCAACCTAAAAGATCAAAACAAAGCATTTGGAAATACAAGAATTTCCTTAATATCCTTTCACTAGACCAGAAAATAGGCTTCATTTTTCTCCTGTTGTTGGGCTCCTACATCCCAGCGATCTTTAGCTTTAAAACAGCTTAAACCCATCTGTAATGAAAAGATGTTCTCTTTGCCTTTGCCGTCTGTTTTAAAGGATCAGCAGGACTTTAAGGGACTAAAAATCACTTTTTGATTTTCTTCCTTTGAAGGGAATTGGTACAGATACTTTCTGAAGATTTTCTATATCAGTTGGGTTATTGATCTATTTTTATTCAGAATCCATACACCTATTAGGAAGTGCTGTGTTGTGTGTAGGAGACAGGAAAAGATGTCTTAACTTTGCAGACTTTTAGTGGTTTATAAAGAGCTTGGAATTTTTCAACAATATATTTTTATACTTTAAAAACTGCAGTAAAAAGGGATTGTTGGTTTCTGGTGGGACATTTCTTTCCCTTAAGGAGGAAGGAGAGAGGGGCTGACTTAAGTTTGCTTTGGCAGCTCAGTTTTTTCATGCAGTATTTTCTGGGGTGGTATCACATCCATTGGGAAGTGTCATAGAGTTCCAGGGGCTTTTTAAATGTTCTAGAGACGTTTTTCATTAATTCTATTTTTATTGAATGTTTGCAAATTAAACTTAGCTTGGAGCTGGTTATAATCTTTTATTGATCTTGCTCATTGTGAGCTGTTCTGCACCTTTGGTTGTCTTCAGAATGTATTGATCAACTTCCAGACTGGACAAAAAAATGATACTTATTTCTGCTATTGGATTTCTTTGGAGCAATCCCTACTCCATCCAGTTTTGCTAAAATTAATCACTGAATTCAAGGAGGCATTTTGGAGGGGTGGAGCCTAGTGGTACATGTCATTAATTTTGATGTGTTGCTGCTTTGCTATTGCAGATGGGAAGTTTTAGAAAAATAATTTTCAGAATAAAGTTTTATTGTTTTTAATAAGACTGGAATGGCTGCACTCTTGGCTCTGTCCTGGTGGAGGCACAGCAGGGAAGCCTGTGCTCAGCCTGCACTCTGTGTTTCAGGCAGAGGAGAAGGCAGATGCCCTCAATAAGGAGCTGCTAATGACCAAACAGAAGCTGATTGATGCAGAAGAAGAAAAGAGGCGCCTAGAGGAAGAATCTGCTCAGGTTAGGGCATTTCTGTCATTCTCACTGTTCCGTACAGTACAGAAATGATAAAAATAAAAAGTGACAAGTGTGGGAAGGGCTTAATGTTCTAAGTCATGTTTGTCTCTTTTCTGTGGTGTAAAGGACGTCAGCAAAGCAGAATTTGGCATTTTCCTGCCAGGTGCTTCATAGGGTGGGAAATTTTTAACTTGAAATCACAAAGTCACAGCCTGTGCCAGATGCTGCACAGAGAGGCAGTGCAGGACTTCAGCTGTCAGCACTTTTGGAATCCTTCCTTTCCTTGGCTAGCCCACTGTCTGTCAGTGATGGCCACCAAAGCCTGGCTTTTCCCTGCCTGCTGGACTCTGGGTGCCTGGGTAGAGCAGAGCAGTGAGGTTAAGGACAAGGAAGAAATACCACCTGTATTTTAGTATTTTTCAGACTACAACTATATAAATCCTTCCTTTTATTTTTCTTTTTTTTTTTCCCCTACAGCTAAAGGAAATGTGCCGTAGGGAACTGGATAAGGCAGAGTCAGAGATTAAAAAGAACAGCTCTATTATTGGTGACTACAAACAGGTAAGTACAACTTCCTGGTGATGTGGGTTGCTATCAAAGTACAAGACTTTCAGGTATTTTAGGAGATTTTAGGAATCAGTGTCACCTGTGCCATGCATTTGAGGACACAGTTTAGCTGTTCTGAATGGGAAGGCTGTGGCTGGTTTTGCATTTTCTTTGGCCCAGATCCTGAAGTGGTCAGTCCTGTTTGCCCCTGATGTGGGGATTTGTATATCAGCAGTCACCACAGCCTCAGTTACAGCCAAACCTTGTTCAAATGGGCTCTTGGATATCAAAGGTTCATGCCAAAAAAAGCTTCTCTCTCACCTTTCCTTTGTCAGTCAAATGCACCTTGGAAATAATTAAGAAAAAGTGCCTTTTTCCTTTCAAGGCTTTGCTTTGGCATTCAGGCTCCTGATCACAAAGGTATCAAGGGAGCAAATTCATCTCTTTATTAGGCCCATATCAGGCCTCAGGGAATGAATTAGGGTTTTTTTACTACTCTGTCTTGCCTGTTTTTTTCTCCCAAAGGCAACAAAAGGGCCATGCTATTCCTAACCTTTTCTGGCTCCTTTAGCAAGGCCAAACTGTTAATAACTGATGTTGGAACTGCACCTTTTCCTGTGGGGATAGAAGAATATGTAGAGAATGGGAAAATGTACAGTGAGACAGCTTAATGCAGCATCCTGATTTTTCTAGCTTTCTAAGAGTCCTTAGACTATCCATGTTAATATTACAGCAGCAATTTTTTGTGCTTTAGCATTCATTTGGGAGGGAATTTACATTTATAAATGGTCTGGTAACGTAATTTTGCTTGTCAGATTTGTTCCCAGCTGAGTGAGCGACTGGAAAAGCAACAAACAGCAAATAAAGCTGAAATTGAGAAAATACGGGTAAGAGACCAGATAGATCCACAGCCTACAATGTTCCAATCTCTTAGCAAAATCATAGCAGCAAACACACAATTTATTTCATTACTAAAATGGTGGCTGAGAGTCCCCACAGATAAAAGAGAAGGTTAAAAGGGGAGATCTGGGAGAAAGGGTGAGCCCTTCTCACACCATAGTGGTTACATGCTAATGTTGATGCTAGGGTTTTTTTGAGGGGGTCTTTTTTTTCTGGAAGAGATTCTCTGACTTTTATCTTAAAGTAACAGGGGGGAAGGACAGAGCCCATTATTGCAGCAAATAACAGAGCAGTGTTTCCAAAGCCCTGAGCCTGGGGCTGGCAGGAGCTCCTGCTCAGCTGTGCCTCCCCAAAGGTTCCCATTAGTGGCTCCCCTGGTGTTGAGCTGCAGTCCCAGAGCAGGGGCAGGAACAGGCTCTGATCACAGCCCCAGCACATCACTCACAGCCAGGTGTTCACTTTAGCAAAAGGTGGATGACTGCGAGCACTGCCGTGAGTTCTTCAATAAGGAAGGCCGTGTGAAGGTGGCCAGCACTGCCAAGGATGGTTCAGATGAGGACACGGATGAGGAGAAGGAAACACTGAAGAACCAGCTGAGGGAAATGGAGCTTGAGCTGGCCCAGACCAAGCTGCAGCTTGTGGAGGCGGAATGTAAAATACAGGTAATGCTCTGGAAGTTTGGTTTGTAGTCGGTACAGCGTGTGTGCATTCCTAGAAAAATGTGTGTGTGAGTTGTAGAGGGATTGGAACAGATCCTGTTGGTTGAAACCGTAACCTGCTATTTCCTGCATGGGTTATTTAACCAAACACTGCGTCTGAAACTTGCTGTATGCAGACGATATAATTGAAATTGCATGAACTGTATTTAGCAGCCACTACAGCTTCCAGACATCTGCCTGTCTGCAGTGCAGTGCTGGCTGCCTCATCTCCTGCAACTGCTTGGAAGGAGCCCAAGCTCTGACAGAGTACTGAATCATGCATGTCTTTATCTCACAATCAGTGCTAAATGAAGAAGTAACATTGACAAATGTTAGACATGTTTCTTAAAACACGATTGCGAAGCACTCCAGGTATCTGAAGTATTTCTGTAAAATATGACAACATTGTGCTTTTAGCCTAAAACTGATATGTCAGTGTGCCTTGTTCACAGAAAGGTAAGAATTAGTTTGCAGAAAGTCCACTTCCTGTGGGAGTAGCTCCTCCTCAGATGGAGGAGAATTAAAGAGTTTGGATGTACTGAAGAAAGCGGAATGTTTCACTAAGGGCAATGACACAAGTCTTGTTTTGCTTTTCAAAGCTTTTTTTTTCTCTTTGTCAGCTTCTTGTGCTGCTTTTAATTTATGTAAGACTTAAACTTCTGAAGTGGCTGAGAGTTGGTAGATGTTCTAGAGCCTTCTAGGTTTAACTCCTATAACCTTGTGCTGTGAATATGTAACAAATTAATGAAATGACTCTTCTGTTTGCAGGATTTGGAGCACCATTTGGGTCTGGCCCTGAATGAAGTACAAGCTGCAAAGAAAACATGGTTCAACAGAACAATAAGCTCTATAAAAACAGTGACTGGAGTCCAAGGAAAAGAGACTTGTTGAAAAGCAATTCTGTCAAACACACCTTCTTAACACAACACCTTTTGTTGCCTTCCTTGGCCAGATGTTTAATTCTGTGACATGAGAGGACCAGAATGTAAATATAATAGAAACACAGCATGTCAGGATTTCAATAGGTCAGTGATAAAGAGGATGGAAACACAAGAGAGGTTTTATTGCTAGACATGGGATGTTCATACTACTGATATTTAACAGGTGATGTAGCTAGATTGAAGCTCTTCAGAGAAACACTCCATTCTGCGTCTGGCTGGAGGCTTTTCACAGACTAGGTACGAGAACTTACCAAACCCTAATTGTTAAGTTTACATATGATAGGTTTTTTTACAGTTATAACCTTTTTTAATATTTTATTTGAAAGGAAAAGTGTCACTAACAAAGTTTAAAAAAAAAGAAAAAAAAAAAAAGGAAAAAATGCAACAAAAAATACGAGTTTATCAAGAACTACATCAGTGCCAGAAAGCAGTCCCCAGAGGTAGGAAATGGAGAGTAGGAGGTGACATGTTTTGCTTTATGAATGGGGATGATTTCAGCATTCCTGTCGAGCAACCCCACTTTGTTTTAGTAGATGCAGCATCCATCTCTCTGTGTTTGGCATTTCTTTCTGTTACTAATCAATTCTATGCAACTCTGGGCTTTTTTGGCATGGGCTGCCAAACAAATTCGCCACCGGAGGCTGGGAGACTTGTCAAAGTGCTAGACAAGAATAATCGGAATCGTGGGCAAATTTCCGTTTCACTTGTGTCATATTGTTTGATCCACATATCAACAGCGTTCAGATCCCCAGCACCAGGACTGCTGATAATATGAATTATGTGGATGGTCTGACATTCAATGGAGTCTGTCTGGGTTTTGTCAGGTTTCTGTTTTGTTTTTGTTTGTTTGTTTTTACCTGGCTGTAGCAGGCCTTCTGCGGAGCTCGGACAGAGCTCCCAGGTTTTAGTTTTGCACATAGGTATGAATGGGACAAAGAAACAATAAACTGAGATATATATGAGGCAAAAATCACAGCGTGAGTGTAGCTGCGAGCATCTCTAGCTGTCCAACTCGCTTCCCTGGTAGCATTCTGAGGTGGTGTAGGTCATTCTTCACGCTCGATGCAGTTGCACTAATAGGTGCTAAACGTGCTTGGAGTTCTCATTCCTTGGATTGTATTGAGTTCTCACCAGAAAGCTGTAGAATGGAGTTTTGCACCTTGTAATTTTTTTTAATTTATAATGGTTTGTGTTATGCTGAAGTATCTATTGCATCAGTGGATAAATTTTGTGTGCAGTGTGAGTATAAGCTGGTAACAATAAGAGGCACTGGTTTGTATATAAAGATATTTGGTTTATTTTGTATTTCTAACTTTTTCTTGTTTACTGTACTAATGCTAGCTAATGTACTCTGTAACTACAGGATAGAACATGCTATGTCCAAGCTTTTTTCCTTAACTGCATACATTATCTCTATTGTTTAATACCAAAAAAAAAAAATTACTGTAACTCCATCAATATTAGATGCGTGGACATTGTGGTAGCATAGTTGCAGTGTGTATACTTTATGAATTGAAATATAAACTAGTAAAATTGTATAACTATTTTGTTGTTTCATTTCATTTGAACAGAAAATTATTAAATATTTTGCAATATAAAGCTAATTCTCTTCTTAAAGTAGAAGCAGTAGCATCTGCAGGCTTCAAGACTGAAACCACAGTCATGCTGCAAAGGGCTTTGCTAAAAAAGACTGCATGTTCTGAGTGCTGCCAACACTGGTTTTATATAATAAAATCTAGGGTTTGCTTTGAAAAAAGAAACTGCAAAAATGACCTTGTGCAGCTTGAAACTTGTGACTCAGTATTTCTCAAACATGTCCAATTTAGAACATTTTTTTTTCCCGTGGCCCTCCAAATTCTGCTTGAATCTGCAAAATAAATGTAGGCTATCTCTGCTTATCACCGTCAGTAACAAATTCTGTGGGGTCAAGTGTGGTTCATGTCATCTTCAGCAGGGTTTTGTAGCCGTGGCTGAGCCCGCACGACTCAGGGCTGCACTAACTGGGTCACGGGGCAGCTCCACTCCCCAGCCCTGTGTTCTGCAGAGATAACCAGGAGAACAAATGGATTCTTGTCACCAAAACCACCAAAGGTGGCTCAGAAAGCAGCCCTGCTCTGGGAGGCTGCTGTGATGTCACTTTTCCAGCCATATTTTGCTTTAAGAGAATGGCATTATGTGGTTGTGTGTGGTCTCTGCTGCTTTGTCTTCCCAGAGGTGCATCCCTTGGTAAGGTCAGCTCTGCAGTTTCTCGATAATTGCAACCTTTAGAGAAAGTTTAAAGGTAAGTAGGGGATGGGAGGAAGCAACCCAAGAACATTTCACCCACTTGTCATCCTCAAAGGGACTGGGAAATAGTGTGATAGTGTACTTTCCTCCAAAAATGAGGTACTTAAAGGAAGAGAAAAAGCTGCTTTATTGTTCAGATTTCTTCCACTCCCTAAATAAACATTACCTTCAAATTGCATGCAGCATATACTCCCCTTTTAGTATGGATGCACAACACGCATAAATGTTTCACAGCATTTCATCCAAAACACTTTACAATCAGTTTCCAGTCATGGATTATTTTAGATGCCTACCAAGGGTTTTGGTGCTTGAAAATAAATATTAACAATGTATTTCACACCCAACTCCATCTAAAATATCCACGGCTAATTAAGAAAAATGGATCCAGGGCTGAGATGTGCATCTTTGGAAGCAGAATTAACATGTAAAGACAAGGAAGCAGGTCAGTTTTAAGATGAGGAAATTGAATTTGCAGATGTTCAAAACTATGAATAAGGAAGGTAGAAAACCACATTGAGTCAGAGCTGCTGTAGGCAGGAGTATTTTACAGCCCTGTAAATGAAAAGGAATGAGCGTGTTTGGTAGCATTTGGGGCATTAATGAGATGGTTATTTTCTGGTAGTCAATCACCTTTCTGTTCACATGTGCCTCAGCTGGGTTAGAGTACTGAACTCCAGCTCAGTGCCAGTCTGCTGATGCTGGGATTAATCTCCTGTGCCCCAGGCTCCAGCTTCCAAATGCTTTGCGTGTTTGTGCTGTATCATTTAGTTCCAATGGTCTCAGTGTGGGAGCTCGAGTGTCACAATCTCATTTGTGTTGCAGAACTTCTTGGCAGCTCAGGGTCCACAGCTGGAAGTGGATATTCAGGATCTATCGGAAAGTTTTACCTTTAAGCATTGCTGGTAAGCCGTCTTGAAATTTATATAACTACCTCCCTGACTTTTTTTAGCTGCCCTTCTTATCTGTGGCAGTGATATAAAGTTCCTGTTATCAAGAGGAGGATTTCACTCCATCTGTTCAACAGCTTGGCTCACATTCATCCAGCCTAACTTTAGACACTTTGGAGGTGCCTAACATAAGAGTTTAATCCAGGGAGGTTTTCCAGCCCTCGGCGGGTGCGGGGGCAGCACTGCAGGCGGGCGGCTCACCCAGCCTCGTGCCCGGAGCCCTGATGGATCAGGGAAGCTCCTGTGAGCCCACAAACTGAACTGAGAGTCCTTCCTAAATTAAAAAAAAAAACCCTGGAAATGAGCCATCAGTGGACACTCAGGGGGTTGCTTTCTATTTTAATTTTTCCTCCTTTTCCCATCACTTTATTGTGCAGTATTTTTCCTTCTTTATTGCCAAAGACCATCAAGGTCTCTTCATACAGAGATTTTGCTAGAATTTACCACTGCACATCCTAATGCATTTGAGCAACACAGCCTTGGTTTTGCTGCATTTTCTGCATACTAACTAGCACGACAGTGTAATCCGGGACTGAGGGCTTTCCCTCGGGATCATCTGGCCACAGGCACAGTAGGAAATCGGGCTGTGAGGGGAGCAGAGCCCTCCTGCTCAGGAGGCATGCTTGTTAACATTGAAGTCAAGTGTTTCCTCATGGTGGTGTAAATTCCTGCTGAATAGGGGGTGAGTGGAACCAAGCTAACAGCAGGCTGTTTGAGGTGGATTTAGGCGAGGAGGGGCTCGAAAACCACCCCAGCCCCTCCGGCTCCTCAAACCCCACCGGGCATTCCCTCAGCGCCCTCACGGCTTCCCGCGCTTTTCTTGGGGGCGGGGCCCTCGGGCCCGCGGCGAGCTCTGATTGGCTGATGGATGATTGGCAGCAGGAGCAGCCCTTGGGTGTGGAGGCGCCAGCGGCGCCATTTTGTTTTCCGTGAGGGCCGGGGAAGTCGAGGCGCGGTGCCGGGAGAAGGAGCCTCGGAGCGGGGCCCGGGCAGGGGCTGTGCGGCGGGAAGAAGATACAGAGCGCGGGCACACCGGTGAGCTGCTGGGCTGGAGGGGAGCAGCGGCCTTCGGGCGGGGCGGGACGGGGCGGTGCTTCCTGTGGGAACCGTGCAGATTCTCCCAGAGCTCTTCCATAGTCTGCGGGTGTTAGAAAAGCACCAGGGCAGCGGAGGACAGCAGAGCTTTAGATCCAAACAATAACCGCTGGAGATAAGTGATACTTTGGGGAAAACCTGTACAGAACTTGTAATGCATTAATGGCCCTTGTAGAGAAGGTGTAAGATTTTAGCCTTAATTTGCATGGGATTTAAATGGCCTCCTCTGTTCTTTTCCCCTTGCAGACACCCCCCAGGCCCCTCAGGCTGAGGCAGGCAGTGGGTTCTTCGCATGCAGCAGCAGCAGCAGCCCTTCAGCAGGAGGTGGGTGATGTTCATAGCAGCCTGTCACAGGCAGGTCTGAGCTGAGGTCTCCTGAGGTGGAAACCTTTGAAATAGGCTGTGAGAGCTAATAAAGTGGAGCTGTTTGATCTGTAATGTGATGAGTGGCTGCCGTGGGCTGTTCTCCCCGTGGAGAACCTGCATGAGAAGCCAATCACACCACTGACTGCTGATAAGTAATTCATGGGTTCCTCCTACAAATCTGATCAGAAAGTTGTATTGTGTCCTTGTACAAAAATAATCTGCTAGGAGGAAGTGTAGTAAAATTGAAGTGTTCTGGAAGTAAATCTATGGGATATGTTTCTAATACACCTTGAACTTGGTAAATTGTTCTGATCCTCTGTTTATTAATAATAGTTGAGACGGGAGATGTAGGAAACTTTATAACAAAAGTTAATCACAGAAGTTTTTCAGAATACAAAAACTTAAAATGTTTATTGATTAAAACGTTTGGGCAAAAGTATTTTTTAATCACCTTTAGTGGCTTGAGTTACAGCTGAAGGTGACGTGAGTTGGTCTCTCGAGATTTCACCTGATGTGGGGCCTAACAGGGCAGTCACTGGAGGGGATCAGGAGTCCAAGTGCAGGTTGTTTTATGGCAGCCAGCAGGCTGGTTCAATTATGGAGTTGCAGATGTCCATCTTAATCAACAGCTTGTGTGACAAAAGTCACGATTTTTAGGGAAGTGCTGCAGTGTTTAAGATGGAATCGCAGCCACACTGGGCTCTTGAGGCTCCAGAAGGTGCAGAAGAGATGAGACTTGCCGGCTGCCAGCTCTGAGCAGAAGCTCTCCTCATGCTGAGCACAGTTAGCATGTGCCATGAAAACATCCAAGCTGTGTGTTTAAACTCCCTGCTGTGAGCGTCTGTTCATGCACAGAGCTGGCGGTGTGATGGGGAAAGAGGGCTTGGAGCCACATTTGAATGTCATTTGGGAGGGGACACTGCAATGACTCCTGATGCAATTTTCTGATGTGGCTGGTCAGTTTATGCCACACAGGGAAAAGAAAAGTGCTGTGCAGATTTTATTGGGCTGCTGTGCCTGAGAAAAGGTAGTAAAGGACTCACTGAGATGGCAATGCTGTGTCACTGTCAGCTGTCACGGTGTAAGTGAAAGGGGTTTATCAGTTCTTTGAAGAACACCACAGCAAACCACTGTGGTTTTGGCACAAGTCTTGGCTGCCTGGAAAACAGGGGAGTGATCTAATGCCTTCTGTGTCCTGGAGGCTCTGCTAGCTTAGAGAAGTGGTTTGATGGTAATTAATACTGGTGCACCAGAGAGAATGGGTGGGAAAGAGGAGGAGGATGAAGGCTGGTTGCTTGCAAAACAATGTATATCTGAGCTCGCCACCTACTCAGGACATGGCAGAACTGCTGCATAATACCACAGGGAATCACTTGAGGAACAAGATCTCATCTAGCACAGAAGGGAAGGGATGGTGTTTCACACGATGACGAGTGTGCATCTCCCTGAGGTGGTTTATGTGTGGAACCAGGCAAACCCAGAGGGGCTGTGGGAGCCTGTGCCAGGCTGCTGTGATTTGTGGATGACATGGCTGCTGCTTGTAGACACAAACAGCAAACTAGAGCTCCTGGGTGCCCCCAGCTTCAGCATTACAGGAGTAGCCTGAACTCCAGTTGTCTTCAGAAGCTACAGGTGCTGCACATTCCTATGTTTAGGGCCGAGTGAGGAGGCCATAAGTTAATTACCGTAACTGGAAAGTTCTGAATTCCGTTCAAGTTTTTATTCATTTGATCTCAGAGACAATAGTTTCGTGTACAGGCAGAAGTTACATGTCTTCTACATGTAACAGCATGTTTCTCAAAACCACAGAGTTCTTTAAACCCAGGAGAACTGACCCTGAGCAGCTCAAACCCCTGTCCATATGCTTGCTTTGTTCTGGATGCAGGAGTCTTGTGACTACCTCAAGACTTGCAGGATTGGCAGTATAGGAGTTTGTGTGGAACTGCTTTGCAGGGCAACATTGTAATTTGATTGACTGAGCTGTATTTTGTCATCTTGCCCTGGTTTAGCCTTCTTTCTTCTACTGTAATCCAAAGTTACCCAGATTTTTTTTTTTAAAAAAAAGTCCCTTTGAATGAATCAGAACCAGCAGAGTGCTGAGCCTGGCTTTATTGCAGGCAGGAAATCCCACCTTTGGTGTGTGCCAGCACCTAAGCAAACGGGAAGAGAGAAGTGTTATTTGTGCTGGGTATGTGACCCTTTTTTGGGATCTAAAGGCCTTTTTAGGATTTTGCCTCGTGTTCATGCCTAGAGCAAGAAAGAGCCTTTTGTTGTAACTGTAACAAGAGTACACAGAGGCTTTTTACAGCATTACAAATAAATGTGCTGGAACGTATAGCCCAAAGTGAAGATGAATTCAGGGCCCTGAAAGCAGTGGCATCTCCAGTTTCTTTCAGTTGATTGTACCAAGGATTGGGGTCACAAAAGAGAAGGATAATTTACAGCTTGGCAAATGGGAAAACTCTTTCTAGCTGACTTGCTGGAACTCAACCCTGCAGCAAACCACCAAAGTCAGCATTATGTCGTGAGCAATTAAGTGAAGTGACACTTCTTGCAGAAAGAGGGGTGCTGTTTTGGGCAGGTTTATAGATAAAGCAGTTCTTTGCACATGCAAGTTCCAGGTTGACTTGTTAATTGCTTTACGTCAATCAAGCCTGGATATCAGTCAGTCAATATATTTATTCCTGCTTTATAATCAAGTACACTTTTCCAAGGTGATGCTGATTGCAGCAAGATAAACTGGACATCTTGCTTGTTAAGCAGATGGTTCCTTCTGCATGGATCCCTTTACTGCTGTGCCAGCAGGGGATGGGGCAGTCAAGCAGTGCTGGAGAGGGCCTGAAATGAAGGAGTTTTCTGCTGCAGATTTCACTGTGTGCATTCAGCTGCAGACTCACACTGCGAGGCACTGCAGGTTGCCGAGGCAGTGTGATGGACTTGGGTATTTCTTGGTTTGCAGGGGGTGTGGTGAGGACAGGGGCCACAAATCACAGCTTCTCTCTTCTTCCCAGTAAGATACCCTGTAACTGCCGGGGCAAAGTTAGCTTAGCTACAGCAGGATAGGAGTAAAACTGAGTAGGAGATGCCAGGCATTTTCACAATGACAAAAGAAGGATGTTCCAACCTCCTTTGCCAGTCTAGACCGTGCTGTGTGGCTTCTCCCATGCCCCACTCCCATGTGTGCCCCCTCCCATTCCTGCGAGGCCACAGAATGCCCGCCAGCTCCTGGAGTGGGCCCAGCTCGCTTTGAGCTGTCACTGACCAGCAGTTGCCAGGCTGCTGCCGAAGAGCTGTCAGCCCTCTCAGCACCTCAGAGATGATAATCCCGAGGGAGCTTTGGAATGACCTCTTAGTGAGCCAGCTAACATCAGGCATGGGCACAGGCATTATGCTAACACAGTAGGTGAGACTGATTTCAGTTTCAGTTAAGTGTTAATGATGTTTTCTTAAGCGACTCTCTTCAATTCTTTGTGGATCTTACTTGCTAAATATTTGATGCAGCTCTGAATATTAAGTGATGCATGGTTTTGTTGGGTTTGGTACAGTTGTCCCTGAGTAACTCTTTGTGCATAACTGACCTGTTTGCAGTACATCAGCAGACTGGGCTGGCTGCACACTGGCCTGTCAAGGGCACAAGTCTCACACCAAGTCCTGGTCCACTTATCATACATTCTAAGCTGTGGGATTTAATATATCTCATTTCAATAAGAGCAATCTCAATTATAGTCAGCTCATAACAGTTTCTAATCCCTTTTCAAGTCTGATCTCCTCTGAATTTGATTAATGACCTCTGCACTCAGATTTCAATTCAGCATTTCAAGACCAGAAAAACACTTCTAAGGAAAGTAAGACTTTGTGTTCACTGACTTCTCTTTTAACTTCACGCAACTGGACATATGTGTATATTTCAGTAAAGCTTACCATGAGTTGCAACCTCAAGCAAACAACACCAGCCATACAATTGTCATGGTATCCCCAACTCCTGCCCTCAGTGGCTCCGGACAAGGAAATTGCTTGGATTTGCTTTGAACCTCAGAGGACAAACTGGAACCACAGGAATTTAATGTTTAAGAACCACAGTGAAATGGGAGGGGTGGAGAGAACTTTTAAAGAACCTTATTTGTTCTTTATGTGTGTAATTTATCTTTTAAGAAAATAAACATCCAGTTTTTCTAATTAGCTGAATACTAGGAATTGTCCAGATTTCTTTTTGGAGTGAAACTTGCCTTCCTGGCTGATCACAGCCACCACAGCCTTCTCTGGGCTTTTCTGGTACTGCTTCCAAGGTGAACCCCCAGAGGTACTTGTGTGCAGCAGCCCTCGTTAGTTGCAATCTGGTAATGCTCTATTCACTTTCACCTCTGTGAAGAAATGCATTCTGCTTGTTCCAGCATAAATGTGCTTTATGTTTGCATCTCCAAGTTGGCTCTGCTAACACTGCAGCCTTGGGGAGCCTGTCTCTCCTTTCTGCTGAGCCTGTTACCTGACTCAGGCACAATGGACCTCTGTGGTTTGGCATCCCAGGCTTCAGGAACCCTTGAAGGCAGTTTGCTCACTGTAACCAACTCCCCCAACCAATCATTAGGCCATAATTCCTGTTTACAGAGATAAGTCTTTATTGGAGCTATTGGAAGCAAATGGGACATGGTTCTGGTTTTATATACAGAGAAGTCTGTAGCGTTGGGTTACAACCAGTGGAAATGACCCGAGATTACAGTGCAGATCGTGTTGTGTACAGTCAGTAACAGTGGCTGGCGTACAAACCACAGCACAGAAGCCAAATGAAGCCAAGTGTACGGGGTACAGCAGCACAGGAGGAAGCAACTGAAGGTACAAAGAGCGTTCCCTTTACATTTGCAGGCTTTTTTGGCCAGTGAGTAGATACAGCTCAATTGAAAATTCACTGTGCAGTTATTTTTCTTCCCACTCAACTGCTACCAAATTAAGAAAATTCGGATGTTGAAATTACATTTTTAGTGCTATAAATAGCCATGGTTGTTGCCAAATTACTTTATTTGAAATTGCTTTATTTATAGTTGGGAATAGTTCACTCATCATTGTTCTCCACTGATTACAAATTGGGAGAAAACGGAAGCATTTTGAAAGTAGTCTGTAATTAGACCACAAGGATCTCTTGTACTTCATTTGGAAGTTCAATTCTGGGTAACTTCTTTGAGAGAGATTTATTGGGAAGAAAGACGGAATCATCCACCATATAACTCATTTGTGGAATTCGTTCATAGTATTTAAGGTTTAGATAGTTTATAGGTCGTACTTCTTTTTATTCAATGCTATATCCAATCTTAGTTCAAAAATAAAGCACTCCGTCCTCTGTGGATAAATAAATCCATCTCTTGGCTGCAGGTCAGACCTCTATTGGTGAAAGAGATTTAGAAAAATAGACCTTTTCTTTAACGTTTAATACGCTGACTCACAAAGGAAAAGTGAAATTCATTCAAGTCTAGAAACAAATACAGTACAAGTGATTTATAGAATTGCATTCCTTCCCTCTACAAACTTGCTGAGCATGAAACACTGCCCCAAAGCACTGCCTCTGTCTTTTCCTTGTCTTGGAGAAGTAATTATTGTCAGAAAAGTCACATCAGACTGCACCGCCAGATTTCCTGTCAGAAGGGCTCTGCCTCCTGAGGAGTCTTTGCTTGGGAATTCTTTAGATGCATGGATGGTGGTGGTTTGGGTTACACAAAGGTTCTATTTTACCCCAAATTAGCAGCAATTTTAATTGATTTGGTTGATGATGATTTTTGGTGGGTAGAAATTCAACCAGTAAAAAAAGCCTGTGAGTTGGCCTTGGAAATCACCAGCCTTTCCTCAAAATCTCCACTTCTGAGACTGCTTCCCATTGATGCCCTTCTCAGCAAGGGGCTGGTACATTTGGCAGTACAGGTTTCATGCTCAACTTTGTCACTAAGAACTGGACAGGACTTTAAAAAGCATACAGCCCACTGGGACTTGCTCTGCTGTAGTACTTCAGTGCTTTGGAGAGACCCGCCCCCAGCAGTGTTGCTCTCTGAGAAGTGCAAGTGTCCCAGCCTGGCTCTGGGGCAGCTGGAGGACGGTGACATTCCGCAGTGGAAGCAGTAGTTAAGCACCAGTTACTGGCCCCTGCAGAGGCTCAAGAGAACAGAATTGCTTCGTAGAGAGCTGGTCGGCCTAAAAAGCTTAGTCAGTTTGATCAATAAATATTGACACAGGGTTAGGATGAGAAATAAGACACTGCACCTTGGAACTGGAAGACAGAGTCAACTTCCTCCTTTTTCTGTCCAAAAGGAGACTGGCTCCACAAAACTTACGTCCTTAAGGACCGCTGTGATGCCTAACGGATAACTCATTTTGCGTGTATGAATGTACCTGTCCCCTTTTGCAGGGAGGGGTAAATGTATGACTGGACAAAGCTTGGAGGCTTTTTTCTGTGATTTTTTTTTTTAACCATCTGCTCTGTGTCATGTTGTCCCTGAAGGCATGGTTACCCACTCCTAAATTATGCAGCATTGCCCAGAGAATGGCTCTGTAGTTGAATATGCTCTCTGCAGTACAGCCTCCCTTTTCTTCCAGTGTATGTGGATTTCCACGCAATAGATGCTATTAGAAAACTACACTTGTCTTTATCCTGTTATTTTGAGCAGGGAAACAGTGATATGAGTTTAAAAACACAGGAAAGAATCTGTACTGCAAATCAGAATTTTCATAGTTAAATTCATAGGATCACTTACTTTTCAAAAGCTGTACTGCTCTGAATGCTGTTCTCTAGCCCACCGTTATTCTCCTTTGAGCAGAATGGCTTTCCATCTGCTTAGAAACAGTTCTTTGTGAAAATAATGACAGAAGAAGAAGTACTGTCTCTCTTACCCTGACTTTGTTACTTCACAGGACACCCTTACAAGACTCACATTCTGTTGGGAGTGCAGCAATACACACATTTCAGTATGCATAGATCATTAAATTGTAGCAGTGCCAGTAGTAAAGCAAAACTCGCCAAGATGTCCTGTTCCTCTTAATTAAGCTTGATTTATGTGTGCCTGTTGACTTAAGATGCAGTTAGTGTCCACTGCTGAGATGATGCAGTACCCTGAGTAACTTTGTATTGATTACGCTTACGCAAGTTTGTGCTTTTGCAAGAACACAGAAATTAAACTCGAAGAAAAATAAAGAAGTACATCAGGTTGTTTCCATGGAACACTGTTAATCTATTCATAGCAGCTTATAAGTATGAAGTTAAAACTTACCTTCTGCTCTACTCCCTTCGAAACAGATGAGTGCTATGATTAACTCCCCTTTAGCTTAAAAAATAGAAGTGGATAAAACATCAAAATA
Source organism: Acrocephalus scirpaceus scirpaceus (assembly GCA_910950805.1). Lineage (NCBI taxonomy): Eukaryota > Metazoa > Chordata > Aves > Passeriformes > Sylviidae > Acrocephalus > Acrocephalus scirpaceus. The sequence goes on along the minus strand of OU383790.1, from coordinate 1,552,410 downwards.
CACTTTGCTGGTAAGATGAACCTACTTTGTCATAAGGAGTTACACCGATCTTGGTGACCTGAAATGTGTACATTACACAGGTCACTGTGGTGGTAGCAGTATCTGTTTCCCTTGTTGCCATGCTCCTCTGTGTAAAGGCAGCTTGTCTAGAATACTGTGGGCATTGCAGAAATAACTACTACTCTATCTGAGGAAATTACTATTATTCCTTTCCCTCCCAAAATTCAACTGCATCCTCTGTACACTGCCTGGAACTGTCTTCCTGTTTTGGGTAGGGCTGCATCAGGAAACAGAATTAGTCCATTGGATTTCTCTCATTCCTCCTCTGGAAAACCAGTAATCCTGGACTTGTTTACTGAACAGAAAAAATAAATTCATCTCCTGTAGCAACATCATTAGCAGCTTTTAGCCTGCTGTATGGATAGCTTAAACCTCTTACCCAATTTGTCACTATTGAAAAAGCAGTCCCAGCTCCCCCTGCTCATAGGACACAAGCACACATAAACCTCCTGGTTTACCAAAGACTCTCTTAATGGACTTGGAAAAGGCAGTGCAGCTTTCCCTCCAATTTCTGTCTATGATGCTCTACCTCTAAAACTGGAGAAGGACATTCTACTTCCATTGTTATCTTTCCTCTCTCTTGCCTCAGTGTATTCTGCCAGAACCAGATGCATTCAGAAATCCTCTGTTCAAGCTGATGCTGCACTACATGTTATGAACTGCAAAGCAGCATAAGGCAGCTGAAGCTTCTAGATCCTAGTTAGAGGTGTGAATGAGGCATAAGTTTAATTAATTAAAAATAATTTTACTCACTCTTACTCTCTTGTAAGAGTAAGCAACTCTTACTCATTCAAACTCTCTTGTACAAACCAGTGCAGGATAGCCAGTTACATTCAATTAATGCCTTTTAAAATTAAGTGTTATTTATTCTAGTACAGATAACAGTCCAGAGGTTTTCACAAACATGCAGTTCTGGCTGGTGAGAAAACATTTTGAAGTTGTTTACTTACACAGCATAGAAGAGACTGCAGCTTTAATTATCTTACTGCCCCAAACCTTTGAAGTTAGAAATCAGATAAATTCATTCTCAGATAAATTCAGTCTCTGCAGTTAAAAATTTTAAATGCTCTTTACATTCTCATAACTCTCACTTCTTGGTGGATTATTAATTAAACATGGAAGAGTACTCCCCCTGAGAAGGCTTCAGTCTGTACAAGAGTTTCTATAGACTAGGCTTAATAGGTTCTTTTCAAGTACACAACTACTAAACTACCTGTGGTACAGTATATATGACCTTAAATTGTACAGAGTTAAGGCACCAAATACAAGATAAAACAACATCCAAAATAAGAGATATGCTTTAGAACTGCACATCTCCACACACCACTTTTGAACATTCAGCTCCTCAAAAGCATGAAGGTAAGCAATGTGGTCTGAATGTTTCATGCAATATGAGGAACTGGAGAAGAAACTCCACTTCACTGAATTTAAACCTTACTGTCTGATGAACTTTTCTCTTACCTAACTCTCAGCACTCACAGTAAAGCACTGCCTTGCCTACACAGACTGGTGTGTGAGGAAGAGCCCTCTTTCTCCTAGGAAACCCCAGAGAGAGGAGTAGACAGAGGAACAGGCACACATGTCCTACTTGTGCTTTTGTATTGTCTCACATACCAGTTACAAACCAACAAGTGAATCCCATATCTGTGAGCAGAAAAAAGCCAGAATACCTGGACATAAATATGTATGGGTTGAGATGACATAGATAAAGCTAAGGAGACATCACTCTAGTGTTAAGTAATGAAACAGTTTAGTGATGGCAATTCTCTTAATGCTAAATACTTAACCACTAGCTTAAATGGTTTCTATTCAAAAGAAAGTGCATGTGAAACTGCTGCTGTGGTCCATAGGCACAGGACCTCAGTGCTGGGTTTCTCTGGTGAAGTGCTCTAAAATGACTTAAGCAGAATTTGCACTTCCAGTGGAATGAAACCAACAAGCCATTAGACAAGCTGTCTCCTGTAGTAAGACAGCAGATTCAGCTACCCTGTCTCTCTGCTCTACTTTAAACAAGTCAATAAAATATCTCATTTTTCACTGGATTATTCAGCAGGAAGCCCAAGAGGATCTGTGTGCTGAACATTCGAGCTGAGTTACTGTTTTTTGAGACAGAAAAGCCGTTCCTAACAGAGCTCCTCAGTGTGCCCAGCACAGAGCTCATTTTCATTCTTTTGATGCCAGAGAGGCGAGGTCCTAGTCAGCTTCATGACTGAGAACAACAATCTGAATTTCATGTTTACACATCTCATCATGTATCCAAAGGAATCCACAGCAGCAGAGCTCCTGTGCTGTTTCCCAGAGCCACCGGAAATAGGAGCTGTTTTTGTAAGCTGCTTTGTGACTTGGAACTCAGTGAGGCTGGGACACAGTTTTCCCTTCATTAAGTAACTGGCAGCCTAGAATTTAGCTAAAGGCAAGAAGTTCTAATACTGAGTGAGCATATCTTGGTATACCAAGCACAAGAGGCAGAAGGAAACTTGTAATTTTGTCTGAGTGAAGACTGAAATACTGTCTTGTTGTTTATACAGATTTGGAGAGATGTTCAGCAATCCCAACTCTAGACTGGCTCAGAAGTACAGATGCAGAATTACAAATGAAGCAAGGGACTTCATTTCAGGAAGTTGGTGGCAGAAAAAACAGGGAGTGCCATGACTGCTCTCCAAGGGACATTGCCAGGACTGAATCAGAGACGGTACGTTAAAGCTTCTCACATTTATTGCTGTCTTGGAGATAAAGAAGTGACAAGAGAATGATGTCCCATAGCTGAACAGCCAACAGACAGAAGATTTTTTTCCTAGACTACTTGAAAAATCTTCATGCCCCTCTTCCTGCATTTTCTACATCCTAATAATCTGAGGAATTTGTTGCCAGGGAAATTGTTCTCAATAGCTCAATGAAAGCAAAAAGCCTCAAATAATTTTAGATTTGTGCACTTTTCCCCAGTTAAGTTCTTTCAGGGGCTTGAGGGCACAGTCTTTTATTAAGACACACTTTAAATCTTTTTTTCCTATCAGAAGGCAAGCGTTCTCAAAGAAAGAATCCTTGTCTCCAGAGATGAGAGATACTGGAGCAGTTTTCAGATCTTTGTTAATGAGTAGAAATAGTCCTCTGGCACATGAATAAGTTGAAATATTTGTAGGAAAATAGTTTCTCTGAAGTGCTTCACAGTCTGATTAAAAGTTTTTAAGAATCTAGATACTTCTCTGTAACAATTTCATAATTTGAGAGAATCAGTTATTTACTGGGATACTAGAAGTTGATCAGAAAAGGCCAGGCAGGAGAACAGAATTCACAGAAGCAAAGGTATTTGACATCAGTGAAAGTCCTGGCAGCAGCATTTACAGCACATTAAGTGGGGAGCCATGACAATTGCTGAATCATCTAATTAGCTCACACTGGCTACACGACAGCAAATTAGACAGATTAGGAACCACCTACCCGGGCACTAAATTGCCTTTGTGAGGGTTGGATTGTGCACTGTGTCCAACAGAAATTGCTTGGGCAACCGAGGCCTCGTGTTACACATTCCCTTCAGGAGCATGGGCTGGCCTCCCTCCATCCAGCTGGCGAAACGCCCAGGAATAAGGTCACCGTGTTCCAGCTCCTCAATGTGTGCTTAAGGAAGACAGCAAGCACTGGCAGAGAGAGAACACGATGGCAGGAAGCACCACATAGCATGCTTTGAGCTAGCCAAGCCCTCCTAACCAGCCTGGTTACTCTAAACCCTTCTCTAAGAGCATGCCTGGAGGAATCTCAACTGGCTGGCAAAGTAGGACTGAAGCAGACCCCTGAAGCTCACGGGTGTTACTTCAAAGTCAATGGTGATGCCAGTCATTTCCAGTATAGAGAACACATTAAACAGATCGGTTCTTTATTGTAAATCTCTGGCTTTTAATCCTTTAAGTGCCAGACACCATCTCCCAAAATACACATGATCATCTGGTTAGCTAAAACTAGCATTAAGGTGGGTAGTGTATAGGCACAGACTTTCCCATGTCTGCTATTTATAGATGTACTAATTGAAAGGAACTTTTTCAGAATTCTTTTCCATGAACCAGAAATTCAAACTGTAAAATACCACTACTCCACTGAAAAGGTACTCCAGAATTGGTAATGCTACTGGCAGCTGCACAGAGCATACAGAACCAGATTTACGTGTTTGGCTCTTAGGCACATGCAGAAATACCAAGCTCAGTAGCCATAACACAGACCTCCAACCTCACAGAAAAGGCAGTTCAGACCAAGCTCCTGTGAGGAGGCTTTTAAAAGGAAACCTGCAAGTATTATGCAGAAGAAATGAGTTTCTAGTTCTGCCTTAGCAAAACCATGCTTGTTGCAACACTGATGAAGCAGATGTTACCCAAATTACTCATCAGATAATAGCCTGATATTAGGCTAAAACATACTGCTAGAATTGGCTGCTCTCTCAAACATGAACACATCAGGCACTTCAGAGCCTGCTCTGTGACCCTTCAATACATGGGGCTATTTTGCTCAAGTTCTGTATCAATGAGAGGGGTTCCCAGGCAATCATGGTCTTATCTCCGATTCCCAGTGGCTGCAGAATCCAGGATTTAGGAGTCTTAGTGTGTTTCACATATCAGAAAATGGTTCTCTCCCACTGAAAAGGGTGGCAGCAAAGGCAAGGGGCCATCTCAGACATAAAAACTGCATTGCTTTACTGCATTACGAACAGCAGGGTCTTAAAAAAATTGAGAGAAAAAAGATGCAACAAAGTTGAGATCATTTGAAAAAAACAGCAAGAGAGTGGAAAGCTTAAGATTTTAAGAGTTAAAGAGTGGTGACAGAAAAATACAGGAAGTCACAGTTAAAGCAATTCTGATGGAAAGAAATACAGATGGATTAAGCTGTCAAGCACAGTCCACAAAGAAGCAGATCGAATGAGAGTCAGTAAGATGTTATTATTATCAGTCCTTGAAGTGGACAGTGCTTGTCAGGCTGACAGCAGTTAAGCTTAGGAAAGGAATATTCAGGAGAAGTTCATTATAATGCACCTTGATGCATATAATGTCCTATCTGAAGGAGCAGAGCAGCCTGCTGCTCCAGGATCAGCACTGCTGGGCCTGCCAGGCTCAAAAGGGACTGAACTGCAGGTGAGCTGCAGATCCAGCCCTGAGTTTGTACCTTGAAGGTAACAGCAGATGGAAACCTGCCACCTGAACAGGAAGGATGTTCTGATTGCCCATCAATTGTCCTGCAGATGTCATGGAAGAGTTATGGGCTTCCAGGGCCAGCTGCTGGAACAGTTCCTCAGTTAATTTCCCAGGTGCCAGTTCCTGCCCAGAGGAGCAAAGCTGACACTATTGAACAGCTCTTTTTGTCTCACCAGCCTATGAATTATATCCAGAAATATCCTGAGGAATGGATAACCTATACATGCAGTTACTTAGTGAATTCGATGATTCAATATTAAAATCAAATATAGTTTATATTTGCTGTTAGTGTTCTGATGCAGACCTTTGGGCTTGATACACCACTACATATTCTGTACCAAGTGGTTTTCTGTTTGACACCAGTGTCAGCTGTTACCAGTAAGGGGTTGTTCATGTTTTCATCTCTGAATTGAGACCCTAAAATGCTAATACATCATCGTCAGCTTGCTCCCTTTTGCTTTTTTATTTTTTAACCATTTTTATATAAAAAGAGTTGTTTCCAGCAACTTCAAGTACTGCAAGTACTGCACTTCTGGAGTACTGTACTATGCAACTTTGCATAACGCAAGGTTTAAAAGACAAATAAAAAAATAGTATTTTAAAACTACACATATCATGTGCACCAATAGGTCATAATCCAAACCCATTTTAATCTAAGTAAAATACTGTTAAAACATTTACTACAGAACTAAAAACAGTTACTTATGGATGGCTGTATCCTAATTGCCAGCTGTAGAAAACCACAGCTAAGCAAAGGATTCATGCAGAGATAAATCCCTGCCTGCCTGCCCTCCTGTCCTGCACTGCACCCACAGGAGGGAAGCAAACCTGGCTGCTTCCTGAATTAATTTGGCCTAATGTAATTTGATCTCTGCAGATTTTCACTGCAATATCATCAAAGCTTTTCATTCTTCATTTGGAGTTTAGGTTTAATAGTTTAGGGAGATAATTTCTCTCACTATTAGTGTCGCCCATCGCACACAGAAATTAGGTGTGGCATTCATTGAGAGCAGGCCATGGCCTGGCTTTGGTACCTACCCAAACGTGTCCACAGGGATGCAAGGAATGCAGTGCCTGACACAGCAGTATCAACACAGCTTTTTATGCTACACAGGAGAAAAATATTTGAAGGAGAACAGTCTGTTGATAAAACCAAACAATTTCTTAAGTGTTAGTTAATATTTTCTTTTTAAACTGAAACTGGAGTATTTGAATTGGCCTTGAGAAATACAAAGTTGGGATTCAGACCTATGTATTACCTCTTTAAACACTGAGTTAACAAGACATAATAAAAACGTGCCATATACAAGATTGTCACAGGTATATGAGATTTTTAGAAAAAAAGCAATAAAAATATTCTTTAAGCTGAAAATAAAATCTCTTACCTTTTATATCACGATCTCAGCTTACAGTCACTACATTTCTGCTTATTTTATACAAGTGCATATGGCTATGAAGGTCCGGAGAGAATGAGAATAAAGTGGAATTAACCTGCTGAAAACTGCTTAGAAGTCTTAAGCTGCAACATATAGATGTTCCAATACCATTTAAAAAAAACATTCACCTTTCAGTTATTGCTGATTGACAATCTCAAAATATCAACATACAAATATTAAAGAGGGAAAAAAACTCAGTAAATTTAGAGCAGCAAAGGTTTTTGAACTGAATGTTTCCCAAATACTGTGTTTTTCTATCATTTGGTGATGATTTTAAGAGACACAAAAGCAATCCACTTGATTTTCAAGTTCAGGCCTACCATTTTTGTGCCTCATTATCAGTGATGTGGGGAAGAGAGAATATATCATTCAGTTACATTTTGGAAAAAAATACATGTTCTGGTTTTTTTCTTCTGCCATTTTGCTACATTTCATGTCTGCTGACATGCACAATGGTACAAAGCACTGCTGCTTCAGGAGTGACCATTGCACGGCTCTGTAGCAACTTCTATAGGAAACATGCAAATACAGTGTAGTATTAAAATTCTGAAGGACTTCAGGAGTGAAAGTAAAGGCAGATTTCACTGCTTGAAGCAGCACTCGACCCGGGTTGTGCCTTGGTTTGGCATTTGGTTTTCCCCCCTCAACACACCAGTCCTTCCCCTTCTAGTGTAAAGAAATAACCAGGAGTATATACACATCTATTGCTATGTACCCAAAGAGAGGACTGTGGCTTGGACTAAGTATTGCTTTTCATTACATGGAGCAAAGTTCAAGAAGTGAGAAAAACACTTTAAAAAAGGAAAAAAAAAGGAAAAAAGCTCAGATTCCGTGTCTGAAGTTGAGAAACCTCAAAACGAGCCACGTTTTTCTTGCTTTTAAGACATGTACAAAATGCCATTTGGAGCCACACAACCTGATGGTTCTAGAAGTCAGAGAAGAAATCTTGAGGGCCCAAGTGAATAATAAAAGGTGCGATGCTGAGAGGCTGGCAATAGGGACTGTCAATGAAAAAACCACCTACAGTGGGAGAAGAGCAGAGAAGCAAAAACCTCATGTTAATTTCTGAGACTGGCTGAAGCTAAAGCTCCATTTAAATTTCTCTGCTCTTTCAGCTGCAAGTGGAGTTTTCATTGTAAAATGGGCACTTTGAATTCTTTGAAGGTATTGAAACATCTAACACTTCCAAGGTTACCACTTTCTAAACAAAGAACTGACAGCTCATTCATATTTTCAGTAAAGCAGAGAAATGTAAAATATGCAGCAAGGGGGCAAGTTTACAATGTGGTTAGTAACTCCCAACAAATGACAAAAAATAAAAAATGACTTCTATAAATCATCTGAAATGACTGCCATCATGTTGGAAAAGAGCATAGCGCCCTTCTTGTCTTTGAAATAAGAACAAGTTTTTGGCTTACAAAATGTTCGTTGTATAGAATTGGTTCACAGAATATTTTGTTTGGAATTTTACAAAACTGGGGATTCAGGAAAAGAAAAAAAAGGAAACTACAAAAGGTTGCCAATCAGGGGAACTCCAAAAGAGAGGAGGGGGAAAAAAATGTGTGCGGAGGAAAGATTTCTTTAATGAATATTTGATTAACAAAAATGGGCTCTGATCAGCCATGCTTTTTCTGCTCCGTGATGGCTTCCTTTCATCCATAGGCCAGCAAAACAGATCAGTGATTTCTGAGCACCTCTCAATTTGGCTCCATCCCCAGCCCCTGCTCTGTGTTCCGTGGGTGACACCAGGCTCACCCTCCCGGGCCATCATCTACGTTTTATTAAAGTACCACCGACACCAAACGGAAGCGAGAGCTACGGCAGAAGGAGAACATGGAAATGTAAACACATTCCAAAGCACAAATACTTAGCTTAAGAATAACAGCTGCAGTTAATTCCAGGGAAAGCAGCTTGTTCTATAAGCCACCCCTTATTCAGTTTTTCTAATATTTCTCTCCCTCTAAGGGGCTTTGGGGAGGAGGAACTTTATGTTGCTTTAAGCACCGCTCTTTCAACGCCCTCAACACAGATACAGCTCCCCTTGGCTCAGCAGCAGTGTCTGTTAGGAGAACAGGGGATAAAGGCAAATCTTTGGAAGAGCAGGAACTAAAGCCAGCCTATGGAAAAGCAATGGGTGAGGGCTGAGGAGAGAGAGCAACCAACAATGCTGCTTATTTGAGGGTGATACCTTAATAAAGACCGCTGGAATCCCTTGTTAGAACCCACAGCAGTCCACAATCCATGGAGACTCCAATCGTGGAGCTGGGGCCTATCCTGGAATTTCAGAGAGGTGCACACACTCCTCAGCAAAAAGAGGACTCTGGGTTTGAGCACCAGCTCTCAAAAAAGTACTGGCCTATGGCTGAAGTGTGTCACTTTTCACAGCAGCACTCAACAAGAACTGGGACAATTAAATAGCAAGTTTTCATGGGGACCTTGTTGCTGCTTTAGATTCTTATAAATGTACGGGGGAAAAGGAGAACCTTTGGTTTAATATACAATTGACAAATAAAATGCTTTCTGTAGAAATGGTGGATGGAAAATCAAGGGTGGGCAGACAATCTTAAAAGTGAAGAAGGCCACAAGAACAAGTGGAATTTTTTTCTTTTTTTTCTCTTTTTTTTTTTTGTAAAAACAAAAGAAATGAAAACATGTAGCTTTTGAGCTCTAAAGAACCTGATTGTAACATTATTGTTGTCCTTTCTCTGGGCAATACAGGTGTAAGGTGTATCCCTGGAATTGCATCCTTCTGTGGGAACTTCCTTTAATACTTGTTTAATACTTGTTTCACAGAATGCAGCCTTATACAGAGACAGACTAATTCCCTTTGTTTCATTTGTTTTTCAGCATTTTGTGCATGAGTGAAAAGTCTTCTTGGATAATTAAGACTGTGTCTAAAATCACAGTTACAGTATGCTGATCTATAAGGAAACTCAGGTACTGATGCTTAACTATAAAAAATAAGATAAAACAATATTTTAACCCATATTGTACTAAGTTTATTACACACCATAATATTTACAAAGTTAAATGTTAACTGTAAAGTTTCTATCATGTGGTTTGTTTTTTTTTTTAATTTTTATTTTTGTTTTTTAAAGAACTATGCCCTGCATTTAATAACCCTACAGCAAATACAGGTCATTAACTGAGTCTGTTGTGACTGCATTAGGAAACAGGCAGTACTCTTGTGTTACAACAAAACAGTTTATTTGTGATCAGTGTTTTATATTCTATACATCCTTCACAAATTTAATTTTACATAATCGGATACTTCATTTAAAACGTAAGATTTAAGCTTCTAGTTCTTCCCTATAACAGAAGGCTGGTATAAGTTATTTGAAAATGAGGTAACATTTCACAGAACATTTTTTTCAAGTTTTAGAGAACTAAATTTGCATTTTGTTAAAATCAAAAAGTAGGAAAAAGATGTTTCTTTACAAATGACTTTGCTCAAGTATGTGTTCAAAGAAAACAGGATAAAAAGGCTTTTTTTCTTCTAACATTCTGTACTGTACTGTGTTGTTCAATCAATAGGAATTAGCTTCTGCCATTTGCTAAAAGAATGAGTAGTGGGGAACAGGGTAAGTTGGGAATTTCATAACTGGTAACAGAACCATTCTCTTGGGTAAACCTACAGAGAGAAGAAAGGGAGAGGACTCCAAATAAGTTCAGCAATCCAAGAAAGTCAAATAAGAGCTTACAGTAGTGTTCTCATTAACCTTTTCCAGATCAGTCAGTCAATGTGATGTCAGGGTGCAGAGTCCCATAAACAGTAACGCTTCACCACTTTGCACTATTTCAGACAGATGGTTATAGCTTAAAGTCTGCTTTATTTTTGTCCTGGTGTTTGATAAAATTAAAGGAAGTGATATTCTCAAAAGCAGAGTGTGTATTTGGACTTGAAGCTCTATTTCATAATCTTTATGGTAATTAATCTCTGCTAGCTTGTTCTACGTTGAGGTAATTTCACAGGCCAGTTGCAATTGCAGATATTCTAGACAGGCACTGCTGTGCATAAAACACAACTCACAGGGAAACTGTTCAGCAGTTTTGATCAGCATCCAGGTAGGTCAGCCAAAAATCAAGCACCTACAGTAAATTCTGCATCTGCTTCCTTATTCTGCACTTCCTCTCCTGTGTTGAAGTAGTAAATCTGGAAAGATTGACATCTGCCTGATTCCATTATTATTTTAGAGTTCTTGTGGCCTCACAAACTTCTGCACAATTAAACGTTTGTTTGGTTTTTTAATCTTGCCTATTTAAATTCTAGTATTTAACCTATGTATCCATTTAGAAATCACAAAGCAGCAACAGCAGGTATTCCAGAGCACCAGATGATCAAAGTGAAGTTTCCCAACATGCAACAGCTTACAAAGGCAAAGAGACATGTTTACCTTACAGCCAAAAAGCATTATCCCAGAACTTTGCATCACAATCATAAGACATTAAGAACAGAAACTCTTTATGTGAAAAATGGGGGCATCCAATTTCACAATGCTTTGAAGTCAGTGATATGTCACATATATACAGCTAAGTGCTTAAAATCCAGCTCCCAAAATAGGCATAACAAGAAAAAAACCCACAAAACAGAAGGAATGAATGAAAAAAGCAAGAAAAGCTGTAAGGAAACTTGGTAACAGTAGTATTCCTGCCTTCAGCAGGGAAAGGATTCCTCATGTCACAGTGTGTCACTGCTTGTAAAAACACAGACATGCAGATACCACTAATCCTAGCTACACTCTCAGACTGTTGCTTGAAAAGAACCAAGAGTTCTTTTTTTAAAAAGATCTATACCCCAAATTAAATTTCCTTTCATTTTTCTCTGAGGAAACATGTTGCTGTTCCTTGTGTGATGCACCACAAAGGACAACACTCCATGGGACAGCCCTGCTGCCAGCTGCCCTTCTGTCAGAGCACAGGGCCAGTCAGCAGGTGTAAAACTGGAGAGGTTTGCTCCAATTCTGCAGGCAGAATTCCACACTGAGCACAGCCTGTGGGCCCATTCTCCCTCTCAGTACAGAACTGGACCAGCTGCTCCCAGTCAGGCAAAGCAAACATTTGCCATAAAGCAGCAGCATTTTTGCCCTGTTAGAGCTCATACTCCTAGAAAAGTCATGTAATTGACATTTCAAAATATTTTTAACTTTTATAATGATATCAGGGGAGTTGGTATTGCCCAAGTTAGATTTGGGAGGAATGACTGATCACAAATGCTAAAAAGCAGGAGTTTCCCATATGAAAAACTCCAGGCCTTGAAACCAGTCCCTGCCACAGGAGAGGCTGGTGGGACTGGTCCTGGTGGGCTCACGTTGTGTGTGCCAGGACATATCACTGACTCCAAACTGCCCTGCTCCCATTGCCACATAAACCTCATTCAAAGTAACCAAAAGGGCCGGTTAGAGGAATGCATTGTTAGTCCAGCATAAAACAAGCCAGTGGGGAGGGAGAAGCCAAGTTAAGAAAAACTCTTCCATCACAGCTCTCTGGTTATCAGCTCATTTTACAATCTCCATGAAACCAGTGCTTTGCCAGCCTAATAGAACATGTTTCATAGTGAAAAGCATTGTGGCAAATGACCGTGTCCTGGCTGCCTCGCAGACTGATTGCTACCAGTACCAACTACCCAAAACCCATCCTGGTGTCACAAGCAGTGGTGTTTTAGCCTGCAGGGGTGGGGGGTATTTGCCCATAGACTTCAAAGAGTTGACAGCATTAAGGGAGCTTTGTCCACAAGTCACTTACACTTGGGGACAAACATTTCACCAATGTTACTGTAATGCCATTTAGCTAAATCTGGGTCAGAGATGCTGAAATAGGCCCTTCGGTAGTCTTTGAATGGAGCACAGACTGGCTGTAAAAAGTAAGGGAACTACTTTGACTGGGTTCCAATATGAAGGGAACAGGCAATTAGAACAAGCAGTCCTTCCACAGACCAGGCAAAGCAGAGGCAAAAAGCTACTCCAACCAAAAAAGAACCACAAGGTTATGGCATAAAAGTGGTGTTGTTGTCGTGGTTTAAGAGCTTAAATCTCTTTGAATTTCTCTTTGGACTGCCACATTTGGACTGCCACAACAGTTTCTGCATAATTTCTAACGTGTTAATTACAGGGCTGTACGTACCGTAGGCTGGTGCCGCTGTGCTGTATCCGTATGGTGCTCCATAGCCTGCAGGGAAACAGAGGAGGGATGAGGGTCATTCTCTGCTCTGCCTGTCAGTGTTTGCACACCTGCACATGGGCAAGGACCTGTGCCTGAGGCAGGAGCACAGCAAAACCAAACTCACACCAATACATACAAATATTGCTGAAAACACTGAAGTGTTCTTATGTGGTGGCCTGAAAAACAAGCTGCCAGGGACTTACTCAAGCCTCAGCACCAAAGAGTTAAAATTCCCTATTTTATTTCCTCAGCATTTTCTTTTCCACCAAATCCCTCAAGTCTGCACTGTCAGATCATAGATTTAGCATGATGCAGACACCCCATATTTGCTTATGTTGTTAAAACACAAGTGCAGTCTATGCAGAGAACAGTCATTTTCCTAAATTTTCTTTAAAAAGAGAATGCTGGATGCCTGTGGCAGATGTCACGTCCCCCTCAGTAAAGCTCCTATGAATTCTGCTTTCTCTGCCATTTCTAACAGAGTTCCACAGAGAACATGTGAACACCTCCACACAAACAGATTTTTCCCTACAGAGCAGAGTTTGACTCTGACTTGAGAGAAGAAGCAACACAGGTAACACCAGCATTGGTTTCTACATGTCAGTAGTTCACGAAGGCTTTACAGGTCTTTTTTTCTGGTGAGACTGCTGGTGTCACTCCAAAAAGTAAGATTTCTGAGGAGAATAGGGGATGGAGAGAAATAATCTGTGAAGGCCAAGGCCAATAAAAGCTTAACTACGGCGACTGGGAAATAAAACTTATTTCTGGAATAATTCCACGCTGGCAAGAAGCATGCCCCTGGCAGGTTAAAGTGTCTCTTAAATGACTCCTCAGGCAGACAGGCAGTTCCAAAAACAATGTTAACAGCCATTAAAAATGAATTACTGGGTTTTAATATTTAAAATGACATGACCATACAGGAACAATGAAGATGACGTGCCGCCAAGAGTGCCAGGCAGGAAGACTCCCAAACAACAGGCCTGTGCTATTAGCACATGTGAGCTGCTGGAGGGTGTAATTAGAGCTCATGTTGTAATCTGAAAACCTGAGCATGATCACTAGAAGTGTTAGTTTCTGGAAGCTACAACTGGATTTGCTTTGACTAAGGCATCTTCAGCATCTCTTTCTTACAAATCTGTGGTTCTTGTAACAAGTGAGAAACAATGTCTGGATTCCTTTCACATGTCACCCACAAACCTCAGACATGCTGTAGCATCACAAAGAAAATGCATTTTGAAAAGTAATTTGAGGATGGAGAAAGTGACCATTTTCTTGTGAAAATGTGAAATGGGAACCAGAAGCCCTTGGACTTCAGAAGCTGTTTTGCTAATCAGAACAATGCAGTGTGGATGATGACTTCCCATCAGCCAGAGTATGAAAAGAAATTCTTTCATTTCTGGCCACCACAGAACTACTAATAGATGCTTCCAGGTGGAATTCATGTAGAGGGTTTTCGGGAGCTCAGGGACCCTTGAGCCTGCTGAATTCATGCTCACAAAGGATTCTTGGAAAAGGCACTTCTAATGCTAACCAGCACATGATCCAGAAGGTTCTTAGGTAGGAAGAGAGTTTTGGGAATTGTGCCACGGCAGTGAGCTATGAAGGCAAATCATAAAATAATAAAGCCAGGAAAGCCATTAGGCCCATAACTGTGTGCTCTGTGCACACAGAGCTTTGAGCTGCACATTCATAAAGGGTACACTCTGCCAGCTTTGCAGCTCTTTGATTTATTTAAACCCCCATGAAACCTTCTGCTCCATCTCAGATAGTTAAAGAAATCACTTGCACAGGTGAATAACAAACTAAACTATAAGCTATAAGTGTGGTGCCTTACCTGGTGTTATGTATCCAGTAGCAGCAGCTGCTCCAACAAATGCCCCTCGTGTTAAAGCACCTCGTCCTCTGCCTCGAACAGCCTGGACCGCTGCAGAAACAGCTGTATTGACAACCCCTTTAGTCTGCCCAGAGTGACAAAAAATAGCAGTTCAGAGAGTGAAAGTGTTGCTGGAATACAAGGCCATCTGCATTAAATCTGCCCCTTTGAGAGGGCTCTAACATGCCTGATGTGCCAGGCTGGCTGAGCGCAGACTGGAGAGTGCTGTGCCAAAGGATGTGAGTGACAGGGACACAGCGGGTGCCTGGCCCTGTCACTGCCTGCAGAGCCCAGCACGTTCCCCATGCTCAGCCCTGGCAGTCCCTTCCCTCAGACTGTGCCTTATTTACCTCAGATTTGGGCATGATTGAACACTGCTGGCTTCTGAGCCTCTCTCTGCTGCCTTTCCCACCTCCTTACAACTTTCCTCAACCTACAGCACTGGTTTTGCATCTCCCTTTACCCTCTCAAACCCACGTAACTGCCACAGAGCCAGGATTTCACCCCCAACCAACCAGCTCACAACTCCAGCCTGTGTTAACCTCACTTCACTAAAATGCTGCCTTCTGTATCAAAAACCAACCCAGGGCTGGGATAATTGTCCAAAAAGCAAGTGGCAGTTCTTACCTGAGGAAGAATCTTCTTTTTCTTGTTATTTGCTGCATTAGGCCCAGAAAACAGTTTTTCAAGTGCTGCTAATGCAGCACTTGCTTTTGCTACTTTCTTGTTTGGGCCTGCACCTCTGAACTTCTGCCCATCTACTTCTACCTGAAAATTAAGACATGAGTTTATGTGTAGTATTGAGGCACAGGAACACCATGCTGTACCCACAAAGAACTTCAGTAGGAAAAAACATCCCTAGTGTTTTATGTGACGAATTTCTACTGATTCTAGATTTGAAACTGCTAAAGGATACCAAGGTGATCCTGGGAACCTGTGTGTCACAGATACTGGGAATCTGGAAACTACAAGCACAACTCAAAGAGGACCAGCATATCTCTTGGGTACTGGATTTAGCCCATACCCCAGAGTCTTCCTTGGTATGAAGTGTGGGGCTGTCAGAATCCAGTTTTAATTCTCACTGTATTTTCCTAAAGTAGAAAGGGTATTCCTTTCCCCATCTGAATCATCACAGCAGCAATGAGATACATAACCTGAGAAATCACCACTACACATGTGCATTGCAAAAGGCAAAATAGAAAATTGTGAGCTGCAGCAGCAAATGACCCTGCTACACCATTAGTAACCCCTCACCAGCTGCACCTCTGCTCCACTCACCTCCATCACAAAGCGCTTGTCGTGGCTTCCCCCTGTCTCGGAAATGAGCTCGTACTTCAGACCTCTTCTCTTTTCATTGAGCTCCATCACTGGGTTTTTGCCACTGGCTGTGAGTATGGGACCCTGAGTTCTTACCTAGAGAGACATGCAGGGTGTTACTTCAGAGCCTTTCTCTCTTCAAAAACCCAACCTCTGCACACCTGTATCGCAGGTAACACTGCCCTGGCTGCAGCACAACCTGCGGTGCTGGCACAGCAAAGGGCAAGGCTCTAAAGAAGGGCAGGAGGACAAACAATGGTGTCACAGAAGTCACTGCCATTTATTTCTGTGGGTGAGGGCTGCTGTCCTCATGGCCTGGTCTGGTGCCCACACAAACTAAACATGACACCAGCTGCACTTGGAATTGCAACCCTGAGAGAATCCAAAGCTGAAGGTGGGGCCGTGGTGTCAAGTTCCTTGAAATTGAAGGCTTTCACACCGAAAGGAGAGACTGGCCCTCCCAGCCCTGCACATGTCTCTGCTGTTCCATCTCATCTCTGGGCACTACAAGCTCAGAGTGAAGAAATCTCATGCCCTGAGTCATGTGTTTCAGTAGAAATGTCTGTAACTCTTTGGAAAGCAAGGTAAAGCTGAGATCTCAGCACACCAGATCAATCTGCTATAGAATTCTCTCAGCTATGGATAAAAACAGGGCAGTTCCATTAAAAATACTCCATTTCTATTTCCCTGAAAATTTCTCAGTGGACTAAACATGTGTGTGGTTTGAGTTATTCATGATTACACACTGTCTGGAAATTGTCTCCCAACTGAAGAAATTTATGTTTTACCATTCTGACAAGTAGGACAGGAAAAAAAAAAAACCCTCAATGAAAAGTGAAACCCCAAACCCCACATCTCTTTTGTACTTTCAATGCAATCCTCACCTCTAGGGTAGCGGAGGTGTCAGCTGTGGAATTTCCAGTATTATTATTGCTTGAGATTGAAGACGTCTCATTTTTACCTTCAGTATCTGATTTTTCATCAGAACTTACACACTCCACATCTGCATCAAAACCTGTTGGATACCCCATTGCTTGTAAAACCTACAACAAAGCCCCATGAAATGAACTGTGACAGAGGCAGCAGAACAGGAACAAATACAAAGCTGATCACAACACAACAAACAATCCACCATACACTTAAAAAAGGCAGATTGCTTAGAATATGAGTTATCTCCTAATTGAAAAGGAGATATTAATTTCAGTGGTTATCAGTAGGGAATATAATATTAATGGAGAAAATAATTTCAGGTTTTCAATATGAATCAACACAGAGCAGAATTTTAGTCTCAGAGATACTCATGAGCATCATTCATCATCTCAAGAATTCCTTGTAAAGTAAGAAATTAAAGACACTAGTTAATGGCCTCATAAGGAAATAGTTTCATGCACAATTTCCCCCCTCCCTGTGTCCATGGACAGATCAAGAGATGGACTGTGGGGCAAATGTGACAAACAGTCTTGTGAGAATTAAAGCCTTGTACAAGATGGTACTTCTGGAGCTCAGGTCCTTCAAAAACATCCTCCACGAGCAAGGCCAGCCTCTCCCTTAACCAGCTGCACAGAGCTACCACACAGAGGGCAAATGAAACTGAAAGGAACCTGAAGCTCTGCTGAAAATTTAGGGCTAAGAACAAAGTCTGCAAAAATGACTGTGTTCAAACTGTGAGCTGAGAACTGCCTGGGTAACCCCCAGCTCAGCTCCCATGCAGTTGGGGTACATCTGGCTCTACCTGGATTTTCAGGGCTTCTGCATTTTAAAAAGGTCAGATGAGAAAGTGAAATCTCACATTATTCTCTCTAACAAGACTGGGAAGGCAGGGTCTGGGTCTGCTGAGAAGGGAAAGAAAGAAAGAAAACAAAAACCAAGACCACACCACCCATTTCCTCTTGGCTTGTATCACGGATGTTTTGATGTGTAAATTTAGAGGAAACAGAGCTGGGTTGACACCAGCACAGATCTGGCTGACGCAGAGAGGTTCAAGGGCAGAGCAGTCACAGTTTTTCAGGGCAAGTGGGGTTTTTGGGCTTTTTTTGTTGTTTTTTAAACTGCAGGGAGGAAGGCAAAATAAAAGAATGAGGCAGAAGGTCTGGAAGGACACACATGCAGAGAGCTACTTTTCCTGGAGGAATAACACATGCCCTCTGATACTTCTGGAAACTTTGAACTTGAAAGCACATAGGACAATGGGATTTTCAAAACTGAAATCAAAGGAAAGCAGAAAGTTGCCAGATGAAGATTCTAAAAAGGAAATTCTTGTTCAAAACAAAATGAGGCAGAGAATGACAGATGGGCCTGTTCCTATCAGAAGAGCAGTTCTATTAACAGATGTTCTTTCATAGACTTGTTCAGGTTGGGAAAGACCTTTAAGGTCATTGAGTCCAACCCTCCATTACCCCAGCCCTGCCCACACTAAGCCATGTCCCCAAGCACCACATCTGGTGGATGCTCTCATTGAGCATTCCAGTCTGTCCTGCTGTCATGTAGAGCACCTAGAGGAAGCAACAGCAGCTTGACCAGTCTCTGAATGGTACCAGTGTCCTACTTGGAAATTTGACTGGGTAAATCACTGACATGCTTTAGCCAGTACACACAGATACTCTTCAGGCACCAAAGACAGAATTCTATTTCCAGCAGCTCACAAGCCAGGAAGGGACACAGAGAAGGAGGGGGAGAAAGAAGCAGCCACCAACATGCCATTTCCAAACCAACAGGAGGAAGGAGTAGAATAGAACACAGCTAAAGCTCTCCCATCTAGAATTTGACCACCACATTCAGTCCACTGCAACATGAGCTGACCTGTAGAGCCCTGGGAAATTCTTCCCCCCTGCTAGTACAAACCCAGGGATGCTCTTTGAACCGTGCCCAGCTGTCTTTAGAGCACACAGCAAGCAGCTCAGCTTAATGATTTTTTTTTAAATTTTGAGCTTGCATATTACTAGTTCTGAGCACATTTCATACTCCATCCCAAGATCTGGGGTTAGCAGATTACTTTAGGCTGCCTTACCTTCACTGCCACATGGAGCTTGGCTGTTTTCTTAGAAGGTCCTGATGCTTCGTAAGTCGTACCATCAACATCTACAGACATTGTGAAGACTGGGGCATGGACTGGACCAGACTGTGACAGCAGCTTATACTGAAGCCCTGGCCTGATTTGGTTCAGCCTCATCAGAGCATTCATGAGATCTATTGCTTTACTATCTAGTACTAGTACAAGATAGTAGAAGGGTAGGGGAAGGAGGGGAAAGGAAAATGAACAAAACAAGATGAACAGAAAAATGAAACAGTTTGCATTTCAGTGCCTTCTCTCTGTATCAAGGAGTAAAACCACCCCTCAGCCTCTCACAAGGGTGAGGAGAGCCATAACGCTGTTAAGTCTTTAATAAGCCATTCTACTTCAGGGAAACAACTACAGTGTCCTGGTTTTATATTAACACCATTCT
The DNA here is from genome assembly GCA_910950805.1 of Acrocephalus scirpaceus scirpaceus. Lineage (NCBI taxonomy): Eukaryota > Metazoa > Chordata > Aves > Passeriformes > Sylviidae > Acrocephalus > Acrocephalus scirpaceus. The sequence continues at coordinate 1,532,948 of OU383790.1, read as the reverse complement.
GTATACCTCTGGCTGCTGTAAAAGTAGTAACAAGTTTTATAGCTAATGGGGAACCAGATCCAGAACTGGCATCCAAGTAGCACAATGAAAATAGCCCCCAAAATGACTGTATCCTACAGTGACTGGATCCCAGCAATGCCAAGAGACTTCTAGTCTTGTGCATATGTGCAACATTAATGTTTTGCATATTACACATTTTATTTTCCTTGTGGGAGATCTTGAGAAACCCAACACCTAACTCAGGAAGGGGAAGAGTGAAGAGAGTGTAATCTTCACTCACCAAAGTCACTGCAGTAGTTTAAAAAGACCCCACAATACAGGGATGTTACCAATAAAATACCTCAGCTGCTTAGGCAACTTCAATTCTGGTGTAACTTGATGGGTAACCCCATTTAAAAATGCAAATCATTCAGTTAGTAAAGCATGTCAGGGGAAATTCAGATGCACAGAGATGTGTTTGACATTCCAAATGCAGGGTGATAGACAACGATTTTGTTTCAAAGACCTTTTCACATGCTCTACCACACCAACACAGAGAAGCTTTTAAAGCAACTCGCCCTGTACAATAGATCTTTGAAAACAGAATGGAGAAGTGCTGCACTTACTTTTCCTCAGATTACGCTTCATCTTTTTATTTGGATCTTTATCATCTCCAACACTGTCTTCAAACGGTCTCTTCAGAGCAGATGAGCCTGTACCTAGGGTATAAAGTTCCTTGTAATACGGATATGCCATTAGGAAAACACGATCCCACAGCAGGAGTCTGATTAGTCCCACACTGTTCCTTGCTTGTTTATAGAGAAAAGAACTCATCCATCAGTCACAGCTTTCTTACTGCTACATGAAAGCCAATATTGGTTTACTGCTCACTCTACCAGGCCAGGCAGGATCTCTGTGTCCAATATCAGATGTGGGATAAGGACTGCAAACCTGCAGTGCTGTTTTCCATATTTAGTCTAAGCAAGACCTCCAACCAACAGTATTCTTTTTACAAAAAAATAATGTGGAATTTTTTAAAATTAGATATATATTGCATTCTAGGAAGAATTTTTGAGTAATTGTTATTATGGACACATTATATATTGTTTAACACATCTGCAGTCTCTCCATGCCAGCATAAGGATCAAACACTAACTCTGCTCTTCGGATGCCAAGGGACTTTGTGCTTAAAGATAATCATCAGCTATATTATTTCTGTTCTGCCTCTCTGTTGGTATTTCTAGAGAACAGAACTTCCAGATTTTATTCTCACAATTGAATATTTAAAAAAAAATCACCCCACATATAACAAAGAAAAGCTTCTACTTAACATTCACAGCACATAATTCAGAACTTCACCTATTCTAAATTAACTCCTAGTTTACTGCCCAGTTAGTGACTTTTGGAACAAATAATACCTACCTTCTTTGTCACTTACTGACCAGGAATATTTCTGAAATGACTTATTTGATGGGAGGGGATCCATTTCCAAAACTTTATAGATCTGCCCAAAGGCTGATAATCTGAGTGCATGCTGAAAGGGACAGTAGAAACACAAATTAATCACAACAGGACTTCACCTCAGTTGCCCAAGCTTTTTAGTAAGTCTTTAGACACAAAACTACTTCTGTGGTTTGACAGACAAGAAGACAGCTTTTACAGCTGGCCTCAGCAATAGCTGTGGAAAATGCTAACATCTAAAAACATAAAAGTCATGAATTTCTGTAACAGAGTGCAGGGCACACTGACAGGGAGCCCACCCAGGGGCTCTGTGCTGGGAGCAGAGGTGGGTGCACAGACATCCCACTGCCTCTGCAAAGATAAGATTTCATACACATTAAACCCTTGCACTCCTGAACTGTGGTTTAACCTTTCCAGGATAAGGCAGCACAAGAACTGTCAGGACTGCCATGAAAACAAGCCACCCTGGCAGAGAATAAATGGTGCTAATTGGCTGAATCCCTCACTGTTGCAGCACACACAGAGTTCCCTACCTGAGCACTGTGTGTAATGGCTTCTTTTTGCTGAACTGTCATGTAAGACAAAGCATCCGTGGGCTCGCGCTCGCAGGGGTCGTGCAGCCCCGGGCCCCCTGGCAGGGAGAGGAACGGGGATTACTGAGGGGAAGGAGCAGCAGTGTGCAAACAGGGACTGACAGAGCAGCTGAGCCCAGCTGCTGCAGGGTGGGCAGCACCCCTTCTCCAGCAGGGAGTCAGGCCTCACACAATGCAAACTGACCCCAGGTTTTACACCCTTGCAGTGGCCACAGACCTTGTCAGGGTAAACACTGCACATAGGTGATAACACTAACTGAAATCAGTAGGTCTGGAAGAAAACACATAATTTGGACAGATATGTAGATTTCAAGGAATCTGTAGAAACCAGATAATCATTAAGTCTATCTACCTGCAACCCCTTAATGAGGTAGGGGTTAATTTGTTACAAATCTAACATTGCCCCTTAACGTCTTCTGCAGTGGCAGTATCATTCACACAGTGACCACTGTGCAAAATCCTTTCTTTTTATTTTAAAGAAAAAACCATTAATTTCACTCCACAGCAGGTTCAGATTTCACGGCAGGTATTTCTCCTATAATCCTACAGCAACAGCTAAATGTTAAGATGGGCTGCCCATCCCTTTGTGTCCCTGGAGTTGATTTGTCCCCTTACCAGGAAGCAGAATTCCAGATGCCAAACACTCCATCACTCGTCGCAAGGCTTCCCCAGCGCCCAAAGGTCTATTACAAGTACCTATAGATTTTTCACATATAAGCTCGAGTGGCTAGAAGACATTAAATTACGATTAGTATGGACACAAGGGTAATTGTGATTGCAGTTAAAAATGGGGGAGCAGAGGGGATGAACATTCACATCAGGTCACTTTGTAATCCACTGCAGTCTAAGGGACAGAGACCTGCCCCAGAGGAGGCCATGTCCTCATGCAGGGCACATGTCTTTGTCTCCTCCTCTCAGTCACCTTTTGAGGACACCAGCTGCTCTCCAGTGTGTACCCAAAAGGTCAAAAAGGAGGGGTCTCTAAAGTCAGGCCAGATGAATGTTCTCTCAGAGGGTTTTCAGTTCCACATAAGAGAAGCACCACCTCTGCTGCCCTATAGAGTGTTCCTCTCCAGGCATGCAGAGCAAACCTGCCCCAGGAACAGGCAACAGCCACTGGCAGGAGTGGCATTGCCATGGGAGCAGGATATTTTGGAAGATAAACAAGAGGGATGGAAGGCAACAAGTAGGAGTCTATTGCCAATCCTCCAGGATGTGCAAGGCCCACAGCAGCGTGTCCCTTTTAATGGGATCAGTGTCCCTTTCCATGGGATCAGTGTGTCACAGACTTGAGGACAACTTGCCTTCTCTCCCCTACACATGGAGCAGTGATTGGGCAGCAAAGAACAGGGGTGGAAGGAGGAGTCTCATACAAGACTCTGCTTTCTCCAGTCCAGACACTGCTACAACTCTCAGATGTGAGACCTGACCTTGTGGCCTTCAGCTCTTTCTGTACTTACCCAGCCTTTCAGCGGTGCCCATGTGGGGACTCTGTTGCACAAATCCCGCAGAATACGAAGGACAATTACACATGATTTTAGTCCATTTGCCCTGGCCTAAAACAAACAAAATGATTCCAATACACCTGCAAAAGCCCGGTCTTCAATTTTGCTTTTCTTTTTAAATGCACAGAGTCCTGGGATAGATTTTGTTTTAAATTATTATTACTTAATACTTAATCAGCTTCATGCAAAATAAAAACACTTCTATAAAAGTAACCTTGAATTTAGAGAGACGTATAAAAAAGGCAGTGAAATGTCAAGATTGCTTTTGTAGCCTCATGACAACTCTGGACCAGCTGACTGTCTCCCTGTCACGTTCGCCCTCGCACAGTACAGCACTGGGTTGGAATTCTAGACCTTTGCTCTAGGAGGGACTAGTCAGAAATTAAAGAGGCATTAAAATTAAAACTGTCTCAAATTAAACCTCGCAAGGCTACAATAACAACAAGGTAAGAACAAAGAGCCAACCTGAAACCATTTGGCGTGCCGCAGAGACGCCAAGGCCTCCAGGCATTTCTGCCTGTCCAATAAGTCCGGAGGATCTTTCATCGCAACATTATCTACTGGTAAAAATGGGATAAAAAGAGACAGATACAATTTGACCAAGGGGTTTCTGTCACAATACAAAAAGAGCGGCAGCATCTCAATGAGATAATAAGACTCCCAGAATTTAAGTGCACGGTGTTATTTAATTTAAACAAGCCATTAAAGGTAGTAAATGTGCACGTGTGCAACAGAAGCAAAGGCATTCACTCCTTGTAAAATAATAGTAATAATAAAGATGGCCACTGCTACAGACAATCTGGGATCTTATTAAAAATGTAGAACACATTTCAGGGCAGAAAATAGCTCTATAGCACTTTTCCTTTTTTTTTTTTTTCTGTTGGGATATATTGGGCTTTTTTTTCCTCTTCTTCTTTGTGACTTTTATTCCACAAAGGTGGCACAGAATTTCAAAGCTTCTTTGGACAAGAGGAAGATATTCTCAGGGGATAATAAAAAAAAATGTAATAGGTAGAAAGTGAAATTACATCCATGCAATTGTTGAGAATTCCAAAGAAAAACATTGAATATATTTGAAATATTATTGCATGAACAGTACTAGCCAGTATAATTCAATGAAAGAAATATACAGGAAATGCTAGTACAATACTTTAGTTTGATTCGTCTTTCATATAACCAGAGCATATGAAAGAGTGGGTTTGGTAACTTCCAGGTCATTCATGTATTTGAGAGGAAGTGCCCTCATGTAAAAGCTTCCCAACAGCAACTGAAACCAACAGAGGAAATTCAAAGATGGATTTGAGAGACAAGACACTGATATTTCCTGTCCAGGTTTACACTTTTTTGACTTACTCGCCTTTATCAACCAACTTGTAACAACTGCTTTTAGCAGCCACATCCAATTCTACATTAAGGGGAGTTCTCTATCACTCCTTTCTTCTGTATTTATTTTATTTTAATCCAAAGGAGTTTGTAGAATCCAGATTCTCTGGAAACTCTATATAAATGATAGATTCTACATTTCTGTGAAATCACATTACAAAGATACTAGTTTTAGCTGATGTTGAGAACAACTGGAATAACAAAATGAATCCATGGTTTAGGTAAAACCTTGAATATGACATTTTCCTATGAATACATATTTACTCTTGACTTAAAAATAAATAATTTGGAAATATACTCTTTTCATTATTCATAATGGTTAATTCTCCAGGTCTTTAGAGACCTTTGCAGAGCTGAATGAAATACTAAATCCATTTCAAACTGAAGACTCTGCTGGATGAGCAAAACCCAACAAGACCTCTAAAATACCAGGACAAGTTAGGAGGAAAAAGTACCATCAGTTTGTTAGTGCCATGTCCAAGGATATTTTCATGGGTTCCTTTGAATGGGATTGGCTGCATAAGCAATTGCATCTTTAATGTTAAGGCTGCCTCTCCTAATCAATTCCTGGGAAGGTTACTCTGGTAAAGGCACTTGATGTTATGATGAATAAAAGAGCCCAAAGCAAAAAAACCCCAGCAGTGTAAAACTGAACAGGACCAGTATCTTGTCTGACAGGTGATGGTTGCAGTTCACAGCTGCTGACTCAAGTGCTATAAGCTTATTTTCTAACCCCTGTGAACTTCACAGCAGATATTTGCATTGTTTGTTATTGCCCTCCTCAACAGCATTCCAGGATTGGGATTAACACTCCTCTTGTCTGTTTTCCAAATGAAAGCTGCAAAGTCTCAAAGCTCTGGCTTTCTTTGAGCACAAAAGGTCACTTTGGAACACAAGATATGCTTCTAAATTTCCTTTGCAGCTTCGTTTTCAGGAGTGACATTTGTGGCACGGGATTACTCAACATCCATCTGGGTAGTTCTCTGAGAAAACTTGACTGCAGACAATATAAACATCTGCTTAAAGCTCAAGTATTGTATCAAACAGGTACTGTCAATGAATGATCAGAATCTTATTTTAAAACGTTAGAAATGGCAAAGGTGACTGACTGCAAAATCATTAAGTTTTTGCAATGAACTGGGGCTCAGTGTTGTATGAGGCTTTGCTAAAGAGTGTTGCAGCCACTGATAAAGTAAATTAATTTTTCCTTTAAACTACAAAGCAAACAGAATACCTGTCACCTGTCATTCAGGTGAACCAAAAACCTCCTAAGATTTGTTTCAAGGATTTAGAACCGTACTTTTTCTTACAGACCGTTTTCCAAGGTCTAATTTACAAATATCTTGGAGAATGTTGCCAATTGCTTGTTCAGCCCCAGTGTTCTGATGTTGCAGTCTGCCAACTTTCGGGTGCAAGATTCTATTAAACAGAAAGATGAAAAGAACAGGCAGTGAAGAGGGCGAGCGGCTTGCAGCGGGCTCCCTTCAGACCCCCTCGGGAGAATGGCATGTTTCTTCATGCTCTGCCAGTCAGGAAAGTGAGACCAAATCAAAATTTTCAAATGGGATTGCAAAGCTTTCCTTTTTTCCTTGTAGTTTTAACAAGGGCAGTGATCCAAGGAGTTCAGTAAAGAGTAAATTCTAAAGCCCTGACGTTAGCTCACACTATGCAACGCAGAACCAATCCCTCAGGAATTCTCTCCCCACTGCTGTAGCATTCTCTTCACACAGGAGCTGCCAGCTCCATTCATTTGAGCCATACGAGGAGCCTTGTCTTCTCCAGAGAGGGGAGGGCAGTCTGGGGCCTGCTGCCCTTCAGAGGCACTTGGCCCCTTGGGAGCATCACTGGCCATGTCCTGGCTCCAGGAGCAACGGGACTTCAGCCCCACTTTGGTGAACCAGCTTGTTTGTAATTACATAATTTGTTGTTTCTGTATGCTCAGTAAAAGCAACTGGTTTTCAGGATACAAGGTTCTGGTCTGGAAAGCCCAATTTATATTTGATGCTGTGACTAAAAATTCAATTTCTTAAGAAGTTTAAAATTTAAACTGATGCAAAATGGAGGCAAATTTGGGTGCTTGACTTCTCAACATGAGAAAGCAGAGCTTTATAGGTAGCTATTTGTGAGAAACACCAAAATGCACACACACACTGGGCCACTATTTATTTTTGCTAAGGAGCAGCAAAAACAAATAGGACAAACACCACATCTTAAACATGAACACTTTTCCAAAGAGGTGGGGACTGAAGAGAAATCCAGGAATGTTTTTCAATACATTCTGACATCAGGGCATGAAGGCACACACAGCATTCCTACAGAACAATGGGAGCACTGGTAACGAGGGCCATTGGCCTGACCTGGGTTGTTAGAGGACAGATTAGTGCTAACCCCACCACAGAAACCTTGGTCAGTTTTCCGAAGGCTCAGGAAAGCCTGGGCCTATCTTACATGGAAGATGAAAGGCAAGTTCAGCAGTACTTTGAGCTCCTTCAGTCAAAAGAATGCATGGAGCCAACTGACAGGTTTTTCAAACTGCATAGCAAGTGTATTTACATTTGGTTGATACTGTTCAGTGGTAGTGAAAAAATATGGCAATGCTTTGGAGATCAAGGTGTTTTCACCAGTTTCTCCAGTTATTCTCCCTTGATACTAGACATGAGACTTTTTTGGTCTGAATCTAAGTGATTCCAATTTAAATGGTTGGAAAGATTACAAAAAAATGTATCCCTCCCTTTTCAACTTACTTAGTGACATCTGCCTAATGCTCCAGACACCTTGAAAAAGGAATATGATAAATATCTTTGTTCTTTGTGATGAATCAGTGCTAAGGAACCTGGACTTTAAATGAGGTCCACAACCCTATTCCCTGTTCTAAGCAGCTCCACAGACTGACAGTGTATAACCACTTCAGGAGAGGTGGTAAAACTATTTTAAATTTTAAAAAAATAGTAGAGACCTTTAAAAATATTTTAAGATACTGAAAAAAACCAGACCACCTAGTTTTAAGCATGAGAAAGCATAAAAATTCCAATTTTCCTTTAGTTTGAGATTAACTCAGAAATTCCTGGACTTTGCTTGGCATAACAGCATCAATTTTTACAAGAAAATACTTGAGCAGAAGCCTTTGCATAAAACCGTATCCCCTTGTGGGAATCTCACAAATCCTTCACCATGGGGATTTGTCCTGCACTTTGTGCTCTCTCATGAACATGGATGAGCTGCAGCAGCTCCAGGGCTGGTCTCAGCATCTTGTGGGAAGCTGAACAACTAAAGCAATATGCAGTTTATTTTTAATGGTCTTGGAAACAGCATTGTTACTAATTTGAGAATAAACAGCCAGTGTAATTAAGGGATCTTTGCCATTCATCTGTTCTGTAAGATTTTTCTGCATTCAACTGCTGCCAAAGTGTTACATGTCACTTGGAAAGGGATCCTTCCTGCCATCGCCTCCGACAAAATGAGGAGAAACTGACCAACATTTCTCATCCCGTCGGTATTCCACGTGGGAGAGGGAGGAAGCAAAGGACTTGTGGCAAGTCTAGAAATGGGAAGAGAGCGACAGGGAGTTCCCTAGCCCACACGGGCCCAGCTGCCTCAGTTGTCATGACAGAGAGTGGCCAGTTGGTCAAAGGTCTGACATCATCCAGTGGCAAAGTTTCTAGGGATAGGTTTGGGAAGCGGAAGCAGAAATTACTGAAAAGATTTTAAAAATACAACAAAGTATGGCTACGTTTGCTCTTCTCTATTGCTCACAGTCTGTTTCCAGCCTCACTGGTACTACAGGCACCATTCCTGCAGCACGGGCACGGAACTGTCGGACACCGCGGTGAGGGAGAAGGAACGGAAAGGACTAAGTGACAGTTTTCTACAACTAGTTTGCTCTAAGGACATGAGGTACAACGTTCAATTCAGAAGCAAAAGTGCTGTACCACAGCACCATAACTTCAATTGTATCCCAGTTAAGAAATTCTTAAACATATACATCATCAATCAGTAAAAACTGAGGGCCAGGACGACACGCTGGCGAGCTTTGCAGGAAAGGGCTTTTACATAAAGAGAAACATTTTTATGAGTTTTTCAAGAAACTATGAACCAATCCCACTTGACTGACTTAATTTGCAAACAAGACTGTGCAGCGCCAGGTGCTCAAGAATTAAATAGCAAGTGTGAAAGAAAGGAGAACTAAGATCTAATTGTATGTCAAAGTTAACACTGTAGGAATATTGCTTGCAAAGGAAAACGACACATATTTACATGAAAATGAAGTGATTGCTGTCTTTTAAAGTTACAAACAGTGTAACTCATGGTGGCAATAGCCAGTCTAGTCAGTACACTATGCATAATTATAAACCTACTTCCCAATTAACCCTGTGCTGCACAGTCAGGACATTTAGCTAGAACAGTCTTAAAACCAAGTTAAAACGCTCTGTGTACCTCCTTCCTTCTTCTCTGCTTCATCTCGGATGAGAGGGGATGTGAGTATCACCTTCAAAGTGAGCTTGGGCTCCTTTGTGTTATGGATAACAATAGCTGCCTCATTTACATGCTCCTCCACCAGATACTTCTCTTCTGTAAGTTTCTGAAAGTCATCAAGAAAGATTTCAAGACTCTCCCAATAGTTGAAAAAGTGAAGAATCTGTGTATGTGCCTCAGCTAATGAGAAGGCTACAGGGCATTGCAATAACAAAGGCGGCCTTGCCTCCCTCATTAAAAACAATTTAAAACATTTCTTTTGTAGCCAGTGCTACAATTGCCTTACAGTTTGCTCCATTTATGTGCACTGTATCAGAGTTCTTTGCAGTAATCTCTCTGCAGGTCTTTCAACAGCTTTGGGACCTCTCTCACCCTCCAAAAGCACAAGGGCAGCCACAGATGGTTCAGAGACCTCCAGCCACTCCTTCTGTGAGGAGTCTGGTTCAGCAGACCGGTGGTTAGGATGTCTATTCCAACCCCTTCCCTGCTGCAATCTGCTCTGCAGCTCCTTGATTGTTGGGATGAAAATGTCTGAGCATCTGCTCACCATGAGCCTTCAAAGCAGGAGCTCCTGGGTCTCTGTGCCTCACTTGCTCCTTTTGTCCACTAATGGGCCTAAACCCTCCTTCGCCTCCAGATCTGATCCCTCTGCAGAGCCTCTCCTCATCTTCCATGCCCACAACAGTTGGAGCATTTCACAAGCTGGAGTCCTCTTCCCTCATCCTTTCTGTAATCCCTCACAGTCTTCCCCACAGGATCTTACCTGCCTGTCCCTTGATTTTATTCAGTCTTCACATATTTTAATTATGTCCATTATCTTATTTTATCTCACTTTTTTTGAAGCACATACTAACTTCTCACTTTCAACCCTCCTTATTTCATGCCTCACTACAAGGTTTATTCTTTAATACTCAATACATCCCTATCATTTTCAAACAAGTAAAATTTACTCTTTACTACTCAAAAGATCCTTTGCATTTTTAGCTATGGATAGGGCCACATCTCCAGAACAGCATTAGCTCACTAAAAAAAGCCCTTTGAGAAAATGAATGGTGAGAACTAACAGCTGTCAAGAATGGTAAAACACAGGGAGAAAAGCAGATCAGGGGAAAAGCAGATTGAGTTTGGTTGTGGTTTGGAGAGGGGCACTTGCAGTGGAATATCTGAGGGCAGTTCCTTAGCACCAGTGTTGGTGAGTCTGGAAGCTGGACTGATTCCTTAGCCTCAGAGCTCTGTCACAGAGGTGGTATCCCTAAACAAGCTGCAACTGCTGCCTGCTGGATGCCACCATCAGGGTTAAGTAGCCATAAATAAAAATAATGTGAGCTCATGATTAACATGAGCCCAAATGAGCGACCACCTAAAGTGACATGTTCTCACCTTGGCAGCACAGAGGGGTTTATGTGGGAACAGCCCAAGCAAAGCAGCTGCAATGGGGAACTGCAGGTTCAGGCAGGGGACAACAACAGGGACTGAGTGACACACTTGAGCAGGGAAGAGTTCTGCAGTTCAGCTCATGTTGGGTGGAGCAGAGCGCCCAAACCCACCCTGGGTTAGTTACACACACAGAGGCCAGCTGTCCTCCCAGGGAACTGACAGCACAGACAGGAGTAGGGCAACAACAGCAGTAAGAGGTTACATTTTGTGAGTAAGGACTTCATGTCACCACATTAAACATGTCACATGCCCCAGATGCCGTCCTAGATTCACAGTATATTCCTTTATATCACTTGTCTTTCTCGTTGGAACAAATTCCAGCCTTTCCCCAAATAGCCCTTGCAGTGCTATCAGCCATTGTGGGAGGACTGCTCCAAATGAACTCACCTGAATTTGAGCTGGGAGATTGTCTTTAACGATACTTAACAAGGTCTTTGTGGGTTTTTCTTTGCACATGAGAACCAGCTCCAGATCCATGTCATCTTTGATCAGCAAGCCCTTTGCAACCAAGCCAATTCTCATAACACCACATAACGTCCGACCACCTTGATCCCTGAAAATGAAACAGTTTAAGGTAATTAAAAGGGGATTTTTTTTTTTTAAAAAGCCAGTTTGGTAGACTGGGGTTGTTTAAAAGCATGGAGTAAAATGCAAGAAATGCTTCTTTGACAAGCCAGCACCAGCTCTTGTCTCATCCAGTTGTCTCCAAAGCACTTACTGCACACTTGGATTATTTTTTTTATTAAAAAACAGCATCTGTGTGGGGCTGAGTTGCCAGCTGGGGTTAAACTATGGCAATAATGGAAAGTAATGGAGGCTTAGGAAACTTTGCTGGATTATAAAACCTTCTTCCGTGTTTTCACTGCAGGAGCCCCCAAGCACACGGCTGTTGATTTGCACTGGTGTGTTCCAGGGAATGTATTGGCTTCAAACTGCTGAAAAGTTTGTCTGCTAAATGCAACTTCATAACATCACAGTAAAATAAGCAAAAAAATGGAGAGCAGCTGCTACCCACACTGGGCTTATTGCCATTCCCTGCACACCCCCCACATGCTCCCACCTCAAGAAATCCAAATATATCCCCTCCTATGAACATTGATCTGCAGCAGACACAGGTAACACTGTGACTGTTATTTGGAGGAAAGGAGCCATTGAGGGCAGCACAGGGACGCGTTGTGAGCTGAGGCTTCACTCACTTGGCAGTGCCTTCTGCAGCCTCCTCCTTGGCTTCCACATCACCCTCACACTTTGCAGACTTGTTCTTTTCATCCATCCAGTCAGAGACATGCTTAAGGGCACATTCCACTGTTGAGACCATGTTCTGGACAGCTTCAAGCTCCTCTGGAGATGGATAAATGGTTGAATGCTTCACCATTACGTGGCGGTCATCGTTAGCAAAAGATCGGATCGATCTCTGGCAGAGTGGGAAACAGGAAGAAAAGAGAACAAAGTTATTGGAGTATTGATAGGACATTGCCTGAATGGGAACCCTGCCTGCCAGGGGGGTGCAGGCTGGGCTTAGCATGTGGAAAGGAGGGTGGGCAAGGAGAGATGATTCTGATTCTGTAAAAGTCATTGATAATCTCCAAATACAGTTTTGCATATACTGGAAGTGCTGAGTGCAGCCATTTCTCCTCTGTTTATGCCAGGGACAAGAGCAGCACACCTTGGAACAGGCAAAGAGCCAATCCCTCACGGGTTTGCTGCTGCTGCAGATGAAGTCACAGGCAGTACAGAACTGTGAGAGGCTCAGGCACTGCGCAGGATTTACAAAGGCGTGAATGAAGATGAGAATAAAGATAAATGGTGAGACTGAAAGTTCTTTTTTAAAAACATTCAAATGAATAGGAAAATATTGGAGTGCTAATTTTAAAAGTCTGCAGTGAAACTCAGAGTCCTGAGTGATACTGCTGAGGGAGGTAAACTTCACTAGTTGGGTAACCTGTGCTAGGAGGTTTTGGGTTTGCTGCAGACTATTCAGGTGAGACTTTTTTGATCTCAACAGTGCCCCAGACCAGCTGTGATCACAGCACAGTCCTGTGGCAAGGGCAGCAGTAAGTCTTGGTGTCTACAGACACATCAGTCACTCCTGAAAGCCTCCCAGAGCAGAATCACCAATCAAACCCCTCTGTTCCTCCTACACGTTAAGCACCTTAATTAGGTGTCATTTTCACCCCTACTTCATGGGTTTGTAGGTGTACTCACTCCTAAGGACACAAAGGGCCTTTGAACAACCTCAGAGGCCTCTGGGCTGGATCCTTATTAAGGAACTGTCCATGATTTCCTGGTTTATTGCACTCCCTGTGTCTCTTCATTGAAGGTCATGACATCATTCCTTTCTTAATTTTTGTGTTCCTACCCAGATGGATAATTTGGGCAGTAACAATTCATCCGTCAGGGGCTGGTTTTATCCCCTGCAGTTTGATAGGCTGCAAAATGCTTCCAGGAGGTCCCTCTTGTGGTTATCCACAACATGGATACAGCCGGGCTGCAGGGAAATGGCCAAGCTGCATTTAACAACTCACCCACCATCTTCTACCTTACGAAATGTCAGTTACAACAGTGGAACACAAACAAATTGGTAATTCCTAATTATGAGACACATTTTCTTTCCTAATGAAGAAGGGCTGACAGGATCAGCTCCTCATTACAATTCAGGCCAAAAAGAATGACAGACTGGGACACCATTTAAAATATAATATATTAACAACTCTGCTTTGCAAAGTGTTCTTTCACTCTCTAACTGGTAAAAGTCTTGCTTTAGGTCTTTTTTTAAAATACAAATAGAAACACACAGCCTACCTGCAGCAACCAGCCACAGAAACGTTAGCAATTGTATTTAAAAATTATTGCATATATTCTCATTTCCATTCTCTCAGTAATAACCTTAGAGGGCTTAAAAATATATAAATATGTTTAAACTGCTCTCTACTCATACTGTTCAGGGACTGAGTAGGTTTATTGCCTTTTTGTGAACACATTTCAGAATCCCACCATCACAATACTTCATACTTGCACATCTTTACAAATCCCACATCTCAGGCATTTCTATTTGCAGCCCAACGCAGGCAAATGAGAAGTGACTCCTCACTTGAGCCATACACACCAGGTATATTTAGCTACACACATTTCATCTGCACTGTCACCAAGTGTGCACAGAGGCACCTTCAATCACACACACACAGATGTCAATAATCAAAACTTGCTTTTGTGAGGTAGAGGTTGGAAGGGGAACATGAGCATTTGGTAATGAAATCTGCAAGTTCAAGGTCACTGATGCTGTTTGCTACAGCCTGCTAATGCCAGTTTTATTAGAAAACCTTATGAGCATCCCCTTCATTCGTATTTAATAATTCATGTACTGCAGGCTCACAAGAACACTCTCTGGCTTTAAGAGGCTGACAATACATCAAACCTCACTTGCTTTGCTCAAAGCACACAGTACCATCCCTCAGTTAGTGCAAGGTCAGAAAATCCCCTCTCTTGGGTTTGATCAAGCCCCATGCAAGCCTGGCAGCAGAAAACACTTCTAATGCACCCCTGTGAAAGACAGCAAATACCTACCATGGTTTGTTAGTGTTTCAGCTCTCTCTCCCTCCCTTTCTCCTTTTCCCTCCTCCTTGGTGTCTTTGCTAAGCACTGTTTTGCCTGACAGAACCTCTTCATAAGCCTCTCAGTCCCTTGACAGCTCAAGAGTTCATACAGCCAAGGTGCTCTGGGAGTCACTTTCTCTAATTCACCTGCAAAAAGAGAGAAACAACTTGAAATCAGCAGTGATGGTATGTTGATTCCAGAAGTGCTGGATGCAGCACATGAGGCAAACCACTGATCAGAGCACCCCAGCTTCCAGATGGGACGGTCACTGATCCATTTATATCTGAGCAAACAGATGTCACTCTGGAAAGCAACTTTTTGTCATGTGCCCACACACATGTAACGACTTTCCTGTGCCAGTTAGAGCTGATCCCAGGGAGGTTTGTCAGCCACCTGGCAATCCCAGCTTCTGGGACAAGGAAGACAGGAAATCCAACATGGCAAACATTCTCTATGTGAAACCAGCTCATGAAGTCTCTATTTTTGTGTCACATGCACGTTAGGGATCAAACACACTACATTTAATTACCAAAAAGTAATTCTCTGTGGAAATCCTCAGTGCTGCCCTCAATCCAGTGTCAGATGCTGCACAAGAACCAAGGCTTCAAGTTGCAATAACTGCAAGTTGTTATTTAAAGACAGACAAGCACATTCTAACAAACTGCAGACGTCAGACTTGTGAGGAGCTGAAATCACCCACACCGCCTGTGCTGCCCATGCACTGCCTTTCCCAGCACACAGCACGGAAAAGATCCTGCAAGAGCAGCCTTCTTGTACTAAACTGGGAAACAACACCAGCACTGGCAGCATAAAACTGCAAAGAAATGCTCTGTGAGAGAGAAGAGCAGAATAACAGAGCAGGTAATGTGAGAGAGGGAAGCATAAGCTCACTGCACAGCAAGACACTCAGTCCTTGCAGAAAATTCCTGTTTTCCTTTCTCTACACATATTGGTGCATCAGCTCTCCAGCAATTTTGAAGCAATTGGAAACCCAGTCAGTAAATTTCTGCAGATTGACACACACACACAAAGTGTTTTCCTTTTCTCCTGTATGCTGACCCCCCTCCTTCAGCAACACCTTGCATATTGTGTGTCAGAGAAGCCTGACATTGTTAGAGATTAAAAGCATGTTTGGCAACAGCAGAGGGATAGGTGAGATGACTTGAAAGCTGAGGAGATACTTAAACCTGTGATGTGACAGGGAATAATTAAAATGTTGCATCCCACAGAGATTTGAATGTGACAGGGGAAAAGGTAACAGCAGATCCTGCTTCCCTATTTCCCTGGTTAGGAACAAATTAAGCAGGTTTACAGGACCAGCAGCTTTGGCAGCAAGGGCCTGATAGTTGTTCATATGTCACACCAGTGAATTGAGGATGTAGAACTGGGTAAAACAAAAAGCCAGACAAGAACACTGTGCAGGGACCTGTCTGCTCCAGCAGCTGAAAATTGCCAAGAAGAAACCCCAAGAGAGTTAAGTGTCGTCATACTAAAAATACTTGGGAAGAGCGAGCTAATGAAAACCCTGACTGACCCCACTTCTCATCACAGAGGCTCTGTGCCCACCAAGGTGTATTAACACTCTACCAAACTGCTTCCCAGAAGCAATCAATGAACGGGATGTTCTTTCTCTTAAGAGATTCTGGAAGTCAGACAGGGGCAGCTGGGAGGAAAACTAAGCAAAGATCACTGCTTTGGCAGTATTTATTTTGTGAACTAGTCATAAGCTCCTCCACGCTCAACAGCCTTTCACCATCTCCAGAACCAGCCAGACTCTTTACAAGGTCGTTTTGCTTTTTAATAATATTAATAATAACTTGAGTCAGCAGATAGCAAACTAGAGAAACTTTTATGAGGCACATTTCTAGATAATCTATTTCAAATTATTTCTCTCTCCAAACTGAATTCCAGCTATCTGCACCTACTCTTCTTCCCTGTCACTCCCACATTTCACATTTTTGGTTTGTTATCTTCTGTGGTAGCTGTAACTTGGCAATTCCAGGCAGAGAGAAGGGCACTGGAATGTGTTGCTGACTTCAGCATATGCCCAGTACAATGTCTCCAGACTCCAGCAACACTCCAGCACTGCCTCCCTCCCAAGACTACTGCAAGGTGTTGCTTATCAGCTCGCCCAGGCTGTAGCAAGCAGATGGACAGAGATAGCTGGCTGAGCAAATTGTGGTGCTCAGTAAGTGCTGAGCAGGCTGCTGTTCAGAGGGCAGGTCTGTGAGAGCCTCCCCGGGCTCTGCAAACACTCACTCCTCTCCTCGGGGGCAGCCCAGGGTGCTTCTCAGGTTCTTGGAAAATCCAAAACAGGCTGGAAATGAATGTGTCACAGCCACAATGGGGGTTAATCTCTGCAGGGCTGATGAAGTGAAAACACCAGCAGCTCTCCTTAGCAGTGTATGGAGCAGTGACCTGTTTTCTTGTTTTCAGGAGGGGTTCAGCTTTCAGTGCCAAGTAAAGGCTGTTGGATGAAGGTATTTATGAGCTCCTTACCTGCCCTTTTTTTCAGCAGTGCATGGCTGAAGTCAGGGCACAGATAGATTAACTACAAAGGGATCTTTATTATAAAATTCAGAAAGCTGGAAAAAAATCCTGAAAATTGAGTTGAAGCTGATACACGATGTCTTCCAAGTCATTAACATCCTACGAATATTTCAGAAACACGCATAGGAGTGAAACCCTAATTTAGTTCAGACTTTGAGAGAACATTTTCAACAAAAGCACTAAACAGGAGGGAGTTTACTATAAAAGTGCAGACACAATATACAGAATAAAGTACATTTGACAGCACACAGAATTAAATTAAGGAAAACCAAAATCAAATCTGCTCCAACCATATGGACTAAGGCAGCATAACATAGCTCAGCACCAAATACATCAGAAAGCATTACGTGAAGTGAGCAGCAATTCCATAAATCCAACAGCCTCATTCCACTACCAGACTATGGCAGGATATTTGCTCCTGCATCCTCAGGGAAGTAACAGTTGATGCTCAGACTAAAAAGCACAGTATTTAATGTGTGGCCGTCTTACCTAGGGGCAGCCACCCACACTTGCAAGGAAACTTGTACAGGAAGCTCCTTGCACCACTGAGACCTTGGTGACCTTGAAAAAGTCACTTCTGCTCTGCATCATGTGCCCCTAAAGTGTAAAACAAGAGTAAATAATCTCTGTCTCCAAACCAGGTCACAGTGGAGCTGTGCCGAGTCTGCAGTGTGGTTTAAAATCACTGGGGATTTGACACATTAGAAATGTTATTAAAACACCATGACAGTGTAGCAACGTTTCCATTAAACATCCCATCCTTCACAGAGGAAGTTTATGCTTTGGCTCAAGACAAGCAAAAAGAATTTCAGATGAGGCTTTTGTAGTAGGAGATATTCCTGCATCTGCAGCTGCATTCCCAGGGGACAGACAGTTGAACAGCCAGGGGTGATGAATATGCTCAGCTACCTCCGAGTGCCTGAACAGGGAGGTGAAAAGGCAGGAGAAACAGGTACTTGCATTCCATGGGGCTGAAATACCAGAATTAGGGTGCTCTGAGCCTCTGGAAAGGAGACATGAACTGTGTCTGGCACCCCAGTATCCCCTTGCAGCAGCGCCTTGCACAGAATTGTTACTGGTGCAACAGAGAAGAGGAAATTGGGGTCACTGGACACCAGAGCTCCAAACCCTTCACTTCAGTGAGCTGCTCTCCAGGCTCCTGGCCAGGCCAAGTACAACACCATGAAAATCAGTTTTAAATGCTCCATCAGAAGGCACACGCTAACAATATTCAGCTGAAGCATTAAAAACATTCTCCACTTTCTGAATCTACCGACACCAGTATCTGCCCAGGAGAACTGCAGTGTGCAGCACCCCAAAAGCAGACAGAGTTTATACTGACAGGGCAACAAGAACAACAGAAGTTGCTAATAACAAAGCAATGAGTATCTAACACAGCCCAAGGTGTATCACACACAGGAATAGAAAATAACTGGAATTTTTTCCGTCTTCAAAAGTCAGAATGAGAGGCTTGCAACTTCACATTGGAAGTTTATTTTAGCCTCTGCTTTGCATTCAGGAGACAGGTAATTTTTCATCACACCACACAAAGTGCTGCTGAAAATATGTTGTGTTTTTCTGCAGTAGAATTTTATTGCTGGCCTTCTGCCAAGAGTCTTTCTGGCAGCATCTCCCACAGTTGGAAACTGTGTATCTGGGTCAGAAAAGACAAGCCGCTTTTCAGAACAGCTCAATACATTTGGCAGAGATGCTGATATTGTAATTGAACTCTTTCAGCAACTCTCTTTATGATGTACCCAGACACCAAACAAAACAAGATCTGCAGTGTTGATTAATGTCAAAATAACTGACAGAGAAATATCAAAATAGTTTTCCCTCATGTTAAAAGTATCAACAAACCGGGGGGAACGGATAAGAAATACAATTCATGAGGATTCAGAGAGGAGCACAGGGTAGAGAAATCTGCAAAATATGACTGACCTGTGCCTTGTGCAGATATTCACTATTTAAAATCCCAATTCCTTGTATGGAACTTCCTCCTTCCCCACCACACAAAGAGAAATCCTGGCCATCAGAGCCCCAGCAGCACTGTGGAGAGCAGTGGCCTGTAACACTGGGACACATATTTAACAAGGCCCAGACTGCTTCCAACAGTATGCTCAGCATCCAATTTCACCTGGAGACTGTGTATTCATAGGAGTTTTATTATTTTCCATGTAATGCATTTCCTGGCAAAGTTGCATCTGGGATAACCTTTAGAAGGCTGGAATTTTCCATCCAAATGAATAATTACAGAGCAACACTATAGTTAGAAGCTGAAAAGGTACTTCCTCTGGCAAACTCTTACACTTTATACAACAAATCCTGGAGTCTGGGATTAGTCCTGCCTGTTCAGTTCTCATAATATTTCTATCAAAGGCTCCTGTGCTCAGAGATCTCTTGGGAGCAGCCCCTGCCAGGCAGCCCCCACACCCAGCTTTAAGTGCCAGAGACAGAGTAGGCACAAACTTGATAAGCAGGTCTGGAACCACAGCACATGTAACCATCAGAAGGGAGAAATCAAAGTCACCTTCCAGGGCCCAGAGCTCTGACAAGGCTCACAGTGCAAGGAGCACAGCTGCCCACTTGTCAGCGAGCAGGAAGCTGCTGCAGAGCTCCTGGAGAGAATCCATCTGTGCCACGGCGCGACCCTCGGGTCAGAGATGAACTGAAAATCACTGAGCACATGGATCCCCTCCACTGTGGAGTGAGGAATGAAAAAAGAGCCAAAAGAAATCACACTGCTACGGTAATTAAAGAAGTTGGAGAATCAAGGGCAAGCGATTGCTTAATCTAAATTAATGCATTAAGGTAAAGGAAACAGGGATGTGCAGAGTGTAGCTCATATTTTTAGCTCCTGGAAAGAAGGTGAAAAGATGGTCTAAGGGGAAATCATTACCAGCCTAACAGGAAGGTTAAAAAAGGAACAACAGAGGCACTGTGTGAGCACATCTGCAATCATTTGAGGAAAAAAATGCTCTATTTTAGACAGAATCACACCATCCAGTGTGATCAGAAAGAAATAGGCATTAGTAGAAATAACTGCAGCTATTGAATTGTAATGTATAAGAAAGATAACAGTTTTGGAAAGAATATAAATCCTAGGATTGAACCTACTACAGACTCCTGAGGACAGGAAGGTATTCACCACACTCACCAGGTGGTCTTCAGAGCAGCACACAGATGCAGACCTCGAGGTATTTTTTTATATAGATTTTTAACATTTCCCTCTGGATTTTTTTGGTTTCACATTTCCTGAAACCTGAACAACCCCCAGCAGAGCCAGGGCTACACAGCGTCTCTAATGAAATAATTTTGAAATTGCCTTCACCTCCTGGTATGGGTGTCAAGATGCAAGACTGACTAGAGACAGACCAAGTGCAAAAAGTTTTAAAAACCAGCTGCTGACACTTAAATAACAAATTGACACATGAACAGTTTAATGTTTTTCCTGTTCAAACAGTAAGAAATATGCAAAACTAAATTGCCTGTAAAACTGAGCACTGCAGAAAACAAAATATATTAAAGGGTGCATTTCTTGGCAGGTGTCTTAAATAAAAAGTCACAGTTTAGATAGTACATAAATAATGAATAGCAGAGTATTCATTTGAGATGAGGCAGAAACCCCCACTGGATTCTCAATGTCTGTGAAACACTGAACTGATTTGTGACATGAGACACCCTTATGTTGCATTCCTGCTTTCCTGGCTAAACTGGTCAAAGGAAACATGAAGGTAATTTGCATTCATAGTGTGACATCCACACTCAAAATCATCTGAAATTCTTAACTCAGACTGCATTCATTTACAGTTGAAAAATTAACTAAATTAATAACAGGATTACATTACACTGAAATGACACTCACCATCTGCAATGTCATTTTCATAGAGACAGAGCTGGTTTAAGCAAAATTCTGGATCTATGCCTGAAATGACATCACATTCTCCAAAAGAGAATCACAGTTCTACCTCCTCCACCCAGTTTGTGCCATGCTGGGTCCTCACCACAGCAGCCCTGTCCTGCAGCACAGCCCAGCACTAAAGCCTTGCACATCTCACACTGCCAGAGACTCCCCACGTCCCTGGAGTTGTGAGCACTGCCTATACCTGCAAGGCTTTCACTGGTCCTGAAACCACCACAGGAAGCAGCCACGATGGTGAGGAGATTGAGAACAGGGACATTGCTTCCCTAGCACCCTTCAGCTTCACTGAAATAGCTGCAGTGCCCCAGTTTCTTTGCTGCTGTGATTCATATCCCATAGAATATGGGATTCTGCAGGTGGACCCGAGCTGCAGCCCAGCGACTCAGCCAGGATGGGGGAACTGCAAAAGGAGGCAAAGGCACACGCATGGCAAAGGCTGGAAAGCATGGCAGCCCCTCTGTGCTGGCAATAAATAAAATACAACGTCAACAGAAAGGAGCCAAACTGTCCTACAGTAATTCTGGATCTGCTTGTACTGGTGGTTTGCACTTTTCATCAGTTTCATGAGGCAACAGCCAAACACTTTGGCTCTACTGTCTGTCCCCTGCTCTGCAGCCCAGGCTAATGCATATCCTGGGAATTGGTAACAGGAAAGAGAAGAGTAACATGGATTCTAAAGCTCTGGTTATAAACAAAGTAAATTTAGTAATTCTTACAAATAACAAAATGAAAATATGTCTTTGAGAGTTGTGTTTTTCCAGTGTTTATATGAAGTGACAAAGCATTAAGAAGTTTTAAAGAATAAATGCTCTCCTTCTGACTAAAATTTCAGCAACCCCCAACGGTGAAGTTTAAGGAAGTTTCTCCCCAGGATTTCTTCCCTGATGTCAATTATACAGATCCTGTGTTTTTGGTGTTGCAAACCCCCCTGGTTACTGTGCCTGGCTGCCTTTCAGCCAGTTTAAACATTCATGACTCTCCCTTGAAATGTATTTTCTAGTATGTCAGTCTTGCTGCCTCAGTGACTTCTTTTTTTTTAATTAAAGAGAGAAGATTTAAAAGGATTTGGAATGGAAGATCACTAGACTCTGTGAGTATTGTGTAAAAAGCTCTTGTTCTCCCATCCAGTGCACATCCTCCATCAGACTTTTCCCATGTTTTAGTTCCACTCTGACTCCTGAACAAGTTCAGGTTAATTTTTTACTTCTTGTCTAATTGGCTGTTTTGTTAAAGAACACATTGACAAAGTTTCTGGGTTACTAAAAGCTTAAGGTTTTAAGTGTTTTCTCTTGCCATCTCTTGCCCATCCAACCACGTTAAGTTTGATTCAATGTCATGACATGCAATGCCACAGATAGGTCTGAAACAGAATTTGTAACTAAAATCTTGGTCCGTTTAGGGAACAAAATTGGCTCTTTTGAAACCCTTCAGAACCCAGCACCAGCACCACAGAGAGCACTGGGGTTTCTCTCTG
Organism: Acrocephalus scirpaceus scirpaceus; assembly: GCA_910950805.1. Classification (NCBI taxonomy): domain Eukaryota; kingdom Metazoa; phylum Chordata; class Aves; order Passeriformes; family Sylviidae; genus Acrocephalus; species Acrocephalus scirpaceus. Next base: position 1,510,577 of record OU383790.1, on the reverse strand, counting down.
GGGAAGGGTACCCTGGCTGCCAGCCATTTTCAGCCTCAGAACACAATTATTTACCTCAAATGCGTTATAACCCTACCAAAAGATTTGAATTAGGTTACTTAGGCATAAAACCCAGGAACAATATCCATCAAAGTAAAACACCACAGCAGCCTGAGACAGCAGAGAAAGAGCTGTCATTTGTGACCCAAGTCCACCATTTGCCTTGGACAAGATCTTGTAGTATAAAGTCCCAGCTTGGCTAAGAGGAAGAAAAAGAGCCACAAACATACTTAGAAACATACAGAATTAGTAAATAAAAACAAAAGTCCTATTTCCGTGGAAAACCATGAGTCTAAAAATATTTTAGATGGGCTCAATCCAGCATCCTCTTGCCTCAGCAGATCACTGCACGCATGTGCTGTCAGATCTGCCAACTTCACTTGCAAAACTCATCTATTATTCCTCTCTCAGTTCACACAGCACAGTACAGCCATGGAAATGAAAAACAGGAGGACTTAGCAGGGACCATCACTGGTGGAATGCTCAGTTTGTAGACCACAAGCTAGGTTACAAAATTAATTTCTCAGCCCAAGTTCTATCTATGAGTCTTATCCTTAGGAACATCCTGAGATGGGTAATGAATTCCACAGCCTTTTTTTGTTTGCTTCTTTTTAATAGGTCATTGAAATTAAAAAGAAAAAAATATAGTTAAATTAGGTATCTGTAACACTGTATTCTCCAGTATCTTTGGAGAACAGAACTGTGCTAAGTAATTGATCTCCAAGTGGAGAAGCTACAGTTAATCTTTTTTTATCTTTTGAATTTCAAATAAAATCTGGGGGGAGAAGAAGGAGCTCTCAGGATAAAGGCACCAGTCCCAGGTGGAAGGCGTTTTTAAACCACAGACAAAACTTTGCTGGTTTGGCCTCTTTCTTTACATTTCCTACAGGGCTATGAATTAGTTTAATTTCTCTTTATAGATAATGATGTCATCTCCATTGTGCCACTCACAAGAGCACCAAAGACACTTCCAGCTCTTCATTTGCTTAAGAAACTTCCTCAGCCTTTGCATTCTCACCCATCCTCCCACCAGCATCAAGCAACAAATCTCTGCACAGCAAAACAGGATCAACATCTGGGGAGGCACCACACGTCCTGGAGCCCCAGGAACCCCTCGGGCAGGTCAGGAACCCCTGGGGCAGGTCAGGAACCCCTCGGGCAGGTCAGGAACCCCTCGGGCAGGTCAGGAACACCCCAGCCAGGCACGGAGCATGGCACAGCTGCTGCAGCTCCTGGAGCAAAAGCAAACCCCATTTTCTCCGGGAGGAGCAAACAGCCTGGCCAATCAATACCAGCATTCCAAGTGCTCTCAGCCTTGAACAAACATCAGCTCACAACAACAGAGCTCTCTCTCCCCAAAGCTCCCTTCCTATACTAGAGTTGCTAAAAGTAACCCTTGGAATTACTGTCCAGGGAAAGACTAGAGGAAAACAATCAAAGTTAGTTTATTTTGGGCCATTAGCTGCAGTTTGTGTCTGGCCACTTCAGTTCCCCCGATAACAGGAAACCTGCTGTGCCTAAATGCAACACTGATGGGGTTTATTTTATTTCTCAAAAGGAATTGCTCTTGGGAAGCCACAACCTGCCCGGGTAGGAGAGCACACAGTTCCGGATGCAGAGGCAGGATCAAAACCAGGATTAGAAACCAGCTGCCACAGACTGAGGCTGTTCTCCTCAGGTGGGCAGTGAGAGAGAAACCCTTTCATCCCTCAGTCCAGATTAAACTGTAAATGTTTTTATTGCCCACATAGCCACCTATGGAAATCTGTGTCCATGGCAAGACCATCATTATATTGAACTCTGCTCTTGTCAACACAAAAAACCTGCCTGATTTTCAGTCCAGAACTATACTTTTAGTGATATTAGAATGTCAAAATATAATGCCATCAATCTATCTTAATCCACAGTTAAACAAAATTCATCTCTATAACCTGACACTTCTGTGTTAGTGAAAAAATACTTTTTTAAAAAACAAGTACATAAATACTTTGTACACTGAAAGAGTACATGGCTCTGCTGGTTCTCCACTTTGCACAGCTCCTCTGTTGTGGAAACAAAAGACCTTGTATTGGGCTTTCTCAGTGATATTTGCAAACTCCTACACTTGGTGTAACAGGGTGTTCAGAAGCCGTTCTTACTGGCCAGGGAAAGTTAGGTCATTATTTATCAACTGCAGAAATACATTGATGAAAACAATAACAAAGTAAAAGAACATTCTTGGGAAGGCTTGTTGCTTGTTTTGACAGCAACAAAAAGTAATGAAACCTAGCTAACACCTTTTCACTGAGCATTTTGCTCTAAAGCATTTATAATTCACACACTGTAGGATCAGGAACAGAACAGCAGAACCATCAGTGCAACACTGTCAACACAAGGAAAGGCTGTCCCTGAAATTCAGTGGACAAATATTACCAGGCAATTCCATGCTTTACCAACACAAAATCCAGAAGTTAAATTTAGAAGCATGATTTCTGCAGACAGTCAGATGTTTCTGTTCTAAATTTTCTAGAAATTGCAGATTAGAACTTGGCAGACTTTAAAGTAACCCAGCACGTGTCTTGTGCAATCCAAATCATGGTCTGTCCTATTACTCTGCAAAACTGTTTGGAAAAAAAATCCTGCCTTTCACCACATGGTTTCAGACAAATGACAGAGACATTCCATTTATCTCTCTGCTAAGAACGAAACTTAAGTACTGTTTTTTCCTCTTGGAATACTGCCACCAAAGTTAAAAGCTAACAGAGGAACCAACGTTCTCCCCACTGAAGGACAAGCACAGTTTGGTGAATAACACCACTTACAGAACTGCAGTCCAAGCTGTTGTGGCCATTTTTTCCCATTTACCATGGGGAGAATATACTGCATTTCTATACTGATCTCATTCCTAAATGCTGCAATGAGATATCAAAGCATGCAGGTGTCACCAAGGTGCTCTGTGGAACTGGCAAACCCTGCAAAGTTCCTGCAGCCACTCAAGAGATAAAGTGTGTTTTTCAACAGCATGAAGAATAAATTGAATGAAACAGCTCAGAGGTAACAAACCAAAGAAATCTTGGAAATTACTTCTCTATCTGCCAGTAACCAGACAGTACTGCCCACCCTCCCCTTGCTAACCTGGGGGAGATGGCAACCTCCATGCTGGACTTCACAAGAGACTGAAAAAACATTACTCAATCTTTTCTATTTTGATTGCAGTTATCAAGTTTCAATGTACTTTTATTAACAAAAGACCCCAAATCAGACCTTAGATACACAGGAATTTCACAACTTCAAACATCCCTTCTCTAATTGCTGTGATAGGTGCAAATGTTGTGCTGTTTGCATGGGGAAGAGATCCACTGCCCAGAAATTCAAGTGATTTGCTCAGGGCCACAGTAACTCAGTGGTAGCACTTGGAACAGTGTAAGTTTTTCATTTGCTGCACACACCAAGCATGGACCATCCTCTTCCCTTTCCAGCTTTCCACCTCCTTAGGCTTCATTAGTTTAATTTGAACAGACACTGCATTCCTGGCTGCTTTTGTTATTCAATCTCTCTTGCAGGATCATGAGTTCCTCACAGGTCAGCTTGGCAAACTGTCACAGGAAACGCTTGACAACAATTACCTGTCCATTCATGGGAGTCAAATTAGCAATTCAATATCTGAATATGGTATGATTAAACTCAGGAACCTAATGCACAATGTGTCCTACTTTCAGGCATCAAATTTGTTGAGCACTGTGCTCTTTTGAAAGTCAGACTGAGAGGACTCAGGAACCTTGTGTCTTTTTCAAAAGAGGCCAATGGAGCCCCTCTTTTGTCAGGTAGCAGGACACACACAGTCTGTTCTCAGGAAGAACAGGAGCCGAAAACCAAGAACACTTCAGAACACTATCGAGGGACCTGGGCCATTGTGCAAGACAAGGGGAAGCTTTGCAGGCAGCTCCTCAGCACTGAGCACTCTGCACATTCTAGCACATCGTTGCCTTTGAAGAAAAAACCCAAAGGCTCTCTTTGTCACTTGGCTTTTCTAAAGCTCCAGCTGACATAGGAGCAGGCTGTGGAGGATAAGGGAGTTTCTTCTTCTCTCTCTCTCTCTTAAAAAAAAACCCAAAATAATCCACCAGTCAAAACCCAGCTTTCAGGTTAGATACTGAGTGACCATCTAAAACGCCCAAAATCAGATATAAGGATGGAGAGGATCTCCCTTACAAATCAGAAAAACCACTGGGAACTCCCAGATGACCAGGAGTGCACTTGTCATGGCTTCCCCTGCCCACACCCAAACCACACCCCTCAAACAAGATCCCTTCAGGCTGCTCCACACTGAGCTCCAGCCATCCAACAGCAGTTTATAACTCCTGTGAGTTCATTCAGGATGGCTGCTTTCATCGTTTCAGGAGATATTTCAAACTTTGTTAGAATATTGTCAGCTGGAAGGACCTACATCGATCACCTAGTCCAACTGTAACAAGAGGAGCACAAATAATGAAAGCAGAGCAAGGAAAAGAAAGGAGAGGGGAAGTACAGTAAATCCTGAACTCCTCAGCTCTCCGCCAAAATTCAGTCTTCTACAGACTGTGCATGAGACTTGCTACTGTGCTGTGTGATGGGGGCAAAGAGAACTCATTGAGACAAGGTGCACCTGCTAAAACTGGCACTAAAACCAGGCAGCTACTGCAAATCAGTGGTGCCCAGCACCAACAGAAAGCAAGTCTTTGTTCTTCTGGCACAAGAGGACTCCTTTACTGCGAGTACCACATACAGATCAAACATTTTTAAGCAAAAGAAAAGAAGCTAGCCAAGGGATTTGTATTAAAATAAAGATTGCGGATCGCAGTGTGAAAGAACAGGGAACGTACCAGTGAGTCCCATGCCCAGCCAAGCTCTCCCCGAGCAGTCCTTCCTCTGAAGGAGAACTGCAAGGAGGCAGCCTGAGCCAACAGTTTCTACAGCAACTGCAGAAGCACCAGTTCAATGATATTCAAACCCTGCAGTAACTGCAGAAGCATCAGTAAATGGATACTCCAGAAGGAACATTTGACAGTTTCTACTGGACTCCCTCTGCCTCCCTGGGCAATCCATTGATCTCAATCAGCTTAGTTCCATGCCCATTTCTCTGCAAATGCTTCTGAATGCTCTTTACCCTTAATATTCTTTCAGCATACTTGCTCCCTTTCAAAACTTCACAGAACAGCCACCAGAGAAAGTTTTGTAGAGACAGTGCTGAAAGGATGAGTGTCCCCATCCTGCAAGGGAGAGACCAATGCATCCATGTGTGGTGCTGCTGCAACTCCTCACAGAGGGTGGAATGCTGTTATGACAGTGGCACTGGGCTGCTGCTGCACCACTAAAAGCACACTTGGAAGCATCTCAAGGGGAACCAAAACAGAGGCCAGTTACCACCCAACTGCACAGAACGAGCAGATCCATTTATAACATGGCTATTTTAAAACTAATGCAGAAGCCATATCAAGGAACACAAAATATTTCACCTATACACTTGGTGAGTTCTCACCTAAGAATTGTCATTTACTGAAGGATGTTTAGGGCAGGACATCTCTTATTCCCCTTTTTAGAATCTGCTATAATAAATCAGAGCACCTCAACAGTCACAGCTTCATCAGTTCCACATTGCAGGAGTTTTCCCGTAAGTCTGCAGTGTTACTTCGGATCACACTGAAACTTGGCATGAAGTTCAGGCTCCTGACCCACAGCAAAAAGTTAAACAAAATTGCTCATTTGTTTTTAAAAGGGTCAGGAGGTTTCCAGTTTCAGGCTCCTCAGTGATCAGGGTGGAAGGGAACAGTATCTACAGTCACAACTCAGGGACATTCAGTATTCAACCCCTCTGCAAAGAATGGGCCTGATCAGAGACTGTCAAAATGCACTTTGTAAACTAATAAAAGAGAGCAGCTCATTACATAAGGCCACTTCCACAAAAGCAGGTTTTTGGTCAAGAGATCACTACTTATTTAGATAGTACTGACTCCCAACTACCTGCTTTAAAAACCATCCTTTATCTCCTGAGCTAACAAAAGGAAAGTTACTGAATTCCCCCAAAAGATAAAGCAGACCATAGGAATATATTCAATGTAAAAGACAATCTCATTCCCACAGTTATCGTAGGAGAAAAAAAGCATGAAAGCAAAACTATTTTGGTTTTATCTTCATGCCTTTTATCATGATTTATCCAGACAGCACCATGACTATTGTGACTATAACAGTTGTTATTTCTAAAATATGAAGAACTATGAAATCTAAAGTGGAAAAGCATCTTTTAAGTTCTGAAAGTATAAGCATGCAAAGATGACTTCTAGATCAAATATATTCCTTAGCAGGCCAGTTTTGAAGGAATAAAGACTGCAGTTCCAGACAACCATCTTTTACCACAAATTAAAATTTTAAAAGTTATTTATATAGCAGCTATGAACAGTGTCAGGTTCCACAAATTTTGCTAAGACTGAAAATTCAACCAAATTTTTTAAATTGTCAAAAACTCCCCAGTTACAGGAGGTTCTTATGTGCCTCTAAGGTGGGAGTCATGATTCTTTTCTCTCACACAAATTTAGACAACTGTGTTCTCTCTTCAGCCTTCTGGCCATCTGTAGAGATGAGGAGGTGTGTACAGATGTGGGCTCAGAGCAGAACAAGTTACTTCTCTGAGCTCATATTTTTGGCACTCACCAATTTCACCCTCACCCACCAGAAGCAAGGAAGTTATCAGTTTTGTCTCCCCGCCCTTTTCCCAGTATTTGCCTTTCTTCCTGGCTTTTCTAGAACACTTGTCACCATATTTACCAGAGTACATTTATTACTGATTTTAAAATAACAGGTTTTGTGAGACAGGAAAACATTTCAGATCTTTATAGGGGGAACTTCTGACACGAAGAAGTGAAATTGTGTGGTAAGTCAGCAGCAGAACCTGAAAAGGGGCCAAATGCTGCCCTAATCAATACTTGCAGGTTAATTGCCAGACATTCTTCACTGGAACACAGTGTTGCTCAGTGCCTGCTGTTGAAGTTTTACCCATTTCCAGTTTTGGAAGCAGTGCTCCCAGTTCTCCTACGCCCCATCCCCGCTTACCACACGCTGCAGTTCAGCCCCGGTGATGCTCTTTAAGGTCACCCAAATGGCACAGCTGAGCACTTTAAAGGAACAGATTAAGTCTCTGCATGATTGAAGACTTGGACAGCATGACTGGGTAACCAAAGAAGCCCTAATCTATTTGCCAAGTCCAATTACCTAGCCATCGAATCAAGAGATCATGGAGCATTAGGACACAGAATAACTGCTCACCAAACAGTTTTAGCTCTCTGAAAAGATGACAGTCACTGAGAGCCTGTGGCATGGAAAAGGCATCCTTCAAAGCAGAGGTGGGGAGAAATCAGTTCTTGGACATTTATGTTTTCCCTTATCTTCTGTTGAGCTAGACCAGGTATCAGAGTAAAGGGGAAGAGATTGGGATTGGAAGAGCAGTAGGAATCCAAATGTTCTGAGTCTCTCTATCTGTTTCCTTGAAATCCCATCAAGTATCCTACTTGGAGATCCATGTTCACTAATTGTTCCATCCTACGCCAGCCCTCAGCTTTCCAGTGGTTGTGTCTGTTCTCCAGTACTTCACTCCCTGGAGTCACAGGCTGTGCACCTACAGCTTCCCCTTCTATTCCAGAGTCTTTTCCATGAAAGCAGATCCCCCCAGGTCATCACATCAGACATACAGCAATCAGGCAGAGCAGAGTAGGAAAAGTAAAAGAGCACCAAGAGGGTCACAGAGCAAACTCAACCCCCATACCTGGAGAGAAAGAACAGGTTTCCAAATGCAAAGAGCTGCCCCTTTCAGCACAGCTGTATCAAAATAGGAATAAATAACTCATCTGTCTTCTTGTCTTCATACTGGAAAATGGCTGTCTTCAGCCAGCCCCAGCATCAGTCACACCTGTCAAAACATCACACAGCTTTCTCAGCTGGGAAAACCAGCCACACAGGTTGGGCCACTGCCACCACTCCCACCACGGCCAGGAATGAACACCACATACCTGACTGCTATGTGCATTCAGCTTCAAAACTGATCAAACCTTAACACACGTCAGTCAGCACTTCCACATTCACTGATGTTACTTGTTTTACAGATAACAAAACCACCCGCAGGCCAGGCCCATGGACCTTCCCCACACAAGGTACCAGCACTGCACCCTTGATGATCATGCTCCTGCTCTGTCAGAAACACAGCACCAGCTGACTGCCATGGGGCAGCTAACTCAAATGCTGTTTATTTTCTTTTTTCATACTAGTTGTGATTTGTTTGTTGAATGGATCTATTCATACTGTCCTGACATGTAGTCTCCAGGTGATGTGTTTGGTCCAGCTGGTCAGTGTCTTGCTAAGCAGGCTGTAAAAGGACCTTGTAAATTAAACAAGGTTTTATTATATATATTAATATAATTAATAATATTAATATATTATTATATACTTTATTCAGGTATATACCAGCTGGCAATTTTAAAACATCACCTATTTCAACAATGGCAGCTAAATTCAGTGGAGTGCAGCATGTCAGCTTGTTTCCTTGCTGAATTTTGTACAGTCTCTTTAGTGAGCGAGATACCACATTTATGATTTCATGTTATGAAGAAAGATACCATGTTTATAGAGAGGGTTAAAGTGGGACCCATGCTTTGGCTGCTACATCCTAACAAAAAACCCTGCAACAAGTGAAGGAAATTTTATGCCTCCTTCAAGATCCTCCATGACTTACCACAATCCTGTTATGGGACCCATCTCCTGCAAAATATAGACTAAAAAATGCATTCATTTCCCAAGGTCAGTGAAACTATGGTAAACCATTTTTTGGCAAAATCTTGCTGGAAGGAATCAGTTGCTGTGTGCCCAAAGAGCCCCTGCCCACGGCCTCAGGCCTCCTCAGCCTCTCGAGGGAGGAGAAGCTCATTTCTGGAAGCACAAACCAGCTGCACAGAGGTTGTGGGGCTGTGCTGGCCTTTCCACAAGGCAGATCCTGCTGGCTGAGAACTGGGATTAGGGAACATTTGGTTTAGGGTCATTACCAACTCAGTCCAATAGCTCCACAGGAACATTCCCCCATGGAACATCAGCCCCATGGCTCAGGGAATACTAAAGACTCCTGAGGGCCCAATGCTGAAGACGCTGTGCCAACACTCCAATCTGCTGTGCTACGAGTCAAACAAGAAATGTGTTCAAAGTGTCTTCCCTCCCAAGAATCAGAGGAAAAAGAGAAAAGTACAAGGCCCTAAACTCAGCCTGCCCTTTTCTGCTCCTACCAGGGGGCAATTTCTATGGGGCAACACCAGTTTCTCACCATTGAGTTCATTTACTGCCAAACCAAATGCCAAGTTCTGCTTTAAAGTCTAAATGAATTCTGGTTCATAAGATTTCTTCAAGTTTTGTGACATCTCACAGCAACCCACGAGTAAGACTGTTCTTCCCAACCAGATATGCAAACATGGAATTTTTCAATAAAGACAATTTAAACTAAATGCGCAAAAAGAACAAGAAGCAGCAAAATTTAATTTACTGGCATAGCCATACACACCCCAATTTTATTTTCTTTTTAAGCATACAATTAAGGGTAATTTAATTCCCCTGTGTAGGCATTACATGAAAGAGAAACATTATTCTAAGAAGAGCTCAGTGCTGTTGGTACACAAACCTTACGACAGATAAATTAGACCTTAGGAAAACAGCATATAATTTACATTTTGTTATGTCAATCACCAAGAGCATCTTAGGGCTCTTAAATAGCACACCAAACCACAACATAAGGGAACTAATGTAAATCAACACACGTGGCAGGATCACTTAGCTTTCCACAATCCAAAAGATCCCTAAAATGGATTTCAGAAGATTATTCCTCTTCAACATCCACTTACACCTTTAAGTTACCAGCAGGTTTTGACAATATTTTACTACAGAAGAATTATAAAGCTTTGCATAGTTATAGAAAAATCAACTACATAAGACCACAAGGGCATGGGATTTAATTAATCCCTGGTCTTTATTGCTGGAAAAGCCAATGGGCAGATGTGCAGGTGGCCCAGAGAAACAGCACCTGGCTCAGCTGCACGGAAAATCCAGCCTTGGGTCAGTCCCAGAGTTCTTGGGTTTAGCAGCAGAGGGACAGAGCAGCCCAGGGTCATGCTTTACATACCTGTCACTAACAGCAGAACAAATGACATACCCTGAATTTGTTCTGGGCTTCCCCTATAGCCAGCACCTCGTCCACATTCTGACACCACACAGGAAATTAGCAGAAAGGTCAGGATGTGCATTGCACAGCTCAGAGCACAAGGCAACAGACCAGCATGAGGTGGGCTCCAAGAATTCTGTCCTCTCCTATCCCATGATGACTAGAGTAAGATGACCAGAAACATAAGGTAATTCAGCTACTAAATGAACTGTAAAAATCCAGAGTGCAAGATGTTTACTCGCTCATATCATTTGTAAGAATTCCTCTGCAGGTTTTTTGTTACGGGACGTGAATTGAGGTTTTCTAAGAAGTTAAATAGAAACACTGTCCCTCTGTGAGCTGACACAGACACAAACTGTGACACTGCTTTCTGTCATCAGTGCTCAGTGAAAAACTTGCACATAAGAAGGAAAAACTACACAAGTGCCAAGAACTGCAGAAGTACAGCTGGAAAAAATACTGTCTTTGGCCTTGTAGCTTGTCTCAATTATTGCTTTTAACAAAAGATACCAGCAATGCCTTTCAGGTAAGGCTTCTCCTTCCTTAAACATCAAGTACAAAGTTTCTGTTTGTCAAATCACACTGCAAGTACAACAAACGTAGCCAAACTATGGTTTCTGCAGAAGGGTTTGAGACTTGCATTTTTCTGTGCTTTAAATCTCTTAACAGTTTTTTCATATTGCTTTAAACAGGAATTTTCCTTTTGATATCCTCACTGCAGCATATTCAGCAGCAAAGGAACTGCACTTGCCAATACTGCTGGGCTACAGCAAATCCAGGACACGGCACCAGCCAAGTGCTCCTCGTGTGGCCATCGTCAGAAAAGTCCTCGCTCTCCCCAGCCCAGCACAAAGTAAGGTACAGACCCCAAAATGCTGAAGTTTGCTGTTGGCATGGTGAGAGACACCATAAACCCGACCTCACCGAGAGCTGGAGGTGAGCCCAGAGGTGCAGACTAACCCTCTGCATCCTCACCTTCCCAGCACCTCCCTCAGCACCCAGAGCTGGAGGTGAGCCCAGAGGTGCAGACTGACCCTCTGCATCCTCACCTTCCCAGCACCTCCCTCAGCACCCAGAGCTGGAGGTGAGCCCAGAGGTGCAGACTGACCCTCTGTATCCTCACCTTCCCAGCACCTCCCTCAGCACCCAGAGCATCCCAGCACCTCCCTCCCACCTGCCCAGAGAGCTCCTCTGTAAAACACACAAACTGCTGCTGTTCTACTCTTTCCATATTGATACTTGGACACATTGGCCACTTCCAGGTGTCTGTACCTCACCCCAGCCCTGGACAGAGCTCCATGTTTTAACAGGCACTTCACCAAGCCTGTTCATGGTGGCTTTTCACACACTCAGAAGCTTGTTAGCCAGCCAGAGCCTTTCCCACTCCCCCTTACCAGCCATGGATATGCTCTTCAAAGAGCTCTATTTACATGCCAAGCTACAAAGCAACGTGGAAAAACTGCAGCTTTTATGATTCTACAGTGAGGTTTTTCACAACATGAAGCAGCTTCTTAGACTACTTTTTTTTTTTTACATTTTTTTTATTTCCAAACAAGATTTCACAGTTCAAAAAAAATCTCAGTCCACCCACAGGCTTTTGAGGAACGTTAACAGAGGGGCTTCAAAAGAAGAGAGCTCTGCGACCTTAAGCATTGCATTCTGAATGAACATCCATGGAAAAACTGCGTGCAAGTCAGAAACAAGAGTCACCCAAACCCACATATCCACCAGAGTTTAAACTACTTCTCCCATGTTTAGGTCTGGCATGGCTTGCCTTATGCCATATTCTGTTGTACCTTTCCAGCTTCTCATTTATTTCTGAGCCTTTGGTTTGAACTCAGCTGTGTCTGAAATTCCTTCTAGGACAAGCCACAAAGCCAGGCTTGGTCACTTCCTCAGCAACACTGACACCAGTTACCCCTGGGGCTCCCCCAGCCCCCCACACAAAAGTATTTCTATGTGGAATCTTCTTCCAGTTCCCCAAGATTTCCACCTCATATTTAGCCTGTCAACCACACAGAGCAAGAACTAGCCCTTTATCAGCATCTTCTATGTACAGAGATGAAAAATACTGCCAGTAGTTCAGCAGAAACCAGTCTGAATGAACAGCCCGTGCAAATAAAGCCCTTTATAAAACCAGGAGTAACCAAACTCACAAGATTAAAGATTCTCTTCAAACTACAAATGGCAAAGCAGCACCAGACTGGCACCATCAATGATGAGATTCTGAGAAACAGAGAACTGAAAACATTAAGCCCTCACTGTTAGCAATCCTATCCCATCTTCTCCACATCTCTCCCTGCATTCTACACAACATGAAGCAAAGGAAAATGGCTGGAAAGCTCCAGACAGGAGAAAATTATACATGCCAAGAACTTCCAGAGACAAGTCTAACTTCCTAAAAATGACCAGGAATTTAATAGAAGCTACAGCCAGCTGCAGTCTGCTGACACAGATTTGTCCTTCCTCTCTACCCTGGCAGGAAATAACCACAACCCAGCTTGCACACCTTCCATGGAAGAGGTGGGCTCGCTAAATTCTTGGAAAACGCTTTTACTCTTCCAAGGAAGAACAACGACCTTGAGCAAATGCAGGAGTTCAGCAATGCAACCTCTCCAGAGACACGCCAGGCCTTCCTCGCTTCCCATTCCAAAAGTTTTGTTCTAAGGCCTCCCATCCAAGAAGCCAGCACTGCTCCATACTCCTTCCTTCCTTCCTCTCTGCCACCACTGCTGCTTCCTTTGGCTCTCAAAAATGGTTACCACGTCTTTAAAAACCAAAGAGAACTAGACCAAGTTTGCAAACAGTCCTTTCTTCTCCATTGTTTCCAAAGATGTTCAAGTATTCTGGATGAATGAGGGAAATTATTTTAATTTTCTCTCTTTACCCTAGAAGGCCAGGCTTCAAATGTTTGCTAGAACACAAGTATTTTAATTTAAGTTAAATAGCCCAGCTATTTTAATTAACTTACGGTTTCATAAACAATTTTTGGAACTGGAGATCTGAAATATGTGATATTCTTCACATTAATCCCCACGTAAATCTTTCTTTGCTTTAACCACGTTTAGCATTTCTGACTTGTCACAACAAAGTACAATATAACTTTTAAAAACTGTTAACAAACTAGAGGACACAGATATAGAAAAAAATTAATTCCAGGGTATCTAGGACCCCTTACATTATAAATTTTCTCTTCTACAATACCCTGTGCAAGAGCTGCTTGGAATGCTCACTCTCTTCTTTCAGTAAATCACAAGGCACCATTTTCAGAGCCATGTAAATAAATAATAAGACATTTAGCCAGATAATGCATATTTCCACTTTGACTGAAAACTCAAGTTTTGCTCTACTCAGTGGCAGGCATGTGACTCTCCGGTTATCCCTTTCACGCTCTCACTTCCAGAAGGAATAGTGGGTTAATGATTACAAAATCCAGTGCAAAGCAAATACAGAATGAAAGACGGGAAGAAAAACCCAAACAAACCACGGACCACAACACTGATGCCGAGCTCGGAGCCAGGAGCCTGCCCGGGCCCCGGAGGGCCGGGGCGCGGAGGGCGCTGCACGGACCGCACCGGAGCGAACTTCGGGCCGAGCACCGGCGGGAGCCGCCCAGCCCGCACCTGGCCGGGACCGCCCGGGGACGCGGCGCACAACGGCGCGGCTGCGCGCCCGCCCCGCGGCCACCTGCGCGCCCCGCCGACAGGTAACGCGCCCCGCCGACAGGTGCGCGCCCCGCGAGCAGGTAACGCGCCCCGCAGCCGGCCAAGGGGCGGCCGCCCGCGCACGGCGCCGCCGAGCCCCGAGCCCCTCACCCCTCCGCGCCGCCCCCGCCCGCGGCCCCGAGGGGCGCGGAGCCCCCCCCCCCGCCCCACCGCGCCCCTCCGCGCGCGCAGCAGCGCCCCCCCCCTCCCGCGCCGCGTCCTGCCCTTGCCTCCTGCCCGCAGTGCCCGGTGCAGTGGGAGGAGCGGTGCCCGGGGACGGGCCGCCCGCCGCCCCGACCCCTCCCCGCCGCCCGCCCGCCTCACCCCGCTCGGCGCCGGCCCCGGCGCTGCCCCGCGGCCCCGTCCCGGCTCCGCGGCCCCGTCCGGCTCCTCCGGCTCCGCAGCGCCGAGCGGGGCTGCGCACGTGACCGCGCCCCGCGCCCCCATAGGCTGCGGCTGCCGGGCAACGCGCGCCCGCCCCTTCCCTGCACCTGAGAGCGCCCTACGCCAACGGCGTACGGGGCGCCGCGCCGCCCTGCGCCAGCTCCGTAGCGCCGCGGAGCCGGCCGTTTCCTGCAGGCCGGCGCAGCCTTACGGAATCGGCGTAGGGCGGCTCGGCCCGCCCGGCTCCCCACCTGTGGCCGCTGCTCCCCGCGCAGCCCGCGCGGTTCCGCCCGCCGCCTGGGGAGCGGCGCTGCGGCTCGGAGCGCTCCGCGGCCGCGCGGAGCGGGAGCGGCGGAGCCGCACCTGGAAACGCCGCTTGCGTAGAGCCCCTCCGAGAGGTCGGTGTGTGTTACGGACTCTCCGTAATGTCGTCAGCGCGGGCGCCGCACCTGAGGGCTCCCGCCGCGCAAACGGCGTAGGCGCGAGCGTGCCGGGCGCAGAGTGCGCAGCGCTGAGGGCACGGGCCGGGCAGGTGTGTGAGGGCAGGGCCGGCCCGGCCCCGGCCGCGCTCGGGGCTCCGCGGCGGGCACCGGCAATGCGTCGGTACCGGCGCTACAGCGGCCCCGGCCCCCACCGCGAGCGTGAATCGCTCCGGCAATCCCGGCCCCGCCGGCTGAGGGGGGCGCCGGTCGGGCCGGGGGCAGCGCTGAGGGGAGGGGGCCATGGCAGGGGTGTGGCGGGGCCTCGGCCCCTCACGCAGCGCGCGACCTCGGTGGGTTTAATATCCCGCTGCCAAATCCAAAGCAGTGCAGAAAGAGCAGATTCCTAAACTGACTTGAGGAATAGGGTTTCCATGAGAGCAGTTGAACTCCTCGTGGAATCCTTAGTGGCTGAGGACAAATCAAGGCACCTTCATGCTGTGTTTTGGTAGGTTGGGCTGCACAAGGAATGTGGTGGTCTATGATTTCCATCTTTTCTCTTGTAGAGATCAAGACAAGTGGGTTTAAGTTAGTTTTCAGCTCCCTGCAATAATTCTTCCCAATCCCAGACAGGTGACTGTTCTAGAGCAGATGGGCACTGCAGTGGAGGAGGAGAGAGCTCCCAGAGCTGACGTTCATCGTGTTCCAGAGCAGCCCTGACGAGCAGAACCTTTAGGTATGAGGAGAGAGGGTTGAGTCTGATGGATTTTCTTTCTTCTCTATATGTGTGTTACATAGAACAGTTATAGAACTTCATAATCCTTCAGCATTCCATGTGCTTCAGCGCTCAAATGGCCAATGTAGTCACTTGAGTGCTTCAGAATTTCTGCCAGATTTTCTAGGTTAAGTGCCTTTCCGAACTAAGCTTCCAGTATACAAGTACATGGCAATCGTATTCGGTATCACTTTTTATACTTTTCAAAACTGATTTTATACAGGCTGTGAAGATGAAAGACTGGGGAGCTCTATTCCAAAATAATCAGTACACAACGTGCTGTGCTGAAGCAGCCCCTGAGGGAACTTTGACCAAAGGCTGTAGGATCAGGAGATTTGTGGTGCTGAAGCAAAACAGTAACTTTCATTCAAAAGAGTGATTTCAGCATTAGAATGGAAGTGGAAAGCACGTGTGCATTAATAACTTTACATGCAGGGAGAGGTCCACCTTGTTCCAATTAGACTTATATTTTGTATACTCCTTTGCAAGCCTGTGGCTGAAATGTCACCCTGGTTCTGAACAGTCAGACATTGCTCTGCCTTTGTAACAGACTTTTATCTTGTCATATTTGAGGATCGAAAGGAGAAACAAATATGAGGAATCTCAGTTACTGCTTTCATGTCTTGAATCAAGAGATTTCAAAGCGATGAATGAATTTAGCCAAATCTCCTGTGTGACCTTAAAATATTAGTGTGGGCCTTGAAAAGAGGCAGAAGATAATAGCTGGAAATCAAGGACTGGTCCAAGGACTTAACATGAGAACAGTTTTATTTGAAATTGATTGCCTCAATTAGAGACACAGCACAAATACAGCCTGGAGAAAGGCTGCTGGAGGGATGATGGGATGAGAAGGGGCAGATGTGCAATGAATGGCTGTGCAGTGCAGCTGGAAATATAGTGAGGAGGGAAAAATCTGCAAGACATGGCACCTCAGGTAGTGAAGTTATTGCAGAGGTAGAAGAAAGAAGTTTTCAGCTGTGGTCTGAATGAAATCTTGAATTTTTCAGTTGAGTTCTCCCTTGGGCTAATGATTTGCCAAGGGCAAAAACACAGAGGAAAGGGGATTGATGGATTAATTTGGAATACAGAGGATTGGCAGAGCTTTGGTGCTGCAGTACAAGGATATACATTTAACAAGGAAAAGAACATCTGAGGCTTGGAAAAAAGTTAACATCTGTCTTCAGGCTTCATGGAATAAGAAGGAAGAAAATTGAATTTATAGCTCTAAGTATAGTCAATAAAAGATGGGGATTGAATTGTAGCAGAAGCAACATGGAATTAGGAGTTACCTTGGTGAAAGTTGAAGTAATTAACAATAATTATACTCTTTCTTGGGACAAAATACTGGCATAGAAAGAAATTTTTTTTTATTTACATAATTACAATGAAAATAATGTGTGTTTCCTACACATTTTTTCACAGAAGTAGTTAAGGCATTGTCAGGTGTGCTTGAATGTTACCTGCACTCTGAGATGAAGGAGGAGCTCCCTGTGTAGGAGGATGGGCACTGGGGGATGCAGTGTCAGCCCCAAATGCCACTCTGAGCACTAAATGGCCATTAGCTACAGGACAGGGGGAACCCCTAAGTGAGCAAGGATGAAATGCAGCCTGTCAAATTTCAAGTGTTTGGTATTGTTTACAGACAAATGGGAAGGCTCTCATAGTGCCCGAGGGAAGAGGGATTTTTTTTCTTGTTATAACTCAGAAATCTCTGTTTGAGACTTACCATTGTCCAGTGACCCAGTTCTTTATGGGTTTCAAATTCTGCCTTTAGACATATACTAAAGTTAATGGGATTTGTGCAAAGATAGCTGAGGGCAGACTTTGAATTGCAAAAAATAACTTCATGTGCATGTCTTTTAAAAATCTTCGTAGAAAAAGCTGTCTTTACATGGGAAATTAGTCTCATAAGATTGATATAGCAAAGAGTTTTATTTTGAAAAATCCTTACAAGATCTGTATTAATTTTTATTTTAAAGTGTATCTCAGGCATAGAAGGGAGAGAATCAATCAGGTAAGTATCCAGTGTAGAAGATACTTAAAAACTGAGAATTTGTGCTGCAAAACAAAAGATGATATGATTTATGCTGGCAGTCATTTGTGTACCTAACTCTTTACCAAATTTTACACAGTGCTTGCTAGTGTCTGTTGCAACCCTGAATGATTCTCTGACTTTGAGCTAGAGCAAAGGAGGTAAAATGGTACTGGAGGAAAATGAGACACCAGGAGAGGAGGAATCACACCAGGAAATGGTGCACAGGGTTCCTCAAGTCTCAGAGCAGGCTCTGTGGGGTAACATTTCAGAGAACTTTTAAGCAATAGGGATGAGGATCAGCTTGAAAAGAAAGCAAAACTGGAACTAAGGAAATGGGAAATATTTTCAGGTTATGACTAATACAATTATTTGAGTGGCTACTGCAAGCACTGTGGTGGATTTAGCTTCAAATAAGAACAGAAGTTATGCCATATGTGATTGATTCCAGGTTGGGTTACAATTTAGAAGTGCAATTAGTGAGTCATCTGTTACTTTATATCAATTATTTAAAACAACAAAGGTCATGTTTAAAAAAAAAGAGTGCATGTCTCAATACGTGTGCTCCACTTGTTAATTTTCTGATTTCACTTTCTTGTTTGAAGTGTATCAGCTTTGCAGGGTTGTGGTATAAAATGTTCCTTAAACCAGCACGTGAATTGCTCTTGAGCAAAGCAGTGCTCACCTGCCAGCCCTGTGGTGTGGCCCTGTCACACCATCCCACACTTACCTGCTTTGGCCAGAGCCACCCCCAGGGCAGTGTCTGTGGTGAACTGCAGGTCTGCAGCTTCCTGAAACATTTGTAAACAAATTTGAGTGCTTTAATCTTATTTTTATAGGTGCTGTTTAGGACAGAGCGCAGCGCAGCTCAGCATTCCTGACAGCTCAGTTGTTGTGTAGACTGTGCTGCCCTCAGTGCTCTGGTTGTGTTCTCACCTCATCTGGCAACTGCTGAATGTGTAAAACTTTTCTTCTGGTAGCCATGACAAAACTCAGAGCAGTAAACACAGCTTTGAGGGACAGTACCAGGCTCCATGGAGAATTGATCTGACCCAACAGAGCATTCCTCATGAAGTAAGAAGGCCTGGAAGCAAATGATATTACCAACCTTCAGTGGGCATTTAATTACAGTTTCTAATTAAGGTGATGCCCTAAATGGTCATGTGAAGTCTCCTGATCTGTAACATGGTATAACATGACATATCAACATGAGGTGTTGGTACTTCATCTGGACATCACCATTTCTGTTGTGAATCAAAGTGTGTGTGCCTGTTATGCCCACAGGAATGGAAGATTGCAGCTGGTTGCAGGGCATCTCTGCTGTGTGAGGGAACAGGGGCAGAAGGAAGATTCCAGGGTCCTGTTGTCACTGAGCCTGTGGGGTTGGCAGTGTTGTATGCAACAAATTGCACACTGCAGTTTAAGGGAGTGAAGTTGCCAAGACTGAGCACTGCTCTGCAGCTCTGCACTCTGGACATGCCTGGACCATGTGAACAGATATCAAAGCAGGACTGAACATCACAGAGCTTCACAGTTTTCAGTCTTTATACTTTGTAATACACATTTGAGATGTGATTCTGTGATTGCTGAGCCCTCCCAGTGGTTGGGGTTGATGTGGTTTGCACTTCTGTGTTGCTGTGCTTCTAGACATGCTGAACCAATCTGGAAATCAGCTGTTTTTCCATTTGTGGGTAGGACATGATATGTGTTTATCTCATATCGATATAAGTGTTTTCATTTATATCAGTGGCAAGTAGATAAATATTTGGGGGTATATGTGCATCCTTTCTAGAGGAAGAGAGATACAGTTGTAAGAATTGTTGTTTTAGGGAAGAGTGTGATTGGACCAGATAAAGGATGACAGGAGTTTGGTGCAGTTCCTTAGACAGATACATTAGGGTGGATTTTTTCCTTTTCCTTTGAAGTTTAAGATTGAAAACCTGCCATTGTTCCAAAGCAGAAACAACTTGGGTGGCCTTTTTATCACTAATAGGCAGAGCAACTAGGCAGGACTGACTCCACTGAAAAGAGGCTCTGTCATACAAGAGGTTTTCCAGGTCAAGATTAAAAGCAAAACAGCTCTCATCACATGAGCCTTTGTACTGCACCCATATTTTCTAAGTGCTGTTGGCTTATCTTTAATGTTTATGCTGCTATCAAAAATAAACCCAGCTTCTGTCTCCCCGGGTGTTGTATTCAACATCAACAGTGAATAGCCTTTTTCATTCCTAAATGCTAATTTCCTTTCTGTTTTCAATCTGTTTCTGGTACAATAAAATTTTGTTTTCAGTGGGTTTGGTTTCCTCCCTCTTCGGATTTTTAACTGCATGTTTTCTCCTTCCCATATCTGTTTCTGTCTTGGCAATCAGTATTTTTTTGGTGGAAGCAGTAGCTGAGTGTCTGTCAATGACCCTGAAGCCTAGAACTTGAATCAGAGTTTGTTTGAGTGCAGCTGGCAGCACAGTCATAATAATTAAAAAAAAAAAAAAAAGCTTTACCAAGATTAATTTTTCATCAACAGACAGTGGGATACTCTTAGGAATAATTGTAATTGTCTCACTTTGAACTGTGGTCAGAAATATGGTCTAAAAATCTTGCTATAATGAGAATTTTGGTTCTAATGAAGTAGTGTTATAACTTCATCAAAAATTTGTGATACTAGAGCCAGAATTCAATGGCATTTGGAAACTGCTCCCAGGCTGTATCCTTGGGATAAAACACTGACCTTGCTGAAGCTGGTGAGGGTGTCTCCTGAAGGCTCCAGTTCCCAAACCCAACACGGAACGTGGCTCAGAGCAGATTGTCAGTGTTGGTTCACCTCCAAGTGGCTGAAGCTCCAGAGCAAACAGAGAAGGTCCAGCATGCTGAAGCCTGCAGATGACAGATGTTGACCAGCACCAAGGACTCTGCTTTGTCTCCTCTCTGATCTTGTGCTGTCCCCTCACGCTGCACAAACTAGAAGTAGCCTCTTCACTCTGTGTGCCCATGAAGCTGCTGCTGACCTAACTAGTTTTGTCACATAATGTGATAAATGGAAAACAGATCTGCAACAGATACAAGTCATATTCCAAACTTTAGGCATGTACCTCAAAATTTCATCAACTTTGATATGCCAAAATGTTATCTAAATGTGTGGATATTTAGTAGCTGGAGATGTCAGTGAGCTGTGACTAGCAAATGAGCTGTGTGTCTGCTGAAACACTGAGAAAGATTTGGATGCCTGTGTCGTAGGAGGTACGGAGACTGCAATGCTGACTATCAATTTTGAAGTATATCACAGTTTCCCTCAAAGGGAAAATTGAGCCCAGTCTGTAAAGATGGTGGACAGCCCAAATGTTTGGACAAATAATCATCCATGTGATAAGCATTTACAGTAAAGGATCTCCCACGGTTTCTTGCCCCCGTGCAAGTCCAAAATGGTCAGATTAGGCATTTGAACAGAAATATACTTGTATTTTGGGGACAGTATATTTTACATGTGCTTTCCTGTGTTCAGTGTAGCACACCTGTCAGTGTGGAAATGCCTCTTTACACAGAACGTTGTCTTGGCTTCCTACCTTAGATTAGAAGCTTCCCATCACATCTTTGATCTAAGTTTGCTTGCATTAAGTGTGGGAAGTTGAGCACCGTTGGTGTATCTTGTATCCTGGTTGTTCTTTTTGTTTTTATTAACCTGCCAAATAGTTTTAATGTGTGCATGTAGTGCTGTCCTATTTGGCTTTTCTGTTACAGATGCTGTGCAGCAATTCTGTCTCATGCTCTGCTGAGGTGTTCAGCCTTTCTATCAGTTAACTCAAATAAATGTAAAAATCCTGTTAGATGCAAGTGTCCACAGCACTATAACTTTTTATTTATCCTGCTTGTTCTTTGATGACCTAAATTATTTCAGCTGTTCTAATTACTTATTTAAGAACTATTGATCTCTCAGGGTTTTTTGTAGGAGGACTTAAGGAATAGTGTGTCTCACAAGCAGCATTATAGTTGCCTACAAATTAAGGCAAGCAGACAGACTGTAGTAATGCTGTAGTAACCAGCTTATTTTAGATGGCTTATTTTAGGCTAAGTTTTATGTGAAATATTTATGTATTCATTTAAATACTGAAGAGCTGGGGTTCCTGCAGTCCTCAGAGCACAGCTGTATGTCAGGCAGCAGTTGTGGAAAGCCCCCCAGTTGGTTCCAAAGGCATTCAGCAGTTGGGGCCCTTTGCTAGAAACCTGGAAGCTCAGGTGCTGGGGCTTTTAGCTTCTCTGTCACTGTGGTTTGTAGTGTGAATTTAAAATCTCTAAATTCTTCTGTGCTTTAGTTCCTCCTGGCTATGAAATGGGGGATAGTGGGGATTTCCTGAGGGTTTACAGGGTTTGCTTCATAATTTGTGTTTGAAGGCAGCATGCTGTGTTTGCTGTAGATATTGTTTAGTGTAACAAGGTTTTGTTATCTGCAAAATTAAAGTATTTTTAAATTATAGGGAAATGTAAAATGTGAAAGCCAAAGGAGAAAAGAGATTCTGCCGTTTCCTTTCGGTTTTGCTGCATTGTGCATCTTGCAGTTAGTCCCAACCTGTGTTAGCACTCCCGCTGGATAACGATCTGCCCTCCTCCCAAGGGACAGCACAACGCAGGCAGAGCTGCTCCTCTCTTCTGTGCTCACTAATTGATCTCTGGCTTGGCCACTTCCAGCAAGGTCACAGAGCTGGCAGCTACAGAAACAGTGTTCTGTGGAAAATTTAAAGGGGAAGAGAAGTACCTTGGATGGGATTATAATTTTTTTTAATTCGTAAGCAATTTATTGGATCTTCTATTTTGTTTCTGCAGAAATCTGAAACTTGGAAAGGACTGAGAGCAGAAGATTGTCCACTGTGACCTGTTCCTGCAATTTGTGAGTGAGCCCTATCCTGCAAATTGCTCTTTTCTCACTTTGTAATTCCACTTCCATTTGTGTTAGAACACAGCATGAGTATTCCTATTCAGATCCTGTAAAGGCAAAATTATTCCTAAGCAAGTATAATTTGATCTTCTCAAATTTTTTTCTTTGCAGAAGGTTTTTCATGCTGGCCTTGAAAGGCATTTGTGTGTTTGGGTTTTGTTTTCTTTTTGCAAAAGTGCTTGAAATCATTCATGCTGCTTTCTCAGAGCTGACTTTTGATTAGTTCAGGTGCTTTACCATTAGAAAGGTGATGGAAATTTGGAGTTAAAAAACCTGGACGAGCACCAGCCTCAGGCTGTGAGTGTGGCAGTGCCGTGGTGTGGCGCTCATTGAGCACCGTGCCAGTGGCTGTCATTGTCACGGCAGGGCCATGCCGGGGCTCTCAGTGCTTGCTGGGAGCAGGGGCTGCTCACACAGCCCTGCCCAGGCCATTGCGTGCCCTCCTTAAAGCTGGGTGCTGTGCTGCAGGGAGAACTGCAAATAAAAACGGCATTAGCACAGCTAAAGTGCTTTAATTCCTTGAAAAGCAGAAAACTGTACAGGGTCTGAATAAAGGAAATGGGCCAAACTGTGAAGGCAAGGCTGGAATACTGAGGGCAGAACAAAGCTGTGCTGCATTATTAGCAGATTCATGAAT
Organism: Acrocephalus scirpaceus scirpaceus; assembly: GCA_910950805.1. NCBI lineage: Eukaryota > Metazoa > Chordata > Aves > Passeriformes > Sylviidae > Acrocephalus > Acrocephalus scirpaceus. The sequence goes on along the minus strand of OU383790.1, from coordinate 1,487,459 downwards.
GGTGTGGCAGAGAGGGGAAAAGGGGCTTGGTTGACCCGGTGTGATCTAAAAATACATAGAATGTGCTATACAGAGTCATAGCTGCTGTAGCATCTTTAAAGGATAAAATATGCAACTTCCTCTGAAGTGGGAGGATGGCAGGGTCTCACAAAGCAGGCATTCAGCAGCACCTTGTGTGGAATACTGTTCATTCACGTGATCCAAAGCACAGGGAGTAGCATACACTGTCTTTGTAGTTGCTCTCAATAATTGAATTATCAGCTAAATACTGGAAGATTAGATACCATGTCATTGGGAGAGGGGTGTAGAAGCAAGCAGAACTTGATTATTGCATCAAATCAATTTTCTCTTCATTGAGTTGAAGCAAATAGTTGCTGGTTCAGAAGTCCTTATGCTCCTTCTGTTACAAAGAGCTCCGCCAGTGTTTGGTGTTTTAACTCTTGTGTGAGACATGATACCACAGAGAGGGAACAACAAATTTAAATTGTGTTAAATTGTCATAAGCCCCTGAGCTGATGAATTGGTTTGATACTGTTTATTCCACTAGAACTTGAAGCAATTAATTGAATAAATGTTTGAGTCTTTAATTTGTCTCTAAATATGTATAGTAATTATTGAGGAGGCAAGAAATCATCTTGAGAGTCACCTTGAGCAGAGAATAAGCGTTCCCGGTGCATTCCTGGGAAGCGGCGCTGTGGTGAAGGTACCCAAGCTCTGCCACCGCGTGGCAGCTGCAGCTCAGTGCCGGGCCGGGGCTGGCTGCAGAGCCGCGCTGCTCCCGCTCAAGGGAAGGTCATTGTGCCTCGGGGAAAGACAAAAGCACAAATATTCCTTCTGCAGAATCACACCTGGAGTTTCAGAAGTTTTCCCTGCACGAACCAAACGTCAGCCTGTGTGTGGGGCTGTATCTGAAGTTGACGGTGTCTGTTTCCTGCACGAATCTTGCTTCAGGGAGCAGCGTTTAGTGTTTTGCCCAGTGCAAGGCACAGTCTGAGGAGGAGGTGGGGAGATTTCTTTGTTGATGTCTGGCTATGGAAATGCATAAGGACAGACCAACCTGTAAAACTGTCTCAGAGGATTAATCCTTTATCCACTATCGCTTCTCTAAATAGTCTGTATTTATTCATGTGTAATACACAGCTGTGCATTTAAAGTGAAAGATAGTAAATAGAAAACAAAAGCAAATGGAAAGAAGAATATGGAATTAAGGACTGAACGTGGAGTTTTTGTACTCATGCGTGATCTGTGTATGTGTACATTCATTATAGATCCACTATAAGTAGCAATGGCAGAACTTGAGATAATGGTTAGTGTTGAGTAATGATATAATGATTAAAGTTGACTTTTGTTTCCAAGGGACCTTACAGCCCAGATTATATGGCATTATAGAGGCAATTAAGGTCTGTGCCTCACAAAAATGGTGAAGGTGTAAATATTGACTTAGGGTAGTAAAAACAGTCATTACAGTCAACAGAATGGTAAAACTGCAGATTAGACAAATGCCATACATTACAAAGCACTGAGTGATGTGAAAGGCATGATCTGTATTTAAATACTTGACATTAAGTAAGTTAGTTTTTATAGCTGTAAAATACCTATGGATTACATTATTCTTGAAGAGTACTTGGGCTAAATAAGAGCACAGCAGGATTTAGGGGAAGTGTTTGCTCACCAGCAATGGAAATGTGCTCCTCTGAGGGGGCAGCAGGATTGCTGAGCAGGATGAGACAGCTCCTGGCCATGAGAATGGGTGTGCAAAATGTCTGGGAATTACAGGCTTCCATTAAACTGGAGAGAGCCTGGTGCAGAGCACAGTCATGTCTTGTCCTGGGAGAAAGTGCCAGTGCACTGTGCTGCTTCCTTCCACCAGAATTCCTGCGTGCCCTGTGCTCCATACATAATTCAGGTGCAATGCATAATTAAAGGACTATAAAGCCACACTTACTTTCATGTATTTAAATTCCTTGATGAGCCATAGATGGGTTTTGCCCTGTCTGTGATTTTGCTTTGCCTGTTTCTGTAGTTTGTTGAGACAGTGGGGACTGCGGCCCTGTGAGTCAGCAGCTCCTGAGAACCACTTCCAAAATACTAATCAGTGCCAACTGTCAGGATTAGTATTCTGTTAGAAAAAAGTATAACTATATAGCAAATTCTAATTAATTTGCAGTATCATATATTCACTTCCTCTGTTAGCAATGTCTTTGTAAAGTACAGCCTTTTCAAAGTAAAAAACCCTAACTTTTGAATGGTACTGATCTCACAGTAGCAGCAAAAAAGCTCTGCCTTGAATAGCCTAAACTGTCATCCTTCCTAGGAATAGTGTGTGTGGCAGCTGAGTGTGTACAACATCTGTTTTCTCATGCAGGTCTGCAATAAAGACTGGCTTACGCATGGAATTAAAAAGGAAAGCATCAGTTGTATATCTTGAACTTTCTCCCTATTCCTTTCTGTTCTAGATTCCTTCTCTTTAGATCAGTAGTTGGTGACTACATGATGGTATTTCCAGTACTTCCAGTGCTATAATTGCTCTGTGTGGAAAGCATTGCTGAGGTGCCCTGGGCCTTTGCATTTCAAACATTGGATGTGTAACATTTTATATATTTAATCACCATCAAGTAGAGTGTTTGGATCCAAGCTATTTAGAGCAACTGTCTGTGCTATTGCAACCCACTCAGGGCCCTGAGGGAGACCTATGAACAGAGAGAAGGCTCAGATTTCTTTGAGTAATTCAGTATTGCCAAATTCTTTGGTTTGCTACAGCTGCTGGAGAAGTATTGGGAAGATCTGTTCAGAGAACATGGTGTTAGAAAAGATCTGTTTAAAGATTCAGGAGATTCAGGAAAATGCTGCTGCTTTCTGCTCTGAGCACCAGAACTGCAAAGAAAACATAACTTATGTTTGAGTATGAGGTAGAAATCAATATCTGAAACATTCTTCAAAAACAGAATTGAAAGCTAACATCCTTTTAAGCTTGTGGCAGGAAGAGCCTCTTCTTTGCTTGAACAAGTTACTGTTTACAGCAATTTTAATAAAGTATCTCCTGGCAAAAAGGCTAAGTTGTAACATCTCCAAGCCTTTTATAGATGAAACAGTGTCCTTCAAAATCCACACTGCTCAGTTAAACCTTGCTAGCATGTGTTGTGACGGGGATACATAGTCTTTGATAGACTGTATTAAGCCTTTTCCATTTTATCTTGGTAACATTCAGTTCCTTCCACTTTTGGGATGTTTCTCTTCTGTACTTTCCTTTTTTTTTTTTTCTCCTCCTGGAAACAAACAACCCAAAGCATTATTCTGTCACTCTGCACCTCTCAGGAGCTCGACTACTCCAAATTTGCATGAATACTCCTGCAAGCAGTTTAATTCCAGGGCTGCTTCCAACACCAAGCCATGGGTCTGCTGTGCTGCTGCTGTAGCCCTCACCCTGCCCAGTGCCAGACCTGCCCTGCTCTGTGGTGTGGATCCCCAGCCCATCCTTGGGGGATGTCAGACCCTCTGGCTCTGAGGCTGAGTACCTGTGCTTATCCCAGCCTGTAGTAATTGAGGCATTTTTCTGACAGGTTGCTACAAACTGGATTTCACAGCACGAGGATCTCAAGCAGAGGGGCTCTCACTTTATTCTTTTTTCTGTTTCACACTTTGTTATGACACCTCCATCTGTTTGCTGTTCTGTGTTTGTATCATTGTGTGAAAAGATAATGCCATCGCATCTTTTCTTCTCTCTAAAGACAGAACAGATGACAAAAATTTCCCTCAAAACTTGCATGATCCAGTGGTTTTGACTCACTGTACAGCTGTTATTCAGGACTTACTCCCTCTCTATATAGATTTTCTGACCTATGACAATCTTGTGACCATCACAACCTGCTGGAATGTGGAAGGACAGAGCTGCCTAGGAGCAGGCTCTCCATTAGCCTGAACCAAAGCCTCCTGTAATTGTTAGCGGTCTTTAATTGCTTCTTCGGGCTTTGATTCAGATGCTAAGTGTAGAAGACATACAGTAATTAGGGATCTGTCTGGCTTCTTCTGGCACTCTGACTGCTACCTGTTGTGCCATGAGCAGCCATTATTCCCAGCCTTTGAATTGGGATGAGTTGTTCTGCTTCTCTGCTCCTTCTCTGTATATTAATTGATACTTGCATTTATGATACTACGTTGTATAGTGCAGTAAAAGCCTGAAACTGAGGAAATGTGCAGTATGACAGGAAAGTGAGAGCTTACCAATGTACTTCCATAGTTCAGTCCCTACTTCTGCTTTGGGAACACTTGTGCTGTAGAGAAACAAGCTGGGTAGCACAGAGAAAATGCACTTGCAGGGGGAAGGCACAGGATGCAGAAACTGTGAGTGTGAGGAACAGAAAAAGCCCTTTCTGTATCCATGGGTTTGTACCACCTATCCTGGGTCTCAGTTTTTCAGCAGCAGGGTCTGATCTTCATGATTCTGCACTGATGGAGATTTTGGAGTGTTCTGTTTCCCAAAGAGGATCCTCAAAGTGTATGATGTGAATTGTGGAATGTTTTACTTTTCCTGCAGCAGCGTGTAATTGGTTTTGAGAGGTTTTCCCTAAGCAATTGACTTCAGTTGAAGCACTTGCAATTGCTGAGTTCATATTGCTGCTCGTGTCAAGGCAGCTGTGGGGGCAGTTCTGTGTGTGCAGTGGCAGAACAGAGGGGGAGCACTCACGTGGATGGTGCTGCTGAGGAGTTGGGGAGCAGCAGGAGCCTCCTGACCCTGTGGAAATGCAATCCCAACAGCAGCCCTGGTCAGATGCTCATCTGAGTGAGGCTGTGTGACATGAGGGAAGGTTTGTGGTGAGGGCCAGGAATGTCTGTCATGGTTAGCACAGTGTAGTCTGCTTCTTTCTCTTCAACACTTTGTCTGCAAAAAATTGTGAGTTTTTTCTTGTCATAATTGGTTTTGTGCCTTATTAGCTGTTAGTCTTTGTGCCAGCATACATAATGACTGGGCTCTGTGGTGCTCAGCATTGTCTCTGTCATGATTTTCAGGATATGAGTTTATTTTCTTTCTCATCTGATGGTGACATAGTGGGCCACAACGGGGAGGGTCATTCAGGCTGAGTCAATAGATCTTTGTGCATCAGTTGGTGCTCAGTTGCAGATGCCACAGCTGCCAGTCCATCCCATAGGCTGCTCCTGAAGCAGCACCTTCTGCAGAGGCACTGCCTTGGGAAAGGACGTGCCGTGGTTCCAGTCTGTACTGCCTTGACAGGAGTGCATTGCTCTTGCATTGCTCTCGAGCACTGTAATTCAGAGCATTCTCTGAAAAGTGAAATGGCCAGAGCAGACACAGTAACAGCTCCATCAAATATTGATAAAGTAGGATTATTAATTAGAATAGGGGTGTAAGATTAAAATGTCCCTTGAGTTGCATTCCGCATTTGATGTGAGAGTGTGGTTTTGTGGTCAGAGAGTGGGAAGCTCAGGATAACTGGAATCCTTTCTCATCTCTTCAATGTGTTTGCTTAATGTCCTTAGTGGTTCAGGGGATATACAATACCATTGACCAGAGCTGCTAGAATTCTGATCTGCTCCTATGGTGGCACTGCTGGGAGTGAACTTTACAACAATATCTCTGTTTAGTGTATTTTGGTCTGGTTTGTAGCCCATAAAAAAGAAAAAAACCTCTAACCAAGCTGATAAATTGCACTCCTGGAGTCTTGTCCTCCCTCAAAGAGCTGCATGTCTTTGTGAGAGGGTGAAAACACTGGATCAATTCCATGGAGCATATGCCACTGAACCACTTGGCCCTCAGGTGCAGTGGAGGGCCACTACACACACTGTCAAATTTTGCTTTTGACAGTGTGTGCAGTGCTGAACTAAATAGATATCAAAGCAAAGAGAATGAATTGAATTTTCCAGTTACACAGACCTAGTGTAAAAAGGAGCTTTCAGTGTCTCCCACTTGAAAAAGACACCACAGGTTAGTATGAGATTTCCTTTTAGAACAAAGCCCTGATCTGCATCACTAATAACAGCTGAGGTCATTAAAATAGAAAGAATTTCCCTTTGAATTTCTTTTGAACAGTATCTGCATTCTCTGTGTCACTGGTGTTAGCTTTTCTTTTCCCACAGTTCTGGTCCATCAGGACAATACAGTAAGGATTTATTTTGCTCTTAAGGTTCTTCCTGGTTCTAATACCCTACCTAGAAGTGGTTTAGACCTGTTGTAATGATACAAGTTCTGTAAATTCATTCTTCCATTCCTGTGCACAAACTGTGTGTTCTTGGGTCCCTCAGAATGTGTCTGTGCAGCAGCAGTTAAACATCCCTGTGTTCCCCAAGGCCCTTTTTGCTGATAGAAGTCTCCAATCTGAAACATCTTCTCTCTTTTTTTTTAATTTTCTCTTCCCCTTCTGAGTGTTTCCCTGCTCTCTCCAGAGCCATTACATGCTCTGACTGTGCACTTCAGGAGATCAATATGCTTTTGGCATTCACAGGCATTATTATTCTGAGACTGTAGGGCTGGTATGTATTCATCCTATTAACATCTGCTCAAAATTCCCAACATCCCAGCACAGCTAACAGAGAATGACCGTGTTGTCCTTGGTCAGGCTCTGTGCAATGGATGTTGACACCTGGTTTATTGTTGGACAGATTCCACTTCCCCTTTTATTTTGTTTTGACCTCATTTCACCCCTGGAAGCTCCGTTTCAACGGGAGATGGATGAATGAACTGGGAAGCATTGTGTCCACTGCTGCTGTGGCAATTCCTGTGTGTTACTGCCCAAATAAGTTATTTAGTTCCCACATTGTAGGGGCCAGTTCTGACCTAGCACTGAGATTCCAGCAGCCCTCGAGGATGTGCCTGTAATGGAAAAACCATCTCTGCAAAGCAATAGAAAAATACAAGAATCTGCTGGGGAGATTCAACAAATCACTGTCCTTATGGCTGGTGTAACAGAGGAGTATGAGCTTTAAAGTCATGGAAAGGGGATGAACTGTGGCTTTGACTTCAGTGGTAACTCTGTGGGTATTGGGTGGTGGGAATACAATGTCAGCTTTCTGATTGTAACAGATCCTGGCAATAGGGTTAACAGGAGGGGAAAGAAACAAGGAAATTGGAGCTAAGTGTGTATCCGTGTGCAAGTTAATAGCCACCAGTGGGATTCACTGTTTTAAACTCCTGTCTGAAGGATGTAACCTCTTATGAATAGGAAGAAACTGTTTCAAGAGGAAACACAATGTGTTGCCATTCCTGACTTCCCCCCCTGCATTTTGGTTGCTTCCATTTTCTCATTGCTGCTCTCCCAAAAGTTGGTTGCTATAATAAGAGGTTTGTTCAGATTGTAATGTGCACAAGATTACTTAGGGTTAACTCTGACTAACAAAATAAAATTGAAAATAATCATTTGCTATTCAAGATTTCAGGGAAATGTCTGTATGATTCCCCAAGTTAGAAGAGGAAATGTTATAACAGCCCATACAAGTTGACTTTTTGCTTTCCTAAGTGAAAGGAAGCTGTGAAATCTCAGAAATACTGGGTACTGGGCACTGATTAATCTCCACTGTCTGGCCTGAATCAAAGGAAATGCAGAAGCCAAGGGAACCTGTGTTTTAGCAAGCTTTACAGGAGGCAGAAATGGAATTGAAGAAATCTTTACTTAATCTCATATATTACAAGTGGCAGTGGTTTGTCATTTTCTCAGAGCACACACGCACACCCCAAATAGATTTTCGTGCTTCTTGGATTCTATTTTCTCCAGCATGCTTGCCATAGTGACCTCCTGCAAAGGGAGACTGGCAGAAATATGCAAAGTGCCCTGGTTCAGTCATGCACTAAAAAAGGGTTGATCAAATGGAATTTAAATCTTCAGCTGAAAGTTTTCTTTGAAAATCACTGATGGGCCCTCATGACCCTCCAATGACCCACTGAAGGTGTGGGTTAGCAGAGCCAGGGAGCCACAGACCCATTCGGACACCACAGAGCAAAACTGGGCTTCTGCTGCTCTCTGTGATTCTGGGAAGCTCAGCCATCTGTACTTTGGCTTCCCTTCTGCTCCCAGAGACAGCAGAGGAAATTTTGCTAAAGTCCTGGAAGAGATGGGGACCAAAAGCTGAGTTGGAAGCAAAAGGGTTCATAATTTGGCCAGAGAGTGTAGCTAGGCTGGCATATGGAGTCACTCCCAAAGCTAATGAGAGTTAAATTGTCAGGTTTGTGACTTCTGTCTCATAAAGCATTAAAGCATAACAAATGGTGCTGACACACTGGCCTTGGCATGGAAAACTTCTTTAAATATACAAGATGCTGCTTCTTGCTGCAGTATATATAAAGTTGGCTTAGCTGCAGTGAAGTTTCTTGGGGATAAAATGGGTAGTGTTCCAACAAGCTGTCAATTATGTTTCTTTCCAGAAATGATACATATAATTGGTAAATGGCAAGGCTGAATTGGCATTAAATAGTTGATTTAACATATTATAATTCTTTCGATGTTTTTCCCCATAGTTCTTGTGAGGATTCTAGATCCATCCACTTCAATATTTTGTATACAGCCTCCTAAGAAGCCTTATGTGTGTCTCATCTGAGAGATGCTTTGGTGCTTATTCTTTCTCTCACTGAAATGGTTGTAAACCAATTAAGTGGTGTTTCATGGTGCTTTTACCAGTTCTTGGAAAGTTTCTAGATCCATCCACTTGAATATTTGTATACCACCTCATCAGAAACCTCAGGTTTTTGCCTTTTTTTTTTTTTCCTAAAAGCCATTGAGCAGATTTTGTTTCAGACATATTGATGAGCTCCCATGCACATTCAGCACACACAGGTTAGCAGAGCAAGAGTTTCAAGCATTCATGCTGCAAATCAATATTTCCTCTGACAGAAGCTCAGCAGGAGCTCAGTTTGTGTGCTGTTGTGAGACATGAAGTAGAAAATGTGCATAAACCATGCTGGCTAAGAGGAGTGGAACAGAGCTTCCCTCAGGGCAGAGGCAAGTGCTGAAGCCCTTGTCTCTGGTCCGGTTCTGCAAGTAGAAGCAAACAAAATCCTCATTTGGAGACCATGAGAACAAGCTTGAATGCTGTTAACACTTCTGTGAAGATCTGTATTGGTCATTCTTAGAGGTTTGTTAAGCAAACTGACAAATGGCTGGTGATGGAGGCACCAGGATTTAGCACCCAGCAAAATGGCAGCATGTGCTGTGGTAATCCCTGCCAGACCCCCTCATCCAAGGGAGAGCAGATCCAGCAACTTGTGCACACCCAATTTAGGTAGGGCCATTGTTCTGGGGCCATTATGAAGTAGAAACAACTGATTCACATGAGAGCTTCAATCTGTGAAGTAATAATGCTAATACTGGTGTGGAACAGTACTTTCAGTATTTTTCTATTATTTTTAGTATTTCCTAGAAAGGCAGGAGTGTGCCAGCCCAGAATACTAAAAGCACTGGACAATATCCCCACCTTTGAGTCAGGAAACTGAATGTGGGACTGTTCCTTTACAGATGTCCCTTGCCTTCATACTGACAAGTCTGTCTTTATTTACCTGGATTAGATTTGGAGCTAATAGAAGTGTTTAGTGTTCATTAAAGTGCAAATACACAAAATTGAGCCCCACATCTTTGGCATCTTGTAGAACATTACTCATTCCTCAACATCTGGCACATTCGTGATTTACATCCATTTTACTTCCTGCCACCTACTGTGGTGGACGATGTCCAGTTTTCCCAGAGGCCTCGTTACTGAGCAGACTGCATGAAGTCTGTGAGGGAAAGCAGAGATTGCAGCTGGAAGGAAAATGAGGCAGAGCTTGCTGATTTTATGCAGAATCCAAAGGTATCATTTCCGTGGCAGAGGTAGATGTCAGACAGGACTTTGAGACTACACTCATCTTCAGAGCTCACACGGTGCAACTGGATGTGTTTGTTTTCCAGGTCCAAAATTCCCCGTTCTCCCACTCCCCTGCTTGGCCTTCCCAGAATACAAACTTGAGCAGGAGGCGGTTCCTTCAGCCGGGCTGTGCTGCAGGGCAGCCTCCCTCCCTGTGGCTCCCATGTCGGTGCCTTGGGTTTTCCCCTGAAGCCCAGGCTGGCTCCGGGGCTCTGGCAATGCGGAGCTCTGCAGCAAACGCTGCTAATCCAACCTCTGCAGGCTGCTTTGGGGCTGGGAGCACAGACCTGCCCTCCAGCGGCACCAGAGCCTCCCTGAGCCCCGCTGGAAAGCGGCTATTTACAAACGTGTTGGATCGTTTGTGACAAAACAGCAGCAAAGAGGCTTCTCAATAGTCAACACGCCTGCAAAACACCCTCAGATCCTGGCAATGTACTGGGCACATCCTTCCTGCTATAACATTTTACTGCAGAAAATCTTGCCTGAGACCCTTTTTACACCATTTTGGCTGCCTCCTGTTAGGTGATCAACATTCTCATCTTCCCGAGAGGCCCCTTGGAAGGGATTCACCTCCACCAGGCAGCTGTAAGCAGAGAAGAGGATCAAAGGGCATGAGGTTGATCTGCAGCAGTCCAGCAGCGTCTCACGTAGATCAAAGGGTACATCCATGGTCACAGCCTGACTTCTGTGGCTTCCTTGAGAGATAACTTGGCAGGAGTGTGGCCCTGTCTTCACCACAGCCTTGTCTGTGTGTTGGGATGAGGCATCATGGACATCTCTGAACAAGCAGCCAATGCTGCAAGGCAGGAGGTGATTTCAGACCTCAGGCAAACACGATCATGGACTGCCCCCCTCCTCTTCCTCAGCACTGCAATTTTATCTGAAATTGGTGATCGTGCTCCAGGAAAGCGAGGCTGTGCCAGAACTCTGCTCACCAGTGCCCAGACAACAAAACTCCTGCTGAGCCTTGTCAGCCCCCTTTTTCCCACTGCCATTGCCCAGGACTGACCAGTGTCACAGGCTCAGGACTCTGGCGTTTATCAGGCAGCATGATTTGCTTGCCAGCAGTTCTGATTAGCAATGATAGGAAACTAAATTTATTGTGTCTAAAAAATGTAATTAGGATGTTTCAAGACTGGAAATTTTGTGTGGTTTTGCCAGGTTTTAATAGCAAGTTTAAAGTTTTGGCTCACAATCCAAACTCTGCCTTGGCTGCTCCGCTGTGGGGATGTTGCAATAGACCTTGCAGTGTCCAGGGTGCTGCTGGCACAGTCCTGCAGCAGTTCAGGATGTGTCCAGTTGCTCTGGTTCCCCAGTGCTGCTGGAACATTCATTTCTTTCCAGCTCTCCTGTTTTCACACGGGGGCCTTTGGTGACTTTGGCAGTGCAGAAGGGACATCTAGTGGGCTGATGGGAGAGTGGGGACAGTGGCTGTTCAGGGCAGCAGGAGAGAGCCAATTCACAGTTAGAGACTGGACTCTGGGGAACCTTTGAGCATTACAGCACCAAATTGTATTTAAACATTTCAGTGTACAGAATTGGCTGTGAATCTGGAGGCTTGAAATTCCAAAACTTGAAGTTTTTAAAAATATTCTTGGCAGTGTCAGAAAACAGGAGAGTGTATGGAAGCAGTCAGGTTTGGCATATTTTTTGAGTGGAACTGGAAGGTTTTTTCTTTACTGACTTAACTTCCCAAGCCTGCAGCCACTGTTGGTATGGACTGCTTTGTGTAATGTGCTAATGACTGTTAGAGGACAAAGTTGGGAGAAAAATCACAACTGATGCTGTTGGCTTCCATTGTTCAGTTCAGTAAAATAGGTTTGTGCCCAGTGGTTCCAGGATGGAGAGGAGGGAAGGTGAGGCTCTGTCCTCTGTGGCAGTTACAGTGTGCACGTGACAGGAGAGAGGAATGGCTTATTCGTACCACTGATATTTGCTGACCTGTCACACGTCTCCAGTATCCAATCTGCAGTATTAGGATTATTTTAAGCCCTGTGTGAGGAAAGATTGTGAAACTCATGCGAGTGTACATTGTTCTTTGAATGAAAAGCAGACTTTCACTGAGGTACTTTGGTGTATGGTTCTCTCTGAAGTTTTTGTAGAAGGATGTATAGGATTGTTTTGTGACAAGTGTACACAAAAGTATAGAATAAGTGGACAGGAAGGGTCTGCTGGGTACCCCAGACCTACTTTCTCCTTTTTCCTCTAATCCAGCTTGCCCACTGCTGCCCCATTTCCACGGCATGCATTTCCGGCTTGCGAAGGTTCCTGCTTCAGGCTGAGAATAGAAGCCTTGCTGTTATGCTGTCCTTAAATCTCTCATAATGAGTGTTACACCAAGGAAAGCAGCTGTGTCCTTTGGCTCTAGTTTTAATACTATGTTAAAGAGCAGATTATGGTGACGTTGGGCGCAGCCATGCGGAGGTAGCACAAACCATGACCAGTTTGGGGAAGGCTTTAGCAAGGATGACTAAGGGCTTGGGGCTTATGCTTTAGATAACAAATCCACCCAATTGTGCTCCTTTGGAAATGTAGTCAAGCCTAACAAATCAGGGCCTTAACAGGGTTGCATTAGGGTCGTTTAATTGGACTAAGCTGGTTAATACCCACATTGGCTTTTGTATGCCCAGGGGTACAGCACAGGAATGGTTTGCTGTTTATGCTGGCAAAATCTCATAAAATTGCAGCCATGAACATTGATAAAATTAAATTCTAATGTACTCACAGGTAAACAGTGGATTAAGGTATTTTGATTATTATAAGGAAGTTGGATGTAATTGCTTTCCTCTTCCCTCAGTCTGGCCAGTGTGGCACAAATCATGGCTCTGTGCAGGGTTTGGGGTGTGACAGCACAGCAGGAACAGCAGGGCTGCACAAGACCTCAGCCTCTGGGATGACCTGCACTTTCTGTGTGTAGGGGTTTGTCATGCTCATTCTGTTTCATGAAAGCTGAGCAGGTCCTTCAGGTAGTCCTAGAAGCCATAAATTATCATGGATTAGGTGTGTTTTCCAGGTGTTGTGAAGTGTTGCACTACTTGATTTACAGCAGTGCCTGGCTGAGAATGGTGCTTTGTTGCCATGTTAATTATGCAATGATTCATATGTATTTGCTGGGATTTGGAAAACGTGGATTGTTGAGAGCGTAATTCACACAGGTGAGGCAAAAATACTCTGAGCAGAAAGATTCTGCACACGTCAGTGTTTGGTTACATCCTCTGACAGCAAAACCAGAGTCTAAGAGACAGAAATGAGTTCCAGATGGTTGTGGTAACTGGCAAGAAACTATTACTGGGGCTGATCTTGAGAAAACAGACAGGACAGCAGAGATGAAAGAGGGGGCAGGGTGGTCCAGATAAGGTTGATAACACATGATATATCATCTTTGGAGCATTCCAAGGCAGGACAGTGAGATGAACCATTTGCTCCTGAACTGCAGAGTCTGGGTGGTGGAAAGGCTCTTGCTGTGGCTGTTCTGCTTCTGCACTGAAGGTAAAACCCCTGCAGTAACTATCCCATTTCCATGCACAAATCCCACCAGCCTCTGCTGCCCTGCAAGGATGCTGGGATAATGCAGATTACTCACTGTAAGAATGCTCCTGTTCTCTTCATGTGCAGCCTAGGTCTGTCTGCACCAATTCCTGGCTGTCTTGCGTATTTCTTGTTTAAACTAGATATTTGTCTGGCATCTTACCTGTGTTCTATTTTTAGTCCTTAGTGAAGGGTGAGGCAATGTACTTAATTCTCATTACAGTGAGTTTAATCCAATTGTGATGTGGATTTAGAGAGACTTAGTAGTCTCGGCTGAGCGTGGGCTGTCTTTTTCCAGTTACTGTTATTAAACAATGCACACTGATAACTTTTTCCACTTCTAAACTGAACCCATGTATCCAAAGGTGGTGTGATTTGGTGCCTGTGTTTTGCACCTCTGTTGATCTCTGTTCCTCAGTTCAGACGAGCGTTCCTGTAGATTTTGTGAGTTCACCTGTCCTGTGAGATCGCCTGCCTCATGATGAGACAGCAGTAAAGAATAATGTGGACTAACTCAGCTTTTTGGGGTTAACAGAGTGCATTTGTCTTATTTATCTTTGAACAAAGCAGCTCCTCTCAGAAAACCGTGTTCGATTCGTTTCCAAACTCGTGTGGAGTTTGTAAATACGAGCCGATACAGAACCCTGCATCCTCCAAACAGCCTCGGTCCTGAGCCAGTTCCGAGGCCTGTGCCGGCTGTGGGGGACACCCCAGGTGTGCTTTGGGCGTTTCGGAGGGGCAGAGGGACCCCCCGGCGCCGTTCCCTGGCAGCCCCGGGCGCGGTGCAGCGCAGTCCGCTCCGCGCGATCCAGGCAGGCTTTGCCGGCGCTCCCGGCGGCCGCGGGGCTGTCCGCGGGCTCAGTGCTGCTGCGGCCGGGGAGCGCGGGGCGAGCGGCCGGCGTGGGGAAGCCCGCCCCGCACCGTGATGTGGCCACAGGAGGGGCTTGCTGGGCTCCAGCTCCTGTCTCTCCCTGGAGGGCTTTAGAACGGCCACTCTTACACTTGTCATGGAATTAAAGAAAACTACCTCCAGGCCGTACCATGCTGCTCTCCTGCTGCCACTTTTCCTCTTGTTTTGGGGTAAGTGCTTGTCTTCTGTGCCTGATTCTTACCCAGCTACTGTGCAGTAACTTTGGATCAAATCTGTGACCTGCCCTTATATTGAATAAATTGGCATTTTACAGTTAGATTTGTAGCCTGAAAACTTTTGTCTGGAAGATAAATAGGCATTTCATTCTAGACATGTTTTTATTTATTTCTTGTCTTTTTTCATCTTTCTCCCTGTGCACATGTATGTATGCATTTATTCACAAGAACTAAAAGTAATTAAGTATTCATGTAATTAAGTATTCAGCTATTATAGTAACCATTTTCTTCATTGGAAAGGTCTGAGTATTTTGGTTGTGCCTACACAGAAGAAACACAGACCTTTATTTCCATCCTGTATGCTCTAGAAAGACATCTGGGCACAAGAGGATGGTACCCAGGGGAGTGTAGTGCCAGATACATCTGGTAGAATATGTGGAGGGAGATCACAGGGCAGGAGTGTCTCCACTTAGAAATTTTGAGAAAAGCAGATCCATCCTCAAAGTGCAAGAAGAAATGAGGTAACAAAAAAGCCTATCACACTGGTGGGGGGGTTGTTTTGGTTTGTGTTTTTATCCACACTGAAAACTTATTTTATAGCCAGAGAATCTACTTGAGTACACTGGGATTCTCCAAGTTCCCAAGACCATGTCTTTGAGTTCCATTGACACCCTTGTTTACAATATCCTGTGTTCCCTGAAAAATAGGTATCTGTGTTTCTTCTGGAATAGGTGCCTAGAGATCTGCTGGGCCTAGACATCTGTTTTAGTCATCTGGGGATTATAAGGTCATGTCAGGAACACGTCCAGCCTTTTACTGGAAAGTACGATTGGGATTGAACTGGTCTCCTTATCCTGCCCTCAGCACTGCCAGGCCACTTACCTGGAGGTGCAAGTCAGGTTTGGTTTCTATGAGCAAGTACAGGTATGATCCACGACATGAAAAGATGGAAAGTATGGAGAACATTGGGAAAATACAGTCAGAGCCTTTTCTCTGCTTGTGTTTGCTGAATGTGGCACTTAGCATTTTCTTGCATTAGTGGGTGATGTTTATGTAATTTTTGAGATTTGGAGAAAGTTTTCAGCTTTTCCTCTGTGTTCCCAACAGTCTCTTTTTTTCCTTCTGAAGCTTCCCAAGATTTCTGTTGCTCTGACCACCTCAGACCATGAATGTCAAAATATGTAGTGATTTTTCTTTATTTTTTTTTCTTCCTTTCTTTCTTTTCCTCGTACCAGCTTCTTTGTCTGGTACGTTTGCTCCAAGTGCCTGGAATTCCTCTGGCCACAGGGAAGCAGCAGGGCTGTCTTTTGTATCTAGTAACCATAGCTACTGGTTTGGAGTGTGAAGCAATTATGGTGGCTTTGTGTTGGGCAGAGGCGAGGCGGGCTGGGCTGCATGGAGGGATGGCCCGAGTGTGGCTGCCAGGCCGGGCCTGGCTCCGAGGGTTTGTGCTCCTTGCCCACTGCACTTGTGGCTTCTCCCTCCTGGAGAAAGCTCTTCTCTGGAGCACTGATTTACTGAGAACGTGGCATTCTGTTGAGTGCAGGTGGATGACTCTTCTTGCTGCAGCCAGCAGAGCTCGAGGGAAGTGCTGATTTTCATAGTCTTTCCACCTACTCCTATTTTGCAAGGGGAATTCTGCCAGATTTTAACTGGAGTGAATAGTGCTATTTAGGTAGCACTTGTAGGTTTTTAAGGCCATAAAGAAATGTCTCTTTTTTGCCCTTATAAACCATATCACTACTTCTTTTATTTCTAATTGACTGAGTCTAAATGTCATTGGAGCAAAGAGTGCCTAAGCTACTTGTTCAAAATTTTTGTGGAAATTCTGAGAATGCAGTTGGCCTGGTGCAATCTGTATCCATGAGAGCATCCTGCAGGCAGATCCTCACTAACTCCAGTTTAAAAGAAACCCCGGAGGGGCAGCGGCTCTTACTGCTGCTCCCTGTGTAATGGGAACACAATGGAATAGCTCCCAGCTAATTCCTTGTCTTTAAAAGAGATTCTGGAAGGCAGGAGTGTCTTCTCACTTCTGTTCCCACAGCTCCAGCCATCAGCAGGCACAGGAAGTCACATACCTTTGGCCTGGAAGATGCTTTGGAGCCTGCTGAGGGAGAGCATGTGCAAGACAAACCTTTTCTGCTATCAGCTCTAATGCCAGCTCTTGAGATTAGCTCGGACATAGGGACAGTTTAAGGCTTACTTCAAAACTGAGGAACAAACAAAACCAATCTTTCCAGCTGTTCTGTTCATTGTGGGTATATTTAAATAAGAATTGGAAATTAAAGCCTGTGACTCACTCTGGTGAACTGAATACACAGGAAAGTCCCTATCCCAGTGTTTGATCTGTGGAAGTGGCTGGGAGATCACAGGATATGTGAAACGTGAAGGTCAGCTTGGAGGAGTGTTTATTAAGGGAAAATACTGGGGTATCCTGAGCACAGAAGATCAAAGAGTCACTGTGGCACTACATTCAATGCTGTCATAAACCAGGGGTTCATAGCTCCTGTCTTCCTCCCAGTTCTAGAGGCATGATAATAGAAGTTACACCTTCAAATCTGCAGCAAACAGTGAGCAGATAATGAACACAAGCTAGCTGGCTTCTTGTTCTGTGCTAAGAATGAGTTCAATTCCCTGAAGTGGTATTTCTGACTAATGCTGTTAATGCCTTGGGCCATGATGTTGGCACTGCTGGGCCCTGTGGATTGGTGCCCACTGTTTGGCACTTTGTAGCAACTCACTGGGCAAGCTGGGGGGCAGAGAGCCAGGAATCACCATCCTCCTTCTTGGAGGGGGTAAATATTCTGCATATTTCACAAGAAGAACCTGAGCTACACTTCTCATGCCTGAATGAATGAAAGTTTAGGTCTAGGTCTTCGTAAATTCTATGTAAATATTTTACACCAGCAGACTGTGTACATATATCTGGCATGAAAACTGTGTCACACCAAAAACCTTGTGTACAAATGTGGTGTGGAATTTGTTGGTCTCCAGTGACAAAGAAAAACAATGTCAGAAGCAGTCTGAGAAGTGATGGACACACAATATCTGGGTAAAACTGTAATCTGTGTGTAGGGACGTGAGGAGATGGCTTAAAGTTGGTATCCAAGGTGGTATTTGGCTGAGACACTGGGCTTGTGTGTTTAACCTACCAAAACTCTTCAAGAGACATCAAAGTCATGAATAGTGAGGCTCTTTTTAAAACTGACTTTTCCAAAAGATGCTCTTGGCATTGCTGGGATCCCTGGCATTTTGTCAGGCCATTTATTCAGTATTGTCTTAGAAATCCTGCCTGCTGATTGCCAATGCTGCTTTTGGATTAGCTAATCTTTATTTTCACGGTTTGGGTTTTTTTGGTCATAGTGCCATGTCCTGCATCACATAAATTATCAGATCTGATAAGCTGATAACCTGAGACAATAACAATAGTGGTTCATTTCAACCAGCAGATTTATCTCAGAATCATTTCTCCTTTTTAAAAAATGAGGAGGAAGAACTTGACTCTGGGCCCCAGAGTGACCAAGTTACTCCAGCAGAGCTGGGTGGTGGGAAGCTGCTGTGGCCCAGGGGCTTAGTGATTGTGATCAAACATTGGTATTTTGGAGGGTTTCCCATTCCCACATCCCCTTTTCTGAGGCTAAATAGAAAAGCCTGCTGATAAAGCAGCTGTCACAAGTGCCACCACTGTGTTAAACAGGACAGGGAATGCAGGTTATGGAATATTTTGGGCTAGGTGAAATATCACTGCCAATATTAGCACATCATGAGCTCGTCAGCAGTCTCAAAGAGTTTCAGGCTGTGTTTTCTGGTACTGGTATTACTCAGAGCAGATGCTTAGCTCAGATCTGGATAGAAAGGTTTTAATCTCTGTGTGTCAGGAAAGAAATGGGGCTTGTAAAAGCCCTAGGGATGTGTGAAGCCACCTGAAGAGGCCTTGTACCCTCTCTGAACAGGTACATGGAAGGTGCTTCCTGAAGAAGGATTTGGTTGTATCCTGCCATTCCCTTCCACAGCTGTCCTTCCAAAGTGAGCAGGGGTAGGAGGACAGAGGGTGAATGTGAAAGCCCCTTTTCAAGCCTGTCCATTTCCCTTTCTGGTTGTGTGGATCCTGGGAACAGGCCAAAGTGTGTCCCCTTTCACTAATCCTTTACACTGACCAGGATAGGGAAAGATCAGCAGAGGTCAGCAGGGATTTACTAATATAAGCACATGCCTTCCTGTTGTCATGGAGACCTAACTCTCCATTCCTTTATTCAGAGTTATTTAGTAGTTGTGTTGCTCTGAATCCCTTCTGGTGGATGGGTTCCCTTTCTACCCTTGGCCTCAGGGTCTTTCTTTGGTGGGAGGTGTGCTGGGATGAGCAGCAGGAGCACAACCTGACTGGTGAGAATTGCCCCAGGCTGGGGTTTGACCAGTCCAATTTGGAAATTGGATATTTCTCAAGCTCCGTTATTGTTGTGGTGCAGCTGGGACATGTGGTGCTCTGGGAATCCTGCTCTTGGTTGTAAACTGGGTTTTTTTTCAGTTGTTGTAGTGAGTAGGGCAGGTGAAAACATCTGAAGGAAGCTGCTTTCCACTTGAGGTGGATCTGGCTTGTCCAAACTCATAATCAGTTTTTGCTGGGCCAGGAAATAACATCCTGGTAGCCTGTGTCTGTGGTTATGACCATTTTGCACAAGTTGTGCACAGGGGATGGTACATTTTCATTTTTCACCCAGTGCAGGGCATGTATGTGAACAAATATCCAGGGATGGGGATTTCCAGTAGGTACCACTGCCCCTGCTTGGATTTTTTTTCTGTCCTTCAGTACAAAGGAAACTGTGAGCTGAGAACCACAATGCTGCCTCTTCCTGTTGGAATTTTAAGTGATCATTAAGACACCTTTAAGGTAGTTATCAGTGCAGCACTGAACAGCTTCCACAAGGTCAGGAGTGTCTGCAGATTGACAGCAGTTACCCAAGACTTTGAGAAAACAAACTTGTGAAAAGCAAACCCCCAAAATAGAAGCCAGTGAGTAATGCTAAAGCAGCATCTCCAATCACAGAAGTAATTGCCTCACTTCTCATTAATTTCTGATTTTTTGTGGTCAAAAAACTTGCTGTTGCAGTTTCAGCAAGATCACATAGTTAAGCTATAAAGTATAAGATTATTAAAGTCAGTTATTGAAACAGAGCCTGGTAATGCAGCTTGTTTGCCTTAAAGTGTTACAAAAGGTCACAAACCTCATCGTTTGGGGAAAATCATTGTCAGCTACCTTTAAAGTGTAAAACCAGCCCTGTCCTGACAGAGCTCAATGAATGCTTTATATGGGACTCTGGTAGCCTTTGAAGTTCCTCCTAATCCACCCCTAAATGCCTGGAACTGTTCTTCAAAGGAGCTGTGGTCTCCTCCAGTTTCAATTCAGCATAGGCTTGCAGGATGGTATCACTGTAATACATTTCTAATGTTGGGGGGTTTTTTCCCTTACAAATATCACTAATTTATATTTTTCTTGTGAAACATAAAGGAAAACTTCTGAATGTCATTGTTAATCCAGCAACAACTAATTTGGTGCAAAACTATAAACTCTTGTCATTCAGTGATTTGCTTTACCTGATTTTCACTGTGTTCATGAAACAGCAGTCTGAACTACATGTTTTCATGGTTCTTATACTGTGCAGCAGGAAAAGCTAATTTATTCATTTTTCTTATTAGCATTTGGTGCATATTCATGTGCTATTCACATTCATATATTAATCGATTCCAAAACTGAGAGCAGTGAGTGTATGCCCTAGGACTGATGGTTGAAAAGAACAAAATCAGAACTGAAAACATCAGATGTGCTCTTTGTCAAGCCAGATGTTCAGCACTGCCATAGAAGGAGTATTAGGGTTAGAATATATTCACACAGGGACACGTTTTGTCCTTGGGAAATATTCCATGTTAGTACAGGAGTGCTGGATACAGAGGAGTGTGTGATACAATTTGGGGTTGGTGCTGTTAGTGTGCCTGAAGCCTCCACTGAGTCAGTCAAACACGTGGGGGATTTTCTGCCAGCTGCAGTTCACAGAATGATTCGCAGTTATTTAGATAAGTTTCATTTCTTGTGATTTACACTGCAGTGTCCTCAGCCTGCTCCATGCATGCCCTGTGAGCAGTGCTGTGTTACCTCAGGATATCTGTTCCAGAAAAGGAACATTTTCCTCAAAATGCTGTCCTGCTGAAGGACAGATATTAACCAGTGCTACTGTTCGTGGTCACAGTGAGTTTTGAGCAGACCAGAGTTCTCCCTGTTCCTTCACTGCTCTCTTTGGTAGCCAACAAGGCCTTTGCACTTGTTAGTGAAGTGTTGTGTTGTCTGTAGTTGAGCTGTATGATGGACCAAACCAGAGAAGGTATAAAAAGGTGTGTCTGTTGGGAAAGAACTTTGGGAAAGGCAGGAAGTTGCAAAGAGCTTTGATGTTTAACTTTATTTGCAAAAAGCATTTTGCCTGTGTTCTTCTCATGGAAGCAGAAAGCCACACATGAGCCTTGGCAGTGACTCAGCCTGGCTATGCCAGCAGTGCCTGGGGATGCTGTGGAAATGGGAATTTCTTTGCAGATGGAGTGTGCTGCAGCTCCTTCCCACCAGGCACCGGACTCGGGCTCCTTTTTTGTCCCAAACCGTGCTCCTGGCCTCCGGAAAGTGCAGGCTGGGGCCGGTTACTCATTAAGCCTACAAAGGCTCATATCTCCTGCCTAGTAAAGCTCTTTTGCGAATAGTTTCCTGGGCTTCCACTCTAATTGCCACAGAGATTCCAGGCAGATTCCGTCATCCTTGTTTTCTGCCTGACTGGGAATCTGAGAATAAAAGGGTTGATGGCAGAATAATGGGATTGCTGGACAGTGCAGGGCTCAGCAGCTCTCCCCAGCATCACATGAGAGGGGAAGGGAGGGGTGGGCCATGGAGATGATGCTGGGAAGAGAAAGGGCTGCCTAAATCCCTGAGCACCCTCCCTCCCCCAGCAGCACGGCCTCTTAAAAGGAGACTTAGAAAAACTGCAGTCTTTGGTGGGAGGAATTTGGGGGAGGTCAGGGCAGGGGCAGGCTTTTGTAAACCAAAGTCTCCTATAAATCCCTTTCAGGCCCTGAAGTCGGTGCAGGTACAAAGAGACTGAGGAGCTGATGGGGCAGGGCTGATAGAGCACCACTGACACAGATTAACTACCAGGGGTGGATAAGGTGCACCAGAGCAAGGCAAACGTGACCAAAACTGGGCCAGGATAGTGCTGGCACCAGCTGGGGAGCGATGCTGAGGTGTGTGATCCTGGCAAGTCCTTAGCATGGAGCATGGCAGGGTGAAGCAACATTCCTCATGGAGCAGGGAGGGCTGAGGGAGCTGCAGGGATCTGGGATCCTGTCCTCTCTCCACCTGCAGCTTTGTGGGGTTTACAGAGGCTGAGGCCTGTCACCACCTGGGCCAAGGCTACTGAGAGAGGGCAGCAGAAAGGGTGAGGAGCTGCTTGCCCAAAGGCTTCCAGTGATGGTTTGACTTCCAGCACCAGGGACGTCTGGATTGTCTCACCAGTAGCGATTTCTAGTTACCATTTGCTCCTTCATGAGCGTTATGTCTGCTTTGAGACCATTTTTCATAGACATTTTCCAAACATCTGCTATGTAGTTGTTTGCAGAGCTACTTCCAAGTTTGGATGTTTCATAACACTTATGCAGGAATCTGACTGGAATATCTCTACCACACAGCTTCTCTCCTATTTATCTTGGAATTGAGCAGAGTGAAAAGCTCTGATCTCGGAAGGCCACAGTGGGATGAGGTGCTAATGACTGCTGCCTTTGTGGAAGGAGAAATTCTCTGTTTGCACTGCCTTTGTCCCTTTATTCTATTTTTGGTTGGTTTATGTCTTTTAGAAAGTGCTTAATTGTGGCATTGAATCCAGGACATATATCCTAATTCTAACATAAAGGCCGTTATCTCCTATGCCCTGGGCTGTCCTGCCCTTTGGCCAATCTGCCCCTTGTTTCACAAAACAAATTTAAAATTTCTTTTGGAAAAGAAATGAGGATTCCTCCTATTATTCCATTCTCCTCCATTTTGAAATAGCTACGTTGAACACTTTTTTTTCTTTTTTTAATATCGTGTATCCTACATAATCTCATTTATAGGAACTAAATTTGCAGTTCAGTGGGCACGTCCCATCACATTTCCGGATGGTGGAGTTGCTTAATGGGGCAAAAGCCTTTTAAACACTGCCTTTGTGGGGACAGCAAGGCATTGTGGCTCGGTGTGAATTAACTGAGCACATCCAAATGCTCCCAGATTTAGGGGAATCTGGTGTCAACATTAGTTCCTGGTATCTGGTTGTTAGACTGGTGTTTTGGCTCAGCAGGTACTGATCCAAAATGCCATCAGCACGGTGATCTCAGCAGTCTCTGCTCCTCCTTGCTAAAAATGTCCTGCTGTGTAAATTTACATGTCTAACATGGGGGGAGGGTGAGGGTCAGTGGTTATCAACCTGAGCTGCCTGATGTAATCAGAGACTCTGTGAAATGTGCTCATTTGGAGTTTGCCTTGGGTTATTTATGGGAGCATCTTCAAATCACTTCTGGATTAGCTGGGAAAAAATTGTATCCCCAGAAGGAGCAGCTGGGACGAACAGAGCTGCAGCCAATACCTGAACTCGTCCTGCCTCTCTGGATTTCCAGGCACAAATGCTGTGCCCTGCCAGTGAAAGGGGTCATGGAATTTTACACTAAGTTAATCTTGTGAATGGATTTAAGGTGATATGTGTCACTGCTCTCCAAGTGACTCATGGATGAATAAGCACAAGTAAAATAGTTGGTTTGTGAGTGTCTCCTAAAAAATCAGGTACTTGGTTACCCAAATTGGCAAGAGATTCCTAATCAAAAGATTCCTGATTGCCATCAAATGAGGGGCTGTCTTTCCTGTAGTAAATGCTTGATTCTCCAGTATCATCCTCATCTCCTGGCTGGCACAGCCCTTTGGAGTGTGGAATTTAGGTGGGCAATCTCTGAGCTGTATATGGGGATTGGCAGAACTTTTTTCTTTAGAGCTACAAATACTGACTAACCAGAAGTCTCTTATCTCATCAGGCACTTCATACTCTGAAAATGACAGTGGCTGTTCCTCATCGCCATGTGAGAACGGAGGGAGCTGTAAGGATTTGGAAGTGGGTTACCAGTGCAGCTGCCCTGTGGAGCCTGTAGCCTACATGGGTGTAAACTGTGAACTCCTCTATGATGCTTGCATTGAACATAAGTGTCCTGCCCACATGAGCTGCACCGGGACTCCAGGACTCCTGGAATATCAGTGTGTGTGTAGCCCTGGCTCTGCAGGTGCTGCCTGTGACAGTGTTGATGAGTGTGAGAGCAGCCCTTGCACAGACCCTCGGCTCGAATGTGTAGATAGCCCAACTGGATACACCTGTATCTGCCCGCTGGATGGAGAAGGCTGCCAGGCACAGAGCTCCGTGTGCTCCAGCCAGCCCTGCCTCAACAACGGCACGTGTGTGGAGGCTCCGGGCGGGTACCGCTGCCTCTGCCGGCCCGGCTTCAGCGGGGCCACGTGCGGGGACGACATCGACGAGTGCGCGTCGGGGCCGTGCAGGAACGGGGCCATCTGCAGGGACCGGGTGGGCGAGTACAGCTGCTTCTGCGTGCCCGGCTTCCAGGGCTCCAACTGCGAGATCGACATCGACGAGTGCGCGTCCCGGCCCTGCCGCAACCACGGCACCTGCCTCAACCACATGGACCACTACGAGTGCCACTGTGCCCCCGGATACACAGGTACGGCCCCACCGCCTCCTCGGGCCGAGGAGCGGCCCCACCCTGCCTCACTGCATTGCCTCACTGAGCCTGTCTGCTCCCCCAGGGTCCGGGCATGGCTCTGAGTAATGCTGCAGGGCTGCTTGCAGCAGCTTCCAGGCAGTGCTTGGAGGCCTTGAATTCACCATGCATGGTGTAGGTGCTGAGAGACAGGGATCCAAGAGTGGAGAGTCTGAGACTGGAGTACTAGGCACAAGGTAGCTGTGATTAGTTCTCAGCATGAAATTAAGGGACATAACAGATATTTATCATCAGGAAATGGATACTTAGTGTTTCCGGGTGTAACTTAGCTCTGCCGACCTGGCCTGCAGTTCCTTGTCCTGTCCAGCAGGATTTTTCCAAGTACTTGTCTTTTGGAAAAAAGTGTCTTTTAGCTGGAGATTTCCAATTTTTTCATGCCTGGTGAAGGTTTATTTGGCATATGATTTGAGTGTTTCTCTTTTGTGCATCTGTGCTAATGGTGACTCAGAGAGGAATCCACACCTGTGAGTTTTCTGTGAGGGAGGCAGTGGGGGGCTCTCCTTCCCCCAGCCCTGCTTATCGGAGTGGAATGGAGTGGAATGTGTCCATGTCTGCCTGGTACCACCTTGCACATGAACTCTCTCAGCCTTCCTCCTGTTCACAGACTGAAGTGTTTAAGGAGTTGGGTTGCTGTGAAGGAATGCTGCTGATTACCAGTGGAATGAGGAGAAGTTACAACATCAGGAATGCAGTCCCTGATGCTGACTTACTCTGATAAAAATGAAGAGAGATGAAGGAGAAACAGGACAGAATTTCTATGTGGGCCCTAAGGTTACTGGTGATTTTGAGTATCAAGCATAATTCTGTCTTTGCAAATCAGTTTCTTTTTTTATCTTTGTGCTGAATCCTCAGTTTGGGATTGTGGGATTCCCTGCCAAAGGAGTGATAAAGTGACCCAGGCAGCTGGAGGAGTTTGTTGTGCTTCCAGTTACTCTGATGTCAAACATGAGCTTTAGCCTTGGGATTTAGCTCTTCATCCAGAGGTTTGAGCACCATTGGCTGGCAAGGCCAGGTTGTTTCTTGGTGCTTGCAGCTGGAATTTGGGTGAAGGAAGTTTTGTGTGGGTATTGAGGGGTTTGAACCAGATTAGGGGGCCCACATTCCGCCAGGATTAGGATGGCCATGCCCACTCTGTGGGGAGCCTTTGCCAAGGAGGGCAGATTAGATGGATTGATAGGTGCCACTGTAATGAGAAAGGTTTGGAGGTGATGCCAGGCCACAGGCAGCTCAAAGAGGTGGAATATAAATGAGATAATTGCAGAGAAATCTTTCATGAGGTCTTGTTCTGTCAGGGAGGGTGGGACTTTGTACCAAACAGGTGTTACTTGCTGTGACCAGTAGTGGAGCTGACATTGTATTTTTAATAGCATTTCCCAATAAAATCACCTCCTAACATCAGGTGTCACTGTAGCCAGTATTTTGCACTACTTCAGTGCTTTTTTCCTGGGTATCACAATGCAAGTTACAAACAATTGAAATATATGGAATTTATTTTTGGAGAAGTAGGATCACTCTGGTAGCCAGCTGGGGTTGATAACTGATGACATAACCAAGATGACTCTTGTGATTCATCTCAGAATTCCAGGCAGCACATACACACTTCTGTGGATTTCTAACACAGATATTTTTCTGTTTTTTAACAAAGGTGTGAACTGTGACACTGAAATAGATGAATGTGCTTCAGACCCTTGCCAGAATGGGGCCCTGTGCAATGACCATGTTGGGTCCTACACCTGCACCTGTGCACCAGGTTACCAAGGAACCCAGTGCGAGGTGGACATCAATGAATGTGAGAGCCAGCCCTGCCAGAGCAATGGGACATGCCATGACCTCATTAACAGGTGAGAAACCAGTGCTGGGGGGCAGTTAGACACCAGGGCTGATCTAAAGGTGTACTCAGTGCAGCCTGTGAAAATCAGAGTAGGAAGCTGTGGGGGGAATTGGATTTAGTGTTTTGTACATTGAGTGGCAGTAACAATGATTTGTGGCAATAAGGGAGAAGCCCCCTCCAGCAGCAGAACTCAGGGGTGCTTAAAGGAAGGGAGGAACAAACACAGAGAAGTGGTTTGCAGAGCATGAACAGCACAGGGAACTGCTGAGAATATACCTGTGTGTCTGAATTTACCTTTCCACGGGTAAGGTGTGAACACAAGTGGGTGTGAGCACTGACAGCTGAGCCCTTTTGTCTGTTCCTCAGGGGCTTTGCTGCCCCAGGCAGAGCTGATGCCTTGCTGTGTTTGGTGCCCCACAGCTACCGTTGTGACTGCAGTGACACCGGCTTTGAGGGGGCCCACTGCGAGCTGGACATCCTGGAGTGTGCCTCTGACCCCTGCCACAACAGTGCCACGTGCCTGGAGGGAATCAAGGGCTACAGCTGTGCCTGCTGGCCAGGTGGGCTGGGGGCTCTGTGCTCCTGTGGTGTGTGGGCACACAGCCATGGACAGCATGTGCTTCATTGCTGTGTCAAACAAGTAGAGAATTAATGATCGTACTGCATGGCCCCGTGTGAGGTTTCATTGTCTGGAACAGTGAGGCTGCACTGCTGCCCTTTACAGGTCATCCCAAAATCCAACTGACCTGCAAAAATCACCCTGATCTCAAACATAAAGTTTTCTTTCCCTTTTCTGCCATTTTCCATCATGAGTTCCTCTATCACGAGGTGATGCTTTCCTGCAAATTGATGATTTTGGCTCCTATATTTGACATAGTGGAGAAAGTAAAGGGCCTGGGGACTCCCTGCTAGATGAGCTGCAGATCTGGGGCTCTCTGAGTCAGCCACATTTGGGGCTGAGCTGCAGTGAGTTTGCTCGATGCTGACAGTGTGTCTCATGGCAGGTTACACCGGGCAGGACTGTGAGGAGGATGTGGATGAGTGTGTGACAGAGCCCTGTCACAACGGGGGCCTGTGCCTGGAGCGCTCCAACCCCGCCCATTACGGGACACAGCCCGGCTTCCCCAGCAACTTCAGCTACAGCCAAGCAGCTGGCTTCCTGTGCCAGTGCCAGCCAGGCTTTACAGGTGAGCTGCACTGCAAATGTCCATCCTGGCTGCAGGGTGGTGCTGCTGTTTGAGGAGATGGGAACAGAGCAATGTTATCTCTGCTACAGAAATGGTACTTCAGAGGGGCTGGCAGCCCAGTGCATCAGGAATGTGCTTCTGCTCCCATTGCACACAGCTGAATGGCATTCCCTGTCCAAGCCTGTCTCCAGGCTGAGGCAACAGCCTGTGCACTTCTCCGTGCTGCCATGAATGTCCTCTGGCTATGCAGGTGCCAGGGTGTTTTTCCTTTCTCAGTCTCTCTGCATATGGCAGGATTCATCCCTAGGGAGACCTCTGAAATTCCTCATCAGAGGCAGCTAATTCCCTGGAGTCACAGATTACTATTCTAGGTGTTTTCTTGGTGAGACTACTCTCATGGCAGCAACTGTATAATCAGAGGAGTTTCTTGGTATGGAGTTTTTGGAGCTAGAAACTCTGTGAATGTTCCACTGAAATATCACCCTTTCCATGGACTGGAGATATGTGTAAAATGCTGGATTTAACAGCTAGGGAAATTCCCTGGTGGGAAGGCATAAACAATGATATTTTATTATTTTATGAGAGAAATACGAGTGTTTGGTCCACTATTGCACAGATGGGAATGGTTCAGAAGTTCTGACCTTGGCAGTGTTAGACACTGGAAAATCCATTTTGACACTGGAAAATAATTTCATAGTTCATGTGCCCCCATTGTTCCCTGCTGGTGTTTGTGTGCCAGAGCCTGCAGAGACATGCTAGACTTCAAGGAATTCTTTTGCATTTTTAGTTGAAAGAAAAGAAATGCAAAACTTATGACTGCAGTTGTCATTTTTGTTTCACTGCTGCACAAGTGCACTTCAGAGGTGTGTTTGTGTTTTCACTGTCCAGGGGACACCTGCTCCACCAACATCGACGAGTGCGAGTCACAGCCCTGCCAGAACGGGGGGCTCTGCCAGGACCTGGTGAATGGCTTCCTCTGTCAGTGCCTGCCTGGTTATTCAGGTAACCTGGGGCAGGGGTGGCTGCAACCAGATCCTGCTGGCTGCCTAATGCTGCCTGGCTGCAGGAGTGCAGGGTGAGAGGGCAGGACTGAGCTGGACTGGGAGTGTGCAGCAGGGTGTCTGAGGATGTGCAGTTCAGGGCTCAGATGCTACAGGAAGGCTGTGTGAGTGTGGGCAAGTTAATTGATAGGCCAAGAACTAGATTTGGAGACATGAGATCCACTGCATAGAGTCTCTAAGATCAGAGTATCCAGGGCATCTGTATCCTGGAGTGAAAGTTACCTGGAAGAACTCTGGGGGTTTCTATACATGTAGGAAATATATTGAAAACCAGCCTTTAAATAAGAAAGGGAATGTTTAACATTCTAGTTGTCACAGATTGTACTGGCTGTAACAGATTGCCTCACCAGCACATAAGCATCTGTAAAACATCTCCATTCACTAACACCCCGGGATGATAAGAGCCAGCCATTTTTGGCTGAAAGCAGTGATCTGCTATGTTAGGAGGTCAAAAGGTCTTTGTGATGTGAGCAAAGGAAGCCTTCTCTGTTTACAAGGGAATGAGGAGTCTGGATTCTTCCCCAAATGCCCTGCCTGACCCTAAGGGTTCAGTTTGCTGGTTGAGAATCTGGGAGATGGTGAATGTCAGCCCTGCTGGGAGGATCCTCTGCTAACTGGTACTAAACCTCTTCTTTCTTTAAAATATTCCTTCTCAGTCTTCTTCATCTTTAAATTCCACATGTGTGGGGCAATTTAACCACAGAGTAGTTTATAAGAAAGGTGATCCCAGCACAATCTTGGATTTCTGGATTTGAGGTGAGGGTAACTTCTCCACAGTGTTACCAGGCTGCCATCTCGTGGGAAAAAGAAGCCAGAAGAAAACCCTGTCCCTTAACTTGCAACAGCAGGTAACAACATTCCAGAGACTCTCTCAGGCCTTTACGGCATGGGAAAATGCTCTGTTTTTCTTCTGTGGTTGCAGTGGTTGAGCTGTGTTGGTTTAATTCTGCCCAGCTCTTTCCTGGGAAGACCTATTACTTTCATTCCCAGAATGTAAAATCAGCTTCTAGTTAACACCTTCTGTAACTGAGCTGAATTATTGGTGGGGTTTTCTGGCCTATCTCGTTTGCTAATTTAGGCCAGATCAAGAAAAATTTGCTTTTGTAGATGAGGCCTTTGAAAATCAGCTTTTATCTAAGCTTGTTATCGCTGCTTTCTCGAGCAGTTACAATGCTGTACTCTGAGATCTTGTCCAAAGAGATGGTTTAAAGTTTATCCTTCTTGTCAGAATTCCCACTCACATCTGTGCCCTGTTCTCTTTTCCTCCTGCAGTGCCCCAGCACCCTCACAGAACTCAGAATTTCATTGTGCTTTGCCAAGCTGCAGATCTGTTTAATCCTTTCCAATTCTTAGCGTGCTCATGGGCAGAAAAGCTGACAGAAACACGGGCTGATGGGCAAAGGAGTGCTAGAGTTCATTCTGTTGCATCAAATTTGGGTTCATTAGTACTTGAAGGGGATTAGAAGCAGGTTGCTCTTCTGGATATTGCTTTTGGTGAAGGACTTTGTCTCAGCTGAGGTAGTTCTGACACATTAACACAGCGAAAGGCTGGGAGCAGTCTGTGAGATCAGTGAGTGCGTGTGGAGGAGTGAAGCTGACAGGGAAATAATAGCAATTAATCTCCCCTCCTTTGTCAATTAATCCCAGTACAGTCATGCTGGGTAAACAGCTTATTACTTCATATTAGGATCACAGAACAACTTTGTGAAGCTTCCCATAATGTTTCTCTTCAAAACACATTTCTGTGGCAGCTTAGGTCTGCCATGAACTTGGGTTTAAGCTGCCTCCGCTGATTAAAGTGAACTTGCTACTCTGATGAAGAATGCTTTCTTGGGGCGGCAGAGGCTCCTTCTGTGTGTTTGCTTCTTCAGTCTGAGGAATTTGGGGAGTGCTGGGATAACAATGCAAGTCAGGAGAAATTCTTTCTTTGCAAATTAACTGTCTCAGTGCTGTCTCAGTGTAGTGCAGGCAGATGAACCTTCTCTCTGAAATGTAGTTGTTGCAGAAGTGGTGCCTCATTCCTGAGAACAACATAACAGGTCCTGAAGAGTCTGCTCAGCACAGGGTTTGTGCTTTAGCAGAGGATATAGGTACCCTGAGAGGATACAAGGAGTGTGAACCAAAGGTTGCATGGGTACTAAATGAAGTGCAAAGGAGAGGGAATCTTGCATGCTCCTGGAAATTATGTCAACTGTGGTCAACAGACAAAGCATATTAAGAAAAGTCTGTCTTTTAGGGGGAAAAGAAATCCAACAAAATGAATTCTTAATTTAATGTTTTTTCAGAAATGGTCTCAGTCTCAGGTATTTATGAGGCAATAGGTTAGTACCAAGAAAAAGACAGTTACCTCCATTTAACATGGACACTAATTTTTAACCTGCAAAAATGTTATCACTGAAGTTTGGATTATTCATTCTTTAAAAGCTTTGAAATGGCCCGAGTGCTCCCACGGGGGCTAAAGCTGTGCTCAGCCAGCAGAGGCCGTGTCCTGCAGCAGGCACTGGGCACCCGATGAGGGGGGCTGAGCATCGCAGACACTCAGCCCGGGGCATCGGCACCTTGTGATCATGGGAACATTCTGAGCCTTTCTGCACAGCCTGAGGAACACTTGTACTTTCATGAGAAATCACAAGGTGATGTGGTGTGAATGTGTCCCGGTGTAATTGGAGGGCTTATTGACCATCTCATTTGTTCAGCCATAATGTCTTTGTCTCCTTAAAGAAGTAGAAACCTTCTGTGCAGCAGCTATAAATGGTGACTCTGTGAGGGTGCCAGCCCAGATCAAATGGGCTTGAATTCCTGGGTCATGGGTCAGGAAATAAATGGGAGACGCTTCTTCCTTCTAACCACCTTTGGATAGATTTAATTTTTTTTGTGCAGGTATTTCTTAAGTCAGATTTGTTTTAGAGACGGAGCCTCTAGAGCAAGGGCAGCTAAAAGGTTAAGATAGTAAAGAGATTAGAGGCCTGTTCCACCTTCAACCAAATCCCTTCTGGTAAATATAGCTGAAGGGAGCTAGGCAGCACTTGGTGAGGCTCCCCCCCTTCCCTTCTGCTCCACGTTTCTTCTCCCTGCTGGATCACAGCTCCATGTTAATCAGACCTTTTGACTTCCCTGTCATCTGATCAGAAGGCTGCGGGTGCTGCAGTCCAGAGCCTGCTTGTGCCTGGTGCCAGGTGAGAGCAGAATCTGTGCTGGGTGCATTGGGGTGCGAGGCATTTCCAGGCAGTCGTGTCCAGGTAGACTCTGTGTGTGTATGTGGAGATAAATGTGTGGGTGCATAAACTAAAATGGGCATCTTTTTGAAGACATTGAATGTTCTGCAGTCCTCACAGTTGTTACACTTTATTGTTGCAGTAGTGGCTGAATGTGCACAACTGCCTGTTTGTTTTCTCCTGAACAATAACAGAAGGGTCAGAGTAGCTAACAGAGACAATGTTCCAAGTCTGTGCTGGGATGGGTCTGTGTGCGCACAGGTCTGTGGCTAGCTGAGAAGTTTTGACTCCAAACAAACACTCACCACATCCCTCCCGCTTCAAATATCTGTAAAAGTGACTGGCATGTTTGGATTCGGTAAAATTACGAACCTGAAATAGCTAGAGGAGTTGTTGAAATGCTTTTTTTTAATATCTTAATGATACTGCTAATGGAGATTCCAGACACTGACATGTGGGAGGTTTTGTTTGCTTGGACCTGACATTGATACAAAGAGACTCCCAAGTTTGGGGAAGAGCTCGCAGATAACATTTCTTCACAGAAATAAGAAACTTCTCGGGGTCCTTACAACACAAAAATACAACTCGGCCTCCAGAAATTTTATAACATGAAAGAAACTATATTAAAAATGAAACAAAAACAAACCCCAGAACCATAGAGGAAAAAGGAGACTGCAACAGCTAATTTAATAAGGTGGCTAATGAGGAAAGAGTTTTGACTCTGGACTGCCATGTCTGAACCCACACATTCAGCATAATGCAGGGAATTTCCTTCCATCTAGTTTGACTTCAGAGAAACAGATCATGGTCATTAAACCTGAGACTTCTCTTAGTGAGTCCAGCAGAGTGGAAATGTCTGTGCTCACAGATCCTGGAACAGGGCACAGAGAGGAGGAAAACTGCCTGATGGACCCTGACTCCCTCAGTGGTGAATGTGCAGCAGGGCCCAGGTTCTCTCTGCTTTGGGAACTCCCCTTGTTCCTATGGTTTAGATATTGCACAATGGTGGAAATGCAGCTTTTTGGCTTAGCCTATAAAAACAACATTTTGGCCTTATCCAGGGAATTTGGCAGATTCACCTGGAAGGCAGCAAGGGCAGGAGTTTGTCTCTTGGCTTTGCCTGCTGAGCCGAGGCTGTGGGCACCGGCGGGCCCTGCGGGAGGCACGGAGCAGGAATATGCTGGGAGCACACATTCCTGGTGTCAGCACGGACAGGGGCCAGCTGGGAGGGTCAGAGCCGGCCTGGATTAGACCTGGCGCAGGGCAGGGCTCTGCTCCCCCGGCTCTTGCGCTGCAATCCCTTCCCGTGTGACTGGCACCAGCGAGCGCCTGCACACCCTGCCCTGTCAGCCCGGCCTTTTTTGTCATCCCTCCCCCCCTTCACCCCCAGTTTTTTTCCCTTTACTGTCACCAATGTCCACAAGGAGTCGGCCATGAAATCTGTGCTGATTGGCGTGATCCTGAAGGGAATTTTTCTGCTAGCAGGTAACGAGATGTGTGCAGTGCTTGCAGTGTGTCCTGCCTGGTGCGTGCCTGCCCGGGGCGGGGGGCTGGCTGTGTGATGAGTGGTGGCTGGAGGCATGAGGAGGAACCAGAATTGATTAGAAAGGAAGAATGCTTTTATTTTGAAGAGACCTCAAGTTTTGTTTTGGAAACTTTAAGGTGAGGAATTTCCTTGTTGCACGGGTCTGGCCGCCAGCTCCACAGTCCCCGTGCTGCAGTTGTGCCCTGCAGTGTCAGAGCCGGCTGTGTGCCCAGGTGAGCTCTGGATTCACACACAGCTGCCTCCGGCCGCTTCTGGGAAACGTTCCGTTTGCTTTGTACCGATGTTTTTGCAGTTTTCGTTCTTCCTTTATTGATTGAAAGCTGCCTTATTGAGCAGTAGCTTTCGTGGCTGTAACTCAGGACCAGCCCTTCGGTGGTCAGCGCGTTCCGCGGCTCCTCCCGCTCCCCCGCCCCAGCAGCAGCGCGGTGGGAGAGCGGCAGAGCCGGGGTTGCCATGGAAATGGCAGTAATTGTGCAAATATGATTGTGTCGGGCCCGTTTGTTGCGGCTAATTCTCTGCCTACCCCCTCTCCCTCCCCTCCTTTTTCCTTTTGATAATCATAATACAATCCCTAATTAGGATGCAGCAGGGAAAGGTCGTTAGGAATTCAGCTGCCTTACGGAGAGGGCAAGGCGCTGCTGGCCGGGCAGCCCTGCTGAACTCCCGTGTTTCAAGGAATAGACCTTGCCCTTGAAGGTTTTTTGATATCTGACAGTTAAATTAGAATATTTCACTTCGTTTGTGCTTATTCTTTTAACATTTTATGTATCTGTTGAAGTATATGATTCTTACACTGTATACAATCAATCTTTGTTTATTAATAGCAGCCAGTAAATCATCCCCTCCATTCAGGCAGTGGTGAGCTGTGTGGATTTAATCACACTTGCATTTACAAAACAAAACTGTTCCCACCACAGCGGTAACGCTCTGAACGAGGTGAAGGATTTGTATTTGAATATTTGAATATACTGGAGGCTGTGAAAGCTCAACCACTTCTGAGTGTTTCTGACCCAGCCCCTGCGGGTTGGTGGCTTGGGACTGTTACCTCAGACACTGCTGAATTAAGGGAATGTTTGAAATCCTTGACTCCAGATAGCAGCCTTTAGATACCACTTGTCTGATTTTCAGATAACAAGTTCCACTGCTTTGCTATTGTTAGTCTTTAACTAGATAAGGAGCTCATTAAACGTTTGAAAGTCTCCTAATGGTGTAATGAATCAGATTGGTTGCTTTTACTATTGATGGCTCAAATAAAAGTAAACTACTACATGTTTACAAGGAGAATAACTTGGTTTTGTTACTTGTTTTTGTCAAACGGAGTCATGTCCCCCAATTTATTTTTTTAAATAAACCTGAAAAGGGATTCCTATGCTGCTCTTAGAAAAACTAATTAGTGTTGAACAACTTCTTAATATCTGCTTCCCAGTGGGTCTGCAAAGACACAACTGGCCATGTCTTGGAGAAGACTGGAATAACAGATATCCAGGAAATGATCTGTACTTTTGGAAGCTGTAGGGATGTAGCTCCAGATAACTGCTTAGTAAGTCTTCCAGGAAAAAAATTGCCATTAGCCAGATTTTTAGAACTCTTGCACAATCTCCTTTCCACCCATTTCAAACAAATAACCTAAGAAATCAAACCAGCTGCATCCCATGGGAAAGCCTGGTGTTTAATCTGCCACCAGCCTGGGGCTGTGCACCCACCCTGGGGACAAATGTCCCACCTGGTGTGAGGCACTGGGGGTCTGCGGGGCAGGAACAGCCCAGGCAGGTGCTCCTGGGCTGAGAGCTGCTCAGGCTGGGAATGTGGAATGGGAAAATGGGCCTCTCTGCCTCCCAGCCTTCTCAGGAATGCAAAAATTCACGGCATCTCTCCTTTTGTTATCCAAACCAATGTTATCTTCTCCTCATTCCCTTGGTAAATATCAGCAACTCTGATCTGAAACAGCAGATACCCATCTCCAGGGTTTGGGACTATACCAAACCTGGCTTTCCTTATTCAACAGCCTCTCCCCTTCAATCTCACTGCAGTTTCCTCCTGCAGCTTGGAGAGCCCTCCACAAAAACCCACTCCACACAGTTATACTGCTCTGCTGATTTTTCCCAGCTATGACTGAAGTGTTCTCCCAAACTGGGATTCTCTAGGCCCAGTGGTATCCCTTATACTCTATTTATTCCCACACATTTCCTCCATAGCTTTGTGCTGCAGTCTTAATTCTGTCCCTGCTGTTCCCTTGCTGAGCAAGCCCAGCAAAAGGAAAAGGGCTGAGGTGGTGGAGATACTGTTGCTTACAGAACAGCCCTGGCACATCTGGAAAGTGCAGAATTTGGGCCTTGCATTTCTCTTTCAGTGCTTCCCAGAGCTCTGTCCCTGCACTGGCACAATCAGACACTTTGGAGCTAGAGGCTGGTGCTCATCTCTCTGCAGAGCTCAGGGGACAAACCATCACTGCAACTATCCAAGAACCTGTATCTTTGCTAAGTTTTTATTTTTAATCACACATCAAGTCCAGCTCCAGTGCTCCTAATGCCCCATCTCCCCTCATCTCTCTGCCCCAGGCAGCTCTCTAATCTCTTTGACATGCACATTCTGTCTGGTGGCTTTTCTTTACAAATGTCCTTTGTGTTTTGATTCCTCTCCTTTGTGTGTGAATTCCTTCTTTTTCTTCCTGCTGCCCTCGTTGTGCTTGCTGGCTGGATCGGGTGTAATGCTATTAGATTGGGATAATCCATGCTTGGTTTATCTGTGGGACTGTCTCTGAAGATTAGTGAAAACCAATGTTATAGGCTAGATAAAGTGAACTGGTTCAGGGCTCTTCTGTCAGTCTGGGGATGCTCAGGAAAATGACAGCAGATTTTCATTAGCCAGATTTGGTAATTTACTTGAGCCCCATTGGGATCCATGTGCTGCCAGGAGACACAACTGCAGTGCAGGACCTCACCCAGTTCATTTCTGCAGGACTGAAATCAGCTTAGTGCCAGCATGGCAGAGTGCCTGTGGAGCATGTTGTGTTTGTTTGGTAATGAATTGGGGTTTGTGAGTTTTACAACTGGTGGGTCGTCTTGGAATTTGAATTTTTTTAACTGAGGCTTTCCAGTAACTTCCCATTTTACTGCTGTCTGCAACACTGGTGCCTGGAATATGCTCCAGTTAGATCTACAGACCTACCTGGCCTTTCAACATACCAAATCCATTAAGACAAAAGCATAAATTCCTTGTCTGTGCTATTTTGGTCCTTCCATACCTTCTGCACATTGACTGCCTGTGGGGTCTGAGCTTGGGACAGGACAGCAGTTGGTGGGGGGATTTGGGCTGACAGGCCAAAGCTCTATAAATAGCACCTGGGAGGACACAGAAGTTTGGTTTTTGTGTCCTTGCATCTTCAGCAGGGCCCTCTGAGTGAGTGTGGGGCTCCTTGCTGGCAGCTGCTCCCTGGAGAGAGCTGGGGAGGGCTGTGCCTGGCAGTCCCACGGTGAGATCCCATCTCTAAATCTCTTTCACAGGTGTGGACTGTGCTGTTAACATCAATGAGTGTGAGGAGGGTCCCTGCAAGAATGGAGCCATCTGTGAGGATGGCATTGCTGACTATTCCTGCCGCTGTGTCCCTGGCCAGGATGGCGTTACGTGGGGAGGGAAGAACTGCTCTGTCCAGCTCACTGGGTGCCAGACTCACGACTGCCAGAACGAGGCCTTGTGCATCCCAACCTACCAAGCTGAGAGCCACGGCCACCGGTGCCAGTGCCAGCCTGGTTTCTATGATGCCACATGCTCCACACCAACAACGTTTTCCTTTGCTTCCAGAGGGCATCTCCTCACTGAGCTGCCCCAGGACAGTGAGAGCAGGAGGGGCGCAGGAGGAGCCAGCGTGTCCCTCCGCTTCAGAACCACCCTGCCCAGCGCTGTCCTTTTTTACCGAGGCCACGAGGCTGAGTACTTGTTCCTGGAGCTCTTGGATGGCATCCTGCATGCAGAGCTGAAGAGGGAGGATGTTGGCTACCTGCTGCTCCTAAAGGGGCCGAGAGTGGACGATGGTCAGTGGCATAAAGTAGAAGTTGCTGTGCACAGCACGGTGCAGCTGAAGCTCTGGCATGACTCTTGTGAGGCCGGGGTCTGCCTGAAGAGCTTTCCTGTCCCACCGGGCGCTGCTCTGATCCCACAAGCCTTCCTGAAGCTGTACATTGGAGGTACTGAGGATGCACTGGCCAACAACACACGGAGCCAGCAAGGCTTTGTGGGCTGCCTGCAGGACCTGCAGGTGGATGCTGAGGCCGTGCTGCCGGCAGATCTGGCGCTGGGGGACTCGTCCCCGGTGAGGCCGGGCTGTGACCGCACCGAGTGGTGCCTCTCCCAGCCCTGCCTGCACGGAGGGCTCTGTGTGGACCTTTGGGCCACCTTCAGGTGTGACTGTGCCAGGCCTTATGGAGGCCCAGCTTGCTCATATGGTAAGTGCCATGGGATTGACCCCTGCCAGCCCCACAGGTGCTGGAGAAGCTTGGATGTTAGCTCTAGAAACAGGACTTTCTATTTGACTGGGGGAAAATAAAGCAAAAGCCTCTGTGAATGAAATTCTCACTGATCCCTTCCCTGTCGTTTGCTCCTGCAGGAGTGACTGTCAGTTCTGCAGTGCAGGTTATTCCTGGTGGAGCCAGAGGCTCTGACTTCACCTTTGTAACAGATCTGTGTGAATGCAGGGGAGCAGGGGAGTTGTTTTACAGTGAAAAGTTGATCTTGAGCTTCTGAGTTTAGGATGAATAGGAATGTATTACTTTATAGATAAACTATAGAGTGTTAAAGGAAGCTCTTTGACAATTCTGAGTTAAAATCACATCTCTGCATTTTTTGCTCCTGCAAGGCTTGTATTAGTATTGGGTTTTTTTTCAACTCTTCTGAGCCCTAAATATGGCATATACTGCTCTTACCAAATTTACAAATTTTAAAAGCAACTCTATCTCAAAAGTCCTTGAGTGAATCTATTGGATTGGCAAGGGCTCTGCTAGACCTGTATTTCACTCTCATGCTACTTGGATGCTTGAATTTGTGCCCTCCAGAGGAAGCAAGGACACATTCACCTACTTCTTAATGTCACAGACCTTTGGGGAGGAGCATCGTTACCCTGGCACACTGGGAAACATTGAGAAGAAACATTTGCCACATTCCTAAGGAGCTGCATCTCCGTGCCAGCTACATTCCCTTTATCTCTGAGCTGAAGTCTGTTTCTTTTCTCTTCCAGAGCACCCAGCAGCAACATTTGGCCTAGAGAATTCCACCAGCTTTGCCTCTTTCACCCTTTCTGACAGCCTCGGTGCAGACTTCAACCTCTCCTTTTTCCTGCGGAGCCGGAAGCCCGATGGTTTGTTACTGCAGCTGTGCAATGGGACAGGCCCCTGCCTCACCCTGTACCTGAGGGATGGCCAGCTGAGCATAGAGATGTCACCCACGGACACTGTCACCTTGCCAGGGAATCTGGTCGATGGGAGAAGACATTTGGTAGCCCTGTCTTTCCAGGGAGGCTCTGTTGGTGCTCTGCAGTCAGACACCTTTGTGGAGCTGGGGCAGCTGCCAGCACAAGCCCTGGGAGCTGGCTCTGAGGTGTTTATTGGAGGACACCCGAACCCCGACAGTGCTGAGCTGTGGGGGGGCCATTTCAAGGGCTGTTTGCAGGACATCCGACTCAACAACCACCAGATAGAGTTTTTCCAGGTGGAGAACAACAGTTTGCCAGAGGAACTGAATAGGACTCAAACTGGAAATCTTGTGAATGGCTGCATCTCTGATGACACCTGCAAGGTATGTGCTGTGTCTTGTTTGTCTCTGTGTGTGCAGGGGTTTGTTGTAGTTGTTATTACACTAAAGTCTGACTGTTGCTGATAACAGAAAGAGAAGTTTTTTTGATGTATTGAAGAACAATGGTTCTCTGTGCTCCCACTTCACTCAATATGCTACATATGATTTAAACACTGACTTTTCTCAAGCTCCCCTGTAGTTTTTGTGGTTTTGGAATTTGGCCAGTGGCTTTTGTGCTGCCCATCTCCACTTTGCTGAGCCCACATAGATTCCAGACTCCCCTCCCTAACCTTAACCTTGCCAGCCCCTCCCTTCATCCTGTTCCAATTGCACAACAACCTCTTCCCCAGGAATCTGCCACTTCAACAACACAAGCTGAGGGAGCTGTCTCCATGTGCCCTTGGATCAGAGCCGGGCTCTCCTGTGTGCCACACCTGGCAATGGGGAGGCCATACCCCTCATCCTGCCCTTCTTGCTGATGGTGCTCTGAAGTATTGTCACACCTGTGGGTTAGGGGTGTCCTGGGGACAGAACTTTGGGAGCTTCTGGGGAGCATCACAGTTTGTTTCATCTGTTCCTCACCTGTGCTTTTGTGCCTCGTTCTTTGCCAAATTGCTGGAGTTCCTGTTGGTCGGTGCTGTGCACAGGGGGGAGCAGGGGCAGTGACCCTTGTGCTTCCCTCACTGCTCTTGAGTCGCTGTTCCATTTCCCTCCCCTCTTGATTCAAATGTGCTTGTGCTCACCTTCATTGTCACCACTCTACCAAACTCTCTTAGACCTCAAGATGAATTACTCTGCCCCTAAATTCCCCTGTTTTGTTTTTCAGTCTGAGCCATGTCAGAATGGTGGCAGATGCATTGTCACTTGGAATGATTTCCATTGCAGCTGTCCAGCAAATTTCACTGGGAAATTTTGTGAAGAGAAAGTCTGGTGTGAAAGTGACCCATGTCCTGAAGCCACCACCTGCATAGACGTTGTGGCAGGATATGTGTGTAAGTTCTGTTCTCCTGCTTGTGTGTTGGTAAAATCCCCCCATTCCCTGTCTATAATCAATATTCCCAGTCTGTGCTGTTGAAGCAATACAAACACATGCTGAAGAAGGACACGAGGTGGTGCCCAGGTACAGACTGCTGCAGGCAGCACGGGCTCCCTGAGCTTGCCCCGGGTGTGACAGAGCACAGCTGAGGAGTAAAAATTGCTGCCTAAGAGCTGGATATTATTACAGGAGGTGCAGTTGTAAACAGGAAGAGCTTTAAGGCTGCCAGCAGCTCGCCTGTAATCCTGCTCACACTAAGCTTAGGGATTCTTAGGGAGAGAACCTGCCAGGGGTGTGCCATTGGTCTGGATCAAACAGGACACCAACTGTCTTTGAAATCCCTCGTGCTCTCCCTCTTTATTTATAGGTCTGGCTAATGCAACATTTAATAGTTACGCTGCCATAGAATTTACCACCAACACATCAGTGACCAGAACTCTGAGCAGCCTCCACGTGGACTTCAGAACCAGAGATGAAGATGCTGTTTTGCTTTGGGCTGTGGAGGAGGTGGATTCGCTGCAGGTAGCCATTAAGAATTCCTCCCTGCTTGTTGACATCAGGAGCGGGAACAGCATCGAGGGTGTCAGCTTCCTGAGCCCGCAGCCCGTCACGGACGGGGCCTGGCACAGCGTCTCGGTGTCCATGGAGGAGCCGGCCGCGCTCTCCTCGCGGTGGCTGCTCCGCTTGGACGGGGCAGTGAACGTGACCCTGCCGGGAAACGCCGGCAACTTGGACTTCCTCAAGAACGGCGCCTTGGTCGTCCTGGCCGAAAATTTCACCGGCTGCCTGGGCCGGGTGCAGATCGGGGGGATCTTCCTGCCCTTCCCGGCCCACCGGCCGTACCCGCAGCCCGAGCAGTTCCAGCGGGCCGGCCCGGGCAGCGTCCAGCTGGGCTGCTCCGGGGCCGACGTGTGCGCCTCCAGCCCCTGCCTCAACGCCGGCACCTGCGAGGACCTGTTCAACTCCTTCCGCTGCGCCTGCAGCGCGGGCTGGGCGGGGCAGCGCTGCGAGGCCAACATCGACGACTGCCAGCCCAGCCCCTGCGTCCACGGGGACTGCGTGGATGGCCTGGCAAACTTCCAGTGCGAGTGCTTCCGGGGCTTCATCGGCAAGAGGTGCGACATCAACGTGGACGACTGCGTGCGGCACCAGTGCCTGAACGGCGCCACCTGCGTGGATGGCGTTTACGGATACTCCTGCAAGTGCCCCCCTCAGTACTCCGGACCTCGCTGCGAGTAAGTGCCAGGGCTGAGGAGCCTCCAGATAAACTGGGCTTTTACTTTGGGTCACTTTGGGAAAAATTTTCATTGCAAGCATCTCATAGGTAAAGAACCTAAATTCTGCTGTGACTTGGAAGGTGCTTTCCAGGTCCAAACCCTCATAGACAGGGGCTCAGCCTTGTACAGGATAAGGATCCCTCCTTTTGATGTGGGTTATCCCCGTGCTACATTTCAGAGCTGTTTGAAGGGCACATACTCTGGCCTGTTGTCATTTCCCTCTAGCTCTCCCCAAGAAGTCCTTCTTCTCTGTGACCTGATTCTCCTCTGCCATATTCCTATGCTGATTTAAAGCAAAACATCTTGTGCCAGTTCACGTGGAACATTTGACTCCTCAAGTGGAGTTAAATACTGAATGGCTGTGTTTCAGTTATCTGATCTATCCAGGATGATTTTCCTGTTGTTCCTGCTGCATTCTGGTGCAGTTACCTGATACTGGCATTATCCTTCCTGGGGCCTGGCTGTACTGTTCCAGCACTGTCCTGTCCCTGCCTATATTTTCATTGCAAGAACAGGCCTGTCTGGGAGAAGTCTGAGTACTGATAGAGCTCCTGTCTGTTCTCCGGGCATGATCCAAGGAATACTCTGATGCTATGGATGAGTTCTGAGACTATTCTCTTTTTCACTTGTGTCAAACTCCTTCCTAGAAATACTAATCACTGTGTTTATGACCCCTGCCAGCCCCAGAACACTCTGCCCTTGCCCAAAACCTGAGTGCTCTAAAGGCTGTCCCTTGCTCTCCCCAGGTGGCCGTTCCCCCCTCAGCAGTGTGGCAAGAACTTCACCTGCCTGAACGGTGGCAGGTGCATCACCGAGAGCTGGGGAGCCAACTGCTCCTGCAGGCCTGGCTTCACTGGAAGGAAGTAAGTGCTGCTTTGGGATCCAGTGCTCTGCTCCTGATCTCAGTGGGGGCAGAGCAGGGCCACTGCTTCACCCTCCTCCATGTCCCTGTGCCCTCACACAGCTGCTCCCGATGGGAACAGGAGATGTTGCTCGGAGCAGAGGGAGGCTCCAGATCATCCAGCTGCCAACACCAGTTTTTGCAGCAAGAACTGCTTCCAAGTTTTTTCAAGCACACTACCTGTGCTGGAGACCTGTGCTGGCCTCAGCCCCATAGAAACCACAATAGGAGGGTTGGTGTGAACAGGGGAGAATTTCATGTTGTTTGACTCCAGAGAAAGCACCTGGAGAAGCTGCAATGGGCAGTTTGCAAACAAGAGGCTTTTTTAGACTGGATGTTCTTGTGTTCTCTGGCACAGGAATATATATGATAATTCTAATACATTCTTCCTTTGCAGCTGTCAGATCAACATAAACGAGTGTGAGCCGAACCCGTGCCAGAACGGGGGCACGTGCCAGGACTCTGAGAACAGATACGAGTGCGTGTGCAGCGCCAGCTACACCGGCGAGCGCTGCGACATCAACGTAAGCTCTGCCCCGGGGCTCTGCCTGTCCCTCCGCTCGCACCAGGGGGCGCCGGGCTCTGCTGGGGCTCTGCCTGCTCCTGTCCTCCCTAAGGCACACTTGGGGAATCCTGAATGGGTTTTTTTCTCTGCAGTGCTGCTGCTTATGGGACTCCAGCATCTAAACAACTGCAGTAAATGCTCCTCAGTATCTGCATGTGCTGCCATATGGCTTTTGGGGCTGTCTCAGCACATTTCCATTGATTTCACAACTCTTTAGACAGTAATCCAGCTCCTGCAGTTGAGCCAGGTTCCTGGAGAGTGGAATTTCATTTGATGTTTTATGTTGGAGAAGAGTTACTAAACACCTTCCCTCTCCAAAGATCATCTGAGTAGAAATGGATGTTTGGAGAAGGGAAGTTGGATAAAGTCAGGCCAAGAGTGGTTCAGGTGTGTGTGAAACAGCTGAGTCCTGTCCCTGAGCTGTCCCCATGTGCATAATCCAAGTGTTCAGGGTGGGGCTGGGATCCTTGCTGGGGGGATGGGATCCTACCCCTGCTTTCTCTGTGAAGCTGTTGCATGGACAGGCAGTTTGTTGGGTAACCTGGGAATGTACTAACCCATCCTGCATGGAAAGGGCTCTGTGCCAGGCGGGGTTTGCTGCTGTTGCTGTTACCCAGGGCTCCACTGCACGTGCCAAGGTCACCCTGACATTTCCAGTTTGCATGCACAGACTCCTTCAGGCATCTCTGTCTCCTCTGTCGCAGGACACTTCCTGTGGATTCCTTGTATTCATTTTCATCACCCTCCCCTTGCTTTCTCCACTCTTTCCTTCCCCTGTTGTGCAGCCCAGCCCGGCCCAGGTTGGGCAGGGAGGGGCTGGGGATGGTGCTCGGTGCCACCAGGGGCAGCTGGAGCTCAGCTGAGCTCCCTTTGCTCTCTCCTGCCCCAGCAGCTCCAGGGCTGCCCTGCAGGGCCTGAACTAACCCGCATGGTCCAGAACTAACCCCGCACGGTGCTCGGGTTTGGACAGGCTCAGGGAATCCACCTGCACTTCAGGCATTGCAAAGGGCAGAAGGGCATCCAGATCCCCTGGGAATCTTCCTCCTTTGCTCTGTGACATGAGCACACACTGAATGGCATCCAAAAGCTGTAAATAATCCAGCTTGAATTATTTTAGTTTTAGCTGTAAAATGGCCAATATCATTGTTAGCAATAAGAAATTTCTTATTTTTAAATCTTTGTTTCATGACAAAAAAAATTCCACAGTTGTTTTAGTTATATTGTCTTTCATGCCATCCTTGATTCCACCAGGACCTAGGGAATTCTCATTTCTCTCCTCAGTTCTTGGGCTTTTTATCATCTCCACCTCCCATCCATGTCCTGACCTCTTCAACGTCTTCCCCTTCCTGCTGCAAGTTCTGCAATTCTGTTTCACAGTTTAACAGCTTCATCAGTTCTCTGCTTTGCCATTACAGGCATCATTGAACTTTTTTTAAGTATCATTCCCCTGCTTGGAGAAATTTTTTTTAGCTACTGGAAATTCACATTACCCTGCATTAATTTTAAAGTTTGTTTTGTTTTGTTGCAACATTGGTCACAACTTTGCCAATTCTACCTGTGTAATTTTATTCTGCTATTGATAAGAAGGCTTTTGAAAGGACTCCCACTGTAGATGCTGAGTAAACTGGCATTTACATCTTAAGGGGTTGTCCTGCAGTGAAAAAGTGCTTTTTTTTTTTTGCTTTTCTAAAAACCTTTTTCCCTCTAATCTGACCATTTTGGTCAGTTATTGCAGTTATTGTAACCACTGGAGTTTCATTGTTTCTCCATTAATTTCTTTTACAGAAAGGGACTCCAGGTGCTCTCTTCCCCTCCCCACTAATTGAAGTAGCTGTCCCTGTAGCCTGTGGCTCTGTGCTGCTGCTCAGTATCGGTCTCATATTCATGGTTCTCACGGCAAGGAAGCGGCGCCAGTCCGAGGGGACCTACAGCCCGAGCCAGCAGGAGGTGGCAGGAGCTCGGCTGGAGATGGACAGTGTCCTAAAGGTGCCGCCCGAGGAGCGCCTGATCTAGGCCCTGCCGTGCCCAGGACCTGCACCTGCAAGGTCTGCCCGGACCTGGAGCTCTTCCAGCCCCGGCAGCGGCAGACCCACCCCAGCCCCGTTCCCCTCAGGCCTGGTGACGAAGACGCGGAC
The DNA here is from genome assembly GCA_910950805.1 of Acrocephalus scirpaceus scirpaceus. Taxonomy (NCBI): domain Eukaryota; kingdom Metazoa; phylum Chordata; class Aves; order Passeriformes; family Sylviidae; genus Acrocephalus; species Acrocephalus scirpaceus. Next base: position 1,442,624 of record OU383790.1, on the reverse strand, counting down.
GCCACGCCCGGGGCAGCGGTGCTGAGAGCGCCGCTCCAGCCGGGCCGGCCCCGCTGCACTCCAGGGGCTCCAAGGGAGCCTCCGCCCTCCCTCCTGCCCCGCCCTGCGCTGCCCATCGCCCATCTCAGCAGGAGCTGCAGTGGCTCTGGCTCCAGGCCCCTCCAGGCAGGAGAGGCACATTAAATCTGCTTTAATGCAGGGTGACCCGAGGCACCTGTGCAGGTTCAGCTCCCCGAGTCCCACTCAGGAGCTGGGGAAGGCCATGGCTGGTTTGTGTATTCTGCTCTGGTTCTGTCAACAGCTGAAAAACATTCAAACCCTCTCAGCTCAGGTGTGTGAGGTTTTCAGAGCATTCAACAGCAACAGCAGCTGTGACCTCCCTGTGACAGCCCCGTCTTACAGGGAATTGTCAGGAATGATCAAAATCCTTGGATAAATCATGTTGATGACGTGGTGCTGTTAGACATTCCCATGGGTACCATGCAGGGAAGGGGCAGGAAAGACTCTGGGGGTTTGGGCCACTGCTGGAGCTGCCAGATGCTGGACTTTGGTGTGCACAGAGGGGAGAAGGGAGCAGCAAAAGGGTCACCAGCCTCCTGTGCCCTGGACTCTGTGGGACACGGAGGGGACAGGGCAAGGGGCAGCTCCTGCCCTGCACCGCTGTCAGCACAGCACAGCTGAGGGAGGCACGGGGGGCTCAGGGGTGTGAAATGCAGCAGCGTCCCGCTGGAAGCTCTGAGTAACTCCCTGTTCTACCGCAGCAGCGAGTGTGGGCGCACCTCAGCCACTCCTCCGTGGTGGGAGCAGTCGGGGCTGCGGGGGCCGCCCTGCTCCTCGCAGTGGTTGTAGCCACGGCGATTGCCATGAAGAGGAGGAGAGCGACTCAGGGAACCTACAGCCCGAGCCGGCAGGAGAAGGACGGGGCCCGAGTGGAAATGTGGAACGTGATCAAGATGCCCCCGACGGAGCGGCTGATCTGAGCCCGGGGTCACCCCCGCAGCTGCCGCAGGTGCTGCCCCGGGGCCGCGGGCCGGGAGGAGCAGCTCTGCACGGCCTGAGCCTGAGCTGCTGCACGGCCTCGGGCACTGCCCGCTGCCACTGCCCGCTGCCACTGCGGCTCATCCCACAAAGCATCCCTGTCCAACTGCTCTGGCTGCGCTGGGGAGGAAAAACCCCAGCTGAGGGCCAGGGGAGAAGGTGAAGGAGCAGTGGCTGTGGCACAGGGGGGACACGGAACCGGAGAGAAGATGGGGCTGTGTCACAGCTAGAGCCAACTGGGCCCCTGCTCCTGCAGGCAACAGAAAAACCACCCTGAGGCAGGTCCAGTGAATGGGAATTAAACCACTGTATTCAGAAATAATGTGAAAAATAAGGGTTTTCCAAAAAGACACGTGCCTGTGGCTCCTCTGCAAGCCCAAGCCAGGTGAGTGAGTGGTGGGAAATCCTTCCTAGAGCTGCTGCTGCCCTTCCAGCTGGGCTAGAGCATGGCACTAAGTGCCACTGGGCTGTGCTGGACATGGCTGTTGGAGCTTTCCCTGCAACAAGCCCAAACCACAGGAATATTTAAAGTGCCTTTCTGATCCTGAGGTGCCAGTTACAGTTTGATCCGGCTCTGCCACTCCCCGAGCAGGGGCTTGGAGCTGACCATGGAACTGACCCTTGTGAGAGCCAGGGGCTGAGCATCAAGGTACTTGCTGGGTGAGGAGGGGAGAAAGAGTTCTAGGAGTGACCTCTCTGGACTGACAGGTTTGGGCTAGCTGGCACAGAGGAGTGGAATTTAGTTAACCAATCCTTTAACCCAGACCAGGGTTGGTGTAAGTGACACAGCAGCTGCTTTCCACTGTGCTAAAAGGGTTTGATTTTGTGGCTTCACTTCTCCTGTGTTACTGTTGTAGCTGTTGAATGTACTGTGTCTTCTGTAGCATAAATGTGGCAGAGGCTGTGGAAGGAAATGCAGCACAGCAGGCCAGGTAAGGTCTAAAGTAATTTGTGTTTCAGGATAATCACTGCAACTACCAATGAGCAATATTTTAGAACAGTGTCTGCTTTTTAATCTCCAAAATACTATTAAAAATCAGGGTGGGAACCTATTTGCTGTAGCTCATGGCCACAAGAAAATGCTGTTTATCCTGGTCTGCTTTTTGGATTTATTTTTTTTCTACCATAGCTGTAAATGTTTCTGTAATTCCAAGCAAAGGGAGGGGCATGGAACTACTGCTCACATGTGTCTGTTTAGGAACAGGTGTGTCCATTTAAGAACAAGAGTGTCTGTTAAGAACAGGTGTATCTGTTTAAGAACAGGTGTAACCATTTAAAAACAGGTGTATCTGTTTAAGAACAGGTGTATCCATTTAAAAACAGGTGTATCTGTTTAAGAACAGGTGTATCCATTTAAAAACAGGTGTATCTGTTTAAGAACAGGTGTATCTGTTTAAGAACAAGTGTGTCTGTTAAGAACAGGTCTCTGCAACAGGCAGCTGCTGACAGAAGAATGAAAATTTTTGAAAACAGAAAAAAGCAAAGGAGTGGGAGACAATATTTTGTCTGTAAGCTCACTTTCCCTGTGGTAGTGGAGAAGAGTTGAAGGGGTGATGCCCGCTGGCTGTGTCTGGGAGGCAGCTGGAGCTGGCAGTGACAGAGGTGCCCTGGCTGCAGGTGGGAGCCTGTGGCTGCTCTCCTCTGTTCAGCAGCAGTGACTCTGCTGGCACTGTTCCTGCCCCTGATTTGCTCTGGGCATTTTCCAGCTGCTCTTTGGGGAGGTCCAGCACACTCTGGGAACAGAGGCAGCAGCACTGCCCGGTCCCCCTGTGGCAGTGGGGCTTTGGGAGCAGGTGAGTGGGGTTTTCCTGTGGCTTTGTGCACAGGAGGCTCCAGGGCAGCAGAGCTGTGCCAGGACAGTGGGGCTGAGAAACTCCTGGGCTGAGGGAAGGGCAGTGGGGGCTCCTGGGGCCCCTGTGCTGCCAGGCAAAACTGCTGTGGTTTCCCGCAGTGACCTCCTGGGGGCTCAGGGATCTCTGCCACCTCCCCCCCAGGGCAGGTCCTGTTTCTGCTTTTTCACCCCACATTTGGTGTTTACACTGTACAGAAATGAGGCAGCAGCAGGATCTAGAAGAGGCCCTGTTCCTCCAGCCCGTGGGGTCTAACACAGGCTGTGTTCCACAGCTCCCTGAGCTCCTGCAATTCCCTGGGAGGTACAAATCCCTGGAGCTCCAGTTCCCTAGGAGGTACAAATCCCTGGAGCCCCAATCCCCTGGGAGGTACAAATCCCTGGAGCTCCAATTCCCTGGGAGGTACAAATCCCTGGAGCCCCCGGCAGGTCCGGCTGTGCCCCGGCTGCAGCTCCTCAGGGCTGCACTCCAAGCACCCAAAGCCAGTATTAGCAAAGGTGTTAAAATACTCTTGTCAGTGTCTTGAGCATTTCTGCAAAATAATTTATGGAAGGTGGGTTTTTTTTCAATAATGAATTTAACTTTCTTTTGATATTTAATTTTTGAATATATTTTTTCACAAAACTGGACTTGCTGTAGTTAATTATCATGATCCTGATTTCTTTTTTAATTGTAAATTTTATAATTTGTAAATAATTAGAATGTCCTTCAAAAGAAATTTACAATAAAACTTGGTTAAAAACAGACCTGGTTGTTGATTTGTGACTGTTTTTCCCTGAAGAACACCCTTGCTGTCTGGATGGCTGATCATGGGCTGTGCCACACTCCCTGCACAGCTGCAAACCTCGATGGCTCCTCGCAGTTAAAGGATTCATTTTGTGATGATTTGTCACAGCCCAGAGCCCTGAGCAAAGGCCGGGGTGCAGAGCTTTGCCCAGCAGCAGGACAGAGCTGCTGCACACCAAGGGAGGGAGCTGGGGAAACCTCTGCTCTCTGTTCAGCTCACTGAGCTGCATTTTACATTAATCCCTGACTTCACGGGCAATAAAGAGACTGGAATGTGGGAAAAAGGGGCTCTGTGTCCAGTGACTGCCCCGTCCCTGTGCAGTGAACTGGAAGCCTCCACCCAGAGTGAACAAGATACAGAACTGATTTCACCTCCTGTGCAGCAGCAGATGCACCACAAACTTTGAAAAGGTTTTCTCATTTGTTTGTTTTAAAATCAACTTATTTTTCATGGCAGGAAGCAGCTGTAAATAAGCAAAGCAGTACCAAGCACAGTTTGAGTAAGGAACATGGACAAAGTCAAGTATAAAGTCACTGCTGAGCAAGACCAGGAATGCTTTTTATACTGGATTAATAAAAGCATCCAAATTCCTCCTAGCACTGAACCAGAGCTGGTTCACACAAGCAAACTGTTTACACCTGGCACTATCAGGAATGAATCATGTTCATTCCTGAGTTTAAGACAAAAAACCCCTAAATGCTCTCCTAGGGATAGTACATTCCTATGTTACAAGAAATCCCTAAAAAAGTCTCCTGCTCCAGAAATGAGCAAAGTCACAAACTCCTTGTCCTCCTGGATCTCAGAGGTGCTAGATAAAGTGGAGGGTGAACAAATGGGTGTTAATACTCTTCAGTGCCCCAAAACTGACTTAGCAAATGATCCATAATATGGGGAAAGTAACCAGAGATGGAAATGGACTGTGGTGGGACAGAATTTCCTGAGTGGTTTAAAGCATCTCTGATGGGGTCCTCAGTGTCTGATCACTGTGTGACATTACTGAGTTTAAACAGGGCCTGTGGAGCCCTGCTTGGCACAGGCAGGACTGTCCAGTGCCCATTCACACCTACCATAATCCAGAAAGTTTTATCATCCAGCTCATAGCAAAGGAGCTCTGAAATGCCAGACTGAATTAGATATAACATTCTTATCCGAATTGTATCAAATAAAATGGAACTGTTATCTTATACTTTAAATATTTTACTATTCAATACTAAACCCATCTGTCTTTCAACACAAAAAGAAAATACAAATCCAAGTGAATGGCTTGTCAGAGGAACAGCACTGTACAGAAACGGAATATTCCTGGAATACTGTCGTCTTCCCAAAACCGGCAGCATTTCAGATATTATTTTTCTTTTGTACTGCCCAGACTCGAACACAGAGACAGCCATTCCCATTCCCCAGAGTAAGAAAACTTCCAAGATAACATGAATAAAATAGATACATTGGAAATCAGATAAAGCTTTACAAGAATTTCCCCATGTGTCCAAGATGATTTCCTTTATCAAAGGCTCAATGGTGATGTGATTCCCTCTGCGAGAGTGACAGGTTTTACACCAGAGTGTGCCCAGATACAAAACAAACCAAAAAAGCACCACTGAAGTGAAACAGAAATGATCAGAGACAGCAGCTTTCCTGGGGGGTGCTGAGGCTCCTGTGAAATGTCTGAGAACACAGGGAGGGGGCTCAGAACACCCAGCTGAGCGTCCCCTGCGCTCCCTGCCCCGCGGGCCAGGCGGGGCCAGCCCGAGGCTCCAGCGAGGCCACAGAGCCCACATCTCCCCTGCTGGACACTCCTGCCCTCAGCCCCTCAGCACACCGGCCTCCACCTGCACTCAGGAGCTGGGAACCTTGATACCCCACGTTTTTTCTCTTTTCTGTTTGTAATAATCAAGTAAGATATTGTTACATTCCATTCATATACTGCAATTTATAATATTGATAGATAATATTAAGATACACATATATAAGAACTAGGATACTCTTTATGGCCTCTATTTTCTGATGTATTTAACAAAAACAAAGTCAAAAAATGAAAACAATTGCTGGTGTTTCCAGTTTCCCAACAGAGATGCAGGACCAATCCCTGAGCAGCTGCTCTGTGCTGTGGTTTCCAGGCCTGTGACAACTCTGCCCTGGCTGTTCGGGGCAGGGGGGAGTCAGAAGTGCCACCCAAGTCCATCTGACAGCACAGCCCTGGGACTGACTGGGGTTCAGTGAGCACAGAGCCCAATGATCAGTCCAGGGCAGCCCATGAGTCAGGGTTTGCTGCGCTTTGCATGTGGAAACAAAACATTGTATCTGTGTGTGTAATGCCAGAAAAACTGAGGCCCATTCCCAGAGGCAGGAATGAACCCCAGCAGGGTGGGCTGTGTAATGCTCCAGGTGTGCCAAGGACTGAAAATGCAGGGAGGGAGGAACTTGTGCATCAGTGGCGCTGCCTGAAAAGCTGTGTGGAAATCCCAACCCACCCCACCTCCCCTCACGCTTTGGTCAGTGCAGGAATCCCAGGGTTGGGTGGCAGGGAGTGAGGGAGCAGTGTCAGGGACTGGGACAGTGGGGGACTCTGACCTGTGGGCAAAAAGCTCTCCTGATGAGTTGCAGCTCAGCGATGGTCCTGCAGCAGTCCTGGCTCAGCCTTCCTTAAAAGAAATGCTTGGTTTTATGCTGGCTCAAAAAAACCAAAAAAATCCCTCTGTCACTTCCAAAAGGACACCAAGGCCATGGGGCGCGTCACTCAAAGGTTTCCCATCGCTTTCTGAGCTGCTCCACCTTACCTGGTGTGGGTGACACGTCCTGCTTGGTCTTTTTTAACAGATCTTCAAATGGATCTTTTGTCTCCTCAGATTTTGAGGACAGTAACACTGACTCCAAGCCCTTGGCTGGCCTGGCAGGGACCAGAGGGGGCTCACTGGCCAGAAGAGCCAGGGTTTGTTTGGGATCTACCTTTGTGCTGGGCTGGCCCACCTGTAACGTTCGGGGTTTGGAGGGGCCACCCAGACACGGTGGCTGGAGGGAGCTGGTGGGAGAAGGGCTGTGGCTCTGCAGGAGCAAGGAGCCAGCTGCTGGCACAGCTGGAGCCTGGCTGAACAGGTTTGGCATGGACAGCGTGGCCATGTGGTGCTGAGGTCTCTGTGGTGGGTAGAAGCCGGCAGTGGGGGTTATGAAGCTGGAGCTGTATGCGTGACCTAAGGAGGGGGTGAAGGAGCCCCTCGGGGGTCTGACCAGGGACACGGGCAGGGCTCCTGGCAGTGTCTGGGTGAAGGGGTTCGGGGAGGGCTGTAGAAAAGGTGGTGGAGCTGGGGCAGGATAGCCAAGGGGCTGGGCGAACGGTGCAGCCGGAGCAGGCACAAAGTCACTGGGCAGGGCGCCGAAGGCGGGCGCGGGGCCCGAGCCCGGCGGGGCCCTGCCCGGCCAGCCCGCGCTCCTCAGCGGGTCCAGCAGGCTCAGCAGCAGCTCGCTCTCGTTCCCTGCACCTTCCGCCTGCACCCGCACGGGCTGCAGCAGCTCAGCAGTGCCGGCAGCACTGCACAGCCGCTGGCAGGGGTGAGAGGAGGAGCTTACACACTGCTGCACTTCGGCCTCTAAGGACACATGCCCGGCCCCAAAGGGCTCTGGGATAAGATCTGAAACCAAGTGGCTGCGCCCATGGGGGGTGAGGATTTCCGCTGACCCGGCTGGAGCCTGGTGCTTGGAAGCCCTGGGTGCTGGTGGTGGGGGCACGATGCCCAGTTCTGGAGTCTTTCTTCCCTGTGGCCTAGGAATGGTGATGTTCCCTTGAATGGCAGGACTGGATTCATCCTTTTCTGCAGGAGCCAGGCCACTGTCTCTGCTCTGGGGTCTCCTGGTGATGTTACCATGGGCATGCATGTTACCCAGGGCAGCCAAGGCTCTTTCGGGTGAGCTTTGGGAATATTTGGTGGGAATAGCCATATCATCATGGCCCATACTCCACAGCTTGTTGTAAGGGTGGGACAGCTTCATGCTTGGCACAATCCTGCTCCTCTCGGACACACCAAGATCCATTCTCTGCAAGAGAGCAGAACAAACATTAACTCTTAGTGGTGTTCTCACAACACAGAGCAGGAAGCGAGTTCAGGCTACTGTGAGGGAAGAGGATCTGTCCCCAGGCTGCCAGCAGTGCAGAGGAACAACAGCACGTAGCCAGGAAGAACAGACAGGAACCAGCCAGGACTCTGCAGCTCCAGTTCCAGCTCTGCCTCCACGGGGTTGTTCAGCTGGGACATGCTGAGCATCTGTCACTGCCCAGTAAGGAGCACACACCTGTGTCCAAGAAGCTGAAAAGCCTTAATTGCTGCATGGAATAAGCTGACAATTGAAACATCTGAATGTAAGACTAAAATCAGTATTATTATAAGGTAGAAGTGACATTTGCTTCTTTAATGTCAGAGGAAGATCTTGGAGTCTGCTTTAGTTTAACCCTTTCTGAGCTATATTCCTTCACAAACAATCCCATTTCTTCAGAGGGGGATTGTTCAAATGATGCTTAGACCAAAATAGCCAGATTAAAAGAAAAAAAAGTTTGGAGGGGGCCTGAAAATTACCAACTATTCATTCTCACTACTGCCCATCAGCTTCAAAGATAACTGTGTGTGATAGCCACTGGACAAACAGATTCTGAGGAACAGGGTAAATATCCCCTTCTTCAGAAGCAAAGGCTTCAGAGGAAACAGTTACTTATAACTGAGTCCCGTTTAAGCCATTTCTTAATTCAGAAATTAATTTTCAAACACATAAGCAAATCCCTGGAAAACAGATGATGATGATGACGATGATTAGGATCTACCCAATAGTATGAAAAAGCTCCTCAGAATGAGCTCTGTGCCACCCCCAGGGCACAGGAAGCCCCCAACCTGGTACTCAAAGGAGCAGCGCTGCTCCGCCTCCTCCTTGGGTGTCCGCAGGTCCTCCAGGCTCTTGGCCTGGCTGAGGGGCTGGGGCTGGGCTTCTACTTCCAAGTTGGGGAAGATGTCTTCCAGGAGGTTGACTTCTGAGGCCTTGCTGGAGAGCAGAGGGCTCGGGGGCAGCGGCTCTCTGGCTTTCTCTGGGCTGCCCATGTCCTCTCCATCGGCACTGTCCGACTCCTTCAGGGTCCGGTATGGCTGAGGCCTGGCACAGAACCAAAAATCACATTGCAAATGACCATATTTCTCATTCTTTGTTTTGAACCCAATTTCCTAAGGAGCTGGATGAGTTACAAAGAGCTCCCCAGTGGCAAATACAGCTCAGAGAGCCCCCCGTGCAGAGCAGGCTGTGAGCAGTGCCCGAGGGCAGGGGGACATGCAGAGGGGACGTGGCACCCGAGGGTGCTCAGAAAGCCAAGAGCCAAGTGGGAAGTGCTCAAAGGAAAGCTGTGGTCATGCAGGCCCAGCCAGGCTGAGGAGGGAGCTCTCAGAGCAGGGATAACAGGATACCAGCTCCCCATGCTGACTGTCTGGGCTCCCTTGGGCTGGGCACGGCCTCTGCACCCCGTGTTTGCAGGCTCTGACATCCCTGGGCTTCGAGCTAACTCAGCACACAACGTAACTCAGTGTTTTCCTGCAATAATTGGGAACACTGTGCAGGTTCCAATGATTTCATTGGTGTCATCTTATCAAGAAACACCATAATCCATTATGGAGACACCTCCTTTACATTACCAGCCAAGGCTGAGTTAGCAGGATGCTTCTCTTGCACATACCTCAGCAAAAAATGGAACCAGCACATTTGCATTTTGGTGTGTGTACAGAGAACAGCAGCACGATGTGCATCCAATTAATAACAACAAGTGCCACACATGGTGGTGGGGATTGGCACGTGACTGGCAGCCAGTGGTACTGTGGCATTTAAACAAGCTTTCAATTAAAGTATTTGTGAGACCTGCAAAAACACATCCTATGGAAGAACCCTCCTCTACTTTCCATATTTTGACACAATACATCTATTTCATGCAAATTCAGAGAGCCCAGCTCGCTTCCCTCCCCAGCACACACAGCAGGCACTGAGCCTGCACCAGGACAGGGACACTGCAGGTACAGGGCACACAGTGACAGCACACAGCCTCAGGGAGGGAGCTCACAAACCTCCTGTCTTCAGTCTCAGATCACTCTGGGTCACACTGCAACCCCCCAAGGGATATTCTGCAAACAAAACTGGTCTCCTCCACCCCAGACACCAGGGTGGGAACAATTTCTGGCCATCAGCCTCCGAACCACTGTCTGCACCACACAATGGATTTCAGCAACTGCAGACCTCTCTGTCCCACTGGCAGCCTCTTTCTCCAGCCTGGTGTGGCCCAGTTGTGGCTGCCAGGCTTCAGCTGCTCAGCTGTGACTGGGCATCATCCATCTCCCAGCTCCTGAACTGCCTGGATGTGGCACCGTGGATTTCTGCAGCAGCAGCTCACAGAACCCTGGCCCCTCTTCCTACAGGTTCTGGTCAAACCAGTGACTGCATTTGTTAAAAGAATGAGAGCAACTCCATGCAATTTATCTCCTTTCATCCTCTAGAAATCCCCAAGCAGGCAAGGTTAGGAAATAACAAATCCTCTGCTGACATTCAGTGAGGGCTCAGCTCAGAGCTGCCTGCTGGGATTGGGATGTTCAATAGGCAGCAAGAGGGATTTAGTGCAGCTGAACCCACAGCTGGCAGGGCTCCCCTCACCTCACATGGGCACCCTGGGCAGGCCATGCTCCCTCCCCTACCACAGGCACTGTGGGCAGGGGCAGAACCCTCCAGCCACAGCATCTATGAGTGCTTCTGGCCCAGCTGCTCAGCACTGTCTTACCTCTATGAGTTACAGAGGTTTGGGAATGTACAAGTTACAAATTCAAAAGCTGGATACAAATAGACCAAACAAACTTCCCGCTTCTTGTAGAACTGTCAGATTGTACTCAATGCCCTCAGAGGACACCTGCAGGGATGTGATACCTGACAGAGCAGAGAGGCTGGGATCAAACAGGTGACACAGGAAAAGGCTGGTAACTGCACTGGAATGAGGCTCACAGGACAACCCAAAAGCACAGTAGCACCACACAAGAATGAATGTGAAAGGTCTGGACAGGAGCACAAGCAGCATGTTGGAACAAAGGACAAATGGAAGGGTGACATCCCACAGAGCTCAAGTCGATGGAAGCCCATAAGCTGTGTGGTACTGCAGTTTCATGCAGGAAGATGCTTTTTCATGCTGCTCAACATCAAGACAAACAAGCAGGAGAAATGTTGGTCATTCACCAAGCACTGTACAGAGACCCCAGGAGCATATCCAAAATCCCAGTACAGGAGCAGGTGCCCTGAGAAATGCAAACCCCAGTATTCAAAGCTGGCATGAACACAGCAAAAGAGTAAAGGATAGACCATTCGAAAGGAGCAGAGAAGAAAAAGTTTTCAGAGAAGCCAGAGACAGGATCCTCTTCCTGCTGAAATTCATCATCAGAGGAGTCCTCAGAGAGGAAGACTGTATAGTGTCGCATGGGCTTTACGAGGCTGGGGAACAGGAAGAGAAAAGGAAGTTATCAAGTGGCCACAGTGACAGCTCCTGAGGAGAGAAACCAGGGCCTCCAGAGACCCAGATCATCCTGACCCCAACTGACTGCACAGCACAGAGCTCGGCAGGAACGCTGAGCTCTGCTGTGCTGGCACAGAACACAGCCCCTGTGCCAAGGCCAGGGCGCCCTGGGGTGCCCAAGGGAATGGACCGCAGCCACACCACAGTGGAGGGGACAATACAGAAACCCCCCTACCCCACCACATTCCCTACAGAGCTGGGCACCTCTCTGCTCTTCAGACAGCTCTGCTCCTCAGGCTCTCTGAGCTCTTACAAACATTACATCTCCCTCTCTGCTTTACAGACATTTAGTCTGATGCACAAGAGAAGCTCACTCCAGGATACCAGTTCCTATTTGTTTCTATTTTTCACATTTGAAACTGCTTCACTCTAGAATAAAACCTAGGCTGTCCAATGACTGGTATGAAATGCAGTTTGTCAAGTAAGGTGTGTATGTTCCTTTGCTCAGTGGTTAACTGAGAATCAGTTCTTAAAGATTAGGTCAGGAAAAGAGAAGTTGGACACTGCACCCAACAGCCCAAGAGGGCCCAATGAATGTTTACTCACAGACAGGTGAGAGCTAATTAATAAAAAGTCTCTAACGGGTGCCAGTGGCTGCAGCCAATGGTAGTAAATCACAGTCTGCATTGTTCAGTTAAAGCCAGTGCACTGCTTTCTCTCCCCTCTCCTTCTGTCACAGGTATCCAGGGGAAGGAGGTGGGGCCACTACAGCTCCCGGTGCTGCCAGCCGCTCCGGTACATCCCGTGTCAGCCCCGGTACTGCCCCGTGCCCGCCGGCGCTGCAGCCGCTCCGGTACACCCGTGTCAGCCCGGTACTGCCCCGTGCCCCGGGGCTGCAGCCGCTCCGGTACACCCGTGTCAGACCCGGTACTGCCCCGTGCCCCGGCGCTGCAGCCGCTCCGGTACACCCGTGTCAGACCCGGTACTGCCCCGTGCCCCGGCGCTGCAGCCGCTCCGGTACACCCGTGTCAGCCCCGGTACTGCCCCGTGCCCCGGCGCTGCAGCCGCTCCGGTACACCCGTGTCAGCCCGGTACTGCCCCGTGCCCGTGCCCCGGGGCTGCAGCCGCTCCGGTACACCCGTGTCAGCCCCGGTACTGCCCCGTGCCCCGGCGCTGCAGCCGCTCCGGTACACCCGTGTCAGCCCCGGTACTGCCCCGTGCCCCGGGGCTGCAGCCGCTCCGGTACACCCGTGTCAGCCCCGGCGCCGCGCAGACGGGACGCGCTCCACAGCGCCGGCAGCAGCGCGGAGCGGGGGCTCCGTTTTAATGAGGAAGATCTGCATCTCGGGAGCTTTTTTCATGTGTCAGGATGCATGGACAAATCAGCAGCATATCACGCTGGCCAAAAATGAAATGCTGACAAATGTAGATATTTCAAATTTAATTGACACCTAAATGTACTTGAGATAGAAAAAAAAAAAAAAATAGAAAATGGGAGTGCAGGATATGGGAATTAGTAAGGAGAATTCTGTAATAATTTTAAAGGATGTTCTGGTTATGAGAAAATTAAATTTGAATATTTTATTATGGTATTGCTTTTTCCTGAATATTGAGATTATGGTACAAAGGGGTGTATGGACTTGTCATTATTCCTCTAAAAAAGGCTCCACAGATTTGAGGAAGAACTATTTTTTCTTGACATAGTTTTTTAAAGAACAGCTACACAAGAGCTCTAGGGAATTAAAGAATTTGTCCCTCTTAGCCAGTAAAATGCAGAGAATGAGGGATTTGGATGCATGGGCTTTTTCTTGCTGCTATGAGATAGGAGGTTTGGGAGTGAGGGGATTACCTGGCAACTCTTCTGTGTGAACACAGCACAGAGCTACCCTGGAATTCCTTCCTGCACATCCTGCACATCCTGCACATCCTGCACTCTCAGTGTCAGAGCTCCCGGCTTGGCCATGGGAACCCTTCAGCACCCCCAAGTGCTGCGGGGTGGGGCCCTGAGAGCCGGTTCCATCTGGGAATTCCTGTGCCCTGCGAGCCTGTCCCATCCACACAGCCCCACAGCTCATCCCAAACCCGGGCAGTGCCAGCAATGCCACAGGGACCTGTCCCAGCACAGACACACTGCTTTAACTGCAGGGTCACACACCTGTCCCAGCATGGACACACTGCTTTAACTGCAGGGTCACACACCTGTCCCAGCACAGACACACTGCTTTAACTGCAGGGTCACACACCTGTCCCAGCACACACACACTGCTTTAACTGCAGGGTCACACACCTGTCCCAGCACACACACACTGCTTTAACTGCAGGGTCACACACCTGTCCCAGCATGGACACACACTGCTTTAACTGCAGGGTCACACACCTGTCCCAGCATGGACACACACTGCTTTAACTGCAGGGTCACAGATATAAATTTCCTAACCTTCAATTCGACTAGGTAAAATGAGAAAAAATATATTTTATGGTGTTTTCACTAATTCTAGTGTTATCCAAGAGAGAGAAAAAAGTGTGAGTTTTTTAAAGAGACAACATCTCTCTTGTTTCCATTCCAGAACACTTACACAGATTACTTTTTACTGGGACATTAAAAAGAAAGTTTGTGGGAAACATGATGAAAATCCTGTATTTCATGAAAGCAGCTGAGTTGTAAAGACTCAGTAAAACTAGCAGCAATAAACTAGACCCAAATAAAATAATTAAAATACAATATATTTCCAGCATTGGTACAGTGTTTACCATTTGTGTTTATGTGTATCTGTGGTCTGATAGTGGCAGGAATTGAAGATACACATTAGCAGTAGGCAACACTGGGATGTCAGCAGCTTTTGAACCCAAACATGCAGAATCCTCCATAGGAACACACATAAATTGGTTCAATTATCCTCCACCTAAATGCAGTGAGCCACCAGATTAAGTATTAAGAAAACGCTTTAAGAAAATGTTTAAAAGTCCCCACAACCTCTGCGCAGGCCCTTTGCAGGAGCTGCATATGTTCCACAAGAGGGCAACCAAATTCCACTGTAAAATGGCCAAATACTCCTGTACAAGGGAGGAATCACCGTTCAGTTTAGGCCAAAGCCAGAGTATGTCCCTACCCTGGTGTGGCTGGACAGAGCTATCCATGCACTGATACCCACTGCTGCCCCTCCAGTGTGTTTGGGCTGTGCTGGCAAGTTCAGAACACCCACAGCCCAGTACATCCACAGCTCAGAACACCCACAGCCCAGTACATCCACAGCCCAGAACATCCACAGCCCAGTACATCCACAGCTCAGAACACTCACAGCTCAGAACACTCACAGCCCAGTACATCCACAGCCCAGTACATCCACAGCTCAGAACACCCACAGCCCAGTACATCCACAGCCCAGTACATCCACAGCCCAGTACATCCACAGCCCAGAACGCTCACAGTTCAGAACACCCACAGCCCAGTACACCCACAGCTCAGAACAACCACAGCTCAGAACACTCACAGTTCAATACACCCACAGCTCAGAACATCCATTCCCTGGTCAGGGTCACCCTTGAGGCCCACTGCTAACTCCACTCCAGCACTGTCAGGAATCTGCAGCACACACCCCTTGTTGTCTTTGCAAAAATCCCTGGATAAGTGACATTAGTGGAAGTGCTTGAAGAAGCCTCCCTGAGGTAACAGAACATGCCTGTACTGGTATGCACAGGAGAGACACTGGAAACCAACACCTTTTGTCCAGGAGCAGTGGGCTGTGGAGCACAGATGATTTGGAACATTCCCCCTTCATTGCCACAGCTAAAGGGGGGATAAATTTGCTGGTGCTGTGCAAAGTGAGGCCCTACAAGCCCTCACCACAGAGCTCACACAGACATCATGGTCCTGTTAATGCACTCTAGAGTTAGACACAGCCTCTCCTGCCATCACTGTCAAACAAACAGTTCTGTACCCTCCAGCTACAGCCTGGCAAGAACACTGCATCTGCAGGGCTGGAACTGACAATTTCCTCCAAAGAAACAACAAAAATTAACAAACCTCCAAAACCTGAAAACTTTCACTGAAGAGGCTGATTAGAGTGTGTGTAACTTGGCAAACCACAATTTTTCCATAAGCAAACTTTGGTTACTTGCTTTTTCACATGTCCTCTACAATGTTGCAAAAAACTTTTTTTAAAAATCAATTTTTTTCTTATAAACTAACTTTGATCTGTAGTATATTTTAATGTCTCCTTTGGTGAGTCCCAGTTCTGAACACGCTGTCTGATGCAAGTGGAGAGAAGCAGAGCAGCACAGTACTTACTGTTCTGGGCTGGGAACTGAGGTCCTCCGGCCCTCCACACCAATGTTGCTCTTGGGCCTCTTAACCACATGAGGTCTTGGGGGGCGAACCTGTGACATGCACAGAGACATCTCATCAAACACTGCCCCTGATCCCACAGCAGACACAGACAACAATGGAGAACCACCAGTATCCTACAGGGATCTTCCACTGGGCCTTCCTTTGTCTTTTGTGCCACAACGTTACACATGAACGTGGATACATCAGTGAGTCTGATGAATATAAACCACATGGCCCCATGACTTGCAACTGAAGCAAATGTGCTTGTCACTAACTGCTATTTGCTCTTGTCCTGTTCGGTAAGGGCTGAATTTCAGAGAAAATATTCCCCGAGAGTGAGCTTCCCCCGTGCAGAGACCCCAGGAGAGTTTTTCTCTCTCTGTGGAGAGATAAAAGCTGGGAATGTCCACGTGCCCTGCACATTGCACTGGGGCTCAGCTCCCACACCATGACCCTTCTGGCCACTTGTTCCTAGGAACCCAACCTCTCAGGTGAGGACTTCCATTCAAGGGAGCACTGGAAAATGTGTACTTAGGATAAATGTTTTAACATGAAACATCAGCTCATTCTTCATTAACAATTTGCTTCCTTCCAGCAGCCAAACACAAACCCTCACCAGCCATATTGTCATTATCACTCCTGGTATTAAGTTAGACTTCTGCTATCCGTAGTAAAATCCAAAGCTTTTCTGTGGAGATGTTGCTGCCCATCCAGTCTCATATACATGTCCATCACCTTCTAATGTATGGAAATTCAGCTTGATTTCTGACCAGGACCTCCACAAGCAAACAAACCTCATTTTAAGGAAAGGAATAAGCACTTGTGCTCAAAGTTTGTGTATGTGCCAGCCTACACTGCTCAGGAATCCTGTGCTGAACTTATTCCTGTGAGACAAATGAGGGAATCTGCAGCATCAGGGCAAACTGTACACACCAGCTTCACGTGTTTTGTTAAGCACGTGAAAAAGAGTCGGATCTGTTGGCTCAGCTCAATGCTAATCTCAACAGAAATGCCCAAACACCCAAATAAAGTTTGGGATACAACTTAGCTCCTGACCTCCCAGAGCTTGTGCTCCCTTAAGAGGCACAAGAGAAAGGAGCTGTTCATGGTCGACAGCCTGAGTGCTCTGGAGTGACTAAAGAAGTTTTAAAAAAATGTAATTTGTTTGGGGAGAGGGGCTTTCCAGGTTTGTTTTGGTTCTGTTTTTTAAATTTTTCTTCCCAGGTATCTAAACCTTAAATCTTCCTGCCAGGAGAAAGCCACCAAATTGTGTGTAGTGCTTCTGCCCTACACACCAGTATGCAGAAAATAGCAGCAGCATTATTACATTGAATTTTCATTTCAAAGGAAATGGTGCACAGCAGATATGAGGAAGAAATCCAGAGCTGTATTGCCACTATTTCTTAGGAAAAAGGGCTTATGAAAAGGTCAGATGTTAAGGTCTTGGAGATCAGTCCCCACACAAGGCTGCTCCTCTCTACAATAAAGACAGCTTAAGAATGTGAATTTATGGCAGGAATGGAAGGATTAAGTTTGTGGCAACTTCAACTGAACTTGCAACGTGGTGAAACATGGGGAAAAGAACAACAGAGCTAATTAGAGGAGCTGAGCTGTCAGAGCGCAGCAGAATGGCTCGGTGCCAACAAACAAAAGGAATGGGCTGGCAATCAGCAGGATCGATGAAGAATACTGCTTCATTAGGGCTGATAAAACAGGGAGAGACTGCAGAGAGGAGTGGGGGAGAGGGGGGCGACAGGCAGCAGGAACGGGGAGAGGAGAGCAAGAAGGAGAGAGGGAAAGAGAGGAAGAAAGCAAGCTGCTTAATTAAATGGGAGCTGGGAGCTGATGTGTAAAGCTGGCCTGTCAGCGTGCTGGGAACACTTTCACCTTTCGGGTGGCTGTGCTGCCGAGGAGGGAGAGAGGTGAGAGTTTGGGGTGGCTCCAGGGCCCCCAGCCCAGTGCGGTGCAAGGTGACAAAGCTGAGTGGGATTTAGAGCATTGTTCCTGGGGAGCTGCAGGGAAAAGCCAGGAATCAACTCAATTCCTTGCTGGATTTTGAGTCTCACATAGGCACAGAGGAAAGGTTAAATGCTTATCAAATGCAAAAGTATCCAAAAAATCCAATTATGTGAGCACACAGCCAAAAGAAAAAAGGTAAACTTCCAGGACACAAGGGTTGAATGTGCTTATTACTGTCCCCATCAACTTAATGCATAATTATTATATTTTAACTTTTTCTAATTGAATAGTTTCCAAACAACCACTATTAATCCAAACAGACCTCCATTAATTAGAAGCAACAACCCTCTCTCCTTCATAATACCACCACCACTTATTTCCAAAGCAGCAAAATGCAAAGAACATCTCTGTTCTGCCTCCTTAACCTTTCTTTGGTCTCTGTTTTTGCCTTTATTATCAGCAATTATTCATATTGCAAGCACTAGTGCCCATGTATTCCTCCTTGCAGCACCAAGTATTTCTAAGGAATTCTGGTATTATGTGTCCCTGGCTGGAAGAGCAGAGAAACCTGGTCTCCTTCAGTGCTTGTGTACAAGGCCAGGATAAATCACTTGCTGATACCCACCTCTGTAGGAGCTGCCAAGCCTGAGAGGGAAAAAGCAGCCTGCAAAAAGTATTATTTACACATACAGAAATGTGTTGCAACTACTTAAAGCCAAATAACAGTTCTGAACAACAACAAATTTATGTATATTTGATACAAGCATATTTTTGGGATTGATTATAATAATTTACATTTATCTTGAATTTCCCCTTGATGAATGAAGCCTTTCTGTTCCACTTACTGACACAGCCAGAGGAATGCAACAGGAGCTTTCATTATTACATTTCCAACCTTTTATCAATCACATTGGGAGCAAAGACAGTTGAACCAAGCATGTTACAGTGAGGACTATTAGTACCCTACAGCTGGGAGATTAAACAGTCTTAACAAGACTTCCACATAATAAATGACTCCATTTGAACAATACAGTTCAGCAACTTTGGTACAGAGGAATCACAACATGCCCCCTCACACCTGCCAAACGTGGAACACGAGGGCATGGGAGCACCACAGGAACCCCAGAGTACATGGAAAGTCTGATCCTAGTGAAACACATCCAGGAGGGTCTCCCATGCCCATTGTATTTAGGAGAGCACACATAATCATAGTCAATGCTACTTTTTAAACACAGAGAACAGAAATCTTTAGGGGGAAAATCCATAAAAATTGCTCTGTTAAGCTAAACACCCAGAGTTAAAAAGAGGGAGGAGAAGAAACACATGCCACTGAAATGTCACACAGGAACATGCACCAGATCAAAAGTTAAAACACACACCCAGTTGCACTTGTTAACCAATTACCTGCTCATCCAAAACACATTTTAACAAGTTTTAGCAAGATCAGATTTGAAAACTTGCATCTCTCTCTTTCTTATGCATGTATGTGTATGGATAAGGAAGCAAGAAGTAAGATGATTTGGGGAGGGATCTACATACATAAAGCTGAAGCCCTGAATACACATAAATATCTTCCAATGCTGTGCCAAAAACCAACACCCCTCCTAAATTGATACTTTGCCTTTAAAAAAACATCTAGTGCAGACCCAGCAGGGTGTCCAGTTTGAATGTCATCCTGCATGGTCCATAGGTAAAAACTGTCCTACAGGGAGTGTTTTTGGGGAAAAACCACTGATATAAGGTATCACTCCATCACATGTACAGGCACTGCACTGCCAATAATTTCTGTGCAGTTCTTCCATGGAAGAGTCCCCTCCTCTGGCCAACCTGCTGTGCCTCCTTTTACACCATGGAATTACCCAGTGTATGTCCTCCCTAACATGGTACCAATGTTCTACCACCAAAGACTGACCTTGCTTTCTTCAAGTCTATTCACACATGGAGAAGAATTAGGCATCCCAAATTAATTAAAAGCATAACTTGCAGAAAATAAATACTTTGTCTTCAGACTTCTGCTTCCTTTCAGATTTGAGTTCAGTGCAAGTCTTCAAAAGCTCACTGGCTAAAAACTTCTGCCAGCCGCTCTAGCAGGGCTTTGTGTGTAAGAAATCACTGCAAAAGTCAAACCAGACGTGGCCAGAGCAGCCCCAGTTACCTGCAGAGCTGCCCGAGAGCTGCAGGGCTCGCCAGAGAAAAGCAGAACAACCGCGGGTCCCAGGGCTGTGCCGCAGCAGAGAGAAGGCAGTTTAGGAGCATAATTCACACACGGCTTCTGTGCAGAGTTTGACAATCCAAACTACCAGGGTTTAGTAGTGCTACAAAGAGCAGAACTCAGGCAGTGTTAAGCTGTGGCAGTGAAACAATCCCCAGCTACTCACGGGCCTGGAGGAGCGCTGGATCTTTGGGGGCGGCGGCCGCGGCGGGCGGAGTCTGTGCTGCTGCAGCAAAGTGGAGACTAAATTAATGTCACCTGCATGGAAACACCTCTGATGTCCTGGCAAAAGCAGCATGACATGTGACAGCACGTGATTTACCTCCATACTCACCTCACCAAACGCCATCTCTTACTTTGCTTTTCCAAAGCAGCGACAAACCCCATGAGCTGCGATGTGCCCCGGCAGCACAGGCACCCCTGGGCTGAACTCAGCTCCTGTCACACCAAGGCAGCAGGGACAGCACTCCACACCAGCCAGCCACCATGGACTGACACCACAGAGATGTTCAGGGTGCATTCTTGGACCTCGAGGTCCAATGTTCTAGGCTACATTTATGCAAATAGAAACCAGGATACTCAAAACCACTTTCACTAAGATCTCAAGTGATTTTAGTGCTTGTGAAAACTTATGGAGAAGGCCTCAAACCAGACATGTAAGAGCGTGGAAAAAAACCCAATTCAGTTAAACTTTTCATGCAGTTAAAGGTGATCCAGATCCTGTTCTGGAATTCACTCCTAAGTGACCAACAATTACAAGTTGTCTTAAAGCATCACAATGGCCTAGAACTCAAAACTACTTGTGCAAGTATCATTTTAATTCTGTGTAAATGAAAATGAACATACTACAAATATTCTATATATTTATATTACAATAAACTACTCCTTTGCAGGAGCCAATACTTTCATACCCTTATCCTGTCACTAGGTAATTTTTTCCAGCTGAGATTTAAATATCACATATGATTAAGCTTTCATGTCTGATCAAAAAATAGTTCTGTGTTTCCACAATAAAGACACATACAAATGCTGCTTTGGGAAAAGATTAAAGGCACAGAAACTTTTTTGTCTCTTGGACTTCTAACCAGGCATTGTGTTGACTCTCAGAACTGTGACCTCAGTGCTTGTACCAACACAGGCAAACCCAGCACTACAATTGCAATTTCTGTTATCCCTGCAGTGCTCCCAGCAATGGAGTTTGTTGGGAGGTTGGTATGTGCTGCACCACACAGCGCACTGCTGAGCCCCAGGAGATCTCAGAGCAGGGTAAGACAGAACTGCCCAGGGCCGCTGTCTGCACTGAGCAGGGACAGGCCTGGCTTAAAGCAGGGCTGTGAACATAGGCAGCAGCAGGCTGAGGGTGGAGGGAAGGCACCCGCAGGGAACAGGGGCTTTCCCAGAGCTGCACTGCCCGTGTTGGTGCTCCTGCCTGTCACCACCGTGGGATAAGCAAGCATATGCAAACTCTGTGTTTGCTGGGAGAGCCACCGATTTGAAGTTAATTTGTTAATGCAGCAAAACACATTGTTTCTAAAAGGTCAGCAGGTGAAGTTGTGTTGGAATATCAACTTAATTACCTGGGCTGTAGGGAGGAATGGGCACCAAGCAGCACACGGCTGCAGTGCTAAAAGCTGCTAAATTGCTATTCCAGGTATGGTCCTAAATGTATGTACTGGAGCTTTTTATGTGAAGGGGAGAAATGTCTAAATTAGCACTTTCTCACCAATAGCTGTTTACCAGCATACCTTTTTCCTCTGGATATTTGCTTAATTGTCTTGTTCTAAATACTTCTAAATACTTCTGAAGCAACAAGACAGAATTTGCAGAAAGCCATTTTTATGACTGTGGATCTGGCACTGCTTTACTAATTATCAGACAAGTGACTTTAAGCCATGAGATGCTGAAGGAAGAAAAATCTTACATTCACTTTTACACTATCAAAATACTATTTAAGAATGATAAATCCCACATCTCTTCAAGCAGCTATTACATATCCAAGGAACTTTCACAATACAGCTATTTAGAGTTTTATACCAGAGAAAACATTACAAGAGGTGAAGTTTTGGTCTACAGGGTAATAGCTTGTGAGCAGAATATTATCTCAAACTAATTGTGGATGTCTTTTGAGATTTTTTTAAAATGGTATTTAAAACAGAGCCTCGTGAGTAAATTAGAGGTGCTAGTTCATGTGCAACAAGTGCAACCAGAAGGAAATGCTTAAAGGAAACACAACCAGATGAGAACTGGTTTGTCAGTACGTGGAGAAAGTGGTTTTCTTTCTCAATTAGCAGTGAGGGTGTTTCCAATAACTTCCAAAGCAAAGCTCTTCTACATGAGTATCTTATTTCCTTCTGAAATTGAGGACTGGTTTGAAAATACTTGAAAGTCAATCAGCCATGGGAGAGATGCCTTGTGCTGGATGAAGTCAGGCTCACACACTCCAGGCTGCAGGAGACCTAAGTGCTGACTTTGGGAGAACATGCTGGACCTCAACTGAACACTCAATTAAAAAAAAAAGGAGAAAATAACAACACTGAAAAATGTCTGGTACCTAAAAAGATTCAGTAGGGAAAGCAGACAGAATCTATGAGGCAGCTGTTTTATTATCCACCCAGATCCCTACACAGCACACTCTGCTTTTTACACGCTCCCATATGTACAGCTCACAAACTGGGATGACAGGAACAGTGTATGCTTTACAGCATATATTTTTAATTTACACTCTGAAATACTTCAACGGAAATCTGCTGGGTCCTGTGATAAAAATAATCTCCATGTTTTAAGGGATGCCTCATTCTTCAAGCTGCATTTGTATATTGGGAAGGTAGAACTAGTCTGGCAAAAATGCAGCAATGCCTAAAGCCAAAATCCCAAAACCATGAGAATCCAGTGTGGATTATTATTGCTGGTAACTGATGCTATTCTAAAAACACATGCCTTAAACAATAAACTCCTGGGCTGTAGAACTGAATGGTATTTCATTTCTTTTGCCTGCAATTATGAAAAAAAGAAGAAATTTGAGAATGACATGGATCTATTATTCTGTGTGTGTTCAGGAGCCTTAGACAGGCCATGCCCAAAGTAACATGTGCTGTTCTGTGATGTAGATAGGAGGAATATGGTGGTATCTGTGCTTAAAGACTTGTCAGGACTTCTGATCATTCCCCAGCTCCAGTGACAGCAGAGTCCCTGTCCTATGCAAACCAGCAGTAAAACCCACAGAAAGTGGTATCAGTAAAATCTGAGACTCTGACCACATAGTGCTCCACTCTCACTTTGTCTGCTGAGCAGCTGAACATCAGCACTGACCTCCTCCCATCAACGTGCACTCAGTTCTTCTCAAAAAATGTAAACTACCCCTGAACCATTAAACTGATATTATCTGACACTTTGAGTTTGAGGACTCCTGACATTTCCAAAGGAGATGCCTGTCAACAGCCTCTTATTTACCTGGCACAGAGCCCAGGTGCTGCAGACCACAGTCTGAGAGCCACTGCACTGAGCTACGTGCAGTAGGTACTTCTTCCCACAGCAAACAGGTGCCTACAGAACACAAAATATTTAACTCAATTTAGAGTCATTCTGGTTCAAAGAAGCCTCACACATGTTTCCATTTTGTTCCTATGTAGTGAGGCCCTGGATAACGAAGGATCATGCTGCAGACAGTAACTACACAAGGCAGGAGCAGGCCAGGATTCTGCTGATTCCTTTGCCACCTGCTCTGCTCTGGTCCTGCACAGCTTTGCCATCCCTGCTCCTCGCTGGGCCTTCCTTGGCAATTCACTCCAGCACTCACTGTTTGGGCAGGGAATTCATTTGCCACGATTCACTACTCTAAACACACACCAGCTTTTTGTTCTGAGAAGGTGTCAGAAAAACCAAAGAAATTTCTACACAAAGAATGGACTTAGAGCCCGTTTCTTTGAAATGCCCACTGTGACACAGAACATTGCAGTCCCTTTTGCCTGTTCTCCTTGTCCCCTCAGGCAACCACTGGTGACTTTGTATAATTTCTTGTTATTTCTTTGATATTTTGGTACCACTTTGCACTTAACTTTTTGCACCAGATTTTTTTCTGGACCCTGCATTAACAGCAGAATCCTGCACTGACAACATGCACTCCTCAATCCTAGATGGGTAACTTTGAACACACAGGGATTGTTCCTGGTACGAGGAAGGAACACATACAATGGGCCCTGCACCACACAATGGGCCTTACCCTGAAGCAGCACAACCTTCATTTGTCCAGAAGGAGAATAAAACCCCAGCTCTCAGTGACCTTGCTGCATAATGACAGGGCCATGAAGGAAAACTCCCTTAACTCATCGAAGCAGGCCCTTTCTGGATTACAGCAAACCAGCAAGGAGAGCTTTTGTACAACTATTCACAGAGGTAAAACAGGCAAGAGGTTGAAAAAGAATCTCACTGAGATGATCATTTTTCCAGAGGACTTCTTCCAAAATGAGGTTCATTTTGCTGTGGTTTGTTTTCATTGTATTCCCCAACATACATGGATGGAGAGACATGTTGCAAAAAATCCCAGACCCCAGGAATATATTTATCCCCATGTGTTAAAGCCTATCCATCTACTACCTCAGCAGAGTTTAAAATCACAGCTAATAGGTTAACAACTGCTTTTCTTCTGCTTCAGATGAAGAATATCAGAAAGCTGGGGGAATATTCAGCTTCCCAATTTGTACTGACTGCTCGGTGCTACTTGCAATGTCTGTTTGACAGGACTGACATTTTGTACCACTGTGAGATGGGAGAACGTGTGACATTTTTATTCATGGTGGCGTACGCCCTTGTAATGATCAGCCCTGGTCGATGTGCTTACTGCAGCAGCCCCGAGCCCTCGGAGAACAAACACGAGCCCGAGGTGCCAGCAGTTTGGCTGCCTTATTAAACACCACCAGGATTCTAACGAAGAGCAACTGCTGGAAAATCTCACTGTCAAATCCTCAAGGACATTGTCAACATGGAGCTAACTACATATATTTTTCACTTAAAATACTAGAAAATCCAGCAATGCAATATCAAATTTAAAGAAAAAAGCCACAGCGGTTTGTGTGTGTTTTCTTTTTTAACTGGTCATTTCGCCAGCTTTACGTTGGCTTTCTGTGGTCCTGATGCTGGAATTCAAATCAAAGAGATCATGTAACCTACATGATTTAAAATGCTGGAAAATGGACATATCCCTTATTATCTCTTAACAGCTATTCCTCTCTAGCTAGTGGAATACTCGCACAGGAAAAAAAAGAAAAAGAAAAAAGACACGGTCTCTCATTTAAGGAGTTCTATAAACAGCAATGACTCTGCTTTTCTCAGCTTCATCATCCACCAAGCCAGGCTGCAGAACTGGGGGGACACTCTCCCCACACACCCACAGAAGGACACAGACCCTCTATCTGCAGCCTGGCATTCACAACTGTTTTATGTGGTATTCATCAGCCCAGCTCTTAAGGGCAAATCTAAAAAATGCCTGGCCAAACAAACAGTCACAGTGAGGTCAGCATTTAGAAGAATTATGTTTCACATACTCCTTTAATCTCCTAGTTTAATCCAGTGGCCCAGAGGCCAATTCAGACAGTTCTGGCCTAACTGCACGTATCAACTTCATAAGTAATACATAAGAAGCTTTTGGATGCTGATGTACATTGATAGAGAAGCAAGTCATCCATAAGACACTGTGAGCTCTCCTCAAGTTGTCAATCTAGGTGATTTGGGTAGCCTTGCATGTACTGATGTATTTATTTTCTATGTATGTATTATTTATAAAGCACAACTCTCCTTCCACATGCCAGCAGTGATGGACCAAGATCCTCTCCAGGAGATATTTATGGGTTCCTCAGCAGAACAGGACTAACAAGGAGACTCTGCAGACACGTTACAGCTGCTGTCGCTTGTCACAAGCCCTGGGAGGTCGTTCCCCTCACACATCCAGCACTGCAGCACCTGACACCGTGTACACAGGGCAGCACAGTGATTCCTAACGTCCCTGTGCAAGGAGTGCTTCAATACCCAGACAGCTGGAAAACACTAAAAGCCAGCCTGGAATGTGCTTTTTCCTGGCTGAACACATGTGCTGGATGCAGACTGGGACCACAGCCCCACTGCAAAGCATGAATTCCTGCATGGCATGGCACTGGGCCCCCTTGCTGCAGTGGCTGCAGAGAACCCAGCTGTGCCTGCTCCTTGGGAAGCCCTGGGGAGCACTGCAGGTGCTGCTCACACCTGTCCCAGATTGGCACATGGCCAGTGCAGGCATTCCCTAACTCCCACCCCATGGACTGCCATCTCTGCTAATCCTGCACACCACAAAGCACAATTTAAATCCAATGCACCATTGTCTTGTCCATTGACATTGGTTATACTCCTCTGACAAAGAACACTGTCCCTCAAGAACCTGATGGGACATTTGAGTGGTCTCAAGCAGACGTGAGATGGACAAGTGCTTTGTCTTTCTTGTGAGGTGACTTCTACTGAGCAACACTGAATTCCTTCTTGAAAGGAACAGGCAAAGAAAGGAGTGAGGACAAATAAGGGTAGAAGATATGCTTTCTGAGGACAAAATTTTAAAGAACTTATACTTTTGTTAAATCCATAAAGAATCAAATGGAGAGAGGGAGGAAATACCATGTGGCTCCAGAGAAAGGAAATGGGAACCCACATTGCTCATCCGTGGGGAAGAGTGGAAGGGAGGCTCATTTATTTAATGAAGGTCCTGCTATTGTCCGAGCAGCTCGGAGTGGCCAGAGGAGGAGCTGGCTCTGCACCCAGAGCATACAGTTACACCAATACTAGCAAATGAACTTGTTTTCCCCTTTCCCCTTTGGTTTCTACCTCAGTGCCACACAATGCCTGCTGTGATCCAGGGGAATCTGCTATTGTTCTGACCCACCTGGGTGTGAAGGGAGTCACAGGGTCTGGCATAGGAGCCTTCCTCCCTTCCCTACTTCATCCCTTTTACCCTGGAGATAATCCCTCCTCTGCTGCCTCTGGCCTCAGCGATCCAGTTCTGCATTCCTGGAATGTAGCTGGCTGGTGTTCTCCCCATCTTTCCCCTGACCTCTTAATGCCGTTTAATCTCCTGGAAGAAGAGCACTGCCCTGCAAAGCAGAGTTGTTTGTTCTGTGTGTCCAAGTGCAGACTGTGACTAGGAAAAATGCACACGTTCATTTACAGCAGAAGGGTTCAAACCAGCAAATAAGATGGCAATTTCCATGCTGTGGCCTGCAAGAGTTTAACAGCAGTCACAATGAACCAGCGAGAGAACCCAGAGAAGCCTTTCCACAGTCAGACAAGCTGCTTCAGTACATTAGTGCATTTTCCACTTGTTTCATAGCTATTTACATTAGTCCCCAGAGCACTGATTCTCTGTAGTTTGCATCAAGAGTGGAACATGATTGAATCTCTCTACTAAAGATATATGTGGAAGAGTCTTTTGTATTTTCTTAAGCTTTACACCTTTTGGTACATAAATGGAATTAAAGATCCTATTTGCTGGTAAATAAAAACAAGCCATAGAAAACATAAACCCAGCAAAGCTGACAAAAGACATTCTAATTATAACAGACACAATTAGAGAGCTGTACAGGACTGCCAGGATCACTTGCTTCTAATGAAATGATTCCCTTTCCCAACAAGTGATGTTTCTGGCAGCTTATCATTTGCTGGTTTAATTGTACTAAATCAGGGGTGCTACTGACTGTGGGAAAGCTCCTAAGGAAGAACCTAAGTTCCTAAGTGTAGGTTTGATTTTGAAGCCCTTGGGTTCATCCTGTGTGCTCACACCACCCCTCCCAGACCAGTGGGCACACTGGGCATAGGTACCAATCCTGTATGAACTCTGTGGGTCCTCCCAAAGTAACCCCAACAGCTGCTTGCTTGGGCAAGGAACCTGTTCAAAACAGCCACCATGACATTGTGTAGTGTTTATTCTCCAAACAGCTCAAAGCCAACACAGACACATGTATTCTACCTAAAAAATACAAATGTGGGCATGGAAATAAGGGCCCAAACCCCCAAGTCACAAATCACCTGCATTAGTGTCCCACTCTGTCCTGGTCAGGGCTTACTGGGCTCCCAGTGCCTGCCCTGGGGAAGGATCCTGAGGACAGCTCTGGCAGCTGGATATGCAGCATGTGTTTGATGTTTTAAGGACATTTTGGTCAGCTTTTAAGACAAAAACCAGAAGAAAGCAAGTAACAGGACATTCATAGCATCATTAAGGTTGAAAAAGACTGGTAAGATCATCAAGTTCAACTACCAGCTCAGCACCACAAGAGATGTTCCCTGTGGCACTGGATCTTCCATAATAATTAAGGTTATTCTTCCCCCAAACATAGAGCACCACTCAGTGCTACAAACCTTTCATTTGAATCTTGGCCTTGGCATGAAAATTGTTCCCTCTTCTCCCCACCCATTAAACCCTGAGCTGCCTGTACTGCTCCAGCTACTTGTTGAGTACAGCTGCATTGTCCCAGAGCCCGTGGTGACAGCTCCTGTATTTGGTTGGGATCAGTCAGAAAGGTACACGCTGGGTAAAGCATGTAAAGTCCTACCCAGGAAAAGCAGTGGTCCCATCCTCCCACGGTGGTGTCTGACTAAGAACACTCTGTTTAGATCTTTACTACACTGCCCCAGGCTATCTGGCTAAAATCCTTCTTTTCACCATCAAGGGGAGCTTTCCCACAATGTCTTAGTATTACAGAAAGCATCATTAAAACAATTCCACAATAAACAAAGCTCTGCAATGATGCCTGATCACCACTCACCAAGATAAGCCAGGACATTTAGAATCTCCCCCAGTCAGCTAATTACTGCCAAATTTTGGTGAGCCATCAGCTGAGGGGCTGTGCCTTCACAGGCATTTCAAGATATTTTACTGATAGTTTTTGTAGCCTAACAACTGCAGATACACAACCGTGTTTGGCAAAGCCAGCAACTCCCTCACTCTAGGGTGAGAGATAATGAGTTAAAATTAAAGGTTGTTGCTGGCTCGCTAGCCCATCCCCCTTTAGCTAATCTGTCATGTAATGAAGAGAAGCACCCAGCACAGGACAGCTCGCTGCCGGCTCACTTACAGCTCGCTGATTAAGAATGTTCAACCAACAGCAGACTGCAGACCTTTCCGAGGAAAATAAATAGACTGTATGCAAATGTGTTTGTCACTTTGACAGCACGTCTCAATTAAAGGCCCGCGCGGCGGCGGAGCGCTGCTGCAGCGCTGCGGCCGGGCTCCCTGCACCGCCCGCCCCGAGCCGGGCCCTGACCCCAGCGCATGCATGCATTTTAAACCTCGCTGCCAGCCGCACAATGCTGCACTCCGAGAGAGCCCCTGACAATGAGAAAAAAGCCTCTTTCATCCTCTTCAGTTTAGAAGAGCTGTGAATGCACAAACAGCCCTTATTTCAGAGTTCTTGTGCCTTTTTAATTGTTCCCACCTTCTGTATTCTAGCTAGAGTTAAAAGTGACATTAAAATCTCTGCCTTTAATCACGAGTTAGAAGCCATCTCCCATTTATACAGTAAATGTTGCTGCTTTTTTACTCCCCAAAGCCTTAATCTATATTTCATAAACCTGAAGATCTTTTCCTTTTGAATGAAGGTACGATTTCATTTTAGTTTTGGCATGGGGCTACCAGGAAAAGCAGAGCAGTGCCAGGACGAGGCTGGAGTCAGACAGCCCCACAACTGCTAAGTCAGATCGGTTTTTGGAAACCAACATTTGTAATGTGATGACAGCAACAAGCACTCAGCCAGCCAGCCTCTCCCCACAGCCAGGGGTCAGGAAAGCTGATGCGTGTTTCTTTCGATACAGAAAAGTGATCATTAAAAAATTTGAAAGTGACTGTTAAAAAACCTCATGAATTTAAATTTGCGCTTACCACTCAAATATATATTTTATTAATCTAGCATCATGTTTGAACCATCCATCGTTCACAAAAATCTAAAGGAAAAACTGAAAATAAATTCTAATATTATCTGATTCCTGATGCTTCAAATGAAATGTAACATGTCCCTGCTGGAGCTAGATGGCTGCATTCCTCCAGTAGCCCCAATTCCTCTCAACTCTAGTGGCACAGAAAGTAATGGAAAAATAAATCTCTACTGAAAATACTTAATTGGAAGAGAATGATTTTTAAAAAGTCTCCAAGAACTTACACTTAGCACACTGGTGAAAGTACTGAAAAAATAAATCTAATTTTGAAATGATGCAGACAACACTGCTCTGAGCACTGATCAGACCTCGGGTAGCCCCATCTAATACCTGAACAGTCAGCGCAGCCACGCCAACTGGTTTTTATTCATAGACACTTCTCTAAAACTGGTTTGCTTCACATTTTGAAATGTTTCACAATTGCTTTAAAATTACACTTTGCTTTCTTAGAAGAAGTCAGATATTCCCTCCTGTTTTCTAGTCAGAACAGTGCAAAGAATAGATACAGCAAAAGAAAAGAGAACTGTGAACACAAATCACGTTATTTTTTGAATCAGGCTATAGTTAATAGGGGAACACTAGCAAACTGATAATAAACACTGGATGTTTTTCCATGAAAATCACAGCAACTACAACATTTTCTAAATAGCTGGCTCTTCATCCCCCCCCCAACTCTCTGTTTTGCAGACATATCAAAAGAAACATTACACGAGTAACTAACGTGAACAGCTCAGCTGTCAATACTGAATACAGAGCACACTAACAAGCTATTAATTGATTTTTCCATCCTAATGCATCGCATTTAATTTTCAGAGAATGTTCAAATGCTTTAATAGTTGGACATTCCATATTGACACTAATGATCTGGCTAGATAAAAAGGGATGTTTTAAATTCTACACCCTCAGTTCTGAGGGCTGTAGCACCTTGCATGCTAAAGCAGCTGCAAAATAGTTTATAAAATTGCTAAAGTATTTATGCTTCACCCCCCATTCACTTATGGTTTATTTTTCTCAAAATCACTGTCTAAACAAAAGGAATCAGCAAACCCCAGAAAAATCAGGTTTTGGAATCCCCTTCAAATAGCTACAACAGAAATAAAACTAAAATAGCATTGTTCAGTGACTAAAGATAACAAAACATTTGGCATATTCATTATCATCACTTTTCTCTGAACCATTTTTGCTGAGTCACATGATGGAGAACAACTTACACTAAGACCTACCTGACCAAAATGTACTGTGATTGGTCTTCTGTCCTCTCTTAATTTGGGGTCCTTCTTCTCTGGTGATGGTGCTGTCCTTGGCAGGGGCTCCTCTGGCACTGCTGAGCACCCGTTCTCAGCAATGTCCTGTGTGGTAGGAAAAGGTGAATAGCATGGCCAGGAACACTCCTGAGTGAGGGGAAGGTGCACAAAGGACACACTAGAGGATAATGCTGACTAACAATTTGGATGTTAAGGGAAAAAAACACCAAAGTACAGAAAAGAAAACATCATTAGAATAAAACATTTCATCCATCAGAGCTGGTACACAACCCCTCTCTCCTCCCAGTACCAGTGGTGCAAACAGGACATTCAATAAAATGTCTGACTTGAACACGCAAAAGCCAGGAAGTACATGTGGAGAAAAAAAACATAGCTCAGATTTTCTGTTTTAGAAATGAACTCAACAGAAGCCCAGGGATAGGGCATTCTGCTTATTGTAAACCTAAATGAACACAGTAATTCCATTAACGTACAGCACAGATTTATCCATAGCAGAACAATTACTGGTGGAAGTGGCAAGGAGAGATGGAACTCAGAGTTTAGTTAGCTTTGCATTTCATCTTGGAGTCTGTGTGCACTGAATATGCCTCCAGGAGAGGGTACAACACCAAGGGCTGCCTGGCAGAACACTTTTTGTTTGCTTTGACATTAGTTCTCATCTCCAGAAGTGAAGTGACCCACCAGCCCAGGTTAGAGGACTTGGCAAGTGCAGGCACAGGGTGTATAAAACAGGTTTTGAAAAAGACAAAGGCTTGAAGACACCAGGAATCAGAGAAGGAGCAAAGAGTTTGAAAGTGAGTTGAGAAACAGTCTGTAACGCAGTGGGCCCCAAACCTTACATCTCTGCAACAATGCCAAGGAAATAATGCTGGGTAAATATGGAGAGAAGGCTGCACAGGCTGGAGCTCTGCAAGGCTGACCTGAGGGTGGCTGCTGCCACCGGCAGGGCTTTGATTCCCTGACCTCTGACACGGCCCCGCGAGCCCCCGGCTCGCTCAGGTACAATAATGAGCCGTGTAAGCTGATGGCCAATTAGAAATGGTTCCTTTGGACACACACTGACCTAATGTGTTTAGGTCAAATGAAACAAAAAGCTGGATGGACTTTCTAAGGGGCTTTGTCTGCTCCACAGAGAAGATGAGACCCCTCTTTAGATCCAGCTGGTAGAGCAGTGGTTCCCCAATACGGGCATAAGGATCGTGGGGAATTAACAACTTGTTAAGGTCAAACTAGAGAGAAAAACTTTTTCTTCCCCCGGCTCTTCAGCTGCACAATGCCACCTTGTCTTGAAAAGGTACAACAAAGTCCTCCGAATTAGTGACAAAGAGCACCAAAACAAGGCATTGACAAGAAACCCGAGTGTCTGTCAAACTCCTACTCCAGCTCCAGACAGCACCGAGCCCTCACGGGATCTCCTCAGTTTGGAACTCCCAGAGCCTATGGCAGCAGAATTCCCTGCAATGGCACTGAACACAAAGCCTATTTACATATTTCTGTGGGGTGGAGCCTCACTGGAGGTGCCTGGAGCTGCCAAAGCTCCAGCACCCCAGGGCCACCCCACCGGGATGAGCAGGGGCAGCTCCCGGCCCTGCAGAGCCTGCCTGGGGCTGCAGCTCCAGCCAGGGCAGACGAGCTGGGAGGCAATGGAAAGTGAAGCACCTTCCCAGGCAAATCCCCCCAAAATTTGGACATGAGGGGAACGGGAAGAGATAAAAGATAGAGAGATTAAGCCATTAAGCAAAATCCCCTCAGATGTGTAACGATCACTGCAAATCCTTGAGCTTTTATTGCTATAGATTGCCTCTACTTCTCTGATGATATAATTGCATATAAAAGATAACATGTTCCTAAAGCCTACTTCCACTGTTTGGTGTACAGACTTCCAATGAAACCACAATATATTTTTAAAAAACTGCTTAATAAAATAGGAGAATCAAATTATTTGATTCCTCTCTATTTTTTTCAACATCCCCAAAAGGCAAACAAATCATCAGTACAGCTTCATTCATCAAAGCAAAATCTACTCCACAAAAGTTTCTTTTCTATCTTCAATGAAAACACATTTGAGTTTTAAAAAAGTGAAATCTGATCTTAAATTTTGTAATGGACTGCAAACACTGGCTAGAGAGGAGCAAAAGACATTCTGAATGTCCTGAACGTTGTGCAAGTTGTGTTATAAAGCTCTAAATGAGTTGTTTCTAGAACACCAGGCATTAACTAGAGCCACACAGGGCTCTAGAAACTAAAATAATGTTGAATATATTATTGCCAAGTGCCCAACCATTTATATAAATTGTCTTAGCCAGAGCTTTCAGTAAGTTCCATTCTCCTGACTGAAAGTTGAGGATGGTACCATTCATATTCCTCCTTCTTCCTAATTCTATGCAGTTAAGCTTCAAATAAGCCACTAACGGAGGGACTTGACCACCAAGGTTGGTTTGTGAGATGGAAAAGGCAGCCTTTGCAAAAAAAGAAAAAAAAAGGGAAATGAAAAAGAAAAAGGAGAAAAAAAAAGAAAAAAAAAACGGTATCAGATATAAAATAAAGCTACCAGGCTGTATCTATTAACAATTATTTGCTCTCACTCATAAGAATCCTCTGAAAACTATTTCTGTTGCTTTGAAATACTGCACCACAAATGAACAAGGGATGGAAATGGAGCACCATTCAATCTCCACTATCATATTAAAGAAGGACCTTACACACACCACAGTGACCTCTCAACAGGTCAATCCTGCATTTCTCATTTGCAATTCAAACCCAAGACTGGAGCAGACCAAGGGCAAAATGGGCTCTTGATTATATTTAAGAGGTCACCATTGCTATGCAGAGTTGGAGGAAGCAGAACCTCCAGCTTTATTGCATTTTTAAATTTTATCTTGTACAGAAGCTGCTCAGCTTTGGCAGCAAAAACTGGAAAAGGGATGTTTATATTTGACTTTTCCTTACCAGGGGCCTGCATACTTTCTATATTAATAATGGAAAATACTACGTTAAAATGCAGTGGATAGTAAGTTCAGTTTAAAAATAACCTTAGGTTACTCTTAGAAGATGAAAGACTAGCATCCCAAATTTGGCAAAAAGTAAGTATTTAATGCTACCAGAATGTCAGACAGTTAACACTCACCCGTGCTAGTGAGGAAACACAGGATAAATACAATGCTCTTACATAAAAGCTGGGGAGGATGCATTTAATAGACCTGTGCATAACAGACCCGCAATGGAGCAGCGCAGACATTTAGATTAAAAATGAGGGTGACCAAAACAATGTTTGCTATTTTTATCACTTTTAACAGAGCAATCCCTAATTTTAGTTCCCTTCCTGCCTGCATTCACACAGAGAAGAGGATGGGATAGAAAAGGAAAGAATAATAAAGGAAGGAGAGATAGAGCAGTGCGTGTCAACTACTCACAGCTATCTCTTGTGAAAGCCTATGATGAACAATCATGTTTAAGCATCTCACTTACAGATACACCACATAAGGAAGGTGAAACAAAATTGGGCCATTTAGTTGTAAATGTTATGTGTGTTTTTTAAAGAGAGGCTTGCTGCTTGACAGACCAGGAAGACAATAATCATAATAAAACAAAGCAATGGCTGAATGAGGCTTTTCTCAGCCCCGTATACAAATGTCACACAACAGCACACAATTCCATTAGCATTTAAAATGCAGGAAAAAATCTGGTCATGTTACACAGCTCCAACTGCTTTAGAAACACACATGAGAAGGCCAAAGATTTTATTATTTAGGAAGCTTATGTCCAGAAGTGAGACACATGGAATGACAAAGAAATCCATCTACAAGAAAATTGCTTCGTGTTTCTGTTGTTTTCAAATTATACCTACAGTGGTCATATATAATGTAGAGTAATAAAATAAAATAACATAAAAGCATCTGAAGCAACTCTCTCTTCCCCGAGATTCTGCAGCAATGTGTGGAGTGTTCAGAGAGGGATCAGCAGTTGCAATGTACACGGGCAATTCCTCATTTGGCAGCCTGGCTGCACAGAAACCCCTTTGGAGGAACAGGCTGGTCACAGCTCAGCTGCATTTCTGTCTGCCCATGAACATTTGTACCCCTAACTTAAGAGGATGGTCTAGAAATTTAGAGAAGAAATTTACAGAGAGAGTACAGATTAAAGAAAAACCACCCAAAGTCCTGTGCAGCAAATGGAATACAAATTTCTGAATAAGAACTTCAGCTCTCTCAGCAGGTCAGCTGCCTGGCTTCCTCCATGACTCTGAGAGCTCTGAGGCACAGAATAAAGGCAGGATCTGCACTAATCCAGGGCAGAGCTGCCCATCTACTCGTGGGGGGTGTGCCAGTGTGGTACCTCTGGCTCAAAAGGAGCAGTTGGGATTGGATAACACATCCCTCAAACACAGTGGAGCAGCTGGGAATTGTGCTGTTTACAAACGCACACACAGATTGGGGAAACAACAAACAGTGTCAGTATTTTTTCCTGTGATAATTCCAATTGGCAGTGGACACCAACTCTAATAAATTCCTTCCTGTCTGAACTTTGCAGCAGACATTCAAGAAATGCAGAAATCCCCTTCCCAACAGCAGACCAATATGATGCTGTTTTTCCTGACTTACAGCAAAAATAACAACAATTTGCCATTTGCAAAAAGTTCACTGCCAGAACTGTAGGGAAATGCTCCCAGTCCACATGCAGTCCCCTCACACAGTGCCCCAGCATGAAAAACAGGAGCAGGACCACTCCAAGCAGAACTCTCAATTTTCTGGCTTTTGTGGGTTTAAGTCAGAGCTTTAATGTATTTGAAGATAATTTTTTTTTTGTCTGTGAATATTTATAAGTGTGAAAAATCCAGGACAGCTGGTAATGCATTTTGAAGTGTGCTAACAACACTGTATCAAACAGCTTCCTATTGATCACATCATGCTTTCAGTGGCTAAGGATTTCAGACGTGGTGCTTATACATTTTGAATAAGAACTTCAAGTACCTTTTGCTTCAAGCGGTTTTTCACTTCTTTTATTCCCATTTTTGCATGATCTTTTGCCTGCATGAAAAATTAATTTAAGTTAAAATTCCCTTCTATTTCCAGCAATGACTAAATTTGTTTTCAGTTAATAAAAATGGCAATAAAAAGATGTAACAGGATACTGAAAACATATTAAACAGAAAGCTAAACCAAATCCAAATAAACAAAAACCACCACCCCACCTTTGTTGTAAAAATTTTGTTTTCCCTGTTTTGAAGCCACAGGCATCTTTCATCTCTTTGCACTCCACAGCCTCAGTGTTCCCCAGTAAGTATTTATCTTTGCTATAAACTTCTATTCTTCCACACTGGCAGTAAGCCTGCAAACTCTCCTCACAGTGCTCTGGATGCCAGTTCCAGTTAGTGGAGCCAATCTCATCCTACTCCTCTCTCTCAGGCTGGAGGAAGGCAGGAGAAAACCAAAGTCTGAATGGTTATCTCAATGCTTTCTGTAGCATTATTTCCCAGAACTGAGCAAATAAGAAATTCTCACTTGCTTCTGTGTTGTTTGATCTGGCAGAGTGGAGCTGGCAGCCACACACGATAGCACAGCAACACACCAGCTGTTTGTTAACAGCACTGAAAACACTTCCATTTAAAGAATAACTCAGTAAGCTGGGCTCTAAATAAGCAGGTATAAGAAATCTCTAGGGAAAATTAATTGACATTTAGAAAAGATGGAAACAATTTGGAAAATGAGAGGATTCCCTTCCTTCGATGAAGCTGCAAGCAGGGAAAGCTGAGGTAACAATGATTTCCAACAGAGCAATGATGACATGGTAGAGCTGCCTAGCAGAGCACGCAGGCACCATTTCCCAGAAAGAGTTCTGTGTAATAAATGGAATTTATCATCTGTACTTTCAAAAGAAATCACAAGTTCCCATTGTCCTTTGCATTTCAATTGAATTTAAACTTCAAAATGACTTTTTCATTTAAATTTGAAATTTGAATGAATGTATATTTTGAGTAGTTTTGTGAGTCCAATAAAAATGGATGTAAGTCTTGAGTCTTATTTGAAAGGTTAAAACAGAACTGTAATTAGACCCTTATCTCAGTAGTAAACCAGTACTCAATACTTACAAACTTATAGACAGTCTTCATGGCAGGGTTAGCCTTGGTCTTTACTGTGTTTAAAATGGCTCCACTTCCTTTCTGTAATTACAGTAACAAGGGAAAAAACATTATCAAAGCTCTTTAAAGCAAACAGCAATCTAAAATGCAGCATTCTTGACTTAAAATAACAGAGCATTAACTATCCTTATTAGCAGAGCTGAGTATGAAAAGGTCAGATTTAAAGAAAAAGACCCAAGGAAAACTACGCTGAATGTTGTTCTGGTTTTGCCCAGTTCTGGTTAATACAGCCCTTGTCCAAGGGACAATACAGGTGCCTCCCAAGAGCCCTTGTCTTACACTTCTCACAAACTGTGACCTGTGCTTCCACTCACCCCAGGGGTGTCCTGTACATGCCACTAAAAATCTAACCAAGTTTAAGACACAAGTATCCTGAGCAACACTCAATGTCTGTGCCAGAGATGCTGCCTCAGGACAGTCTGTATGTTCAGTCTGAAGAGGGGAGATCTGTTTTTACTTTGCTCTTTTCCCTCATCCCACAGTCCTCTTTATCACACACATGGTGCCGTTTTAAGATACAAGTAGTTGATAAAGGGATGAACTGAGGGAAAATGAAATCTAACCCCAGTCACAAACATTAATTCTAGAACAGCTGAATTTTATGTGATGAATACAATAAAAGTAATTAGCCAGTGATACATCAGCTGCAATGATCTGTTCTGGTTGGTGTTTTACACCCCTGTCACACCCCACAGACTATTGCTGTACAGCATCTTACTGAGGAACACAGGACAAGGGCAAAATCCAAGGAATTAAACCCTGGCTAATGCTGTATTTCCTAATTTCAGTGCAAAATCACATTTCCAGAGATCAAATTTGATTACATGCAATCAGATATAAACAGCTTTAAGATTTACTATCTCTGTCACTACATGAATGTCTTCAATGGGCCAAGTGCAGCTCAGGGTGTCTGGCAGATCTCTGTGCTTACCCTCACTGTGGACAGCCACTGGTGGTACAGTTTGTCGCTACCTGCAGAGAACCAAACACACAAATAAACCAATTGTAACCCTCTGCTGAATACAAAACAAGCTCAAAATGGGAAGTGTTGGCACTTAGGGCTTCTGGAGCATGGGCAGAACAGGACAGGCAGCCTTTTCTCTCAGGAGAAAACATAACATTGATGAGAGATTTCCTGTTTTCTCTGCCTTGACTCAGACATTTGAGAACACAGATGTTTTTGAGTTCACTAAAAGAAATCTGAGGTGGTTCTGGGTAAAGCCAAGATTTTTTCCTCCAATGCAAGAACTCTTTCAGTTGTCCTTTATTAAAGTGGAAATGCTGAGGATTTTTAGGACTGAACAGGCATTACTCAGATTACAATACATTATTCAAAACTCTTGACAGAGGAAAGAACAAAAATTTAAGACATTTCAGGCTGCCAGGATCACTAAGCCTCAGTTACTTACCTAGCAGCAATGACCAATTACATCATGATAACCCACAAATGGTGAGCCAACAAAAGTGTCTGAAATTACCTTAAAATATTTCTTACCTGCATATTCTCCCATATTTATCTCCTCTTCAAACACGTCACTGAAGCCCTCCCCAGAGTTCAGCAGATCCAGACGCCCATCAATGAACTGCATCAGCATTAAAAGACAGAAACACATCAGCCATCCCATTCTTCATCTTTTCAGGAAGACTTTATCCTTCATTAGCTGCAATAACCTCAAAGTTTGCATTGGGTAGGGACTCAACATTAAAATATCACCCAAACTGGCACAGTGTTGACCACTGCCCAAAGGTGTGTGGCTTTGCTAAAAACCAGCACTCATATTTAGCTACACATACGTGTTTTGAGCTGCCCTAAAGCAGCAGTTCTATGTTCAACAATAACATGCTTCCTGGACAAAGTTTACAGGAGGTATCCTGGGTCTAGGTATGCTCAGATAAGAAAAACCCTTGAGCTCAGAGACCATTAGTGGGAAAACCCATCCACCTCTCAATATACAGAAAGCCTCAGCAGCTGAGTCTGAGAGAAGGCAGCAAGCAGGAATGGAGGTGCTGCATTACAGGATCAAGGGATATAAGAGCCCCTCAGACCCCACCTGAATTGTTACAGGATCTGCTTCCCCATGGATCACTGGAGGCTGTACCTGCTTGAAGAGCTGGAGCTGGATGGCGTTCTGCAGGAACTGCCTCATCACAGACGAACGGTGCGACACGAACGCTTCCTCACAGAAAGTGATGGGTTCACCCTGGAGAGTTCAGAGCATTAAACACTCAAAGAGCCTTGACTGAGCCCCTTGGAATCCACTGCCTGCACCTGACCTTCTTCCCTTCCGAAGTAAACAGGTAAGGAACATAGGCCTTACCTAGCATTGACTAAACTGTACTTTATTTGCAGGTCCCAGCCACAGGATGGAAAAACAGGCTGGAAAACTGCGGGTCATCAAAATAAACCAGAGTGGCTCTACACACAGTTTGCTAAAGCTGAAGAACTGTCATCATTCAAAAAGCTAGTATTACTTACTGTCCCCAAAATACAACACACAGTCATGTGAATTCTGTGTATACTGCTTATCTGCCTCAGCAGAGACAGCACAAACAGGTCAGGAATATCCACTCTGTTCTCTCTACAGCTCTGAAAAACTCATATTGGAGGAGGGGAATTTACCTTTTTCACAAGCTTGTGGGCAAAAGACATAAATTGTTTTGCAACTCTGCTTTTATCTGATTTTAATGAGTTATGGTAATGCTGAAATCTGCTGTGTATCTGCCATAAGGGCACCAATTTCTTCCACACTTCTACAAATACACAACACAGCAAGAAAATATATTTACTGAATTAAAAACAAGTAACAAAGAAGGACTAAATTGTACTGATGTATAATTATTATGAATGCTCATACTAAAATATATTTATTCATCTGTTGAGTATTCAAAATTAACATTAGATAGCAAAAAGACTTAAAGCACTCCTTTTAAAAGGATGAAATCATTCTGTTACTGAAAGCTTTAAATTAGCAATTTAATTTACCACTGGCTGTGTAAAATCAAGACAACAGGGCTGCTAAAATGACTGAGGACAAGGATCAATTGCAAGTATCTGTTTAAGCACAGGATGGCTCTTCTTGACAAAGGGAAGAAGTCACTTTCTTATGAGAGTTTCTGTCACCCCTTGCTTGAGCCAGTCAATTTCCACGGATTTGGAAAAAAAAAGCAGGATTCTTATGTGACAGTTACAGTTTCAGGGTAATTTATTTTAAAAATAATAACCTGGTTTTGATTTACTCTTTTTACAGGGAAAACCAAAATCACTACATGCTTTCTAGGCAAGAAGCATGAGAGTGAAAAAACCACTTTTTTCTTCTTCACTGTGGCTTTGCTCTCATCAGAATAAAGAATTACAAGACACCTCATTATAAAATAAACCAAGAGAAAATGTTTGGAAAAACAGGTCTGGCTAGTATGTGCGTGTATATAAGACACTGGTGCCAGTCTCCAGGACATAATCACAAAGGTTCTGGCTCCAAAGCCAAGGTGTGCTCTGTCTGAAAGGTTTTACTGCATTTACATGACTAACAGCTGTCATCTACTTGACCACTATTAAAAATGCTTTCCCATTAACTTCAGCAAATAACAAAAGATCTCTGAAAAATATTTTATCCATGTCAGAGAAATCTGAGTGAAAAGAGCTGGGAGGAATAGGTAAAGAGAAACGCAGATTACTTCAGTAGCACAGACGTTCACCCAAGGAAGGTTTAGCTTTTGTTTAATCCTCACTTTAAAAACCCTTCAAAGGAAACAAGCAGCCCTTCCTATCATCTCCAAGAATGTGAAATTTCCCCCATGGCCAGAGCAGAGCGGGGACACGGTGGGGTGAGCTCAGCCCTGCGCAGGGGAGGCGGCTGTGCCCTGCTGCACCTCCAGCAGCTCCTCCTGTGCCCCCAGCAACACACACCCTGCAGCTGGGGCACCAGCAGTGGTAGCACACTTCCTTCCCAAAGTACTAATGATTGAGTTTGTTCATTAGCTTGATTAGACCTTTTGACTTCTTAAGAGACAATTCAGGCTCAACGGCTGCTGGATGACAGAAAAAACTTTAATCATCGAGGTCAAGCGTGAGCTTTGCAGCTCAGAATGCATTAGTGCCTTCCACCCTCGCTGACCTCCCCGAGGTGCACACACTGTTCCACCCCCAGCCACAGCTTCAGGAAAAAAAGACAAGCTGGACAATAAGACCATTTTCCTGACAGATCTGGTTAACTGTAAATTATAAAGCTAATCAGCTCAGCCTTTACTGACAAATGACATTATACATGAGGGGACACTGGCAGAACTGCAGATACGGTGTGAGAGGAACGGTCTTGTTTGCATGTGAAACAATTAAAATAACTAGTCCTGAAAAACTCATCAGCTCCTAAACTTGCTGGTTCCAACAATTAGAATGTAGGCCTTGATTCATCAACACCTTAAATATCCATTAATCCCCTTTCCAACCGTAAATGCCTAACGGAGGCTAAAATATTGCACTGCAAAAGCTCTAATGTGTGCACAATATGACTCGATGAGGAATCTGACTTGATCTGTAATGTTACAGATAATTCACATCTATTTCAAGATTGAATCACGGAATTATTTTTATTACATAAAAGTACACATTTAATCTGCAATCTTAACAAGAGAAAAAACTTTAAAATATAAGATTAAGATTTAAGATTCCCAGATGCACTGGAAAAAGAGGCACCTTTTCATTATGTCTTTGCAAATCTCCCTTTATATGACTATTTTATATTCATCTGGCATAATGAAGTTCATCAGGGCAGTGCTGCATCTCATGACCCCTGAAAAAGCTGAAAAGTTTCAGCCCACATCTGATCTGCTGCCAGATCTATTTTTAAACCGGAATTTTCAGTTACATTCTAAAATAATGCTTAAAACTACTTAAGGCAGCGACTGGAAAACAAAAGGAGTCTAGGACTTGTTTCAGACTGTTCTAGAGTTTCAGGAAACCTGCTGTTTTAAGAAGCCATAATACAAATGAAAAGATAAAGCCCAATTTTGTTTAGTTACACTGTAAAAAATTTCACCATGATCCCTCATATTTTAAGGAAATCACTTTTCCTGAGCTCTCTGGTTATGGCAGGAACTTTCCGAGTGAGTATAAAGGACTAAAATATTTGGCACAGAAGACAGCACAGATGAGAGAAGGACATGGAGGAAGGGACAGAAGCAAACACAAAGGATGCTTCTGGAAAGACACAGGAGCTCAGAGGAGCCATGGAAATGCCACTCCTGCAGGCGTGTGCACCTGGATAACAGTGCTTTCTTTGAAGGCAGCACATGAGTGCTGGACAGAACAGCAAGGTAACACAGACCGGGGTCAAAGGCAGGGGTCAAATTAGGTCAACAGCGAGAATCCCTCACACAGGCAAAGATTTCACAAAACTACATTCTAAGAGGAGGAACAACCCCAAGAAGCCAAAGCCGAAGAGTGTTCAGACAGCTTCAAAGTTGTGGCCAGGAAGGCAGGAGAGGTGTGTGTGTGAGCATGGGCAGCACATGGTGCAGATGATGAACTCTGTGCCGTGGTGCCTTTGGAGCATGTGGGTGCTGCAGCACAGCCTCGCTGCCCACAGCAGCCCCAGAGCTGCTCTGCACAGCAGCACACACAAACACGGGCAAAGATGCCCAGTGACAGCGGACACGCTGCAAGGCCAGTGCCACTGCAGCACCCCCCAGTACACAGCAAACCAAGGGCATGCAAGCCAGTCGTGTGTCACCCCTTCATTATCACCCAATGCTGCAAGTAATGACATCCTGTACTGACAATGGTTATGCTGCAAATGGCAAAGTAAAGCCAGGAGGGATATTCCAGGACTCATCAGCCTTTATTCCTTCCAGAATGGTAAAGAGAGACAGAAGAATGATCTGGATATATCTGTGTCTGTGTCAGGTACAGCAGCAACCAAAGGCAAGGCACTGCTCTGCAGACCTTTCCAGAGCTGTGATTGCAGTGTCAGGGAAAGATTAGCTCATCACAGC
Organism: Acrocephalus scirpaceus scirpaceus; assembly: GCA_910950805.1. Classification (NCBI taxonomy): domain Eukaryota; kingdom Metazoa; phylum Chordata; class Aves; order Passeriformes; family Sylviidae; genus Acrocephalus; species Acrocephalus scirpaceus. The sequence goes on along the minus strand of OU383790.1, from coordinate 1,399,607 downwards.
TGAAGAAGGATCATCAGCCAGCCAGCGGGATTCCATAAAGAAAACCTGAAATTGGTGACAGACACCTGATAGGACATTGGCTCACTCAGCCTGCAACTGCACTGACAAATAACCTCCCATAACCAGTCCATACATTCAGCACAAGAGAGCTCTCTGCATCCACCTCAGTCATAATGGGATCCAGAAAGCAGAGATCAAACTCTCGGCATTAAGTGAATGATACCAGAGCTTTATTAGCATCTCAAGATGCAGCTCAGGAACAAAGAAATCACGTGTCCAGAGATCTGACCACACACCTTCTAAAGAAAACTACATTCAGGCTCTGTTCAAAAAGAGACAACCAGTTCTGATAAATGATTATTGCCAAGTGCAATCTTGAAAAGCATTTTAAAGCCATGTATTATGAATGCAGACTGCAGTGCCCAAACATGCAGTGTCTCATGTAAGGGCTCAGTTCCATCACCAGCCCAATTTCAGACATTTTTTCTGGTTCCTCGCTACAGGACACAGCCTCTGGTAGAGACACAGCAAGAGGGCACAAAACCAACTTCAAATAAAAGATTAAACTGTCAAAAAATGCATAACCAGAGAAAACTTCCAAAACAGAGCGATGGTTTTGCCTCTTCTTTCAAACTCAAACTTAGTTCATCAGGACATTTTCATGCTAGACCAAGTAAAATGACACACTCTCATAACTAATGAAAGTACTTCACAGTAATGGAGCCAGCCAGCTTTCCAAGTGTTTATATGGCTAATTCCAGCCATTGCCTGCTCTGATTTCATCACCTACAGCAGCCAGACACTTTCTATCCCTAAGCAGCTGCTACAGCTTCCTAGCTGGAACTCAAGCAACAAGCCTGGCACATGAAGTGCAAAGAAGCCAGCAAGAAAGCATTTAGGGCTGGGAGGAAAAAGAAAGGAAAAAAAAAATCTCCATTTCACAGATCAAGAATAGAGCCATGAAAATAATAAGTAACTTGTACACGGTCACAAAAGTCTCTGGCAGAGCCAGGGAAAAGAACCGAAATTTCTTTAATCCCTGCTCAGTCCCTTAAATACAAGGCTATTCTTCCTCTTCCTACTTGATATTGTGTCAATGCAGGAGTGTAGGTGTTGAAAGACTAACAAAAGGAAAGTAATAGTATGGTATTACGAGCTGAGAAACCTAATCTTTATCAGATACAGCAAATCTCTATGATGCTGCCTGCACTGGGAACTCTCTCTTTGTCCTGAATATGCTTTAAATTACTGGTATAATGTGTACTGGATATTGTTCCACTCTTATATTTATTCCACAAAAACCCCTGTGGCCCGCATGCGATTTTATCATTAGCTGGCAAGGTAATTTCAGGGCCTGGTTCTGCAATCATTCCATAAGCAATGCTCCCATTGAAGCTGGGACGTTCGGCATGCAAAGCAGCTGCCAATTCAGGGTCCCTGCAATGAAAAGGCCTTTTTCTATTTTAACTATTGTGGAATATTAGTGACAATACAGAAGAGGAGAAAAATTGCAGTGCAATTCTTTATACGAGTTATTTTATACTATGACAAAATATAAAAGTGTGCTTGGAAAAACAATCTACACAAAGTATTACCTATCAGATAAACCACGAGCTATTTTTGCTTCATTTATTAAAACTCATTAGAACACAAAGTATTTTGTTAAATAGGAAAAAACAGCTCTGCAGAAGTAACAAATCACTGGCCGAGATTTACAAATGATCAACATGCCTCAAGATCACAAATGTTAATATTTTAATTTCTTAGATACATGTAAAAAGTCCAAACTCATCCAAATCAATGAGGTTTCCAGATAAATATGTTGAAAATATGTTTTTGAGCACAATGTAAATGACTCGTTTGTCTTAAGATCCCCAAAACCATATTCAATAAAGAGCTATTTTGAAGAGAAAGGTATTATCCTATAAGATTTAGATGCTGATATAGATGTAGAAGGAGAACAAATTGTTTTTAACTTCACTAAAGCAACGTGAGAGAAGTTTTAGTCATAAAGAGAGGTCAAAAAATCCCACTCTCTTAGCTAAGTAACAAACTCCCTGACTCTATAAATAAAATGGATATAATGGAATGAAACTTTATTTTTGCACTAGCTGGACACACCCAATCTCTGGTAGATCCAGACGATGTAAGAACACAGCCTGCAGTGCCCCCTCCTTCGCAGAGTAACTGGCAAAGGAAATGCTACAGCAGAACTCACTGAGGGTGGATCTGTCCTCGTGTTATGCCACTCCGTAACTTGGCGAGGAAGCCTCAGCTACTGCCATGGAAAAACACAGCCAGAAAAGGCTCACCTTAGAGCACATCCTGTCCCCTGAGAGAGGTTCCCAGGGGCCCTGGAGTAGGACCATGGAAAAGGTTCCATTCCCTCCTGCCTGAGTCACGGACAGGTCTCTGGGGAAACTTCAGCGGTCAGTGATGTCAGTACATACACGCACACACTCGTGTGTGTTCACTGTTATTTATCACAGAGTGAGACTATAACTCACTAACTTTGGTCACTACACTCTTAGAGATGCCACAGTATCCACTCCTGGGGATAGCTGGAACCACCAAAGCCACCTGCATTTTTGTACTGCTTGTCCCAGAGCATCAGTCTGTTCTGTGTCTGCCAAGGCACTCCAGGGACAGAGCTGAGCCATCAGGACACAACTGCCCAAGATGCCATTCCTCAGGGATGGAGGAAAGCAAAGGAAAGCATTTCCCTTTTAAAATAAATGAGAACTTTTCACTCGCCTTTTACCATTTTCTCACCCATTGTCAGAAAGAGGCAGAGATTTTACCTCATGAGAAGCAAGACACAGAAAACACCACATCAGTATAATCATCAAAGCTGCTGCTCTTCTATCACTTTCATCAGAGCTCCTCAATCACTAAAAGACCCATCTCACAATAGGCTGAGGATCCAGACATATTAGAAAGTATCATTTTTATAGGTTAGGTTTGATTTAATTTTCCCAGGCTCTCCTGGACAACACCTCACAGCTTGCAGTTCTTATTTAAATCCTTTAAAAAGTAGAACCAAGAACAAAAAAAGAAACTTCGCCTCCGAGAGCCTGGGAATGATGGGTCTTCCAAGCAGTTAGTGCCAGACCTATGATCTGCCTCAGTCCCCCAATTCCACCCTGGTACATTCATAAATAGGAAGTTGCATCCAGTGTGAGGACAAAAAAGGAAGCAGAGTTTTCCTTTCTCCACTCTCCCCACACGTTTTGCTCTGTCCATGAATTGTGGTGCATTCTTGCAAACCCAGGGCTCGAACACCACGGCCTGCAGCCAGTGCAATCACGTCCGGTTCGGCCACATGGCTCCTCCCAACTCCCATGCTACCGCAACACATTTCTGACATGGAAACCACGCAAAATTCCCAACTCCTTTGTGAGGGGGAAAACGCCATCTAATTAGAACCCATGTGCAGGGAAGCATCTGGCTGGGAGCAGCGGTTCGGCGGCTCCCGGAGTTGTCGTGGAGACCAGGCGGGAGCGCCCGGAGCTGGCTGGCCGGGGCACGGGGCCAGCTGCGTGCTCTGACAGCGAGCAGATGGGCAGGGACTGCCGGGCTCTGCTCCCCTCCAGACCCACACGCCCTCAGAGATCAGCTGGAGCTTGTACGAGTCCTTCTCATCTGCCCTGGAACCTCCGGCTCCCACCAAGGAAACGGAACTGAACATGCCAACGCTTCACCAGGAGAGCCCACGTGCAGTGCATCCATCCCGTTTATGTAATGATGATGCAACATAGCAACAACTGACAAAACATGATGCAAATATTTTAAAAAGCACTCATTTTGATGTTTTATTTTGGCATTCAGTTCAAACTGCATTCTCGGAAAAATGCACAGGAATTTCTGTGATTCACACAGTGCATGATTCCATCTTGGCAGGGGAAGTTTGATGCCATTTTAATTATTAATAAAGTAAAACAAATGTTCCCCTAGACATGTAAAAGAATTGTTAATAATAATAATAATAAAAGGATTGTTAATAATAATAAAAGAATTGTTAATAATGATGTCTCTTATGGGGGTGACCTCACAGCTTGGAGACCCTATTTTCAGTTAATAATTTTCAGTTACATGATTACATGGTTTTTGTTCCAAATTCCTTTTTTATCTCAAAGGCCTCTTTTCACATTAGCTCAGCTGCCTGCTAAGAGCATCTTCAAGGGAAACAGGATTGACTAAAATGCACAAAATCTCACCACTTTGGCTGGAAAGCCCATTCATTCACACAGGTGCTGCTCATGCCTTGCAGGAGGCACATCATCTTCTACTAGTTTAGAAGATGAATTTTCCAGAAAAACATTTTTCTCACCTCAAACTCCCTCAGAAAGATGCCCAGCTTGTGAGTGCAGCTGCCTGTACTCAAGAGAATCCTGCAATATTCATCTTCCACAAGGTGGAGTGCTCCACAGAACTGACCCGATGGCAATTCTTGCCAGCACCATGGCTGCTGGGAATGCTCCCAGCAGGCATTGCCTGCAGGAACTTCAGGAATGCTGCCTACTGAGGAAAGAGTTCCTAATCAACCAACCAACTCCAGCTGTGGACATGGGTACAACGCTGGGACCCAAACACACGTGAAAATGTTACAGAGCTAATAACCAATAACGTACAATGTTCTAAACATCCCAAAGTCTGCACTAGATATTGACCAGGAATTGCTATGGCTCAGAATCACCCTGAACGCTTCATCAGCACAGTTACTGCCTGCTCCATTGGTCACTACAAGTGTATTTTCCATGTTTCCATTTTAGAGTACTAAATTACATTGCTTCAAATACAGACGTTGCTCATATAAAGAATAGAACTTGCCTAACGGTGCTTAGTCCTGCTATTGCTGTATTTGACATCCAACAGCAATTTCAGCCCATTTTTCAGGAATAACAAAATACTCAGAAACTTTAAAAAACATTTTCATCACGAACTGCCTCCCCTCCCAGATCACATCCAATTTGATTAAGCATTAAATTTGCAGCTGCCTATCTTTCCACGGTCTATAAATACTCACGAAGGTTCAAACCAGTTCTGAGGGTGCTAAAGAGTTAATGCTTGGTGCTGTGGTCACTGTAAATAAGCAGTTTCGGGTAAGCAATATTGCTGTCAGACACACAACGCTTTGCAGGTGTGGGCAATAATTAAAGGTTTCAGCACATCTACCTGGGTGAAGTATTTTTACCTCCTATTCTGAGGAGGAAGCCCTCTCTGTGGAGAGCAGAAGAGCTCATTAATGAGGCTAATTAGGTGTAAAGGGGGTAGAGTCTGGCATCAGCTGCAGCTTATAGAAGCTAATCATTAAGCTCTGTAATCTCTACCCCAGAACAGCAGATGATCATGTTCCTAGGTGACTGATGTTGCTAAGAAAATTTCCAGCACCTGAGTACCTGACCAAATACTTTTTGGTGAGACTAAAAATTCCCTTAACCCTCTATGTGCCAGACAGCACAGTTGATATCATTTCTTCACTCATCAATTTTCTAACAATGAATATCCAATGAGATTCAAATTTGGCATGAGGCCTTTACTGTGATTTATTTCAGAATTAAAAAACAAAAAAAGGTAATGCCACCAACAGCTTCTGGAAAGGAAGGGCATTAAAAAAGGGCTGATAGAGCAACACAGGAGTAACACAGGAGTAGAAATGCTTGAAGAAGAGTGACCACATATATGTCCTGAAGCTTTGTGAGTTCTCTGTGTAATTTCTTTGCATAGAGTACTGAGGGTAGTTACAATACCATAGGGATGAAGGCCTTGTTAATAAATATGTAAAATAAGGATTTCATTGTACTCACCTAATTTGAAATGAGAAAAAGGACATAATTTCCATGGAGAGAGAATACATGGAAGCAGAGCTCAATCTGGAACCTGTTTCATAAAATGAATTGCAAAACCAGCAAACTATTGCAGCACCTCAACATGAATTTTTGAGTTCATCAGGCAGAACAGACCCTTTACTGGCCACCTGCTACTGCACCTTTTTTCTCCAACTAAGCAGCAGATATAAATCAAAAAAATTTAGGGTTCAATTCCATTTCGACAAGAAATAGAATGTTTGTTATCTCCATTTTACCTGTGGACTTGGAGATGCACAGACTAAATAACATAAGTTGCTCAGAAGTGCCACTGGCTTGTTACCATCAGGATACAGATAAGCCACACTGGCAATCTAAGAGTTCTCTGAGCATCAACAAAAAAAAATATCTCCAACAATAACTAGCACCTTGTCTTACAATACAGATGTCAGATGAATGAATTGGATGATAAAATTGCTTTGTAGCCAGCATCCCATTATATTTAATAATTCTGCAGATATACTGTAAAGACCAAAGCCCATTAGGCAATAGAGGTTTTTACAAATGCCCTGAGGTAAGCCCCTTGCCCAGCCTGTGCTTCAGCTTCCCCTGCTCTAGAACAACACACAAGGAGTTTCTGGACAGGTCCAGAAGTGCTTGGTGAAGGGGGTGCTTGTATATCAAACAAATCTGAACCAAGGCTTCTCCTAAGTATCTCTCCTAATTCCCCCAAACCAACACAAGCTTCCTCAGTATCACTTGATCAGGTGCTTGGCAGGATTATTGCCTATCCTACATAGAATACTCCTTGTTTCTTCTGCACCTTTGCTGCTACAAATCCCACTTGACTGCCTGCGGTTTCTTAGTCTGGAAGAAACAATGAAGAGTCACTCCTGATCTTCCTCCTTCAAACTGTCAGCAAGAGCTTTCCCTATGAATAATGCTACAAAATTGACTGACATTCACAGTATCCCTGGTATTCAAATGAGCAGACTGGACATCCTGTGGGGAAAACATGCAGTGATGTCTGTAAGCAGGAGGTAAGTGTGGCCAGCAAACGGGTAAGTATGTACAAGTGTCTGAATTAACCAGAGGGAAGGGCAAACCAGAATTACATTGCATTTTCATCAACACTAACAACCTCTGTTTCCCTGAAGTCTAACTCCCCACCATGATCAGATATGTGACAAAAGCTGGTCTGCAGAGACAGCAAACTGTCCAGAGGAGTGATTCCAAGATGTGGCACTATTTCTGTGCTGCTTTCCTGTTCCTGAGACATGCTCCATTGTTCCTTAGCCATGCACACCCTTCATTTCAGTAATTAGCTGTCAGCACGGCCCGACAGCAACTTGGTATTGTCTGCTCAAATTGTATTAATGAAATGCAATCCACTAAATGTCCTGGATGCACATCTGTAATTGTGTTACATGGAGAGGCTGGGGATGGGGGCAAACTGCAGCTTCTAAACAGGGCACTGTGATCAAGCACATTAATCTGCTATTTCTTAGGGATTTGACAACCAATTAATACTACAGGCCTTCCTATACACCAATAAGAACCAGTGATCCAACATCCAACAGTATAAGCTGTGCCTACCATTTGTGAACACAACATCCTTAAAGGCAGAGACACAAGAACTACAGGTTGCAGCATTGCAAAAGCCCTTTTTGTATTTAAAGATTCAGCATCTGTATATTGAAACCTAAATGTAGAACACTTAGTGTATACACCACACTAAGGAAAATCAAATAAACCCCAAGATCCTTATCAAACATGCAGGCTTTTTAATGTTCTTGAGGAATACAAAATTCAGTTGATGAGCCCTTGTAAACCAATCCATCAGTCAAGACACTGCACCATTTTGTTTCATGTTCTCCATCACCAAAGACTTTTCCAAAGAGCAGGGCTTCGACAAGATAAAAAAGAAGAAACAAGAACAACACATAATAAAGATATCCTGTGGGTATAATAATCTTTGGAAAACTTTCATGTCAGTTCTGACTGCAAAATTGCTATTAACATTTAATTAAAATTGAGCACAATAAGCTATGACAAGATAATGGCTGGGAAACGTGGCTTTAGGGCAGAGTAAGGATATCTGGAACTCCGGCTGGATGTGATGCTTTATTTTTGGTTACATTTGGCAACTATTGAGATTTCTGAAACACAACTTAATTATAATGATCTACAGAAATTCACAGAAGAGAAAAGAACAGCCCTGCATTTCAGTTACCTCAGGATCAGTAATATATGCCAAATAAACCAGGGATTTTTAGGACCCCAGTATCACCTAACCCTTAATTTCCTTCACGTTCACACCCACACCAAAGAACACTCTTTTTCAACAAAAAAGCCTCTGCAATCCCCTCCTAAATAATTTAATATTTTGTTACTTATCCATAAATAAAACTATTAATTTCCTCTCAGAGGCAGGAATTCTTTGAGTATCATTTACCTCCATAGTTGAAGGCAACCATCACACAGACCTGATGCAGAAATAGTCAAGAGCTTTGGGAATGACCCTGACTCAGGGAAATTAATTGTCCTTTACTGAAGACAGCTTCACTGCTCACCCTGAAAACTGAGTGTAGAAGAGCTGGACTGCAATTCATTGAACATGTAAAGGAGAGCACGTGATTGAGTGACATTTGGAAGAGAACACACACTCCAATGTTAGCTTAAAATCCCCAAATGAGGGGGTACATACGGATGTTCTTAAATCAAGCAGTCCTCCCTATGCCGTGGAGGCCACTGCTCCAGAACAAGAGGTATTTAGAGTTTGATAGATACATTTGGGGAAAATACTGACATTCTTGTTACAACTAAAAATGTTCCTTTAAGCATGAACTCCCTTGGTTAGCCTCAGTAACAAATAATTTACGAGCCCTCTCCCTTTGTGTAAATGCTGGTTAGGTGCTGCTAATTCCAGGTACTCCTGTGACCAAGTGTAAACAGCAGAGACAAACAGCACCATCCCTGTCCTTCAGCACAGCCTGGAGCTCCTCTGGTTTTACTGCCAGACACACAGCAACCATTCAACACTTCTCCAGTTTTAGGCAAGAAATTCAGGTAAGCAACAGCATTCCCATTCTTGACTGCTTTCAAGTAAAAGGCATCTTTAGATAGAAGTGTTCTTTGTTTTTCATATATTCTTGAGAATATGTTGACAATGTGTAATAAATTATTGGTTGCCAAATGGGGGATGAGCTTTATCCATATAAGTACAGCCAGATCCTAAAGAAAGGCAAACTAATCACACATATAATCCTCACAAATTGCTTTCATTTTCACCATTAATCCTCTCTAAGAAAAAATGTTCTGGACATACAGACTTTAACTACTGCTTGGAGAGCTTCACCTAAATAATTCTTTGATATATTTTTCTTTTCATTGAGCACCAGGAGTAAGCGAAGTACATATATAATCTACAGCTTTTAAAGGGCACTCAAAGCAAACTCTTGGCACCTTCATTTCCACAGTACTTCTAAGAATCCTGTATTAGTTACTAGCTCTGAGTAACACTTGATGCCAAATTAATGTAATACAGCAAAATAATGTAATGTCGGTAACAACTTTAACACTTTAGAAATCAACAACATATATTTATGGTATATATTTAACAGGCAAACAGCTACATGAGCTGTATGGTAAGATTTCTTATTATATAAATCACTAACCTAAATACTGCATCAGGAATTATTCAAAAGACAGCTACACTTGGACACAAGAGTAACCTTGAAGGAGTTAAAATGTCCTCAACTACAAGTCAAGTTGAAACTTATTTAATTAGGTTCTGTATTTGAAAAAATGAAATAAATTCTTCCATTAACTAAACCAAACTCCCTTAAAGGCAACAATATGTTCCCTCTCTGTCAGGACAGAGCGCAATGAAATCTTTATTTTAATTGGGGTTAGCTAAGGGGCCATTTGGCTTCAGATGCTTTGTTTATCAGCCCTAAGCTTTACAGCTTAGCCGGGACTTGAAATATTTTACTACAGAATGATTCCATGTTAAAAAAAAAAAAAAAAAAAGAATATATATATATATATATATATATACACACACACACATACACACTCTTCCAAGGAGTATTTTATAGAGATAGTTTTAAATGTGCATTTTGAAAACTGGAAGCCCAAGTGCAAGGTACCGTGAAAGAATCCCTGATTTCCTTTAGCACTCCTGGACGTGGATCTCCTGTGCAAATGCCTGTTCTGATGGGCTCTGCACCCCGGCCTTCCTGCAGAGGCAGCTGCACAGCCAGGGCTCCAGCCAGGGCCCCGACCAACCAACAAAAAACTCCCTTTGGGGAGGATCTGTTCAACTTTCATACAGAAGCCTTGGACCTGATAAGCTTACGGTTGATCACTTCAATTTTAAGACAAAGCAAATGAATTCTTAGTTGGTCGATTATACCTTTTTCCTGTAATAAACTAATTTACAAATCTCAGACATCTCCAGTAATACAGTTAGTGAAAATCCTACGGAAACAGCTATCAAAGGAAGGAACAGTGAACAGGAACTCTGCAAAACCACAGCCCCAGTTCACTCCAAAGTGCAAATAAAATTTTTGAAATAATCCAGAAAAATTTCCCATGTTATTGTGAGGATCAAGCTTAGGCTGGATTTTGGACTTATTCCTTATTAAAACTCCAGCATTAGAAGTGTCCCTAAAACCAAAATGAAATTCAAAAAAGAAGAAATAAAGAAAACTCCAAGGCTTATTTCCACAAATGAAATACATCTAATGATATTTTCATATTCTTTTCCCCTGGATCACTGAAATGTGATGAGTCAGATCCCTTCCGCCCCCCCTTCAAAATTGTAAACCTGATATAATTTGTAATTGTCTTCTGGAGGCCACTGGTGTTATGCTGCTGACAGTTTTATACATATCACATAACACAGCACACCACATACATTATTTTAGTTAAAAACGATGCCAACAGTATGTTATTAATTCAGGTTTAAGAATTTGATTATATTTTAAAACCAAAACTTAGTCTTTGTTTTGTCATCAGAAACAAAAGCATTGCTCCTGACTCTGGAAGAATAAAGCTTATTTAAAACTAAACATTGAGATTTGTGCTTCACCTTTATGCTACCTGAAAGAAAATATAGCAATTCTAAATTAAATGTATTATTCATATATATATTTTTAATTTCTTCTCTAGACAGCTTTGTGCATATCTGCTCTGTACTGTTTTCTCATGAGAACTATAATAAATGAGCTGCTTCTGCAACTTCACAGCAGGTATTTTGATTTGAGAGTAATCAGTTTTCTCTACAATCTTTATACAATTTATGTCCCGATCATCTAACAAATAAGTAAAAGATTTAAATTGACATCAATATGTATACCTTTCTCTAACAGTGCAAACTAATTGTATATCTCTAAATGAGAAAAATGTTTATTAAAAAAAAAAAATCCAGTGAATACACCAACTATTGAGTTCAAAGCAAAGACACCACATGTGTCTAAATAAATATCAAGGAAGTGTCAGAGGTAAATGAGGAGAGACCAGGTGAAATGTGTGTGATGTGTTAATTGTATTCAAAAAAAATAATAGAGCAAGACAGAGAAGCTGAACTTCCAATTATCATAATGGTATCTACTTCACAACACATTTTCAAACTTGAAAGAGACATTTTAAACCATAGGAATTCTGGGCAGAATACCTCCAGCTGTGCTCTGCATAAATCTTGCACGCTGTACATACACAGTTTATTTAAATACCAAGTAAAGTTATGACTTACAAAATGCATATTTCAGTCACAATAGAATATCTGTCATTGCCAGAGCTGCTACTCACTGAATGAAAGGCTCAGAAAACAATGAATTAAATTAGAAAAAGATAAGAAAGGACAGAATGTTTGCATTTGACGTTTTACCAGGCTGAAGTAGTGTGTGTTTTAAAGAACAATTTATCAGCCCTCTGCAGGGTTTACGTTTTTGTATTCCCCAAAACAGAATAAAGAAGAAAAAAGTGGTCCTCAGTGAGAGACTTAAGTTTTGCCTATACAGCATTTTGGCCATGAGCCAGAATTTGTCTTTCACTAATGCCTTCCCATAGCAACATCAAGGCTCTGTGTGAGGAGCAGTTGCCCAGCTCTCTGATGCCATGCAAGAGCCAAAGCAGAAAGGGGCCTTGGTCCCCTCTGTGTTTCCCAGTGCACATGTGGGGTTCCCTGAGCCCCAGGGCAGTGTCAGAATCTCCCACACTCCACTATCAGTCCTGGCTCATGGGCAAAGGCCTCCTCCTGCCTTTAGCCCCACTGCATTCCAGGTGTCACTGTATGAGCTCTATCACCCAGCTACGCAAATTGTTCCAACTCATTGGGATTTACTGCCTTTCACCTGCCTCCTTTGGTACCACACCAGCACAAACTGTACACTCCCATTCATACACAATATACACCATGAAAGCCCAGAGTGGCATGACTTCTTTATTATGTTTCTAACCTGATTAAATATTTTAATTTTTATCATAATTTCATCAACTTTATCTGCCACCAAAAGCTACTGTACAAATCCAAATCCCAAAATCTCTTCCACCATCTTCTGTCAATGGAAGTGATACTCTCTCTTCAGTTGTACAGCTGCTCACACTACTGAGAATGTTCACTTCACTCCTTGCCTACCTGCCTGAAAGGTCCTTGGGGTGGGGTTTTTCATGGGTTTGCATGTGTTGGTGTTTTTTCTTCCTAATACCAGATACAACAGCTCATTTGAAAAAACACACAGTCACTGAGTGCCTCACACAGAAGCTGAATTCAAGGGTGATGTTATTTTCTACTTGGTGTTTGTTTATGTGCCTCGTTGTTCCCCTCCAAGTCCCCAGCGCTTTATTAGTTCAGGAAATATCTCCAAGTTCTCCTGCACGGAGGCATTTGCAGGAGGCTGTGCACTCACAATTAGAACTAAGTATCAGGAGACAACGCAGCGAAAACACAGGCGAGAGTCAGCCTAAAACAAACAACCAAAGGCTTGAAACAAATTGAGAAGAAGCAAAACCAAGTGCATCAAATAGCACAAACCCCAGAATCAGGTGTGAGAGGCACAGCCGAGTAAGTGAATATCCAAATCCTCGCACAGCAAAGCTGACAGAGCACAGCCTGCTGCTCCCTGCACAGCCTGCCCTGTAACAGGGAGATTGGGAAGCTTTGGAACAAAGCTCCTTTTATTTCTGCAGCACCACCACAGAAGACGCAGAGTGACCTGATCCAGGCTGACAGCTGAACACGCAACTTTCATGGGGGTTGCAAAGTTACTCAGACAACACAGCCAAAGATAGTTCTCGGATTGCTCAAAGGTTCCACAAATTAAGTGACCACAAAACCCTAAACATCAGCATGAAGCAGGCAAACATTAATAATCCCAAAGCAGACCTGTGCACATCAGCATTCTGACACCACACTCGAAGGAAATTCACATTTCTGCTAGTACTGCACAGCGAGATGCAGAGCACCCCATCCCTGACTTTGGGCAAAGTTCTTACACCCCAAACCATTCCCACAATGGCTTTTAGGGGGGTGTGTTTGCTATTTTTGCTTTGATTTGGGTTTTGCTGCTGTTTAACGTGTGATGGACAGGGAAGTTTGTCTGCACCTTTCTGGGCACAAACACCACAATCAGCAGAGGGTCATGTTAACTTTCTCAAATATCACTTTTTCTTACCTTCCCCTCAAAATCCTGGCTTCCCCCTCCCCTTAGCGTGGCATACAGAATTAGATAACATTGGATCTTATAACAGTTTGGAAATTACAAAACAATTCTATTTACTACATACCAGACTGCTAGAAGAGATTAAAGAAAATGTCTTTTCAGGTTCATTAACATATGTATATCTCAACAGACTTAGATGTAGAATAATAAATGCCATTTTGAAGAACAGTAACTGCTTGTTAGAAAAAGAGCCATTTTTAAGGTTTAAAACAGCAAAAGCAGAAATTTGTCTATAGCAACAGTAAGGCTCAGAGAGGAAACAGCAACAGAACTGAAATGAAAACAAACATCACACAGAAAACAAACAAAACTGTGTTTCCCTACTAAATCTTTTCCAGTCAGTGACTGTGAATTCAGCACTTCCTATGGATGGTAAAACACAGCAATAGTTACAGGTGGCTTCTAAGGGAGGTTGCTGAAACCTTGGGTCTTTAAAATGTCACAAAACACAGAATCTTCAGAGTAGGAAGAAAAAAGCCTTAAATTTCAGTTCCAGGATATACAGAAACTCAATTTATGTCCATTTTTATCACAAAAAATCAGATTTTACACACTGTCAGTGCCATTCTCATTGTCTACTCCTACCTGTCAGTAAAGTCACCAGGATGACATTTAGAAATAACTGTCATTTAGGCACCCCTAGACTGTCTCTACAGGCATAGATTTGAGAGCTCAACCACTTGAACAGGAAAAGAGTAAAGATGGGTGGGAGAAAATTCCTGATGCTATACATCAGCACTGACTTTAAACAGAACACGACAAAACTGCAAATAAAACAAAAAGTTCTATTTAACAAGCTTCTGCTCGCTGTTTCCTCTACAGCTTGGTGTTCATTTTAACAGGTCTGTGCCCAAGTTATGTAAGCATTAGGGATCATCCTTCTTCCTATTTTCTACAGATGGACAAACCCGCCGAAAGCTCTGAACTGTGGAGACAGCTCTGGTGACAGGGAAGTATCTACTCTGCATGCAGTGTGTGCCTTTAAAATATACATGCAAGGAAAAGATGCTAAGCAGAAGATGGCCATGGAGAGGAAGGAACTGGGATGTGGCAATTACTGGGAGTTGGAAATGACTATTTACTCTTCCACTGAATAACTTAAAAAAATAATTCACCATGGCAACAATCATACTTCATAGTAGATAAAGCACTGAATGCTACAAAGCCTTTGCAAAATGAACTATGCACCAGTATGTAGCATGCACTTGCTTTATATTACTGCACACACATTCCAACAAAATTTCCTTTTTGACTCATCTGGCATTTGCTTTTTTACTCTGCACCAAATATCATCTGCTTTTCTGACTGATCTCATGAATCTGGAACCATTGAAGGCAGTTATTGTGTCTGTTCAAGAGATTCCTATAAAATAATAAATGCACTAATTATCTCCTTAAGTTGAATTGAGTGCTACATTGAAAAAGAAAAAAAACCTTATTTCCTCCTATTCATAATGGTTTCTTCCCCACCATTGCTCAAATTGCATCGTATTATAAGAAAATTTGTATCAATGTTACAATTATGAAGATTGGTAGTACATTGTCTTCTCTATTTAAAATCCAAACATAAATTATCAGGCTTTGAAGGGACAACAGAACAATGTGCATATAACACACATTCCTCCACCACTGTAGTTCAGCTAAAGCAGTGTGAAAATTGGAGTATATAAAATATCTGTGAGTTTCAATAAGAAGTTTTATATTAAGATCAGCAGTTCACAAATTAGAAAGTAACTTCAGCAATGGAAGCACATGAAAAACGTGGAAATGGAAAAGCACATTGACTCTGTCTCAGATTTCCTGCTTACTCTTAAGCAGATGCATCCAAGGAATATTTAGGTTAAATTTAAACCAAATCACTTCAGAACAATTCAAATAACCAGAAATTATCCAGTTTACAACTAACGGTTGCTCAGGCAAATAAACCTGAATAAGACTGAATAATTAGCCATGAAAACAAAGAGAATTAATTATGCTTCACCGAAGAGATTCACTTATTCTCAGTACTTCCCACTGCATGCAAGGAGGTATCAGTATTCATGGTCCCAATTCCACATGAAAGGTGTAGGAGTATTCACAACAGGTAACAGGATGTAATCCAATGCTTTCCTACAAGTACCAGCCCAGTCAGAATCGCTGCCGTGCCAGAGAACAGGCAGAACTCTTGTCATTTGGGATGCCTGTACATCCCAGCAGAGCTTGGAGTGCCTGGAGTGAGCTCCCACAGTGAGGGGGGGACAAACCCCACAGGCCTGAGGCTGCAGCAGCAGCACCGCTGCAGCCCCCACGTCCTGCTGGGTCACACCCCACTGCTCTGGGCCAGCCCGGCCGGAGCTCACCTCGACCCACAGGTGTGGGGGCTTGTTCCTCACAAACACCGGGAGAGTCCGACTGGAACGCCTGGAACCACTAGGTGTCAGCAGAATAAAGTGCACGGCCATGGCTCCCATCCCGAAAATCTGAGCCTCGCTTCCCAACATCCCCCAACGGCTCAGTCCTACCAAGCACCTTCACACACACCTCGTATTCACACAGATTGTTCTGCTGAAGATGACCTACTTGTGTGAATTAAATCCTTAGAAGAGACAAAAACATTCCCTCTGCAAACAACAAAAAAATTGGGAATTTGAAAAAAGTCATTCGAGTGAACAAAATGCCCACACTGGTGTCACTGGTAGACATTTAAGCCGTACACACCGGGATAATCTGCCTCAGTACAGCCCAGTGAACACCCAGCTGCTGCTGAGTTTTGTGGGGCTGTAAGAACATCAGAGCCAGCAGATATTCCTCTGCATTTCAAACTGGCTTAGTGCAACGGGAAACACCGTAGGAAACAGCACTGCAGCAGTTATTTTGTCAGGTAAATATTACAATTATTATTATGTTTGCCAACTGTATACCTGGATGTTTTTTCAAGCAATTTCTAGTTCCCAAAGGCCCCAGAAAGTTCATGGCAACAGAAACTCATTGCCATTGTTCTGCTTATATGTACATTACACAACCTTGTATCTCTAGAGTAAAAGCCTCTGAACAGAATAAGAGCTTTTACTATGCTAAAGTATAATAATATGAATGTAGAGCCTGCTTGGTGACACAGTCCGGGCCGACACAGAATAATGAAAAAATAGATAATAAAAAAAATAAAAATAGATTCATACCATTTATCCCCAAAAAGTCAGCTTGTACCAATGAGATTGTCTATGACATTAAATTGTCTTATGAGACAGAAACTATGAAAGGAGGAAAAGCTGCTGCTTCTTTGAATTTATTTTCTAATTATCCATAATTTTAAATGAACAGCCAGGTTTCAGGAGTTACAGAACATGAAATGCAAAGAATCATCTCATGTTTGGTATTGTGATGCCCTGTACTTACTCCATGTGAAGGTGATAAATGAACATGAAACACCTGCAAATTTGCTTTATCTAAATCTTAATACTGAACGGTATAATCACAAATCAAACTACTAATTGACAAAAAGCCGTAGGAAAGAAAACCCTGAAATTTTCCACTTCCTGATATTGAAGTGAATTTTATGACATATTTGTGCAGCTATATTTACAAGTTTTCTTTGATGGAACGATAAGCAAACCAAACCATTTCTGCTACTTCCTCAGGTTAGCTGTCCCTCAAAGTTGCACTTTCTAGGGGCGTGCCACTGTCAACTCATTTCAAATGTTCATCTTTAACATTCAGCCTTCAAAATACCAGATGGTATTTCCAGAACAGCAATTTAAATTTTTATTTTCCTTCATAAACCCCTTAACTAGTTAATCTCACACACACATCCAGGCAAAGCATACACCAATATTCCCAGAGTTGCCTGGCAACTACAGGGAGGAGCACTGGAGAACAAGGAAGCCTGCAGGGATGGAGGGGAGTCAGTGTCTCCCCAGCAGGGATAAAGGAGGCTCACAGCCAGAGCGCCTCGCTGCTTCCATCTTTGTCATTTGTATGGCCCCCATTTGAAATACCTCCATCATTTCACCTGAGATGCTTTAAAAGCCCAGTTCTTACACCCAGACACTGACACACACAAGTCAACACAATTTATTTTTTCCACACACAGATTCCCCCAGTAAGACGTGGAAGGGCTTGTGTTGACTTGAAAAGTAATTTTTGAAACCTGAATACGAACTGTTGAAATTATACTTATTTGATAGTGATAACTGGGCTGTTTAAAAGTCAGGCTGAGCTATGTTTTCCTCCTGGCTTTAAAAATAACAAGACAAACTACAGTACTGGAGAGACTTTAGCTACTGAAATCCTCAAGAAACACTATACCCATAGTCCAACTTCGGCCATGTAACCATTTAACATCATGGTTAAAATTAAATTTATCATGTGTCTGCAGGCCAGATCTTTTAATTGATCCTCAAAGAGCAGGAGAGTGCCAAATATACGACCTTTTAACACAAAAACACAACGAAGAGATGGATTTTGCAGAGAAGGGAATGGTGAGCTATGCACTGGCCTCTTATGATCATTAATTTATTATTTTTTTATCACCTCCGCTCTAATTTGACTGCTTTCAAAATGAAGCAACACCCATACCCTTCTAGAGGAAGGTTTTTCCCTGTATGATGGATCATGCTTGTTGCACTTTCTTCATTTTGGAGACTTGAACACTGTTTTCAGTACTAGTCAGCCAAAGAGCCACCATGCTGACCTTAGGAAAAGTGGGTTATGCTACACTTTGAATTGTTAGGGTTTTTCTCCACCACAGCTGCAGATTTACATCTTATGCCGACTAATTGCCTACTTACAGGTTCAATTTTCAGGGCGTTTCTGTAGCTCCCAAAGAAAGCTGCTTGTGCTTTCAGAAACGCTCTTGCAACACCATCTCCAGTGGTTGTAGAGACTTTCTTCAATCTGTTCTTCAGTGCAGAAACCTGAAATCACACAGCAGGTCTAGATCACTCTTGTATCACAAACAAAGCGCAACACATTGGGGCACAGCTAAATGAAAAATGTGCTAACCACAGCAGCAGTTATGACAAAAGGTGACATTGTGAATTCAGAGACGAATTTTTCAGTTCTAAAAGCATTACTTTTCAAGCTGTTTTGCTTCTCTAAGATATGATTGGATTCTATTCAGAAACCAATAGGATACTAAAAGCTTCATTGAACCTTCCCTCCTACTTAAAATCCCCTGTTAACATGCTGTTGAGTACTCTTCTAAAAGTAGTCCATGAAACTGTGTCACTCTTGATTAGAATCCATGAAAGAATTGCAGCTAAATTAATTCAAACATCAGATTAATAAGAGAAATTGCTCCTCACAACCAGGCCATCCATCATCACCAAGGCTAGAAACAACTCCTGAAGGTCTGAAAAAATCTATTTGCCACAAATACAAGGGGTTTTTAAGGCTATATTCCCTCACATTTCAAAGCCTGAACGGGCAATGACCCTGTGAGGGCTGTTTCTGGC
Source organism: Acrocephalus scirpaceus scirpaceus (assembly GCA_910950805.1). Classification (NCBI taxonomy): domain Eukaryota; kingdom Metazoa; phylum Chordata; class Aves; order Passeriformes; family Sylviidae; genus Acrocephalus; species Acrocephalus scirpaceus. The sequence goes on along the minus strand of OU383790.1, from coordinate 1,380,642 downwards.
TGTGCCGGTACCCTCAGCCGGCTCCCGGAGCCCGGCCCAGCCGCCCTCCCGCTGCCCCTCAGCAGCACTCGGGGGAAACACGGACACCAGGCTCGCGGGCTCAAGGAGATGTGTACCCATGAGCCACAGGCTTGAATGTGGAAAATTAATTGAATGTATTGGCAATTAAAATACACCAGATAGTGAGAAACAAAGACATAAAGTTAAACACCTTCCCCCTGCCGCCGCCTTTTACCGGCCCAACGCACCGCCCTAGCCCCGCCTCCCCTCCTCTGATGTCAGTCCCGACAACCCCTCCCGCCTTTCCTTACTTCTCTGATTTCTCGTTGGGATTTGCGGTTTTTTGCTTGTTCTCACACATTTTTGGAGTTGTTTGCCGAGGGCTCGGCCGTGCCCCGGATCCGCTGTGTCCTGTCCCGACCGCCCCTCACGGCCCCTCAGGACTCCCTCACGGCCCCTCATGGCTCCCTCACGGCCCCTCATGGCTCCCTCACGGCCCCTCATGGCTCCCTCACGGCCCCTCAGGATTCCCTCACGGCCCCGATTCCCTCACGGCCCCTCATGGCTGCCTCACGGCCCCTCAGGACTCCCTCACGGCCCCTCAGGATTCCCTCAGGACTCCACGGCCCGTCAGGACTCCCTCACGGCCCCTCAGGATTCCCTCACGGCCCCTCAGGATTCCCTCACGGTCAGGATTCCCTCACGGCCCCTCATGGCTCCCTCACGACCCCTCAGGACTCCCTCACGGCCTCTCACGGCCTCTCACGGCCTTCGGCGCCGCAGACAGAACCGGGACAAGCTGAGGTTCTGCCACAGATCTCACACAACGCAAGACCAACCCAAATACCTGGGGCACTGGTCTTGAAACGAGTTCGGGTGGAGCTTTTAGAGGCCGCGGCCATGGCACACGCAAAGCCCGAGTTTAGTGAGATGCCTGACACAAAAACCAGGCAGGAGCCACAATTTCAGGGGAAAGCAGAAGGGCAGGAAATCCCTAGTTATCCCGATTTTCAGGAGAATATGACTGACTCCATAAATACCCATATGATGAATTTAACAGAAAGAGTCAATAACTAGCAAATCTTCCTTTTCCAAATGCCATACTGACATGGGGTAGCTCTGTGCACTTCACACTATGCAAGAAACACTGTAGTAGGAATATTATTGACAGAGTGAGCATATCCTCTGGTAGTGACCATAACTAACTGTTTTTGGAGTGTATGAATTACACCTCATAAAACATAAGCTGATGGTTCAAATGGTCAAATTAACTTTCAAGACCTTCTTCCCATGCTCCATCTCTCAAGGAAAGCTTGCTGCGGCCTCATCCGCATCTCCAAAACCCTGCCAGATGAGCTGAGTTTTCTCAGCCTTGGGGTGTTGCCACCAGCCTGCCTTGGTTGGCCAGGGCAGCCTGATTTTCCTGACCTGTTTGTGAGTCCCTCAGTCTCATCCCTAACTTAACTTCCTCCTGCAGCAGTCTTGTATTTGGGGAGGGCACAGTGACCCCTTGCCGTGCTCCACAGGTGTTAAATATAGAATCCACGCTGGGCACTACTCGCTTTTCTTTTAGATGTTATCTTTGCACTTGTGTTTACTAAAACAGTTGCAAAGACATTTCCTTTTAAATCTTCTGCAGATTCTGCTGTAAAAGGCGTTTCATTATTTAGTATAACAGAAATAACCAAAAGCGTGTCCAGCACTGTTTATAAATCTGAATGCTTATGCCAATGATCCACGCATTAATGAGCCCACAAACCCATATTAACATAACACGATACCAGATTTAGTCTGAAGCCCGTAAAAGAAGCTCACTCCTATTCACTGAGATAACATTCCTCAAGGAGTTCTGTAATCCTCTAAATATAAAAGCTTCACCAGATTGTCAAACCCAAACAGCATACTTCATGTTTGAAGGGGTCTAGACTCATAAGGCTGAAATATGCTTTTATTTTCTGTATTAACAAATATAAATCATTTAAAGGTAGTTCTTAAAAGTGTAATAAAACATCCAGAGTTCTGAAACTTCCAAATCCATCTCCAACATTATTATAAGGGGTTTTCTTTAAACATTCATGTGAAGATACAGAACCTTCGATCTATACAGAAGGAAAAAGCTCTGTGATTCGTTTTCAACAAACTGGGAATTCAGAGGGCTGCTTACAGCCCTTCTGTGCTTCGGCTCCCTGGTTGGGACAGAAACACAATATTGGCTGGTATTTTGCTACTTCCTCAAACACTGTAGGATGTCCATTTTATATATATGTGGGATTACTGCAATAGGCATGTAAATTTTTTAACAAAAAAGAAGTTAACAACAACATATTTAAATATACTAACAAGTAGCAAAAAAATCCACCCCAAAACCTCACATGTGTACCTCACATGTGTACTCTCTGGAAAAAATCAGTCTGTAATACAAAGTAGACTACACAAGGAGAATTAGGGTTGTTTCCTGCCTAAAGAGACAGTGATACTTAAAAACTCTCAAATTGTGGCCACTGAAAATGAGGATTATTTCTAGCCAAACAGACACATATACATGCAGTCTACCCTGAGAGTGTTTTTAAAGATTTTTATACTTCTGGCAGTTGAGGTTTAAAGGTCCGATTTCAACTCTCACCATGTTTCAGAATGCAATCTGTGCAATGCAGCAGAATGAAATGGTTCAGTAAAGGTGCTAGTGGAAATTCTTTTAATTAGGTCCAAGGCTTTTCAGTTGTCAACATGAATAAAGCAAGAAACGCTCTACTGCAAACACAGCGTAAGAAATAAAAATGGATTCACCTTTAGGAAAATGGTTTGGCTACAGAGCTGCAGTTTGGGACTCCAGCTGCCCTGGAAGCAGCTGATTCCCTGTGTGCAAACCTGGCTGTGTGGAGAGTGGCAGCAGGAGCCAGGCTGAGGCCCCACGGACCCCCAGGCTCCCCCAGCTCTGTGCCACCCCCAGCACACGCCCAGGCCTTCATTGAGCAACAACCACGAGCTGACAGAGCAAGCTTGTACTTGATTCCTTGTAACGTGGGGCTCTGACTACAACTATGACTAGAAGATGACACTTATTTGGAAATACATGAAAAATCCATACGGGTTGCATAAAAAAAAATTACTACCCCCTCTTTGCTATTCGTTGCAACACAGACGGTGGTGTAGGAGACTTGTCAGCAGCAGATGCACTTATTGTAATCACAGTCCTTAATAAATCTCTTTTTTTAATATTGATTATTTAAAAAGGAAAGTTACTTCCCAGGGTGCTCTCATGCTGCCAGATTTCCAGCAATACACCAGAAGCAGAAGGTGAAGAAGGGGCAGGTTTTCACATTTCAAATAGTTTATCAGTAACACAGTAGTACAAACCTTGATTTTCAGGGACATGACCTGACCACTTCAGGAGCCTGACAGCCAGCAGGTACTGCTGAGGTAAACTGGGGCAAAGGAACAACTTGAGCTGGCTCTGCTGGAACTGCTTCAATTCTGTCCAGCTCCTCTGACACAAATTCTAACTGGAAAGACCTTTTAGTGGGTCCTATGTTTGTTTGGATCCTAAGAATTGAAGAATAAAGAACAGTTCATTCTTGATTTCCAAGAACCAGTTTAGGTACCAACATCACTATCATGAAACTCAAGAACAACTCCCTACCAGAGGCTCTAAAAGAATTGTAAGACTTCATTCACCTGATTTAAAAAGTGGTTCAAGGAGAGGGGCAAAACAGCTTTTAGAAGTTTTCCACTGGATTAATTACCTGATGGTGGCTGCACCACAGAGAAGATGTTTTTGCTCACTGATGAATATAGATAGATTTAATTTAGCAAAGTAAATTTTGTCTATTCAGCAGTGCATGAATTACTCACTGCTCACATTAAGTAGCAAAACTGGCAGAGTAGTTTGACGTAACAGGCATTTATAATCAGGAAACTCTTGAAGACATTTTTAGTTTCTCAGATCATAAATGCATCTACTTAGACTAAGACCAGTGGGGAGACACACTCCCAAAATCTCCCAGGGAAGCAAAAAGGAAAAAAAAAGAAAAGAAAAAAAAGTATAATGGATTGGCTTTAGCGTCTCCCTGCTGAGATGAACAACTTGATCCACTTACAGTTCCAAACACATGATGCATGAAAGAACTGACAGAAATTCAATTCTTGCACAGCAGAGCAGCTGCTCTCTAGTGGTCAAAGCCAACTCTGGAACCGTGTGAAGGGAGAGACCTGGAGGAGGAACTGCATCATCCAGGTAACTGCAACAATGTGCCAGAGCTAAATCCCACATAAACCCCCAGCCCAAACATTAATTACACAACGCAACACGACTCAACTTAAAGCTTTGTTGTGAAAAATATTAATCCCAGCTGTATTTATATAGCAGTTGTGAAAAAAAATACCCCATATATGCTACTGGTGAGCCCTGCCAGTTAATTGAATTTGCTGGCAGCACTTCCTCTGCTCTGCTCTCAACATCCTCTGAGATAAAATGGAGCTTTTAAATAGACCTGTGGAAAACTGAATCAAGAAATTTGAACTAATAAAACACAACTCTCTACTGTTATAAAAGTGAAGTAAAAGTAAATAATGAAAGGAAGGAAGTCTCTTAAAATTTATTACATTCCAAAGCTTGAAGTTCTGTGTTTATTGGAGAAGTCTCTTCTGATGTTCTACAGTGTGCCCACAACAGCTCCTTTAATGAAGTCTCATAAAATCTAATATAATACTTGATTGTTGACAAATCATATACATGTTTGAGGCCCCGTGCCCACTGTATCCAGACATTTCTTACATAATTCCATGAAATTTACAAGTCTGTCATTCCTGGGTTGTGGATAATGGCAGGAGCAGTGACCAGCTGGCAGATTTGGATGCTGGGAGTGAAATCAAAATGAAAAACTATATAAAGCCAGAAAAAATCACGGAATCAACTTTTACAGACTAAAAGCTTGACTAAAGCCAAAATGTTCCCAATCAAGAAGTCCCTTTCCTCCTGAGCTCCCTGGTTTTGCAGAATGGATCCCGGTGGAATGCTGGGGTGTCACAGCAGGAGGCACTGGGCATTCAGCAGCACTGCAGCTTCTCCTCACACACCAGCTTACACTGAGCTCCCTGCACATCAATTCTGTTTCTCAACTGCACATAAAAATGTGCAGATCTGACTGTCAGCACAACATTTCCAACTAGCAAAGGAAATCCAGATTTTCCCCTGCCACGTTCTCCTAAACATTCACTCCCTGCCTTGCAAACAGCTCCTGACACGCTCACTCCTCTGCTCTCCCCTCAGCTCCTCCAGTGGAGATGACTGCAGCAGCAAGTGGGATGTCTTTGTGTCCCATTAAATGTCAACTATTTATACACCATTACTATCAAGTTATTAAAAACATGAAATAATTTACCAGTAAAAAGGGTGAATGAGAGAGAAAATGAGTTCTGAATTCTGAATTCAGTAGCAGTGGTTGAAGTAGATGTGAAGGCATCCATTTCATGTCATACCTCAGGATATAAAATGCACAAAATTCCTTAAAGCTCACCTGGAAGCAGTCACAGGAAAAAAACCCACACAATTTCATTTATAAAAAACAGTTAACTAAAGATGCAGGATTGCTAGCTCACTTGAGCATTAGCTGATTTTCACTGGGAGGCTTCAATGCACGTCTGCAAACACTGAAACAAACATTCCCAAACACTTTGGGACAGCAGAACTGAGGGAAAGCAGTTCAGTGCTCCCAACGAGAGCTCCCAGGGAGAGCTCCCAGCGAGCAGGAATTGCTGGCAGGAACAGAACCCTTGGATAAGTCACTCCATACATACCACATCATTGGGGAGGCTCTGAAGGTCATCAAAAGGGGTTTCCAGTGTGTTGGTGTCTACGTTGAGGATCACCACATCTTCCAGGGCCATGCTTCTTACCTTCTGTATGTGAGCAAATTCAGGAAAAGGGAAAGGAAAATGTAAGTATGGGCAATTAAATTTTATGGTGATGGCAGAACAACGTGGCACTACAGAACCTCAAACATTTTAAAAACAATCAACATTCCTGACTTCCTGTCATCATTTGTTTTATTTATTCATTTTACAATGCTAAAAAATTAACCTTCAGTTGGCAGAGGGAAGTTCTTAACATCATGCACACTGAAATTTGTCAAACCAGAGGGTCTGTGATTATTCAAGCAAAGATTTATTTCAAGCACCTCTACTAATGTTTGTCTTGGTGTCCTGTTTGCACATTTAACAGTTTCTAGTCAAGTCAGGATTTCAAGCAAATCTTTTTATATTTGGAAATTCATTTTAAAAACAATAAACAGTGGATTTTCTGGGAGTTGAGAGTTGCATTAAGTCAGGGATGGGAATTGGTTTCCAAATTCCAGGTAGAATATTGGAAGTCTAATAAAGACAAATTTACAACTGCATTTAAGTAAAATGCATGCTATGAGAGCCTAATCAGTAAATAATTGAAATGAGGGGAAAAAACCCAAAGCTAAGAGAAATTTAATTCCATTTAATAGCAAGTCTGAACTTTCCTCTCCTGTTCCCATGAATTAAGGGAAAGTTTCCAATCTAGTCTGAAGTTCACATGTTCTGTAACTGTACTTACACACAGAAAAGAAGAAAATATTTCTTAAAAGAATCATCATCAGTACCTGTGACTCTGAGTGTCTAAAGGTATCTGTGACCTAAGCAAATGTAAACACTGCCAGCCTTGATTTCCCTGCTTAATCAACAGTAAATGAGTCACTGATACCAAACAGAGCAGCATTTAAACACTTAACACTTCTTCCACTTACAGGAGACTTGAATCTTTTTTTTTTACTGACTAATCACACAGGTTTAATCTCTTCAAATAAAACTTTGAAAATTCGAAATCAGCAAAACTGGAATTACAGAATATAGTAATTGAGGAAATTTCCCAGTGACACTGTAAAAAATGTTTAAGTACCTACCTACCTACACACAGGACCAAATGAAAGTTACTGAGCAGGAAAGTGAACAAAAACATACTCAATTTTTAATTAAGGTTTTGTGGGGTGGAGGGAATTGTTTCCTTTAAAAGAAAGGAACTAAAGTCCTAAAACAATGGCAAAGTTGAGCCTTAGGCAGTTAAATAATTACCCTCAGTTTTCAAGGCTCAGTCCTCTGTCTATAAAGCAAACCGCTGTGTACTTAGGGCTGAAAAAAACCCCAACAACCATAAAACCCACTTTGCAGACATTTAGGTTTAGGTCTTCATGAGACATTTCTTTAACTTAAACAGAAGAATATTACATTTAATGCTTTCCATATAAAGAGCACCAGCACTGCCTGACAAACCAGGTACTTTGCAGGAACCAAAGGTCACCCTGTTGGCTGCATCTGATAAACTCTAAAGCAATCCAGGAGCCTTGCTCCTTCTAGGAGTCCGGAAGCACCAGACAAACTGATTTGCTCCTTCCTGTTTCAGAAAATTAAAAATCTCACTTATACTCAGAGGAGTCTAAAAACCTCCAACAAAAAGGTCTTGCAAAGTACTTAACCAAAGCCAGAAGCTTGTCAGCCTCGGTGCTGGCAGGACAAGACAGAAGGAAGGAAGGAAACCCTTCTGCTTGCTGCCAGAGCAGCACACGCGTGCTGAACGTGCCAGGGGTGTTTCTGTGCTCCCCTCGAGCAGTGTGGGCTTTTCTGGAGCACAGGACAGGCTTGTGCTGAGCAGGGGGATAACCCAGGAGGATGCCCTCGTGGTACAGGGACTGTAAATGCTGCTCACTGGGATCACCCCACACCTGGCCCAGAAATCATTGTATCCAAAAGGAAGCTGATGTTAAACTCTGCTGGCCCTTTACACCACCAAGAGATCAAGCTCACTGTAAAGATTTGCAGTATTTGTACAAAGGCAGTGGATTTCCCTTGGGACCAGCCCTCAGATTTAATAAAACACTGGAGACTGACTTGATTAATAGCATCTGTCTTGCAATGCATTCAAAAACATATAATTTTTTGATGGTCCAATTGTGGCTCATTCTACAGAAATGCAGACTGACCAGTTCACCTTAATCTTTAGTTGGTTTTATCATCTCTCCTGTCACTATCACCTTTGATACAGCTAGTATCAGGCAGTTATAAGGGCTTTTGTTAAATAATTACACACTTCTTTCACTAAATCTGGCACCTAATCAGCCCAACCAACATGGAAATCACAGTATGTACTCCCTTGTTGGAATTTGAGTAAAAATTCCCATCATTCAGCTGCAATTCTCACATTCAACCCCACTGGATTCTGTGAATCACAAAAACATGTAGATCATTTTACCAAGTACAATTTGTGTGTTGTCATAATTTTGTGGAAATGGGAAGGGACGGCCACAAGCCACACACAGCCCCAGTCCATATTTCACAACTTCCTGAAGAGCTAAACAAAATTTTACAAGTGATACCTGTGCAACAGACTGGACTGTATTCAGGAGGTTCATATTTTCCTGAAAAGAAATGTGGCTAAGCAAGGACCGAGAGGAAACATGAACATTACAGATTCCTTATCTCCTTCTCCCACAGGTCAGGGATGTACTGAGTCAAAAGGAGAGATTCAGTGGAAATGTGCATCACATCTCACTCCTGCAAAGCTTTCTTAACCATCCTGGCCCAATTACTTGTGGCCATAATTAATCACCTAAAATCATCTAAATCAAACTAACATCTACACCTGCCTTTTATTTTAAATGTCTCTTTTTAAAAGAGTGGAGAGGTATGGAAAGCTGGTTTAACAAGCACACTGAACCCATTGTTTATGGCCTCTATAAACATGGCTTAGTAAGAATTACTGACTTAATCAGAGAGAACTTATCTCCTGGTGAAAAGAGCACTTTAAATTTCAGAAATGGCACCTTTACTGTGAAAATCTCTTAACTTTTCAAACAAACTCCGGGGGGCCTTAAACACCAGGTCCGTAAATAAGCGCAGTCCGGGTGCCTGCCCCGCTCACAGGCAGCCAAACACTTGAGTCATTTAAATGTTTTATGTGCAAGTTCACAAAAACATAGAAACCATATTCTAATAGAAGAATTAAGGGGTGCTCCTCCATCCCATTTCAGAAGCAATATTCATCCATAACAATAACACCAGTTTACACTAAATGATATTTTATCAGCACTGGCTACACTTGGCAGGCTCTGTATTTTCTGCCATAAAGGAATCCCAAGTTAAACTTCTTTCAGGTGAACAGTTTTATTGAATAGTTTAATTTAAAACAAAACAAAACCTCCGTAACAATCAAACACCAGCACCCCCTGCCTTTCCTCCCACAAACCAGGTTTGCGTAACTTCACGGCTAAATTGCTGCCAAAACATAAACCAAGTCGATCATGAGGTTTTATAACCAGATACAAACGTGATCAGCATCTTAAAAATTGTTGTAACAGTAAAAGGGGAACATACCTTCCACCGATTGTTTTGGAAAGGCAGAACACCTAACAAAAACTAACATTCTGGCTAGCCCGTGCACTAGGTTTGAAATTGTTAAGAAAGTATGATTCACAACAAATCTAAAATCCATTTGCTTAATGACTTGTCTCTACTGAATTAATAGTTTCCATTTATTTTCTTAAGGAAAACACCCCAACGCTGCAGACAACAATGTGTCAATCTGGCTGCCAGAAGCAGGAAAGGCAGCGGATATAAAATTTTATTATTTCATGCCCCAAGAGCAGCCAGAAGGACTTAATGAAATCACGGCCAGATTTACAATCTGAAATGGCTATTCAGCAGACAGCTCTGCTTAAGCGGGATGTGCCCCCTGACCCCGGGGCCCTTTGATCCGGGCACAGCAGGTGGGCTGGCCCCCGGCCCATCTCCCACCCTTCCGCCCGGGCACCCCGAGCCTCTACAGGTGATTCCCTGATCCTTATCACAAGCAGCTGTTGCCAACTGAGTGACAAACAGCACCCGTGTGCTGTGGCACACGAGGAAAACCTCTGTGCTCCTGGGGAAGCCTGCTTGGTCCTGCAGGGCTTGGCTTCTGAGAACTCACCCTCAAACATCTCCCCAGGATCCCTTATTAAAACGTGGTTCTTATTTCCATTTTCCCAATAACTGGATAAAAGACAATTCTATAAGTAATCTGCCATATTTTTAAATGCATTTTTATCAATATTCCTGAAACCATGTACAGCAATACTGGGAATATTTGTGAGTGCCTAAACTGCATTTAGGGGTTTAAGACCTGGATTTAAGTTAATCTCTAACCCTTCATTAAAATCCAATGGAAAAGCTGCACTTCCTCAGTTACAGGTAGAAAAAGCATCGATTTACTAAGTAAAAATGGGTGGGAAAAGCTAATTACTGCTTCTCACCCCAATCAAAAATATAATTAACAATTAACAGTACCAGTGGCAGATGCCAGTGGTCAATGAATTCTCAGGGTGTGTTCTGGGCAGGGGAGCCCCACAGCAGGGTCGGAGCTGAGCCCAGGCTCACAGAACCCGTGCTCGGGGCTCGTTAGCTCAGACTGAACACACACTAATTGGGCCATGGTCACACTGGATCCCCAGCAGGGCACCCTCACCCCAACAGGAGCAGGGGAATGTGCTCCAAGTGCTCCCCAAGTGGTGTGGGGGTTCTGAGGGCCCCAGCTCTGCACAGGAGACATTACGGACACCAGGTGAGATCAGCCACCGTGTCCTACCACGTCACACAACGGGAATTTCACTGAGCGTTTCTTTCCTCACATGAACATTTTTACTGATACCAGGCTGAAGTAAAACAAAAATCTGCTCATATAGCTTTTATGATATACACCACTGTCCTCTTTCCTTAGCAAAAAGGTTAAAAGGGCATTCTGAAATGCAGTGTGCAGTCTTACACACAAATTCATCCTGGATAATCTTGCAAGAATTACAGTTCCGAAGTCCCGGGAAAAGTCCTTGAATAACTGGAATATTAATAAAAAATATAAGAAATACCTTTCCAATCTCTAATTCCACCTCTAAATGCTGGGTCTGTGCCCCAAACAGAGCAGGAAAGGGTGGATACTCTCCTAAGTGGATCCTGGCAGGCTGGAGTCGGCTGCCAGAGCTCCACATCTCAGAGCCCAGCACAACCATCCCCAGCAGTCAATCAAAACCACATGTGCCCAAATTCCAGCAGGGAGCTCCTAGGTCAAGGGCATTCCCCCTCCATCAGCACCATCACACTGATAACCTTCCTACACAAACAGTTGCACAAACAATCGTTTTCTCTGCCAAATCCTAAAAGGCTGTGCCTAAGTTTGACACAGCTTCCGACACAAAGGGCAATTTTATAAAGATGAAGCCTAAAACAGCCTACAGTGCACAGGCAGAAAATAAGATAGTGAAAGGGGTGTGATCTTTTGATAGAGTTTCATTTTCCTATCTCATTATTTATCACTACTAAGTACTTATCTTCATCTAATATGAATTCAATTAGTTCCATAAGCATGTTCCATTATTCATGTGATAGCTCCAGCCTTGCTTATCCAACAGCTTATAAACTTTTAGCCTTCTTTGAAGTCACTTTATGGATTGCTAAATGGAAATCTTATAAAGAATGACTAACTAGGTGATGATAGAAAAGCTGAAAAATAAGAGCACAAAACACAGCTCTGTATTTTCTACCAAGGTTTTCCCCCATAAATCAGTTGGGGCCCTCTGACCTATAACAGGAGATTATCTTATCTCACTGGAGAACATTTCAGTCACAGCAAATTAGATTTAACAGTCAATGGATAGGCTTGATATTTTAATCATAAGAAAAATTTGTCATTTTCCATTAAAATAACTGTTCCTTCTGCAGAGCCCCTGTGGAACACGGGAAACTGCAAACTAACTTTAAGGTACCAAACAGCTCAGGAATGATCAGGCGAGCTGAGAGAGGCTGGATTTTGTTTAAAATCACCAACACTTCTACTTCTTCCAGAGGCCCCATTCCAACACTGGGATAGCAAAACCCACAGAAACAAGGCTAGAGGTAGGAAATAATTGTTTGCTATATCCCAAACCCCATCTTGCCTTCACACCACAGTTTTCCCTGGGCAAGATGTGGCTGCCACTAATGCTGGCACAAGGAGGACAAATCTGAGCCCAGACTCACCTGCAGCACTCCTCGGGCTCCACACCAGGGCAAGGCTCACCTGCCTCAGCTGCAGTGCAAGCCTGGAATGAACCCCTATCCTGACACTCCAGTGTGTACATTAACACAACACTTTTAAAGTCCTATTTGTGACATTTCAGCTTTTAGAGAAAAAGGAATACTGAATAATGGCAGTAGTTTGTAATTCTAGTTTATAAAATTATTTTGATATGGAAAAGATAATATATTTTTAAACAAACACAACTGCTGAATCATGAGAAAAAGAATTGCTGTTGCAACTACAATGTTATTCCAAACAAAAAAGCACACAACTTTACAAATAAAGGAAGGGAAAATGGAGTGAGCATTCAGCACCACAAACAAGAGGTAAGCCAGGAAGTGTTCAGCTCATGTGACAAATGTCACCTTTCCCTTACCCAGGGCACAGAAATTCTGCAGCACTTGCCACCAGGCAGGTCCAGTAGCCACTGTGGAATTTTATGTTATTTTTCAATGGAAAAAGCAGCGTTAACTGCAAGATGCAGTTCTGTCTCTATTCAATTTAGCCATAAGAGCAGAGCAAACAGTTTGGTTTATTTATTTAATTTATTTGATAAGGCATTTTGAATAACTGTACTTTGCCAAAGCGTGTCTGTGTTCCAGAATCTCTGGCTATTCAAAAGCCAGACTGGATTTAGTACTAAACAGATTTTTTCACAAGTTACTAAAATGGATGAAAATTGGCTTCTCCAAGAACAACTCCTTTTTTTGAGTTTTTACAGATGGAGTTTGGAAGGCCCACAGAGCCCTGCAGTCTGAAACACGGAGACAAAGGAAGAGGCAATGGATTTATGGAGCAAGGCAGGAGTGAGACATCACACAAAGCAACTCCAAGGTGTAATTATTAATTTTCTTTTTCTATATCCATTCCCAGGCCAACCACAGAGCTCATTGTGAGCACAAATATCTGTGAAAGCTGCCAAGTGTGTGTATGGAGATATTCTCCCCTCCTCTGCCAGCTCTGTTCCATCTTTTACAGATATCACAATAATCACATCGATGATTGCCTGGGATGGATATGGGGCAGAAAGTTTCTTGAGCAACATGAAAAATACATTTCTTCCTGGATATTCGCTCACTCCTGCCTGTGCAGTATCCAAGGGTGATTATGAGCAGCCCCTTGAACAGAAGCATATGATGTGCAAACAAATGGACGTGTTGACTTTTAAACTAATTGGTTATTCCCAAACACATTGTACTGCAATTCTTTACTTGGTTTACCAGTATAAAGGGCACAAAAAATCATCTGGTAAGGAGAAGAAAAAAGACATCCTGTACATTTAATCCATCTTTTCATGAAAAAACTGACTTCTAGGATTACCTCCCATTAATGCTGGAAGAAGGGAAGATGTTACACAGCACATACAAACACACAGGGCATCATTATTACACACATTTGCCCTAGTGAAAGAATGTTGGTAAGTGTTTCCAGAAATTACACATCTTTATGGGCAATACAAGAATAATTCCTTTATGTGATGTAACCCCCAGCTCTCTAAATGTTCTGTACCCTGAACAGGAAGGCTCCATTTCCAAACCCAGGGACACAGGCCCATTAATCCAGGGGCACGTGCAGACCCAGCTCTCCAGGCTGCCCCTAAGGCCGAGCTCCCCGGGCAGCAATGCCTCTTCCACCCGGAGCACTCCTTGGGAAGGGCACAGCCAGGAGGGAGGAGGATTTCAGAGCACCTTAAGTCAGTGTCTTTTGTTGTCCCCCAGCTACTTTTGAGGAAAGTCATCCACTGTTTCACCAGTACTGGAATCGAAAGCAAATGTGCTATTTCCACTTTTAGAGTTTTTTAAAAAAAGTCACATGAATTACTGGGAATTGTTTATAGGAGAAGCTTTCTGTGAGGGCTGGTGCTCTGCCAGCTTTGTGTTAACATTAACTGCAAGTTCCTTCTTTTCAGATCTTTTGAACATTAAAAAAATTACAATCTGTCTGCAAAAGCCTAAAAGAGAACTGTAACTGTCAACATTGTGGTTTAATATCGACTCTGCCTTTGTGCCTGAGTCCAAGCAAGGCACTGAACTGATTAAATGAAGCCCCAGGGCGGGGAGGGGAGCACGACGTGAGCTTGTCACCACCGAGCTGCGAACGGGAAGTGTGCCCGAGGAGCCAGGGGAGCAAAAAAGGCTCCTCAAGATTCAACGTTATCATGTGTGCCTCACTCAGTTCCCCCTGCACTCCCAAATTAACAGGATTAGTTCATTTTTAAGCATATGAATGAATGTGTAATTGCTTGCAGAATCTGGCTCTAAATCGTAGCACTATATATAGTTTCAGAAATGGGGAGAGAGACTTACCTCCATCAAACTTAAGTGTATTCCAATGAGGTAGGGCATGGGGGCACTGTGGAGAGGAAAAGAAACACAGCTTTACATCCTCGTAACACTGAATAACACACACGACTTACAAAATCAGCTACAGGAAAACACTGAGATACTGGACTAGATTTTGCTTAAAAAATCATAGATACGTATATACAAACAGATCACATGTGAACAAAGTGTTCGACTGTATTTGAAAGATGTTTTTTAGTTTCCAATAGCCTCCCTCTCTTGTAAGACTTCACTTTTTCTTGACATCAGAATGTCTAAGTGACTAAGTTTAGGCACAGCTATTAAACATATCCCTACCACTGGGGTCTTTTGTTAGAAAATCAAACAAAATGTGTTATTGCAATTTAAAAAACATACCCAGACTTTTCCAAGAGTATTCTTTCAAATACTGGACCCTCTTGTAGTGTCAAGTGGTTAATGTATACACACCACCCAGTACTACAACTTTTGAATTCTTTGAATGAGTCCAAACACATTTCGAAGTAATTTACTTTTAATTATAAATCTTGACATGTTTTCATTTGCAAAAGAAAACATAAAAAACCACTTTTGAAGATGCTGATAAACTCCAGAGCTCCTGGGACATTGACTTACACCAATATTCCCCTCAGGACACAGACACCCCAGAGGCTCCTAGGCCAGGTTTTAGCCTTGGACAGTGGTGTGACATCTCTGTGAGCACACGCAAGGCAGTGTGTGAGGGGAGAGTGATCCCCTCCTCTGTGAGCCCACAGAAGGCAGTGTTTAGGGGACACTGATGCTCTCCAAGGCAGTGTTCAGGGGACACTGATCTCCAAGGCAGTGTTTAGGGGACACTGATCTCCAAGGCAGTGTTTAGGGGACACTGATCTCCAAGGCAGTGTTCAGGGGACACTGATCCTCTCCAAGGCAGTGTTTAGGGGACACTGATCTCCAAGGCAGTGTTCAGGGGACACTGATCCTCTCCAAGGCAGTGTTTTTAGGGGACACTGATGCTCTCTCTCCAAGGCAGTGTTTAGGGGACACTGATCCTCTCCAGGGCAGTGTTTAGGGGACACTGATCCTCTCCAGGGCAGTGTTTAGGGGACACTGATCCTCTCCAAGGCAGTGTTTAGGGGACACTGATCCTCTCCAGGGCAGTGTTTAGGGGACACTGATGCTCTCCAAGGCAGTGTTTAGGGGACACTGATCCTCTCCAAGGCAGTGTTTAGGGGACACTGATCCTCTCCAGGGCAGTGTTTAGGGGACACTGATGCTCTCCAAGGCAGTGTTTAGGGGACACTGATTCTCTCCAAGGCAGTGTTCAGGGGACACTGATCCTCTCCAGGGCAGTGTTTAGGGGACACTGATGCTCTCCAAGGCAGTGTTTAGGGGACACTGATCCTCTCCACGTCCCTCCCCGGGTGCTCCCGCTGGCAGCAGACCCCGGATGGGAGCTGCCTCTCGCTGTCCAGGATTTCCAAGGCTGAGCTGCTCGCAGCCTCCCCCTCGCAGCAGAGCCATCAGCGAGGCTGCCAGAGCTGCTAATTGCAAATATGGCACATCCTGCCTGCGAAACGCAGCGCACACAGACAGACACAACTTCTAAAATAGAGCCTCAGCTCGCTTTGGATACAGAAGCTCAAAGAGCTCATTTTCAATTTCAGATGAAAAAATGAGAGAAATGTCACTGTACTGCCTTGGATTAAAATATCTCCCATATTGCTGCTCTAAGCTGGTGCCTACTGCTCAGTAAGAGCAGTACAGTGCTGAAAAAGCTCCTGAGACACCAGGCCAGCAAAAATCCCTGCTTCTCCTTCTCCTAAGAAATACCTTAAAAACTATATTTACTGATAAGCACATTAATATTTATGTTGTTTATTAATACACCCCCTCAAAGTGCCACTCCGTAGGATGCTCTGCCGAGGTGGAAATAGCCCCTGCAGTAAACATTCCATGTGAAACCATTTTTTTCCCTTTCTAAGACATTAAACACATACAACAACTTCCACAAGCCCTTCCCAGTGCACTGGCAGAACACTCCAGTGCCTTGTCCCACATCACTGCAATGAGTGCAGCCCCAGAGCCCCTTGGGACAGGGCCCAGGGGGCTTCTACAGCACGGAATTCTCCCGAATTTCTGCTTCCTGGGAATCCCACAAGTGGGAAATGGAATGCCACCCAAGTCCTGGGCAGAAGGTGTGACTGCTCCCAGGACACTGACTGTGACACACAAGGCTAAGCTGAGCCCTGCTTTGTCATGGACACCTTTGGTTTGTGACAAATGCCATCCCTTCAGCTCCAGTGGCCACAGCCCAGGAGCAGGAGAACAGGCAGGAACTTTACACTGAGGGGATGAAGCACTGCTCTGGCTCTGGCTGCTCCGGCCCCTCCGGTGCCACCACCACCAATGTGGTTCCAATTAAGGACTTCCAGCAACGCCACAGCTTCAATCCCCACCCTACAGAGTCGGGACCTCGGCAGGAAGTCTTAAGCCTGCAAATGTCTCATCTAGTGGAAGCTTGGCTAATGTAATGAAAGGAAGCAGGAAGAGTGCAGTGTTCCTGAAAACCAGCCATTTATTACCATCTCCAAACGTGGGAAGGAAAGATATGGCCTAAGATACATGGATCAGCTCTGGATGCAAAGGCTCATCTTTTCAAATTTGCAGAGACAAACATTACGTGTAATGCAATACAGCACATAAAATAATTACAGGGACTGCGTAAATAACCTCAATAAAATGTAATTCTGGTAAAGAGCATAAATATTTCCCATAAAATCTACCAGAGAGATTCTATTCTTCCACCATCACTCATCAATATGACTGAATAGGAAACACACCTAGAAGTAAATGCCCAAAGTTCATGTCAGGTTCATAAATTGCTTTTATCACCATTTCTCTTGACCATGAGTTAATCATAGCCATTATTTAAGTAGACCTTTAGCATCCTGTGCAGGGGATTGTGCTGTGTCCCCCCCTCCCCACCCAGGGCACACTCAAACAGTCCCTCCTCACTGCGATTCAGGTCCCGAGACGTGGAACACTCCAGCAGATTTTAATATTTTATCAGGGTAGATTTGTACTTGCAAGACTTGCAAGTGAAGTTCAGCAAGACACATCCCTTGCATAAAGGGCAGAAACACTCGGCACAACCTTTAATCCTTCTGGGAGCCCTGGCAGATTAAAGACTGCCCTTCAGATCAGGCCTTCCCCACTGCTTGACACTTCATCAGTCCTGGGGCTTCTTACAGCCACAACTACTAATTACTCAAAGTTGTTTGCTGGCAGCCAATAGCCATTAAGTGCAAAATTAAGAAGTATCAGTTTCTACCACATGTATTTACTGCTCAAACAAAGTGCCTGCGTGAGCCTTTTGGAACAAAGAGAGGGGTCATTACTCCTCCAGTGCTATGCTGGCTCCCAAGGCAATCAGCCTTATTTATAATCAAATGAGTTATATAGGTAAATATCAAATCATTAAAGTAGCAATGCATAAGCATGAATATGGATTTTGGGGACATAATGGCTATATATTACCCATTTATTACAGTTGCATTTTTACAATTTCTTTAATTCGTTTTCTGAGGCAAACTAGAGACCTCTTAATTATGCTCCCAAGAGGTGGGCAACTACTAATTGGAAGAGAAGCAGGTGAAATAGAGGGACATTTCTTCTTAAGTGAAAAAAGCCCAGCCTTAAAAAATACTGCAATTCACCAGGAAAGTCATGTAAAAGCCCAAGGATCTCCAAAAGGTTCCTATTTGCAGCTACACAGGGATTTCAGCATTTTGCTTCACTGTTCCAGGAAAATGGATGAGAGCAAATTCACCACATCCATGTCTTGCTCTACAACATTGACTTAGCAGCTGGCTGTCTCCCACCACTGGTACTTCCCTCTCTGGGCCAGTCTCCTGATTTCTCTTTACATCCCTCATTGAAATGCAACAGAATTCCACCCAAAATTTATCGGGGTAATTGATGCAAATTAGCAACTTGACTGCATAAATTGGAACAATGCAGAGAGAGCACAGCTCTGACACCAGGAGAGCAGCCACAAGAGGCTTTAGTGAGTGCCCAGGTGTGCCAGGCTCAATGGCAATGCCCACCACAGCTCCCTGGGCAGGAATCTTTGTCTCCCAGCAGCGGGAGGACTCCAGCTCCGCCTCCACCTACTCGAGGAGCACATTGACTACATGCAGATTTAGAGAATAGGAGAAAGGGGGTTAAAAAAACTCCAGGAGAAAGGGCAAACTGCCCCAACAGAAGCGTTTGTTCAGCAGCTGTGCCAGGGTGCTCTCAGAATTTATTCATGTTGGCTGCTAAGCTGTCTGTCTGATAGAAAAGGCTGTTTTAATCACCCTACAAAATGCACTGTTTCTTCTGGTGACAAAGCTCTGGGGCTCAGCACACACTCAGCTGTGCCCAGGGCTTTTCTAAGGGCTCGTTTTAAACACATACACTGAGAGCATGAAGGAAGCAAACAGACACAGTGGGAGTGGTTTTATGGCACACAGAAAACAAAGTGGGAAAAGCAGTGAGGAAAACTGATACACTGCTTCCTTCACATCACCAAATGTTTCAATTCCCAATAAAATAGATGGACAAGATCTGCCCAAATTCAAAGAGTTGCATGTGCCTGACTACTGATGCTTGGTGGCAGCACCTCACTAACCAGAACTTTTGGCACCTGCTGGTATGTGCCAAACAAACAAAACCCAACCAAACAACTCCAAACCTGCCACCAGCAGTGCAGCTGTGCTTCTGTACTTCCTCTGTTCTCTGGATTCAAAGGAACATTAAGGTAGGGAATCTAGTGACAGTATTTCAGTCTTCTGCACCCAAAATGTTTCCCTGGGCTGAAAATACATTAAAGAGCAGTGTCTAATTAAAAATTAAAAATAAAGGATATTATTCTTCCCCTTGCTTCCCCTCCTGCCCCTTTGTCCTCAGTGATCTACACCTCATCAAGATGAGATGACCAAAGCCATTCCAGGTGCATGGAGGATCCCCCAGCAGCACTGAGTCAGCATCCCCACTACAGAGCAAGTGCATTGAGAACAAACATTTGGGAGACACACTTCAGCATTTGCAGCTCTGGGGGAAGGCACATCAGTGAGGAATGCAGGGGAACAGAAATACTGAGTTTAAGAAAACCCTTTCAAGAAGGAAATGGGAAGCAAAAGGCAAATAATCACAGGTGGAATATACTTTTTTCAAAAAACTTTCAAAGATCTCAAGTGACACAGTCTATCCGTCCTTCTGTGGGTTTCAAAAGAGCAGGAGAAGATTCAAAACATCACAGCACAGTCAGTAAATGAGCACAGCCAACTGAATGAACAAGGTATTCTGTATTCATAAGAACTGAAGAATTCTCATTGCTTCAAGTTGTGTTCCCATTTCAGCTCTCTAAGATTCTTACACCATACTTGCAGAAGAAATAACCATGCAATAATTAAAATTAAATGGAAGTCTTCTATTTTAAATAATCTCAGGTCATTTCCCTTTAGAGGCAGACACCAGAAGCAGAAATACTGCCTTAAAGCAGGGAGTAGGGAGCTGATTGCTCAGTCCTCCAAGGCAAAAATGACATCTCCAAGTTCACATGGTTACAAAATAGATGGTGGACTCTATTTTGGGAAATACTTTATGGCACATAAATTGTTGCTAAATTGACTTACTCAAACAATGACAGAGTGTGGAGCTACCTCTCCAATTAAAGTTCCTGGCTGGGTAAGGAAATCGGTTGTTGCATTTGTGAGCTGCCTAACAGTTGTACATTTTGAAATCCCTCTTTGCACACAGCCTGGCTCCCTCCTACCCCGGCCACCAAAGAATCCCCCGGTGATGCTCAGTGACTCCTGCCTTTCTCTCCTGCCCCAGGGTTTGCTTTTTCACCCTCTGGGCGGGCCCCTGTCCCTGCCTTTGTCAGGAAGTCCATGAATAACTGATCTGGAAGGCAAAGGCTGTGCTGAGCCCTGGAGCAGCAGGTACCTGAGGGGAGCTGGGGCAGCCTCTCCAAGTGTTAATTACACGTGAGAAGCCCATTATCCAGGGAAAGGCACCTGCTGGCACTGCAAATGACTGGGACCTGCCCTTCCTGCACAGGGAGCCAGGGAAGGCTCATTTCCACAGGAGAGAACTCTTTAGATTCCGCTCCCCTTCCCCGACACAGGCACACACAACGTTTCAATCAGCTGCACACCAGCAAAGTGCCTTTAAAGCTGCACAGTTGGGTTTGCAGGCCCTCACTTCACTGACTGCAGCCCCAGAACAGCTGCAGCAGGGCAGGCAGTGAGGTTCAGGCTCACTCTAGGACAGTGCTCTGAGGGACAGAGCACACACCCAGTGATGGTGATGCCTTACCAGCAGTAGTCCAGGAGATGTGGGGGCAGGACAGGAATGTAAACGTGCTGCCAGAACATCGGGTAGAGCATGGCTGCAGACCCGTGGATGCAGGCAGTTAACTGAAAAACAGAGAAACAGGAGCATAAATCAGACAAACCCCAAGCTTCAAACGGTAAACTTGGAGGCAAGAAAGTGAAGAATCAGTTGTGCTTTCCTATCAGTGCTGTATTAAACAATACACAGCACTGCTGGCAAAAACAAGGGGCTGGGGGGGAGCAGGAGTGGCTCCATCCGCCTGACTCTGTGCACAGCTGAGAACGTGATTCACTCAGCAAACCCGACCTGCAGAGAACACCCAGCATTGTATAAAGCAACAGAAACATGGAAATGAAAATACAAAGGGAACTAAGAAATAGTAATGGCAAATCTCCCAAACCTGGAAATTACCATCCATTAAATATCATAAAACTGCTCTGAAATTATAACACCAAATGAAAAAAATGTGGCACACATTTCTTAAAAACACAGCGCACTAAACTCAGTGATTAAATCTTGATGATTTAAAAGGGAATTTTATCTAATTGCCCTTCACCTAATCATCTGATCCATTAATTTCTCAGTTATATTGTTAAAAACTCATGCAGAAGAGTTTTGGTGTGACAGGTACTGAAACAGCAAAGGCAAGTGCCAGTGAAGCCATGGGGAGAATCCTCACAGAGGAAATTACTGCTCTCAATCCTATTTCAAACAATAATTATTAATTTGGAAAAGAAGATAAGCAGGATATTTGTCACATTCACCAAGGATATTAATATGGAGCAGGTGGTAATGCTCAATAAGCCAATCTCAGCAAAAGCTATGGGCAAAATACTGCAAGAAAAGGATATGAGCACACACACTTGGGGAGGTGAAATAAGAAATAAATCAGAGCACTCACACACAGACACATCCAAGGCACACTCAGAGCAGACAGGAACAGTGACATCCACCCTGCCCCTGTTCCTGGTTCAGTGCCCTTCACCCTCCAGGGACACCCAGCACAAGCACTGAGCTTCACTTGTGAGAGATGTTTTGAACACAATCCTCAACAAACCCTCCCAGCTCTCAGAAGGCAGGAGGAAATTGAACATTTAATGCCATCTGCGCAGGGGGAAGGAGGGAGAGTCCTGAGGAGACAAACTCTGAGGGACTGAGGTCCCTGTGTGGCCTGAAGGTGTCTGAGATCAAACTAAGCCAAGACAATTCATGACATTAATTCTAGCACAGGTGGGGTATCAAACTGTTCATACATTGTTCTAATTCCTCACCCTCAGAGCCCTGAGGCCCATCACACCCAGGCAGGGAACAAGAGGCTGTGTCAGAGCTCCCCGTGCTGTGGCAGAAGTGGCACAGGAAACTCTGCTCCAGGATCAAAGTACATCCATGTCACAATGGGATTCTTTGCTTTGTGCTAAAACTCCAAAAATCACAGAAAAATCAAGCAAAGAAACCCACCTCAGTATGATGGAGCCAGACAGAAACATCCCTGAAATCCCCAGGTTTAAGTCATTTCAGAGTTTCATGTCAGACACCTGACAATGAGAGGCTGCTGCCCCGCTCCCAGCCAGGAACACCTTGGGCTGGTGGGCTGCAAGGTCTGAAGGAAAAGAGAATTTTGGATGCACAGAGAGCTCTGCTTTCATTTCTGCAGCAGCACGCTCCCACCAGCAGGTGAGCTTCTGCCAGGCACAGGGGATTCATCATTTTGGTTCATAGCTGGCTTTTCTTGAGGAGTTAGATCACAGAATATGTAATGAAATCTAACAGGAATAACTGTTTTAGCATTTTGAGAAATTGTTTCCATTTCTGTTTGTAGAGAAGAAGAACAAAATCCAAGCAAGCAGCTATAATTTCTCCATAGGTTTATGGTTTATAAAACAGCTTACAAACACAGCTTTGTTCAGTTACCTCTAAATCTTATTCAATTTAAGGATATAAGGATATTTAAAATCAAAACTTGAATTTGAGACCACCTATTGTAGCACAGAATTCATTCCACCACTTTCTACCCGGGGTGGTTTCATTTTCTCTCTCCTACCTGGTACTAAATTCAAGCCCTAAGTCTGAAGTGTCTCCCAGCGCTAACAGAAATGAACTGCATGCAGGTCCCTTCCACTTCTGTGCTAAAAAGCTAAAAGCTCCAAACAAAGGCAGCAGCCCCCGAGCAGCCCCCCAGGCTGGCTGCACTCAGGGAATTGGGGTTTGGTTCCTTTCCAGGGACAAGGTCTTGGCAGTGCCAAGCACAGGCTGAGAGCAGAGAATGTTCCTGGGCTGGAACGGCGAGCGGCAACCGCTGGCTCCGGCCCAGCTCCTCAAACCTGCCTTGCACTGTCACTCCAATCTGCCAGCAGTTTAGAGAGAAACTTGTAAGCTAAGAACACACAGTATGAATACCCCTCCCTCCCAAGAACCAGACGTGCTTTTATCTTGGACAGAGGCAAAAGGAAGAGAAATAGCAGAGAGAGAGGAAAAAACCCAGCCCCACTTGTGAACTGGCTCATTAAGGAAGGCACAGTGACAGGTAAGTAATTCCTCTTCCCAGGCTCTGTCACAAAGGGAGAGATTAAACCAACCAACCACACAACCTCTGAAATGCTTTGGGAAGCCCTTCTCTTCTTCCCTCCTCTCTGATCATTTACTGTTCTTTTCATTCTGTAGTTTGCTGAAATAAACACCTTTCCTTCATTTTATTCCATTTCCAGACCTGGATGGAATTTTCCTTATTTTAGTAGTGAGGACACAGAACATGTGGCAGATAGAGAAGTTAAGATTTTACAAGTTTTCTGTGGTATTAAACTTTATAATACTTAAATGCTTTCAGTTAAATGTGGGATTGATTGTAAACATTATTAATAATTGTTATTAGGTGCCAGAGGCTATTATAATTCTCCTTTTGCTTACCTTTCAGAATGATATTGTAGTAGTTATTCTGGGATTAAGTGTGAGCTCTTACTCCCCTCACTTCCCTGCCCTGTGCTCACAGACCATCCTTAGAGGGTTTGTAGACCTCAGTCCAGCCCTGCAGAGCACTCACAGTTCCACGGAGCAGTTTGAATCTCAGGCAGGTCTGGTGCTACAGCCAGACACCAGTGACAGCCCCAGGAAATGGAAATGGCAGCTGTACTTCAGCCAGGACTGCTCCAGTGCTCAGCCCACAGCACTAGAGACCAAAATTAGTTAAACCATCTTCAGCTCTCACAAAGGCAGGCAATCAATAGCCATTTACAGAGCAAACACGATGACCACGGAGCATTTGCTTTCATAAAGAAAATCACAATCTTATTGACTGCTAAACCTTGAAACGCATAACACAAAACTTTGAACTGAATCAAGCCCTGTGCTTGTTTTGATCTCCAGCCATTTTTAGAAGAGAGTACTCTAGAATATTCAGCAGCTTTCATCTCTCAGACACTTGATGGAGCCTAAGGAGCATTAAGACTAAACCTTATCAAACACAACTGCAAAACTGTGCATTGTCAATGTACTTCAGCCCTCTCCTCTGGTCCGTCCGGAAGAGGTCACTGGAACATCCATTTGACAGTGTCATTTATCTTTTCTTTTTTTCCTGTCAAGTAAATTCTGAATAAAGGACTTTACTGCAGCATAAGTCTTTGAACATTTGTGTACCAAACAGCCACAAAAATCCTTGTATCCAAAAAATTCTTTTGAACATCAGGGGCCAACAGAAGTTCCACAAAATCCTCACATAAGGCACAGAACTGAGCTGGGGCTGCATAACTGAGGTTGAAAGATGGACCTGGAGATAATCACTTAATTTGCTACATATGACTGTAATTAAAAAGAAATAAATAGTGTGAATAGAAGAAATTCTTGTGCATTTTACTTACAGTGCTGAGCTTACTGCAGCAGATGAGGATGCGGCGCTCGTACAGCATACTGGCGTAGAGATGCAGCATGTTGTTGACATCAACTGCTACAAAATACTCTGTCAGATTTCTCTGGGGAGAGAGAAAAACCATTTTTGACTCGTGATATTAGAAAACCAAGTGTCCTTAACAATAAACCAAACAAAAAAACCCCAAAACCAAAGAGATTTCATCCTTCTATTGTGCTACATCCAGTACGTGGCTTAACAAAAGAAAGCAGGATTTCATTTTATGGCAGAGGCCTTTCCAGTTGCAGTATCCCTCCCCAAAGTTTTGGGGAGCTGGGTCTTGGAGTAATAAAAGTGATGATGTTTCACACACAGTTTTTTGAATACAAGACACTTCTCTGAGAAAATGTTCTGTCACTTTTGTGGAGACTTTAAAACTGCCTGATAAAGTACCAAAAACCCACATCCCAAAACTAAAAGCAGCTCTCAGAGGTCAACTCTAATCCAGCAAATCCAGCTGGGAGCTCAGCCTGTGCTAAAACAATTGGGAGCACATCTGGGCATTTCAAACAAACAAAACCAGTTTTCTGAACTGAACCCCCACTTTGGGCACTCGGACATCCCTGGGTGCGAGACACGAGCACTTCCCTGGGGAGGCTGAGGAAGGAGGAAAGGAATTCTCTCCCTGAGCACTTCACTTCTTAAAACAGAAATTAAAGAAAATTTATTTAGTGAGAGGTGGAGGAAAAGGTAATACCCAAAAATGCTGAATTAGGGCATTTGTTTCCAAATAGCTTCTTACAGACATGAAAGGGTTGCTATAGGATAAAGACAGCCTTATACAAAAAGCACATGTGAGAGCAAAATTAGATTAGTCATGAATTCAAGTGCAATCTTAATCATCCTTAAATAAAAAAGTGCAGAAAAGCAAAAAGCAAATATGATTTAGAAACTTAAAGAAGCTCAACAAAGCCTATTAGCACTTTTGACAGATCCAAGATACTTGGCCTGAGAAGTCTGCCAAGATGCTTCATACTGTGCAAAAATATGTTCCCCAGCTTGCCATCCAAACACAAAGAACTGAAGGAAAATTAAGCATTGTATTTGGGAGACTTTGGTACCAGTATGTAGAGGGATAAAAACTGAGCTCATTATGGTTGGCTTCAAACATGTAAAATAAAACAATCATTCAGGTCTTTGTTACAGCAGAGCTGGAGCCACAGACAGGTACAGTCAAAGGAGGGAAAAAAAAAAGCCAACACATTTTGCCAAAAACCTATTAAACTATCATGTACTTTTTCTGTATTTCTCATCCCATCTGTGCTGATTAACATGATATTTTTGTCTAAACATAAGCTGTCTTCTCTACGGCTCTTCTTCCCCCTCTCACCCACCCCTCCACCACGCCAAAACACAGCGCGTGACGACACAATCCCTGCTAATAGTGGGAATGAAAAGGATTTTTAAGGAGCCCTGGACTCCCTTTGATGCCACCCAAGTCAGGGGCAGAGCAGAAGCAGCACACAATCCCTGCACCCAGCCCAAGGATGCAGCCCTGCTCCACATGGATCTGTCTGTGAGGCAACAGCCTCCACTGCAAGGGGAAAATAGACGTGGGGACTTGATTTGCAATTGTTCTTTCATCGAGTTTATTGTGATGACATGACACACAAATGTACCTTCAGATGGAAAGATTTAGAAGGTTTCAGTCTTGTCTGCTCTCCGAGATTTGCCAAGGACACCTGGGAACCATGTGGGCTGCATGGAAATGTATTGGTACTGAGGAGATTCACGTGTTCCCTCGAAGTTGTATTTATAAGAAAGCTGTCAGCTCTGAAGCTGAAATTGGGACTTACACATGTATTTTGAAAGACATGTCTCGTAAGTGACAAAACCATGAATGAGTTAAATAAATACAAATGAAAGCGTTCCAGTTTGCAGGGTAATTTTTATGTATTTTGCTTCCTAGGATTTAAACCTCTCTTGGGGCAGTAAAAAGGGGGATTTTCAGAACAGGTATCCCCACTCTCCTCAAAATTCACCAATAGTGCTACAAAACTCCCTCACACTCCTTCAAAAGTTCATTCCCATATCAGTCATCCATCCGATCATTTCTTATCTAATATAAATAAACACACACTGACTGCACTGACTTTTGAGATTAAAAATCACCTACTTCTCTTCCACCATCATCTGAAGAGGAAGATGGACCAAGTGATACAAAAATACACAGGACATCATCCCCAAGAAAACGCCATCATTTCAGCCTGTTAACTTACCTGCTACTTCTACAACACAACAGCTGGTGCCAGGAACCTCAGTCTTGCACTGCATTTCCTGCAACCAACCCATTTATTTTTGAAGTCACCCTGCATTTCCATATCCACCACACAACTCCCATCTCCTGAGGCAGGGAATGAGTTGCTGCTACAGAAAGGTGCCCATGCTAAATGGTTCTGTGACTCATTGAACACACTGGTCTGACACAAAGTCAGGTCATTCCAGGAGGTTTGTTAATATTCCAAACAGACCTCTCTGCAGCTCTCCATTCATCATCACACCCAACTTGGAACTTTGGCACCACTAAAAAATTTTGCTAATTCGGGTTTTAAATGCAATTTCTGGTAAGATATGTGGATTTTTTAATCAATCAGGTCAATTGATTAAAATGCAGCAGACTTATGCCCATTTAATCTCCTTGTATTACTCCCTAATATGCCCCACTACCACAGGAAAGTTGCCTTAACAGATAGATAAAACCCTCCTAAGAAATGACACAGTCCTGGGACAGTGCAAGGTGTCGCTGCCCATGGAAGGAGGTGGCACTGGGTGGGCTTTAAGGTCCCTTCCAACCAAATCATTCTGAGATTTTGTAAGTCTATGAATTAGGACAAGATTTGATGGCTGGTTTACACTCAGGAACTGATTCCTGAATTACACCCAGCGTATCATATTTGTACAAAAATAAAGACCTCAGAAGAAAGAGCACATCTATTAAATTTCCTGTCAGAATATGTGTCAGTATGAAGTCTGCAACACAGAAAAACCAGCAACAGTGTTTTGAAAGGCAAACAAAAAGCCCCGAATGCTATCTGCTATACAAATCACCCACAAATGAGATGGAATGTCTTGATGATTCCCTTTTTTCTTTCATGCCATCAGCTGAAGAATATGATGCTGCAACCGACCACAAAACGCTCAGGGAGGAAAACTGAGATGTCAGGCACAGGAGTTTGGCTGAGACAGAGCAGGAGAACATTAAAGAGTATTTAAGAGAAGCAAATGCCAGCATTGTCTCCCCACAGACTTATCATCTGGCTGGAAAGCTGAGCCAGGCTGGAACACACACGGCTGTGCAAGGCTTAAAAAATCTCCCAAAAAGTGGCTCTACAGAGCCCAGGTGTGCTTGGCACTCTCAGGAGCCATGCAGCAAGCAGAGCAAGTTCCCTGCTCTCTCAGGCCATTCTTCCAGAGGGAAGGTGAAGGATTAGCAGAGCTGCTGTTCTACCCACATCAATCTGTCCCTCAGTACCTTGTCCTTCACACAGTTCAGCTTTTACTCACACATGCAGATTGTCAGCTCCTGAACACTCAGTATTTTACAGAATAACACCTATCCCAAACAGAGCAGTATTTGTCATCCATGTAGCTGCTGACATGAAATGGAAACAATGAGGTGTTGTCCTCCCAAATACTCACATTCTCAGGTATACTGGGAAGCTCTCTGGTGTCAGGCACAGTAAAGTAAGAGTGCTACAAAAAGAGCAAATATCGATTATTTCAATAATGTCAAAAGCAATCTAAATTTATTGCTTGCTCTTGGTATCAGCAGTAACACGAGTTTCTCAGCTAAGTAAAAATGACAGAGCATTCATTACCAACTACCAGCCTGAGTTCTCTGTCCTGGATTCCACAGGTTGGGTTCCCAGATCACAGAAGCAATAGGAAATGCAGTAAGATAGAAAGTATCAAATGCTCCTGGAAATTAATATTCCATGTTTTTGTTCTTCAGAGCTGCTGCTACAGACAGATGTGTGCTGCTCACAGTGGCTGTGACAGATGCCAAGGAAACTCCAAGGCAGGCTGTAATTCAAGCTCTCTTTCCCCAGCCCTCAGCAGGATGGACTCCAGGGAGCAGCAGCAGAGAAGTTCATCCCAGCCAAGGGGGAAGTTCTGGGAATGAACTGGGAAATGCTTCCTAAGCTTCAATGCCTGCTTACCTGGGAAATACTGAAAACTTCTAGGTCACTTTTATACACCCCAAAAACATATTTTGAAACATCATAGTGCTCTCATATTTTCATTATCTACTATATTATTTAATGTTTTTAATTGTCTGCATTTCAGGAGCCCAGGTTCACTCCAGCTCCCAATCTGACCACGGATGACTTGCATGATCCTTGGTCAGGGCTTTGGAAAGCAGAGAATGGGACTTGTATGCAATTCATATAATTTTTAAGATTTTCACAATTTGTCTTAGGGCTACTTATTAATTACTGGCTGAAGCCTTAGAGGCTGTTCCATCCTTGGCATAGCTCCACAATTGGCACAATTCTCTTGCACACAAATCTCAGCCATCTCAGTGCTTCCTGATCAGGCTGTAACCTGAAATAGCAGGCAGGGACCACTGAATGGAGACATTATATGAGAAACACAAGTTTTGCTTTCTGATGCATCACTGGTTTGGTTTGGTTTGGTTTGGTTTGGTTGCAAGGATGCATTGCCAAGGCAGGAACAGCACCCAGAGCTGGATCACACAGAGGAACCTCACTCTGACCCCAATGAGCTCAGAAACAGCCAAAATAAAACCAGAAAGACACAGTCCCTGGGCTGCTTTTTCTATCCTTTCTTGCTCCATTGCCCATGAAATGTCTGAGACAAGGGGAGACAGGCAGCATTCCTTGGAACCACTGGCATGAAAAAACTGGGATATCCCCGCTGCCCCTGGCCTTGAGAGACAGCTCATCCCCTAAACTGAAGTGCTGCTCCTCAAGAGGAATCTTTGAGGGGCTGGGGACACACCCAGGGCCAGCTGGGACCAGCAGGGCCACACAGCTGCTCCCTGGGCACTGCCAGCCTTGGCAGGAGCAAGGGCAGGAGCTGCTTCTTGCCAGAAAGTGCTTAGGAGGAGTAAAGGAAAAGCAAGGGGCACATCCCAGGAGGGTCCACATGAGCTCTCAGCTGGCAGCAGCAGCAACGAGCATCTGCAGGGCTCACCACAAGCCTGGGCTGCAAAAATGAAGACAAAAACCCCAAAAGACTACATTCAAAATACAATCCTATCAATAAAATCCCACATCTATACTGTCAGTGTGCTTTGCTTAGTTTTCTCACAAAATATAAAAGTGAAGCTAATTCTTTTTTGTGTGAGGTTTTTTGAGGCAGGAGGAAGAGGAGAAGGAAGCAGAAAATGTGCTGAGCAGTTAATACTCCAAGGCTGCTGTGCCAGGTAAGTGCCTGTTTGCTTCCCAGCCTTCAAACTCTCAGGGCCAGGAGCTGTGCAGCAGTGTGGGCAAGAAATGTCCCCTTGGTCCCTGAGCTCCCACAGGTCACCCAGGAGCTGGGGACCATTCCCAGGGGAGTACACACAGCCTTCCTCCCATCAGCTGCATTCCAAAGACATCCCAGCTGAGGGAGAGGGAAGCAGAGGGCCCCAGTAGTGAGAAGGGAATTTCACAGCTCCTCACAGGAAAACAACACCTGTGAGCTCCAGGAGAGAGGATTGCCTCTGACATTCCTCTGCTATGACATGGAATGAACATTAAACACCTTGGCTTATATCTCCCCCCACACTTACCACTCCAAGATGAACAGAGGTTCCTGGCTCAGGGATGGTGAGTTTGTGAAATGTTTCTAGGAGCTCACTCCTCTGACTATCCTGAAATGAGAAGGAGAATAAACCAGAACACTGAGCAAGTGCTGCTGTCCCCAGGTAAACTCTGAGGCAGGGGCAGGGTAGGCCAGAGGGGTGGGTAAACATTCTGCATTTGTAAGATCAGTTCTACATTTACTGCCCTGACAAACTTGGGTCAGACACCTGGCAGAGACTGATGGGACTCTGCAACAGGGGAGAGTGACAGGAGCTGTGCTGAACACAGCTCAGGGAGTCGGGAAGGGCAGCATGGGTGACTGCAGGGACTTGGGGAGGATCCACAGCCACAGCCTTGCACTTTATCTTTTCCAAAAAGATAATTAAATGTGTATTTATTTTTCAGAGGCACTTGCCAAGCTGAATATGATCTTCTGTGTCACTGCATCATACAGATTAATAATTCATATGGTCATCTCTGATAGAAGCACTTCTTCAAACAGTTTCTTTCATCCTCTCACCCTCACTCATTTGATACTGGGATAGGAAAAGGAGGGTCAGTATTTTAGAATAATACCTGTCCTTTTGCTGAATAATCTGCCAAGACATTGAGTAGTTTATAAAAGACTTCAAACCATGGGAGGTAACTGAAAGAAAAAAAGAGAAGAGACAGTTATTTTGGTTTTGAATCCTGATACAAGTGGACTTTTAAAATTTAATAGTTAGTTTCTCAGTTTTTGTTTTAAAATCTCATTCCACCACTGTATTTAGTCTGGCCTTTGCTTCAGTCAAACAGAAACTTCACCTTCAGTACATGCACGCAACTTCCAAAAGAGAAGAAGAAACAAAATTAAAAGGGAAACATGCAGAAAAATCACATCTTTTTCATTTACTTTACATCTCCATTCCACAAAGTAAGACAGTGAGGATGTTCCTTTTCACTGCAGCTTTGGTAGGATTCTGTGCCGTTTTTGTGGCACAGTTCTTTATTTCAATCCCAACACCAGTGAGGAATTTCCTCGGCTGTGGCAAAGGCAAAACCAGTCAGAGATGCACTCCCTGATGCTCTTTAATCACAGCTCCTTTCTGAAGCAAATGGATTCTATTTTGATATAGTTAGACAGGATTTAAAGTTTTTGTAAAATATGACTACATCCTGACAGCTGTAAGGAATGGAGTGCCCTGTGGTCCCTGGCTGTGCAGCTCTGGTGATAAATGAGGTGAGAAGCTCTCTATGAGACAGACAAAGTGACTGGCACTCCATCATTAGTGTTTGTTTGAAGCCTGCAAATGCTACTGTAAAATGTAAGTAGCTTATCAAAATATACTGATAAGCAACTTAACTTTTCATGTTATATGACAGTATTATCGTTTAAATTAATATGCTCTAAACATCTTTACAAAGTGTGTATTCGAATAGAGCAGCAAGACAGACAATTACCACTTTAAACAACATTTAAGTTTGACATTATATTGTAAACAATCCAGAAGGATTAGGTAGAAGATAAGTTTCTTTCTTTCTGTTTAGTTAAATAAACTTCAGCAGAGTTAAAAGCCATTACAGGAGTAACAAGAAATCCTCTCCAAACATATCTGCTAAGTAGAGATTAAGAACCTGGTAAACAAATCCGTGCAAGGCATCTATCAAAAGTTTGAGAAGACAGAAAAGCAGGGAGGCAGAAATCTCCCTGGCAGTGGGAAACCAAAGCTGCTTCCAAGGGGGCAGCATTAAAAGTTCTACCTAATCGCTCAGGGACTTGGCCAGAAAAATGCATTTCCAGAGTTAAAATGAGAATCCCTAAAACCATTACTGTGCTTCTAATGTCTGTGTGTCATGCCTTGGAAATTTTGTACTCAGCACCAATTTTAAATTTTTTACTTGGCACCTCGGAAGGAGCCTCTGTGATTCCAATAAAAATAGCCCAGCTACGTCTCACATTCACACAATGTCAGAACAGCAGCACACCCCCCACAGGAACAGACACAGCCCCATTCCTGCTGCACTTCTCACTCCCTGGCCTTCCCTTCTCCTCCCCAGTATCCTCTGATGAACCTATTGTCCTTTTTTTAACATTCACTCCTCCTCGTTTTCCAAATGATGGGTTAGCATCTCATCATAACTGCTTCTTTTGCTATTTTGAGAATAACGTCCCATTTTGAGGACAGTGCCACAGTTTGGAATCTGAGCAAATGAGCTGGTATTTGAGGCAGAACTCATCCCGGGGATCTGTGTGGCTCTTGCTCAAGAGAGGGGCAAGACAAACCAAGACAAACCCACCACAAAATTGTGCAAATTATGCAGACAATCTCACTTCAGTTTTCACCCCCCTCCATTGTCACCACACAATTCAGGATCTCTCTCATCCCAAAATTTCTGGATACATTAGAAGGCTAATTTATTCTGCCATCTTCAATACTCTTACTTCATCACTTAATCCATGTGTTGACTACACAAGAATAAAACAGTTCTGGTTTTATTAGACCAAACTGTGACCAGTTAAAGTTGAAAAAAATCTAAAAAATCCCCCAAGAAATAGTTATCTGAATTTGTTTCTAGATGTCTGCCAAAAGGAAAAAAAAGTCGATTTTTTTTCTTATAGAAAGCAAACCCTCAAGGCAGCCTTTAAACACCCCTCCAAAGAAACACAGGCTGAGTTTATAACCCCAAATTTTCTGTACCACGTGGACCTTAAGTAGCACAACTGGTAGCACTACTGAAGATTTATGGCTTATGACTTGCTCATATTTAATTTGTAACCAAACACTTCCCCTTCCTCTTAGCTACCTCAGAACTTTTGATTAACTCTTGTTTTCACAGGTCAGAGGTTAAGCAAAGGAAGGGAAGCGCTCTGCGGTGAGATTGCCCAGAGCCCCGAGCGCAGCAAACCCAGCAGGGCCAGCACGGCCCCAGCAGGGCCAGCACAGCCCCAGCAGGGCCAGCACGGCCCCAGCACGGCCCCAGCAGGGCCAGCACGGCCCCAGCAGGGCCAGCACGGCCCCAGCAGGGCCAGCACAGCCCCAGCAGGGCCAGCACGGCCCCAGCACGGCCCCAGCAGGGCCAGCACGGCCCCAGCAGGGCCAGCACGGCCCCAGCAGGGCCAGCACAGCCCCAGCAGGGCCAGCACGGCCCCAGCAGGGCCAGCACAGCCCCAGCACAGCCCCAGCAGGGCCAGCACAGCCCCAGCAGGGCCAGCACAGCCCCAGCACAGCCCCAGCAGGGCCAGCACAGCCCCAGCACAGCCCCAGCACAGCCCCAGCACAGCCCCAGCAGGGCCAGCATGGCCCCAGCAGGGCCAGCACAGCCCCAGCAGGGCCAGCACGGCCCCAGCACAGCCCCAGCACAGCCCCAGCAGGGCCAGCACAGCCCCAGCAGGGCCCCAGCAGGGCCAGCATGGCCCCAGCAGGGCCGCACTTCAAAGGCTGCACCAGCACAAACCACTCCAGGGTGAGGGGTAAACAAAAATAAAGGGGCAGTCTGAGATTTCAGCTCTTTTTTAGCTTTCTGCTTACTGTTAGGAAGGTAAATCTCCAGTGAAGACAACTTTAAAAGGAGAGATTTTCCAGTGATAGTTATAGCAACCAGGAAGGAGGATGCAATAGCAGGATACCCAACCTGTGAATGCTGAACTCACCCAACTCAACTTCCAGGGAACACTCCAGGGTTTGGGAACCTTGTCAGCAAAACCACTCCATGTTCCAGTGCAGCAGCAGCAAACCCCAGTGGCAGGGGGGACCTTTTCAAAGGATTTACGAAGATTTGCCAATTACCATAGCAACTGTTTATAAAACCAATGTTTAACATTGCCAGCTCCAACGTTCCATTTAGTGGTGTGCTGACACCATGAAAAAGCAGAGCCACCTGTGGGACGGTACCTGTGGCACCTTTGGTTTCCTCTGGACCTGAGAAGTCCCATCCTGGTTCACAATTCCTGGAGCACCAGAGAGCTCCTGGGCCATGCACAGGCTGAGCTGCACTCAGGTCCAGCTC
The DNA here is from genome assembly GCA_910950805.1 of Acrocephalus scirpaceus scirpaceus. Classification (NCBI taxonomy): domain Eukaryota; kingdom Metazoa; phylum Chordata; class Aves; order Passeriformes; family Sylviidae; genus Acrocephalus; species Acrocephalus scirpaceus. The sequence goes on along the minus strand of OU383790.1, from coordinate 1,346,223 downwards.
TCCTTTGAAATTCATGTGACTCAGTAACTAATCTGACATCAACACGCAGCATCTCCTCCTAGACTGAGTTGCAAGCACACATAACTTTTACTCCTTCCATTCACACAGATCAGAAGTGGAATTTTTAACACGTATTTATTTATAACACATACTATATATATTTTGATAACAGCATAACCAACTGCCATCTCCCTTGCAAAACAGAACAGTCATTTCCATTTTGCAGATGGGCACACTTCTCTGTGGTGACAGGCTTACAAAATCTGTCTGTATTAGCCAGGATTGGTTTCATGGAGTTCCCAAATCTTGACCTTTTTGCTCAGCACAATAATCTACAGTGACCTACAACACAGAACACAACCATGACCTCTGTTATTATATGAACTATAGACACATTATCACCAACTTCACTGACAAAAGTGTAAGGAACAGAAAATTCAGGCCAAATGCATCTTCTGCCAGCACTGCTCCTGCATGTGCCACTAAAATACCCAGTGCCTGTTCAAGGACTCTGAAGAACAGATAATAACAAATAATAATTCCCCCCTTGTGCCCAGGTCCTTGGCTGTGGCAGTGATGTCACCACGGAGCCCAGCAGGGTGACACTGCAACAGGAGTGACCTGTGCCACACGGGCAGCTGCTCCTGTGTCCCCTCCACACCATCTCTGCAACCAACAGCAAAACTCCAGCACAGTTAGGAGAGAGCTGAAAACCCCAAGGAAGCACATTGAAAAAAAGAGATGGAATTGCTACTTATTATTATTATTATTATTATTACTGCCATTTTTCAATTCAATGTATGAACCCAGCGGAGGTTCCTGGTAAAGCAGAACACATTTCTGACTCACAGTGCCTGTCAGTTCCTGCAGGACAAATGACAGATCCTCAGCAGGAACTCAGAAGGATCTTTGTGGATAATCCCAACACTGTGTTTGAAAAAATGCAAGGATGGAAAACATATCAAAAATTACTCCAGTCTCTTGGTGACTTGTATCTTAGGGCTTCTTGCATTTAAAGATAAAACGCTGCAATTTAAATTTAAACCCAATATTACTTCTTTCCATCCTCCTGTACTTGGCAACTAATGATTGTCCCCCCAGCCAGGATTATTCCTAACCGTGGAATCACATTCTATTTTAGGTTAGTAATGTTCTAATGATGAACTAAGTTATGTTTGCCTAACCACAATGCTCTTCAGGGGTTCTATGCAAACATGATTTTAAATAGCAAAAACACATTATCAAAACACCTTTTCCTTCCCTTCATTAAAAGTATTAATTTCTCTTTTTAATTCTTTCTAATTTTCCGCTTGATTTTTAACAGTTAAGATGAAGTAAAATAACATTAAACTACCGATTTTTAAAACTAATCCCATTTCTCTGCTCAAGAGAGGGATGACTCTCCACATGCTATTATTTTCCTTGCAGGAATACACAATTAAATCCTTTTCCCCACCTTCTTTTCCTTCCGTCACCCAGTGTTTCCAGCATCTGTACAAAATGCACTTGAAAGAACCAAGGCACCTCTGGGCTCATTTGGGAATTTCCGTAGGCTAAATTCTCAGTTCAGCTGTTCCTGTGTTCCAGTGCCTTCCCTACACCTCCTGGACCTCAGTGCCTCGTTATTCTCTGCTCTAGACTCACTCTATTGACACCTTCTCACACTTAGGAGCTTAAGCACAGACACCCCAAATCTCCATAGCAACCCCTGTGCATGTGGATGAGATGCAGCCTTACCTTCCACGGGAGCAGCCAACAGCCTCCTTTGAACATCAGCTTTTTATTTCTTTCTTTCTTTGTTTCTGGTTTGCCTGTGCATCAGACCTGCCCCTCTGTAAGAGCCCAGTGCACAAAGCCAGCTGCACCCTTGCCTCTCCTTGCTCCCACAGGATTTCTTCTCTCCCTGCATTTCCCCCGATTTTGTAATAAACTTCCCTTTGATTATTACCCATGAGTGATCACTCCATGATTCAGCTTCAAGTTATGCAGCTCAAGCATGACTCATGTACATATTTCAGAAGTACTAAACCCCACAGAACTGGATCTCATCTCATGGAGCATCTTAATAAATAATTGTCAACAGCAAGTGCTTGCTTTTCTGACTTGCCATGTGTACTAACAATAACATCAATTAAAACATTCCCTTTCCTGTTTTCCTGCACAGTGTGACCATGTCTGAGAAGTTCCAGCAAGTCCCTTGCACAAAGCCTCCCGAATTCCCCAAATGCCAGCACTGAGCCCAGCCCTTCCCAAAGAGCTCCCGTGGCCCTGGAGCTGCAGCTCAGAGAAGCTCAAGGCAGCTGAATGCTCCCAGAAAACTGCAACAAAGAGATTTATGATGTAACAATTTTACATTTTAGTCAAGCTAAGAAGTGCCAGGGCAGCTCGAGATCCCGTTCAGAGAGGTTTCCGTTTGTGCACTGCCATCTAACTGGGACATGGCAAGGGGAACTGCAGGCTGGGTGGGACAAAGCTGTCACCCTGCCCCGGGCTCTTTGTGGTCACTCTAAAACCTTGGGGGAAAAGAGTCCAGTGCAGCTGCACTGTGGAATTCTGTAAATAGAAGGAATTCAGAGTTTAGCATGAGTGTGTGGCACTGTGCAGCACCCACTGCCACCTCCCGGCCTCTCGCAGAGAAGGGACAAAACAATTTCATTTTACAGTCCGAAAAATAAACAGTTTTTTCATGAGAAACATGCCTTGGACTTTCAGTGGAAAACATTTCATCTGAAAGCCATGGGTTTTAGGAGCCTGGAGCAGTACAGTTCACCCTGGGGAGCAGGAATCCCACAACTTCTGCCTCCCAGGGCCATCACCCTCCACACAAGGGACTGGATGACCACAGACACAAACACTGCACGGCTTAGAACGTGCACAATTCCAAGTACATTCAATAGTCAAGCTTTCTCCTTGTGAATTGCTAATCACTCTTAAATTTTAGAAACCTTAATGAATTTTATGATAGACTATTTTGTGTTCAATTTATTTCAGAAGTATCTTTGTGGCCTGGTCTGTTTTGCCCTCAGGTAGATCATCCCAATCATAAGGTGTCTCATTCCTTTTCAGAAGAGAAACTTGTAGCTCTTCGGAGTTTTTTAGTTTAAAACCACAAAGAAACTTCAAGCATGTTTGAGAGCAAAGGACTGAAGGAGAGATAGGAAATAAAGGTACATAAGAAAAACAAGAAAAACATTTGTTTGCATTTACAGCACACACTGACAATTATCTGTATGCTCTTCCTAAAGCCATGGGCAAGGGCTACCCCAGAAAGCCCACGGGGTGAGAAGATGGCCATGCTGAAGGGCTTGGCACTTTATAGTGAGATTTATGAAATGAAACAAGATATCCTTGGAGTAAAAAAGTCAACAATTATGCTCCCTCCAACACCAACAGAAACACATTGACCAATGGCTTTACTCAGCCCAGATAAAATGCTCTAAATAACAAATATGAAGAGGGTAGAGAACAGCCTTAAACTAAGCAAAGTTACAGATTATACTGGCTCTAAATTATCTGGACTTTAAAAAAATCAGTTATGAAGGAGTTAGAGCAGTTTGGCACATGAAGCTGGATTTTAAAAAGCAGGATGCACTAGTCAGCATGAGAGCCTCAAGATCCACACCGAAGTGACAATACAGGGAGAGGATTCCAAAGGCTTAGCTTGTCAAGGAATCTCTCTTCTCAAACCACGTTTAAAAGCACACATGAAAGTGCTGGAAGAGAGAATTCTAGATGTGGCAGACAATCAGAGATCCCACTAGGTTTGAGACATCTGGCATCAGTTGAAATCCATCACATTTCATTTGGGGATCAAAGCCTGCTGTTAAGTCTATCACAGGTTGAAATAGTAGATCCTGAACAGCCTTTTCATCCCAATGCAAATTAACCCTTTTTCCTTGACCAGAGAGAAACAGCTCCTTTTCATTACTGACTCCAATCATATGTGCTTGTCAAGCTATGCCCTCTAGTACTAAGTTTCAGCTGAAATTTCAGTAGCATTATGAACTTTTTATTATAAATCAAAAGTGCTCCCTCCCAGCCACCAGGCCCCGTGCTCTGGCACGTGCTGCAGTGAGCTCCAGAGCCACTCTGGGACAGAGTTTGTGGCACCATCTGTAATGCAGATAAATTCCTGAAGGAAGAAAAATGTTGCACACAGGTAACGCCTTATAAAAGAAGGGCCTTGTTACCCTGTAAAACCATGGCTCAGACCTGCCACTTTGGCTAAGTGGAACAGAACCATGGGAAAGTGACTCAGCTGAATTAGAGTAGAAAAACAAGTTGTATAAGCATTACATGTTCACCTCGTGGTGTATGGTGGTTGGTTGAATTATGTTGGTTATGATTTAAAACTGTGTAATTGATGAAGGCCTAACTACTTTAAAAGGCCTGGGTTTTGCACTAAAGGGACTCTCCTTTGCACCTGCCTGGGGACCCTGTGTTGCTTTGCCTCGTATAGAAAAATTTCACACACCTCTGTGTTCCAGAGCCCCACTGCACAGCAGCCAGCTGTGCTCGGCTGCTGAAGGCATTTGCCACTTATTGAAAAGTCAAAGCTGAGCATCAGGTGTGCATTTGTGATACCTGTGTGTGAGTTCTGAGACACGAGGGTGAATCCTTGCATTTTGGCAAATGAGCTCCAGAGAACTTTGGGGTAGGGAATGAGGATAATTCAGTAACAGAGGAGAAATAAATTACATGTGCCTCTCTTCTGCATTCCCCAAACCACTTGTGTTCCCTACTGGCAAGAAACAAAGTTAAGTGAAGCAAGAGGTTTTACAGTTCCCTTCACAGGGAGGGAGCTTCATCACACTGAAGAAATATTCACATGCTCAGAGGGAATACACACGGCCCCTAATAATAAGCAAAGTTGGTAGGAAGTCATGAAAGTTAAACTCAAACCCAAGCAGAGCTGAAAGAGCCAAGTGAAAAATTCATGATTATGTCAGCGCTGTGGTACTTGCAACTGATGATTTGAGAATGCAAGGAACTGGGCTAGGCATGTAAAAATCACCTTACTTACAGCAAACAAGCACTTGCAGAGCAAGATGTCAATAGGAAGGCTACAAGGATCAAGTCAGAGTCTGATACTTGAGCTCAGATTGTTTATGACCACCGTGTTCGATGGTTGGGGATTCACAGCAAACATTCAGATGTAAAAATAAGCACACAAAATGATAGTATTTGATCCTCACCTGCAGAAATACCACTGATGAACCTATCCACAGAATTCCTGAAAATGTATGACACTTTAATTAATAGAAAAGTCTTTCTGGCCCATTTCCTAGCCAGCAAGCCCAATTTTTATTTATGAGACTTCTTTCTAACCATCAGCTTAAGCAAATGATTAAACCAGGAAACTGCCCACAGTCATTTTATTCTCTGCATACTCAACCACTAATAAATCCTAAAACACACTGTGGACAGTTAGTGCAGGTAATGCTCAGAGTGGAGGAAGATCTGTCCCTTGTCAAGCATGTTCATAAACAGCCAGGGTTACAAATGAAGGCTTTTCTTTGGGCTCCCTGCATAGCCCAGGGAACTCTGCCTCTAGGAAGCCTCCCAAAGCCTCTCTGCCGTGATTACAGTGCCTGGATCACGGCTCCTCTTGGAACAATATGCACAAGTTACTCAAGCAGCTTTTCTGGGCAGTTCCACCTCTGGAGCAGCCCCAGCATCTCCAACTACCTCTGCATAACCCGAGGGCTCTGCCACGGCTCCCGTTTTGAAGGAGGAAGTTGCCGTGTAATCTCTTTGGGAATGTTGTACACATCTGTCAGCAGGGACAGGATGCTCTCACCCCTGACAGATGCATTTGTAAGCCTTCAGACAGCAACCCAAAGGTGATCCATTTGTGGAAGAGAGGACCTATCCATTTTGTACTTTAACTACTTCCTCCCTGCTTTTTTGATGCCAGGGAGGGGGTTTTCCCCAAGGTGATGCACTAATTCAGTTTGTATTAGCTCTAAGATGAAGTTTCCAAGCCAGTCAGCCAGGGCCAAAGGTAATAAAAAGTGACATGATTTAATTACTTCTGTTACAGTTGTTCAGCAAGGAAAGAAGGCGCAACATGAAGGCCTAATTAATTAAGTAAAATTGGTTTCTGGTCAGAAGGCAAGACCAGTGAAGTAGCTGGACTGAGTGCAGTACTATCAGCTTTATCCAATTCCACCAGTAGTGATACATCACTAACACTTGACATTTTTGTTGTGATCCTTCTCACTGATATCTCACAAAAGTGTTTTGACTTGCAGTCAAGATTAAAGCTTCAACAAAATCTGCAATAAACTTTCTACGACACAGCTTCACTATTCCTCACATTTACTAAAAGTCAGTTAAATTAGTATTCCCTGGATTGGCAATGTAGAGGGAAGAGGAGAAGCTTGCAGGGCTGCTGGAATGCATGGAACTGTGCAAATTCACATATTTTTTTCAAGGATACAGACTTTAAAGACACAGAAGATTGGAAGTGTTTGGGATCACTGCAATGGAAGCAATAACTCTGCTTGTCCAGAACTGGGGGAGCTGACAACCAGCCTGGCTCTGGAAGCAGCTCCCTCTGGAAAGAATGGCTGCAGGTGGGAGCTCAGAACATCCCTGCCAATGCAAGGCCCCAAACCTGTTGCTGCATGTCCTGCAGCATTTCCATACTCACGTTCATGCCCTGCCTGCCCCAGCCCTGCTCCAGGGTCCCTCCCCCCATGGGAGGGTTTGGCCCTGGCAGTGTTAGCAGGGCAGTGTGAGGGAGCTGAGGCTGCACCCCCAGCTCAGGACCAACAGAAAGCAAGGAAAAACAAGAATGGGACACACTCACAGCTTAACTGGAATGCACATTTCTCTGGGACAGAGCTGGAACTCGAGAGCTCCAAGGCTTCTCCTTTAGCAGCAGCCCTGTGGAACAAACCCCTGCGGCCGCGGCGCCCATCGGTGCAGGTTCTAGAGTGAGATTTGGAAGCATTTGCACAATTACGCTGCTCATAATTCAAACTCTGTTTTGTGTCTGTCGTTATAGGTCATTGTTGGCCAGATGGAAAATATTAAGGAAAAAGGATTGCAACTAAATCAATGGGCTGTAGAGTGCTGCCAAAAGGCCCCAGGCTAACTACAAGCAGATTTGCAGGCAGGCTCTGCTCCGGCACAAGGCGGGATCTGGCACATCCTCTGCCCTGCCGAACAGCAGGAGGGCACGGGGCCAGCTGAGAGCGGCTACTGTGCCAAACAGACTGTGCAGGGCTTGCTGCTTGAATGCTTCCACAGAAAGGCACAATCCATGGGCTCCCCGTAAACAACTCCCTGTACTTCTGGCTGCTGCTAACTCACAAGTGGGATAACTTCATCCCACTACAACATTCATGTAAGCACACAGCTCAGCCTCGGTACCAGACTCAGCACAGAAATAAATAAGCGCCAGTGTTAAAGGACAACACTTCAACTTTTAACGGAGAATTATGATGTGTACATGCACATACACAGTGAAACACAAAATCAGCATCTGTATGCAATGCCAAGCACTGTATGGACATTCTTTGCAACACATGATTTACAAGTAGGGAGAGACTGAAGTTTGACTATTGCAAATTTGACTTTTAATCTCTATTTCCAATATCAGTACTTCCCATGACATACCTTTCATTTTCTGTACAGCTCATGGCTGCACTTACCCATGAGCAGTCCAGTTTATCTAGATGTTCTGAGGGAAAAAACATCTTCCTAATATCACCCAAATAACTTCTTATGAACTCAGCATCTGAGTGCAACCAGCCATGCCTGCAGATAAAACTTCAAACTCACTAGATGGACATAAATAATTTTCGTTTCTAGTGGACAAAAAAAATAGATAGAAACAGAGATCTTCTGATTCAAACATCATCACCAGCTGATCACACAGTGTAAAGCTTCTGCAGCAAAGACTTCAAATCCCCTACTCCAGTCTTAAGGCATTATTAGCTTATTTAAATCACTATTTTCTTATTTAAAGATACTTGAGCAAGAGGAGATACTAGGCCTTACAGGCTTTCTGGAAGAAGTTTCTAGAATCTACAAAATGGTTAATGGCAGAGATGAAAATGGAAGACAACAAATGAGCAGATGTAATACAAAATTCTATTCTTCTTTTCCTGGAACAGTAGTTTCAAACAGCTCATCTCTATCTTGTAAAACTTGTAAGGACAATAATGGAAAAACCACAGGAAGTTTGGAAAAGCTATCCTGGAGACAGCGTATCGGGAAGAAGAAACACAAAGCAGATAGCTAAATTTAATTGATGTCAAGCTCCCTCTTCACTAGGTTCATCACTTTTCCATATATATTCTGACAAGCAACTGAAAATAAGAGCCAGTGTCTGTTTAAGCGAATCAGCAGGGGTAAAAACCCTAAACTTTTGAGATGTAAACTGTTTTATAAACATGTCAAGTTAAGGCAGAATGCCTGCAGCACCCGGAGCCCCTCCGGCCCTGCACACGCCCTCGGGGCGTTCGCACATTTTCTGAGCCACTTCAGCTCAATTTCCTGTCACCCAGCACAGAAAGTCACCCTGGTTTGCTACAGTTACAGCTTGTAAGAAACTCCAGTTTCTGTGAAAAAAGGTCAGGCTGCAGCTCCCAGTCCTGCCTGCCCTCTCCTCTTTTCTCTGTAAGGCCCATGCAAAGGAACTGAGGAATCTCTGCTCTCCAGCTCTCACTGACAGTCAGTGCAAGTGCTGAAGCCACTGCTAAAAAATAATAATGAAAAGAAATCTATGAAGGCATCAGAGGCTCAACAGCAACATTTTCACTAGGTACAGTTCTGTTGTAGTGTGGGATCAGAGATCCAATTGCCCATGATTTATACATGTATTTTGTGGCCTTTGCCATGTCTAACAGAAGCAGTTTGCCATTTGCTTTCATCTCCCAAGCATTTTAAGTAGAACAGGGATTCCAGGGTCGATACACCTCAAGGACCAAACAGACTGTCCAAAAAGTGTTCCAAGCATTTCCAGCCATTACCAAACATCTTCTGCAAGGCTTCAAAGAATCATATAGATACACATGGAAGCAAAACATTGATTTTGGCCAAATCAATGAAAAGGGAAAATTCTAGAAAACAACAGGACAATTACTATAAAACAAGCCCCACCACAATCACTCCATCTCCTCCCCCAGGGTAGGAACCAGCAGGGCTGTGGGGCTGGGATTTTCCATCCCCAGCAGGGCTGTGGGGCTGAGCCCTCTCCCCCAGCAGGGTTGTAGGGTTGGATTCTCATCCCCAGCAGATCCCTGAAGGCTGTGGGGTCGGTCCCTCTCTCCCAGCCAGTCCCTAGGGGCTGTGGGGTTGGTCCTAGGGGCTGTGGGGTTGGTCCCTGGGAGCTGTGGGGTCAGTCCCTTTCTCCCAGCAGGGCTGTGGGGTCAGTCCCTCTCTCCCAGTAGGGCTGTGGGGTCAATCCCTTTCTCCCAGCCAGTCCCTGGGGGCTGTGGGGTCAGTCCCGGGGGGCTGTGGGGTCAGTCCCTCTCTCCCAGCCGGCCCCAGGGGGCTGTGGGGTCGGTCCCTGGGGGGCTGTGGGGTCAGTCCCTGGGGGCTGTGGGGTCGGTCCCAGGGGGCTGTGGGGTCGGTCCCTCTCTCCCAGCCAGCCCCAGGGGGCTGTGGGTGCTGCCCGGGGCTCTGGGCAGGGCAGGGCAGCGCAGTCCCGGCACTGTCTGTCTGTCTGTCTGTCTGTCTGTCCCATGGCTCAGGGCCCTGCCAGTTGGCACGCCCGGGCCAGGAAGCTGTCAGTTCCAATCAGGGCCCGGCCCTGCAGCCCTATTAAAGAAGTCTTGCTGGTTAAGGGGCGGCCACTGTTTCCAAAGCATGGGAAAAAAAAAAAAAAAAAGAAAAAAAAGAAAAAAGAAAAAAAAAAAGGGAAAAAAGGGCTCTGCTTTCCTTAGATTTGAGCTGGCAACTTTCACTGACTGGAGTTTTCAAGGAGCTATGAATGAGCCTAACAAAGGAGTTCTGTGGCCAGTTTCTGGCTGAAATCCATGTCAACAGTTTTTAAGGTCACAGGTCACACTAACTAACATTTATTCCCAGCAGACCCCGCTCTAAACACAAGCTGTAAGTAGTACAAATTTGGAATTTTTCTGTAATCCCTTGAGATATTCCTGATCCTTCCACATGTTTCTGCTCAATTAAAAACAATTCTCACTTTGCACCACAAGAGAGGCCCCTGCTCAGAAATCTTATTCTGTCCTAAGAATAAATGGACAAAGACTGCAATCAAAGGGAAGGAAAGGGGGGAGGAGAGGAACTCACAACAAATCACACCAAAAACCTCAAATAACTCCATACAGAATCACATTCAGTTAGTTACATTTTCTGCCATCTGTCACAAACTATTATGGATTCATTTCTTTTTATCTCAGAAAAAGAGTGGTGCAGAGCTCAGCTATTTTGGCCGAGAGGGATTTCCACACAAATGTTTCTGCATTTCACTTCAAAAGAATGATTTCAGTTTGGGTACAAAACCTGAACAACCCAACAAAAACTTCAAATTCAGTAAAATTCAGTTGCACATGGGACCTTTGCAAACCAGTAACTTTGCCCAGGAAGTTTATGAACCAAAGCAAAACTACACAAACTTGGGTTTGCTTTTGTTTTCTTTTAAAATAAAAGACCAGAGCTCTTCACTAAATCCAGATCTATCAAAAGCCCACGTGAAATCTGATGCAAAATTAGAGTGAAACAATAAAAATTCAGCCTCTTAATGTATAGCTATTAGGATTTATCCCATTGCAGCTGAAATCCTGAAATCCTTAGATAAAGTCTTAGAAAGAAAAGGCACTTAGGTGTGAAATTCCAAATAATTACACAGAATTTCATTACTAGATATCAGGTCTTACTCTACTATAAAGAAAATAATTCAAAAGTACATTTTAAGTTTTTTACCATATTTCATTGAAAAAGGTAGTCCAGAATTCCAGTCTGGGAGATGTGAGTGTGTGCCATGAGAACTCACCTGGGCTCAGAACCCAAACCCAGCAGGGTCTGTCCTCCCCTGGGCTCACCCCAAACCCTCTGGGCTCTGTCCCTCACCTGGGCTCACCCCAAACCCTCCGGGCTCACCCCAAACCCTCCGGGCTCTGTCCCTCCCCTGGGCTCACCCCAAACCCTCCGGGCTCTGTCTCTCCCCTGGGCTCACCCCAAACCCTCCGGGCTCTGTCCCTTCCCTGGGCTCACCCCAAACCCTCCGGGCTCTGTCCCTCCCCTGGGCTCACCCCAAACCCTCCGGGCTCTGTCCCTCACCTGGGCAGTACCTGCGCCCCCGCGCGCCCTCTGCTGGCGCCGCTGCCGCAGCGCAGCCGCTCGGGGTCACCCAGGCGGGCCCCGCAGTTTCACCTCGAGCGGCAAAACCGGGGCAGGGAAGGGGAACCCGAAGAAGAGAGGCAGGTTCGGCACTAAATAGAGAGGCTCTGCATTGACGACAACCACGGAACACCCGGAAAAGCAGGTTTCAAAGTTATCACAGGGTTCATCAATCTGTGTGAGCTACTACAGCAGGAAAACACTGCGGTAACCACCTCCAAAGCAGGTTTCTGAGCAGTACTGGTTGAAACAGTCAAAGCAGTTCCCTGCCAAATGGAATTGCCTCTGTGCTGGCCACAGGATAACCCCACTGCTACTGAACTCCAAGAGGCGCCTCACTGTGCTCTGCATCCACAGGGAAAAGCCTCTGGGTCACTTCAAAGCTCAAGTTCAGACCCTGAGCTCTGGCCCTCGAGTACTGGGTCAGCTTCCAACTTTGCTTCCAGAGCATTGCAGAAATTTTTTTAAGCACTCTCTGAGTGAAAAGAATTTCTTTTTTCTGCTGCTCCTCTTCAATAACTAATCTAAACATGTGATGATTTTCCACCTCCAAACCATTTTACCATGGCCAAACCCATATAATCCCTGCTAAGCCTGTGCATATCATCTTCAGTAATAAACACCATCATTTAGTTCTTACACTTTTGCTGAGCATAGCAAGGAATACTTGACGCATGCTGCCATCCAATCTGTAATTTAAAAACAATTAAACATTCTTTTCATCCCCATTTGCTTTTACTTACCATTCTCCCATTTTTCAGCCTGTTTTCCCCCACCCATTTACCATGCACCATCCTTTAGTACATAAAGGACACTGAGAAGACTCTCATCAATAATGGGAGCTGCAGTCCTGGGAATGGAGGAAGTGATTTCATGTATTGCTGAGTTACACTGTCCATTATCCTCTAAAACTTGCATGAACTTGCATTAATGATGAACTTTCCTTTTCTCATCAGTGCACAGGAGAAAGAAGCAACAGGAAGGAAGTGGAGAGTCCCAATTCATCCATTGTGGTTGGTTTTTTTGGTTATGAGTTGAAGCAGAAGGCATTTAACTACAACAGAACTCCTCCATTTCTTCTTGGCACTCACTCAACATAAGGGAGCTGACAGCAAAGAACTCTTATCCAGGAGGGATCAAGAAGGGACCCAGACTATTCCTCATTCAGATTTTCTTTTTAAAACTGTGTTTCTCCTTTAATTTGACACTAATCAGGCAAAGTCCCCTCTGTAAGGAGACACTGCCCACATGAGACTGAGGGAATCAGCACCTGACTGCACAGGGGAGCAGCTCAGTGGGAAGAGCTGGGAAACACCTTCCTGCCTGCAGGATCCAGTCCCTGCTGCTGGACTGCCAGAGCTAATAATAGCTCAAGTGTCTGCTACAGCAAAGACAGAATGGAAGGAGATACTGAGCAAACACCTGTCATTCTGCCTCCCACTCAGCTAATTAGGAATTTGGGTAGATCTCACAACAATTTCTCCCAATATTAAGCTCCCATTCCATGGCATTGCTGTGTGCAGCCTCTGCAAGGAGAGGTGACCTTGTATTTTGCAATGTCCCCCCCTGGGATGCTGCAGAGGGCACATCCAGTCAGACACACCCAGGGTCCCACACACAGAGCAGTTCCTCTGTCCTCACCCTGGTTGTGTCCCCTGCAAAGCTCACACACGTGTCCAGCTGCTCACAGAGCAGTGTCCTCATCTGGGAGGCCTCAGCCCCAGCTGTGCTGTCACCTCCCTGGCTGTGCTGTCACCTCCCTGGCTGTCCTCAGCCACCTCTGTGCTGGCTTTACCTGGGCTACTGTTCCTGAATTTCCAACTCCTCATGAACACAAAAAAAGCAGAAAGTGGAACACAGGCAATTCTTAAATTTGTTTAAAACAAGACAAATGAAAATCAGATTTTCATTTCCATTTGCCACATGAAAATCTTTAATCCATGGAAATTCTTAATGGAACTAAAATATTGATAGACATGAAAATTGATTTTACTGGCATCATTTCCTGCAGCAAATATAGATAAAAAATTCTGGACTGTATCCCAACATGGCTGTGGGAGGTTATCAAAAACTACTCTGACAGAGCCTCTTGGCCCATTTTCTGTGAAATGCATAGTTCCAGCTTCCACTAAGTCTTTATTATGCCAAACTTCACAAAACCCTCAACAGGACAGAGGAAAGTTCACACATACAAACTTTGGGGCTGTGGAGAGCATCAGTGACGTTCTCTGGAGAGCATCAGTGACATTCTCTCAGTTACCAACAGATGTTTTGTTAATAAAACTTGCATGTACAAATGTCCACGAAATGTCTTAACAAGATCAGCTGTGACAGCTAAAGATAACAGCTGCCATCATGCTATGTCATATCAAATTACTGCAGAGAGACTTTTTTTCCACGTTGTTAACTCCAGAACGTTGACTACAAACAAATACAGTTATCTACAGAGGAACTCCAAGTGCAAGGGATTTTGCACCACTTGTGCAGAAGAGCAGTGACTTTGAGGACCAGATAGGGAAATAATTCTGAACAGCTGGAAATGGTAATTGCAGCGTAACTGCAGTGTCAAACACTGCTCCTGCAGTCAGCCACCAGCCAAACCACAGACCTACCTTAAGATACAGAAGCAGCTCTTGGCCCCCGAAGACAAGCGACAGAACCCAAACCTCTGCTTGCTGTCAATGTCTGTGAGCACAAACGTGAAGTTCTGCCCAACCTGGTTAATGGCATGGCTGCAAACAGAGAGCAAGAGAGAAAAATGACTGCTGACTTTGTGTCAAGTATCACATCCAAGTCATTGAACCTATAGCATTTCCTCTTTCAGCAGAGTTTTTTTGAGAAAGTAACTAAAAAGTATGCACCCTCCAGAACCTTAAATATGCTTGATGAGGGAGGAGGGGGGGTGTTGTGGGTTTTTTTTTCCCATTTTTAAGTGTGGGAGGATACTAATAATGAGTTTATCTTTAAAAGAAAATGGTTCTGACTATCAACCAGCAACCAACCCCATGTTCTCTCATATAACCCAAAATATTTCTAATTATAGGAAATTAAGAATTAGGTCATGTGCTAAGTTTTTTTTTAGGTTTTCTGAGAACTGAGAAATCTGACTTGCACTGACACGCAGCTTTACAAGTCACTGCTACCAACTGCAACAAATACCCTGGTAAAATCAAGGCCATTTAACTAAGTCACAGGCCTTAAAATATTCTCTTTTATGATGCCACATGCAAAACCCCAATTTTTGTGGGAGAGTACACACTCAGTGCCTAGAGGAAACAAAGGAAAAACAGACTTGCAGAAATAACAGCTGGATCCAAATGGGAAAGATGTCACTGTCCAGCTTAGAAAGAAGAATCCTTCAGTGGATTCCAAACAGGGAAGGAAAAACATGCAGTGATGAAGATGAACAAAAAGATATTTAAAGCATTCCAGTAGTCTGAGAATTAGCCAGTGTAAGTACTATCATCCTCCTGAAATCTAAATGTCAGCAGAGCAACTACTTCCATGAACCACACTGAGCTGCTGGGGATACCCAAAAATCCCTCACTGGTGGTGTGTTTTATCTGAAAAGCTTGGATGTAATGTTACTATGGTGATTTTAGTATGGTGTTTTAAAAGGGGATTATACGCTTAATTTTAACAAGGTTGAGAGCAGAGTGTGTGTGAGAAATAGCACTGGAGCTGACAATTAAAATTATGGAATGGGGGGGTGGAAACATGTTTCATTAGCAGCAGGGAGAAGCTTGTTTATTAAACAACTCAGGAAAGCTGGTGAGTTCCTCCAGAGCAAACCTAGAGAGTTCTGCATTCACGTGACCTGGAGCAACCCAACCTTGCTGACAGGTCCTGCTCCAGTTTTGGGGGCAGTTCCTCACAGGGAAGGATAAACTTCCCAACACAGAAAGTGTTCCTCCTAAGATTTTAGTATCAACCCCTCAGATCCACAGCTCTGCTTTCAAATGGCCACAAGGTCTATTTAGAGCCTCAGGGGATGGAAGCAGCATAACCCTCCTCCCTAGTGGGGCAGACAGAAGTTAGGGCTGGAGGAAAGGGGAGAGAGGAGGAGTGACTTCCATAAAATCCCTCACAGCACCTACACCTGACCAACACAGTCCTGGCAGGGAGCAGCACCAAGGAGCAGCTCTGCTCTCCTGCAGCTGGAGAACAGCTCTGCCTCATCCCACCACCACAGCAGCAGCAAACTCCTGGTCCATTGCCTCAACCAGTCCCTGGGGTTCTGAGCAGCAGCCACAAGACATGAACAGGATCAATGTAAAAAGAATGTGCCAGAACCTTCAGTGCCACCACCATGTGTTTTTACATGAGAAGAGAAGCAGCACAAGCATCTCCCTCAGCTGCCACAGCCTTAGCCTGGGGTGTGCTCTGCCTCCTGCACTGTGGGAAGTCCATTCTCCATCTGAAATTATTAAGTATGTTCTGGGTGACAATGACTCCTTTATGTTCAAGCTGGTTGGCTTGCAGTCTTTCAGTGACAGTCTGTGATATTCAGACAAACAAGTGGATCCAGAAATGGGAATCACTTTTCATTATGTTCTCATTTGCACCCCATATGGGTTTTCAGTGTTCTATCTTTCAAAATGTTATATTGCTGAGGAAAACCAAAAACAACAAAACAAACAAAACCCCTAGGTACAATAAATCTACACACAGAAAGCATAAATATTCCTAGTAGAAACAAATACAGGAGAAAAATGTATGAGTATTTCCTTGTTTCCACCCCTTAGGAAATGAAAAGGATGAGCAGTAAAACAGGGATTTCAAATTCTAAAATGAGAACTGCAGCAGTTTAATCACAGCACAGGTCAATTCCCTCAGCCCAAACTGTTCTGTGTCTCAGCTGATGAAGACAACTCATTCTGACCAATTAAGTGATGCTCAGAGATGGGACCAGCACTGGTGCAGCTTTTCAAAATTTCAATTCCTGTTCTTTTCATGAAACCATCAAGAATAACTCACAGTTAACACAAAACTAAAGAAGTCCTACAGTTTCCTAAATTAGAGGAAGTAAATATTCTCAGATCTTCTCACATCCACTTTACAATTTCCCCCCTAAAATCAGAAGTCACCTTAGTAGCTGTCAAGTAAAGCACCAGCATTCCTGCAACATCAAGAGGCCTTTAAATGTAAAGAATTTCATTAATAGTTCCACCCAAATTTTGGCAACTAAGAAATAAAATGCACAAGCAGACAAAGCTTTGACATTAATATGCATATTTGACAATTCCTACCCAAGCATTTTCCATCCAAGCATTGTGCAGAAGTAAAACAAAACGCCCTCACAGTGCTGCCACCAAACAACTCCAACTTTTAAAACTTCTTTTTGTTTCATGGTGCCCATAAAAACCCCAGGAAAAAGTGATTCTGAGACTATAATTTGCACTCAGGTGCTTTAAGTCCCAGTCACACAGACAGAACACTATGAATGGTATGGCTTTTATTTTCTACAGGGGTTTTATTGACAAGCTTATTTTCTTGTAAAGTTTGAAAAGCTAACAATACCTGTCCACATAGAAGGGGAAACAAAACTTGGTCAGAGTCTGTAGAACTTCCTGTAGAGAGAGAGAAAAAAAAAGAGATAATTTATACATCTATGGGGACCAATAAATCTAATATTAACCACATCACACAATTTCACAACTTTGCCCTGAAGAAATAAGAGACAGATGAAGAAATATGGGCTTTATCAATTACATGGAAGTAGTACCAGGCAGTCAATCATGTGAAATAATAAACATGATCAAACTTCATTAAAAATGAAAAATTAATCAAGATTCACACATGGGCAGGCAGCAGGAGCCATCCAGCAATTCTCCACAGAGGAGGAGGAGGTTGGGTTGTTGAGTGTTAACACCTCTCTGGGGACAGTCCCTACCCTGGCCATATGGATCGGAGTGAATAACACCAAACCACATGGGCCTGGCCTGGCAGGACCACTCTGCTGGCACAGCTTTTGACTGTTACCTAGGAACAGGGGGCTAGGGGATTAGAGAATACCTCCTAACATCAGCAAGATAAATAACAAAAGATGAAGCCAATAGGTCTCGTAGCAGGAATGTTTAATGTTGCCTACTGCTATTAGAAAGGAAATCTCAGAGTTGAAAGACTGATTAAAATAATGTGCATTAAAATTGATACGGATTGTTTAACCTACAAATCATTTTCTGGAAGTTGGAAAGCAGCACCACAAACAGAAAAGCGTTTAAGCATGAGAGCAAAGAAAAGGATGAATATGAAAAGTGAAAACAGATCAGCAGATAAATTAATAATTTTCAACTTTACAACATTAAACAAATACAGTCACTAAAGAGGCAAAACCAGAAACATGTTAGTCCCAAAATAGTTGTGTTCATAGACAAAAGCAAACCATTAGATCTTCAAAATCTGAGTTCTGTAACCCACAAGACACCATAAGGGTCTCTCAGTTTGCAGATCTTTCCTACAGCCAATTCATTGCTCATTCTCCTTCAGAATTTCAGGTCCTGAAGTGTAAATTCTATTTCTGCTTTCTGAACCCTGAACAAACAACAAACCCTCTGATAAAATCAACACTTTGCTGACCAATAGCAATAAATTATCATCAATAACTAAATAGATGCTTCTCGCTTCATTTATTTCTAAGCCAAATGCCATCATTCCCAAATAAACTCCATCAATCTAATAACCTCTCCAGTGAAGCACAAAACATATTGACTCCCTTGCAGGAACATGTTCCTCCTGCATAATTCAAACAAGCACAGCCCATCCTGAGCCGTGGTTTCAGGCTCAACTGCTCACACTCTTCTTTGGAGGTTTCTTGACAACTAAAACGTGGCAAGTTCTGAGGATTTCAGGCAAAAACAGATATGGAAACTTTGACTTCTTGACAGTTTATTGATAGATTATTTAACAACCTCCTGTTTTTAAAGAACAAGAAAGGATCTATTGAAGAATGCCATGTAGAGCAAAGACGTCTCCTCCTTTGAATTGCAGCAGGAAACTTGGAAAGGAGCTATGTAGATTGCAGAGTAAACTCTGCAGAAATCTCTATTTTGATACAAAATAATGCCTTGATAGTAAAGGTCTCATTAATATGATCGGGTTCCCCCTGGTGCAGAATCTCATTGACTTTCACAAGCTGAACAACTCCAATTGCTCAGGCACAAAAACTGCATCTGGACAAATTTTAACTATTACACAGTGGTCCTTTGCCACAGCTGAAATCTTACAGTGTAAAATGCCAACAAACAAACAGACAAACAACCCCCACAAAAGAATTCTAAAATTGTGAAATTATAATATCAGGAGAACAAAATGTCCGTATCTTTATTGGCCTTATCAACACACATTGTCCTCAAAATAATGGCTTCATTTATTTTTTCAGCAACAAAATCATATAGATACATTCAATTCTATAATATAGAAATAAAATGGTGTTAGAAGACAAAGCCATCAGTCACCTCAAAATGGCAGAATATATTCTCTCCATTATTTTGATGATTTGAATAATTCCTGTAACTGCAAGTAAAACCATTCACACAATAAAATATTCAGCATCTCATCAGCATTGTGTCACTGGAGAAGTGCATTACTCACAACTTACTCTGCACTTGTTCCCTGATATTTACAGCTTCCTAAATGCAGCAAAGGAAATGTTCATGTAAACAGGCCATATATTGGCTCTGTACTGCTCTCAACTGCCCTCTCCTTAAAAGAAAGATTTTACAGTGATATTATTACCTGTTTTTGCAATGTCATTGGACATAATTTTCATTCATTATACACCAATTCTTATCTGGTTCGATTCACAACCAAAAAAACTGAGTCTAGCACAGGTTAACTGCAGACTTATTTTTCAATGGTAACTAATAAAAGAATATAAATACCCTGTGTAGAATTAGTTTTTAATTAGCAAAACTGCTGATCTTTTGCACGTAAGAAGAACAGTTACTGGAGAACTATCCCATTTTTGCTCAAGTTGCAAGCTCATTACTCTAAATATAATGCTGCTTCTTAAAAAATTCTTTAAATACTCCTCAGTTTGAAAGATAAGCAATACCTGCACCATTTATATACAACGTCCTACCCAACCTCTATAGGTGGGTTATTACTAATGACCTAGAAAATTCTTCATTTCTTTATGATTTCAGACAAAACAAAACCTAGAATCGCTCCATATCAACATCTTACAATCTTTTTTTTTTACCCAACATGAAGCACAGAGGAGGTATCAATAGTCTGTTTTCTTGTTTTATTCCCTTATGGCTATTTTCCTAAAGAAAAACCTGCATAAATGCCTGTAAAGCAAAAGCCCCTAAAAAGAAGGCCAGAACCCCCCCAGCAATCCAGGACAGGCAGCTGATCAACGTAAATTACCCGGGAGCTGCCGCCGGGGTCTCCAGGGGACCACACGCCGGTTTTCTGGATCAATCCCCAAGTTTATATTTTCACAAATCTTTTTACATGCAGTTTGATTTTTAACATTTTAATGAGCAAAAAGTGCATCTCCAGCAGCCAGCCACCAGAGCTAAAGTGCAGGGCATGAACCGTGTCCCGGGGGAGCCGGCGCAGCCGCGGCACCGGGGGCTGCAGCACAGGCACCACCTGGCTCCCCGTCCCAAGGTTCCAACTCTTTTCATAATCAAAACACTGCTGACATTAGAAACCCCACATGGGTTTTCTAAAATCCTTCCCAATCAATAAAGCCAGTACATAACTTATCGGAGACAACACAGAGCTCATTGATTAAGTTTGGTTTCAGCAGCAAAGTTTTCAAAATAAATGAGGCAGGAACGCTGTGCTGAGCCCTTTTGTGTCACAGCCACCTCCGAAGGTGAGGCAGCTCTGCAAGGCTTTCCTACACACACAGGACAGGCTGGGAAACACACACAATACACACCGGGCTCACGTCCCAACCATCTCTCTGTTGCAACCAAACAGTAAAGAGAGCTCAACAATGCTGAAAAAATGTGCACATTCACTTGTGAATTTAATATGCAAGCTGTAGCTGAAGTCTTTTTTTATTTTTAAACCCTTCATCATATGCTCCCACTTCCAAATCAACAGAACAACTTCAGATTCTCTTAAATACAGTGGGCTGCCTCACTTCTGCTCAAATGAACATCACTAACAAATATCCCATATGTAGCTGCAATTAAATAAAACTGCACTGATAAATGATGTGCAAATGGCTGGGCTAGGGAAGGGTCTGCTGCAAAGTATCTGCTCCTGGAATGATGCATGAGACACCAGAGATGCAAAGGGGAACAAGAAGTGTAGGGAGAAGTTGGATAGAAATTAAAATACCAGGAGATCTGTGAAAAATGCTGAATGATTAAGGTATGATACTTACATAGGAATGTGAGTTAGAGCAGGGAAACAACACACCCCACAAACCAACAGGTTGGGAACTTGTAATGGAAAACCTGAGGGAAATCTGGGTGAAATTGGAAGGACCACCCAGAGCAGAGACTGGACCCAGAGGGGAGGGGGAAAGGAAGGAACCCCAAACCCCCACAAGGATATGTTCCAAGAGAATGGAGCATGGCCAGTGAGAGGAGTTTTCCATGGAGAAGAGATGATTCCAAGATGAAAAAGGTGGATTGCTGTTTCATTTCCTTGCCCTCACACCTGAGGCAAAGTACAGCTGAGGCTGCTGCAAGTGAAAGGCTGCACAGAGAGGGTGGGAACACAAACACTTCTCATCTTACCCAGCTTGAAAGGCCACCTGAACCCAGCAAAGCAGCATGAGACACTCCCTCTGCCATGGAGGGACACCAAGAGACTTCCAAGAGCATCAACACACTGAGCAAGGATGGAGGAGAAACTGGAGAACAAGGAGGGCCCCGAAGAGAAATGCACCCAGCCTGCTCAGGCTATGTGAGCACAGGAACAGCATCCCCATCCCCACTTGACCACTGAGCAACTACTGGTGACTTTGTTGCTCCTCAGAAGCAGCATCAAATTTAAACACTACAGAAATGTCAATATAGCATTAAAATGTGCTAAGAGATTAACTGAAGCAAAGTATTATCCAATTAAATTTGGGTTGTCAATTAATCTCTCCTATACCCACAGAACGGTAAACTGCTTTTATATTTAATTTATCTATTTGCATAATTTTAAGCTAATGATTAATTAAATGATCCACTGCAAGGGAACAACAGGTTTAAGAATTCAAAAAAGCAAACAATAACCTTAAACCCCAAATTTCTATAAGTTCTAAAGGTTTTTCTAGTTTTGAGAAAACTGGTCCAACACAGATTCTTTTTTAAAAAATCATTGCTTGTTTAAAATATTTATGTCAAATTTCATATTGCATTGATTTTGCAATAAAATCTTTTTACGCCTTATATCAGTACTGAGCATTACTGAATTTTGTAAGGTACTAAATATTTTAAGAAATTATTTTCATCAGTTCTTTAAAAGAATGTTCTACGCCCCAAAAAAATCTGGACATAATTTGCTTAATAGAATGCCTTTAAATTGGCTGAATTTAGTTTTATCTCTACTTTTCTAATTCTACTGGTATTCCAATAGATCTTTATAGCACTGGATTATCCATTTGTTCTGTGTTCCAGAAATCCATCAGCTCTTTCTGAGTAATTCTAAAGCTTGAAGTAGGGGAGGGTTTTTCTCCCAAAGTCGCCTGCCCCTGTCTGAGGGTCAGCAGGGGAACAGGGCCGTACAAAATAACATCATTGCATTGAAAGTAATTGGTTGTTCTCAAGAAAACGCTTTTTAAACAAACAAACAAATAAACAAAACCCCAACACGCATATCCACAATCCTGGAAACAGGAAGAGCGGGACATAAATAACATTTCCTAAGCATATTGAGGCCCGCTAGCATTTAAATATTTTAAACGTACAAAATATGTGCACAGATGGGCAACTTTTCTCCTTGCATTACTAAAAACATATTTCAAGATAAAGCTCAAAATCCCTGAATTTTTTAAACCTAATTGTGACTCTGTTTCTTAGAATTCACACCCCAAGGCCAAAGCTTTCCTGCCACCAGTCCTTCAAATCTGATTTGGACATTACACGGGAGGAGGCTCCAAGCCTCCCTGAGGTCTCACTCCTTTTACAACACACGCAAAACCAGGAGATAATGGGCCTGTGCTGAATTCTGGGCTCTGCTCAGCTCCTCCTGGGACACAGGCCTAGCAGATGTGATAAAAACTGTGTCAGAGAAGTAGCTCTAGTTTTTGCCTTAATGACAACTTCAACCTCTCAACTCATAGAACAAAAGAACAGGGACGACTATTACTTTTCTCCAGTAGAAAAAAAAAATCTGAAAGTAAAGCTGAACTAAATATTTAAGCAGTTTTTCAACGAGATCTGCTCAACAAATGTTTTTAAAATCCCTTCTGTAAAAGCAGAAATTGTTTCATTCTAAGAGAAATAGATTTTAGCTAAAAAAAAAAAAATCTACAGCTGCTGTTGAACTGTTGAATAATTGTTCCAGCCTTAAATCACAAAGAATTGAAAAATTATACTAACAGGCATTAAAAAAAATCAGGTCCAATTATGTGCATAAACAGTGATCAATTGGTAAAGGTAAGAAGTGTCAATAGCTGAGAGCTGGAACAGTGATTCAATTAAATGTATTTTAAACATTTAATGACTAAAACCGAGGAGTATTTTCACTTGCAGATTGAGCAGAAATAAGGTGAGAACTATTAGCTGTGAAAAGATAATCACATCCTGCTCAGCCCATAAGTCAGTTGCACAGGTACACTGCACCAAAAGCAAAGCTTTAAATCTATCCTTGGGTAAGCATTTGTTAAATATTATAATTCTGGCTTAAGATGAGTGGCCCTTTCAGCCGTCGTCTCCATCGCTCTATTCAGCTCCGAGCACATACCCACTTAATCAGCAATCATTGTTCTCTCAGGCAGGACTTTGTTGTCAAGACAAGCACTGAAACCTTTAAAATATTTCAGAACTGGCATAAGAAAAAAGTGATCTTTGTCAAACAAGGACAAATTTATGCAAATCTTTTATAAACATTCACAAACATTTATTTAGCTTTTGAAATGTTGGCCTCATTTGAGAGCATGAAAATGAGGGGGAAGTAGGAAGATGCAAAGGACAGCTTAGAGGCTGGCACACTACATAAATATTCAGAAGGAAGATTATAGGATTCATGTTAGGCTGTCTTAGGTTTCTCCAAAGTCCACATAGAATACCGAAGAACAAAACTAACGAGAAGTAGAGCAGATGTTAGACAATGCACCAGCCTCTTTTCCACACTCACTTGGCTATACTTCGATGCTTTCATTTTTTCTTTCAATATGGTCAGGTCATTCAAGGATTCTCCTATAGACTCTGTATTGTGGCTACGGCGCTATAAGCTGGACCTCTGTCAGCTTTCCAAAAGTTCCTGATGAAAAGGCATTATGCAAATTGTACCTCTCTTACTCTCTTTTCAGGAAAAAAAGCCTCCAGTATGCAGTCATCGGAGTATTGGAAGTCCCAGCCTTCATTTCTGTATGGTTGTGTTTGCCTTAGGGCCATGCTGCTTGTTTTGACAGTGGATCCCCCCAGATAGTTGGGATTAGTCGAGCTTGTTTAGATAAACTTGAAATCAAGGCCTTCTCTAGGTAGACAGCTAGATGTAGCTACTGAGTTTCCAGCTGCCTTCTGCTTTCATCCCAAAACAACTGCAGATTCACAGCAGAGATCACAGCCACAGGCTATGTCACATACATAAGTACGAAATTAAAGGCTGCTAAAAGAAGCCTTTGTAAGTCTTAGTGCTAAAATAAGGAATCTGTACTGCATAGTTTAAACAAATTATTGAAGAAGCACCAATAAAGGTCTGCAGCAGAGACTTAACAAGACGTGCACGAAAGAAATGCTCTGTTTACATAACTGGGCAGCATCAGGCTTTGCTAATCACCACTGCCCCGTGCCCTGTGCAGCCTCCCCAAAATACAGGCAAGGAAATACTCAAAGCACTGCCTGCCACAGCACCCGAAAACGAGCTCTGTTTGTCAGATACAAACTTTATCATCACAGGAGACTATTGTGACAGCGCTGTTCCAATTAGATTTTCAGTCATATACACAACCCGATTTGATCTCTGCTATAGCCAGATAATGCAAATCACAGGAATTCACTCTCACAAATGTAATAAGTTAAAAGAAAAGAGTCAGAGCTCCAAACTGAAATTAAAACCTAAAGCAAATCCCGCCCATGTGACTCTGTTACACCTTTATAAATCTGCACTGTAGTTCAGTCCCAACACGAGATTAATTTTTCATAAGGTAGGGAAAAAATCCACAAACAGTTTTGACTTTTTTAAAGATTGTACTCTCTTCTAGCTGGGTGCAAATTTTCATATACACTTCTGCCACATCCAGGCACAACAGATGGGAAACTGAATTAAAGGAAAAATTAATCCCTAGGATGTTATCAACAAACAACTAGGGGGAAAAAAGAAAGAAAGAAAGAAAAGAAACAAACAAACCAACAACTTGGTTCAACAGATACTAAATATCATTAAAAATCAACTCCCATCTCTTGCTCAAGAGAAAGGATGTGCAGAAACTTGCAATGATGGAATACTTTAAAGCCAAGAGCAGAATTTTGTGTTTAAGAGGACAAGGTAAGGATTGGTGACTAACCTCTGCTTCTGTGCACAGGAGGTCTCTGGAATCACATTTCTGCCATTTCCATATTACAGAAATTCTACCATCTCTCACTGCAAAACTAAGTAACTTCCCTGAAAAAGTCTTTTATGGAAACTCAAGGCATTAAAAACTGTGAGAGATTAACACTAGATTTCAACTTCTTCCTGCTCTGGTTACCAAAGAGAATCCTGAATTCCCTTTGTCATTTCATACCATAAATCCCCATCAGTGACCCCTCAGCAGGAGCAAGCTACGGACTGGGAATCCAAACCAACAACGGAGCAAACACCTAAATCCTGACGAGTCCTGAGGAAACCAGACCATCAGTGCCAGTGGACTTCGAGGAAAACAGAACACCACTTGGAGAGTTGTTACCTGACAATGAAATCTGACTGCTAAGGATGCAGCTGTGACAGTATTCTCAAACCCCAGCAGCTGTACAGCCCCTGGACTGCCCCTCTCACCGGTGCCCAACTGCTGTGCCCACGCTGCTCCTCTCTGCTGAGGAACGGGTTTGAAACTGCCACTTTGAAACTGCCCACAAAAAAGGAAGTTTTTTAACACCTCCCTCAGCCAGGTAACAGCTGCCTGTTGCAGGGAGGAAGTGTAACAAAACTAAACAACCATCCCAAAGGGGGCAACAGCTGACCAACTTTGAAACTTCTCAAGGCCCTATTTCTCAGGCTCGTATTCCCATCGCACCGGTTGGAGAATTCCCTAAAGCACAAAGATTAAAATGATAAGTATGATGAGGACACTCCTGCCCACAGGGCAAGAAGAACTTTTCTAACACATTTTGCAGAGATGAGATGGAGTCAGTGATCACCTCAGACAACTGAAGGTTATAAGAGGATAAAGCTTTTCAAATTTATCAGCACTTCTACAGCTTTCATATTTTCAAATATGAGAATATGTTAGAGAGAATTGTGGTCAAAACCTGAGAGCTATAAAAGGATTCATTAGCCCTGGAAAGTGGTTTTTACTTGAGGAAAGGAGAGCTGATATGGCAAAAGATGACCAAACTCAGAACCTGAAGTTTTCCAAGCGTGAAGCAAAGAACTTTGGGCTTCCCTGGTTTAACAAGGGTAATGTCCAGCTTGTCCCTACAACATGTTACCAGCTCCACGCTGCTGTCCAGACACACGGGAAGGTCTGAGTGTGTGAATGTCAGTGAGTGTCCTCTATCAACCAACAAATCCTCCTTTGCAAGGGACAGCACGTGCCAGTTCCTGTCCATGCAAACACCACCACCAGAGTAAGGAGGAGCTGTACGTGCAGGGAGATGAGCTGGCTGTACTTCAACGTGCCCAAGCTCCCACGGGCAGGACCTTGAATGTTATTTCATATTCTTCTTAAATGAAACAAAGATGTTTTCTACATATTACAATAATTTTGAAATAGTTCATGAGTAAATCAATAGCACCAGTATAAAACTGAATGGTTCAGGAGCCTGGTACAAGACAACTTCCAAAACTATTTTGCTACTGACTGGCTCACCAAACCCAAGTAGAATAACACTGCTGAAGCATCTCCCATTTTAAAGAAACCCAGCTTTATCTGCAGTGAATATTTTATACCTTTATCAATAAATTTAAACAAAAGTGATAATGATTACTCACTCCAGGCCTGATCCCACAACCTTTACTCACACAAGCAGTCCCACAGGATTTTAATATCACCACCTCAACGAATAAGGGTTTGCAGGACAGGTTTTAAATTATTCATATATTCACAGATTTTTAAGACCAGAAGGGACCATTATGATCATCTAGCCTGACCTCTTGTATAACAAAGGCCACAGGACTGTAGCCAGTAATATCTGCACTCGCTGAATCATCTGTAGTAAAATGAAATTGTGTTTAGCAAACTTCCAATATTGATTCAAATTTTTCATGAAAGAGAACTGAAATGGTTTAGAAAGTGGCTTGGACACCTTTCCTCACAGTTGAACCCAATTATTCCTCTATTTCTGTTCAGAATTCTTCTGACTTCTGGACACTGGCTTTTAGCATGGTTTTCACAGAGAGACCCCAGAGTCCAACACTACCTGAGGTACTCTCAGGCTAAAACCAAGCAACCTCCTGAGCTCCTTCAAAACATTAATTGTCAGTTAATTACTATTTGCTTTCTGCACCTTTACCACTCCTGCCTCACACCATAACTTCTGAGACACATATCATAAGTGGAAAGACATTCAATTTATGCTATCAGTGATGCACAAACAGGAAACCCAACATTTCCACCTCAGTTCTTTCCCAGATAGGATCATGTGCAGCAGCGACTTCAACCACCACCTTAAAGACAAAAACCACCAGAACCACTTATCTACATTTTCTAAATGACTGACTGCTCAGCCTTTCCCACCCAGCTTCTCCATCTGCTCCTGAAAGGACAGCTCTTATTTTAAATTACTCTTAAGACAGGTTTTATCATACTGTGCACGCAACCTGTATGATAAAAAGTTTATACTCAGAGTATTATGTGCAATTCAGAAATATCCAATTGGATTATAATCATCCCTGTTCAATAACTCAGTCCCCTTAGTGCACACAGACTTTCCAAGCCAGGGGGTTTATGCTCCATTAGTGGCCAGCACTGTGTAACGACTCTCCAATCACACAACTCTCAATGACACAAAGAAAGTGCTTTTTATTTTTCCCTGTGTGCAATGTTTGCACAATGCTCATAGACTCTGCACAAGAAAGACCATTAGTTTCTATATAAAGACTGCCATAAAAGTTTTATAGTTTATCTATAAATGTATAAAGATTGTTGGTTTCGTTATAAACTCTGTTTCAATGCCAGTGGAAAGAAAAATTACCAGCAGAATAGAAGTAGCAATCTGCATAAGTACCAGCTTGCAAGCACGCATACCTCAGTCATTCCTGGAGTAATTAACTGAACATACAATAGTTCATCAAATTACAGACAAGCCATCATACCACTGAGAGCAGCTCACAAACAGCAACCATCACAACAGCATTTTCCCTTTCCTTTTCAGATGAGCTATAAAGATCAAAACAGTCAGGAACCAAATGATGCACTACTCAAAGGAAAAAAGTATTTTTAAATGTACTGCATTTTCCAAGGTTGTGTAATTCCTCCTACACCTTCCATTGATTGTTTTACTACTTCCTATTTCTATATATTTATACAACAACTATTTGCTGTATTGTTTCTGACGGAAGTTTTTATCTTTGCTGCAAACTTCCTTGTCTTTAAATTAACCTAGGAGAGCTGTTAATCTTGGGATTCATCTTCAGAACACTGGATAGCCAAAATTCACGTGGTGGCCTGCCATGGATGGTGTTTACAATATCCCAACAGCACAGGATTCCACCTACAAAACATTAACTTCATTACTAACTTTTTATTAGGAACCCAAACCAGAAAATACAGCGTTACAGGATTTTTCTGGTTTTTGAAAGGATACATCTATCTACAGTGACTGCATTTTATAAAGAAAAACTAAGAGTTCTCATCTGGTTTAAATTCTGAGGTCACGCTAAAAATCCAGCACTGGAAAACTGTTGCTTATACCAACAATTACTGATTTCATGCTAGGTAAAACCACAAACACACACATATACATTTTGTTCTTAAAAGCTATTATAAAACAGCCCAACAAGTTAAAACAGTCTCATATTTAAAAATGTATCTCAAGACTACTCCAGCGCCCCTCCTGCCATTCAAAAAAGCCCCATTTTACACATTTCAAGAGGCCTGGAGCAATCATTAGCATTTTCTCCCCTTGGTAAGGCTCCTCAGTTACCTTGCCTGTGACATTTTCTATAAAATATTCCCTTATACAGTTATTTAACAGATTTAAACCGTAGATGTCATTGTGGTCTGAACATGTCAAAGACAACTTGAGGGAAAAAAATCAGGACACGCAGAATTCACTTTGTCAGTAATTACAATCAAAATTCCTGCAATGTGGCTGGCCTGCTCATTACTTCCTGACTTTGTATCAAACCCCTTATTTACATTTCAGATTACATTTTTCATGAAACAGTAAGATCTATCAGAGCTGAGAGGACTGAAATAATGAGGGAGAAATATTTTAATAAAACGTGTTGGATCTGCATTACTTCCGTGTCAGAAAGAAAGGTTTCTTCTGTAGCCATGGATCATTTATTCTGTCTCTAAATGAGAAGCAAAAGATGAAACTGATGAACTTTTACTGCCCATTTGTCTTTAGCAGACAATTAAGACAGAAGATCAAAATGGATTATCATACCACGCAGACAACTGGCCCAACAGTAATACATCTCCGGGACCACAGATTTGTAACTCTCTTTTATCCCTCCCCTTTCTTCTTACTCCTTTTTCCTCTCTAAAGGCAATGCTGGCTTTGTGGCTCAAGGGGAGCCAAAAGGCTGGTCATCATTATTCAGTCACAGATGTCAATCTAACCTCCCTTTTTTCTCAGTTTCTAAAGCAGTGAGGCACAATAATTTGTGACAGATTCTTTTACTGTAAGGTACAAAGAACACACAGAATAAAACATCTAGCAGCAGCGAGGGTCTCTGATCAGATGTGCTGGTACATGGGAAATACAGTGTATGTAAAAACAAGCACTGAGAGTTTAGATGAATAAAAAAAACTTGAGGTGTTTTTCCTTTTTTTTTTTTCCTTACTAATAAGTGCTTTACCTTGTGTTGATTTAACTCAAATATTCCTTCTGGATTAAATCATAAATGTTTGATTGCTAGAAACAATTTTTGCCTGCACTAACATGCAGATCATCTCTCTCCTTTGCATACAGAATACACACAGAAAAATCAAGGGGTTTTTACCGTGGATCTTCATCTGCAGTGACTTGGCACTTCTACATTTTTTTTCTTCCAGAGAATAATAAACCAGAAGTTTTATGAAATAAACCTAACTGGACTGATTTGCAACTTTTGTATTTTCAGAGCTCTAAATCAATAAGGACAAACATGGATGTAGATCTTCCTCTCTGGCTTACTTGAATGTTCACAAGTAAGTGATTTTTCAAATCTAAATCTGTCAGCTGTGGACATGTTCTCCTCTTTAAGAACATCCAGCTACCAGGATCAGAAAATACTCTTTCTGTGCATCAATAGGAAAAACGTCTTTGAAATCTACCCAAATCTAAGAAGTTCAGCCTCGTTTCTTTTGCTTTCCCTGTAAAAGTCTGCACATGCAAAATATCTGACAAAGTAAAACCCCACCCCAAAACCACACAAACACAGCTCTGTGTTTTCAGGGGGTCTGACATCAGCCATTGGAAATTCTGACTAGAACTGGGTGAACATCTTACGAATTTTTATGAGACTGTGGCTCCTCTGAGTTGCATTCAGTCTTGCATATTCACAGCAATATAATACAAGTCTAACCATTTCCAGCAGAAGAAAGGGGATTGTTAGGAATTTTGTGAAGTCAGTTGTATTACAAGACTCTGGTGTAACACCTTGATCCTGGACACAATTGACCGTCCTGGCTTGGAAGGACCATCCACCACTCCTGATTAACCTGGGACACAACCCTGCTGAAAAGCAGGCAGTCCTCATGGAAATCCCAACTCTGAGAGCTGTTTGTTAACAACTTACAGACCTACAGTGGCAATAAGGATGCAGTCCTCCAAAAGGTTTAGTTCCATGCTATACTCCATGTGTACAGCAAGTCCTAACAATGAACTACAGTGAAAAGCAGTCAGGTAGTTCAATAGGTGCTTTGAAAAAAATACTATTACTACAAAACCACCCAGAAGGCCTGGTCAAGGTCCCAGTGCACACAGTGATTACAGCCAAATATGAAACCATTTGTCTTGGCCCTGGTGAGCCGTCACAGCTAACAATTTGTTAAATGCTTTAGTCGAAATGCCACAAAATTTCATGTTGTGTGAAAACATAATTAGAGGGAAAGGATCTGAGCTAAAATAGCTGTGCTGACCCTAACCTGGTATCACCCAATATCAGAGACTCACTGAGGCCGAATTTATTGTTCTATTAAACAGCTCCACCATGCCATAGCTTCAGCACTTGGCAGGGCTGGAGGTGCAGGAGCTGAGCCCAGGGCAGCACCAGCACTGGAGCCCCCCTGACACCCCGGAACGATCCCTGCCTGAGCCCAGCTCCAGCCCATGGCACTCCCCACGGCACGGGCAAGGACAAGGCAATTTGGAGGTGTTAATTCCTAAGTCAGCTAGAGATCCTGTGAAAAATTCCTAATTCAATCTGTGTTTAAACTGAATGATAAATCCCTGTGTGTTCTACCCACACATTTGGGGTTTTATACCATCTTTTTGAAGCAGACTAGAGACTGCATGATCAGGCAAGAATTTAAAAAATGTGCTGTAGTGCCAGGTGCCCAGTTAAACACAGCTATAAACCTCAGACAATGCAGAGAGCTCTGCCAAATGAACTGCGGCTCTGGCACCTAAAGGCAAAAAGTGAAATTTATTAATCAATTTTCCTTCTCGCTCTCATGTTCGCTTGTAAAAATGAGATTGTAAACCAATCTTACGAGATCCAAATTCTTCCGTTTTCTGCTTTAAATGTAAAAATGTTTTTATCCTTCTGCTTCTAATTACAGCTTCTTTTTCTTTCTAAGAATGCATTTATCTCTTTCAGTAAAAAGAGCAGCAATAATATGTTGAACAACCCTGAAATAAATTTTGTCATGTAAAAAATTAATTACGCATTCCAAACCTGGTCACTGTAGCCCTCTGGGAATTGCCTCCGCACCTCAGGATCTGTAAATAATTGACAGATAATATTAATTGGCTTTGGATTAGTGAGCAAGCAGAGAATCACACATTAATATTTGATCAGAAGATGATAGCAACCCTGGCAGGGGATCCAAGGAGGGCAGCTGAGGCTGCTATGCTGATAAGAGCAGGAAAGGACTTTTCAAGGCTCTCCCTTTACCCTCCTCCAGACAGAAAAAAACTGTACATAAAACACACACAAAACACATGAAACTAAAAACGTCTGTGTGTACATACATACACACACACATATATATATAAATCACATTTTAAGAGAAGCCCTGGTGTTAGACTGAACTTTAGGCTGGTACATGGGCAACATCTTTGCTGCTGCAATTTGCCACCTGGGCTTGTCACCAGGAAATGGTTACCCAATGCACTTCATTTTGGTTAAAATCAGATAATCAGTTTTGCCATCTCCTGGCACTGTGCTAATTTATCTCCACAGAGTTTTCAGTAATACCAGCTTACAAATCCCTCAAAATTACTTTATATTTATATTAAGGTATGCTCCCTAAAAACCCAAAAATATTTATCCAGAATTTGAAAGAGGCAATTAACACAGCTCTGGAACCTCTCTCATCAGGAAAACAAGTGTGAAACACTTCAGAGTAGCAAGCATTCAAGACTGATGCAACGTCCTTATTCCTTTGGCTGTCAGAATAAATAATATGGTAGTATTCCCTGAGAAGTTATCTTAAATTTAATTAGAGATGTTCATAAAACAACAGAATATCATGATTGAAATTATTTATACGACAACCTATTTAAAACAGATCTCTTCAAAGCCATCCATTTTTCAAAGGAATACATCGGAGAAGGCCACATTCCATTCTACAAAGATAATTTTTTAATTACAAAACCCAAACCATATAACAATCAGGCGAGAGTTGAAGATCAAGAGGAGATGAACAGTGCCCCAGCAGCGCTGCCCTTCGGTGCCAGGCTGGGTTTGGCACTCGTGCCCAGCTCGGTGCTGCGGGAGCAGGGGTGGCACGGGCACCTCCCCTGCTGTGGCACAGCGCTGCCAGCCCGGAGCCGTGTGAGCAGTTCAGCAATGGTGACTCTGTGGCCAGCAGGTGCACGCTCCTTTTCAAGGTGTACTCCTTCCACGTGAGAAATCCAACAGCCTGGGCCTTCATAAACTTCCCAGCTTTACATTAGCCACACAATGGGATGCTTGGTCTTAACATTTCACCGTGATACATATACAATATATCAAACTGTACATACACATATCTACATAACCACAGCAAGTCAGAAACAGAGCAAGGGATCGCCTTTCAAAGCCTTACTTTGAAAATTCTTCAGTCTACACGCAGGTAAGTGAGCAAAGTGTGCAAAGACACAAAAAGATGTGACCAGCTGTGCTGGCATGGGCCCCCTCTGCACAAGTCAGCAATTAACAGGACAGTACGGCTTCACACTTCAGCACAGCAAGTACAGCACCAGTGGTAAAATGAAACTATGCCACACCTATTAAGATGCATATTTTTAAATAAATTTTAAATTCATTATCAGAGGGCAAGATTTCAGAATTTCACAGAAAAAAAACCCCAAATCAATGAAAGAAATAAATTTGTATTGCTGCAGACATCTGTAATGGTGTCTGAACATGATATTTACATTCCCTCCGCCTCTTCTATTGATCCACTGCACTCAAATGTAATATAAATATATATTCACATACTGCCACACACAACATTTTATCATTTACATTTTTTTAGAGAAATGAAGAACTCAACTTGACATAAATCCAAAGTGTGTTTGCTCTCAACACATTCGTCCATAGATGGCAAACCACATTCTCATTCTTGAAAAATCCAACAAAACAGATTACCCATACAAAGTAATTGTGTGTGTATGTAAACATGTATTTTTCCTGTTTTCTTAGCATCTTGAAAGCCCTTCTGTGTTCCTGGAGCTCCCTGCCATGAAGGACAGCCCAGACAAAGGTACTGCAGTGTATTTCTGTGAGGCCTGAGAGCCCCATCTCAGCTCCTGCTCCAGAGGCAGAGGTCTGTGCAGGGCTTTGTGAGACTCCAGCGTTCACAGCAGCTGAGCTCACCCCGCGCAAACACATCCCTTTAGTGCCTCTGTGGTCCCACCTGAGGGAGCTGCCCTGCGTGTCACATGCCTGTGTGACACAGGGATACAGCTTGTCCACGAGCCACTTGGGATGGCACATCTCATAACAGCATCAGGATGGCTAAGCCAGACAAGATGGAACCCTACAGGTAAGAAAACCACTCTAGGGTATGCCTGGCAGCCACAGGCTCTCATGTTTTTACAAGTCCTTTCTATTTAAGATTGCATCAGCTCCATCACTTCACCTTTTAAATGGTCTGGGAATACTTACTAAACTTTCAGTATGTTTATTTGGAAAACACTACTCTGGTTAGAAGGAAAAAAAACCTTACTTCACATCTTATAGCTTTCATCACTGCATCCATTCTTCACTGTTAACCCAGTGTGCATTTGAAGGGTGTTTTCAGCTATACTTACCTACACACGTATGCACAATAGAAATATATTTAAATTCTACATGCTCATGCCATGAAGTTTTAGGAAGCTGGACCACCCTCACTACACTGACATAAACACATAAAACAGTGGCCCTCAGGACACAGGACTTTATGAAATATAAATATCTCTACACCAAACATTGCTATTATATTACTCAGTACAGCCAGGCTCTCCCTGAAGGGACAAGCACAAGTCACCCCAAAATCACCACAGACATGATATCCAAATTGTTCTGAACAAGAGAAAACAGCCAAACAAACAGATATGGGCCAAGCCAGTACCCAGGACTCAGCTTTAATCAGCACCACGAGTATCAGTGAAAACTGCTTCAGCACTGGTGTGAAATACTCGGTAAACACATGAACAGACCTGACTGTCAGCTCTGCCTGTAAAACTAAAGTAACTTGGGAACTTCAAACACTTTTACTCGCAGTAATTTGTTTTGCACAGCGGATGCAAACAGTTAGATGCAGCTCCATTGTAGCTGTAGACAGTAAAGAAAGCCCTTTGCAACTCAAAACACAGGGAACTCTGTTATTCCAGGTACTTAACAGGCTTTCGAGTGAAATGATGCAAAGTAAACACATGTAAAATACTTTTTTCAAGTTCAGGAGAGTGGAATCTATTTGCTGACATCAGAACAACAGAAGAGCCAGGCTGAAATCTCAACCAACCTCTTGCCCAGCTCCAGCAAAGCACTCAGCTGAAGCTTTGCAGTCACCTATAACTTAACAGAGCTCTGAAAGCTCAGCTGAGAGCAGGAGGAGACCTTGCAAACCAGGAACAAACACAGTGCAGGTTCACCCCAAAAGGAGAAAGTCACAGGAATTATGGAGATGCTTCTCAAACTAAACTTGTCCCAAACCCCAAAACAAGAATTCAGATTGTGCTACATGCTGAACTTTTCTGTTGTTGGTAACCTAGTATCTCCTGTTTATCTTTCATTACAACTGGTTTTGTAGTTTCAGCCCACAAAGATGACAAGATCCACAGAGTTTATGCCTAAAGCAAGTGCTAAGAAACTTCCCTGGAAAACAGCCATCCATGAATATGAATACATGCTGAAATACAGCACTGGAAATTGTAAGCTGCAAGCGTAAAGCAGAAAGAATACAAGCAATAACATTCCAAAATAAAGCTAAAATACACCATCCCATCTGCAATCTCCCCTTCTTGTAGGGGCACAAGTGCAATGAAATATACATATGTCACAAACTGCTGGTACTACGAAAAAAAGCTGATTTTATTCCTAATGCTAACACTCAGGTTTAAAAAGCTTGTTAACCAATGGCACGTTGTATCAATTTCCTAAGATTCATGAAATACTTCAGAGAAGCCAGTGTGGGCTCACTCACCAACCTGACATGCACCACCAGAACTCTCTTCCCGGAGGACACAGCTCATACAAAGCAGCTGCTGCCACAAAATCTCAGCTGGCCAAAGGCCTGGAGCTCCAGCAGCAGCCCTTGTTACCCTCTAGGGACAGCCTGGCCCAGGGAGGAGTGGGTTGGAAAACCCCGTATGAAAGAGGTTCTGAGGCTATTTCTGCAGCAGGTTCCCTTACAACTATTTTAAGAGGTGCTTCCGAGGGAACTGAATCACTTCCCACAGGAACACGGTGAGGGTTATTCTGGAAAGGGGTGAGCAAAGCCAGCGCTGGTTCTCGGGGACAGCAGAGCCAGGCTTTTCTGCACAGTCACAGCAGCACTTACACTCACCAAAGGGGTTACACAGAGCACGGACTCCACACTGGGTGAGTGCAGCTCTCATGGATAACACATCCAGTTTCTCCCTCTGGAAGTGGAGATCCACAACACATCTGTGCACATTACGTAGAGCACTGCACTAATTACTCAGCTATATCCAGCTATTATTGTTAGCATTTCATTAAATACGTGAATGTTTCCAAGTTCCAAAAGCTATCCTGCCTCTCCGTACAGAATCTTGCTCAACAAAAAGCCAAGTACAGCAGAATATTGAAATTAGCTGTGAACTGTATAATCCCATTGTTCAATTTCATGGCATTTAAGACAGTACCTTCCCCTCCACACAAGTCGGGATGTTAATCCATGCTGGAACCTGATTTAATTTTCCAGATGACAGGATGGGAACATGCTACAATGGCATATTAGTGTAACTATGCTGCTCTTTTACTAACAACTTTTCTTACGTCATAAAGTGAGGAGTTTTGCTTTTAAAAGACACATGCTTAATTACTTCTACAAATATCACAGCACAAACTGGTCTGTATTTGAATTGCATGCAAATTATAGGACCAGGGAAATTTTCAAAAAATTCAGAAAATACTTCCCAGAGTAAACCATGCAAACCCAATATAAACAAACTTGCTTCTTCTGATAAGTCAGCCAATTTAACCCATACTGGCTACAAACAATTAATTTCAATCTCAAACTGAAAAATATAGTGAAAATTACTTCATTTTTTTCTACTAACTAATTATTTACCTCATTCACTTCTTTAAGGTCCTTACATCTGCAATTCCTCTAAAATTAACTGGAATTCCATTCAGAGTAACTTTAAATTTCAACACCCACTACACATTCTCATCCTGATGCAGCACAACTAAAAAGCAATGCAAACTTCTTTCCAAACCTCTGCAAACTTCCTGGTGTCCTGCACTCAGCACAGCCAAACACTCCTGCCTGCCCCTAACCTGCTGCAGCTCAGCCTGCAGATACCATCTCAGAGAGGGGGAAACAAGGGAGGAGGGGAAAAGGCGGGGATAGGTGGAGAAAATGTGGGAAAGAAAAACCTACACACAGACAAGAACACAAACACGAAACCTCAGAACAACTTCTGGCATAAAATACATATGGAATAAAAATTTCCATTTTTATTTAATATGCAGCTTTAAACCTACAATATTTTTAAAGTGCACTTTATTCCAAAAGTGTGCAAGTCAAAAAACAACCAAGATGCAAAAGAAAATTCTACAAGGAAGTCTTACAGCCCATCACACAAGCTCACTGCCAGCACCGCAGTGTGTGAGACCGACGTCACCCCGAGGTGTCACTGAGCACAGCAAGCACCCACAGCAGGTTCCACACTCAAACACACAACCCACACCACAAGAGTTTGTAATCAACCTCTTCCCCTAGCAGATCAAATATCCCACCCCCAGGATCCAGGCTGCACCTGGCCCTGCAGAAGCAGCAGTTCTGGAAGGTTCTGTGCATCCCTGACAAGCCCAGCTGAGAGAAGCAGCCAGGACTGGTGCATCAGCTGCTGTGCACGAGGCCACGGGCAGCAATGGCACAAAAAACACACTCACAAGTTTGTCTCTCTCTCTTTAACAGAACATTTGGAAGTCTGCCCTGCAAGTGCCAAAAACCTCACTGGTAACATGAAAATGCTTTTCACAACAGTTTAATCTAGAAACATAATATAAGGTTTGTAAATCACACACAATATGCTGTTCAGACTTCAGTAAATGATGTGAAAGCAGGAAAGACTGAGAGCAAGGGCAGTATAAAATATACATCATAGGAAACAGGAAGGAAGGGAGAAAACCAGAACAGATTAGGCAAATCACTATGATTTCCATAATTGTTTTTATATTATTAACACATCAAGAGCCAGAGGAGCAGTGAGGAACAAAACTTTCCTTGGCAGTGTTCAGCAACATCTTATATGTGTTTTTTAAAAAATCTTTCCAAAAAAAAGCAGGTTAAGCTACAGATTTCCTTGCAGATTTTTACTTAAGGCAATATAGAGCTCCAGAATGAAGAGATGTAGAGAGGTAACAGCTCTAACAACACAACACAACACAAGAACTGGCACAGTTATATCCATACACCTGGGGTGCACACCAGGTTTCTGATCCCCTCACACCAGGTTTCTGATCCCCTCACACCAGGTTTCCAGTGCAGGCACGAGACCAGCAGCAGCTTTATAAGCCACTCAGAATAAACATTAAATATGAGACTTTCACTGTTCCTAGCAGACAAACCAACTTTCCATCTAAAGGGGTCTCGGTTCACTTTACAATCCTGTTAAACAAACAGAAACAACGCTCACTTCATGGATAAGAAGACAGGAAAAACACTCGCTGCCTTTTACAAACAGAAGAGGCTCCATTGGTTTCCTCATCAATTATTTGGTGTCATGTCAAGTTGTTGAACTGCCCAGCTTGCCACGTGCAGAGCATTTAGTCAGACCCTCTCACAAGGCAACATGTTCCACCTTAACTGCTATTATTTACTCCCTCGGACTCTCATATGGAATGGGGCCAGGTTTAATCAAAACTTTGCTAATTCTTTTAATGGAAGTTGGGAAACTTCTGCTTGTGGTACAAGCAGAGTGTTCAAAACATGAAATACAATTGGGGAAATATCTCCCTATTGCATCCTTAGGTTCTTTTGTTTCATCCATACCACGATACTGGTTTTACAAAACCCAGTTGTATAACGGTGCAGATTAAGATCTACTGCTAACATTCTAAACTGCCAAGAGTAGGGAGACATTGGAAAGCATAAGATGTCTTCAGTGATCAGCAAACTCAGAATTATTTCTTTACAAAGAAGAGCAGGAAGCTTTCAGTCCAGATTAATTTTTAAACTGCAGATACTGACAGAACTAAAGCTCGAACTGTAAGAAGGGGATGCACAGGATAGAGCTAAAACTAAAAAAACAGCCATCAAAACCAGAAGACAAAATAAGAACTTATTTCGAGTCCTGTTTGTTACATGTTTCTCCCATCTTCATTTGAAGTCTTCAGATCTTTTCTCTGCACTGGTTAATGACTTTGGTGATACCTCGAGCCCACATTAAAGCACGGTTGATGAATCTTTTGAGTTTGCTTTACTGTGCACTTAAGGGGATATTTCTCTTGATAACCATCTGTTCTTCAGCCAACCCAGAAATGTAATATTCCTGCAAATCGAAGCCAAACTCCAGGAGTCCTGCAAACTGCAAATTTTGAATGGATTACATTTTTAATTCTTTTTTTTCCCCCTGTAATTTTAGTCAGCAAATTATACAGCAGCTAAAACTTGCAAAAATATAATTAGGTAAAATTGTATTTCAATGGTCAAGAAATTCACAAAGCCTGGCTTACAAAATGAAATACGAAGTGTTTTGAAACATTTTACAGGCTGCCTGTAATAATGATACAAAAGAGTTTAAATGCAGAAGTTGAATGGGAACACCTAAGCAGGCTTTTTTGGGGTTTAATAATTTTTAAAATTTATTTGTGTTTTATCAGAGTATTTTTTCTCATAACCTTTTTGACACTCTATAAATTTAATAGAGATGTGTTTCAAGTGCTCAGGCCATGAATACTGAATTTGTTTCCCTCCTGCCTCTTTGTATTTATACTCCGAGACAGCAGAGTTGCCTGGTGACAGTCTCCCCACTTCCACAGCAGCTGGCAAGCCCTCCTTGTCCTGGGAATATGAAAGAACCAGTTAACTAATATTTCAGGCTCTGATTTAAATGTGACAGTCTGGAAGTGCCAATGCCATGCAGGGCAGGATTTACAAGCTAAGATTTTTCTAAAAGTCTCAGAAGCAATAAAGAAAGAAAAATAAAAAGACCTTTATCACATCTAGCTAACATGCAGCAAAAATTAATCCTGATTAATTAATTAATCCAAATTAGTGCATCATTTAGAGTTTAACAATACCAGACACAAGCAGTGATTGTCTAAATCTGTTAGCTTAGATTTTCAGAATGCAAATTCTCAGGCTAAGACCAAAGCAACCAGAGCTTTGACAGCTTTACAAGAGTCACCTCTTTAATATTTACAGGACATGTATTTCAGATGGCTTCTGAATGCCTATCTGCTGGCCTGAGATTATTGCTTCTGCTGAAGGGCCAAGCACATGCATCCAAAACAATTTCTCTAAGTTCACTTTGTACAGCAGCAAAAATAAAAATTATATTTGATAAAGTTAGAGCTTATAGCCAACTGAATTAATACCAACAGTATTAATTATCATACTAAGCACCTTCATTTAAAAAAAATCCTTCATCAATTAATTTTACGAGAAATTTTTATGTCATGTTACATTTTCTACTTTCCTGTGTCAATTAAATAACTTTTAACTTGGTTGTTGCTCTGAAGAAAACCAGAATTAACATTTTAATGTCATATTGCTTTTTAGCAATAGTGTATTAAAAGGAACTTGTGTAAAACCACAATGTGGCCATGGCAATCAATCATTACAAAACCTAAAGGAATTGCTAATGAAAACAAACAGTATTTTCCAACACTGCCAGGCTTTTCACTACTAGAAAATACTTTGAGTTTTATAAACATTTTCCAATCTGCTTTACTTTTGTCATTTTTGGGTTTAGCTTTAATGATAGTTTGGCAATTTAAATTTGGTAATAACCTATATTTTCTATGTCTTAGAGAACGTTTTACAATTGTTTAATTTTCTTTAAATTTCTTTCCAAACTTCACCAACCACGGTAACTTCAGACAGACATATTGTCAGAGAAATACATGAAGCACTGCAGGAATACATTCACTGCAATATGGACTGCCACATAGCAGGTTTAATCTGAACTGACTGAAAAAGGACACAGAACAGAAGTGTTGTAGCCAACCATAAGTTCTTGAAGTGTTGTACTAAGAAAGGAAAACCAACAACCCTTCTCTTGAGCAACTGGATAATTGCCCGAACTACAGAGAGAAACCTTCTTTGTTACACATGCAACAGTGAATACTGATTTCTAAGCCTCAAGCTATGTAACTTTCTAATGTTTCAAACCCTGACCCCACTTTCATACTCTCAATATTGATAGTCTCCAACTGTTTCCAGTCTCCAAGTGCCCATGTGTTACTGCAGAGGGGCAGCACCGCTCCCGGACACTGCTCTGTCACACCTGCACAAACACCCTCTGAGGGGAACAGCAACTGCACAGCTCAGAGGAAACAGAGCTGCACCATCAGCTGGGCTGGATGGCTTCTGTGAGTGCATCTCTGCTTAGCTCAGGATGCTCTAGTGATTTGTATGGCACTGGAACAAAACAAATGATTCTATCAAAGACGAAACGCTGAAAATCTCATTCTTGATCCCATTGGTCCCTGCAGTGGAGATGTCACCACAAATGCTTTTGGGCATGTGCAGTAAGATGCAGCTTATCTGTCATACCACAATTCATCCATACCCTTATCAACAAAGAACAGCCAAACCTCATGAGCGTTTCTGGGGTGCTGATTTCATAGTGGTGCTCTGGCTGTAGCTTTTCCAGTGTAGCCATACTTAGAGCTTCACCCTCCCTGCACTGAC
The DNA here is from genome assembly GCA_910950805.1 of Acrocephalus scirpaceus scirpaceus. Taxonomy (NCBI): domain Eukaryota; kingdom Metazoa; phylum Chordata; class Aves; order Passeriformes; family Sylviidae; genus Acrocephalus; species Acrocephalus scirpaceus. Next base: position 1,304,750 of record OU383790.1, on the reverse strand, counting down.
AACCCCAGACACCTGGGCAATGAAACAGAACTGACCAAGAGTTTCCATGGTCACCAATGTATTCCTGAGCTTTGAGGTGTGCAAGCTCATATATTAAACAATCATACGTAAGAGAGAGCAACAATTACTTTATTGGGACACTTCAGAACTTGCCCTTGTACCCTTCAGTACTCAGCCTCACCTTTTTGTTTCAGCTTGAGCCATGCAGCATGCCCATCTCAACTCACCACTCCTATTAGTGCTGCCATTCTTTCAAAATGGTAAAACAGTAAAAATCTGTAAGAACAGGTAAGCTGGAATCCAGTTAAAAAAAATAAAAAAACAGGGATCAGTCACAGTGAGCCTCACCTAAGGCTGCAGCATCACTGAGGCCCCATCATCTTTACTTGAAAGCCTTCAACTAAAGCATTAAATGAGAGGAAAGTTTGTAAGAACAGAAAAAGCATCCAACATGTACCCCAGCAAAACATTTCTGTGGAGTCAGAAATGTTGATCACAAAAGTTGAATTTCTTGAACACCATTCAAAACTTGGTGGGGATGAGGGGAAGGAGGTTCTAACATGGAAAAATACATCTCATGGAGCTAATGACCGTGAGATGAAAGAAAAACAAAATCACTGCGTGTTCAGCTGCTCAGAATGACTCCTCTCTTCGGGAGGAAAGTTCATTAACTGCACAACAGAGCCTTGGATATATCGACACTTGCAGGACTGACCCAGCTCATGGCTGCAATGCTTTCAGTTACCATTAGCAAAGCTCGCTTTACTGTGTGCAGTGCTGTCACAAAAAGAAGGTCTCTGTGAAAGTTTAGTGCATTTAAAGCAGTGCTGTTGGCTTGAAGAAAAATTTGGTTTAGATAAAGAGGAGTTCGCTGATATTCAGTGCAGCTAGACAGGAAATCTATCATCTCACTAAAAAAATTTAAAACATTTTTGCTACTGTAAAAAAGGCAAGGGTATCAAAAAGATTTTTAACCGCAAAAAATGTTTTCAGACACTTGATACTTCCAAGATGTATGAGAACACACATCCAGCTATCAAAATGCTCCTGAGAGAATGGAGAAGTCCAGTCCTGAGCAGGAACATTTCATAATCACACCAGAGCCCTGCAAATCATGCATATATAAACCCAGCAATTTCATTAATTTCCTTTCTCTTTCCCTTGCCCAGCTTTAAGAAGCCACAAACTCCCAAGTAAACTTTCCGTCCTTTTCAAAGCCCCGCAGATTCATTTCAATCTGGTCACCCTTAGCAGCAGATTTGCTGAAAACAATTTCCTTCCCTACTAATTCCAAAGGTAATCTAAAACTGTAACTTGAATCCACTTGCACAACCTCTCTGCACAGGCTGATGATCCAGGCGGTGCTGAAGCGCAGCTGGCCATCGACTCTGGCAGTGGGATGCTGGGGGAAACAGTTCTCACAAATCTGACAAACTAGAAGGAAGCTCAGGAGCTGGAGGCTCTTATCACACACCAGCACACCTTGAGCTGTACCTACTCTGTTCTCATTATCTCGTTCCATGTCTAATTGGGTTTCTAAGCTCTCTGCTCCCCAGCTGCTTTTTCCAGGTCTGAATCCATACCGCTGTTGTACTCTGACCAGAAGAATTTCAAGCATCAACAGGTCATTTCTAAAAACTCTCCTTTTTGCTAAACTCTTATTTGCACTATGTCCAAACACCTTTTTTTGAGAACAGAAATTAATGACATTTACCACAATTTACCTGTTGAAAAATAAACATATATCACCAACTCTTGTACCACACCACCAATGCTCCATGCCATAATTGTTCCATAGAGGCTCCACAGCCTTTTCTTAAGTGACCAAACTCATGATGAAGTTCTCTCCATCTTTTTATACAAGTATATATGTTTAATTTTTAAACATGAAAGATTAAATTAGAAGCTACCCATACAAACACAAGTCCTTTTAAAAAGGCTCTAAACACTGTATTTACATCTGCAAGTACTCACGTTATTACTACAACCTTTATAACAGAGCTTAGGTTTGCTTCAAACAAAACAGGGTTCTCAGCGATAGAGGCCCAAGAAAAAGCCCTGCATACAGTTAGTCTACAAAGAATTAACTGGATTAATTAGCAAGGGATTTGAGAAGCAGCTTGGAGCTAGAAAACCAAAACACTAAATTGTTTAAATACTTTGGCAATGGATCAAGGTTTCTAGGCAGCCCTATGTTCCATTCTCTCCTTTTTTTTTTTGCTCGGTGTTTTAACACATTTAACCTGACGAGGTACTTTTTCATGAGATATGAATGACACTGTCAAAATACCAAAAAAGAAGATGTGAATTAAAAAATGCCACAAGCTGTTAGCAATTCTGCCAACATGCATGAGCCCAGGCAACATTAATTAAAAATCAATAGCTTAGGACATAAATAGCTCTTATCTCTGTTATAGTATATCTCTAACATAACTCTTTATTAAAGAAAAAAAAGGAGGAAAAAAAGCCAGGGTCTGTGCTATTATACTGACTGAATTGACCACAACAAAGCAAAAGGAATAAGGCAAAAACCCTGAGCAAAGAAACCCTTATGAGAAAGGGAGGACAGGCATATGAATGATTGGAATGCTTCAGCCTCGCACTATCATTAACACATAACCGGCTGCAAACAGCCACACTGCAAATACTTGGAGAACAAGTTACCAGGAAGAACATTCCATGTTTTCAGTGCTAATATGATTCCATACAAAATCCTTCTTGCCAAGGAAACAAAAATAACATGCACATCTTTCTGTCAGCTAGAAGTTAGTAATCTGTATCTTCCTGAGTTTAATCAGTATTTTTATTTTGCATCTCAACTAAAGATTGTAAATTCTCTGATAATTATAAAATAAAGATGAGAAAAAGCACAAAATTGAACTCAACCTTTATTTCTTTTAGGGACATCATCTTCAAACTAAAGTTATATTAGCAGGCATCAAAGCTAGAAGACTTAAGATTAACTAGGAACTTAAACTACAGCTTTCAACAGCTGCTTTCACATTTGCAGAGAGCCAAACCTTTGAAAGACCCAAACCCATTTTCTAACACAATATCACCTAAAGCCCACCAAGCTGGATGTGCAGTTTGGGTCTGTCGTAGCTCCCAAACAATCATGACAATTTAGATTTCTGAAGAGTTCCTGCAGAAAATTAACGTGAAACAGAAGATGTAAAACCATACTGAAATGGAAAGGCTAAGCTTAGGGCGTTTGTGTCTAACAACTCCTGCTTTATCCAATGATTATTAATGACAGGCATATCAAATGCTTCCATCAAGACACAGTAGTCTATAATCAATGATGAAGAACTCAAACAAATGGAAACATTTCACTATGTCAACTGGATTTTGAGTCCTACCTTGCACCTGTACTTGGGCACACTCCTGTTTCTTTCCATCTCCTTGTCATAATCCCAACTCCCAAAAATTTATTGATTGAAGTGCAGCATAAGAAAATCAAAGGTTCTATTCATAAAGCACAGACACCAAGTGTCAGGACAGGGAAACAGAAGACCACACTTTTCACAAGATTTTTTGCTCTAACTTTTCACTGAGCTACAGTCAGAAATGATGTATTTCATTCTGAACTGTCCAAATTCCATTCCAGCTATTGCCAATTCCAGTTAACCTTGTTTAAGGTGCACTGAATACAAGGTTTTGGTGCTGCATTTTATGTAACACAATTCTTCATCTAGAAAGTGAATTATGCAATCTTAATTTTTAATAGAAGTACATGAGAACACAGAACTGCAGTTATTAGAGTTCTTCTAGACAGAATAAACTGAAATTCCACCAAGTTCCCCCAATAATGCTTTTTGTCATTGTAAAAATACAAACTAGCACTTTATTAACATTTCAACCATTGTCTCCATGGAAGGTTCAAGAAAACGAAACTATTCCAAGACTTTGTTAAATCATCGGTCTCCATTTTACTTGATCATTATAAATAAAACTGAATAGAAGATGCACAAGTAATTTGTAAACTCTTTCAAAGGATCTGATTTACATTTTTCTTCTACAAAGATGAAGATCTCCCCATAACATGCTCCATTTGTGTTAAATATTAAATTAAGACACTCATACTACATGTATGGCAAAAAATGGAATATATTTTTGATATGTTTTGGAATTACTTTCAGCAGTCTAACGCTGTTTATAATACTGGTGCAAATACTGCCACCAATAAAGAAACAAACATTAAAAAGGTGTCCTTTAAGCTTCCCTTTAAGGCATCTACCATAATCGTATAATTTGCTCTGGACATCATTAAAATGTAAAGTTAATGAGGATTCAGCTGAAAACAGAAGAAATGTAACCTATTTTCAGGCAAAACTTCTAACACTGCAATCAGAGGGAAAACCTCTTTGATGTCTCTTTGTCTCTTCTCATTAATTTTCTTTTGGTTTAAAAAAACACAAAGGCTGTTTAAACTAAAAAATGCATAGAAGTTTAAACATGGTAATTATAGTCGAGCTGCAATGAGGTCATTAGGTTTTTAAAACTTTGAGATAAACAAAATTGAGATGTATGACTATTTTAAAAACATGTCAATACTTAATTTTAATTGTCCATGTGATTGATACCCACTGTATTCTCAGGATTTAGTCTAGATACAGAATTGTTTCAAGATGACTCAGTGAAGGACAGAATCCCATGGCCGGGGTAGAGCAAAGCAATCAAGAAATACATCAAAATGAAAAGCTGTAATTACTGTATCACTGCATGCCACATTTAATATTTCTAAGTGCAACAAAACACGCTTTTGCCATCCGTGCAATAGAAATGGCAAATTGGGAGATTTTACTACTCTTTACCTCTACGGTTCATTAAGGAATAAAATATTGAACAAGTTAAATAATTCTATTTACTCACTACATCTATTCTTGTTTATGAACACTGCCAAGGTACACACAAAGCTGCACACTTCTGTTTTAACATGCTAATTCTTTCCAGCAGAAAATACCTTAAAGAGGTATCTTTATTTACACAATATTGATGCAATCTGTGATATACTGTACTGGTAGATATTTTTAGCAAATAATTTACAAGTAAATTTTCCCAAACACAAACTAAAAGCAATTTTGCCACTACTCTGTACAAAAGAAGATGATGGATCATCACAAACAGAAGGCCTTAAGCCATGAATACACAGGGCAAATATAACCTGATGTTTAGTGTAGAAGGAATTTAATCACAATGAAACAAAACAAGCATATTTGTAACACTTTTCTGTGTGCCAGGATCGCCTCTAGATAAAATGGAGTAAGATGAGATCATACATTATTTTGTGGCAAACATAAAAGTATGAATGTTAATGCACTTGTGAAGAGGCTATAGCTTTAAGAGAGGGTTATTTACTCTAATGAATCTTTTTTACACGTTTGATAAACTCTTCAAATTAAATCGAGTCAATGACCAACAGACAAGTATCAGATAAAACCAGAAACTTTAGGTGTAAGTGAAGCACAACTCCAGAAGAAAATTTCAAAGCTGTTTCAAAGAAAGTTTTGGGGATTCTGTTTTGGTTTTGGGGTTTTTGCATTTTACCTTTCCTCTTCCATGTTTTATTAGGATTTGCTCCACCCTTGCCCACCGAGCAGCTATGTCCTACAGACATACAGCCTGTCCTACAGACATACAGCCTGTCCTACAGACATACAGCCTGTCCTACAGACGTACAGCTCTGTCCTACAGACGTACAGCTCTGTCCTACAGATGTACAGCCTGTCCTACAGACACACAGCTCTGTCCTACAGACGTACAGCCTGTCCTACAGACGTACAGCTCTGTCCTACAGATGTACAGCCTGTCCTACAGACGTACAGCTCTGTCCTACAGACGTACAGCCTGTCCTACAGACACACAGCTCTGTCCTACAGACATACAGCCTGTCCTACAGACGTACAGCCTCTCCTAGAGACATACAGCCTGTCCTACAGATGTACAGCTCTGTCCTACAGACACACAGCTCTGTCCTACAGACATACAGCCTGTCCTACAGACACACAGCTCTGTCCTACAGACATACAGCCTGTCCTACAGACGTACAGCCTCTCCTAGAGACATACAGCCTGTCCTACAGATGTACAGCTCTGTCCTACAGACACACAGCTCTGTCCTACAGACATACAGCCTGTCCTACAGACACACAGCTCTGTCCTACAGACATACAGCCTGTCCTACAGACGTACAGCCTCTCCTAGAGACATACAGCCTGTCCTACAGATGTACAGCTCTGTCCTACAGACACACAGCTCTGTCCTACAGACGTACAGCCTGTCCTACAGACGTACAGCCTCTCCTAGAGACATACAGCCTGTCCTACAGATGTACAGCTCTGTCCTACAGACACACAGCTCTGTCCTACAGACACACAGCTCTGTCCTACAGATGTACAGCTCTGTCCTACAGACACACAGCTCTGTCCTACAGACACACAGCTCTGTCCTACAGACGTACAGCCTGTCCTACAGACGTACAGCCTGTCCTACAGACGTACAGCCTCTCCTAGAGACATACAGCCTGTCCTACAGATGTACAGCTCTGTCCTACAGACACACAGCTCTGTCCTACAGACGTACAGCCTGTCCCTACAGACACACAGCTCTGTCCTACAGACGTACAGCCTGTCCTACAGACGTACAGCTCTGTCCTACAGATGTACAGCTCTGTCCTACAGACGTACAGCTCTGTCCTACAGACGGACATCCTGTCCTACAGACATACAGCTCTGTCCTACAGACGTACACCATGTCCCTACAAATATACAGCTCTGTCCCACAGATGTACAACCTGTCCCACACACATACAGCCTGTCCTACACACATACAGCTCTGTCTTACAGCAAGCACCAGCTTCTGCTCCACCAGAGCTGCTCCTTCCCTCCTGGGACCCTCCCTGCTTGTCTGCTCTCTCCTGGTGCCAGATTCACACAAAGCACACCACTGAAATAACACCCAAATAAACATCTTACCAACAGGAAACACCAGCAACCTGACTCTGCCTCTGCCCATACTGTGCTGCTAATCAGCCATTCCGTCTTCACATTTTCACACTTGGCTTGAGTCTGCATTAAGTATTTTTGATAGGTGTTTCTCCACAGAGTGATAATCTGGCTTTAGAATCTTTGGAACAGAAGATCTCAGTGATCTCCAAAGTATCTTACAGACAGAAATGAGAGTAATTTACTTAAGGGGTGTAACAATGTAAGAATCAATTCATGAAGAGGTCATGTTACCACTATTTATATTCATAACTATGTAGTTTCAAAGTAAATTATTCTTCAAAGGAACTAAATATAGGATTGAGTTAACACCTGTAGAATGCAATGGAAATTCTGAGTCTAATTCCCTTTACCACTACTTAAAATCCCAGCACAAATTCTAATGGTGGAAATTCCAGTCAGGAAAGTGTTCAGAAAAAACTCCAGACTATAACCCATTCCAGATAATAGATTATCAGTATCAGTTGTCTCTTCCCATCCCTCTATCCAAAGTTATCATCCTCAGTATGGAAGTTCACCTTCCTTGGTTTCGATTTCACTCATCCATGAAATACATAATATTAAAAAGTCTATAAAAAGCTGGTTTCATCTTTAAAAAAGACATAAAAATCAGCTTCCCAGGAGCTGAAAATCTGTCAGCATCTGGAATTTTGATGAATGGTTTACCAAAACTTGCTAGCCCCAGAAGGACCAAAATGCAAATTGTCTCTGGTAGCACAGAAGGTGAAGTTTATGATTTGTTTAGATTTGATCTTGGGGTTTGAAAACTGCTACTGAAGTAAAACAATAGTCTTGCATTAATTTTACACTTATTTGATAATAATCTAACCTCAAATCATCTCTTTTAAACTTGATTTCACTGTATAAAAAACCTAACACCCAAACCGCAAACAAACAGAAGAAATCTACACAAAACAAAACCAACAAAAAACCACAGGAAAACCTCACAATGTCACTTTTTGTTCTTGACAAAAAATACCACACCAAAGGCAGGCAGCCCAGTACTGCCTTGGGCACTCTGACAGGCCTCTTTTTGAATTCCAGTTTACATTCTCTTCTGCAAGGAACTCCCCATAACAAAAAGAACCAGCAACAAAAATAGATCTAGTTTATCCTTTACTTCCCCTAACTTGCTTCGCCGAGTGTTGCACTTGAAACAGGGCTCTGTTAAGTGCTCTGAAGCACTTTGTAGTGCTCTGCTACAACTACCAACCTACATGAGAACAGACTAGAGACAGACACAAATTCTGAATTCCAGTATTTCTATTGAAAACATTCACAGGAAGCATCACCCAACTGTGGATGGACCAGTCAGTCAAGTAGGGGACCATGCTAACTTCAGGGAAAGGAACCACCCAAAGTCGCTGTGCTTAAATCTCCAGGGAGTCTCCTCTAAAGCCATTACTACTTTGTTCCTTTTTCACCTGAATGACACTCGCATTGAAAGTTCTTTACAGCAATGTCTGTATCTAGGTTAACTGCTGATTGCAGATGCACTAAGCTTTGAGCAGAAGTTAACACTCATTAACAAGATTACCTGTTGTGATTGAGAACAACCGAAAAACAAACCACCTTGGAAATGCTTATGACTGAGAATGAACTAAAGTTAAAACTACTCCCTTAAATAAAGTCACACACACACCTCTCTTTAACATCAATGTTTGGACTCTGTTCAGAGTACAATCTCTTTGCAGTTACTGGCATAGCAGCCCTACTCTTAAAGCAGCACAGTAAGAGTTAATTGCAACAAGTGCTTCACCAAATTCTAAAATGCTTCAAATACTGAAATCTTAAATGTTTCAGTAGTATTGGGTATCTAAATCGAGTCCTTCAAGAACAGGAACAACCCCTCAAATTCATCTATAAATTCACGAAAAACTCTTAAGTATAGCTAGTGAATGAAATTAATTTGTTCAAATCACTAGAAAAACCCTCCCTAAGAAAGTTTCAGTTTAGCAGTTAATTCCAACCTGCAGTTAAAAAGGCACTAGCTGTCAGTCAGTTTTCTCACCCAACTCTATCATGAAAAGAAAAACTGACAGATCACAGGAGCTTGCCTTTGTAAACCAATTCGGGAACTTTCATGCTTCTTATTTGTTAGGTTAAAGGTTAAATTGCTGACCTCTGCCCTCCTGCTTAGCAGCCTTTCCCTTTTTCTGTAAAGCTTTATTTTGGGGCTGTATTTACATGGATTAGTCTCTTTTCACGCTAAGAAGGAATCTGTTCACAGCCAAAGCCTTAGTTCTGGTTGTACAAAAAGCAGTCACAATTATTCAGCAGCAGACAATGACCATATTGTGGATTTACAAAAAAACCACCTCAGCCATGGCAAGTTCTGTCCTTGCTGCACAAAACAATAGAAGAAAAATCTTATCAAGCATTCAAGAGAAAGCAAACAAAGCAGGCCCACTGTGAACTTGATGAAGATGTCAAGCTCCTTTAAAAAAATATAAATCAACAAAAGAGTTTAAAGTCTTGTGAGTGAGACTTTCTGTGCTGAATTTTTCTGTCTAGTTAAACAGTGCCAGCATAGCAATATACTGCAGATTAGTAAATACTTGTGAAATAGGAAAGACTGTAGACAGAAGTAGTTAAAGCATGAAGCAAAAAGGCCAAAGAGCTCTCTTCCCACAAAATAGCTCACAGCAACAGAGAAATACTCAGTTAGATTTGATATTACTGGTTTGGGGATTGATTAAATCTAGTACTATCAGATAAGAACATGCCTAAAAATGTGTTAGATAAAATGTGTGCTGACTTGCAAAATGACAGATTCTAGTATTTTTTTCATAAGGTGAGTTTCTCTTCAAATTGACTTTTGTATTTCATTTACACTGTAAAAACCAAACTGTGAACTGTCTTCACAGAAAACAGCTCAAACAGTGCTACTGACTTACCCGGACACTGCAGTTCCAGCAAGCTCTTTGTTAAAATCTTCCACCTTGTTTGTACTTAGTAGAAAAGCAATCAAATGGAAACAGAAAAACAAAGCAGCAGCTTAGGAGAATTAGAATTCCCAAATACCACCTACCTACTTAGGTTTGGTTACTTTTCCAATCCTGCTTTAGGAAGTTTGGTGTAGCAACACAACACTGTAAAGATGGGATAGGAAAACTCGTGATTTGGGAATTCCAGCCCCTTCAACAGAAAGCCCTTATTTAATGGAAAGAGACCTGAATTCTGCACTTCCTTTGGTATTTCTAAACCTTCAGCATTTTATTTATTTCTCAATACAGAATATGCAGATTGGAACCAATAAAATGCTTTCATCAAAAAAAAAAAAAAAGGCTGCTCTGAGAAGTGCACAGGTAAGGTTTACAAACCTTTGAATGCCCAACTCTTAACTTAATCCTAGTCCAGTAACTTTGCTTATACGCAAGAAAATCCTTCATCAGTATAGGAGGCACTGGTCTGCTATGTAACATTCTAATCCATGACAAAAGCTAACGGTAAGGAGCAGCAGCGTGTCTGACAGACACAGAAAGCTGCTAGGTCTCTCCACCTGTTAAAGTTCTACACAGAAACCACAGTGACAACTGTAGAATAATTTTAAGGCCCAAGTACATCGTACTTCCCCCAGCAGAGTTAAGGACTTCGATTAGTTTAAGTTATACGTTTGTGATCTACTGGGAAGGGGGGGAGGGAGGGAAAGAGCTATTACAACCCAAGGCTAGAACATGAAAAGTAAAGAAGGAAGTACTTAAACTACTCACAAGCTTCTAGTAGGAACAAGATTAGTAGTACATGCTACTCTAGGAGCCAATTCAAATGCAAATTTCATCCTTTCACTCAAACAATGATAAACTACCTCAGAGTTAATAGTTTCCTTCTAAGATTCATCTCCCTTTTCAACTTAGCGGTATGTTTTCTAGAAAAGAAAGAAGCACATGGAGAGTCTTACAGCAAGACCTTTTAAATTCTGTCATAAAAGAAGTAGCATAAACTACATTTCCTTTCCTAATCCAGTGAACATTTGTTAAACTCTAACATACTTACACTTTGTTACACTTTGTCCATGCGGTCGCGTTTCGGCTTCTAACTTACCACGGTTTTAAAAAAAACACTCAGAAAGAAATCCTTTAGCTATACTAAACCATTTCAGCTTTTCCTTGAACACACAGCAAGAATTTATGCTACACTCACAAAAAGATGAAAGATGAGGTCCTTGGAGAGAAAGGCCTTTTGGCACACTACATGGTAAAGCTACAGATTTGACATACTTTTATAATGTCTGCTTTGGCAAGAACACAAAAACCCCACACAAAAGCATGGTACGTCCTCCCAGACAGGGGTGTAGGGGGTGTTTTACTCTTGTGAGCATTTACTTTCAAATGCTCTTACTTCAGAGACTATTTTGATCGGTTACTTTAGACTAACAAATTCTCTTTTGCTATATGAACAGTTTGACAGTCAGACTACAATTCTCCTCACAGCCCTTTCTAACAAGAGAGAATCTTTGGCTGAGGTCCAGCAACAGCGTTAAATTTGTCACATCCTATTTTTGATGAATGATCTGCAGCAGTTTTAAGATCATAAAGTGCTTTGAAAGTTAAAAGAAAAATTTCACAAGTAGTAAGCCTTCACTTTCTTTATAAAGGTATTTAAACTAAATTTGCTAGGAGATTCTTTCTACTTCTGCATCTCAAAAAACCTGCACAAAACAATCTTCCAGCTGAGATTAAAACATAGGAAACAGATGCAATGCACTTCTCTACAGTGTGTCAATAGCATTGAACTGGACATATAGGAGTGCTTAAGTGAGCTTAAGCAGTTATCTTCTGTAAAAAAAATACGAGTTCTTTGTAATTTACTACCTCAGCTTCTGTGAAGTTTCAGGATTATGGAGTGCCATGACAAATACAAAACTCACAATTTTATAAAATGCTTTTTCCGTCCTTTACACATAGATTAAAAATAGGAAAAGAAATATAGTAATATAGCAGTATTTCATAAAAAGCTTTTAATTATCCACATTGTGTAACAATTCCAATGCATGAGAGAAGACCATGCACTAGAGACACAAAACTTACTAGTTTTACTTTGAGCCGATATTTTCCCTAAAATATTTCATTTTTACAATAAAATCGTGGGTATTTTTCCCTCTTCTTCTGAAAGTAAATGTGTGGGAGCTGGTGAGAAGCATTAGACTTGCAAAGTTCATATGCTTGACATACTTATACCTGACACACACAACACAGACTCCTCACTAGATAAATTCCATGTACTGTCACTGTAAAAACACAGACCCTGTTCTTTCTATTCTAGTTTGCAGCTTCTCACTTTTGGTGAGAAGGCTCCAGGCTCTGGAGCAATGCATCCCCACGAAGAGGAAATCAGGGGAGAGGAGGCCTCAAAGGATGAATAGGGAGCTCCTGGACAAACTAAACACAAACAGGCAGCTTCCAGAGGGTGGAAGCAGGGAAACACGGCCTGGAAGGAATGCAGAGGAACTGCCTGAACAGTCAGGCATCATGTTAAGAAAGCTAAAGCCCTGCCAGAAGTAAATCTGGCCAAGGACACCAAGGACAACAAGAAAAACTTTTATAGAAAGGTACGTTGGCAGTAAAAGAAAGAACTGGAAAAATAGGTGTCCTCTCAGAAAGGGGAATTCCCAGCTTCCATTGAAACATCAATCATTAGGCAAAAAAAAATTGTATGGTGTTGTCTTCTCCTAAGGAAATATATTTTTAATAAGAAATACTCATCTTGATGTGGCCAGAGTTGCACCTATCCTGCTTACAATTTACTGCTTACATCACATTTACTCAAGTAAGAAAAATCCAGAAGTTTCCAAGCAAGACCTATGAATTCAACAAAGAAAAGCACAAAATCCACCTTTAAATATAACTGCATGCTAGAATTGTATAATGTACCAAAGACTTCATGTGCCAAAACCACACAGTGCTGAGCACAGATGATCATTCTTTCTAAATAGTCTTGAGGGGAAAGGACAGTGAGAGCACAGCAAGCTGGTCCAGTGATCATTTCCACTCTCAGTTGAACTTTTACTCTCAGTTCACACATTTCACTGTGGTTTGGCAAAGTTCTGCCTGGACTGGAACAAAACAATGTTTGCTTTTTCAACTTCTTTGGTTTCAATGAAATTTTTCTCTTTGTACCTTATTAAGTGTACAAAATATTCCCCAGATCCTGATGCTTACATTTCTATGAATAAAATCTTAGGATCATAGGATAATTGAGGCAGGAAGGGACCTCAGGAGGTCTCTAGTCCAACCTCCTGCTCAAAGACAGGCCAGGTGTGAGGTCAGACTAGGTTCTTCATGGTTTTGAAGCAGTTCAGTCTTGAAAACCTCCAAGGATGGATATGCACAACATCTCCTGAGTGACCTGGTCTGACACTTGACTCCTCATGGCGAACAGGTTCCCCATACTCCCTCAGAATGTCTCTTGATTCAGCGTGCACCTTCTCCTGCCACGCATCACTTGGCAAGCCTGGAGACCTCACCCCAGTGAACTCCCCGGGTATGGAAGGCTGCTGCTCAGGCTCCCTGGAGCCTCCTCCAGGCTGGACCAGCCCAGAACTCTTGTCTCCTCACACTGAAATGTTCCAGCTCGCTCACCATCTTCACGGCCTTCCATTGAACTTGGTCTGGCTTATTGATGTCTTTCGTGAAATCCAGAACAGATTTTTCCCTTCTGCTGTTGACTGTGAACTTTGAAATACATTAAAGCTTACAATTTCAGTTGATACTTCACAGTCACACGGCAACATCCTTTGTACTTTCTCACTTTTCCTCTTCCAATTTGCTCCCCCATCCCACCAGGGCTGCGTGGGGCTGAGCTGCCAGCTGGGGTTAATCCATGACAGCTACACAAATTTTTGAATAACAAAACAGAGGCAAGTTCTACCACCCCACAGGCCAGACAATCCCCCACACTAGGACAGTTACAGCTTTACCAGGTCAGAAGATTGATATCAGAATTAAGAGCTTTTTAAGTATCAATAGCACTATTATACTAGACACAAACTTCAAAAACTGCCTTAGTTAATTTTGGGATCAATTAAATGGGGAGAAATAGTTTTAAACCTGCCTGATAATTTGCTTCTTATACAACTTCAATGCATTTTACTTTTCACAACAGTAGCTACTCCTTGCCATGTAACATACATTCCCTGACTGCAAAAAAAGGAAGAGTTACTCTGTATTCTTAGGGTTTGGGCATGGAACAGACAGCCAAAAAGTGGACACAGACTACATGGAGGTTTCTAGGTGTGTATTTCTGGAATGGTGATCTGCCTGGGATACAGTACAACTGTTAAATACAGCTGACACTGCAGAGAAACAGGCAACCTTCATTCAGAACAGAAGGACAAAATATTTGGGTATACACAAGTCTAAGGCTTTTGAGAATAAAGTATGCCTCCTAAGTATAAAAAACATTGATTGCGAAAAATCTTCCAAAAGATTCTTCAGAGAAACTTCAAAACACATGACTAGTTAAAAACAATTATTAAAACTTTTTTTACTCCCTAGAAAGAATTTCTGAAGATTTTGCACCTACAAGTGCACACAACAAACCTAAAAACACAACTAAGTGAAACTCCCATAGAATCAGTTGGTTTATAGAACAAAATGTATACTAAATTCTCCAATTAAAAACCTGTAAAGTAGTTTCCGTGCTTTTTAACCCACCTTCCCACAGCAGGGAATTAATCCCTCCAGGGGGATGCAAACAAACTTCAAAGAGAAGATTATACCCAGACACTAGTACTGTACAATGTAATGTTTATGGTCAAATTTGTTCAGATTTTCTGGCACTAGAATCCAGGTCAGATGTGCAGAAACAAAGACCAGTTATTAAAAGGGCTCCTGCAGTTACATCAAATAGTTGTGATGGCACAGAGCAGTAGGACAAGCCAAAACTCTATTCCAGTTACAACTCCTATGGAGGCTTTGGCAGGGAAGGAAGGAGTTGCAGCTATTTGACTTTCGTAGACTGTAACAAATCAGATAAAAAGGAGGTAAGTGGCTTTCCAGTCAATAAAATACAAAAATCCTTTCTATTGGTTCACTACACCATATCTACAACACAAGTATGACTGTTTAATAAAAGACAAAAGATGTATTACTTCAGTATATGCCGACTAATCATAATTATTTAATTTTGACAAGCTTCCTTTTTGTACCATTCTAGAGGCTGAACTCTCATAACAGTATCTCAAAGTAAATTTTGGCATTATGAATTTCAACCTTTGCTTTTCCTGCTTATTTGATCAAGTTCCTCAGGTGAGATAAAAGTGCAGTCAAAAATTCCCAAATGTACTTACACGTTGGTATCAGCAGTTATGGAACTTCTCTACCATAACACAGGAATACTTACCAAAAAAAAGAAAAATACTTGTGTAATTATGACTTAATAACAATAGTAAAAACAGTTCACCAAATCATAAGCTGTGCCCATGCCTAATTTCCACATATGATCAAGGTGAAAATTATGGGAGCAGACAAAAATACTTCTGTCGACAAATAGGAAAGAGAAAGTAAAATTCCAAACAAGATGTGTTAAGAGTATTTTTTTTGTTTGAAATTACCCTTGTTTACATAAGCAGCAAATAATCTGTAAAAGCACTTACTTTTTCAAACTAATCAAGAAAAGAGTTATTTCTATTTTAAAAGACAGAAAGAGACAAAACAGTCAAAGAAACCTGAAAATTGTCCATAATCAGGTACAGAAACATAAATTTCTCATTTTCAGTCCTAACTGTAAAAGATTCCACAGAACCAGCAATTAAGATATTTTTAACAGCTAGAACAGCATAATGTTAAATACACTTCATTATCTCCTAATATATTATTCTTAAGAATAATTTTAGCCAATAAATAGGTAGAAGTACAGTGCAAAACAGTACCTTTCCCAATGCAGCTGATTCCTGAGTGGGTCACTTCTGCATACACCTCAAAGGTCGTTTCTGGATTTTGTCTGAAACAAAAGGAAGGTATTTAGCACACTGAGAATTTGGTATTAGTGCACTTGCAAAGAGGCAGTCAGAAAGGGCTCTCAGCATGCACACACTACAATGACAACTAGAGAATCTCCATTTCTTGGTTACAGCCCTGGAGGATTTCTCATCAGACCTTTGTAAGGTGCTAAATACAGGGATTTTTTCAGGAAAAAAAAATCTGAAAAGTCACATTGTCCAACATTAAACAAACAGCACTCAGAGTCACATTTTCACTACTGTGACCCTTGAGTTCAACTTCATGACATCTATTTGCCCAGGAAGAAGGAAAAAAAAAAGTATCTGCAGTCAAGAGGGGGCAAAATCACTCTCTGCACACACTACTGAAAAACTTAAGAGGCTGTATTTAGGGTGAAGACAGTGCCCCTTTTTAATACCTGTCAAAATATTTCTACCTCTTTGTCAAAAAAGGCCATGCTGAAGAAATGCACAAGGTTTGGTCTCATGAGACTCCAGAGTCTTAAATCCAGAAATTTGCCAGATGCATGGAAATAAGTGTGACAGTCAAAAACCATATCAAATTGAGCTACAAGATGTAAATGATGCTTGAGGAAAGAGATTTACTTTGCTCAAGAGTTATAAATATACCAGTAGTAACAGTAAAAAGTTAATGATGTTACTTCAAAACATACAAACAAACCATTTCCTGTGTATTTTCAGTTCTTACTAATTTAACTCTCTAAGTGATGCTCTGGAATTACATCTTGCAATAAGCATGTAAAGGCATCAGGTGATTATATAAGAAAGAATATTTTGAATTAATTCCTGACTAACAATTTTAGCTACTCCAGATAATTTTTTTTTTGAGATTAAAGAGGCAGTAATCCTGAAATAAGGATTTTGCAGGTCTGAACATGTGACACTTTATTCTTAGACTTTCTGGTTGAAATCAAGAATCAAAATTGCATAATTACTGTTCCAAATTTATGGCTGCCTGTATGGTGATAATATTGTCTCCTATGTGTTAATGCAAACTAACATTAGAAAATTGCTGTGGTATAATTTACTTGTGAATTTTGTAACTGCCTTACAGCTGAGGACAAAAATAATGACAAAACCCATAAATATATAGGCTAGAATTCCTAACTGAATGATAATTAAAAAAATTAAACTCATCTTACCCAACATTTCAAACCAAACATATAAGCATGTCAAGGAGTTCAGCTTAACTCTTCAGAGAATTTCTATTATTTTTAATCCTACTTTAACACCAGAAGGATTAAGGAAAACATTTCTAACCATGCCACAGGCCCACTTAGCCTAACTCAAGTGGCCCTAAGCCAAACCCCACACCTATTTAAACTGACAGAAAAGCCACCATTGCTTTCAGTAGCACAGGATCACAGTCCTCAGTTTTACAGAGCACCTCTCAGGAGCAACAATGGTTCACAACTCAATTAATGGTAATTTAATTTGCCACCAGTTCCCAACTGATTTGTCTTAAGTAGCTGTTTTTTCAGAAAACTACACTCATAAGTTATGAGAAATCCAAAGTCAGCTATTATTGTGCAATATAAACCAAAGTTGCATAACTCTCACTGTGCTAATCAAGTTGCAGCACATAACCTGCAAATGCTGGGGTTTAGCTCCATTCCAACACTCACGGACAGGGTGAGGATGGAATGATACCCACAGAGCACCAGAAATGTATTTTGCCTTTCACACACATTGCTGGGCAGCCTTATCATACCCTCCTTGTTTGTGTCTTTATTTTTAGCACTCTGTTTCCTTAATTAAAAGTTTATAAACTTCTTATTTTTACAGCTAATGGTTAAAACAACAAACACCTTTTTAGTATTATGTTAGAACCCATGTTCAAATTCTTAAGTGAAACCACCATGTAACACAGCTGGCGGGAGCACAGACTATATTCCAAAACTTCCAGACAAAAAGACATCACATTTTGTATTTTAATTTTCCATGACAAACGTCCATTTATTTCTATGAACAGTGAAATTAAAGTAGCCTTCCCAAGTGAGAAACTCAGTATTAAAGGCTGCATTCAACAACCAACACCTCAGTAGGAGAATGAAGTCATTGTTGGATTGTGGACATTTTATAACTTTTCAGAGGCTTTACAGAAACAAGTCACTATGAGACTTCATCCAGTTTGCAAATACAGCATAAACACGATCAGAAATGTGTATTCTGTAGTCCAGTGTCACCTGTGCATCACACAGAACCCCCAACCCCTGCAATCCTCCACAGCACAAGAACCTTGAACACACAGAGCAAGATTTCCCTCCTCCCAAATGTCACTTACAGGCCCACGGTCACTTATCAAGTGAACACTAAGATGTAATTAAAAAAAAATACATAGGATACGGAGGCACAAAAATACATTGCACCTCATTTATTTGAGAACTAGGTAATTTCAGAGGGAAATGCAATACTTCTTTGTAAACACAAACTCAGGAAGGAGCCGTATGAGAAAATAATACTTCTGCTAGTTGTATGAATTACTTCAAATCTCTGATGTAGAGATAACATCTGTTTCAAAGCAATCAATATGAAATTCAATTTTACACTGAAATAAGATATTTCAAATAAGATATTTATGTACGTTTTATGATCAAAAATTGTAGTTTTTACCAAACTGTAAGAGATTTATTCAGAATAAAATTAAATCAAGCCCTTCTCCAAAGCTGATGGCTGGAAGTACATACTTTACATATCTACAGCCCATTTCAATTCTGTCAGGAGCATTTTTTGTACACATAGGAAAATGCAATAGCACTTATGACAGAAAGTATCACTCTGCTTAAGAACTGAGGCATAAGAGAGGAGTCTGTCATTGTCTGATAATTAATTGTCTTGTAACAAGGCTTATTTGCTCAACTCTTGCACAAAATAAATTATTAGCAGAAACCTGTAACCACTAATTCAATTCAGAAACTACAACTGAAGCCTTGATTAATTTCCATAGATTTAACTTTTTTTGCCTGGTATTCCCTAGGTAGATGATATTTCATCTTAGTATATAACAAGTGTTCTGTTAAATCTCTGAAGGCTTTCCCAGATGTACACTTGGCATCTATTGTGTCATCAGTGAAATACAACCACCTCTGGAAAGGGGCATGCCAACTGTTTTTACAGTGCAATGCCATTCTGCTGAGCAGATTGATATTGACACATTATTTAAGATAAATAAATAAGAAATCCTTTCTGTCTTGTAACTTGGAGTACAAAGGTTCCCGAGCAGTGACAGCAGCAGGTTAACAAGGCTCCTGTCCTACCTCACCTGGCTGGCACAGAGAGCCTGGCATGTTCCCTGAGACGTGCCCCCACAGAGGATTAACCCAGCACTGTAACCCAACACCCAATTTAGCTTTTTTTTGCCTGCAGCTATACAGAAGCCAAAAGCTTACAGGACTGCTGGCAATTCCTTGATTTCTTTCACTTCAGTCTGATGCAGCTACTGATACTTTTCTCTAAGCAATCTTTCACTCAAATGACTCATTATTATACACCCATCAGAAATCTAACTGACAGATATGCCCAGGTTTCATGCAGAGTCTATCACAGTGTGTGCAAGGGATCCTGTGCCAAGCACTTTAATATCCCTCATAGTTATCAATCTACTGCAAGAAGCAAGGGAACTGACTGCTGGATGTTTATTGGGGCTCCAGCACACACTGCTGGGTGACACCCCTAAAGGAGATGTGCCTCACCCTACCCAGCTACCAAACAGTTCTCTCATTCACACTTCCAGCCTGTCCCAATAAGGAAGTTACTTACCAACATTAAAGTCTTTGCTGGATTAAACATCCAGCTCAGAAAGGCAGACCAGAAAAGCCTCTTACTCAGACAGGCTCTGTCACTCTATATATTTTAAGACTGTTTTGAAATTTTGTCCTTACACTACTCAGGCACTGTGTTTTCTCCAAAGTGGACAAAAGCAGTTTATTAAGTGTTGCTCAAGGCAAAGTTGCTTAATCACTCAGTGGACAAAATGCTTTCTCACAAAGTCCAAGAAGAATGAAAACCAATGTTTACCTGGGTTTATTACCTCTGTAACTCTGGTGATTGGGAAAGATGTGGGTTTTATCTCCAGTCTTGAAAGACAAGTCCACACTGAAAGTCCTTGCACAGAAAAAGTCCTTAACTCTGCTGGCTGCACTAAGTATTTCTAACAGCTACATCTTCCTGACACCAATTTCTAGTTGGAGCATCTTACCTGCCTGATGACATTCTCATTTAGCAAAGTCTGCTCAAAGCCACTGAAGTCCAATCAGCAATCACACACCCAAAGATGGCAAACAGCTTGTGGATTCAGTGTGCACACAAAAGAAACTGCATTTAAAGTAAGCATAACCTCTGACTAGATTTAAGATAAGGTCATCAGAAGAAGACATTTTGGATCATAATCTTGAAGTGATCCAAGCAAGGGTGACAGCTGCAGGGTCTGAAGGTGCAAATTAGAGATTACAGCCTACTCTGCTGCCAAATTACCTACAGTTTTCAATTCTATCTGTATTTGACTGTAAGAGTTTAACCAATTTCTCAGGCTTTCATTTCTGTAGCAACAGTTGAGAACACATACTCCAAACAGGTGCAAAACTCATGCCCATAGTATACCTAAGGAAGGAAGGAAGGTTCATTCCTTTCTGGAACCAACCAATTGCCACAGTGCTATCATTACAAAAACTCATTATCCACTTACACTTTCCTAAAACACCTGGCTGAAAAGACACGTTTTCATCTATCCAGCCTATGGGCTTGGGGACATGAAGATGTGTCATCACACAAACTATGTAACTATGTCCCTTCCAGCCTTGTATTCAAGTTAAACAAAAGAAGTGAAAAGTTAAAGCCTAATTTAATCCTGAAGAACACTGTGTTCAAGGAGGAAAAACAATTGCTCAACAGCATCTGCTGAAACTGCTGAATAAAACAGGATCTACCTGGGTCTCTCCATTCTATAACCCTTTCACACATAGGGATGTCCCTGCTTGGCATAGCACTCCCTGCTTGGCAATAGCTTTATTACACCTCCACCTGTGTCTGAGGAGCTAAATTTTCCTGGAATGGCATATGAACGAACTGAGACTTTTAATGTGACTATACCAAACATACCAACAAGGCTTACCAATAAATCAACCACCAATTTTATGAAAATTAAAAAAAAACAACCCAAAAACATTGTGGGCATGGATCTGCAGGCCCAGCACATCAATCACTTGCATCACTCTTCTTCCCCCAAACCCCTTTGCTAATGCACTTTGGCTATCTTCTATCCAGACTGTAGTCCTTCCATTAGCACACTCTAACCTGGGCGAAGAAATTTGCACTCCTTCGACCCCTCCACACCCCCGAACAGGCGTCGGCTGTGCTGGCAGCGAAGATGTTCCCAAAACAGCACCCCCGCCCTCCCTCAGGCCTGCACCGATAACACTGCACTGCCCTCCCCACCCGGCCCTGAGAGCGGGAGGGGCAGCGGGCCGGGTGTGAGGCAGGGTCGGCTCTCGCCCCTCTCCTGGGGCAGGGCCGGAGGGTCCCGCCGGGGTCTCGGCCGGAGTTGGGGTCGGACGGCCCGTCCTGCCCGTTCCTCCGGCCCGCGGGGCAGCGAGCGCTCTCTCCCCTTCCTTCTCCCTCTCCTTCTCGCCCAAGCCGAGGCCCGCGGGCTCGGCCGGGGTCCCGCCCGCGCGGCCTCACACGGAGCGGAGGGAGGGCGGGGAAGTCAGTCCCCTTCTCTCTCCCGAGGGCCTGAAGCTGGGCTGGAGAGCTGCGGAGGGCACTCACTTGATCCTGGATCCCATGGTCTCCGGGGGGCCGCATAGACCCGGGGCGGAGCGAGACACGGGCGGGGGCCGCAGGGCCGCGCTCTGTCCGCCGCTCGCCCCTCACTCCATCCCGGCCCGCGCCGCGGCGCCCCGGCCGAGTCACGGCGCGCGGGCTGCCGGGAGCTGTAGTGCGGCGGGGCCCGGGGCCGGCCGTGTGTCCCTGTCTGAGGGAGCCGTCAGGGAAAGGATCGGGATCTGCTCGTGATGCCGAGCCACAGGAAAACAGGCAGCGGGCAGAAACTAATGCACAGCAAGTTCCGCCCGAACACGAGGGAGAATTTCTTCACTGTGCGAGTGACCGAGCACTGGAACAAATTGTCCCAGGAGAGTGTGGAGTCTCCCTCACGGGCAATATTCCAGAACTGTCAGGACACAATTCTGTACCATATGCTTTCACGGCTGTCTGGACAGGGAGGTTGGACCAGATGCCCCAAAAGGTCCCTTCCTACCCGATACATCCTGTGTCTCTGTGACTGCGGCCAGGAGCGCCGGGGGTCGGCAATGGCAACGCGGAGTGGCCCCGCTCCCCTCAGGGAGATTGAGGCGGGAACCCCGGGGCGGAACGGGCCCGGCTCCCCTCAGGAAGATTCAGGCGGGAACCCCGCGGCGGAACGGGCCCGGCTCCCCTCAGGGAGATTCAGGCGGGAACCCCGCGGAACGGGCCCGGCTCCCCTCAGGGAGATTCAGGCGGGACCGTCCGCGCTCCCTTCAGGCCTCCTCAGCTACCCGCCGCTATTAGCAGGTGAAGAGCGGCCTGGAGTGACACCGAACAGCAGGGCCGGGCCGGGATTGACGGGGTCAAACCACGTCACCAGCTTGATCCCGAGCCCTGCATATCCACTGATATCCAGGCCAGATGAGGAGCAGGGCTGCCCATATTGGAAAACCCCGCGCAGAGGGGAGCCGTCCCCATGGGCACAGGCCAAAGTCTCAGTTAGGAACAAGTATTCGATGTCCAGGCACTGCACAAGTCAAAGGAAAGAGGCAGAGGGAGGGGCTGGGAGAGCTGCCCTGGCAGAGCTGTGACAGAACATTGTGGGCACTGAGACCAAAGCGGCTGAAAAGACAATAAAACATGACTAGAGAGAATATCAAGGCCAAGCAAAAGAGGATTGAAGATTTCTCAGAAATGAAATGCAGTCTGCTGAAAACATGTCTTACATTGACTCAAAAATTGCAGATAGACAGCTTTTGAAACATGTCGTGTTGGAGTTGGCAAACAGGATCAAACAGGTACCCAACTGTTTCATTAAACATAATTTACAGGAAGTTTTCAGGAAGGTTTGGAGCATTTCTAGTGTAATGTAGCAGTTTTTAACTTTATTTAGAGTTGAGGATGATCTATAGTGATGAATGAAAGAATTGAAAATTTGTGTTTAAAAGACCTACAAAGTATAAATCATTGTGGACACCAAGTGCATGGCTGAAGAACCTAGTCAGCTAGAAAGATGGGAGAGAGAGTATATCCCATCTGAGATCCTTTCATATCCCATTTGCTCCTCAGAGTGCCTGGGTAGGAAAAATCATACCACCCTCATTCAAGTAATAAATTTAAAACGTGTTAAACACTATGCAAAAAGTCCTGGGAGGTTTATTCACAGTTACAGTAAGTCAAAGACATGTTTGGGGAGATGAGGAGGAGTGTTTCTAGTACTAATTTGGGTACTTGAGAATGAGGTGCTTCCACCACAGGTTCCACCCACAGCCTCTGCCACAGGAGCCATGTGTAAGCTCAGACCTCAGCATTCAGCCCTGGGTTGTTCTGTGCTGTGGATGTAGCTGTCCCCAGCCCTGAGTTTGATCCATAGTGCTGTTCTCTGTCTCATTCAATCATGTATCCATGTAAAGTAGCTTTGTAACCAAAATTACTGTGTCCAGACAGGGATATTCTAACCTTTTAAACATATTGGTGCACTAAGGGTTGCACATATAACCATCAAATGGTGGTGAGTTTATAGAAATATTGTTAAGATCTGTTGCAAAAGCAAAAAACCCTATGGCCAGTAATGAGTTAAAAAATAAGGAAGCTGGTAAATGCAACGCTGATGCGGTGTAAAATAACAATGTGGAAAACCTCCAGTATTTGAGGAGTGGCTAACAGAATTTCTTACATTTCATCACTGTTAACATTTCATCACATGTTCCTTTTTTGGAACATGGATTGACATTAAATTTAAGAGGTAGAGCTACAGACTCACAATTTTAGTTTTGGTCTGGTTTGTGTAGTAAGCTTTTTAAAGATTTAAAGGTAAACTTATTAATATGAACAGATGTAGTAAATATTTAATGGGGACATGTATGCAAGAGTAGTAGACTGGTTTATATTTCATAGTTTTTAGACTGGACATACTAAGGAATAAACGACTGGGTGATTCAAATGAGCAATTTAAACCCTCTCCCAGAGGGAGTGAGTGGTTGGGAAGTTTGCATTCAGCCCAGTTTGGGGAAAACAAGATAGAAAAGGTGGATTCCATGAACTGGACTGGATAACTGAGGTAGGTGGTGGATGCACTGATAGTGACTGATAACTATCAAATGTCAGGCAGAATAGTGTTTGGCAACTTCGTTTAAATATGTCTTGGTGCAATATCTATTTTGTAGGTGACTGATTTGTAATGAGCATATTTTCCTACCCCAGGGAAGAATTAGAATGCAACCTAATGTTGGTATCTGTTCATCAGCAGTTTCTCAATCGGGATCTTGTGTAGGTGTACACCTGAACTTTTGAGCAGGAGTTATTACACATGGGTCATGTGATAAACATGAGATAATACATTTGAAAAACAATATTATAGTGTATTTCAATAAGAGGATTACCTACCTCAAATTCACAGTTAATAAAGAGGAGTTTAATTAATAAAAATAAATGGGCATATGTATGGAAAATTGTGAGGTTCTGTCCTTGCTAAAAAAGACACACTTAATGGGTCTGGCAACATGCAAATTCAGTCTATGGAAGCTCGGATTTAAAAGACTGCCTAATAAAATAGGTGTGAGCTTGTAAATCTGGTAATGCTAAGTCAGAGGAAACCAGAAAGGCGACGACAGGATGAGTGTCCAGAATTTCTTCTACCTAAAGGATAAAACAGACACTAATATGGAATTTGTAGTGTGCTTTCCAACTGTATTTTGTATACATGAAGTAAGCAAAGTCAGGTATAATCCAGAATTCGGGGTACAGAACATGCTTGTACTCCCCAAACGTTGATAATAAAAAAGGAGAATTCATTCAAAATCTCAATTGAGCAGACACTGAATATTTAAATATTTGTTCAAATTGTGAAAACTATATTTTCTGTGGAAAAGAAAGTAGGAAAAAAAATGTTAAACATGATGTAGATGTTCCTGTTCAAGTGCAGGAAATTTTTCTATCTGCCTAAAAATAATTTATGTTCCAAGCTGTAGCACTTTTTTTTCCCGTGCTTTACCTGGTGTATTTATGTAAATAAGCTGCTCATTAGATACCCCCAAATCCCATTTTCTGCAATTGTCGATGGCCCCCACGTCTGCAGCTGGCCCAATGGTTGATGTAATTGTGTCCCAGTGACAGGGCAGCAGGGACGGGGAAGCCCCCGAGGAGAGCGAGGGGTTCCAGCAATGCCTGCTGGCCTGGCCACGGAGCCCTGGGTGTGAGTGGCTCAGAATAGATGAGCTGATTAACTGTGAATCACCCTCCCAGAAGAGATGAAGCATTAATAGCAAACAAAAGGGAAGCAGAAGGGAAACTTCAGGCAGAAGAAAATAATCCAGGAATTAAAAGCTTGGTGAAAGCCTTAGGATGCTTCCAGATTGACCTGGGAGTCTAAGTTCAGTACCATAGAAATAGAGGTCTGATACTCTGGATGGATTTGGTGAATGTGGCTGAGCCTGTATATTAATATGTAACACAGCCACAGCAACAAATGTACATGAGAGCACAGTTACTGTTTCTGCTCCGCCCTGACAATCCTGCTGAAGCACAATGTAACCTGAATTTACTGGGGAGATTCTCCCTGCTACACTGCAACCAAGGAGAATGGCAAGGGAAAAAATGCTGACTTAAGAGATCAATAGTAAAGCTTCATCTAAAAGGTTATGCCTTGGAAGAGAATATCCTGCTATCTGACTAATATTGATTATAATGTTCATGTACCTTTCTCCTAATTTCTCAGTGGATGAATATTAGGAAAATCTCTACCCATGGTTAGAAACCAATGCAAAGCTATTAAAGATATTTTTTAGATGTGAAGCAGAAGTTATTTCATCAACCTTAATTTTGTAATTCTTGTTGTTATCAAACAATGAGCCTCATGAGTTATGGATCAGGTCATTGCAAACAGCCCCCAGAAGTGTTCACATATGTTACTTGAGAAAAAAGCCTGTTCCTAATGCTCCCAGACTGGGATTCATGAGGCATTGTTAGGATAGCTGGTTACCCTCAGAGACATTCACTTATGCCCTGAAACAAGAGAGATGTTTAAATCAGCCTATGTACCTATTTGTATGGATGGAAATAAGTTACATTGACTAGTTTTCCATCACAAGTTAAAAACCAATATTTGTAATTGCACAGAATAAAATGGATCTTTAGAAAATACAGAAGAAAACATAAAAACTAAAAAAAAGGGGGGGGGGGGGGGGGGGAGGGGATCCCCACCAAAATTCAATTATAAGAACATAACCAAAGAGTTAAATCAAAAGCATTCTGTCTCCAAAACTGGACACTAGGAGATGTTTAAGGAAGAGTGTAAGAATGTGAAAATATGTAGAATTCTCTCACAGCCTCCAATATATAAATGAGTGTGTATTCTCAGCCACAGATGCTACTTTAAAATTGTAGCTTTTGTGGGATCAGGCACTGGGCTCCATTGGGATATCGAGCTGAGCCACTGATCACAACTCCATGTTGATTGTCACAAACTGTCACCTTGTTTTCCACATGCCCCAGCATAGTTTCCAAGAGGTCTGCTCCATGATGTTGCCCAGCACAGATGTGAGACTGATCATCCTGCCTTCCCATCAGTGGGAACATCACTGGATTGCCCTGACTCCTGAAATACGATGGATAGTGGCTCAGCAACATCATCCATCACTTCTCTCAGGACCTCTGGGTGTATCTCAGTTCCCATGAGCTTGTGCGCCTTCAGGTTCTTTAGGTGGTCTCAGACCTGATCTCCTCCCACAGCTGGTGGTTCTTCATTCTCCCAGTCCCTGCCTTTGCCTCTGCAGTGTGGGCAGTGCGGCCAGAACCTGTGCCAGTGAAGATCAAGGCAAAACCCTCACCAAGTATCTCAGCATTCTCCTTGTCCTGGGCAGCCAAGTCCCCCATCCCCTTCTGGAAAGGACGCACTTTTTCCCTGTTCTTCCCATTATCAATGTACCTAGAGATGCTTTTCTTGGTGCCCCTGACATCCCTGGCCAGAACGAATTCTATCAGGGTTTAGCTTTCCTAACCTGATAGCTGGCTGTTAAGACAGTTTCTCTGTATTCCTCTCAGTCTACCTGTCCTTGCTTCTACCCTCTGTAGGCTTCCTCTTAAAAGCTAAGCAAGCAGTAAAATACCTTCCCTTTCAAGTGTTTGAAGTACCATACACTGAATGACCTTTTCATTTTCCATTCACAAAGAAATAAGAAATAACTATTCTTATTTCTGATACCTGTGATTATACCAATAGCTATAACTCAGGCCCATGAAATCCTTTAATGTAATGAGCCATGCTGGAGAGTCATTCCCCTAAAGAAAAGAGCTCAAGATGATTGACCTGAAATGGCCTCTTCATTTTTTAATAAAAGGAGATCTAAATATGGCAAACATTTCCCTGTGCTACTGTCTCTCAACAGACATCTTCCTCATCAGAATCTCTTATGATTAACAAGAATTGGTTATTTAATTTTAGGGAAGAAACTAGAAAAATGTCTATGAGAATTATCTGGGTTTAGTCTTTAACTGTGCTGTGATTTTTCTGTCAGAAAAATGGGGGGGTTCCCTTTATTGATTCAATTGTTTGCATAAGAGAGAAGTAGCCAGTTTGGCATCAGGAAGTCAGTGCTTAGAAAAGTATTATGGTAAAAGAGGGAGCACCTTTTGTTGGTTGTTTCACGTTTGGTGTGTGTAGAGCCCATTTTTACTCTCCTGCCAGCATCTTCCCCATAATCACTTTTGTTCTCACCTGCTGGATCTGTTTGCCTGTATCATCTAACACAGCCCTTCTCTAATTTCAGAAATTCTTCCTGTTATAAACATGTTAGGCTTTTACCTTTACCTCAGAGTGCTCTCCAGCCAAGAACAGCAGTTTTACACCCAAAATGTATCCAGCTCACCACGAGCATACCTGTGTGTGTTACCAGAGACACCAGGAGGTGAACTAAAGAAAAAAATATAGTAAAGAAAATTATGGTGAAACACTCAAATATATTGGAAAGCAGGAAATGCCCGTCTTTCCAAGGGACAGACGAAGTTCTGCAGCATTGGTCCCAATTTTTCTTTTAATGCAGTTCTAAGTAGATGGAATAGGCTTTTGCAGTGTTTATCCTCCTCTTCCTGAAGTCTACCAGAGTTAGCAGAACTCCTGTGTTTTTGCTACCTGATGCTGTCTCACACATATTTCATTCTCCAAATTTTCACCCAAGCAGCTTTAAATTAACACTAGGTAGGTAATAACAGTAGGTTGCCTGCTCAGTGGTTTGCTTTACTCTGGGGTTTATAGACCCCCTCCTTGCATGGCACAAAACTCCTCTGGCTCTGGCTTCTTGGAACAGCTCTGCCTCCCCAGCACAAACACTGCCTGCCTGGTTCTGCTCTGAAGCTGTTGAAGACGCTATTTCATCTGCCAATAATAAAGAAGCAACTGACCTAAGTTACTCTTCTCTGTTCACCTTGCTGTGATGGCAGAGTGCTGACTGTACCGTTATTGCTCTATAAAGTGAAGTCAGATTTATGAGGCAAAATCTATGATGGTGTGATTCCAGCTAGACGAAAAAAAGCCCAGTATGAAAATAGTTATTCATATCTGTGATAGCCTTTGTCACAGAAAAGATAACCCTCCTGAGCTGAAAGGAATAAGATCACTGATGTAAATCAGACTGCTACATTCAAGTCCTTCGAAGTTACTAATGAGCCTGGAAGAACAAGGATTCTTAGGAGAAATCCAGAACAGCAAGACGTAAGTTGTTGGAGCAGAGGGAAGTACTTACTTCAGATGATACTAAACTCTTGTACAGTAGTGCCTGGCTTAAGCTGGTAGGAGCATGAAAGGGAGGGAAGGAAAAAGAAAGGGATAAAAGAAGCAAGAAAGGAAAGTGTGAACAAATGAATGAATTTGGAAAAAGAATAAGGAATTTATAAAATGCAGTGTTTCTAACTAGGTGATGTTTATCCTATGAAACGATGTTATATTTTGTTGCACACATTCTAGAAATAAGAATAATAAAATCTTGGTGTAGGCAGTATTATTTTCTTTGTGATTTCTCCATCTCACCGAGTTGATGGGATCCTAATTTCAGAGTTTCTAGTAGCAATTAAAAGAACTTTTTAATATAAAATTAAAGCATATTTTGAGCCAGGCTTCAAATGTAATCACTACAATCACCATAAATCAAGAGACCGCTAGTAGTGTCAGCTTCACTGCCCTTCTAAGGAGGAATCGCTTATCCTTTCTGCCACAGGATGGGGGGAACATGATAACTATTGATGGCTCACTACTTATTAAGTTGTCATCAGACAACATGTTGTCATAAGCTATTATTTTTAAATCGTTATTAAGAAAACATCAAATGGCACTTCTGTAATGTAAGCTGTTTGTTTGAACAATGGGAAGGTATGTGTTGATATCAAAATTGGACTATATGTTAAAATCTAAGATTTAGTTCATGTTGCTATGTAGAAAATTGATCAAATGTTCAAATTTCTACAATCTTCAGAAGCATAACAGTGATTGAATAGTAGGGGTCTGAGTCTTATGTTATTTATACTCATTTTGTATGAGTGTAATTCCATATGATTGCTGAAGCATGACATTCCAACTTACCTTTCTGGCAACAGCTAGTGCTAGGCAGGCAGTGGCTATTCTGAACTTAAATATATAAAATGGAGTTGATGGCCTACAAATTTCTTTTACTGATTTTCCTGCTTTGATGTTCAGAAAACATCAGTAATGTTACCCCTGATTGGTAGTAGGGTAAGTTCCAGATCTGTCCATTCTTGTTTGTACTCCCCTTTTGTCAAAGAAGTTCAAATAAGATGTGTCCGATGTCCTGTACCTGGTGGGGGAAGAAGCCTCATATTAAGAATTCAGGGATTCTTGACTAACTTGGGGATTGTCTTTATATTGTCATAGTTGGTGTCTATAGTTTACTTAATTTTTTAAAACATGTAGCAGTATTCTTCAGTGTCACAGTACAGGAGAGCTTTCTTCTGAACCTGTAGGCATTCTTTAAGAAAAAAAAGAGTGGTGCTTTATTTCTAGATGTTACCTTAATTAGTTCTTTGATGCTAATGATCCCATTACATTTTGGGGGGTAAAAACCAAACACAAAGTGCACTTACCTAAACACTGACACTTACTTTATACTTCACAAAAAGTCAATTTTATTTGTGTAATTACTGCAACTATACATGATCAAGATATAATGAGGTGATTCCATGAGCTAGCAAATACCAACCTCCTCTGAATTCAATAGAGAAACTTTAAATAGGCAGTACTGCAAGCCAGCAAATATGCTCCCTTTCTCTAAAATGGGGATAACATCCTGCTGGAAATGCTCTTTCGAGTCTAGTTCTGACACTTTTGTGGTATAATTTAAAATTATAAGGTGGGGATACCAGTATGCTCCTGTCCTGCTGCCTCTAAATGGAGCCGTCGTTAAATGTGGTTTGATTTGTCCTGCTCTTACAGTTAATGAAGACTGGGTGGTATTTCACCAGGGTTAATGCTCTTGGTCCTTGTTATTAATTCCCCTGTAAGTACTCACCTTTTTCTAGACTTTCCAGTTAGTCCTGTAGGATGTTAAAAAATATTTTGATACATATGTTAGTTGTTTTAATCGTAGAGCTATAAAGAACTAAGTCAAGAAAAGCCTCTCAAGTAATACACAGGAGTTAGTTTATAAAGTAAGTAAAGCTGAACCACTAAGTAATAGTGACCACAATATAATTAACTTCAACATCCTCAGGGGAGAGATTGTACAAAAAATGAGGAAGCTAGTTAAAAAGACCCTAAAGTCAGAAGTGAGGAAATTAAAATCCTTCGACTCAGCATGGAGGCTACTTGAGCAACCATAACAGGGTAGCAGAAGGCAAGCATAATCCCAAACAAACACGGACGCTGACAAGCAAAAACAAGCCATAGGGCTGCAGGAAGGTTCACCAAGATTGTATAGTCAAACATGTATTTTTCTGAAGGTAGAATTATAACTTGTGAAGTCAATAGGGATAAAACACAGTGGCTAAGATACCCAGTGGAGATTAGAAGGATGACAGAGGATTTGAGGAGCAGATAGCCTGACATGAAAATAAGATTTTTTCAAGTATTAAGAAGCAGCAAGCCTGCAAGACATTTTATAAGTCCAGTGGGCTATTTGGTAGAAAAGTAAGAAAACTAATGAGATACAGTGACATCAAAATGAAGGTAAATGACTTGTTTGCATTAGCATTTCTCACAGAATTTAGGGTAAAATAGACATACCAAATTTTCTCCTGTTACGTAATATAGAAGAGGTTTTGTCAGACACAGGAATTAAAAGATGTGCTGGAACAAATTCATAATTTAAACAAAACCAGGCTCCTAAGACTGGAAAGTAAATAAATAAATTCTAAGGGGATTTCAAACAGAAGTTTCTGAACTACTGACAAGAACAGACAATCTGATTAAAATCAGTACACATAGTAAAGTAGAAAGCATTTATCCCCTGAAAGGTGTGAAGGGTAGTTCTGGAAATGTCAACACTGAGATCCAGATACACAAGAAATATAAACTAGTTAAAACAAAATTGCCCATCCCTTAAGTTATCAGATGTGATCAGAATTCAGAGGCCTGCTCTAAAAGGACATGCTTCTCCAGCCCTCCACTATAGTGACCTCCAACACATCTACAAAGCTGCCTCAGTGTTTTAAAATGTACTCATTTCCAACTAAAAATGGTCTCACGGGAAGCAAGTAGTAGAGTAAGAAGTAAATGTAAGGCATGCTTGTGCTGGAGGTGTAGGGGTGGTCTGGCCTGAGCTGGGCTGTGCAGCAGTAAAGAACCAGGGCAGTCTGGGCTCACTGACCGACCTGTTACTGGGAGAAACAGAGAGCCCTCATGGCCTGGGATCTTAGCCCAAAATGGGGGGATTAATCCCTCTCTACAAGTGCCTTTTTCTCTCTCTAGGCTTGGGAGATCAGTGTAGTTGTAGGATATTAACTGCTGCTAACTCCTGCATATGTGAGGAGAAATGAGCCATGTCCCAGCTACCTGGAGCTAAGGAGGGTCTTCCCTGGGAAACATTCTGAGGGTTCTGGTAGGACTCATCATTTCTGGGAACAAGCCACTGGGTTAGATAGGCTACTGATTGAGTGGGGCATTTTATATTCTTCTGGGTTGCTGTAGAAGAACCTGTTTTTCACAATTAAGATTGCAATTTGAACATTATCTGATGTTGTCCTTCTAGATTAAAATGTTCCAGAATCAGCAAAGTAACTGGCAAAATGCTGTGGTTTGTAAAGTGAACCTCTAGGAGACTGATGTTTTTGCATGAACATGGCTATCTATTAGATAACCAAAAACTGTTGGAAAGAAACCTAAGGATGTTATAAAGTGACGAGCAAAGAAACAGAAAATGCAAAAGTCAGTAGTAAGTCTGATAGTTTATTGAAATAAAGCATACCAAATTCTGAAAATCAGAACGTTTGGGAAAGTACATGTTGCTCAAGTTAGCATAGTTAATTTTCCATAACTGAGAGGTCCTGGCATTCAAATTAATTTTATTTCTTTGTCAAGATTATAATGTTACATAGTTATGCTCAAATTACATTCTGATATAGTTGAATATGCTTCTGTTTCTAGAGAATCTCTTGTTTCCCATCCTTTGCTACCTTGTGGCAGAGTTGATGCAGCAGTTGTGCTGCTCTCTGAAGTCACTTGCTGCCATCAAACTGGGGTTCTGCACACAGGCATAGACACAAGGTGGTGAGTCCAGCTGTGGGAGGGGGGGTAGAGATGTACAATGAGCATTGGGTTACATGCACACAAACTTCTCTAGGAGGTGAATACCTAAAGTAGGCTGATCTGTGTTCAGCAGAGACTTCTCTGTTAAAGCTGAGAAATACTATTCCAATTTTGTCTGCCTTTACATTTCATCATTTGGAATTTTTGACTGAATTCTAGATTTTGACGTCTTGTCTTTCTTGATTTCCCTGACCTTGTCTTTTCATGGTTCTTCAGTTGCCTCTTGTAATAATTTCTATGCTTATCCTTCATCTTGACATCACATCTCCAACTCTCTCAAGATATATAGTGGAATTACATTTTTTGCTGCCTTCTCCCCCTTCCAATCCAGTCTTATTTTGGTGTAATCTCACAGTCAAACAGATTCAGCTATCATCCCTATGTTCCCAGTTGTCAGATTCACTTATTTATTCTGAACTTGTCTTCTCCTTTTTGAAGGGAAATCTCACTGTGTCTTCTTGAAATGTCTTCATAGATACCTCACCATCATCTGCTGTTCAGAGTGGGACTAAACAGAATTCCTTCCCTCCTTCCCGCTCCGCAGTCTTCCCGCACTCATTCCTTAATCACTATATACATACTGCATGTCATTCAGCTTCTCACCATGTATGGTCAATGCTTCTGTTTTGAAAATGTATTTAACTTGAAGAATGTCCAAAACACTTTACAGCAACCAAAAAAAACAAAAAAGCCCACAAAGGGTGGTTGAAATCTCGAGCAAGCAGAAGGTAATACATTGAGAAGCCTGACTATGGCAGTGTTCTCACTGCAGCCGAGGGAGAGAGAGCACCAGTGAAGGAAAAGCGACCTTGCACGTTGCCCCCCGGGGGGCTGTGCCCGTGACCCGGAGGAGCCGCAGCCAGACACGAGAGGGAGTTCACTTGCCAGGGCCCATTCAGTCGTGAGCTCCTCTGCGAAGCCTCCCAACATGGGGTCCAATTAGTGCCACTTGTATGGGGGAATATTTTTTAGAGACCTGCTGAAAGCAACTGGAATAAGATTCTCAGATTAACTTTACACAGGCCACAGCTCCAGAGCCCTTGATCATTTTCACTCAAGGCAGATTTTGACTGCAGTCTGTAGGAGTTTTTGGCTAATGAAGGATCAGGTCCGTCCTTTTGGTAATTTTTTATCGTTACCTGCTTCCTATCCTGATAGCCGCTTTTCAGTCTATATTTTTATTACCTTTCCTAGAAATTAGGAATAGTAATGTTTACTACTTCTGCTAAGTGCTTATAGTTATATCAATAAAAACCAGGTAATATTTAATTTCTAGAATTACCCACCTGCCACTGAA
Organism: Acrocephalus scirpaceus scirpaceus; assembly: GCA_910950805.1. Taxonomy (NCBI): domain Eukaryota; kingdom Metazoa; phylum Chordata; class Aves; order Passeriformes; family Sylviidae; genus Acrocephalus; species Acrocephalus scirpaceus. The sequence continues at coordinate 1,270,501 of OU383790.1, read as the reverse complement.
CTAACAAAGCCCATATAAATCATTCCAAATGAGCACCTTGAGAGACGTCAAGTCCCAAGTTAAGCATTATAAATGCTGGAAAAAATGCAGAACAGAAACTAAAAGGTCCATCAGCTAGACTTTTTATTAAAAAAAGAAAGGGTAATTATTCACAGATATCAAATCACACTAGTATGAGAAAAACAGAGGGAAAAATTGCTTAGTAGTCATCCAACCCTGAATTTGGGGTGTTGTTGTCCCATGATTATTGTCTTTTGGTATGACTCAAATATAGACTCACATATAGAAAGAAAGAGAGAGAGAGAGAGAGACAGAAAGAAAGAAAGAAAACTGAGCTGAAATTAGCCTCCTGCTCAGAGGGCACTGGGTTATCTTGTCCATTTCTTATCCAGACATAGTAAAAAATAAGCTTAAAAATGTGTGTAATTCTCAAATATACTTGAGCTAGAGCATATTAACTGTTAAACTATCAATTATTTGTGCCACTGTTAAAAATACAGGAGAAAGCATTAGCATTGTAAAATGTTAATTGGTCATGTTGATTCCAGGAGCCAGGCAGACATCCTTTGTGCTGATCAACTCTTAAAGCTGAATTATATTGCTTAAGTAAATTATTAGTACAAAGCACAGTAAGCTTTGTAAATAAGTAAAATGATTGATAAAATACAAGGAGGGGAAACATAAAAATACAAAACAGTATCTTCTGTTTAGGAACTAATAACTGTTCAAGCAAGGAATGACTTTGTTCAGTGTGACTAAACACAAGGACCACTGTCTCTATTTTATATCTGCACTGAGTTGCTGGCTGAGATCAGACAAAGGCGTATCATGCAAAACTATTTTAAGAGAAATTGCTCCTTGCGGTGTAAATTCCTGCTAACCAGTGATAACTCACAAATACTCCATTGGGGAAACTGAAATCATTAAATAAACAATTTAAAAACTGAAGTAGAAAGTGCTGATTGCTCTAGCTCAGCTCACCAGGCTGCTCAGATGCAGGACTCCTGGCCAGTGTAACAAGGTATTTGGAAATAACTGGAGTGCCCATTTTGTCCCTTGTAATGAGGTAGCGAGGCCAGAAGTGGTAACTGCTGGAAAGACAATGAGGACATGAACAGCTTCTGTTGCTAATCCAGGCATTGTCCCTACTCCGTGGGGATAGCAGAGGACTATAATCAGAATCTCATACTCCTGCAAAACATATTATTTAACATATATTGTTTAACTCAATGTCAACTTCATTGATGCGCTATGAAACTAATCTCATAAGTTTTAAAGCCAAGTGCTTCCTACCTCTGAGTTTTTGGGTTTCATTTCCCTTTCCCCCCTTTTTCTAATCCCTGCCCTGCTGGTGGCCGAATAAAACAAAGAATGTTTCCCTGCTGCTGGCGCGGTGCTTGCAGGAGTTCCTGGGTACCTGTGGCATTTGCATCCTCGCCTGCTCCCAGGGCGGTGTGCGGGCACCCCGGCCCTGCCGGGGCTGCGGTGTCCCCGCGCCTGGCGCTCCCCTCGGAGCGGCGCGGAGGCTGCGGGGCCGGGGGTGCCGGCTGCCTGCAGGACCCGGGCGGACCAGGCTGGATTTAATGAGCGCGTCTTCACTGACAGATTCATTATTTGTGTTCGGTCGCTTCAAGTCAAAACTGATTAGTTACACTTACTGCAGCAAAGATTTAATGATTTTATTGTTTATCTTCAATTTATTTTGATTAACATCTCCGTTCTTTTCATTGCAAGTGCAATTAGGTGTAATATAACAGCGACTACTTTAATTTTGCTGAAATTAAGATGAATAAGTGACGGATTATGGCACTTTGTTTAACAAATAAATCATAGTTAAGAGGATTGTATTAGCAATAAATGAAAAAAAAACAGGCAATCTAATTAAAATGCATGGAGCTGATTGTTCAAGTTTCCAGAAATGTAATGAATTTTCATTTTAGAAATCAACTAGATTTCGGTGTAGTACTTATGTATTGACAGTAAGATGACAGAAAGGCACATTATTTTATATATCATCCTAATTTCTTTTATCATATTGGTAGAAGGAAGTACAAGCAATGAAAAGAAGATGCACATTTAAATTTTTTTAGGAGCTAGGATTATTTTGTCAGAAAACACTGCAATTAAGGTATGGTAAAAAAAGAGACTGAGGGACTGAAATGAGGGGAAAACTCATTAGTTCAATTCTCACATGTTCAGACTTCAGCATTTTCTGCAACAGATGAATATTCTCCAAGTCCCAGCCACAATTTTCTTTTAAGTTCATAAGATTCAATTCACTTCCACACAGCAACAGCCTCAAGACACGTAAGATGGGAGAAAGAACTAACATGAAGAAAACTGAACTCAACAAACAGTGAGCAAATCACGATTGCTCTATCCAAGCATCTCCAAATCATGGGGCAAGTAGCAGGGCAGCAATCCCAGAGCCAGCTTACTGTGGGGGTCGTATGGGCTTAACTTCTGATTGAGGAAAACCAAGAGGAAAACGAACCCTTCAGAATCAGAAACTTTATCCCTCTGATGTTTAAAAGACCTTGTATTTGACAGGACAGCTTTGAAGATAAAGACCGAAGCACTCTCCAGCTACAGGCTGTTCAGCACCCCACACTGCTGTCTGCAATGCACTTCACTTCAGTTTCGCACAGTTCACTCGTGGTACAAAGCAGACAGGGGAGACATTTTTGAGTATATTGTGCTATATTTTTGATGCCACTGTGTCTGGCCCAGGCTCTCTTTACATAAACTGGCAGAGCTGGGCTCTGTTCTGCACATTTCCATCATCCCTCTTTCCCCACCCCACACTGGCCAGTTGCTCTCGGACAGCCAGCATGGAAATTTGTGAGGTAAACCGAGCACTGCCATCCCTGGCTGCAGGGACGGGGTAGCTCTGAGCCAAGAGGTTGGCACTGGAGATGAGCGAGGATGAGCAGGGACTGCTCCCTTTCCCTTAATGTGCAATATTCTTTTTTTGGGGCGGGGGGTGTTAGAGGATTTTATTCCAGAGATGAAGGTAAAGAAGAGTAAGACAGAGCAACATATACTCTGTTAAGACCTTGATTTGATTTTTTTCCCTTTATGTATTAGGAATTGGGGGGGGTGTGGCAAGGAGAGAAGAGAGGAGGAAATAGAGAATGCAATTCTACGATCACAAATTCTGCAAAAGAGTACTTTGTTCTTCCTAAACTTTTAAGCCCTCTTCTTCTATTACTGTTTCTCTCGTAACTGCTTTAAAACATTTTATCAGATATTCAGAAGAAAGTCAGCATTGAAAGAAGTACTTATTAGGATTTAGTAGCAATTTTTGAGGTTTTTTTCCTACCTTATTTAGAGCTTTATTAGTGTACACTCCTTGAAATACAAGAATTTCAGTGGCAGTGCAAATTTGTTCCAGATAAGGAACTTCCTCGTAGCTTTAAAAGGGACCTAATATTGTATTTTAACAAATGTCTGCAAAAAAATAAAATTGAAAAATAATTCCTGTCCTATGGGTGTAGCAGGAAAAATCACTGAAGCCAATTTTTTATTAGTGTAAAATAAATAAAGGGAAGGAAGAGGTGAAGTGAGCATCTTATAAGGCCTCCTTTCTTTGTCCCTGATTATACTGATCAGATCAACTCATTACATTAAAATAGGTAGCTCTTCCTAAGAGTACAAAATCAAATAAATAGATAAATCTGGGTTCCTTTAGCAAGGCAGTATACCAACTTATTTGCAAACGTTTCTGGTTATCTCAATCCCTCTTCTAATATTAGTTTTCAATATTAAATAAATAAATAGATGGTAGGTAAAGAGAGAGCAAGAGGGGGAGATAGAGAAGAAATGATGCTAATGACCAAATCAACCTGTAAAAAGCAGCCCTGCTCTGACTGGAGCCCCCGTCATCAGCTGAGTGTCATGTAGGAGAGCCCGAGGAGCCGGGGGAGGCTGTGAGGGCTTGGTGAGCTGGAGACTGGCAGCACCATTGGTTTGAAAGGGCCGTGATTGATTTGTCACCAGAGGCCCATTTGACTGGGCGAAAAGCCCTTCTGATCTCAATCTCTCTCTGCCTCCTTACCTCTGCTGTCCTCTCTCCCTTCTCCGCCTTGGGAGGCTGGCACAGCAGCTGGGCAAGGGGGCTCCAGTTGGGGCTGACACACAGCAAAAGGGTTGAAGGTCACGGCTGCTGAAACTCTGTAAGGACTGACAGGGGACATCCAGCTCATCCTACTTCTCACTTTCTGTCTTGCCTTTAGAACTCCAGAGGTTTGCAGAGCCCCCAGTACACATCCACACAAATACACCAGCACTCCATTCCCCAAGCAGAGACACAACCAAAGCCTCTCTCTGCCTCTCTCCTTCCCTCTGCCTCTGTCTCTCTCGCACACACTCACACACACACTCACGCACACACACACGCGCTCCGTCTCCCCACCCCTTCCACCTTCCTGTTATCTGTGGCTGGCAGAAACCTCTAGATCTACAAATATTAATTACAAAGGACAACGAAAGGTAAGAAGGCGTCAATTATCCCAAGGTGTCGTGATGTTATTTCAAGTCAATTGCAAATGTGTGAGGGGGAAGATTTCGCCCCAGTGATTCCTGTCTGCTTGGCTGATGGGGACCGGAGCTGATTCCCTCCCAGAACTGCTGCAGCTATGCCTTAAACCACACACTTTCCAGCAGGAGCCATCAGCATGGGCCTTTCTGAATTCTCTTTTTATTTCATTCATTAAGGGCATTAGGCAAGTTGGAATTTGTATGAAAAGGATCCTATGGGAATACTGTCTCCAGGGTAGGTATTTTCATGACTTTCCACATCCTGGGGCTCTCTCTGTATCTCTTTCTCTTTCTCTTCTGTTAGATGGAGCTTTAAAGGAGGCTGCCCTCATCTTCTACCTAATCTGGGGAAAGCAAGTATTTTGAGCTGCATATATTGAATGACAAAATATTTTATTTATTTTATGAAGTGGAAGCTACTAAGAAATTGTGAGATCTTTCCTGCTTAATTTTGTTAATGGGCTTTGTTATTATCATTATTATTCCTATTCCTGTTTTCAGGTTTTTCTCACACAGGAGTTTCTAATGACAATTGCCTTCATTATCCAAAAAGAAAGAGATAGCAGACTGGACACAGCAAAATAATATTAATCAAACAAAGGCAGAGTTTAAATTAAAAGGTCTGTTGTGTTCTCATAAAAGCAGGACAATCTCAATACTCTAGCTCATTTCACTTGGCAAAAGAACGTGGCATCAGTTTTTTAACTTTAAAATAGTTTAATGAACACGAATGGAGAAATAATTTTTCTGTGTATTTAGCAGTCTATAAAGAAGAGAGAATGCTTTAACTTTGATCGCCACAATTAGTTCCCTGGGTATCTAGAGGGGAACAGGGCAGCCCTGGGAGCCTCAGTTCTTTAGATACAAAAGCATTTAGATCGCTTTAGAGCAGTTAATCCTGAGACTGGCTAGGGTCCCTTTTGTTTTCTAACTCCATTGTGGGTTTTGTTCAGTTTTTTCTATTCGCATGATTGACTGCCCAATGGATGCTAATTATCCAAATGTCGCTTCTGTCCTTTGAGTGACTTTCTATGTATTATGGGCAACTGTCATGCATTCTGTCATTCTATATCATATTACATGTATTATCATATGAAAATGGTACTCTGCATAAAGGAAGGTGTCTGAACCAGCAGATGCTGCAGATATTTAGAGGACTTGCCTAATTTGAATGGATTTTCTATAGAAAAATTGGTCAGAAAGCATATAGGGGAGAGTCAGAAATTGAAAGTTTACCAGGTAATTATTTTTGTCCTTTTGCTGTTTACATGATAATGTACAAGGCATTAACTGTCTTTGCGTCTGAAATCTGCAGCCACCTTCCTCCTCCCGAACCAGGCAACCCGTCTGTATTTTTTAGAGTATGACAGCTTAAGCTAATTAAACTGATATCTGTCTAAAATAATAAGCCCGGGAAGTTAGAATAAACATTATGATTATAAGCAGAAAAGGCAGCTATACAAATGTAGCATCAGTGTTATATTTTAATGATAAACTAAAATTCCTGTATGAAAAACATTGGATGTGGAATTATGAACAATAATAAAGTTCTGCAAAGAAATTTTTCACTGTAAATTTTTTTTGCTTAGATCTTTATCTCTTTCCATGATATTAATAAGGCTGAGGGCTAACACAGCTGCGAACATGAATATTTTTTATTTTATACATACGTGAACATATATTTAAAAGGATATCAAGGGAAAGATTTTTACCGCAATTTTTCCGCTAAAATAAACTTAAGACACCTCAGTGTAATGTGCATGCCAACACTTAACAGGAATGCAAGATTTATAACGATAGGGCTTTTTAGATTTGCACTCTGGGGTCCATTGAATCCATAGGCACATCCAGAGTTCCCTATCCTAAAATGTTAGGATGGTGTTTTATATTTGCCATTCATATGAAATACTGTGGATATATAACACCCAAATTCATGATCTTGAGTTTCATCAAATATATGTGCAATAAGTTTCCATTAATGGTAAAGCTAAATCATGGGAAATATGTGCTTTAGGAAATAACACAAAGATGCCATAGAAAGCCTTGCTCTGCTGTATCAAGGTGCTTTGAAATTTTACATGATCAAATATACATGATCAAGCTGTGCTTGTTAGGGTACGAGGGGCTCCAAATGGTCAATGGCTATTGATCAGGCTGTTAAGTATTTGTTCATGATTCTTTATATCCCAAAAGGTTCAGGGAAATGAACAGTGAAAAATTGCATCAGAGTCCACCTTTGTTTGAGATTGATGTATCAAAACACAGTATTCATTTGCCAAATCTATTGGAAAAAATGTGTAGTAAATTATGACATAAAGACTCCAAGCACAGAGCATTCCCCCTTTTTTAATTATCTGTGTAAAATTTTAAGTGCTAATTAAAAATGTAAAAACAGAGTCTTTGTAGAACGTGAATAGTGAATTATTGATAAGAGCAGATTTACACAGCAAAACCAGAGATACAGTCATAGCTTATCAGTTCACCTTTATGTTTTACTTTACATTTTGCTCATGCCAAAATTTTTTTTAACTGAAGTTGCAATAACAGTGATGAGGGAGAATCTATGAGGTGAAAATGGATATTTCTGTTACTCTTAGAAAATAGCAAATCTTACTGGGATCAGTAAGTTACTATCTTCTACTATCTTTTAGTAATTGAATACATATTACTTCTCCTGAGGAGTTCAAATTAAATGTGGTGGGTTTTTAAAATTATAATGTCATTTGGCAAACATCTCAAAATATATGAATAATAATTCTTCTTTCCTGAGATTTCTACAGTATGCATTTCTACAAGTTCATCATATATTGTTTATTTTTAGAATTATCTATAAAGTTGCTTCCATAATTCAAAATATTACACATGTTGAAAGAGAATGCTAATGTGTAATTCCTGCAAAATCATACAAGGCATATTTGATTTCATAATACTATACATTACATAAATTCATAAGATCCTTCCTGAACACAGAAAACTCTGAAGAGAAACTTACTGCACACTAAAGCAAACTACTGAACACAAAGAATTATTTCTGCAGATATTTGCCTCTAAGAAATTATAACATATGTCTGTGTCTGAATCTGCAAATAGATAGATGGTTACACACACATATGTTCATCCACACACACACAGCCTCATACTGTGATATATCTTATACATATTTATACAAACAAATTTACATACTGCATCTTTGGAAATCTGAAAACCAGCAATACGTATTTTGTGCCTCATCTTCAGGTGGTAATTCCCTTAAAATTACTTAATATTTTCCAAATGAGAATTACGTTGAAAAGAATCAGCCATGCTTATATAAAAAGTTTGCAAAGTATAAAATGGGCAAAATGTCCCGGATTGGTGGGAAATGCCCTCTCACCTTCTCGTGTCTGACCTGCCACTTAATTAATCTGCTCTCGTCTGGGAGCGGGCAGTGTGAGCGAGAGGCAGCACAGCAGCAGAGCCTCCAGCACTTGCAAAGTTCACCGTACATTCAGCTTTTAAAGAAAATCGTCTTACTCGAGTACGTTTATAAGATTTCATTGCCACTGTTTCAATTTGCCTCTCTCTGACTTCTTCCTGCTGCCAGTATTTGCACACGGGGTGCCCCGCGTGTCCCTGCCCGTGCCAGCTCCGCGTGTCCCCGCTCCCCAGCTGTACCGCCAAGTTTGTGTGTCCATACCTGCTCCTGGGCTGGGAAAGGGCTCTGCACAGCCAGGCGGTGGCATTCAGGTAGTCCAGAGAAGGGTTTGGAGTGACAAAATATTGACTGGATTTGGTATTCACTTATGAGGGATGACGTTAGTGCCACAAAAATCCCTGTGATGTACAGGGAATAGTTAATTAATTAAAGGACCTGCTAATTGCTACTTGAGGTACTGTGCGGAGCTGATGAAGAGTGCTTGGTGCAAGGTTAGGTTCTCAGTTTTGAGTGAACATTTTCATTTAAAAGATTTCTTTAAAGTACATCCTAATTTTTTTAATGTTTTTTCAGGTTACTGTATCTAGTTCAGACTCAAGTGTTCAATTGAGCTTCAATTAATTATAATATATAGTCAGGGTTCTTTAGCTGGGATAGATTGATGGAGAAGCTTTGTTTCATTTGGTGCAGGTGGCACTGTTTAATAAGCACAGGAGAGAGTGAATAATGTAGTGTTTGCAAAGAGAAATAAATGCAAAATAGAGAGGTGCAATTAGATCAGCCAAGAGAAATAAAGGATAAATATTAAATGGTCAGGTATCTTGCAAATATCAAATAAAATAGTAATAAGTATCCAGTTGAAAACTGCCATTTTAATTTATGATTATCTAAAAGCAGTGCTTTAAAATAAATCTAGTGAGCAAATCTTCTGCCTTCATTAGGCAGGCACATTTCAATATCTGGAAAATACCAGACTGCTAATTTTTAAATTCTACACATTATTTTTCTGATACTGAAGTATAAATAGATTCTAAATTTAAGATACAAACACAACGACTTCAAAAATTAATTTCTAAATTGTACTGTAAAATGCCTTAACCTTTGGCATTCTTTTTTTTAATTGGAGCTATGTTATATTGGGGAAAAAATTACCCCACGGAAAATTAATCTGGGAAAACTTGTAAATCATTATCAGTAATGTACTAGCCAATGAGGGGCTTCTTTGCATGCACTAAAGATGAAATAAAGTTGCAGAAGATTATTGAGAAGGACAACAAAATTGTAGATTAAAAAAGTAAAAAAAAAGCCCATGGAACTGAAAATCTTCTAATGGCACAGAAAACCCCAGTCCAAGTATATACTCCTGAAAATAACAAATTAGAAGAAAGAGAAGAAATATTATTTGACTTTAAAAAAAAAAAAAAAAAGGATCTGGGTATCTGGTAGCTAAGAGGATAGTCCTGTAAGCTACTTAACAAAAGAATGTAAATGTATTATGCATTTCAGCAACACTTCTGCATCTAAGAATTTCAGCTGTAGACAGATTTTCCACAGACGATTCCCCCCTACTGCTAACCTTTTAAATATACCTATAAAATACAAAATGTTCCCAATCACCTCCAATAAAGGAAGCTTCCTTACATTAAATGCATTGAATATTTGTGTTAGAAATCTGAAGTGCTTTCTGATGTGGTTAAAATCACAAAGAAATGTGGTTGTAGAACAGAAAGGAATGTATTGAGCACATCACTCTGAATATTTGCAGATGGATACAGAGCTGGGGAAGTTTACTTCTAAAGTATGGAATTAATCATATTCTTAGGCTCTGAATATTCAAAGGAGGCATTACTATTGGAGTCTTTTCTCTACAAACCTTGTGTTTGTTATGTAGCCGTGTTTACCAAATCCCTGATACACCCAATCGGGGCAGGCTCCCGAGCCTCGCGGATTGGTGGATGCTGAACTTGTAAAATGTTTATGAGGGAGTGTTTGCCTGCTCCTGCAGCCCGGGGTGCCCCGCTGCCAGCATGGAGCTGCCGGGGCTGCTGCACGGACACCACGGGGGCAGCTGGGCAGCCACAGGGAGCTCTCATCTCAACTCTTAGCAGTGTTTGAGCAAAATAGCCTTCACCCCAAAAAATAACCTTCCCCGGTTTGTTAAAAAAATAAAAGTCTGTCCATTTGCATGAAAAACATCTTCCTACAAAGGACCTTGTTACAGTTATTTGAGCTCTAACTCTAGAGCAGTCAGTCTGCAGTAGACAGATTAAAAAAAAATTAATAAGAAGCTGCTACACTTGTAGATGCAAAAAAGAGACATTTTTGCAATCTTTGCCATGTTCATGCGTGAATTTACTGAATTTCTAGTAATTACCGCTTCATATTTTGTAAAAGTTATTCTATTTACATTATTTATTATAGTCAGGCAATCAGATCTAAGCACATCACCAAAAATGTACATTCCCCAAAATAAAACTCCAAAGCTATCTGAAATATACAGCTACTGACCTTCAGAATCATGTTTTCTTTACCAATTCACTGTAATAAAAATGAACATTTTGTCATCACTTTGGGAAACTGTGCCAAACACCTTAAAACACATGTCACATGCCAACTTTACTTCATTTTTCTCCTCAGGGAATAGATACATCTGGAATCATAATCACAGATAAAAACCTTGACAAAATTGCACATGAGCCCAGCCCTTCTCTCCAACACCTACCTTTTCATAACATTTAATACAATATTAATATCGGTTACTAAAAAGGCTTCCAACCTTTACATTTCTGACATAACATGTTCAAACCCATATTTCACACTTCTTGTTCTGTTTTAAGTTCAGTGGATTTAACAGGACTCTGGAGAGAAGATCATGTGGTTGAAGATTTCCCTCCCTCTTTGACACCCGTAGAGGCAGTTTTGGAATTGTTTAAATAGCTGTGGCTATATAAACTGAAATATGTGAGACATTGGACATCTTATTCCTCTCTCACATCTATAGATACGTGCTTGTATTTTCCTCTGAAATCAATTGCTTGTACCAGGGAACAACAATTTCAGCACAACATCTGGGCAAAACCTTCGGAATGTTTTCCTTTTAAACTGTGTTATTTCTCTTTCCTGCATATGCCTGGTTTACCAGACAAATACAGTTAGCTAGTATATATATAATAATAGTATTTGGTCTTTTTTATTTGTGATTGACAGTTTTTCAAATCAAAATAAAACACATTCTTAGTCGATCATCTTCTTGAGAGTGCGCTCCTGTTTTAAGCTCGGTTTGCTTCTGAAGACAGCCAGAGATCTCACTCCATCAGGGGTAAATGGTGGAATTATAGATCCAACAGATCCCATACTCACTGAAAAATGCTTGCCTTAATATTTAATAGCTAATTCCTGGACTGATATTTTTACTGCATGCTTTTATCAAACACTCATCCGCTGGTATTGCAAAGAAAAAGAATTGGAAAACTTTGAAAATTTCCATTTATGATTGTGTTTGTAATTAATCCCATGCTGGAAGTACCTCGGGCAGCTCACTGTATGGCTTTGTTCATGTCAGAATGGGGAGAGCAACCTCTTTTTGTTACATATTTAACAGCTTTGAAAGACATTTTTTTAAACAGCAAATGTACTAGACAGCTTTAAAGCAGAGGACATTAAATAGGGGCCAATTATTCATTCAGCAGCTCTACGTGCATCAAAAACATGCATACCACCAAATTTTCCTGAGACAAACCACTTAAATTTCCCATGACTCAGACACCATTTCTGTACTCACTAGATAAGGATAGCAATCATTTACAAAAAGAAACAGATATAACACGTTTCCTACCCTGGAATACTGAAAAAAATCTTTTAAAAGAAGTTCATTTACAATTTGGGGACAGCATTGGTGGCAAGAAATGTCCTATTTTTAAATGGAACGGTGTTCCTTGTTAAGATAATTTCATTATTCTCCTTCACTTTAAAATGACCCAAAGTGTCTAACTCAGTATATAAGAAGTGCAGAAGGTGATCCATGAATGGAGTAATAATTTGCCCGAACCATTTCAAGTCAGTCCACGGAGCTGCTGGTCTGTCTGCAGCAACTTGGGGAGAGGAAGAGCTGAGCTGAGCTCCACTTGCTGACAGGAAGCAAACTGGCTCACATTTTAGGAGAACAACATCATTGCCTATAAAAATGAAGAAGAGACAAAATAAATAAAACCAGTTAATGTTGTAGTTAACTTGCAAATCAAGTAAATCTGTTGGTACAGTATTTTAGAAATAAACGATAACAGCATCACACCAAACACACATTTCTGAACATATACGCGTTCTGATTTTGATTTAATGGTATCTCAGCGTCAACTATTGCTTCCTTTGCTGGTACACACTTCCTGATGCCTACTGTGAAGGGTGCCCATATTTACAACTGAGTAAGATGATTAATTACACCTTGTCAATCACGGTGCATGAAGACATAACACCACAGCAGACAATGAAGAAGATGCCTGAAGCTACAATTACATTTTAATTCATAGTTTATTGTATGTTCCCATATATTGCAGCCTAATAACCGTAGGGGCATCGAAAACATATGAGATATCAATCACTCTGCCCCCTGGTCTTTCATGTTTATATTATTCCACAGTCTTTAAATTACCATAAGTAGTTACTTATTTTCTAAGCTTTCTTCTCTTCTCTCTTACCTTTTGCTTTCATTTATCTTTTATTCTTAGTATCTTTATCCAACAGCTCTAAGTATTTGATGGAAGTTTGTAGCTCACTTAAAATCTGTAACAGACAACCTGAAACCCAGCAATTAGCAAAGACAGCTTAGACTTGTGTTCCTTTGTTGAAGGAGGCGTTGAATCTTTTGTTCTGATTTAGTCACGGTAGCTGGGTGGAAGCTGGTACCTCATTATGTGGTTGGTCTGTTTGTCTGGTAGGTAGCAGATGGTACTGGAGATGACGTTACCAAGAGAGGCAGGGTAGAGAAACTCAAGACCTGTGATTTGTTCACCTGTCACCTATAACAAAATACAGGTTAAAAGACTTTATTATTAGCTGCACCATTTTTTAAATGAAAAAAAAAATCTCATTTCAAATGAGCCTGCGTTTCATTCTGAAGACGATTTTGCTCCAGCAATTTTTCTGTGGCTCATTATTTGAAAGTATCCTTGATTTTATTCTGAACAATGTAAATGTCATTCATGTGTCAGTGTGTACATTAGCAGCTTTATGTTTACATTCTGTTACTCTCCTTGTGTTTTGGTAGCAAGGGTTGGATGTCTTCTTGTGTTTGTATATCCATTAGAAGGAAATCAGAGATACCCTGTGAACTGGAGGCCGTACCACACTTTCTCAGCGTGCTCTTGGTATTATTGGTTCCATCCACTGAGGCAATTCCATAGCATAAAATAATGTATTTTAATTCTGTTAAATACCTGAAATCTTTTTGATAATTAGCAATGTCAGAGTGTACAAATCCATGACCTTTCTTATCCGCAAAAAGTACGTAATCAATTCGGTGCTAGGGAATTAATCTGGTATTAAAACGTCTGAGGATAGCACGGTACATGGCTGTGATATCTGCAGCATCGCTTAGCAAAGGTGAGCTGGTGCTGTCCCACCACGGGGTCCGTGCTATGTGGTGAGCAATGATCCACAGCCGCTCCTGGAGGCGAAGCTCCCAGCACAGACGGGGCTTGGAAACGTCTCACAGCTGTACGGAGGAAGGGAAAGATGATTTTATCAAGATAAATACTATACAGAGCCACTAATGGTGCTGTAGGATTCTAATCTGAATTCAAACATGAACTTCCATTGTTTCCAAGGTCTGATTTTGGACAGACTTGGATAGTTCTCACAAATGCCAAATTAACTTCCATTCTGTATGGCTTCTTGAGGGGTCTTGTGGCTATTTCATATGCATTTCTACAAGAGACACTTTGTTCTCCTCTGTGACATGCAAATGTCTTTAACTACTCAGAGCATCCCAACAAAAAGATGATGAAAAGCCTCAATTATATTAAGAATGGGATGCATAAACCCAGCAAAGTCTGGCTGTAAACAGAAGAATTCCAATTTTAGCAAGGATAATCTTAATTGCACTACATCTGTAAGAGGCAAATCGCTCTGTCAGAAACTAACACCTGATGGGAATGAGCAGAGTGATGTAATAATTCATAGCCACGGATGAGGCAGCGAGTCTCATGATCTCAGATGTGCATTCACATTTACCTTCCGTTGTGCTACCTTTGCTAGCATAATTAGAAGTGCGATATTTGACATCTTTAATGGTAATTAGTCCTTCCTTACTACCCACCGCCTGGATAAATATTTAGACATCATGAACAGTCTCCCTGTGCACTCTTTGTCTTTCCTGGAGACTTTCTGAAGCTTTTCCTCAAGTTCATAGACCTTCCTGGCCTGGTTTTGTTACAGTCCACTTGGAAATGAGAGGTGCAAGGGGCCTTGGTTTGTGGAAGGCTCCACAAACTGGAGTGACTCAAGTTATTACATTCTAACAGTGAATATTTGTCATAACGAGGGTTATCGGGTGCACTCAACTAGTCATAAATGTTTGGGGTATCTCGGAGTGAAACAAACTCTCGAACGCCTCCTTCTCGGGCGCTGGAGTTGTGCCCCGCAGCCTCTCCGGCGCGCCATGGCCAGACACGTCGCCGACGGTCACCGGGCGACGAACGCCAAGGGCCGCGCGGGGCCGGGCCGCTCCCGAGGCCGCGGAACGAGCGGGACGCGGCGGCGCTGGCGGTGCCCGGGCGGCGGGGACAGCGCGGGGACAGCGCGGGGACAGCGCGGGGACACCGCCCGGCCCCGAGCACATGCCGGCGGCCCGGGCGCGGCGCAGCCAATGGCGGCGGGGCAGGACATGATGTCAGAGGGGCTGTAGAAAAGGCGCGGAGCCCCGCGCGGTCCCCGCGCTGCAGACGCGCCTCTCGCAGCTCCGCGGCGGCTCCGGCTCCGGCTGCGCTCCCGCCCCGGGCCCCGCGGGCCGCGCCGCTTTAAGGACTGAGGGGGGCCGCGAGTGCCCGTCCCATCTGGTGCCCGTCCAACTCTTCCTCCTTCCCCTTGGCTTTTTCTTTTCCCAATGAGCTCCAGCGGGCTGGGGGAGGAGCGGGGGAAGGAGCAAACTTTGCCCCTGAGCTGCCGCCGCTGCCAGCCCTCTGGACTGTGAGTGCGTACGGTGGGCATCCGCCCCAGCCTCCCTGCAGCACCAGCCTGCTCTCCGCCTGCTGCAACCTCCCTCTCCCTTGCTTTCCTCCTCTAAATTTCGCACAGTACGATGTAAGGGGCTTGTCGTAATTTTTTTTTCTTATTCTTATTTATTTCTCACCGAAGATGGTTTAATTTTTTTTTATTATTTCTACTATTTATTAATCCCTCCCAACCGTAAGCGTGCCCAGCCTTCTGCCAGCTGGGCCAGAGCATAAAGCCTGGGACTGCACCTGGGGCAATGAGCCCTGCACTGAAGAAGCCTCCTAGAGAGATGTGCCGGGGCCGCGCAACAGACTAGATCCAAGCCCCGAAGCCTACACCACCAGTTATCCCCTCTCCCTCATCCCCTTCGCCCGCCTTTTCTGCACCCCATCCCTTGAAACCTCGGATCAGTGCCTGCGCCGCGCTCCGGAGAGCTCTGCCGGGGGAAAATCCCGGTGCCCAAGGAGAGACGGGGCGGCCGTGCTAGATGCATGGGGGAGGGCTCCGGTTAATGCAAGTTCTGGGCTCCTGCAGGGACCCCGACAACTGTCAGCAGCAACAGCAACTCGGGCCCTCCTCCTCTGCGTCCTCAGCGATGCTTTTCCACAGTCTTTCCGGCTCGGAGATGCACGGGGTCATCGACGAGATGGATCGGAGAACCAAAAGCGAAGCACCGGCCATCAGCTCGGCTATAGACAGGGGAGAGACGGAAACGGTAGGAGCCGAAGGAATGGGAGAGTCATGCACCCCCCTAAACATACCAAACCCCTCACAGATACAGCTTTTCCCCTAAAATAACGGATCGGGGGGAAACCTATGCAAAATACTAAATCAGAAGAAAATTAAGCATAAAGGCACCCCAAAAGATTAAATGAAACCATGGGGAAAGGCATGAAACTGTTAATTATTAATAATATGCATAGCAATAGTAACGCTTGGGTGAAATGAACGGTACTGCTCTTGCGAGAAAACAGATAGTCCAGCCTTTTGGTAGCGTCCAAGAACTCCTTCCCTTCCCCCAGCCTGTCCGGCCTTCCAAAGTTTTTAGGAAGAGGCAAAGTGTGGTTTTATACCACTAACGTTTTGGCACAGCGAATTTTTTGTCCACGGAATGGAAACACAAACCCCAAAGAATCCAATTCTGTGTTATTTTTCAGGTAGGATGCCTTCATGGAGATAGTCTTTATAGCATTTATTTAAGAAGAAAAAAAACCAAACACGAGTGTCTTTCAGTTATGGGGTTTTAAAAATAATTTTAATATGTGGGTTTGTAAACATGGCAAACAGAACTAGAAAATATGTCTGAGGGAAACGGATGGATGCGAATTTTTATAACTTTACCACATTTTATCTTGTCTGCTGATGCGTAGTCCTTGTATATTAATACATTTAGATAATAAAAAGATGCATCCATCTAACTAGCGTTAAGCTGGCAAAGTGGAAGAAATTTCCGAAGTGTCTTAAGTTATTGAACAATTTATGTATACTATTTTTTTGTTGTTGTTTGTTAAGAAATTACAGTTCTGAGGTGAAATTATCTCGTACGCTGGTTAAATGCTGTGTTGTAAACTGATACAGGCATATGCAAGGAAGATCCGTTCTCAGGTTTTCAAACTTCATCAGTACGTGTTCTTTCTTGTAATGTTATGTGAAATTTGCTTAAAGGTGACAGTGAGAGTATTTAATCTTGAAACACCGGCTGGAAAACGGCCTTTGTACTATAAGGGTGGGATGCGGTGCCTAATCTAAACGGTTTTGGTTTTCTTTAAAAAGTTAATATTTCTTTGCACGGTTAAACAACATCCAATGATCTTTGCTGGAATAAATATTGTAGCGCGATAGTTTTATATAACTATATATGAACTATATGGATACACGTGTGTGTATAACAAATGGTGGGTTGGAATACTGGATCCCTGAGTACCATTTCTAGATCTCAGAATATTTTTGTTAATGGAAAAGCAAAGTAGGAAAAAAAATCGTTATTTCATTTAAAGTGGATTTACAAGAAACTGGTTATAAAACCACCCCTACTCGGAGTTCGGTTAATGCCTTAAAGAAACGAGCTACCGGTGGGTGCCTGTGACTAACACCAGTGGAGTGCCGGGGTTTTATTTGTGTGGAGTTCTCCTTGTGGGAATGATGCGGTGCAAACGGGAGTGCTCACAGAGATGGGATTTTGTGATCCCCGCAAGCACAGGATGAAAGCAATGGGTTTGGCATGTGCTGGAAAATCAGCCTCGGTTCCTTTCGATTTCCTCCGATTAGCTGTCTTTGCTTTTGCTTTGCGCGAGGATTTAAGGCTCTAGAGGAGGTAAAAGCAAACAAACAACTTCTCCCCCGCCCCGAACCAAAACAAACTGCGTGTTGGGCACAGCTGTAAGGAAACGTTTCGGGTGCACAAGAACAGATCTGCCGTGGGCTTTTGTGCAAAGCGGGTAAGAGTAAGTTGGGACCGAAGTGGGAAGCAGCATATTGCAAGGTCTGCCCCAGACGCTGCTCCACCGAGCCTCCTCTCCCGAATGCAGTTTTAAGGTGTCTGCTGAAATAAACAAGCACGCTTAAACCGTTCCGATATTTCTCCCTCTTTCTTGTTCGGTAGAAGTTGACAGGATATGTATGAATTTGGGGTTTTTTGAGGGTTTCGATTGGATTGCGATTTGACACTAAACTATTAAATTATATAGGGCTTATATTTAGTTTTATTGCTTCCAAGTTTATCCCAGCATAATCTAATGTGCTCTGTTGGTTTTTACCCACTCTCATTCCTACACATTTCCCACTATTTCGTTTTCCTGGTAAAACATTCTCCACCTCGGATTTAGTAACGCTCATCTCCTCCGCAGCTTTATTTGCTGATCCCTTTAGCGCTTTGGGTCACAGCAGATCGCGATCCGTGTTGTTTGGAACCAGCTTGCAGAGAGCTGTGTCTGCAGCACTGTGACTACTGGGGGTTTGATCGTAATTCATTCGGAATTTTATAGCTAGGAAAATACACACACAGACACGCTCCACATACACGCACTCACAGAGCATTAACTATGCAGACACTCTCAGTATATCCATAATAATAAATTTTAAAATTAACTATCTGCGATTTGCCCTACTCTGTTGTTATTGCGCCTATCTATTGAGCAGCATCTTTTCTTGGTTTGAGACTGGAAAATCCACCAGGAAAAAAAAAAAAAGTTCTGGATCTGGTCTGGACGTCTCCCCTAAAAGCCAGGGTGGTTTGCTGTTTGTCTCGCCCGCTTCCCCGCCTCCTCCCGGGAAGGTGGGATGCGGCGGGACCCTGGGGACCGGGCGCGGGGGCCGGTCGGGGTGGCCGGCTCGGAGCCCCTGCTCCTGTGCCAGGAGAGCAGCAGCCCGGGCCGGGCAGGGGGAGGGGGAGCCCAGCCGTGCTCAAGAGTTTCTCCCTCTCGCTAACGGTCTGTAATTGTTTTCCCCCAGCAGACCATGCCTTCCATCAGCAGTGACAGGGCTGCCCTGTGCGCCGGCTGCGGGGGTAAAATCTCCGACCGTTATTACCTCCTGGCTGTGGACAAACAGTGGCACATGCGCTGCCTGAAGTGCTGTGAATGTAAACTCAACCTGGAGTCCGAGCTCACCTGCTTCAGCAAGGACGGCAGCATCTACTGCAAGGAGGACTACTACAGGTACAGCCTGCCCTCGGCCGCCAGCCGGGGCCGGGGACATTGCCCGCCGCTCCCCGCGCTGAGCACACCCCGTCCTGACGGGACTGCCGAGGGGATCCGCGGGCACGCGTGGGGCAGGCTGTGAGCTCCTGAATCTCCCCCTGGGGAGGGAGACTCGTGGTGAGGATGAGTCCCGCGTTACCGGGAGCGGGGCACGGCCCGGGCACAGCTTCCCCCCAGCCTGCTTTGCCTACCGGGGCCTTCACCAGGCGTGCCCTGCCCGGCCTCCTGCGCTGGGTGCGGGGCCGGGCCCGGCAGCGGGGCCGCTCCTCGCCCGCCGCCGGTGCCTCCTGCGGCCCGGGGCTGCGGGCACGTTCGTGGGCCGCGGGTCGGTTCCTTTTCCCGGTGGGGTCTGGCGGGGCGGGAGCTGCGCTGCGAGCTGGGCAACGGGACGGAGTCTCCCCGCGCTCCCGTCCCGGGATGCCCGCCCGGCTGGGTTCCGCAAACGTCCCGGCTTCGTGCCGCTGCCCCGGCCGAGGTGGCCGCCCCGGGGCTCGCAGGCCTTTGCCGCCCTCCGGGCAGAACCGACGAAGGACGGGGTGGGGGGGAATGCGCCTCTCACTGTCTCCTCTGGCCTTTCTGTTTTGCAGGAGGTTTTCGGTGCAGAGATGTGCGAGATGTCACCTGGGGATTTCTGCCTCCGAGATGGTCATGAGGGCCAGGGATTTGGTATATCACTTAAATTGCTTCACTTGCACCACTTGCAACAAGATGCTGACCACTGGCGATCACTTTGGCATGAAGGACAATCTGGTGTACTGCCGCCTCCATTTCGAGACTCTCATCCAGGGGGAGTACCAGGTGCATTTCAATCACTCGGATGTAGCCGCTGGGAAGGGCCCGGCTTTGGGAGCGGGCTCTGCCAACACTTTGGGACTGCCTTATTACAATGGCGTGGGGACTGTCCAGAAGGGGAGACCCAGGAAAAGAAAAAGCCCGGGGCCTGGAGCAGATCTGGCAGCCTACAATGCAGGTAAGAGACCCCCACCTTCCCCCAGAACAGTTCAAATGGTTTGTTTCTGTTCACTTCCAAAGGGGGATTTCCGTTTATTTTAGCTTAAACTGTTAATAATAGTTTAGCTGCAGCATAATTATTGAGATCAAGTGCTGTCAAACTGCAATTACAGAAGCTAATATGTTAGCATTTTTCACTTCAGCTGGAAATAAAATGTTTTGAAGCAAGGTCATCTGGTTAAGGGGGGGAAGAAGGGGGAGTGCAGCCTGAAATAAATCTGGAAACCAGAGATTTTAAGTTAGCACTTCAGAGACCCGTGAATTTTCTTTAGTGGCTACACTCTAAAGCTGCTGATGGGTGAATTGTTCAGCCCTGCCTTGAGCTCTCGCACCCCAAACTTTTGGAAGGGAAGAGGGAGAGGAAGTGGCCGTTTCCCCAGGGTCTGGAGCGGGAGGCGGACGGGGTGCAGGGCTGAGTGTGCCCGGGCAGGGGCCGCGGGCAGCAGGTGCCTGCGGGCAGCACAGAGCCTGCTCACACGGGGGCAAGTTCCGCTGCAGTTTTGTTCATGAGACGTGACTCGGACAAGAGTCGGGAAACTCGCAGCACCCCCTTTGCAGCCCATGGCCGCCCCGCGGCACAGCCCCTGCCCCTGAACCGAGCCCAGCAGCCGGAGGAGCGGGAGCGAACCTGGCAGCGGCTCTCAGTATCCAGCAGCAAACTTTGCGACGTTTAACCCCCGCACCGCCACAGCACTGTGATTTTATAGGCAAAGGAATTCGAGCAATCTCTTCCCCCCCTCCCCAATCCCCGCTCCCCTCTTCCCCTCGCTCCATTTCTCCGTGTAGCTGCCACCAGAACCGCTGCCATCCCGGGGGCTTCCTGCGCTGCTGCTCGTATGCAACGGGGAAAAAAAATGCTTGGACAAAACCAAATTCTTAGTTGTTGGTTTTATTCGAGGACTTGGAGGCGAGAGAGGGCTTCCCCCCAGCCCGGCGTTTCCCGAGCCGGACGCTCGGGCCGTCCCGCCAGACCCTGGGCACCGAACTCGTTTCCCTGCATCGTTCTGTGCCTCGGTGCCCTCTGTGCTTCTCCGCTCGTCCCTGGCTGTTTTCTCTTTTAACCTACCTGGGTCGGACGTGTCCCACAGGGGCTCAGATTTGCCTTTAACGTGTTCTCCTTTCCCGGAGGGGGCGTTCGGTAAAGGCCAAGTTTGCTGCGGTTCGTTTCCAGCCGCATCTCTGCGTGCCCCGACAGCTGCGGGCTGCGCCGGGCGGCCGCCGCTCCGCCTGCGCGGGGAGGAGGAGGAGGAACGGGGGGAGGAAGGCGCGGGGGAGACACCGAGAAGCGCAGGGGCGGCGAGGGGCTCGGGCCTCGGGCCGGGGGAGGCAGCCCGGGAACGGGAGGCTGCGGGTGTTTTGCGCCTAAAGGGAGTAACAATAGCCACGAAATGGGGCGGTTTGCACAGGGAGAAAAGGCGCATCTCTAACCGGCAAACGCACCTCGGGAACAGAACTGCCAGCTATTATTGGTTGAACTAATTGCTGAATAATTTGGAAGTAGTGCAAAAAGCAGTTGTAGTCCCAGTGGTGAAGGTTGATGAAAGGTGGATGTAGTGTTCTCGCGAGTAACAGTTCAGCTTTAAAATATGCGTCAAAAATGCATCTTTCCCGTTCAAAAACGTCTCCTTTTCGGAGGGATTAGCTTTTAATTGTCCTTCCGCTGTCTCCCTGTGCAGGGCAGATGTTCAGATTCAAAGGACCTGTAAACCGAATCAGCGGCATCTGTCCTGGATGGGAGCACAGCCTGAGAAAGTCTCACTGCTCCCTGACTTCCTAAATAAACCGCCTTTAACTGCATTTGGAAAAATTCGTTTACAAAATAATTGCCGTCCGACTTTTTTGTCTTTTAATCGTTGTTCAGAGCCTGCAGCTGAAACTTTTGAGATCTTCTTTGAGTAACCTTTGGCTTCTTTGCTTAAGCTATTTATCTACTTAACTATTTACTAGAGCTGTAATCGACTAATTTATGCGGTAATAAGTGCCATTGATCTTGGAAATCAGACTGGGTTGCTCGTTGATGTAAAATTCCACAAACGAGGAAATTATTGCAAAGCCTTCGATTTTGTGCCTTCAAAAGAGAAACCATTTAAAAATATGATAGTTTCTCTTTTTATTTTTTGTGGAACTTGTCATTTCCTTCTCAGAAATGCCCTAGAAATGCCCAGTGTTTTCCTCAAAGGGGATCTGTCCTGGTGATTTGTGTAGAATACTTTGTGTAAATAAATCTGCACCCAGAGGTGGTGGGAAAAGAGGGACCCATAAACTTGGCAGAGTCGAGACTGAAATAATTTTGTAAATTGCAACAAATATTCATCTGCAACAAGAATTAGACTGACTTTTTTTTTTCCTACTTAAACGAGACTCCGTTTGCAGGGGGATGATGGGTTTAGATGTGGATAGAGCCTGACAAGTGGAAAATAGCTTAGAAGGA
The DNA here is from genome assembly GCA_910950805.1 of Acrocephalus scirpaceus scirpaceus. Lineage (NCBI taxonomy): Eukaryota > Metazoa > Chordata > Aves > Passeriformes > Sylviidae > Acrocephalus > Acrocephalus scirpaceus. The sequence goes on along the minus strand of OU383790.1, from coordinate 1,248,198 downwards.
TGCTGAAACTTCAAAAAGATTTCTTTTTCTTTCTTTTCTCTTTCTCTTTTTTTTTTTAAGTGCGTTTCTGTGATCATAATTTCCTCCTTCACTTGTTGGAATGGAGTTTGATGGGTTTTTTAGGTCAGTAAATCAATGGCTGAAAGCTTGCTGAACACAGGAGCACCTGTAAAGAATTCTGAATACTCCCTTTGTGAATTAGACCCCAAACCTCCCACAGTCTGCTATGTTTTATTCATTTGTATCTAGTCTGGCTTTAAGACACTAAAATATCCCGGGAAATGACAGATGTATTGCGCAAACTTGAGGCACGACGAGCTGATAAAATACTCATAATCTGTGCAAACAGCCAAGATATTAAGAAACACTTCCTTCCTTTGCGAGCAGGAAGATGCCTCGTGCTCCGCTGAGAGGCTGGGGGGATATCCAGGCTGGACAGACATCCTCGGCCGGGGGGGACCGGGGCTGGGGGCGGCTTTTTGCCGGACGGGAGGGGAGGCTGCGGAGGCGCCGACCCAACTCCCGGCAGGGCTGGGGGCAGCGCCGGGGACGCCTGGAGCTGACCCTCTCAAGTGGCTGTGTCAAAAATGGTTTGGGTATTTTTTTCCTGACAAAAATGCGAAAAGTCTGGAAAGTTTTGAAGAGCCAATCTCTCTTTCTTCCTCGTTTCCCTTGGGACTAAAAGCTCACTAGATGCCTCCCTGTGACTACTGTGACAGCGCGAGCAGGCGGGAATCGCAGCTTAAAATCGGATATCTTGCAGAGATTTCCTAGGAAAAATTAGGGGTTACCCCTTCCCCCCCTCCCCTTGCTTCTTCCCCTTCTCCCCCTCCTCCCGGCCGTGGTCACCTTTCGGGTCCCCGGGCGCATCTGGCCCCTCCCCAGGGGGCTGGGGCTGGGGTCGGGCCCGGGGCAGGCGCAGGGGCTGGGGCTGGGGTCGGGGCCGGGGCAGGGCGCCGGCATCGCTCCCGCCCCGAAGGGCGAGCGGGGCCCCAGGAGCGCCCCCCGCTCCCCGCTCGGGCAGGGCCGGGGTCCCTCGGGCAGCGCCGGGGAGCGGAGCCCGCTGCAGCCCCGCCGCCAGCCCCTTCCCCCGGCGGGGCGGGCAGCGAGGAGCCCGGCTCGGCCGGGGCCGCCCGGGTTAATCGCGGCGCTCAGGGACTGACCGCGCACTCGCACCGGCCATTCAGCGCCATTCAATTGGCTTAATTGAGGGGAAAAACCCTGGCGGCGGTTCCTCCCGCGGGGCCCGGGCCCGGCCGCCCCTCGCCGGCCCCTTTGTTCTCCCGCCCCGCAGCCCCGGCCCGGCCGCGCTCCCCCCGGGGGCCACCGCGGCCGGGGGGCCCGGTCCTTAGGCAGCCCCGGGGGGCACCGGGACGCGCAGCTCCTTTGTCCGAGGCGGCCGGGGAAGGCCAGAGGAAGAGAGCTTCTAATCCTGCTGTCCTGCGTCCTGGCCTTGTGATGCTGGCCTGGGCTCCTTAGGACTGACTGGCTTTATCTCCTCAGAAACAATTCGTGAAATGTCAAGGTTGAGGCAGCGCTGTCGTGTCTGTTGCTCCATGGCTTGGCAGAGACACGCTCAATTTAGTGCCACCAGGCACCTCAGGAGCAGCCAGGGGTACCTTGCCTGCTCCCAGTGCCACAGCTTCACCCCTGTTAATTCCTGTGGTGAGAAGTTCAGGAATCTGCCTTCTCTAAGTGTCTTCTCCTTCCTCCAAAGAGAAAGACCATGTCTGTTCCTGCCCCAAGTACCACTCAGAGGGCTCTGTCTCACTTCTGTCCCCTGTGAGGATATGGGTACCACGAAGTCCTCCACACGCTCTGACCAAACAGCGAATGCGGCTCACCCCTGCCTGGTCTAGTTAATCACAAGTTCCCTCTCCAGGCAGCAGGAGGTTAAAACACCCCTTGACTCCGATTACAGAAGGAAAGGGGTGTAGGTTCCTGAGCCACTATTGAGAGATAATGCACCCACAACGTGTCTCTTGTTTCATCACTCCTTCAGAATCAGGATTAGTTTTCTTTCTTTTGGCATAATCTAACATGTCAAGCAAAAGCTACTAAGAACAAAATTTCCCCCAAAGGAAATTTCTCTTTCTCATCTTCATGTGCCATATCCTTAGCAACCTACTAACTACTAAGCACACACTTTGCCCCGAATCCCAAGCCATGGGGGGCTCTGAGGGTGAAGAAATGTTCCAGGTTCTCCTCCTCTAACAGACTTTGTTACAAAAGCACCAGCACAGCCTGCTTTACGCTCCTGTTGTTGGGTTTAGGAAGGTGTTAGGCATTAATCTGCAAAGGATGTTTTGGCAACCAATATCAAAACAAAATGTTTACCTCTGAATCTGTAGGGATGCAGTGATGCTGCCCGTGGACATCACCATCCTGTGACCAGGTGCCCATATGGGGCTGAGGGTGTTTGTGCTGTCACTGCTGCACCAGCGGAGCCTGGGAGGGCAATGGCTTGGGTGTGGGGTCTGGGGAAAGGCACAGGGCCTTAGAAATGTTCTGGGGTCAAAATGAGACTTGGCGCTGCTTCAGAATTAGTTTTATCAAAAAATAGAAGTGAAACACTCATTAATTTAAGGCTCCTCTCTTCGACTGGAATTCTACCAATTGTATTTCTGAAATCCCAGCAGGAGCCTGAGATGCTGCAATGGAATGGAAATGTTACATATGGATAGTTCAGCAATTCCTTTGGGAGATACACAGGACACCACAAAAGAACAGGGAAGACGGTGCCTGAAAAGCAGAGGGTTGCGTGAGGAGCATGTACAGTGTTAGTTTTACACCCTGATGCCTTTTGCAGAAACTCCTCAGCTCTTAAAATCTCCGCTTACACCCTTGGCCCGTTCTGTGTATCTGTAACACCCATGGACATTGCAGGCTCTGTGAGAGATGCAGATAATATTAGACTGAATAAAATAGCCTGTTGAGGATGGTGCCAGGCACCACAACCAAATACAAGAGGGGAATTGGCACCAGCAAGGACTGTTTATGTCATATTGGGTGATGCCTGGGAGTAGCCAAACCACTCGCACCAGACAACGAACGGCACACGCCCTCCTGCACTTTCAAAATCTGTTCTGCAGCTCCCATCGTAGACAGGGACATTTTGCCACTCTTGGTACTTGTTTATTGTCATTTTTATATTATTTTTACTTAGTATGATGAGAAATTCCAAGAGTAAGTTGTTCCTTTTCCTATCAGGGCTTTATGAAAAGCTGACACCCTCATTCCATTCTGGAAGGGTTTAGAATCAGTTTTATATCCTTGGATTCTGAATGTATCTCATTCTCTATGGGACATGTTAGAATCCAGCTCCTTGCAGCCCTAGGCTTTGTTTTTTGTTGCATATTAACAGGAACCAGACCTCACTCCTGCAGACAGATATTTTGATGCATTTCCTCCTGTGTCTGTCCTGTTATTTCTTGGAGGGTTCAAAAGCCTCTAAGATGACTCACAAGGGTCTTTTCCATTACTAATATCTAAAATTCTTTGGGTACATTTTAAAAACAAGCATGATTTGGTTTTACATTTCCATAACAGAATTTTCTGTGAGCAGTATTGTGTTATTTATCCCAGTGCTCTTTCTATCAGGAATTGTGGCTATGAAGGAGACTGGAGCACATGTGATGACTTCAGATGGGCAACTAGGTCTCAGATCTTAAACCCAAAAAAAGATTTGGCTACATCCCAAACAGCTCCATTACTACTCCATTGCTACTCTCTCCCTTTACGTGTCTTACACCTTTTAAATTCAGGTGCTTGCAGTTTTCCATGCTGCAGGAAAATAAGCAGAAATGCTTCTTATGGCCAAAATTTGGCACAAGATCCAGAGGTCTGGAAAGGATTTATACAAATGTATGCACATGCACGCACACACGCACATAGACACTCACATTTCTGTACACAGTACCTTTTTTTAGCTGCTTTTTAAATTATAGGAGTACAGAAACACACAGAAAAGTTCAAGGCTTTGGACACTTTGGGCATATCTGTTAAGCAAACGTGCTTTTGGGCTTAGAGCTGAATTTTTGCAGGCCTTGCTCTGTGTTGTGCCACAGCTTTTTAGCAGGTTTAGAAAGGCTGAGGTTTGTAAAGCAGCTACTGTAGCTGCTGCAAACCTGCTTAGGGAGCCTGGGTGCATCTTTACATAGGAATTCATGCATTTAATGTGTATTTTCTAAAATCTGTTTTTAATATTTGCCTGTCAGAATGTGTGTGTTTTCACTAGGGCTGAGACCCACGGATGGACAGCAGGAATTCAAGTAACACTACAAAGATAGACGCATGAGATGTACTCAGTTGTAATTAAACAGCAACAGTGGACAATTGAAAACAAGCCTGTTCATGTGTTTAAGAAACTTGACAACAATTCACGTTTTAAAAAAATTTTTGGTCATTTTTTTCATACTGTGTAGAACAGAGATAGTAATTTTTCATTACTTTTAGCATAAAACTTGTAGGAAGTTAGGAGGGACTTGTGGATATCTGGACAGGAAAAGCTAATTAACAACAGTTTGTCAGAGCTAATTTTCAGTGATATTCCTAATTTTTTATTGGTTTAAGCTCAGTCCTTAACATTATTTTAAGAGGGTTTCTGCAGTTTACTGTATGCACAAATAAATGAAATACTACTTTTGGTCTACAAGATTATTTTGCTTGGCATTCAACATTTAATACCACTTGGTAATTTTTACAGTGTTCATTTCTCACAGACACTTCTTCTTGTGCTTGATTTCTGCAAGCGTATCAACCAGTGTCATTCCTTGATTTCAAAGGGATATAGCAGAAGTGATCATTCAAACCAGTATTTGCAAACACTTTTTTTTAAATGGAAATATAAATGTATAAATAATTTAAAAGATTTTTCATTTGGCATGCCAGTGAATATGTTGTATTAACAGCTTTATTTCTTTAGCTAGTCAGATTATAGTCATAATTTGCTGTCTGGTAGCCACAAACTTTATTTCTTTTATAGTGTTTCGTTTAATGGTCTCCCTTGTACTCTACAGGGTTTAGTTTGATGGAGGAAATAATTATGATTTTAACTAGTCTGTTCCATTGAGATTTAAGTGGAGCATATTGTGCAGCTCTCTTTGTGTGTTACAGTGCAATTTATGGCGATACCAAGTACAGTAAAACCCTTTACGGAGTTGAGGACAGCTACTGTCCTCCCACAGAAAGTGGAGGAAAAGTTGTGTGGAGGTGGAGCAGAGGGAAAAAGAAACAGAGCTGACATTTTAAAAGCCACACAGGGGGAGCCAGGGTCCTTGCAGGCTGGTTATTGTGAGGGAATGGCTGGAAGGTGCAGAAATAGGATCCAGCTGTGCCCAGGTGGGCAGGAGGCCAATGGCCCCTGGGCTGTGCTTGCCCCAGTGCTGGCACTGCTGGGGCACCTCCAGTGCTGGGGGCAGCTCTGGGCCCCTCCTGGCTGCAGGGACACTGAGGGGCTGCAGCGTGTCCAGGGCAGGGAACGGAGCTGGGGAAGGGGCTCAGCCTGGAGCAAAGGAGGCTCAGGGGGCCCTTGTGGCCCTGCACAACTCCTGCCAGGAGGGGACAGCCGGGGGGGTCGGGCTCTGCTCTAGGGAACAGGGACAGGAGGAGAGGGAACAGCCTCAGGCAGGGCCAGGGAAGGCTCAGGGTGGATATTAAGAAACTTCCCCAAAACAAGGTGAAGCCCCTGTCCTTGGAGGGGTTTCAAAGCCGTGTGGATGTGGCCCTTGGGGATGTGGGTTAGTGGTGGCCTTGGCAGTGCTGTGTTAATGGTAGGACACAATGACCTCAGAGGGATTTTTCCAAACTAAACCACTCCACAAATCCATGAAATGGAGCAAAGGCAGGTAGGGTTTGTGCTAGTACGTGCTGTGGTGTGTTATTTTAATTGCTGCACTCGGGGAAATCGCAAACAATATTGGCTGTGGAGCACGAGATTTACAGGCCTTTTCCTCTTGTTGCCTTAAGCTTTAAGTTGCAATGAAAACGATGGTGACCACCTGGACAGAGACCAGCAATACCCCAGCAATCAGAAAACAAAGCGCATGAGGACGTCCTTCAAACACCACCAGCTGCGGACAATGAAGTCATACTTTGCTATTAACCACAATCCTGATGCCAAGGACTTGAAACAGCTAGCTCAGAAAACCGGCCTCACCAAAAGAGTTCTTCAGGTAAGAGGCGTCTTTTGCCTTGAAAAGTAATCAAAATATCAGTTTTATATTTAAAAAGCTGTGGATTTTGCTGGTTTTCAAGATATTCTTAATTGTTCGTACCTTCTCTGAGATGAAGTTAATTCCCAGAAAGTATGAGAAGAGTTATTTCTTTTCAGTTTCTCTAAAGCAGATCACTTGGGTTCTAAATTTTATGAGAGTTGTGAAGGTTTGGGGCCCTGCTTGTTTTCCTGGAGTTCTTTAATTCTGGTGCATGTTTTAGCTTCCAGGCTGCTGTAAAAAAAAAAAAGTGATTTATTTTAGTTAGTGTGCTCACTGTAAATAGAGAGCTTTTAGTTTAGAAATTCAGAAAACATGTCAGTGTTTACCTTTGTATGAAATTAACCAACAGTTTGAATTCATTTTATCAGGAGGCGGGCTTTTCATTCACAACTGAAGTGCACATAAATGAAATTTTTCAAAAACTTTAACTCATAGTTTAGTAACTTAGAATGAAATGAAACTGCTTTTTAAAAGTACTTTTTTCTTGCTCATGGGAAGAGCAAGAAACACTCCATTTGAGCTATTGTGGGAAGGAAAGGGAACAGTATTAGTTGGTTCAGCTGCATTTTAATTTATAGTTCTGACTCAAGAAGTCAATTTTAATGAGCACTTACCCAAATGCCTATACTTAGAGATAAATTTAGGCATATAGGAGCCATGGCATTCCAGGATTTATTGCTGAAAGTTTTAAATGGGTCTAAATCATAGAAAAAGGATTTGTGACCTTCCTAGAGACAGGTAGGACTGCGAGCCCCATCCTGGGAAGCATCGTGGACAGCTCACAAGTCGCAGGCAAGGGGAGGGCAGGAGACTACTGAGGAAAACTGAATTCACTGGAGGGACCCTGGAGCTTACAGAGCTAACAGCTACCAGAAGGAGGAACAAAGGGTTTGTAGGCTTCCCAGTAAAATAATGAATCCTGTGTAATGACTTCTCGTGGCTACGTTCTCAGAGCTGGATTGGGTTTGTTTTTCTGAGGCTGATTTGCTGTGGAGGAACAGATTCCTCTGACAGAGTGAACATCCCAGCACCTGATGTGGTGTCTCACAGCAGCTGTCCTTAAACCAGACACATGGCTGAAATTATTTACTGAATTGGTCCATCCTTAGATTGACCCTTCTCCTCTATTTTGCCCTCAGAATTTAGACACTTTGGTAATACCAGATCTGCCCACTCACACCTGAATTACCTGAGAAACTGCCCAGCAATGTCTGGGAAATGTCCTTCAATCATCTTTCTGTTTTTTGTCACTCCATACCAACTTCAACTTCCATCTCTCTCTTGTCTTTTCACTGAATGGGTCTTTCCTTGCATCTTTTTTCCAAGTTCCATTGTCTCTGTTTCCTCCTATTCAGAACATATTTCCTTGTCTCCAGAACTGGACTCTACCCCACTACTCTTCTGTTCCTCTTTCAGTTTCTTCATTGCGTCTTCATCCAATCTTAAACATGTCACAATTTGCAGTTTTAAGGTGCTTTGTGGTTCTTCTTTTGTTTGTTGCAGAACTTTACAATTCCACCAAAGTTTTGTTATCATGTTGGTGTTTGGTGTTCCACTTCTTTTACTTTCAGAGTCAAACATTCCTTTATGTCCAGGCTCCTTTAGCTGCAGTGGTGGAGGACAATAGTTGGTGAGGATTGTTTCCTGAGGATGGTGCTGTTAGAGGCAATCCCAGAAAATGGACTGATACTTTGTCTGGTATCACTTGAGTTTTCCCACCTCTTATGAGCACTCTCTAGTCATGGATGTTTTGTTTGAAAATTAATTTGGGCCATGAGAACACAAACTTGTATTTTGCATATTCTACAACCTTTCTGCCCAGTTGGTTTATCTCTACCTCTGAGTGGCAATTAAATTTACATCTATGAGTTTTAGGGTTGCTCTTTGCTGGGAAAACTCATGATGATGTTGGTTTCTGAGACAGTGTCACTTGTTAATTCTTTGGAGGCAGAAAGGCTGGCATTCCATCTGTGTCACTTAGTGAACACAAAGTGATTCACTGACACTACTGATGGACAGAGGCATCCTTAGCACCAGCCTGTCCCACACCACAGAGGTGTTCACACTCACGGGTGTACGGGCACACTTGCCAGGAGCCAGAACTCTGCCACACTCCCTAATGGGTGTTTGTGAGCTGTGACATCTGTGTGTTCAGAGCTCCATTCAGCTGGTGAGGGATCCCAGCTCTGTGGACACATTTAACAGAATTTATTTTAGGGGAAATGCAGGGAGCAGATCAGGAGAAAGGTGCATTTCTTAAACACACAGAGCAGAGCTCCTGGTGATTTAGGGAACAGTTGTAGTGCCCTTGTTGTAGAGACAGCCACACATGACATGTAATGAGGGGATTTGGTAGATGAGCAGAGAATTTGAGGGTTTTCGAAATGCTCTGTGATACCAGGGTTAGAAGCCCTGACTGATGTCTTTGCTTTATATGCAATTTGTCACCAGCTGCACGTGTTCAGTGGTGAGATGGCCTGGAAATGTAACACTCTGCTCCTCAGAATGCATTTCCTTCAACACCTTTGTAATGCACACTGTTCTCCTGAAGTAGCCACATTAGAACCAAACTTAGTTATATTTTTAACACCTATTTATATTTTGTTTCCTTCCAACTTAAGTTTACGTTTGCAATTTAATTCATATATCTCTTGTACTACAGCTGAGGAACACAAGCCCTTTATTGTATGCTATCATTCATAATTAACGGCCCCAGCTAATTGTGAGCTAACTAACCTAACTGGCATAAATGCTGCTCGTTGGGGAACTGATCCTTCTGTGAGTTTAGAATGGAAGGTGAAAGTAGATAACCCTGAGGAGGTGTGATGTGTTAGCTATAGGTATGTACCTCCTCTCCCCAGGAGTCTGCAATAGGATTATCCACAGCCCAAGCACTTCAGGAACATAAAGCATCACTTTGCAGTGTGCTTTGTACACCACTTATTATTTCTTGACTCAATCCCCAGTAAAGTCACTACCAGAACCCTACAGAGATCAGTGCAAGAATTTGGACTTTGCTGGTCCAGTTTCCAGTAGTCAACAAGCCTAAAATATTTCCATCCCACGTGGGGATCTGTGCTGCCCTTTGGTGAGGGTTTGCTTTAGGCTGCAGGCTCTTCCTGAGCCCCCACCCATTAAACATCTCTTTGTACAGTTATTAATTACAGCAGAGTCATCACCATGTGTGTGCAATGAGTGATCGTTGTCTGCTTTGTGGTGTTACATCCTCTGTGTTTTATTTCTCCACTTACTGGTTAGGGAAATTCAGAGAATGTAAGTGTCTCCAGGTAGCTGTGTGAATGAGCAAAATTGGGTTTAAAAATTTGGTTTTGGCAGAAGCTGTTCACACAGCTAATATGTAACAGATGCAGCAACGGAGGTGTTACAAACCAGAAAATAAAGTTATCTGAGGTGATGATCCCATTAACTTCAGTATCCAAATCCCTCACAACACTTCCTGTGTTTATTTTCAACACTCCCTTATCATATGGAGATGTTATTTTATTCCTATTTGACTTGGTGGAGACAAAGAATTTGTTCCACAGATCACTGAAGAGGGAGCACATTATTTTCACCTCAGCAAATATTATTCTGCCTAACTGCTGAGTGCCCAGCTCCACTCATCCAGCCCCACTCACTGGAGTGTGGGAGCAGCAGTGGTGGCTCTTGCAGCTGCTTTTTATTTTTCACTGCGAGTTTTGGTCTGAATTTTCCCCTTTGATTTGAAGTAGCTCAGCCTTGTACTGATACAGTTGGACAGAAACCCACTAAATACTTCCCAATGATTTTGTTTATTGCTCAGTCCTGAAGGAATTGTGTAATTGATGTGAGATAAGTCCTTCTGGAAGGATTCTTTCAGTTCTGTGTGTCTGGGTGGTTATTTCTGCCATGCCCTTCCAGGTGCACGGCCTGAGCTGCCCATGGGAGCAGCGGGGCAGCCCCGGCTTCAGCCCTGCACTGTCCCTGCTGGGATAATGGCCAGGGCCGCTGGCAGGGACAGCCCCACAGATCGGGGAACAGCCCCACAGATCGGGGAACAGCCCCACAGATCGGGGAACAGCCCGGGGAACAGCCCCAGGGCTCGGGGAACAGCCCTGGGAACAGCCCCACAGCCCTGGGGACAGCCCCACAGCTTGGGGAACAGCCCCACAGCTCGGGGAACAGCCCTGGGAACAGCCCCACAGCCCAGGGAACAGCCCCACAACTAGGGGAATGGCCCCACAGCCCAGGAAACAGCCCAACAGCTCAGGGAACAGCCCCAGAGCCCAGAGAACAACCCCACAGCTTGGGGAACAGCCCCACAGATCGGGGAACAGCCTGGGGAACAGCCCCACAGCCCTGGGGACAGCCCCACAGCTCAGGGAACAGCTCGGGGAACAGCCCCAGAGCCCAGGGAACAGCCCGACAGCCCCAGGAACAGCCCCAGAGCCCAGAGAACAGCCCGGGGAAGAGCCCCAGAGCCCACAGAACAACCCCACAGCTCGGGGAACAGCCCAGGGAGCAGCCCCACAGCTCAGGGAACAGCCCCAGAACCTGGGGAACAGCCCCACAGCTCAGGCAACAACCCCAGAGCCCAGAGAACAGCCCAGGGAACAGCACTGCTCCTCTCTCACCACTCTGTAACACCAAGGCCTTGCTGAGGATGTCACATCTAAAGCACGTGCCAGAATGTCACTATGGCAGAAATAATGTTATCTCTCCTATCATTAGACAAGGTGTTTTCAGAATTCAAATAATTAGATGTATTTTCAGTGATAATACAAATATTTACTATTATACAATTTTATAGAGCCGTGTAACCATTAACTGATTAACCTTGACAATATTCCAGTGGAGAAGGAAGTGAAAGCAGTCGTATAATCTCTGTTTTCAGATAATACTTGTGGGATTATATGATATTTTCAATGTCTAACATGAACTACCACTAATAAAAAAGCAATGAACCATGTTATATGTGCAGCTCCTGAAAGCAGTTTGGGTGGTCATTGGTAAGGGCAGCTGAGCTCAGGTTTTTGTATTAGTGGAAGATGAAGGAAAATCCATAAACACCAGGAATTTTGCTCACTTTACATACTACATGTTTCCAAAAAATACCATAGAGCCTCCTGCCCTGGTAAAGTTAAGGAGCAGTTGGACATTTAGGAACAGTGCCATGTTTCTCATATTTGGGACTACTGAATATAAAAATATGGGTATTTTAATGAACATAAATGTGAAATTATGCAGAAGTAGGTGTATCTACAGCTTTAATTATGCCATGGCTACATGAACACACACAGCAGCAGCCAGCTTCAAACTCCATTTCACAGCTGTTATCCTTTATACAGTCACCAGAAGGTATTTTAAAGAAACCAACCACTAAATTATTTTGTGGAACAAACAGAAATTATCTCTACCTGAAAGGTAAAAAATCCTTTAAAAGTTCCAATTGCTGTTTTTGCTGTTCCTGAACAGTTGGCACTTGATTCTCTGTGGTTAAATGACCAGAACAAAGTGTTTGGCTTCACTCACAGCCCCTGCACAGGGGCTCTGAGGGTCCCACCAGAGGACACTGCTGGGGAATGTCAGGCAAAAACGTCACGTTGGGGTTTGCCCCTTTTTAGCTGCATTGCTGGTCTGTAGCAGGGTTGCTGCTATACTGGACTCTTATAAAATCATGGGAATATTTTTACCTGTGCTGGTTTAAGAGAACTTTTGTTTATGAAACAGATAAATAGCCTTTAAATTGAGGGTTTTAACAAAGCAAATGCCAACATAAACTGGTTTAAAATACTGAGCTTTCAGAAAGAAGGACCTGTAGGGATGTGATTTATGCATGGCCCTTGAATTTGTGCCCGAGGATTATTTCCTTGTGGCATTCCCTGGAGAGAGTGTGAGAGACGGGGTGTGCACATTAAAGACCCTTGGCTGCGGGAGAAAGCTTTGCAGGGAAGGAAGAGCGCTCGATAGGGGGAATTTGCAGCTGGAGCATCCCTAGATGTGAAGAAGGGCGGAGAAAGGTGAAGCAGCCGAGGCAGGTCCATCAGCCGGGACTGCGGTGGGAGCACCCCCAGCTCCGCCCGCCTTCCTGCGGCGCTCCCTCCCTCCCTCCCGGTGCTCAGCGCAGAGCCCGTCCCGCGGCAGGGCCAGGCAGCTCCAGAGCCAGGAGCAGAATCTCTGCACGGGCTGCTGTGTCCTCAGGAGTCCCGCACACTCACTTGCCCTGTCCTTCACTCAGATAAGAGAAGAATGCAAGAAGTAGAAACCTTGGAAAAAAATCCTGTGTGGATGCTGTTCCTACTGAAATCGCAGTTCTTGATGTAATGCAGGTCTTTAATACTTTTTCAGCCCCTCTTCCCAACGTTATTCCAGTACTGAAAGCATTTGATGAAGGGAACAGGAATAGGCAAAGGAAGCTGAAGCATTTGAGAAAGAATAAGAGAAGAGCACGAAGGAGGGACAATCCTCTCCAGAGAGGGGAGCGCTGCAGGCACTGGCGTGTGAGGCAGAGCCCGTGGGAAGGCAGGGTGCCCTGGGCTGGCCAGCAGCTCCTTGGTGGGGGATGGATGTGAGCTACGAGGGGGGAAACTCCTGATTTTGTGTTCAGCAGGTGCGTGGGGTTTGCCTCCCCCAGACCAGTGCTGCTGGGATCCAGGGCTGGCGGGGATTCTGCATGCTGCCAAATTTCCAAGCATCCTTTCACACACTGCCAGCCTCCCTCCTGGCCCAGGCAGACTTTGCAGGGATCGAAGGAGAGAGAAGAAGGAATATTTTGCAGGCAGAGGCTGCTTCTCATGGCTAGGACTACTTTTCCAATATGTTCCCAGTAAAAACATCTTTCCCGATTCCAGCATTGATGAATTTGTGAATATGCTTTTGCGTTTTTAAACACTGCAGGTCTTTAAATGCTGCCCTGTTATATTAAACTATTTCAGGTTTGGTTTCAAAATGCTCGAGCCAAATTCCGACGGAACCTCTTACGCCAAGAAAACACAGGGGTGGATAAGACTTCAGACTCAACACTCCAAGCAGGGACCCCATCAGGTCCTGCCTCAGAAATATCCAATGCCTCCATGAGTCCATCCAGCACTCCCACTACTTTAACAGACTTGACTAATCCCACTATGCCAACTGTGACGTCGGTCTTGACATCAGTGCCCGGAAGTCTTGAGGTTCACGAATCTCGAAGTCCTTCACAGACAACTCTTACAAATCTTTTCTGATGACTCTTTCTTCATAATTTCTTTAAAAAAGAAATTATTCTTAGCTGAAATTCCAAGTGTATTTTAATAGAGGCTTTGAGCAACTGACTAACCACAATTAGGATTTCTCCTAAAAAACAGAAGGAAATGTAGTGTTCTGGTATTGCGGAGTACGGACTGAAGAATAACTTGGAAGATCTATTGCAACACAACATTTGTGTAACTGTACAGTTTTGTGGACTGAGCAAGGGAAACAGCAATTAATTTAAGTTGGCTAAAGCTTCTGTATTTTCAAAGACTGCCATGTGCCTTATATACTGTTTTATCTACATTCTTTGGATTCCATGTCCACTTCTCTCTTTTTCTCTCTGTATATTTATGACCAGGGCAAAAATGTTAAAGAGTTTGTTACTTTGGATAGTCCTAAGCCTTTCATTGGTTGCTTTGTTGTTTTAGAATTTTAAGGTCGAAGTCTGTTCGAATACCAGAATTTGTAAAATCTAACCAGTAATAAAACCACTTATGGAAACTACTTGGTAATGGCTGCAGTTACGTTTAACATTAGTGTCACAATCGAGGTAGGCTGACTGGATCTAAAAGGGTTAGAAAAATGCACTTCAAACACAGTGTCTGCCTAGGAAAAACCCTAAATATGATGTACACATTCCTCTGGTTCCCAAAGTATGTATGGGTGAGAAATCCAGCTTGTACAACAGCCTAGGTATCTTCATTGTAGAGAAATAATGTTAGTTGCAGGTAGAAGCTATCAGATAATGTTAAAATTTCATTTTGCTGCGTGAAGGAAACCTGGCTTTGGCCAGGTTTGGTATGAACCTTGCCTTTGTGCAGGGTGTGGCTTGTCCCATGTCCCACAGCTGTGTGGCCACAGCTGGTCTGTCACGGAGGTGGGCACTGGGAAAGGTTTGCCCTAGGAGAAAGGCAGAAGTATTTCAGGTTATTTTACAACACTGGTGGGCAAAATTGAGGCAAAATTATGTTTTATGAAGTCACAGCCTTACATTTTTTGTAATGCTTTGAAGGAATAGAAAGCCAAGGAAGAATATATTATTGACACTAAAAGTGGTTATTCCTTTAATGATTATGGACCTTACAATTGAATTCCTTCTCCCCAAAACTCTCTGCAGAATATAACTCATATTTTGAGGTTCTTTCCTATTGTTTTTAAAGTTCCTTTTCTGTAATAAAAGAAATACCTCAGCAAAGTTTCGATATGTATAAGAACGAGTCTACACTATGCTGTTTGCCCAGTAGGTTTAGAGGTTTGGAGTGGTACATAAGATGCAGATGGTTGTTCCTTTTCAAACCCGTTCCGATCAGTTCTTTCAGTCAGATGTTGGGTTGTACTGGCCAGCTCTCTAAAACTAATCCCTCATTCCCATTGGATCAGAATTACTGAAAGATTTTTCCAAATAAACAGCAAGACAGATGCCAAGATTTGTGTTCTTTGCCCTTCTCAGAGCATTGAAGATGATTTTGTGGGCTGGACTCTTTCCTAACAGTGTTTTGGTTTTAAAAGTGCTACATTTATTCAGCTTTCTGAGCTGCAACTTTGCTATTCTTGTGCAAGCCAAATTCCTATGGAGATCAGGGAGAGATTTCAGAGCATGAGGACTATGGGATAGAAAAGCTGACATAATTAGGTCATTTATTAACCTTTTTTTACACTTCAGCTTAAAAAAACCCCACAGGTGAGCTATGGGTAAATCAAGACAGTCCTCAAAGATGGGAACTAGCTGAGATCTGTGAGAGGGGTTGGGGTCTGGTCACCAAACCCAGGGGTGACAGGGTCCTTTGAGTTTATGCACAGTGATGAGACATTAAAAAAGATAATTTGTGTTGAATTTATAAATGTTACAGGTTTATCCAGGACATTTTTCCTCGTAATCCAAATGTCTAATAAGGGTGTTGTGCTGGTTGGTGGACTGTAACAGATACATATCTGCCTTTCAAAGCTCTTCTGACACGGAGATTCTGCTGTTTGTAACGTTTTGTTCATTGTCAATCACCTTGGAGGTTCTCTTGGTTTTTTTTCATGCTAAGCTGGATCTTTTCTTGATTTAAAAGGCAATTTTGGTCCACTGTTAAATGGTTACAGCTCATAATTAAAACCCTGTGTATTAACCTGTGAACCGTTAAAAAAATCTGAATCCTGAAATCTGAAGTGTTACGGCAAATGTAGCGGAGAACAATTCCAATGGTTCTTTCAAATTGTACTGCTGTTATTTGTGATCTTGTATCTTAACTACCTGAATCCACGTGGATGGAAATACCTTTCAAATCAATTCTCAATATTGCCTTTTCAAACACCTGACCTTCATGAAGGGGAATACTCTCATGTTAATCTTACCTGAAACCTATACGAGACAATTAGAGAAATTGTCTGGTTTAATCAAATCAGGGATTTTGCATATAAATAAGAGACAATATTCTATGTAGGGTCTTTATGTAGGTGCATTAGGATTCACTCTGGCTCCGATGACCTATGTTGTCCCCATGACTGTTTCAATCCTGTGGTATTGTTTGGTTGTTTAGAGCTTGTTGGTTTTGAATGCTGTACATTTTTTTACTACTGCAATCCTAATGTTTCTTCACATTCTTGTACAGTTCCACATTTGATGTATTAGTCTGAAATTCTGTTAAAAACATGAACAAAAATGGAAATGATATTTCTTTGGAAGTGTATTTTTACTGTATATCTAATTTGAACTAGTTGAACATACTTCTTTACATTTTGCATGATAGGTGTGTAGTTCATTTTTTAAATATGAAAGAGACTTAATAGTAACTTAGAACAAGAATATAATGAAACTATACAAATATGGAAATACATACAATGATTTGCTACTTTTTGACTCAAGAAGCTTTTTGAAATACATTTTACCTAGTTTATTTAAGATAATGCAGATATTCTGTCTCTGAGTTCATACATAATACAGAATATAAGAGGGAATTACTAGGAAAACTTTCAGGTCACCTTGGTCCTCACCAGCACTCTGGATTATTCTTGTCAAACAGAGAAAGGACAATGTATTTTAAGAATGCTGAATATATTTTGATCTACAGCAGAGAGGGATAGGATTGCTGCAAGTGATAAGTAATCACAGCTTAAAATTTATTGACTCTATTAATGGCTACATTTCATAAAACTTCCTTTTATTCAAATTATCTAAGTTTGGGAAGAGAAAACCAAGGATCATTATACTAATGAAGAAGCTGAATGTGTGCCCTGGAAGCAAAAGTCATTTTATCAAATATACTATGGATGCAGAAGGGGCCTCCAAGATATTTTGGTTTTCAAACTATCTTTTCCTCCTGGCTGTTTAAAAACCCCACATAATTAGGCTGCTGTCCTAGAAGTGTTTGCTATTATTTTGTCTTGTGGAAGGAGGCTTAGGCACCTGTAAGAGCAATCTTCATCTAAAGGAAAAGGACAAAAAGACACAAATCAAAACAAGAATCAGGTTTTGTACTTAGGTGTGATGATGGCAAAGATGTCCAGGTGACTGAAAGAAGTTGTGTGTGTACATGTTTATGGTCTTCAGGGATTTAATAATGCATGGAAGGAGGGATTTTAATTGAAAGTGGGTGATTTATGATTTTTTTTGTTTCTAATCTCAGCAAGCCAAAGGTAATTACATCACTCTGTCACTGTTTTTAAAACGCAATTTGACATAAATTTCCATTAGGAAGGGTCGTACCACCCGTGTGAAGAGGTAAGCCCAGAGTTTGGAAGGAAGACTTTTTTCCACTTTTCTCTCCTTGCCACGTCTTTAACCCTGGCTCCTCTCCAGGCTGATCCCGGGCTGCTGGCAGTGGCTGAGCTGATGTGTCTGGTGGCTCTGTCCCCTGCTCCCTCCGTGCTGCCACGGTGGCACTGCCCACAACTCCAGCACTGTCACCCCTCTGCCACCTCAACACTCACACGGAGTTTCTGCTGCTCCCACAGGGATTTACCCCTGGCTGTAAGGAGGATTCATACATCCCTGCTAGCAGCTCATCTGTGCATAGCTGAGCCCAGTCTGTCAATGGAGAGGCCTGTGCCCCTCTGAGCCCCTCTCACCTGCTTTGCACGGGCTGCAGGTGAAACATCCCCACACACAGCAGGGAGCACAGCCAAACCAACTCCTGCCAGCATCAGACCTGGCCATGTCCAGGAGACAGAGCCCAGCCCCAAAATTATTTCCACTGAAGCAGCAAATACTGACAGGCCTAATAGACAGAAATTTATATTACTGCCATTTCTGCTGCAATTGTACTCTCCCCCAACCTTTCAGACTCATTAAACAAGTGCTCCGTACCACCATTCCACCCGGGAAAATCAGAGCTGAGCTGGACCAGGGCCGTGAGTGGCATTTATCAATTTGACAATTCCTTTTCTCAAGGGCTGGGTAAAGAGATACACTGGGCATTTAATGGATTTCTGCTCAGATTAGTATGATGTTAGCAACTCTTTCTGGCCTAATAACTGGATTTTTGTAGCAACTAAGGCCAGTAAATATTTTTGGGGTTTAAATTTGAGCAAAACATAGTACTTAAAATACACAACCTGCTGTCAGTAAATTCAGACTTTGCAATATTATTTATTGTACTAATGCATAACACTGTGCAAATTATTATTTCTGGGGAAAACCACTTCTGTGCAAGTTCGTCTTTGCCTGTAAAATTCATGGCTCTGCACATATATTTACACAGCTTGTTTACATGCCACTTTATCAATTTATTACATTGTAAAATTCAGCACTTAACAGGAAGTTACACTTTTGCAACGACATCTAGAAAAAAGGAAATAATTAAGCTTTTTGTTAAAGAAAGAAATCTGTTCTTTCCCCTGCATAGTTTAGCCCAGTAGCTAAGGGGGCGGGGGGAAAGCAGCCAAAACAAGAGGGACACAAATACTTGGAAAGTGTGACTTCACTCTGTGGTGACCTGTTTTAATTGATAAATCTCAGTGATGCCTCTCCCCAGTGCCCCCACATCCCGGGGTGATTAGTGCTGGAAAGCCACAATGGATCTGAGCACTGCAAACACAAACAGCCACGGATTTTTCTTGCAGTGACACAAAACTACCGAGGCTGTTATCTGTCCACAGAACAGTAATTATTGGGAATTTAATGTTCCTTGGTTACTACTCAAACCCGTGAGAAGATCCTCAGGCTTTGGTAATTGAGTGTTCCTAGAAAAGGGTATTGATTTTCCATGGGTGTATTGGTCTGATACAGGCTATCAGTGATAAGGAGCTCTAAGCCATGCAATATTTGTGTTGGCTGAAGCCTGTAGCAGAGATGAATCCTTCCCTAAACAGAGCTAACCCCCAGATTCTCCCAGTGGCTCTCCAGGCACAGACCTCACCAGCTCTCCTTGGTGACTGAAGGAAGGAATGAGTCCAAGAGACATATTCATGTTCTTATCAGAGTGTACTTGATAAGATACTTGTATTTAATATTCATGTTCTTATCAGAGTGCACTGGTTCCAAGTATTCTTTTCTGATTTCAACCTCCAGCCTAGAGAAATTGCATTTTCACCAACTACTTCTTTTGCCTTCCCACAAAATTTTCTTGTGTTTCATCAGTCATTTTTGCTGTCCTTCCTCATGGAATGAAGACTGACAAAAGAGATACTCTCTAATATGGCTTTGCAGGCTGTGATTGAGCAAGAAGCTGATGCCAAGTCTCACCCAAGTCTGGGCAGAGATTCTGGGAGTGTGGGGAAGAGCAGTTCCTGAGAGGCTGGTCTGTCACCCACAGGCAAAGAGAGGAGGGTAAAGAGACATCATTGCTTGGACCAAGGCTCCCAAGATAGCTCATCTCTTGAACCCAGACCTTCTGAGAATTTGTTAATGGTCCTATGAAACATTTGAGGCAGAAGAACACTTTATTTACCATTTCTTTTGTGATTATCCCAGACAGGCAGTTTCAGTTCTCCCCCACTTTCTGCTGGAGCACAGGCTGTGTCTGGTGGATTTAACCCTGCTGACCACAGACTCGCCTTTGGTAGTTCACATGCAGAAATCCCTTAGAAAGAGCTCCAAAGCTTTTGTATGCACTTTTGTTCCTGTATGATTTCTGAGGAGCTGGCAGACAAGTGTGAGCTGCCATGGATGGGGAGAGGAGAGGTTTCACAGCCAGAGCTTGTGCTTCTCTTTGAAAGGAGGCTCTTCCTCAGTGCTGCCTGCAGGGCTCACTTCCACCTGGCCAGGCTTGTAGGAGAGTCCTTGGGATGGGCCCTGCCAGCTGCTGATGCATTTTGGAGCTGTTGTTATGCTTCTAAAACCAGTCAGGGGTGTTCCTACCACCTTGTTCAGTCACCTCTAGTTAATGCAGACCCAGACTTTCTCCATTTCATCCCCGCTGGCACTGACTCCTCACCCAGCAGCTGAGTGACAGCAGAAGTCACAGCACAGCCAGTGTCACTCACACTGCAGAAATGAGCCCAACCACCCACACTCTGAGAGGTTTTTAACGTAACGAGGGCCATTTGTGGCCTTCATTTCTCTCTATGTCTTTTCCAGTTCTGCCCCTATTGTGTGTATGGAATTCAGGAACCCATGTTAGATTAATCTAAAAGCTGTACAATGCTATTTTCTGTTATTCTCTACTCTTCAGCTCCCTGAGTGCAGACAGTTCCTACTCATGCTTTGTGTCCATGCTCTCTTTTTCTACCACTCTGTTTTATCCCAGAGATTATAGATTGTGCACACCAACACTCACTGGCACTGACAGGATTCTCCCGAGTCCCTCCTGGCTATTGCAGCACAAAACAGGAGTCTCAGAGAAGACATCAGCAGCTATTTGTAGAACTACTTTCTCCTCACAAAACAGCTCCAGCTCCTGGGGATCTGTGTTGGGAGCACAAGGTGTTGTAGCCACTTACACACAGGGACCATCATTATCAGCTGCCTTGGAACAGACCAAAAGCTGGGCTGCTTTTACAAGATCTGCATAAAAATATAATCCATTTTAATTCTAGAATTATACTGGAGCTGATGCCAGGCATTAGAGGGAAGAATGTGTTTCTGGCAGGACTCCAGGTATTTCTGTTCTTTCCTTTTCTGTTGGCTGGAGCAGAGGCCAGAGCAGCACTCCTGCCTCCTGCTCCCACCGCAGACGCTCCGTGGCCAGCACAGGGAGGCTGGCCAGAGGTTACTCACTGTTATTTTGAGAAAGGGCTTTGAAGTCCTTGAGTGAACAGTGCCAAAGTGAGGCAAAAGGCAAAGTGGAAGTCATTACACTTCCCGTGGGAGGCCATGAGAAAATGGCAGTGCAGCAGATGAGTGTGACCATACGTGTGCACCCCCAGTCTCACCTCTGAGTCTGACTGCTGCTGACCCGGCCCTGCTGACGACAGGAGGGCCTGGGTTACACTTTGGAGAACAGAAACCAGAAACTTTGCACCTGCCTTTAGGGGTTTGCAAGATGTGTGAGAAGGCACAAATCAATCGTGCTCAATGGACTCAGAGGAATTCACATTGGAATTGGAAGGTACTGAAGGGGATCTCTGTTTTCCAGGAAGGAGGCACTAGAGTATGGAGAGGAGAAAGCAGGGACCTGTGATGCAGGGCTGTGGGAAACTGAACACAGCCAGCACAGGCATGCCTGACAGCATGAGCAGTCTGTCCTCTCCCTTCCCTGAGAGACAGGTAAAGTCTGAGGAGCTTTACAAGTGAAGGAAAGACCCATTTCTGTATGAAACCCACTGGGAAGAATTTGGGAAGAACAGTGGGCCTGGAGGTCAGGAGTGCAGCATTCCTGGGATAAGGAGAAGTCACTGTGTTAGAGCTGATGCCACCTCTGGCCTCCTGGAAGGTTTTTGGTTTGAGGAAGGATTTCAGACCCCTGCTGCACAGGTCAGGGTGAAAACTGGCTCTGGTGTGTGTAACCATACCTGACCTGGCTGCTCCGGGAAGGGGTGTGGGAGTGTCAGAGGGCTGTGTGCTCCCTCACACTGCCAAGTGCTCTGTCAGAAATGTGAAGGAGACAAACCCAGCTATTGCACATGCTGCCTTTGTACCCCAAACTGCTCTTTGCTGCTGTGAGCTGGCTCTCTTCATTAAATGTATTTACTTAGCAGCAGATCTGTTGTTACATATGAATAATTGACAAGGAAAATGTCACTTACTGCACGGGTGCCGCACGATTCTGGCTGCTGAGTTTCCAGCACTACAAAGCCTGGAACAGGAAGCTCTAAACCCAATTTCTCCTTTAACAGAGTTTAATTTTGAATATGTTTCTTATCTTGGTGCACTACCAAACTGTTGAAAGTGACAAAACCAGATGTCATAAAATGTAGGGAAAATGCAGCTGGACTGAACCTCAAGTATTAACAAAGCCAATTCCCTTGACAGACACTAATCTTATACCTTCAAACCCAGGAAAGATTCAGTTAAACTCACAATCGTTTTATAGTCTCTGTAGAACCACAGCAGCTTAGGGATCCTTTGTTATTCCTCCATAAAGAGGAAAGTTATAGTGAAAGTGCCCTTCTTAAGTTGGGTGTTTTTAAATACTAATGTTTATTGCTCTGCAGTTTCTCTTTATGTGTGCACAGAGAACAAGAACACACCTCACTGCACAGGCCTATTTTTAGAAACAATAAAAGAGCCCTCTGTTAATAACTGGTTACTCTTTTGCCATTTGCATGGCTGATCACTGTTAATGATCCAGCTAACGGATCCATTAGGGAGGCTGCAAGGCTTGGGCTCTGCAGGATGGGATCGGGGTGCTCGGGAATGCAGCACGTGTGTGCAGAGCTGTCACCTCTCTGGGAAAGTTCCTGTGCTGGGACACACACAGACCTCCCTGGCTAGGTCCTGTGGGCCAAACCTGTCCGTCCCCACCGTTCCATTAATTTCCAAAAATGGCCTGATGGGTCCAGCTGCAGCAATTTCTTTGGATTAACCCTCAGTCTCCAGATTCTCCTGCCACTGAACATAGTCTTTCCCAGAGCTCCTGCTTTGGGCTTGCAGTCCTCTCCACAGAGGCACAGCACCAGGAAGCAAGCTGGGTTCAGACTTCTAACAGTTTCTAGGAATGTTTAGGATATAGGAAGAACAAGAAGTAAATACCTAAAGAACACCTGCTTTGTTCTCCTCACTGCTTTTGGACACAGATCAAGTCTAGAAGCAGTAGTTGCAGCACATATTGTGGGGGCTCATCAGGTGACCCCCAATCAGCTCTGTGGAGTAGCCAGGCTGTGTTAGCAGGTGGAGGCTGCCCCACAGCCCCTGGCCCCCAGCCCCAGGCACGGTGGGACCCCCAGCCAGGCAGGTGGAGCTGCCTGGGGAACCCCCACATCATCTCACAACTCCTCTGTTGTACAAAACACCTCTTTAAAAAAGCAGCCTTGCCTGTGCTTTCCACAAGACAATCTCTGCTGTTTTAAGGGGACATGAATGAAAAATGAGATTTTATGTTCTTGGTGTGGCATCTGGATTGTCAAAGCATTGCATTGTCGACCCTGAGTAAAGGTCTGAGTTATGACATGAAAGGATTACCATGGGGTCAGTTGTGTTGTTGCAGAGCTCAGCCACATATCCATGAGTAGGAAACACAATACTTTTCTTGCAAGCTGAGCCCTGTGCATCTCACAGGACATTAATGCAAAAGTGGGAGAAATCCAATCTTAATCTTCTAGAGAGTGAAACACTGATACAACATGTCATGCCCTGTCATCACCTGTTGCTAAGGGTTGAGATATTCCCAGTGTCAGAAGGAGACTGTGAATGAGGAGTGCATTTTGATGAGTGCCGAGGAGGGGAGACTCTCAGGAACCTGAGAAATTCTGCTGTTTTATAGTGTATAAAATATACCTGACCTGAGGCAGCAGATCAGCAGGGCAGCCTGAGGTGCATGCACTGAAAACATCTCCTTTTGAGCTACTGACACATTTAGCAGCTGCCAGTCAAGGAGGCAAAGCTGATCCTCTCTTAAGCAGACCTCCTCACAACCCATTGTTGCAAAGGCCTAAAATGTGGCTCCTTCTCCGGCGTTCCCTTGGCCTAGATCGAGCATCTCTTCGAGCTTCATATTCTCCTTACATTCCTCTTTTCATCTTTTGTGTGCCGCCGTCTCGCTTCCACCTGCCGCCTCCCCAGTGCCACCTGCTTTCCTCCCTGCCTTAGGCTCCTTTGTTCGTGTCGCTGCTCCCTGAGGAAGGCAGCACCGGGGGTGCATTGTCCCAGGTTGCTCCCCCAGGGCTTTTCTTACCCGCTCGTTATTGCAACCGCGGCAGCCTCGCAGCGTCACCAGGGCACCGGCACCGCTCCACCGGCACAGACAAAGCCGGGAGCGGAGGCGGGCGGGGAGGGAAGGAGCCCCAGCAGGCAGGGTGCCAGCACAGCCGCGGCACAAACACACACACGAGCCCCGCAGGACTCGCCGGGCTCCAGGGACGAGCGGGGCCAGAGAGTCGGAGCGGAGCGGGCCTGGGAGCTATGGCAGCTCTCTACACCTACGCAGGGGAACATATGGCAAAGCCAAGGAGTCACAACATCTTGCTTTTCATAACCAAACATCCATCTTGCCATTAAATTCTCCTGGCACTCTGCTGTCAGCTGTAAGAGTGGGGCTGAAGTGCTCCTTGTGCATTTGGCTGGGTGTCCTTGGATTGTGAGGGCCCCTGTGCTGTGTGTGCTCGGGCCCAGGTGTCCCCACTGAGAGACACAGGTCTGTGGCACCACATCAGAGGTATTTACATTGGTGGGGCTTCCCTTACTGTCCTTAGCAATAGTAGCAACCTCATGCACTGTTTTCTGTGCTGGCTGGGAAACAGGGATTCCATCCCTGGGATTTTATACCAGGGATTGGGAATTACAGCTCCCAAGTGCAACTAAAACCACGGAGTCACAGAATCACAGAATCACAGAATCACAGAAGGGTTTGGGTTGGAAGGGACCTCCACTGGGGTTCCTGCCACAGGAACCTCGCCAGGGAGCTGCAGCAGTGGAGGCAGGGTCACACGGATGTGCTGGGCCAGCCTGGGGACACTTCAGCTAAAGCCACACCTGACACTGAGCCCACACCAGTGCTCAGTGCACGGCCTCCAGGGAGCTGTGGGCTACAGGAACAGCACAGCCTCACTGCTGTGGCTCCTGATCACCAGTCCTTGTTCCCCAGGGAGTTTTGATTTCGGGATGCAGCCCCTCTCTGCTCTGCAAGAACCTCCTGAGCGTGAAAATGCCCCCGTTTCTCTGGAAAGTCAGGCTGGGATTGCCTCTCTCCAAAGCACAGTGGCTTTTGCAGCCTGGTTGGACAAGGAGAAACACGGAGGAAGTTCTGGAGGTGTCACTGCCATAGGGAGGCTCCCGGGAGGCTCTGCCCACTCGGGTGTCACACCCCACACGGTGACACTTCTGTGTGCTCGGCCAGGCTCTGCAGAACTGCAAACTTCACCTCCTGGAGCACGAAGGGTGGGCCTGAGGGTTCCCTGGCCTGGAGGGGGCCAGAGGCTCCCCCTTTCCCACAGGCTGCTGGTGCCTGCACGGAGTGTGTAAAACCTGTCCACGAGCAGTAGAGCCCTGTGTTTGTGGGCACTGAGCAGAGCCCAGCACAAGAACTGAAAGGCTCGGAGAAGTGGGGGCTCAGCGAGTCTCATTTAATTATGAGAGTGGTGCTGGCTCGGCTCAGCCCCACCCACATGCCATTTCACGCCTGATTTCTTCTCTGATTTCTTTGGGGAAAGAGAGGGAATTCGAGTGCATGTAATTTGGGTTAACAAGACGCATTATATGCAGCCTCATTCTTGTAAAAACTTTCACAGGGAAATCACCCAACCCATGGAGAGAAAAAATTCTCTCTTTATTGTAATTTTTCCAAGGCTAATCAAACTCTCACCATTATCCTATTGATCACAGGGAAGGTTTGATTTTCTACCGGTTGCCTAGTTAAGGTACAGTAGCTGTTGCTTGGCTTACTCCATGCTGTGAGTACAACAGAGATCAACCCTCCATTTCTATGCTCCTTTTTGTCCCTTTCCCAGATCCCTTTTCCTTCAAAGCTCACCTGCCTTTTGCTTTTGTGGTGCTCTACCTGCATTTCACCTTCTCCCATATCTGTGGAGCAACAAAAGGTGAAAAGCTAGGTTTGTACAATTAAAATCAGAGCAAGAATGGGGGAAAAGCAAAGATCCTGAACGGGTTTGAAAACAGGAGGCAAAGAAAAAGTTGGAGATGAATGTGGCATCCCCCAACAATATGGACAAAAAGATTCCGTGTCCAGTCCCTGTGGGTGTGAGGAGCAAAAACTCCCTCCAGCTTGGAGCAGTAATGATAAGTGTGAGCCCTGGGCGGTGCTGAGTGGCCAGAGCTGGCTCTGAATGCCCCGGCTCTGATGCTGCCATTGCTGCCCCGTGCTTTGTAGCTGCCAAAGCCCCGGTTCCTGCGGGAGGGACGGCGCCGGCTCCGTTTCAAGGTGCGGCCCCGTCCCTCTGGGAACAGCTGCTGTGTGTCAGCGCAGCACGGAGCCCGGGCACAGCGACACAAGAGCAGCACGCTGGGGAAAGGTGCGGGCTTTGCTTTGCCTTCCCATGTGAGGGTTTCTTTGGATGTGTTTTGTGTCCCTTCAAGTCACTTGGGAGTTTAGGAGAGCCGGAGAGAATAGCTTTTTCTGTCATTATTTGATAACCAATACAGTTCCCTTTGACCCTCTCCCCTCTTCCCAAAAAAGAAAGACCAGCTCAGCATTGTGTTATTTTTCAAAGCCTTTACAAATTAAGACAGTAACATGGAAATCCTCGTTGGGTTTCAGTTCATACTTCCTCCCATGCTGGGCTGAAATGGGGATTCTTTTGTGATGGCTGTGCTGCTTATTTTTTTAAAACCTCCTGAATTTGGCACACTGCCCTACTTTATTTTCTTTCCATTCTCTAGTGCTGCTCCCATTGGGAGGCTCATTCGCTTCTAATGCATGGTGTTATCTTTTGCAAGTTGAACTCTAAATCCCCGTGTTGTTTTTCCTTGCTTGTTATTCAGGTGCTGGGAATCTTAATGATGTCTCTTTGGCTGGTGGATGCTCTGGCTATGTGGCTTTAATTACTTTTATTAATGTGCTTTATAAAGTAAATTACAGATAAATGTAGATTTTAACTGCGGCTTAGAGGTGGCAGATCTGTGAGGCTGCACAGGCTTTCATTTGGGGGTGAAAGGCACGGTGGCACCTTCCATAGTGAGAGGATGTTCCCAGGTGTGACTGGGGAAGCTTTACTGAAGCAAAAAGCTCCAAAACGACAAACTGGCACTTGCTGTGCGGAGGGACAGGGAGGGGAGAGGGAAGGAGCAGGACAAGCTGCCAGGCCGTGCTGGCAGTGCCAGGAGGGCAGCGGAGGCAGCACCCAGGGAGGGCTCGGATCTGCCGGGGATCTTTGCAAAGCCCCGCGGGCTCTGGCCAGCGCTCGGTGCCGGTGGAAAAGGGACCTGCCCGTGGTTCCATGGCCCCGGGGTTTGTCCCTGCCCGGGGTTGGGCTCAGGGGCAGCTGGGCTGGCAGCGAGCACAGACCTGAGCAGGGAGAAGGAGAAACACGTATTGGCATGGGGAGAGACTGGATCTCTCTCCCAGTGCTCTGGAGTGAACCAGGATTAGAGGATTTAGTAGAGGAAAATACGCACTGGTGTCTGTAGTTTGTCTGGTGTTTTATTGAACCGAGGGTCCCGTGTGAGCAGGTAAGCAATAAAATCATCCAACAATGCCTTGAAAAGTGTTCTGTCTCTGAACACTGCACCTCTTGGGCACCGGTTGTATTCTTCATCCCAGGAGTTCCCGTTACCTTGGACAACACACAGCCATTGCCAAAAATAAATAATTAAAGCTGGGTGGTGTCTGAGTCATGGATGTATTGAGAGGCTGGAAAACAAGCCGATGGGTTTTACAAAGTGGCAAATCTCCAGGCTGCTCTCGCCTTCCTGAGCTCTTGCCCTTCATTTCTATGCAAGAGACATTCTCGGTTTGGGGGATTCTTACCAGGAGCTTGTGAGAGAAATGTTGAAAAGGGATTTTTCCAGGTTGCCTTTTCCGTCTTCCTGCTGCATTAGCTGCAGGTGGTGAAGCTGCTGTTTCGGCATTTCTTCTTCAAAAGCTACATCACGTAATATCGCTGAGATCACAAGGAGATGAGGAGAAAAATGGCCCTATAGGATTTTTGTTAAAAAAGGATCCATCCATAAAAGATGAAAGGTTAAATTGCTTTTAGAAATACAGCAGCGTTTAAACAGGTGAGGATCCTCGGAAACTGAGTTTGGATTCAATAAAGTAGCCATGCAGAAGGGCAGGAGAAGGCCTTTCTTTGGAGGGAAATGTCACACTTTAGTGTTAATAAAATGTCTAGTGGTATAATAATAATGATAGCAATCAGGAGTCTTTATTTTTCACCTGGCAGGGCTGGTTCATGCGTGTTTTTTCAAAGCTACCTGCAATTCAGGAAAGAACAAAAAAAAGAATCAGGCGTGCATTGACTGAAAAATATCAGAGTGGAAGAGAAGAGAGCCAGAGCGGCCCAAGACTCCTGAATGCTTCTGGGGAGATGAAGAGTGCTGCTCCCAGGTGGCAGGACATTTTCTTCCTCAGCTTTTTAGATGTTGCCTCCTCGCAGCTGCGTTGTAAAGACATCGCAGGAGATTTACAATCCTAAAAGAACACACGATGAAAATGTCAAAAGGAAAAGGCAATTGCAAACAATAGTTTTGCTCTGGACTGGCCCCCTCTATACGCTCCTTGGTGGTGATGTAGCACAAAGGCAATGAGCACACAGCATTAGCTACTCTTGCATCTCTTGTATATTTGCCAGGTTTGATGTGTCAGAAGTTGGTGGAACAAAATTTGTTCCCTACCAGCATAGATGTCACTTAGAGCTTTCTGTGGGAAGAGAGGCAGAGCAGGAAACATTGGTCTTTTAGGGGCAGACAGTGACACCAGAGAGGATAATATATAACACACCAAGAGGTCTAATTATTGATAATCTATACACAAAAAAAGGTAGAAATATCACTTTTTTTGCTTGACCTCTTTTCCCCACTAGCAGTTCTGGGGCATTGCTGGCTGTGCCTCTGTGGCACCTGGCTGATGTGTCACCCCAGCACAAGGCAGGGCAGGGTGGGCAGTGCAGTGCTCCCAGCAGTGTGTGACACGTCTGGTGTGCAAGGAGCTGCCAGGGCAGGGCAGGGCAGGGTGGGCAGTGCAGTGCCCCCAGCAGTGTGTGACACGTCTGGTGTGCAAGGAGCTGCCAGGGCAGGGTGGGCAGTGCAGTGCCCCCAGCAGTGTGTGACACGTCTGGTGTGCAAGGAGCTGCCAGGGCAGGGTGGGCAGTGCAGTGCCCCCAGCAGTGTGTGACACGTCTGGTGTGCAAGAAGCTGCCAGCTCCGCAGTGCTCACACGTGTGGAGCTGAGCCAGGGCACACATCTGGAAGGACCAGGCTGCTGCCTCCCAGAGAACTAATAGGCTGCAGGGACTTCTCTGCTCTAAACTCTCCTCTTGGCCTCGTGCAGCAGCTGGCTGTGTTAGCTGGAGCATTACATTTGTACTTTAATATTAACGTCAGATCACACACTCCAACCCCAGGAGCCAAGGCTCTTGAACAGTGCTTGCACAATGCAGCCACAAGCACTCACTCCAGCATTTTCCTTAAGAGACTCCTCGACCATAGATTTGCTGCTCATGCTGGCCCAGAGTGTGTGTTGATGGGGAAGGTGCCAGCTCTTGTCAGTCACTAGTGTTGTCATGAATTAGCAGGGGCCACACAGGGTACAGCCATACGTGTCAGCCTTGTGAATGAGCGCTGGAGCAAGATGAGAGCGTGTGAGATCCTGCTAAGACAAAGTAGCAGGGAGGAAAGGAGCTCCCATGGCCCAGGAGCTCTCATGGCCCAGGAGCTCCCTGGCCCAGGAGTTCCTGTGGCCCAGGAGCTCCCGTGGCCCAGGAGCTCCCGTGGCCCAGGAGCTCCCTGGCCCAGGAGCTGGTGGGTCCTGCTCACCCAGCATGTCCAAAGCACAAGCAGCCTTCCCCCAGTCCCCCATCCAGTTGCTGCACTGAGACCTGACGACAGCGCTGCTCCTGCAGCAGCTGGGAACATGGGAGGTGATTCTGGTGTCAGCAAAGCTCTGTCTTTGGGTTTTGTGAAAAACTGTGGGTTTGTGTATCTTGGGACAAATAAAATCAAATAACTCAGGTCAAAAAGTGTACCAGGTGCCAGCAGTGAAACTGCCCCAGTTTGTTTGCGTGATAGAGCTTCTGTCATCCAGAGCTGGAGGCTCTGGAGCATGTTTTGGCCTGGTGCCCCAGAACACACAGCCCTTGTTGGGTTTTACAGCCAGTTAAACTCTAGACATGTTTCTGTGACAAGCTGACTCACCAGTCTCTTCCACCCCTCTGGCTCTACTTCTAACAACTCGCATGATTTTGTCACATGCCATGGGACAATTTCTGGTTTTCCTTAAAGCCCAACTGTTGGACTCAAGACACTGTGTGAGGAATCAAAGTTGAGACAGCAGGGAAAAAAAAATCCTAGCACTTATTTTTAGTTTTAAGTTGTTGATATTTTGTGCTTTGAGTTACTCTTTTGTGGGCTCATGAATGCAAATGCATCAGTTTTAAAAGCACTCAATTCTAACAGTAAAAGAAATCTCACATGGTGGTAGTAGTTAGAAACATTAGGGAAAGTCTAATGAGACTAGGAACCCTCTGCAGTGTGTGTGCCCAACTTTCAGCAGTTCCACCTTTCATGGCACATCGTGGCTGCCGTGGGGTGTGCAGCAAACATCCAGCGTTTGTTGCTGTGTGTCCAGCACTGCCTGGAGCTGCCTGAGTGCTCTCACTGTTGATCCAGCAGCAGCACACGTGGGAGAGTGTGGACTTGTCTTTTGCCAGCGTGTCTTTGTGACTAATTCTGATCCAGAATTTTCCTGGAAAAAATAACCCTGTGTCTGCCCAGATCTGTGTTGTGCTGCACATAAAGTTATTTGTGTATGTGGGTCAAATTCCTTTGCTTCCCAGTGTCCTCTGGTAGGCACACAGTGAAGGATGTAGAATAAATTTACACCCTCAAATCAGAAGCCAGATTACTTTTCAGAAGAACATCAGACAATTTTCATTCTGAAACTTACATGGTGTGGAAATAAAAAGAAGTGAGTAAAAAGGGTTTATGGGTTTTGAGCAAAATATGGTGTTGGCTAGGAAATTTCACTGATGAGGTATTTGCTACTGAACATCACGACTTTGTTCCACCAGAGCTCAGGACAGCAGAGTTCAGCTTGTGCTGCAAGGCTCCTGGAGGCTTTTCCCTTCATCCTCCTTGGAGTGAAGTTGTGCTGTGCACAGGTGGGGTGTGAGACCGGCTGCTCCGAAATGTCTCAGTGCTCCATTCCAGCACTGTTTAGGTTTGGCTGTAAACATGTAGGAGCACTGTCACATCATGAGAAAACACAAGAGAAGGGACAGTGCCACTCCTGGGTACAGCACTGGCAGCTCAGTGAAACTGTCACCTGTCACCTCCGCCTGAAAGGGCAGAAGGAACCAGCAGAAATTCATCCAGAGCTCTGCTGCCTCTGCTCCTCCTCACCCCTTCTCTGGGAACTGGAGAGGCTGAGGCGAATAATAGATACAAATCATGACCAAAGAAGAAATGATTGTCATTGCAAAAATGTATTTATTAATGATCTTCACATAATTCTCTGGGAGTGATATTCTGCAAGACAGAATTGTGATAGATTTTCACCAAATGGGAATATTTCCCTCCAGAAATGTGTAGCATTAAAGGGAGTGAAGAAGCTGAATGTGTTTCCTCCAGTCAGAAAAATGACGGATCAGGGACAAGAGACAATACATTAGTAAACAATATAAAAAATGTACATTTTGTCATTTTGTATTCCTGAGTTATTCTAAATCTGTGAATAAATCGAGAGCTTAAAGTCTCTGGAGCTGTTTTGAAGTCTCTTGCTTTCTATAAATATTGCATTTGCCTCAAGTAAGAATTTCTGACATGTATTAAAAAAATATACATTAGTAAAGCTTATAAAATAGATATTTGGAATGCTGTTATTGTTATTTTTTATTAAAAATACAGTTTAATGGAACAATTGAGTTCTACTTCAAAGTGTCAAAATTATTTTTCATGCATTTTTCCCCGTGTTCTTTGAACTTCATGGTAGGAGCTCTAATTTCCTGCTTTCTGATTGTGTCCCTGTTTGAAGCAGTCATTCCCCTGCACAGATATCTCTCTCTGCTTCCCTTGCTCCGGTGGGATCCTCATGCTGGGGGCTGCTGGCAGCTGGCCCTGATTAGCTGGGCTGGGAAGGTCAGGTCCAGTGTGGCCTGTGGACAGCTGGCCAGTGTCACCTCCCCGGAGCAGACCTGAGGAACATCTTACAGCTGCTCCTGGCCCTCTCCTGGGGAATTTGGGGGGAAATCAATGCCCAACACGAGCCATGCCCTTGGTCAGCCTCACCAGAGGGGGTGAGGACAGGTCTGTAACAAACTGACAAGTCTGGCTGCAAGGGGTGAGTCTTGAGTGTGATGGCACTGAGAAAACAGCTCCTGAGTGTCCCCTTTGTGACACGGTTTTCTCACCTGCTGTTCCACACAGCCTGCAGAGGAGCTGATGGTTATCATGTGTTTGCAACATTTAGTCCAACTGAAGTCCAGAATGCTGTTTTTTTGTGACACTGACCATGTACTGAGCTGACCTCCAGCTCAGGCCATTGGCACCGTGTCTAATTGCACATCCCATATGGAGCTGGCATTAGGCAGCAATGCTGGACGCCTGGCAGGCAGCAGAGAGGGGCAGTGTTAGTGTGACCTCCATCACCTGCCCACCCTTTCTGGCAGGTGGCCGCATATTTCAGCACTCGGAGCATGTCTCAGCGAGCCCTGGAGCAGAGGCAGCTCTGGAAGAACAGAGTTTCTGAGCTCTGCAGCCGCTTTCCCCATGGTCACACATCCCCGAGTGGGCGCTCAGAGCACTTGGCTCCATGCTGGATCAGCCAGGAGCTGTGAGAGCCTCTGGTGAGCCTTGGCCAAGGATGGAACACGGGCTGCAGCCACGGCCTCACACACTCTGTATTCCACCTGCAGAATCACTTGTTAAAGGAAAAAATGCAGGAACCTTCTACAGGAAAAAAAATCTTTGTAATTTCCCTGTTGCCAGTACAGGGCTTCACCTGGAGCAATTTTAAGAATTTTCTGGAGAAAACAGTTACAGCTTTAGTTACAGAAATACAGAGGCTGATGCTGAAACTTGAAAGCAACTGACACGAACAGAACACATGTAACTGAACAGAAAACAAAGCCAATGAACAAAACACAACATCAATAAATAAAATACAATGTAAATGACCAGAACAGGGAAGGGGAGAGGTTGCAGCCGACACACCGGAGGTTTTATGTGGGTGTTATCTGCACTATATGGCACCAGCCTGAACCATAGCAGTAATATCAAAGAACTCTTCAACTTATTCATAATTAGCAGTGGGAATGCCCAGGCTTCGTTTTGTGCTCACAAAGAACCAGGGGCTGCGTCGAAGGGAACTGGAACTCTTTAATTAACTCCTTTCTAGAGCTTTCCTTTGTTGAGGTTTCAGGCCCTGTGCTGCCCGCTGACGGAGGGAGCCCTGTCGCCCCTCGGGACTCGGTGCTGGGGCGGCCGTTCCGGGCGGCCCCGGGGCAGAGCGCGGTGCGGGGCCGGGAGCGGCGGGCCCCGCTCGGCTCCCACAGCCCCGCCGTCACTCCCACACACCGCTGCCCCGGCCC
The DNA here is from genome assembly GCA_910950805.1 of Acrocephalus scirpaceus scirpaceus. Lineage (NCBI taxonomy): Eukaryota > Metazoa > Chordata > Aves > Passeriformes > Sylviidae > Acrocephalus > Acrocephalus scirpaceus. The sequence goes on along the minus strand of OU383790.1, from coordinate 1,215,055 downwards.
GCCGTGTCCCTGAGGGCAGCGGCTCCTCCGCAGCCCGCGCCCCGCTCCAGCCCTGCCCTGCGGAAGGTGCCGGAGGGCTCTGGAGCCGCCGTGAGGAGCCGGGGCTGGGCCGGCAGCCGTTGCCCACCACAGCGGGGCTGCGCGCGCCCTTCCTGAGGCGAGGCCGGGCTGGCCAGGCCCGTGCCCCGAAAAGCTGCGTTCCACAGAGTTCGGGGCCCTGAGGGACTGAGGGGAGGAAGCCGCGGCATTCCTCAGGTGCAAGGGGCACCTTGAGGTCAAGGAGGACCTTGAAACAAGGTGATGCTGTGGCCTCTGTAAATGGAGTAGTTTATCCTCAAGGGGAGGAAATCCCAGAATTCTCCGGAGCAGTGACCCCTCACGCGGCGGCAGCGGCGGGAACCTCCGTGAGGCGCCAGCCCTGAGCCCTGCCCTGAGGCGAGCTCCGAGCCACGGAGGGCACGGCCGGGACCCAGCGGAGCAGCAGGCGGCCTGCGGTGGGCACCATGCGAGGGAACAGCGCCCAGAAGCCGACACCAGGTAAGGTTAGAGGGGAAATCGGCTGGAGGCGTGTGGGTGGTGGCTCGGTGGCTCGAGGCGGGCTCGGCCCTGCTCGGGGCAGGCGGAGGCCATGGGGGCCTGGCTGGGGATGCACAGCCGCCTGGAACTTGGGCTGGCAGAGTCACGGTCCTTCATGAAGGGGGACTTGGGGTTTGGTGCGTCACACCTGAGCCCCGTGGGGATCGGCGGCTGCCAGGCAGGCAGACGGCAGCGGGAGAAGGGCTGTGGGCAGGGAGGGCTTTGCCGCGGAGCAGAGTCCAGCTGTACTTCAGTGCTGATTTGAAACAAGGGTTTGTGCGAGCCCTGTACCGGCGAGTGCTCTGCGCTTTGGCTGTGTTTCATGTGGAGGTGCTGGCGCTCCTCGTTTCCCTCCCGCCGCAAGGTGCGAGGGGCCGGCAGTGCTGGCAGGTGCCGGGTTCGGCTGCCCGAGGTGTGCGGGTGCTTCCCGGCCATGCTGGGACACGGGCCGGGAACAGGGAGACACCTGCATACACCGGCTGTCAGGAAGAGCTGGGCAAGAAGCACAGGACATCTATGTCCAGGTAAAGACAGCACACACACAAAAAAGCCTGCACGGAGGTTTTCCTTCTGTCTTTGAAATGCCAGAGCGGGCTGGTGTGGGACAGCGCTGAAGCCAGGCCCAGCAGGGTCAGGGGTGCTCAGGGTTGAGCAGGTTGAAGAAAGGACTGGTGACATGTCACTCTGAAATCTGGAGAGCTGGACAGCCTGTCAGGAGACTCAGTAAACCTCACGTTGACCAGGGGACTCCAGCATGCTGGATATCCACTTATTTTCTGATGCTTTCACACAACAAGTCTGCACCGAGCATGGGAAAGTGTGAGGTTAGGTGCAGAGGTATTCTCTTCATGCAGTTATGTGAATTGCATCATTATATTTCACTTCATTTTTATCCACTGCCCACTTGAGTTAGTGACAAAGGATTTCAAGGCTAGGCATGCAAATTAAAGCAAGAGCTGCTATTGTTTTTTCAGATACCTGTCAGCTCTTCTTACTCAAACTAACGCAGACTGAATTTGAAAGCAGAGGAGCCAGGGCTGTGGTATTCCTGGCAGAATGATAGCTGACAGGCTCCTCACAGCTCCAGAATCAGAGTCATGTCTGACACAGAGGAACATGTGTTGGCAACCTTGCTTGAGCCACGTTTCCAGAGCTGTAAAGAAACTGGAGCATTTCCAGGGGATGACAGAAAAGCTGCTGTTTCAGGGGAGAGCCAGAGGCCATGTCATTGTCATTCTTCTCTGTTTGGCAATCTGCTCAGATTCCTTGGAAGAGCACCTGAGAGTATTTATGGGACAGGAGAAGTAATAAAAGTTAAAGTGATGGCCCAGTACTAGAAAGAAACTTATTAATGCAACATTTATGGCTACAAAGGTGCTCCTGGCCTACATGGGCTGGCTGCCATTCGTTTGGGGGGCAGAGTAGTGCTGCTGGGGCACAGTCTGTATGATGAAAACCACAGCATGCAAGACAAGAGCACTTATTTATTTGTTCTTTGAGAATCTGGCACTGGTGGATGCTGGTGTCCCCTCCATGAGGTGCTTGTCATCCTGTGTGTTCTGTGAGTGCATGGTGAGTGCTGCCAGGGGTACTGTGACAGATGGAAAGATCCTGCTTAGTACCAGTGATTCACAATGCTTTGCTTTGCTCAAGATGCATCTGGAAAGTTTCCCAGATTATACATCTGCCCCTTTGACACTGAAGCAGCAGTGCAAGTTGGAGGCCAGAAGGAACAGAAAACAGATTTAGTCTGGGCTGTTCTTTGGGGCAGGGATTGTCTGTCTCCATGCTTGGAAAGCAACTGGAGAGCTACCCCAGCCCAGAACAATTCCTACAGCAATTGCAGGAGAGCTGGGTGCCAGCAAATTGCAAATGTGATTGGGGTACTTGAAAAAGCAAGAAGTTCCACTGCTGGAACTGAAATTGTTGATGCCCCATCCCTGCAAGTGCTCAAGTCCAGGTTGGATGGACCTTGGAGTGACCTGGTCCCTGCCCATGGCAGAGGTGGGGAATGAGATGGTTTTTAGGCATTTTCCAACCCAAACCATTTTGGGATTACTATGATTGTGTCATTAGTTTTGTTGTGATACCATTTATAAGTATATAAATTTATTTAAAGCAAATACTGCACAGGTGTGAGGGCTTTGCCTGAGCTTTGCTTCTTAGGAAGGTGAGACTAGAAAAGTTCCTCATTCTTCATTGTCCACACTTTTGACACAGAGCAGCCTGGCCCATATTAACTTTTGCATTTCTCATCAAGATGCAACAGACTTTAAATAGCATGTGCATGACTGACTCTTTTTTTTTTTTACTCCTATGGAGGCTGATATACAAAGTACCTCAAGTGGCAGCTGTCACCAGTGAGGTGGCATTTTTCTTCACTGAGGCTGACAGCAGCTGTCCAGGAGAAGTATGAATGGAATGAGAATGACATCATGTTTATTCAGGAATGACATTCCCAGCCATGGATCAGTGTCAGCAATATTTTGATAAGTTTTAGAATGAGAAAACATTTCTTGAAATGTTCCCTGATTTATCCTTTGTAAAAATACACAACACAAAAAATAATTGAAGAGATTGCATCAGGACAAAGCAGGGCTTGCCTGTCCTATGTTTCCACGCTGTGTTTTATCTGTGCTGCAGACAGTCCATAGGCACCAGGACTCACAGCAGCTTTAACTCTTGCCAGCCCAGCTGGTTCACTCCACATGCTTTTCCCTCTGCTGCAATTTGGAACTGGGCATAGTGGATTTCAGTGCTGTCAAAGACAAGGAGTAGCTGTAAGGGAAGTCAGTCAGCCAGAGCAAAGGGCTAGATTTTAGGATTAGCTTTTAGGATACTGGGACAGAAATAGGAACAACTTGGCTTGGTTCCTTACAGTGCAACTAATGGGACTGGTATCTTAAATATATATAGATGGTTCAGTCGGGGTTATCATGTGATGACTGATGAGTCTTTTTGTGGCTGACTGACCTGGATGAAATCTCTTCTGCTGCTAGAAGCTGTTCATCCTGAAGCATAATGAAAAGTTTTAGGCATTAAGGACATAACCCAGTGGATTTGAACACCTGAGTCCCACAGGCCCGGAGATCTGGTTTTTATCTTTATTGTATTACTTCTTGTGAACTCTCTTACCACAATGGTACAAGTTGCCTCCTTTACTGCTATGATCACATTTTCTGGTAATTTTTTTTTATGCCTGGGCTCCTTAATTACACTTTTGCTAATATGTACGCACTGAGTTCTGATCGTTTCTCAGGTCCAGCCACTCAGGCCACTCTCCCCAGCCACATTTTGAGCATTGTTTGAAAACTGGCTGGCAGGGCCACCCACATCAGGAGAGAGCCCAGAATGAGCCCTTGGCTGGAATTGCAGCACAGGCTGCCGCAGGCTTTGTTGTTGTTCTCTGACATTAACGGAGAGATTGTTATTGTTGTCAGTAGGCTCCAAAATTAGTCCTGAGACACCTGCCTTTTCAGAGGTTCTGACTTGCCCTCTCGTACCTCTGTCAGTCAGACACCGCTGTAAGTGCTGACAGGTCAGGGAGACAAATGTTGGTCTGAATTTTCATTCTGTCCGTAAAATTTGAAGATTTGTGTGTGTCTGCCTAGTAAGAGACTTAAAGCAGAAGGACATGCAAGGGTGACCTCACTGCAACTAATACTATAGCTGAACTGAAAAGAAACAAGCCCAGTGTGTGTCGGAGTCAGATGTGCAGCCGGGTGTTAACTTCACAGCTTTAAATGTATTTGTTCAGTTGTGATCTCCTCCTCATTCTCTCTCTCGCCTCCAGCCTCGGTTCTCTCATGGTATCAGATTCAACAGGGCTATATTTAATTCGAGTTCAACAGAAGGGCTTATTTAAATATAAACTTTGGGGGTGACAGCGCACTGGCTCAATATGCAAGAAGATGGATGTGTGAAAGCTGGTGGTGTCTGGAGAAGGGTGGGAGGAGGTCACAGCATGCCCTGTGAGCAGCCAGTGCAAACAGCAGATGGGCACCTTACCCTCCCCACAGCCTGATCTCTGAGCTGCTGGGTACCTGCAAACACCTGCTGGAGGTGATGTAACAGTTCTGCACAGGTCTCACTCAGGTAAGAACTCATCCAGTGTCTCAGACCTGAGCAGAGCCACCTGATCCAGGTGTTGAGCTGAACGAGGCCACTCCATGAGCTGTTCCTCACAGGCCCTGGGTCTGGTGTGACCTGGAGCTTTCAGGAGCACCACAGCAGGACGGGGCTCCTGTAGTGCCTTGTGGTGATGGCTTGGTAAGGGAAGCCTGAAGGTGTGGCTGTCTCTGAGGGAGCTGCTTTCCTTCTGATGCTCATTCTGGGCAGAGTGTCCGTTGATGCAGTCAGGCTGGAAAGCAAACCATAAATAACCAAGTACAGGAGGAGACGTTTCAGGGAAATGTTCCACTGCAGCCTGAAGAGGATTATCATTTCCAACTGAATGGATTTTGACTTCTATTTTGTGGGTTGTTTCACACCATTTTTTAAAATCTCAGATTTTTTTCTTCTAAAAGGAGAAATATTTTCATTCATCATCATTTGTGTTAACATATGAAATGCCTTCTCTGACCAAAACTACACCATTATCGTGAACTTGATTCTAGTTTTGGCTAAAGGAGGAGTTGGATTGTGGAGTACTTTTGTATCCAGGAACTGATGCACAGTATGTCAGAAATTCCTGTGTTACACATTTTCCCATAGCAGAAAGAAGAACCATAAAGAAATATACAGTGTTCATTTAATTCACATTTCTAGATACACAGCTTGGGAAGGTGTTGGGAAAGAGCAAAAGCAGTGGCTAAAAACTCTGGCTTTATGCTCACCAAGTTTGCAGAGTGAGAAGCTGTTCTCTGAGTGCTGAACGAGTCTTACATTGAATACTGGGGAAGCGGCTGTTTCATCTGTGCAAGCTGTGCTACTCTGGAACACAGATCACTTGGTTGATCGCTTTACAACCACATGCTAAACATTCTAAACAATTTATGCATTTTCACTGTATGTTTTTCTCTCTCAAAACTTGCTACTCTGCAATGTTCCACAGATCTTGTTTATAACACATTCATCTAAAATTATCTCAGTGCACACAGCACCCTCCTATAGAACAGATGCTATGTAACCTGAAGTTCTGTTTTGATCTCAAATCGACGTGTTTAAGCTACTTGTGTGAATTATAAATTGAAACTAAACTAAGAAAATGAAATTGTGTTTTTTGCCATGATGCTTCCACAGTTCAATAGTTCTATTCATTTTAGAGTGCCTTTCTGGTGTGATACTTACAGTTGCTATTTAAGGTTTTACTATTTTTGTATTTAAGGATCTTCTGGGTTATCTTAAAAAAAATTTTCTAAAAATTAACCTTTCCCAGCAACATTATTGAACTTTTCCTGGGTATCTTCTCAGTTTGTTTTTTGCATCACTTCTGAATTTAGATGAGATTTATATACAAGAGACATTTTCCTTTGTAATTAGCCTACTTATATGTCTTCATGCATCTTGAAAGGATGGCTAAGTATCTCAGGAGATTAGCACTTGCATCCTGGGGCCTTTTCATAGCTAAATCACTGGTTATCATCCTCACATAATTATTCATACTTATTTACTATTTATATTACAGTAATTCCTAAAGGAATCTCCCAGGTTGGGCCCTGTGTGCAAGGTGCTGTAGGTGCATGAATGAGATACGTGGGCAGCATGGACCTCCATACTGCTCTGTGAATCTCTGTTTTGTAGGGAGATCACATTTTGGAGTCCCACTAAGCAGAGAGGACAGGGGGATGGCTGCCCCTTTGCTCCTGTCCAAATTCCTGGCTTCACAGGCCTGCCGAGATGTCCTTTTCCCTGTTTAGAGACTCTGGAAAAGGTTTCTTCTGCACTGTTCAGGAATGTAACTTGATTTTTGGAGCCTCAAAATATTTGTTTCTTAGGGTCTCGGGTTTTTCTAAGATGGAAAGGAACTGATTTCCCCTCCTAGAACCTTCTGGCTTATAATAGAGCAGTACCTTTTCACTGCCCCCTTAAAAATGTCTTTTGGACACCAATGTTCCTTTCTAAGAAAACCTCATGTTTTTGTACAAGAATGAAGAGCTGAAACCAGGAGTGCTTCAAAGCAGAAACATCAGATTCACTTTGGCTTCAGTGTTTCACTACAGGAAACAAACGCATAATCAAAGCAGGGACAGTAACCAGCCTTATACTGGGTTTCCCCCAAAGCTGAGCCATTGCAAGCTCTTTGCCTCTTCAGACCCCTGCAGGGTCCCACAAGAACTGGTTCTTTTCCAGCCTTCCCTGGGTTTATGGGAGTTTTGTTTCCTGTTTCCTCATCCCTCCTGCAGTGAGTAGATGCGGCAGCTCCTAGCTGTGATCCTGACATTGCTGGGGGCTCGTGCCTGCAGGTCTGTGGGAACGAGGGGGTGAAGGTGAGTGAGGAGAGGGAACACTTGCTATCAGTGGGAAAACTACAAAAGCCAATAACGATGCTATGACCAGAACTGCCAGCCAGGTGCAAGGAAACCCAGGAACAAGGAGGCACCTAGCAAGAGCCTGCTGCTGGCACACAGCAAACAGATGGTGCAGACAACCTGACCGGCCATGGTGTCAGCTTCCCCAGGGCTCCCTGCATCAGCCAACGTGTGCTGCAAGGCTGCAGGACTTAGTGGGGTCATTAGTCACTTCCCGAGGTGAACAGCTCTGCCTCCCCTGTGTGCCGGGGAGACCAGCCCGGCCTCGACCTTGTGGTAGGGAGGGAGGCAAAGCGTTGGAGAGAAGTGATAGCTGCAGGCCCTGGCTCTGCTAGTGAGAGCTCATTCACAGCTCTGTTCTGGGGAGGCTGAGGGACTGCATGAATGGAGAGGGCTGGTGCAGCCATGCTGAAAGGAATATAAGGAAACTGCTTTTGCATCCAGCACAACTCCAGAAGGACCATGGTTGGGTGAGCAGAATGTGCATTTTCCTGTTGGCTATTGTTTAATTAGGCTGTTGCTGATGCTGACACTGTGTATTTTCTTTGCTCTATCTCCTTTGCTTCTTTATTATTTCCTACTTTGGTTTGATGTTGTTGGTATATAAAATTTAAAGAGCTCTAAATTTTTTTAAAGGCCCCTAAAGGGAGCCGTGCTTTTTTTGTGTTAAAGTCATTACATGAACACCTGTGAACTGTTGAGTTTAATTGGGCTACAGCTGTTGGGGAGCGAGGGGGGATTTATTGGTTTGATTGGCTGTCTTCAGATTGCGGTGTGTTGTCATGCACTGCCCTTCCAACATGTCTCTTTAAACAGAAGCACATGTGCATATCAGGTACTTACAGGGACTAGGGTCTAAGGGATGGGCCTGTCAGGGCACAGTGGATGGTGTGGCCATGTGAGGATGCCAGGCAGCCAGCAGAGAGCATGGGAAGGCTGTGTCAGCTGGGGGAGCAGCAGATGGCCGGCCAGCCAGCCCGCTCCGCTGTGCTGGAGGGGCTGCCAAGCTCCCAGAGACATTTCTGAGCACTGACTGATCGTGCCGTGGGGGTCCTGGGCAGTGCTGGAGAGGACAGGATGCTTCCTAGTGGGAAAGTGAAGTCCTGTCTAGAACGTCACATGTCTGCATGGACAGCAGCAGAGGTCACATAAGAACTGTCTCTATTAAGGAGGCAGGCAGTAGGAAACCCAATGAACCAGGGCACCTCTGGTGAAGAAGTCCTCCTGCTAAGAAGAGGGGTCTCATACACAGCTAGGGCAGTCACCTCAGCTCCACAGGGAATACAGACACAGCGATAGGGAGGAGCCATGAGGAAACTGCCACGGGACCACTGAGTACCACACAGCCAGAGGGTGTTTGGTTCATATTCCCTGCAGGGTTTGGCCTAGTGAAAGAGCACCCCTGCCCTCTCCCTGAGGGTGCATGGCATGGGGTGGGGAGGGTGATCCAGGGCAGCCTGGGCTCAGCTGTGCTCTGCCCCTGCAAAGAAGGCAGCTGGGTGCAGTGCTCACCCAGCTGGGTGGCACCTTTGGACCCTCACGTCCTCTGGCAGAGCCCTCCAGGCACTTTGTGCCATTCCCTGCCTGTGGGAGGGTGTCTGTTCTCAGCTGAAAGGTCTGATGAGCTGAGAGGATGTTCCTGCTCTCTCTACAAGTGTCCTGTCACCTGTGCCTTTGTGCCAGACCCTCGTGGGGATCAGTGGCACCCTGGTTACCAGCGCATCCTCCGCTCTATTGTTCTGAGTCGGTTCACTGTGTGTGTTTGTGAAGGATATGGACAGAGATACCTCTCTATCGTGCCTCAGGGTAGGGGGAAGGGTAAAAAAATTCCTTTTGATTCCTTTTTTTCTGTTGTTTTCACACCATTAGAAAATAATTAACCTCCTTAGTGAAAGCACGTCTCCTTTTCACCTGAGTAGGAAAACCTTAAAATATACATACAATATTTTTAACACTAAGCTTAAATTATGCAGTTGCTGCATTTTGATGATAAATATGCAGATGAGAAGATTTCTGCCTCTTTTATCTTGTGGTTCTAACTCTGTCTAAAAACAGATTGTCGCAGTCACCCTAATTCTGAGAAAAACAGCCTTTTGTGCATTGAAAAGCCAAAACAAGCAAGTCTGATGATCAGATCTTCTCTTCCTAGCTGGCATATGTCTGCCATGCTAGTGAAGGAATCACTTATTTCTCGTGGTGACGGCAGTTGGTGCCATCAATTCCTGTCAGCTGGGGAAAGGGATGGGAAGCCAAATTCATACACTGGTGATTAATTCTGGGAGCTCACGCGAAGAAAGACTCTCTGAATACCACTGGAAAGCTCTGAGATTGCCCATTCTGCTGCAATGCAGATATATCCTATACAGATGTGATTGGATAATCCTTGTCTTTCTGCATCTTGGGGAGAGCCCTGAGTGGGAATCCACTCACGTGAGCTCTGGGCTGTAGATGTCCAGAGCAGACCAACACAAGATGGAATGGGTGAGTTGCAGGCATGGCAATAATCAATCAGCAGAGAGGCTACAAAGTTGGGACGTACCTGAACTTACGCAGATGTTGGGCTCTGGTTGAGCCAATTGACCTTGAGCTACTTCTACAGAAACCCCTTTTTCACAGTTTGCAAGTGAACAGCATAAAATCAAAGAACTGTAAAAACAAGGATTGTGAAACCTTGTTCCCAGACAGAGTAACTTCTTATTTGACCAGTTCATATCCCACAACTGAACATGAAGAGCTTTGGACTCTAACACCATCTGTGGGAATGCGATCCACTGGCTAGTTTGCAGCTGTTCAGCACTCTTTCAAGATACACTGGAATTGCTAAGTTCAATTGAAGTAGGCAGTGAAAGTAAGTGTGAAAGGTTTTAATATCCATCTATGAAGATTATAGTGTTCATAGGCAAATAAACACTCTTGTGTTATGTTTTTTTTGCACATAACATGCTTTTATTTTAGGCTGAGGAAAACTGTAGTGAGAAAGAACAGAAGGCAAGTCCCCATGACAGCACAGGGTATGTGTCTGCACACACATGTCTGTCAGTCTTTTGCAAATGGTTGCAGACACTCTGAAAACAAAAGTAGTTGTACACAGGAGAGTTCTTACAGCCATACAGATGGAAAATAATGGGCACTCGTGGCTTGGGCTGCATAATCCATATGCACTCACTTTCAGATATCTGAAAATACACTTTCTGATCTCCTCAGAAGACCACCCCCCCATTTTAGGCTGTTGGGTAATGAGGGTGAGTCAGCCACATTAGGGCTTCTATTCATCCTATTTCATTGTGCTTAAGCAGGCAGTAGCTACTGGAATTGTACAGGTCATCTCTGTACCAACTCAATAGCACTGCTTATTTCTCCATCTCTTTTAAAGCCTGTGCAAAAGTAAACCTGCTGGGGCTGTTCACTGGTTTTCTTTTCACTCCATAAGCTTTCCTTTTCCAAGGAGCCCAGCACCTTGCTGCTAATCGGCTCATACACACACTATAAAGTACAACTGTAGGAGATTCTGTAGAGAATCTCCAGTAGTTTTTAATGGGTTTTTAGTATTTTCTTGATTAAAGAGTTCTGTCAGAAGAGCAGTGGTCCTTGGGGCATCTTTCCTCAAGAGACTGTGCACAGTAGTTCCTCTTCTTGGCACCCGGATCTGGTGTCTCCTTTTCTGTATCACGAGTCCTGCATGTTTAGCACATTACAAGTTCTGTTTGAATTGAACTGGTATTTCTGCAGCTGCATCATGTGATCATCCACATTAAAATGGTTGTTCTTGGATTAATAGTTCTTTCTCTACCTTTTGGACTGTAGCTTCCTTTTCCAGGAGGGGCAGGAAATCACATCCTGTGCTTTACATTGGCAGTCTTGGCTCCTTCCCAAAAAAGAGCAGAATTTAGTGCTGCTGATGCTTGCAGCTCAGTAAGATTGTTCAGAGAAATGGAGAACGTGCTGTCCCCCAGCGGGATGCAGGGGGAGCTGGGGAAGCGACGTTTTGACTGAGCTCTGCTGACTTCGGCAGTGGCTCCTGGAGCAGGGACGGTGCTTCCTAAATTCCGCTGTGTGCAGACTGCAGCAGCGGGGTCACGGCCGGGGAACGGCCCTCACACGGCCCCGTCCAGACAGAAATACACGTGCATGGGCTGCAGGTGCAGGAGTGCACTGCTGCCACTCAAATGCTGGCCCTCCGCAGAGAGCGAACTCCAGCGGCTGCCGGGGCCGGACCGCCGGGGGAGGAGCCCCTTCGGAGCTGAGCAAACGTGCGGGCAGTGGGGCTGCCCGTCAGACTGGTTGTGCATACACATTAGCATCCTTCTGACATGACACTTGACACATCCTCGTGTCTCACTGGCCTCCAAAGTGGAAACTAAGAAGAATTAAAGCAGCTCCTCTGTGTTCAAGCTCAAGAGACGGAATGTTTTTTCAATCTCAGCGTTGCTGCTGTGTTGTGTTAGTGAGACCACTCTAGGAACCCACTGAGGACACAACTCCCCCCTTGAGACAGGCAAATGATGTCTCTGTACAGTGCAGCCTCTGCCTTTCCAAACAGCTGCTTCCAACTTGAGATTCTCCCTGCTTTTCTCAAAACCTCCTCTTGGCACAAGCCTTTATCTCCACAGTGATGGATGAGCTGGATATTGTGTGTTTGTTGGGTAGCCAAGTGGTGTGGTTTTCCTTATCTAAATATCTTGGCTTCCTGGTTTTGACCTAAGGTAGCCTGTGCAGTGCAACCACCCAGCACTCTCTTTGTGAGGGACTTCTTTTGGATGTGGCACCTGCAGTGCTCACAGTGCAGTGGGCTGCAAGGCTCACAGAAAGGTTTGAAAACCCTAAAAACCAGAGAAGTTTAGTGAGAGGCCATGTAAGGATCTACACCAAAAAGCTGTATGCCTTTTGCAAGACAGAGCAGAGCACAGAGCACCACAAACAGCCGGGCTTTCGGGGTGTGCTTCAGTGAAACCCGATGAAATGCAACAGGATAGAGAGGAAATGAAAGAGTTTGTACAAGCTATAGGGGCAACATATGGCAGACTGGGGATGGGGAGACCTTGGAGAGCAGTTTGTGGCCGCAGAGATACTCAGCTTGTTTTACAGCACAGCTGCTCAGAACAAAAGAGTCTGTCTGGATCGCTCGTGTGTTAGCTAATGCTAGTGACAGGAAGTTTGGAAAATGTCTAAAATATTGCTCATTAAATGGGCAAGTGCAGTGCTCAGGTTTGCAACATACTGATCAAATATGTTGGTCATAACGGACATGGTCATGGCATGGGTCAGCAATTTAAAGGAGAGCATGCAAATGAGGGAAACAGCAGAATCAGGATGGCTAAAGGGAGCTCAATGTGTTGTTGGTTAAGGTAGCACAGCACACTTTCAGGAGAAATTTTCCAGTGTAAATCCATGTAATTGAAGAAGGCAGAGCAGAGAGGGTATGTATGGATGAGCCATATGAATGGACCTCAGAGTACCTCAGTTTGGATTCTTGGAAAATGGATCAATGAAATTATATTTTTCTGGAGCTGAGATTCACAGTCACAAGGAGCAGATGGTTGTTGTGAGTGTCACAACCAAAGCACACCTTGCCTGTGGTGATCTCCCATCTACTGGAGTTGCTGTAATTGAGCACTGATGGTGCAAAATGTATTGATAAGTTCTATGAAGGTGTCATCTTGGAAATGAATTCTTCTGACAGACTTTGCACACTCAAAACCAGGGATCAGTATGGTCCACCATATTTTGGCTGAATTTGCTAAGGAGCATGAAATGGTATTATCAGGTGAGGAAAATATTTTCAGTAATGTTTGCAGGATTTATTCTTTCCTGACATTCTGAAAATAATTATGGGTGAAAAGAGTATTTGAGTCTGGGTACACAGCACTGCTGCTACTTTGAGTGCACAAACCACTCTGCTATTGGGGAGCATTAACTTGAATTGGCGTGAAAATGAAATTTGTTTTGATCAGCTCTGTGTTACAGTCTGGAACTACTGTGCTACAGGATACAAGGGAGGTGAACTGCCTCAGAGTTTGTTGTGCCCTGTACAGCAGCATGATAAAATCACAGGTTTTTTGGACCCGAAATAAAAATGTATCTATTATTCTTGAAGCAAGGGATATTTATTTCCCCTTATAGCTAAAGGAGAAGTTCAGAGCTTTCTGTAAAATTACCATCGCGTTGCTGCCTTTGTATTCCTGCAGATGCACAGCAGTTTTGGCCATCCACCTCTCTGGGTGTGGGGTGGGCAGCTGCCCTCAGCATCTTGGCTGAAATTTTGGCTCGGTGTGACCCAGACGTTTTGCAGACCCCCTGCACATTGCAGTGCCCATTGCTGTGACTCCAGCTCGTGGAAAGGACTTCTACTTAGAGAAATTATTGGCATATAATGAGTGAGGACTGCTTTACCCAGCCTAGCTTTGATCTTTGCTCAAGAACTGATTCAGGATAATAACAGGCTGAGATAAAATACAAATGGCCACTTTGCTAGACAAAGACAATTGCTTGTGTAGAGCTTTGGCTACCATGCAATTAATTTCTTTTCAGAGCCATGCAGCTAATATGTAACAGCCATTTGCAAGATATTGCTGATTTACATAGTGCCCCCACGTCTCCTGCAGCCAGCACTGAGAAAACGAGATTGGCTGGAGGCTTACAGTGATGTTAGCAATGAATAATACATCATCTGCAATCTGGGCTTCTTTAGCCATGTTATTTGCAGGCTGCGGGTTTTTTTTTTTTTCTGGCTTAAGCAATATGTTTTTAGTGGATGTGTTGGAATCTTGTTTTGTCCCTTCTGCCATAGCTGTGCCTGGGATGTTTGGGCCTCCGAATTAGCACGAGGGGCTGGTTTACACAGTTGGCAGCACGTTTATGGCTCATCTTTGTGCAGTTCAGTGGTGGGACAGAAACACGCGGAGAGACTGAGCCTGCTGAAGGAAGCAGTCGTGTTTGGTGTGTGTCCGCCCCGCGTCCCCGCCCTCCCGCTGCCTTTTGGCACCCTTGATTTCAGAGCCCTGGAGGAGTCTGGCGGTCAGTGTGTGCAGTTCGGGCTGTGAGTTTGCCATCTAGTGGCTACTGGGTTTGATTTTGGAGTCCGAAGCAGCCCCCGGTTAAAGAAGCCTGGCTCAGGCGCTGCTGCCGCTCCCGCTGGACTGGCGGCAGCGCAGTGAAAGCCGCCAGCCGCTCCTCCCTTCACCTGCTGCCGTGCTGGCGCTGCTCACGGCTCCGCTCTCCTTCGGCTTAGCGGCTGGCTGACATTTGAGCTTCGCTTAAAGGTGAAACATGCTGTCAGGCCAAAGAAGTCCCGGACTGGAGTCGGAATTTGGAAACATTTGTGTCAGGTTCAGCCCTCCAGGGCCAGGAGCCAGCTGCATTCGCAGTCCTGCTGTGCCAGGCTGACGCACTGAGGTTCCTTCCTGGCCTCAGCAGCATCTCAGCCTGGCTGCACTTCCCTGAAGCAGAACCAAATTGTCTCCACTGTACAGATTCAGCAGGTTATGGTTCAAGTAATTTTCTTCCTGGCTTTGTGAACCAGAGCAAAGCTGTTGTGTTGCTGCCATTAAGTCTCCTGTGCCAAGGAAAGGCTTTTCAGGCTGGTGACCTGGTGTGTGCTCATGTGTATACACAGGTGAGAGAGACGCTCTCTCCAGTCCTTTCTTAAGGGGGAGGCGACATGAAATTATTTATTTGGAGCAGCCTTTGCACTGCTGATATCATCACATAGTGCAGTCTGTGTGCTTGGGTGGGAATAGAGAGGAGCACCTGTACAAAGAATAGATATTAATTTGAGTAGAAAAAAGAGCTGCATTGGAGAAATATCCCCTGCCCCTTCCCCCGCTGGCGTTTACAGGAGTTGCACTTGTTTGCTGTCCCAGGTACCAGAGGAGATGAGGTGCTGCTCTCGTGCGTGTCTGCTTTGTGCCTGACTTTCTCCTCCACGATCTCATGTCTGAATCAAAGCTTGCCTACAGGTGGTGATCGAGCCCAAAAAGGCTCATCACTTACCAAACAACCGTCTGCAGTTATTTGTTTGTCCTCTGTAGCCAGCTTAGTTACTTATTGATATCAAATGTTTTTCTCACCATGTTGTAATGAAAAGGAAGAGATAAAAGCCCCGTTCTTGCTTGAAGTGCCAAATTAGCTAAGAATGGTGACACTCTGCTGCTGTTCTCTTGTGTGCTCAGATAGAAAGGCATAAACCATTGCTCTTTATACACTGGGGTAGCTTGTTACCCTGGGACCAGGCTGGTTCCAATGATTGAACTGTGAGCCAGAAGCATTTGAAGGATTTACTAGACAGTTAAAATACAGGAGATGCTGCCTTGTGCATTGGGCATTGCTCCAGGAGCCAGGATGAAGGAAACATTTCCTCCAGGGGAGCTGCAATGGAGCCTAAAGCCAGCAACAAGGCCAAGGGTTTGCTTTCAAAAATCTAGTCCTAAGGCACTTGTAGAACATCCTGAAAGAACAAATCCCCGTTGTCTGAGTGAGGCAGCACAGGTTCTGTGGTGGGAGTAGAGAGTCAGCGCCTGCTCCTGCCAGCAGCCTGCGTGGTGCGGTGCAGCCACTGCATCTCAGCATCCTCTGGGGGTGCAGGCAGGAGCTCCACACAGTCTGGGTGCACAAATTTCCACTTTGGGTCCTGCTGCAAGTCAGTGTTTAAAACCCCCAGGGATTTTGTGTAAATGTGCCTTGTAAAACGATGTCCGCAGACATTCTAAGCAGACCACAGCATTTAGATGGAAGTCAGGGTTTGAATCAAAACCACCTCATTTCCCTCCAAACCCTATTTCCCCATCAGATTCATCTGGATCCCATTTGAAATGTGTTAATCAGAGAAAAATGATGTGCCTCTACTCTGAGGTCCATATAAATTTTGTGTAACATTGAGAGAGACCCAATGCTCCATTCTTCATCAAGCTTGTGCTCCTGCTGTAAATGCAGGAAGATTGGAGATTCTCTTTAAATAGCAGTACATGTAATATTGGAAATATTTTTTTATAGGTGTGAGAGAACTGTCAATCAAGAAAAGCCAAGCTTCTGTTCTCTCCTCAGAGTCTTGGGTAGAGGCAGCAGTGAAAGCAGAAGGTTTGCTCTCTGACTTTACCTAACTATTCCTGAGGCAGAACTGTTCTTGGGAAGGTGCTCAGATCATGCTGGGATTGCTAGAAGAGGGCTCACTGTGTCCTGTTGGTAGTGTGACTAAGTCCTGCAATATTTGATGGGATTTTTTTCCTTCCAGATGCTGAAAGAAATGGCTTTTTGTGCAATTTGAGCTCTTACATTATGAAAGATATTTCTAATCTTTGTGGTTTCGTGAGAACATTGTAAAACATGAAATGAATTCAGCTAATGGACCAGAAACCAGAAGGCAAAGAAAGAGAAAACAAAGTATATCTCTTCTCTCCATCACGTGGTTGGTTTGGGGAGGAAGAATGAGTCACTATTTTTTAGCACATAAAAGTGGCTGTGATTACCCCTGTTCCAAACCCGCTGATACGCACAGAAAAAAGGAGCTGCACTCAGCACTTGCCCAGGCTCTGTGGAACTGATCTGCCCTCCCCTGGGAGATGAGGACACTGGCAATTTCCTGGCAAGAGAAGGGAGGAGAAGGTGCTCAGGAGCTGCTGCCTGTGGCGCTGTCCCTGGGCTGGGGTCCAGCAGCCACTCCCCGTGTGCGGGGCAGCACTGATGCTCTGCACCCCCTGTGCCCCAGCCACACGGGCTGAGCCTCTCCTGGCCCGGGCCTCCTGCTCACCATGTCTAACATACTTAGGAGTCAGCAAATTGGAAGGAATTCAAATGTTGAGTGGTTTAAGACTCAGGTCTCTCGTTTTAATTACTTTCTGTTAGTCAAAGTTATCTTGCCTTTTGAGGCAGATAAAATCAGGACAAAGATACATGGGAAGAGCAAGCTTTTAAAGTTAGAGCACATGTCGTTTGTTCAGTATGAGCTCCCCCTGGAACTGAGAGCTGGAAGAGTCCTGCTGGGCTGGAAAACAGTAGTCAGGATAACTACAGATCTGGGGAGAAGGTGGAGGCTTCATGTCTGCTCTGTTTACAGCCAGGGGCGGGGGCAGAATGGGTTTCCCTCTCCTGGGGTCTGGTGGCTGTATAAGCTGCACATACCCCACTTTCCTGGTAAGGGGCTGTTTGCCAAGGCAGAAGGAATCCTTGAAGGCTCTTTTCTTGGACTTAGAGAAAGATCCCAGCCAGCCCAGAGCTGAAGCAGCATTTTTGGTTGTAGTTTCCAGATTCATCAACTTCTGCTGTAATTCTTGGTGCTCACAGTTTTAATTTCTAAAATCCTCCCACTTCATGATCTCCACCTCTGAGATCTCTATTATCCCTGTTGTGCAATTACTGTGGATCAGAGTTGAATCTATTTTTACTCTCTTGTTTTTCCCTTCAGTTTGTAATGCCTCTGGGAGTGAGTTCTGGGAAGAATCTGCTTTGGTTTTAAGCTGTGTGGTGCCGCCTCCTCTCCCATTATCACTCTCCGGTTTCAATGGCCCCATTGTGCTGTCTGTACTGGCACTTTGTTTGCTTTGAAGTGTGGGTAAGAAGTTGCCCCGTCCCTCCAGTTTAATTCTGTCACTCACGGCACTGACCTTCCTGCCGGGAGCAGTTTGACGGCCGCACACCTGAGAGCCGTCCGGGGCAGGTCCGAGCTGCCGAGGCTTTGCCGCAGCCGCGCCGACACCGCGCCCGCTCCCTGAGCCGGCTCTGCCTTGCTCTGGTGCTCCTTCCTTGGATGAGAGGAGTCGGGGATGCCGTGGATCCCATGTTTTTAGTACTTTGACAATCAGGCTTTTTCCTTGTTATACTTTGGCTTCTGCCACTGATGGAGAGAGGCAAGAAAATAATTCTGATGAGGCAAAAAATGCTGTAAAGGAGAATTGTTCTAATGTAATTTCTGACTGCATTAAACTCTTGCCATTGTGCATTTCTCAGGCTTTATTGAATCCCAGCCAATTTCCTTCAGCTTTGTCTCATTTCCCTTCAAAGTTGGCTTTTCTCAGCTCCAAGATATTTGTGTTGCTGCCCTTTCTGCAGACCCTCATCTGCATTTCAAACCTGGTGAGAGATTACCATCCCTGTATCTTAGGTATCTCTGTAGTCATTTAGTACACCTGGCTCACATCCAGGCCTTGGATGCAGACTTGTCTGTGATCTGGCTGACAGTGTAAAGCAGCTGCTCTCCTGTACTATCCCCAGGAGCACAGGCTCTTCCGTAAGTGTCCTGTTGTTTCCCAAATGAAGTAAAATCCCCCCTGGACCACACTGCTTGCCCTGTTGACAGACCTCCCAAGTCTTTTCCCTTCCCTTTCCTTTCCTTTCCTTACCCGTGCACAGTCGTGCTGTTTGGTGCTCTCCTCGGTGGCTGTAGCTCTGTGCCCATATGTGTGGCAGCCATGGGCAGGTCCCAGGGCGGTGAGTGCTCTGCTGGGGCACGGGGACAGGCCAGGGATGAGTCTCTGTGTAGGCAGGAACTTGGATGTGCTTCTGATGAATATTTAAGATCTCACCGTGAGCACTGGGCTAATGAATTGCAGTTCTAGCATTCACTGAAGAAGTGTCACAAACATAATGGGGACAAAATTTGCTTAAAAATTGTTTTGAACATCTGTGGCATTTTTTTCTCAGTTTATTCAGCTCAGTTTTTTCTGCATCTTATTTACTTTGGACTATGAAACTACACTAGTTATTTTAACTTTTATTTTTTTGTTTGTTTTGAATAAACTTTCTTTTACTATTCTGGAGACAGAATGGTACCACAAGCTGTTTGCCTTACTTCCAGGAGACATTATATTATTAATGCTTTCTAAAACTTTTGGGTTTTATTTCTACTAAAGGACTCAAAGCCTACAGTTGCTGTTCAGGGGTGGGATATTAGCTGTGACCCATATGTACTGTGCAGAATTTAAGGGTGGGATTAGATGGGGAGAGCTTTCAGTGTACTCTGAGTGCACAAATCCTGCAAAGCTCTTACGGTGCTGATCTCTCCCTGGATGACTCCCTGGCAGAATTTCTCTCAGCCTGCCCCAAAGGGCCATTCTGGAGCTGGTCAGGTCCGTGTCCTGCGCTGGGGCTGCTGGGGGTGGCAGCGTCCCATCCCCCTGAACTTGTCTCACAAAGCGGTTCTCAATCGAACAGCGTTAGCCCACGTGATGGGTGAATCCAGGTCAGAGAGCATGGTCCCTTCACATCTGCTCCCTGCTTGCTGCTGACATTTTCATTCAGCCTGCCTGTACTGGGCAGCGATGGAGGTCTGTGAAGGGGGGACAGAAACATCTTTCTGCTGGGGGAGGACAATGGCAGGACCTCCCAGTAACTGCAGCTGTGTCGGGGCTCTGAATACAACGGGCCACTCTTGGCAGTGCTACTGAGGTCTGCCTCTTGGAAAGCAGCACTGTGATTCAGCTGTCACTCACCTCCCAGCAAAGGGAGCTTTGAAAAGGCGCCTCTGCTGCTCTCCTGGAGTAGCAAATATTTCCTAGGCCTGTGCTGCTGAATGGGAGAGATTGCCATTGTCCTCCTTCCCCTCTCAGGCTTGCTGGGCTTGCTCTAAATGGGCCTTTTGCAAGGGAACAATAAGCCCAGCGAAGGGTCCAGGTTGCACATGTCTGAGCAGTGAGAACACTCCAGCACTTGTTCATTGGCTCCTGTGATGTGAAAAGCTGTGCTGCCGACAGGGCAGGGGGTTTTCCAGCCACAGCTGTGGTTTGTTTTCTCTCTCAGGTTGTGCTGCTCTGGGTGTACATCTGCATGTTTCAATTAATTTTCTAGAAAATATTTTCACCCTAAGATTTACACTGGCCTCAGAAATCGGTTTCCTTTTGCAGCTGGAGCTCTGTGATGAGTTTGCAGTGAAACCCACCAGGCAGGTGGGACCTGAGTTCACATGGCTCTGCTCTGATAAACTTTAGCTTAGGTTTGGTAGAATACCCCCAAACTTGTATTGCTTCGTGGTTTTGCAGCAAAACCACACACACCTCTCTGCTTCAAACCTGGCTGAAAAGCCGTGGCTTGGGCTGACGTTCACAGTGAACTTCAGGGCTAGAAGACGTTGCTTCTCAGGAATCTGTATGGAGACAAAGGTACAGTTTTCTGCCTGGACCATGGAACATTTTCTAGTTTTCCTCTGACCTCCTCCTGAAACTTTCAGTGTCACAGAGTTACATGCTGCTTTTCTATACAACTGATGTCATTCCTGCCCTCTTTCTCCTTGCTGAAGCTGAAATAATGATTTTTGTGTATGCAGCATTGATTTGCAAGAATGTTTTAGTATTCTGAAGCTTTTATTTATTGGGAAGGAGGACTAGGTCCTACCTAAGGAAGAAATGGGTTTGATCTCCCATTGGAAGAGTTGTGCTGCAAAGTAGAATACAATAAAAACTTTTCACAGGGAGACAAATATACCATGTTACAATCTGGATTTTTCATCTGAAAATCAGAAATATAGCCATAATGATCTTTGGGTCATTTAAAAAAAAATCTTTTAGTTTTTAACCCCCACCAAGATCCCAACTATAGTAGAATATATTCACAAGCTCTAGCTGCAGTATTTCTTTTTAGGGGTCATATAGCAATGACCTGTCTAAGAATGCCTTAAGACCAGGAACAGCATTCGGTGACTCACAGTGTCCTTACTCCTCCAAAGTGTGGCTGACACGATGGGCTTTGTTTCCCAGCATTGCCTGTGTAGATGCCTGAGGGATTAGAGAATTTTTCAGTATATATAATCTCTGCTTACATACTCCTACAAATCAATGTCAGCTTTTATTTAAAAACACCATCAGAAGAATTAATTCTTTGTTCTTTAAAGACATTCGATGGTCTGATTTTTCTCCTGCACTAGTCTTGCTCTAGTGCAATTTGCGCTGGTGCTTTTCCTGATTTAGGCCTGTCTGAGTGAGAGGAGAATCAATGCTTCCTTTGCAAAGTGACTCGGACTGCAGCCTGGCCACACCACCCCGTCAGCAGGAAGTTTGCAAAATTGAGGTGACCGCACCCTGGCTGTGAGTCCGGGGGTTCTGCGCTGTGCCGTGTCCTCCAAATGCCAGTGAGGAAAATCTCTTTGGAAGTTTCTGCCTTGCTCATCCCATTTACTGAAACTAAATTTCAAGAAGCTAATCGGGCAGAGAGTGCAAAGGATGAAATGTTAGAAATCAAATTAATGAAGCTGAATCACCAATTTGTGACCTAGAAGACTATTAGGAGTGATCAGAATTAATTAACTCTCCTTTGCGATGCTTCAGAGGAAGCCAGCGAGCACGGAGACAAAGGACATGGATGGGATGTGACTACCTGGGCCAGCTGAGGCAGCCCAGCTCCAGCGGCCACTCGTGGAGCACAATGGGCAGAAACGGGCAGGAGAGTGGCCATGGTCCCTTCCTGTGTCCTGCTCTTCCATGCTTGTCCAGGGACCTGTGGATGAAGCTGTGAAGAAGCAACCATCCTGATATTTGTGATGGAAGTGCAGGGGCATCTAAGGGACTGAGTGGAATTTTAAATTTTCTAGAACAGTACTGATAATTCCCAAAAAAGTCTCATCACTGCTCCCATTCTATGAATTTCCTTCTTTGGCTCAAGCTCTGTTTGTGGGTTGAGGTTGGAGATATCTGATGGCAAGTGGTCACCTCACACTCCATCTTGGCAGCAGCCACCAGAGGCAGAGAAACCATGACACGAAATCTTATTGGCATTTTTCTGGTTTAATCAAAGCCAGGATTGAGTCCTAAACACTTCTAGGGAAAGATGATACGTGTATTAAGTTGTAGCTTCTTTTCTTTCAAAGGTCAGAGTTTTAGACAGCTCTGGCTGATAGTTGCCAAAATTAATTGGTCATTTGGGATACTCAGTGATATGAAGTCAACTTCTTACTGAAGTGAATGTGAAAGGTAATACCTGCTTTAGTAGTATTTGGGAATTTTAAAGAAAATGAATATTTTCCTCACCATTCTTTTTAGGACAAATATGGAGAAAGAAGATACGTAATCATAATTATTTTCACTAACCAGAACTGCAGTTTCTTCTTGCATCAATAAATTCTTTTCATACTCTAAACTGCCCATGGGAGGAAGAATTGGGGAAGAGCTGGCTCCAGTTTCTTGAATAATGCATTGTTTAGTAAATGGACTGTCCGATCAGGAAATAGTCCTCTGAATATGATCAACATCGACATTGCTGGCTGGACAACTTACAAAGGAGCATTTTGAAATTAATTTGATGATTATGAAAATGTCTTGGATCCTTTGCTGAAGGCTAAATAAACACAATTAAAATATTCTTAGTTTTCAATGTGCTTTGTTCAGTTCATTAAGTGTAACTAGAGCTTCCAGTTATCTGCATTTAGTTTTTCAAAAAATTGGAGGGTATTTTTAGAGCAATGTAAAGCTTATTGCTAATTACACCTGGGGGGAAATCTCATTAGATATTCATTTGCTCTCAGAGCTTAAAACAATTCTAATGAGCTGCATTAGTTGTGATAACACTGACTGACTCTCTCTTGTCTGCTCCCCCTGGCTTGTCTGAAACAAACAAAGATTCTGTGGAGCCTGGAGCTCAGCAAATGTGACCTTGGCTATCTTTCGGGCCGAGGGGAAAGAGGCGCAGTCCAGAGGACAGGGAGAGTGTTCTGCAGTCACAGCTTGGAGCTGAAGTGGCAGATGACCTCACAGCCAGGACACCAGAGCAGGGGAGATACCTCATCCTGCCCCTGCTGCAGCCCTGGCTGTGCCGAGGAGGGCCAGTCCCCTTTTCCAGCCTTTCTGCCACCTCTGCTGAACTGATGGATTAAAGTCTCGTCAAGGCCCTAAGAGGTGGCCTGGAAAGCACCCGTGAGAGGCCTGACCTACCTTCTTCCCTACAGAATGAACCATCCCTGGGCCATGCCTAGCCAGCTCTGTGCAGCTGGGGCTGGGGAGTCCTTTGGGAAAACCCAGAGGAGCAGCTGTTTTTCCTCTTCACGTAGCTGCTGCTCAGAGTAACCCACAGTGTAAAGCTTTGTCAGCCAGGTTGGAATGATGCCATGAAGAGCGACAAGCTTGGTTCTCAGTCCTCTGCTCCACCAGCTGCCAGAAGTGTCTCTGCTTCACCTGGAGATTGGAAGGGTTTCTGGCGAGGAACCATCTCTGCCTTGGATGACCTAAACACAGGACAGTGAAAGAAGCTGAAGGGAAGAGTTGCCTTGCCTTGCCTTGCCTTGCCTTGCCTTGCCTTGCCTTGCCTTGCCTTGCCTTGCCTTGGTGGGAAGAACATGGAAGTCAGGCAGATAGAGCAGAACTGTTTTTACTCTCTCTACACCAGTACATTTTGGATGAACTGGCCAGCCTGTGAAGTGTTCAGTCCTTGCTGGACTTAGAAATTATTTACAGCTAGTCTTTCTATTGCTTCACACTAAGCACCAGCAGTGACTCAAACTCAAAAAACAACTGCCCAAATTAAATGTTGATGTTGCTCCTTTCCATTTTATAAATGTAGCATCTTTGTCCAGGGCAGTGAGAACATACAGAGAAAAAAAATCTGCAGCCACTCCCCATGATGGACTGTAACAAGGCCATGAAACTGGGAATGTGTGTAAATCAGCTCTTTCTAATCATGCAGAACAACCTAGTGGCCTGGGAAAAAACCTGTTTATGTGGCTCTGTAAGCAATGCAGGATCTTCATCTCCTCGTGTGGCATGCGAGGAAGGAAGCTGCTTGTGCACAGAGGTGTCTCGATAAGTGGCATGGCAGAAAGGTGACTGTGAGCTGAGACACTCCTTGGAGACCAGGGAGACTCGATGTGGGTGTAAAGTGGCACACTGAGACAGGTTTACTGCTGCTTCTGGGAGAGGCTATGAATTGAGCAGCAGGTAATGGTGTAGGAATGATCACACACAGAGCAGGATATATAGGATTCTTTGGTAATTGGGGACATTTTGGCATTGGAGCTGAGCAGGTGAGAACAAGCTGCCAGAGTCTGCTCGTCAGCAGGAAGAAAAGGCCTGGCTGCAAAGACAGAAACTAATTTTGTTTTAATCTATGGGTTGTAGAGTAGAGAAAAGGCAAGTAGAAATATCAGGCTTGGCTACTGGCAGAGAGAATACACCTGAGTCAGAGAGAAGCTGCCTGGACCAAAGTTGTAAGTAGAAAGGTGGAAACCAGACTTTATTCCTCAAAGGATAAGAGAGCACAGAAAATGAAGCTTTCAGGGAGCTGAAGGGTGTGAAGTGGATGGTTGGTACCAAACCCCCTACTCCATGGCTCTCTTATTAAAGAGGTTAAAGGAACTGTGGGTCTAAATTGGAAAGGTTTTCACAGGCACTTCACAGAGCTGAAGTGTTTTGCAGGAGATTCCTCAAAGGTGGAAGGCGGACAGCCTCCCACCATTATTTAAGGAACGACCCAGATGTGCACCAGGGTCTTGCAGGGAAGTTCGTTTCCCTTCAGGTGAAGACAAGTCTTAGAAAATGTTTTAATAGATGAAAGGTGGCCTGTTGAGAAACGCACAGCTTGACCAAAGATAGCCAGTATGGTTTCCGGAAAGGACCTTTTCTGCCTCGCTAACTTTTGGAAATTTCTTTTTTTAGAACATACGCTCCTGTCGGCATAGACAAGAGGCTAAGCAGGAGTCAGGAGAGGCTTGGATCTTCAGACAGTGTTTGACAGGGTCCCGCGTCGGAGGTTAATGTCTAAAGGTGGGGAGTTGGAAAGGGGAAGAATTGGCTCACTGATTGAAAATTGGCCAGAGGACAGGAGCAGAGTGGGGAAAGGAGGCATAAATAGAAGCCTTTCAAGATGAAAGACAAGTTAATAAAGGAGCGTGTACTGTAGGAGACTGCACTGGCAGATCCTGGTCTTTCTGATAGTTACAGTGTATGAAAGACTTGGCTGAGGACATAGAAAGCAAGATTTCCTAGTTTGCAGATCACATCAGATTTGAGAGGAGTGGTGAATAATGAAGAATTCCAATACAGGCAAAGTGGAGACCACTTGTATGCTTTGATATGATGACAAACACAGACCTAGACAGAGCAAGACATTTTACAGCCAAATATTGGGTTACTGGTATCTAACTTCTTTTTAAAGAGTCTGGGATGGTCATTGGTTTTAATATTTCCCAGTAGGCTTTATTTCTTGTCAAGCGGCTGGAAGAGGCTCTGAGAGTCTGCTTGTGTACATCGTAAATTTCATTTTCTGTTTTGGCTGGTAGAACTCATGATAAAACAACTGCACGTGTTTGAAAGGGCAAAAGCATCTTGAATTGAAAAGGGCAGAAAGTAGGACTGAATGAACTGGTTTAGAAGGAACATACAGAGGGTCCTTTCAGGTTCAGCTCAAAGGTCAGAATAGCTCAATGACCTTGGAGAACAAACCAAATCCACCAAACCCACACAAACAGTAAAACCCATCTGCCTCCAAACTGAAGCGGCGTCTTTCCAGTAATCCTGCAGTGGTGAACAACCCTAGCCAAGATGAAGCCTTTTAGGAGCAGATGATTCTTCTTCAGTCTCACTGCACAGCTGGGGAGGTAATTCACTGTCTGTGTGTAACAAAAGGAGCCCGGTTGGCCGTGAGGTAGCAGATCTGTCAGCTGGTCTGTCTTGGCTGTCTTGAATTCAAAGGATCAATGACATTTTCCACTGTCTCAGGGTAAATACTGTGGTGGTGGAAGGAAGAGCTGTCTGTGCTAATGCTTAAGTCAAGTTTCTCTAAGTGAGCTTCAGGTGTTTGGAAAGAGCTGTTGAAAGAAGGGGATTCTTGGGAGCCAAGTGCTGCGATGAGAGGCAGCCGGGCTGAACGTCACCTCGGTGCCTCTGCCAGACAAGGGACACCAGGGTCCCCAGCCTGGGCTGGGGCCACTTTGGAGATTGCTGACATCAGCCACATAAAAGCACTGAGCTTGTGGAATGAGATGGAGTTCAACTGTCTGAATATGGCACAGAGGTGCTCCTTGAGATGCTTCAGAGCTTCTCCCAAAATGTCTGTTTTGAAAGTTGAACCTCTGAGTGTTTTACATCAATAGTGAAAGTGTCCTCACTGGGGACTGTCCCCAGACCTACTCCTCAGTGATTTATTTCTGGTCCTCCAACTAGGCTTGTGTAAATTCCTTAGGTTATTTTTTGGGTACTAATTAACTGTGCAGTAGAAGCATATTATACAACTGGTAATGAGCAAAATCTCAGACACACTCATACACCAACCAAACCTTGGCAAATTGTAATTAGCTCAGGACTTGATACTCCCTTATTCTCCATTTCATTTTTTTTTTCCTGAGGAAAAAAAAGCCCTACATAATGAGCTCTTTGAACCTAAATCAAACAACATTTTCAGTGGGGACAGGTAATGAAATGTTAGTCAAACCCATTGCAATGGGCAGATCAATCACTGCCTTGTAAGATCTAAAAAGGAGCTCAGAGATAATGGTGGCAGAGCAGCTCCCGTTGCAAATCTTCCAGGCCCAGCCTCTGTGGGTCACACAGGTATGGGGTGGGGAGCTCTTTCTTTCAATCCCAGCGTGCTCAGAAAAGCCAGTTGCCACTTTGCTGAAAGCAATGGGATTGAGACAAGAAAAGAGGCTTTCACTTTTGGATCAAGCCAGCAAATTCTCTGTGCCAACAGGGAACCTGGAATGGGTATTAAGTCTTGCAGGAATGCTGAGGGAACTGAATATGTGTTCTTGGCCTCATGGCAACAACAAGGGAGAGTATAAAGCAAACAGTTGTGAGCTACTGAGCTCAGCTGCTCACCAGGGAGATGAACAGTTTGCTGGAGCTCCAGTTTCCACATTAGCATCATACAACAGCCTCATCTATTAGTTCAGTGTGCTCTCATGTCAGAGATGCTGTTGCAGCACTGAATCACTTCCCAAGACACTAACTTTTTAGTTTCTCCTCAGCAGTAAGGCTTTTTGGAAAACAAAATATTGGTCCCCCAAGAAATTCTGGCATTTCAGTTTTTTTTTTTTTTTGGTCCTAAATTGTGATTAAAATCAAAATGTTGAAATGTTATATTAGTCAAAATATCTGAAATATTTCAGTTGGGAAAAAACCTGCAAATAATTTCCTAGTGTCAGAGATTATATACAACAATAAAGTATATAGGGATATAGAGTTCAGAATGGAGGAACAAATTGTTCAGAAGTATTCCTGTTTCAAGCTTTGTTGAGCTGCCCACGTTCCCAGGGAACACTTCTGTTCTTGATGAAATAGCATTTCCTGATTTTTGACATTTGGTCAAAAGCATTCAGAGCATCTCTGCTCAGCCACAGTGGCTGTGGTGAGGGCGGGCACAGCTCTTGTAACCCAATTCGTTTAATGTTTGTTTTTGCTTCAGCTGTAACCCTGAAATCTCTTAGTCTTGCTCTACCTTTGGCATTATCTCTCTACGTTATTACTGCATGATTTGGAAATTAAATCCGGGCTGTGACCTTTTGTCATGCACGTTGGAGGATTTGCTTTTGGAGTAGACAGTGGCACTGATGGGATCAATGGCTGTTTCAGTGAGTGTACTGGTTCTCTTTGCTGACAGGCACTTCTCACCTGTCAATGTGCTACTTCCTCTCCTCCAAGTCCATGGAACACTTTATCTGTCTGTCTGTCTGTCTATCCATCATCCTCTAACAGGGCTGCTGAGCACACACCTTGGGTAACACCATTAATCACCTGCCTGATGAGCCTGTGCTTTGAATTACATGAAATACATAACAGTGCTGCTGGTAATTTGCTTTTTCGGAGTGTTTCCCCGGGATTCTGATCACTGTGGCTGAAGGTGCCTGTTCCCTGGAGATGGAAGGAGGAGCACCACCCCAAAGCAACCTCTGAGGAGGGGTTCTATTTCTGCTTTCCTCCTTTCTTGGGCAGAGATCTTGGTACAGGTGAATCCTTGAGCTGGGCACCTCCACCCTTTGTATTTTATTGTCTGGCACACACTTTGCAAGCCAAATTGATTAGTGTTCACCAAGGCAAGAGCCCAAGTCTCTTGGCTGCTGCAACAGGCCTTCCCTGACATTCAGACAGCCTCAGGGTCTTTACTATCTTTCTAAACACTTTCCTTCTCTCCTGTAGAGCTGCCTTATTACAGCAATAAAAATAACAAGGTCCCTGCAGACCTCTTTATAAAGAACAATTTAGAGCCAGGAGTAAGTGTGAGGATTGGGATGAAAATAGGCTATCACAGTGCTAATGTGATATACAGGTACGATCCGTGTGTTATATTGGCACAGGGAAGTTGTGTGTCTTGGGAAGCAGGGACTCAATGTGGGACTGCTTTAGGTGGCTGCAGACAGACAGAAACAGTGGGTTTGACACCCACCCTACAGCCTGGAGTGACTGTTACAGGTTTGGAATGGTTCCGTCAAAAGTAGGGAATGCAAACACCAAAAATCATGTAAATCTATGCAAGGACAATATTAATGTTTAGATATGTTAGATTGGAACAACAAGTACAATATGAAATCCTGGATCCCATGTTATTCCCTCATTTCTGTGGGCATTTTCAAGTCCTTTTCATGGCCTCCATCAGAAGCAGCTAGGTTGAAGAGAGATGCACAAAACAAAGGCAAAAAGGTGAAACCACTCCAGATCCCACCTCCTACCTCAAGTTTTGCTGTGTGTCTGCCCCTCTGATCTGTGTTGCTTCAGATAGCTGAGGAGACACAGGCACAAAGCAATGGCAGATCAGTTACTGAGCTTGCCCAGGGCAAAGCAGAGGGTTAAATGGCTTGCAGGGGTGGTAAGAAAAGATAATTGAAGCTTTTGCTGGTGGTCTGGGGGAAGAGGAAAGGAGAATGGAGTGGTGTCCCTTATGGAAGAAGTATTTCTGAACTGAGGACCTGCTGGTGGTGAAACTATTTTCTTCCAAAGGTCAAAAATCCCAACTGGTACACGGAGCAAAAGAATGGGCTCAGCTGCAGCAGGGGCAAGGGCAGCCACACCATGGAGACAAAAAGGCAAGAACTGCAGAAAATGAAAGGATTTTATTCCCATCTCCTGCTTCATTTCAAATGGAGGGTAAAGACGAAGCAGGCTAGGATTCCTAAGGAGGATTTCAGGCGCGTACATTGCATGCACTTCTGTCAGGAGGGGAGCAGTTTGAAAGATGACTTGTGTTACTGGCACCAGCACAATATTACTGTATTATCTTTATTTTTTTTTAAAACACCCTGTATACATTGCAAGACGTGTGAAAACACAGCAGCTCCAGACATCAGTGAGGTGGAGCAGATAGAAATATAAAGGCTTATTAACAAAAGGTTGATGCATGAATCACAGCCACATGTTTTACTCCTTCTGCTCTACACACAATTTTTTAAAATTTTATGTTGTTTTTCAGAGGAAATGAGGTGCTCCTCTGCTTACACAGAAATTTTGAGTACCTGCTGCAGGGCTGTTTTATATTGTGATCCTTTTGTCCTGAGTGGTTGCCCTCCAATACCTCTCAGTCTGAAAGGCTCCTGCTCTGCCTGGCAGCTGGAGCAGAAAGTGCTCCAAGCACAGGAGCCCCGACAAGGGGGCTCTTCTACTGACTTCCACTGAGGTGTGCTAGATTCCAGTGTTTGCTCTGCAGCTCAGGAGAGCAGGCTCTGCTGGGCAGGAGGAGCTGCCCAGCGCTGGGATTTCCTGTGCGACATCTGCCCTGCCGGCAGTTTGAAACAGAGCAAGATGAAGTCCTGGAAAACCCAGAATAGCTTTACCTGGAAACCTCATTAAAGGGAAATGAAATTGCTTTTGCTCTAACCACACTCAGTGATAGCTGAAGCAGCTTGGCCTGTCACTTCCTGTTGCTACCCTGCTCGTAGGGCTTAGCTTGGCTCAAGGGCTTGCAATGCTGTGAGACTGCACCCAGAACCTTGGGCACTTACCTGTCCTGCATCTTCTAGATCCAGGTGATTCAAAGCCAATTCTAGTGTTGCAGCTGCATGGGCATAGGAGAGGATTGAAGCCTGTTACTTTCATTTTAAAAATGTAGTGAGAAATTACAATCCACAGTAAGGAATTCAAAGCTGAAACTGCACTTTTCAAGGGTTGCTGTAACTCCTGGTGATCACAGTGGCAACTCTTGCCCCAGCGCAACAGCCAGAGTCTCAAACAGGCCCTGGAGGCATTGCATAACTTTATAATAAAAAAGATTGATGTGAAAAAGTGTTTTTGTCACTCAGTATAGCTAAGGGAGAAAAATCCGATGACAGAGGAGGTGCAGTTTGCCATTGTCTGGTGGGATTCACAGAGCCACGTGCTTGGTGAACATCTGGCCTCAAGGCTGTTGTGGGGATGGAGGAGGGAGCAGAAGGGGAGTGAAATGAGGCAGCAGGATAAGGCTTTGTCTGAAGACTTTGAAATACAGGTGTACATAATGCTGAAAAAGCAGAAAGAATGGTAACCTATTTTGTGGCTTTTTGATGTCTAACTTAGCTGCCAGTTCTGGTAACAGCTTTGTTGGTAGCTTACAACAGAAGGTGTGTTGTTCTCGCTGTCCTGCTCGTGCTCTCTCTGGAAAGAGGGCTTGCTCTGGCCATACTGCCTGAACAGCACAGGCCCCTATCTCACCCAGTGACCCCAGCACCAGCCTCAGAAGCCAGGGCTGAGTTGGAGTCTTTCTTTCCACAGCACACTTCGTGTCTCACAGACCTCCTGCTTAGAGGTGCCCCAAAGGGCTGACCTTCAGCTGGATGGCCAGAGGGACGTTTTCTCTGTGGACTTGCCAATGTTTGCCAGGGGAATGGCTCTGCTGGTGCTGAGCTCTGCTGTAGCAACAGGCTCTGCCCTGCTGACCTGGCAAGTGGGATGGGCACAGATTTCACAGGCCTTGTCCTCCTGGTCCCATCATTGGCCACGTACCTGGGCAGCTGAGGCCGGGGGGAACAGAGTTCTGATTTTGTTTGGCTCAGTACCACTCCATTCCATCCTCTTGTTTTTGTCCTGGCTCATTCCTTGGCTCCTCTAAGATGTAACTTGGCAGGAGCACAATGCCCAGTGCACACACTTGGCAGCCCAGCTCTTGCTCCATGGCTTAAGGGTTGCTAAATGAATGATGCAACTGACTTCTGAATCCAGGCCTCTCTTGCATATTAAGTTACTGTTGCCTCCTCAATATGTTTTTCTGTACTACAGGCAAGTCCCTGTGGTCTTTCTGCTTTAGTGAGGATTATCTGCCCCATATAAAAAGCCTACCAGAGCTGTCCAACATTTGGGCTGGTCCCAAAGAAACTTAAGGACCCGCAGGGCACTGCTTAAAACATATAAAACAATGTCTTTCTGTGCTATCCTCCACAAAACCTCCTGCTGACCAGCTGACTTGTACTGCAGGCAGTCACCCTGCAGCCCCCAGCTCTCACACTCCTCCTCAGCGGGACGTGTAACACGCCAGGCTGTGGCCAGCAACACCTCATTTGTCCATAGCTCGAGGCGAGCGTGCAGCTCTGCTCTGTGCCTGCCCTGGGAAGGGGCGGATGCCGGGAGCTCCCCTGGCAGAGTCTCCTCCTCGACTCGTTCGAGGCTTGCGAGCACGAGATTGCTGTAATATTGAGCAAGGTTTTCCAACACATGCTTTTCTCTGGCAAATCGCCACCCACAGTGCCGTGTGCCAACATAACACTTTGACTTAAAGAGGGAAAACTGCCAGATAAATGTTTTAGTTGCAGGCCTGTTTCATTGTTGAATTCTAAAATCTTGGCGACAGCCTTTGCCAGTGGATGGGGAAGCAGCCTTGCTGTCAATGCTGGTGAATAGGGACTAAAGCAAATGTGTTCAGGGATGACATTTGGTGGACATCACCCGCCAGCTAATTACGTTCTGTTCCCTGTTTCTGCACCAAAGGCATGCAGAGCGCATCAGGGACAATGGAGTGAGGCACCCTGTAATTGTCCACTGGTCAGCAAGCAACAAGGTTTCTCGTGATTTTGAGGAATGTAGCAGTGATTTGGGGGCACTTTGTGAGCCTGCAGATTGCTTGTTCTTTCATGGTTAGGAGGATATGTCCCTGGGATCAAGGAGGACTCCACCAGGGCAGAACAGTACTAGGCTAAAGGAAAATTTTCATTGCATTTGAGTTCCTGGAAGAGGGGTGGAACACAGCTCTGCTCCCTCTGTTCCATGTGGAACCCACCTGCTGGGGTATTGCCATCCCTGGGCTCTGTTAGCCACATGCAGCCTCTCCAGCTACCCTGGACACTGAAAATGGGGGATGGGTGCACAATCCGGTCATCAGCAGATCCTGCTGAAACAACAAGGATTAATACTGCTTGGCTTCCCTCTGCCTGGATCTACAAGCACAGAGGTGTCTGAACAATGTGTGCTCTTCTGCCCCAGACCCAGACATTAGCAAAATGTCAAAGAGTTAAGCAGTAGGAAGGAAAAGGCTGAACTTCCCTGCGAAAGCACTACTTACAATAGAAAAAACGACAGTAATTGCTGTTTTCTAAAGAAACCCTTGTTTGCATGGCCCGTGTCTTCCAGGGTAGTCACCTACACAGCTTTTCTTCATCAGGGATCATTTATTTTGTTTTCAGATCATTGTCTACACTAATTGTCTTAAACAAGAGTAACTTCCTTTCTCTTTATTCCCTAGTGGTCTTGATAGGTTTTAATTACCTTTAGGTGGTTCCCCGTATAATTGCACATCAAGTTCATTAATGATCACAATATGTTCACCTAATAGGTTTCCATTAAAATCCAATGGGTTCCCATCAAAATGAGTAATGGGAACTGACAGAAAACTCACTAAAATCCCTGTGTCTTTAGTTACAGTGAATTAAACATTATGTCTATTAAGAAAGATAAAAACAAATGTCAAGACAAAAAAAATCATCTCACAGATTGATAAATTTATATGTACAGAGTTCTGCAGAAACTAGCAAAATGCTCTTACTGCCTTAGGTCCAGTTAAGCAGTGAAGTTTTGCCACCTTGACCGTATCATTGAAGTTCAGCTGAATGAGCAGGAAAGAAAAAGCTAACTTCATTCCAAAGCATTGCAGTTTTGGAGGAGCAGAGAAGTCTGGGTCCCTTGCTGATCTCAGATCAGATCCCCACGGCTGCTGGGGAGCACCGGAGAGCGCACAGGGCTGGGAGTGCTGCCCGTGCTGGGGATGAGGAGAGAGTGCAGGCAAGAGGCAGCTGGGGTGAGGAGGGCAAGGCCAGAGTGCACGGATGGAGCCATTGTGGGCCCTCCTACCCCTGCACCTTCCATTACAAGCAGGTCCTGCCTCTCTCATTTGCTCCATCCCCTCTCACTTTCCCTCACTCCCAGCTGCAATAACCTCCTGAGGCCCTGCAGCAAACTGGAGGAGCTATTTTTCCATTCTGCTCTCTTGACCCTTGATCTCTTCAGTGACTGGCAGCCCAGGTGCTTTCCAGAGACCGTGGAAAGGAGAGGTCATTCCTGCATTTTAACTAGGAATGTCTCCAGGCTGTGAGGTGATGTCAGCCCTGGGGCTGTTTGTATCCTCTCATTCCATCTGGATCTTGTAGGCTAAGGGCATCTTTGAGCTGACAAAGTGCCCAGGACAAACCTTTTCATCTGTACCTGAGCTGCCCCTGCAGTGTTGAGCTCCATTGAATGGTTCTGCTGCTATGTATGGTCTTCTGCTACAGCAAGCAGGACTTTGGAGAAAAAAATCAAACTGCTCTAAATTCCAGTAAGCAAATCTGTGACTCTTCATGGCAACTCCACATTATTCCCAGGTTGTTTGCTATTTTCTCTGTTCTTCCTTCCCTGCTGCCTTCATTATCACGCTGAATATCACCAGGGCAGCATGACAAGAATCTAGAGAGACACATTATTAGGACAGCTGTGTTCATACCTCTGAACTGCAGCGTTTGTTAACAATTCTGAGCTTGAAGGGGGGGAAGGATGGCAAAATCTGCTTTTCCAAATTAGAAAGATGTATTTTAACTGTGTCTGAGTGAGTTACATACTCCAGTGGCTAACAGTGACTACTCAGGGACCTCTCTATTGCTCTGGCACATAGGAGGCCCCTTGCAGTGGCACAGACTTGGCAGGGAGGTGTCAGATGTGCCCCTCAGGAGTGTCTGCAGTGTGACCCTTGCCTGCCCTTTGCTCTGTTGATCTGGTTTCCTGTGCCCAGGCAGCCCTGGCCCCTCACAGCAGTGACAGGGCATTGGAGAGCTCTGTGTGCTCAGAGGCAGGACAGTGACTGGCAGACAGAAGTTCAGCAGCACTGACCAACAGGCTCCTTAAAACAAGGGGCAAACCTGCAGGGCAGCAGCCCCTGCTCTGAGCCTGCAGCTGGGCCACACTGGCAGACCAGGGGCAGGACGGCAACTGGAGTGGCTGAACTTCAGGCAGGGATGTCCAAGGCTGGGATGTGGACACTTTAACAGGGCCTTATGTGACATGCCAAAGGACTCGATTTGTGATGAGTTCAGCCTTCAGTTTTGTGCCACTGTGGTTGTCTGCCTTTTAATGTTAGTTTGCAAGAAGGCTGCTGTGAGTGCAGAGGGCAGTACCCATCCGTGTGCATGGACAGCTTCACTCTGGGATCACACTGCCTCACTCTGGCCCTCGAGGGAGATCGGCTGCATCACCTTGAGAAACAGAGCTTGGGAGAGGAAATCTGGGCATTACTTTTCCTCTTTTAATTCCCTTGTGTGTCTAAGTTGGGAATGCAGAGCTGCCGGACACAGACCTTTCCTTTCCTGTTCCAGCCAAGTGCCAGCAGCCTTTCAGGGGTTCCCAATGCCCTCAGCAGGAGACAGAAAGTGAACGGAACTGGCTTCCTGCCACAGAAAAGCTTTTGTGCCTGTTTCAGGCAGCTTCCTATAGTTCCCTTGGTGCCAAGAGGGGAACCGGAGGAAGTTCCTACAGACAGAAATGTGTTATTACTATTTCCTGTTATGAAAAGCCACCGATGCAACAAATCTTAGTGGTTTCATTTGGTTTTGTCAAAATGAACGAAGAAACTTAATTTTTTTTGTCACGTGTAATTAACTTATGATTTTTCTCTGCAGTTGCTGGAGGTAATTTAGGATTTTAATTAGCTCTAAGCTACAAACACATGCCTGACCTTAGAAAGAAACAAAAACCTGTTTTCTAGCACTTACAAGTAAATAAAATAGTCCTCTTCTCCTCTTGCCACCATCTTTTATTTAGTGCTGCTAAAAGGTACCAGAATGTCAACCTTGGAGATTGATTCTCCTTCCTAGCCTGGAGGCCGTGTCTGTTCCCGAGGAGCCGAGTGCTGTTGCTGAAGTGCAGTAGGTTCCTGTGCCATGCTGACCTTGTCTGCTTGTTACACTCAGTCACAGCTAAATAAGCATCTGCAAGAGAATGCAGCGAGGGCAGGACATGGAGGGCAGCCTGAGGTTTGCAGAGCTGCCCTTTCCCCTCCTCATTCCTTCTTTTTCCGTGCCCTTCCCTCATTCTTTGGCTGCAGATGTTTTCAAGCCTCTTGCAAGCCCGACTGCACTGGTCTCCAGTTGGTCACATTTTTTGTTGACTGGCTTTTTTTTCTTTCCAGGAACACATGTGCTTTGCTTTCTCTCCAACTCTGTCACTTTTTATTAACTCAAACAAAATGTAGGGAAGCGAACACCTCTTTGAAAATACTTTCAGTCATTTGATATGATACTGTCTGAGAAATGCTGAAACCATTCCAGGGCTCCAAGAGGGCAGACTGTGGTGGTGTCAAGGAGAGTTTTCCAGCACGTGCAGCTGGGTGCACAGCTCCTGTTACAGCCTGTCAAGGCTGGTGTGTCCAGCCCCGCTCTGCTCGTGGTCACTGGGTGTTGCAGCAGGGATCTGCAGAGCAGCGCCTGCTGCCGCCTCTCAGGCCCTGGGACAAGGCGTGCACATCACACAATTGCCTGCCCAGCCTGGCTTCCTGATAATCCCTGTCCCATTCAAGCCATCTCAGCTCAGCTTGCACGCAGTATTTAATACATTTGAAACTCTAATATGGGCCAGACAGTGAAGAGCTCCACAGTGTCCTTGCCAAAGCTGGGATCAGAGCACCAGTGTGAGTGTGTGGGTCCAGCTGACCTCGCTGCAGTCCGGCTCATTTACATCAGCAGAGAGCCTGGAGTACTTGGGAATACAGTGGGCTTGGCTTCAGAACTGAGGAATGGGGACATGGAGATCTGGACTTGCAGGGTTTGTGCTTTCAGTGAACATAAGGCACCTCCTGGCTGCAATGGGAGTTGTGACTGCTCAGCACATCTTAAAACCAGACCTGGTATCTAACTTAACACACCCAGTTACACACTAGAGTGTCCTGCTCTGTGGGAAACTGCACTCAGCTTTGGAATGGCTGAAGAGAGACAAAATATTGAACATTAGGAGGAATATTGCTTTTTCAAGAAAGACCACTTTGCTGCACAGGCCAAACTAGGTAGGTGTGAAAACCACACACAGGAAGGCTGAGCTGTGCTGCAGAGCCTGACTTCTCCTGATGCTGCAGAAGGGAAAGCTGTACAACACGTGTGTGGAGCCCCAGCTCTGCTCCATTTTTTGTGGAAAAGCTCAGGTGTTGTCCAAGATCAGACGTGAGATGTTGTTTGACACATATGACTGCCAGACCAGAGAGGAAAGAGTATGTTTTCATATTAACAGTTCTTGGCAAGCCCCAGATTTTTCAGCTTTTCATAGTCTGCAGAAGTGCCAAGAACGAGGCAAACAAAGGGTGAAAAATATTTCATTCATTCTGTGAACAGTGAGTTCAGGGACACCCGTTATTAATTGAGTCAAGTGCAGAGCTCTGGATCCAACCCTGGGCAGGAATGCTCTCTTTTGAGACCTGCCTTCTTTGGATCTTTGAAAAGAAAAAGAATGCTTTCTGCATGTGAAAGCAGTAAGTGGGATGGAGCAAATGCAGGGACAATTTAGTGAAACTCTGCTTTCTTGTCAAATTGAGCAGAAGATGTAAGTTTGTACATAGCAGAACTGAAAGGCACTTGCACTCCGGAAAACAGTTCATAAATTTCCTTGTGCTCCACACCCTCTCTATAATGTCCACAGCAGAGAGCCCCTTTTTATTGCCAATGGAGACACATGCCCAAGGAAAGTTTTAAGGAATCATAGCTACCTCCTGAATCTTCATTAACCTTCCTCCATTTCAGCACTGCGGTAGTTTCCACTGCTGTGACAAGTCTTGCAGAGAGACAATGTTCTGCAAAGCAGGAGTCTTAAGATAACAAAAAAAGAGACTCTTCTTTGTACAAATTATACTTTGAATTCGGGGGTCAAAAACTTATCAGGACAAAAAAAAGTATTTGGCATCTCTGTCTGGATTGTCTCATTACTCCTGTAGAATACTGAGTTACAAACACGTGGTGGTTCTGGGTACCCAAACCTGGCTGCTCAGGCACGAATTGCCCCGTGCCGCAGCGCCAGGGGAACGCGCAGCGCCAGGGGAACCCGCAGCGTGGGCAGCACCCTGGCAGCACCATTCCCTCTTCACTCTCCGGCAGCGATGTGGGAGCTCCGACCCCTGGGGAATTCGGGGCGAGGGCACCGCAGGCTTAAGCAACACTTTTCATTGTTGTGGTAACATCCAGCAATACAAGGGCTTTGTTTGGCTTGAAAGGCACAGGTGCAAACTGATGGGGATTTCAAACCTTTGTGAGCAAAATGCTTCTTCCTCTTCCAGCCTTGATATATCAGAGTTCCAGCTTTCAAAAGCAAAAGGTATCAACAAGCACGAACTGCACCCAGGCACAGGAGAAGTGGCTTTGCTGAGCAGTGTGTTTCAGTGGAGTGATTTAGGGAATCTCTCTATGTACAACTTGTGAACTCTGGCTGAGGTTACGGAACTGCTGCGTGAATGTTTCAAAGTATGTTGTTCCACATGTCACGTATCCTTCAGATCAAGCATAATGGAGGTCCCTTATGTGTGAATAGGTCCCACTAATATGACAAAAAGGAGGGTTGCAGCCTAGGAAATGCCTCAGATGATTCTGTCTGAGAGCTGGAAGAACTGGAGAGCCAAACAGACTGTAATGCTGGGCTTAAACGCAGCAGAATCTGAGAAGTTAAGGAAGAATTCACCCTCCCTCCTGCACAGAGGAAGCGTGGTAAGGAACACAGTGAAGAGATCATGCTTTCATTTGATGGAGAATGGTGTGTCCTTTATGACCCTTGGGCCAGCCACATAAAAGGATAACATTTGCATAGGAGAGGGAGGAGAAAGAACTAAAGATATTTCACTGTCCTTTGGAATGAAGAGCTATTTTCTGCTGTCTCCAAACACTATTTCTCAAGCATGCCTTCTGATGGCTTTCAACAAGCCACTGAGTCATTTTACACACTTAAAAAGCATTCCTGATAGCCACTTTTCAGTTGCACACATCATTTTTGAGTTGATTTAGTTTCTGCAGGCTCATGATAGGCTGCCATGGGCACAGAGAGCTTCAAGTAGCAAGGTGTTGAAGCAGCAGACTGGTTTCTCTGAAGGAAACACAGTGCTTGAAGTACTTCAATTCTGAAAGCCTCTCTTATCCAGTGGTAAGTACTGCTGGGAGTAAGCAGCAGAGCTAATAGCATGTGCACAGGGAAAGATTTTGCCTGAGTTTCCCTATGCCTGTGTAAATCCAGGTCCAGCTGATAACAGAAGATGAACACACTATATGGAATGAGCTCCCCAGGTGCAAATGGCAAAATGGGGGTTCCCAGCACAGGTGGGAAGGTGAGCACAGACATTCAGGGCTCTTTGCAGAGCCCCTCTCCAGAAAACAGACCTATCTGATTTCTGCTGTGGGAAGGAAACCGAGTGGCAAGAGCTCAGCTGGTCACTAGAGAATGAGCAGTATGCACAGGCAGCCTGTCTCTGCAGTGTGCAGGAATGCAGCCAGGACATTCAGTTTGGGATGCCAGCTCTGGGAATGGGCACTTCCCAGGCAGAGCAGTGCAGGGCAGAGCCATCCCTGAGTGTGTTCACTCAGTGGAACCTGTTCTTTGTGCCCTGCTGGGGCTCAGTGAGGGCAGACCCCAGCTGGGGAGCTGGGTAAACACAAGGGGCTGAGCACCACCATGCTCTGAGTGCAGCAGCTGCACAGAACTGGGCTGCTGAAATCCTGCCCAGCACTCCTGCCACTGATCCCACTTAGTCACTGCAGTGACTACAGTGTAGGCAAACCCATTAGAAATAATGCATAAAGGTTAATGAAATACTTGTAGCTATTTTAATAAGTGATTAATCTTTTATTACATACTGTTACACAGTCCAGCAGAGCAATAGATTGCTTTTAATTGTAGCTTATCATTATCTATGGTAACTTGCACTGATGTGCTGGTAACCATTTTGAACACATGCTGCTTATATATATAACAGGCCAACCACTCCAATTCATTATTTATTAATGCCTTTTGAGCAGTGTAAAACTGGGACTGTAACATGAAGCATAATCAGGGCAGGTTTGCAAAGTATCTGTGGTATTGCAGGACTGGCTGGGAATGCCTGGAAAGATAGCAGTGCTTGGTAAGGATTCACACAGGTGGCTGCAGGGGAGTGTGAGCAGTGGGGCTGGGGGCATTCTAGCACTTTGGGAAATCAGGAATGCTGCCATGCTTATGTGGGAAATTCCAGCTCAACCCCACGCGTCTTTCCCTGCAGGAACCCTTAAATGAACAGCTGACCCGGGTCAGCCCTAGTGGACAGTGGCCTAACTTTAAACCCTGCTGTAGGCATCTGTCTTTGGCTGCTGCTGGAGATGGGACACTGGTGCCATGAACCTCTGCTGTGGCCACACAGAGCTCTGTACCTGTACCAAAGCCTGCCAGTGCAATACACGAGTGTCTGTCGGGGCTCCTGCAAGCATCCTGCTGGGTCTGTGTCGTGGTGTGCTGCGTGTTTCCAGCTGCAGTGGCAGTTCAGGGATGTGTGACACAGGAGCCCATCTGCCAGTGCAATAAGGGACTCTCCCTTATGCTTGTGGTTGGATGCAGGCTCCCACTCTTCTGCCTTCAGTGGTGCCTGAAATTTGCCTAGTAGCCCCTTTAGTTTTAAAATGTAGATCAGTGATTTGGATTTACACACTGCCTGGGGTTTGTGTGGCTGTTCCTGCAGCATGAACATATGTGTTCCGTTTTTAGGTCTCTATGCACAGAGAGCAGTTCTCCTCATTGTTAGTTCTGCTTAAATAAAAGCTAGTGAAGAAACCTCGGAGCATGAGTCACTATCTCACTCCCTGGGTCTTGAAGTTACTTCTTAGAAAATGAAATGGGGAGATACTGTTGCATCCCTCTGATAATTGTCAGCAAAGAGGATGATGTGGGTAATGATCTAATTTTACCACATTGTGGTTTGAAGAGGCATCAGACTGGTTGCAGGTCTGCAGTTAGAGTGGGCTGGCACAGGGGATCTGACACAGTCCTTGCCAGGTCTGAGGCAAGACTAAAACCAGAACATGAAGGGAGCACTCAGTTCAGGGTGCTTATTGATCCATCAGGGAAACGCTGGGTGTTCAGGGCCAGGCAATCTGGTTACTGTGATCTCACTGGGCTTCAATAAACACCAAAGTGGTCATTAGCTCTTAGGAAAATTCCCAGTTTTCAAAGCAGTGTTGCTCTGAGTGGTCCCTTTCCCTGTGTGCCCTGTGGATACATGCACAGCTGTCTCACACTGACTCCTCTTCCCAGTTGTTCTCCAGCTTTGGTCTTGTACCTGGCTGGACGGGCTGGAATTTGCCACATGATCCTTAAAAGCATTGAAGAAATGACACAAAGGGCAGGATTCATACCAGTTTATCCATCAGGATTACTTCCATGTGTTTGTTCCAGGCCCAGTTTCTGCTACTTTGCAAATCCCAAGGGGTTTGCATCTCTTCAAGGGGCTTCATCTCTTCAAGGAGATGAAGATTCCTGTGGAGTGGGTAGCCCTCACCCCGTTGAAGAGCCTGTTTTAACAGCAAAAATTTTCTTGAAATAGCAACATCAGTGGGCAGCAAAATGTACAAGAGGTTTGGTTTGCCACGGCTTTCCTGAGGAACAAGGATGTGAGTCATCTGTAAATAAAGTATTTATAGGTTCAGTCACCTTGGGGCAAACGTCCTGCCTAAGGATGCTGAGCTGGGACAGGTGGGGACGGCAGAGTGAGGAGCAAAGACACTGGGACCTGCACAACCAAATTACAGCTCTGCCTTGAGAGCAGCATTGCTAACACATTCCTTTTCCTTCAGACCGACTCCAGGTCACACAACCCTTCTGCTTCTGCAGCAGTTTGATGAGTGTGTTTGTTACTAATCCCATCTCAGTGTGTTCTTTTTCCTTATGTCATCCTGCAATTTACTGCTTTTGAGAAACCACAGACTGATGTGGTGCTAAAAAGAAGGGCAACACCTTGGATGACAAGAGTGTGCCAAGAAAAAGATTTCCTTTTTTCTGGAGCTGTAGAGAAAGCAGCTGCAGTTCAGCAGGCAAAGAACACTTTAGATCTAGGAGAATAAAATGCAAAACAAGTTTTTGTTATTTCAGGATCATGGACCCAGTCCTAGACATCTACTGAGTCCTGAAATTATCCTAGGAGGCCTTTCCTGTTGATCCTGGGTCCCATCAGGCAGTCCTCACAGTTGCCCCAAACATCTTTGTTTAATATTTCATTCAATATCTATAGATAGGCCTCATTTTCATGCCACATGGAGGACAAAAAATGGAAGCATACCCAGAGAAAATGACCTCTCAAACATTCCCCCACCGCTCTTCTCAGCTGGGCCTTAGGGTTTAGGTGCAAATGAGAAGCTCCAGGTCTCACTACCCCCTCCAAGTAACATTAAGTATCAATAATGGAAGTGCTTACAGATACCCTGTACAATTCAACCCTTATCTTTTATTTATAGCTGACAAAGCTCAGAGAAGGAAAAAATATCATCATACTTTAAATAATAGAAGGTAGAGGTATTAAAACTACCCAGGCAGTTACAGTAGTTGCAGAAATGTCTCCCAGCAGACCTGAGTGTGTGTACACCGACTGCATTTTTAATTTTTAAAGCATATTTCTTTCAAAATTATTCAGCAATACAAGAAAGCCACTTTTATGGGGTGATAAATTACTGTAATAAAGTGTCTTTTGTCCAAACATACAGACAGAAAGCCATTGCAGGCAGCAGAGACAGGCGTTAGCCCCCA
This sequence comes from Acrocephalus scirpaceus scirpaceus, assembly GCA_910950805.1. Classification (NCBI taxonomy): domain Eukaryota; kingdom Metazoa; phylum Chordata; class Aves; order Passeriformes; family Sylviidae; genus Acrocephalus; species Acrocephalus scirpaceus. The sequence continues at coordinate 1,172,961 of OU383790.1, read as the reverse complement.
GAGAGCCCAGACCCATAAGCAGAGGAGCATGTTGATTTGTCTCACATGTTTTTAATTACTTTTAGAGCATTCTATCTGTTTTTTAACTGCATTTTTGCTCTCAGCTAACATTTATATGAAGGTTTGATTTCTCTGTGAGTTTTCAATGCAGTGTTAGACCTTTGCACTGGTTCTGGGGAGCTCTGCTGCCCCTTCCCTGCAGCCCAAGATAAATGGCTCGGTACCTGTCATTTACGTGCAATTAGAAATACTTTGATAAGATTTATATTCCTTTGAAACTTTAGAAACTTCTTGCAAGTATTAACTGAAAAAAGAATCACGAGTGATAATTAGGGGTCTGATCAAGCTCCCTTCAGGGTCAGTGTGTTTTTATCACAGCTACGTCCATCACTGTGGCAGGCTGCTGGATATTGCAGATGCAGATGGAATCACTCAGGTCTCAGTGGACACAGGACTTTTCCTTGTCCCTCTGGACAGGAGTGTCAATCTTGGCACCCTTTGCATGTCGATTAATCACCAGCACTGTTAGTCTGTAAACCCAAGCAGAGTATCTTTAACCCCAGTCCTATATATCCCTTATCCATGTTCTGCACGTAATTCTTGCCCCCAAAGCTATGGCGTTTGAACTTCACAGAATAAAGTACATTTAATTGGACCTATTATTTTCTTGCAGAGGCAAAGCCTTTCAGATCAGGCTTCAGCCTCTCTGTGCCAATGAAAATACACATGCCTAATTATTTCCATTTTTCAAAGAACCTCAAAGGCAGCTGATGAAAGGAACCTTTTGCAAAAGCTCACAGCAAACAGAGTGAAGTCACCTAATGTGCAGCGAGAGGAAGCAGTGATCTCCTCCTGTGTGCACGGGCCCGGCCACGCTCCGCAGTGCCTTGAAAGAGGGTGTCTCGCTGCTGCTTTGGAAATGCTGGGAAATGGCCGAATTCATGTCACCAAAGAGGGTTTTTTGGAGTGTAGAGCTTTTAGGGCATCAAGTCTTTTGAGATAGGACAAAATGTTTTACGCTGCTGCTGACACCTGCACTCACATGTGGCACAGTCCACTGCCCACATTATTTAGGTGTGTTTCTTCCTCAATTTGAGAACAACTCTCCTCAATTGTAATTTTTATCCTAAGGTCTTTGCCTTCACTGACAAGGTATTTTCCTTCTCGAGGTGTTGTGTACATAGTGAGTAAGAATTGCTGTTTCCCTGAAAGGCTCATGGTTTAACGAGCAGCTCTGTTGTTATCAGCACAGGGTTGGTGTGAGCAGTGGTTCTGCAGAGTTCCTCCCTCTTGTCCCTGTAATGCCCACAGCAGCCCCAGACCACCCTCCCCAGGCAGTCCAAGGGTCTGTTACCCTCAGCTGGCATCTGCTGGCCTTGGCACATGTGTGAGCTGAGACTCCATCCTTTTCTCTTTGGGAGCCAGGTGCTGTAAACTTAAAAGGTAACACAAGTTTCCTTCACTTAACAGAGGTTCAAAACGATTCTCTATCATTTTTATCCTACTCATCTTGTAACATACTCCTGTCTCTTCAGGCATGGCAGTTACTGGGCCATGGTCTGACCCAGGCAAGTCCCCAAGCCCTTCCCTGTTTCCATGGGCTGGAGCTGGGTCAGACAGACAGACACACACACACACACACACACACATGGGCAGAGAGGAGCCCTCACGGCTCTCCCCTCCTGAGCCGTGGATTCAGTGCCCTGATGGTCCGTAACGCGCTGTCACTGATCAGTGAGCTGGGAAATCCGGCAGCAGCCTGACAAGGCGCTGCCGGCTCCCCGAGGAGTCCCGGCCGCCTGCGGGTCAGCGTTCCGTGTGCGGTGCCCACGGCAGCTCCGCACCGCCGTCTGCCCCGGGCATCCCCTCCTGCAAAGGGAGGCACACGGCATCTCCTGCCCCGCTCCCGCGGGAGAGCTGCAGGCCCTTCTCCAGCTCTCGGCTAGGAGGACGGGCAGGGAGTGGGATCCCATGGAGCGCTGGAGAGCTGCCCAGCTCAGGAGGGAGAAGGGAGCAGGTGGGAACTCAGGCTCCTCCTGCATTTTTTCATACAAATCAGAGGAAGAGCAGCTCTTGTTCAGCTCTCCACGGACACCAGTTTGCTCCACTTGGCTTCTGCTGGTGTTACTTGTAGCTGCTCTCTCTTTGGCTGTCATGGTCATTGATGCAGCCAGAAAGCTTTTGTCCCCCATCCTTCAAGGAGAGTGTTTATTATGAATTTATCAGGCTTGGAGAGCTTTATTTAGGCCCAGACAAAGAGGTTTGTAACAACAGCACTTACTTGAAACAAAGACTGAACTTAGATTAAAATTATTATGGGTTTTTTGCTCAGTCTGCAATCATTTGCTCAACTTTTACTGACTTTGCCTTGTCTATCAGAGGACATTTTTTCGTCTGGACTTAAGCCCAGCCGGACTTAAGCACATGCTCAAAGCTAAATATGAGTTAAATTACTGTGCTGAATCAGGGCTTTTCTTCTTTCTGAGTTATTTTGCTGTGAATGCATTTTTGGTGCACATGAATATCAACTGTAGCTGTTATGCTAATAAAGTTGAACCTCCTGATTTTAATATTCTATATTTCTTTTCATTCTACATGGAGACGGTGATGACTTCTTTTGTATCTGAGATTTACATGCAGTCCCATATTTTAACAGTGACACATAATTTACATGTGATTAGATCAAAGTATTTACTTCCACGAGTTTTAAAACAACAAAATCTGATATTGAATATGCCTATTTTCCACACCTTTTAAGTGAATACAGAATAGAAATAGCAGCTTGAAGCAGCAGAAATTTCAAGAGATCTGAGTTTAAGAGAGAAATTTCACTGCACTCTTCTCCTTTCAACTGCTGCTGTCATGGCTGGGGAGTGAAAGTGGCAATGTTTTTAGAAATGTTTCATGAAATATTTTATAAGTGCAGTTTAAATTATTTTTAAGTTGGGTAATCTGCCAAAGCTTTACATTGTTAACAGAGAAGGAGAAATTACTGCAGAACGGAGTGGTGCGCTCTGGAAATGGAAAAGCAATTCCTGCTGGGAAGCCACTGTGCTTCCCAGAGCGTGTATTCCAGCATCCCTTAGCTGTGTCCAGGAGCAGCCCTGCCTGGAAAAGATAAGCATGTTTTCTGAGTGGCCTGGGAAATCTGCAGGGAATTGAGCCCAGACCATGTGTCCTCCCAAACGGGGTCCACATTCCTTTGGCAGTTACTGCTGAGCGATGGGTGTCTTGTACTGTCCATCTCCAGTCAAATTCAACTGCAGAAATTCAGCATTCCTGAACCTGCTTTTTCTGAAACTCTGTACTTAAGCCTTCTTTCTGCCAGGTGGGTGAATTGTCCTGGTGGTTTGTATCAAGTGCTCTGTCTTTCGTTCAGTGCCGGCCGACGAGTCCTGCAGGGATCGTGCCTGGGTGCGCTGGGACTGACCCATCATCCCTGAGCTGGGCACGCACAGCTCCAGCTCATCCCAGCTGTGGGGCTGCAGAGATCCCCAGCTGCACTGCAGCCTCCTTGCTCCTTTTTGATTCGGAGGGGGCTGAGCAGAGCTCAGTCACTGCTGCCTGCGTCCCGAGCTCTGTCCTTGCGGGGACCTCCGGCACTCGCTGCGGGTGCCGGGGCTGCAGAGCCCTGCTGGGGGCTCGGGGCTGTCCTGCAGGCTGAGTTGCTCGGGAGGATTGGTCTGAGCGGTGTCAGGCCCTCGCAGGAGCAACCCTTCCTTGTTTCAGCCCAGCCCGGGGGTGTGGACACGTGCAGGACTCCGCACACCTCGTGCAGACCTGAGTCGTGCCGGGCTGGGCCGGGATTGACTTTGAACACTGAGCGAGCCCTAATTCGTCTGTCTTACAATTCCTCTCCTAACACAAGGGAATCGTCTCTCTCCACTCTCTGCCCGGGCACAAAGAGCAGATAATTAATTCTCTGGGGTAGGATGAGGCTCTGGGGAGGCTCCAGACACAGAGTCCTGCCCTTGGAGGAGCAGGAACAGCTGCACTGGCCCTCCTGGTTGGGGATTTTTTTTTCAGCTTACCCAGATAATAAGATCCTTTCTCCTCTTAACCTCTTACCTAGAGTGCAATTAGGGGTAAACTGAGCCGGCTGCTCTGTAAAGAAAGATGTGTCCTTAACCTGGTAAGAACAACTCCTTAATTATTAAGCCAGCAGTGGGAAGAGTAGTCTGAGTCTGTCTGAGCCAGGTGAGCAGGGGAGCCCGTGAGACTCACCTGGCTCAGTGTGAATGCCACACAGTGCTTTGATGAGATTTCATCTGCTCAACAGGCTCTGGGAAGCAACAAGCTCAGCAAAACGAGAACTGGCCAGAGCACAGAGCCCATCCCTCCCTGCAGACCTGCTCCCAGAGCCCAATAGTGCAGTCCGTGCTGGTGCCCACAGCGTGCCAGCAGGGCCACACGTCCTGTCCTGCCAGCAGGGCCACACGTCCTGCTCTGCCAGCAGGGCCACACGTCCTGTCCTGCCAGCAGGGCCACACGTCCTGTCCTGCCAGCAGGGCCACACGTCCTGCTCTGCCAGCAGGGCCACACGTCCTGTCCTTGCCAGCAGGGCCACATGTCCTGTCCTTGCCAGCAGGGCCACATGTCCTGTCCTTGCCAGCAGGGCCACATGTCCTGCCCTGCCCTGCCCAGGGCTGCTGGTGTGAGCACGTTCCACCCTGTGCGTGTGCATGGCCGTGCTGGTTAACCAAATCCAGCAGTCTCTGTGGTGTTCTCGTGGGAGCAGGCACAGTTAAATGGATCACAGGACACTTCCCACCTCTATTATCTGATTTCCCCTGAATGCATTTGTTCAGGCTCTGCTGCTGTTGTTTGGTGACAGCTGTGCTCACCGAACCATTTTCTAAAAGCAGAGTGCATCCAGTTAACCACTTCACCTGGTACAGCAGTGCTGAGGCTTGGGCTGGGGAGCTCCCTGGGAGCTGCCTCAGTGGGAATTTCTGTAGGAGCACAGGGTAAGGCTGGTGCTGAGGGATCAGATGGACCTTGCAGCACCATCATTCCAGTGCTGTGGTCTTGGGGCTTTTCTGTGCAGGCCTTTTGTGAGTTTTCTTTTTTTTCCCACAGGCAAATAGCAGACAAGATAAGCTGCTACTGCAGCAGATGACTTACATAAATGTTAATGAGCATCTAATGTGTACATAATTTTCCTGCAAAAGGTGATCAAAGGTAGGAGAGTTTTGACAGGCCTCATTCCAGGGAGCAAAGTGAGGCAATCTCAGCCCAGGGGCCAGAGCTCAGCACTGGAAATGGTGCTTCCAAATGCAGCTGCATTCTAGCTCCATTTGCCTCTTTCAGGCTCCCTTTTTAATCTCTGTTTCAGCTGCCTTTCAAGTGAGCAGGTTTTTTTTTCCCCATGAAAGAAATACTACTCTCTGAGGCTCATTTTTACAGTGTGTTGCTGCTAGAGCAGCACCAGCCGATTCCCATCTCCTGCTGCACCACCCACCTGCCTGGATGCCGTGAGGACCAGCAGCACGTGGGAACACACGTGTCCCTGCTCATGCCATCCCTTCCCTCCTGAGGCAAGCTGGGTGGCTGAAATGAAGCCCTTTGCTGTCAGACAGAGCACAGGGAGGATGTGAGAGACATCCTTAATTTTTGTGGGGGAGTGAAGGCGTCTTCAGCACAGCATCCAGCTATTCCCACAGACCATCGCTGCTTTGTTGTGGGCAGTGTCAGCAAGTCCAAGGACTAGTGAGGCTTTGGGTGCTGAGCTCCTCCAGCACATCACAGGGCAGGGTTAATGCCTGGCTTGGCTTCTCTAAACCCTGCTGGTGCCCTGTCTGTTGTGCCTGACTCCTCCCTGCCCACAAGGCTGCTCGAGACACGCTGTCTGGTTACTGATCTTACACCTTCTCTGCCTCTCTCCTCAGTCTTCAGCAGAGCTGAAACTTCCCCACGCCCACCCGTTGTAAATCCAGACCTGGGGGCTGAATTGGATGACATTTCAGTTCAGGGCTGCAGCTTTCACGCTGAACTACTCCAGATGATAAATACTGCTTGGACTGACATCTGTAAAGGCTTTACACCTCCTTCTTAGCTGAAAGCAGGGATTTTCCTCCTGATTTGCTGAGTCCTGGTCCCTGGAAAGAAAGGGGAAGGAAAGGGGACCCTGCTGAGCCCTAGGAGTGCCCGAGCCCTGCCTGTCCCTTCTGGACACACCAGGCTTGGGGCAGGAGTCCCTGAGTCACCCTGGCTGGTACAGATGATTAAAGGGACTCAAAGGATTTAAATATCCCATTTCCCATTTCAAGACGTCCATGACCCTGTAAGACAAGATCTGGGAGATTAATTATTGCAGATACTGTTGTCAGCAAATTATGCCTCTTTCTCTGTTGTCCCTGATCAGATCATGATAATTACATTTACGCTTTGAAATGACTGAGGTAGTAATGAGGAGCTCTTGGTCTGCAGTTTGTTTGTGACAGGAAGCTGCCAGCCTGTACAATTGAAGTTTGCATTGCTCTGGTTTGACATGCAGTGCACGTGGTAGCATTTCCCTTCCCAAACCAGGGGAGCATAACTCATGGCATCAGGTGCAAAAGCTGGTTTATGAGCCCATAATTCCCTTTATGGAACATTCTTTCAGGGTGGTTTAGGACTTGCTGGGCTGTGATCATTCCTACCAGTAAACTGGCATTCCTGGGATGTTCGCTGCAGGCTAATGTCAGAAGAACATTTTATCCTTCAAGTAACAGCCTCTACGTGGTTTAAAAACTTTTCTCTGTAATGAAAAAAGTAACAGTGAAAAAAACTGAAGCATTAGGCCTTTTTCTTAACAAAAGTACTTGGAACATTTCCATGAAAAACATTCCCTAAGAAAATGAACATTTTCATTCCAGCCCTCTGATAAGCACATTTTGCACTGACAGTACTTCTCATTTCCCACTCACTTTATGGCCAGTCCTGAATCTGACTCATTCCTCTCCATCCCACCTGGCCACTGGTTTCTGGTAAGAAAACAGGCTGATAGATATGGGAATGGCTAATTTTTCTCTCCAGAGGATGGAGGTCTCTTGTTCTTTGCTGTGATTGTATTTTCACTGCTTTTTATTGAAACATAAATAGCCTTGAACAGCTCTGCGCTCCTGGAGGCTGACAACTGACCATACAGGGACAATGTTATTGTTTCTCTGCAGCTACTTGAGCAGACACCTTGCAACCAGAGCAGGAAAGAAGATACCGGGGGTATGTATGAGCATGGACAGCTCAGCCATCTCTGCTGTTAGGTCTGAGATTGAGTTCTGGCAGGACAGCAGGAATGTATGACTAAAGAGAAGGAAGTTGTATCTGATAAAAGGCCAGGCGTGGGAAGAGATGTCAGCAGAGAGGGTGTTTGGTGAGGAGACAGCCCCTGCCTTCTCCTGCCTGCCACACAACCCCCGTGCTCCCTGTGGAAGCAGGGGCAGGGCTGCCCCCTCCTCCCCATCTTGTGTGTGGAGGCAGCAGATTGGTTTCCCTCCTGGTGCTTCCTCGAGCAGCTCTCATGTGGCAGCCTGCCTCGTGCAAATGAGCTGAGCTGCAGCTGGGCAACCAAAAGAGGTCCCAGTTTCCTCCGACAGACCAGATCTGGCTTGCAGGTGGCCTGCACTGAGTGCCAGCATGCTGGAAACTGCTACCCAGGAGCAGGGTGGCAGCCGGAGCTCGCTGGACCTGCAGTAGCAGCTCCGTTATCCAGCACATTGGAGCCAGCTCTGCTCCTCTCAGTTCCCAGGCACTGTGACATATGCTGTCTTAATGCCTCTGGCAAATTGGAATCAGCTTGGCTTTTTCAAAAGCCCTTTCATACAAAGGGCTGACATTTTCTGTGCTTTATTCTGGAGCTGGTTTAGGTTGTTAAAAATTATACCCAGTGGGTAGGAGCTGCCATACCTCCAACTGCTTAGTAGTGTGGCTACTCTGAATTTTATGACTCTCTTTTTTAAATTTTATGTTGGTGTAAGGAGAGGGGAACATTGTTTTGAAGCAAGTCTGTAACAAGATGTTGAAATAGATCTGGAAAAGTGCAAGTGGTAAATACCTGTCTGAAGAACAAACCACCCTGGCACCTCAAGGACAAGGCCTCCAGCTGTTCAGTTATTCCACCTAGATCATGGGCTCCAGCTGTAATTTCTGTTTCACTAGCTTAATTCTATACTTTTTTTATATTGGCTTTTGAAAAATGTATGTTTATTCTCTCTCTGCCATTCCCCATTAGCTGTAAATGCCTTTCAGTGGGTCACACTCTCAAGTGCACTTGTCTTTCCAAAGCTGTGCACGGTGCTGCATTGGGACACTGAACAGCAGAGAGGAAGGTAGGAGACAGGCACCCAGCATGGACCCGAGTGCACCCTCAGTGCTGAGCCCAAATGGAGCAAACAGAGGGAGCAGCAGAGCTCTCTTGTCCTGTCTGAATGTCAGCACACACAGAGGCACAGACACACGTCCCCAACAGCAACAAGTGCACTGCAGGTCTTCATACTCATCTTCCAGCATACCCTGGCAATGCAGGATGTGCTGCCTGCCTTCTCCTTGGATCTTCATCCACCGTTTTTTCTCTCATTTAGTGGAACAACTCCTCTTCATGTACCTTGCAGCAAGGCTGGTGTGATCATTTTCACAGCAGAGAAACCAAGCAAGGCTGTGGAAAGAGATGAGGGGAAAGTGTGAATGGAACCCTCTAGCAAGTCAGGCCAGGTGTGTTCACAGGGTTTCAAAGGGACATGGCATTGCAGCAGTGGTAGAAATAGAGTGGAATTGGGAGAAGCTGCATTGGGCTGGGCAGTGGGGTGTGCACCAGAATTGGAATCATTTTTCCCAGGAAGTGCCATTGTTTCAGCCCTGTGACTGTGCTGGCCAGAGCACGAACACAGCAGTGACTGATCAGTTCTGTGCCTGTTCCCAGAACACAGTGCAGTGTCACAGCAGGGCTTCCACTCCTGTTCTGCAACAACTGTTTCACACTCTCTGGTTCCATGTATCGATCACAGATATTCCAGACTGCAGCTCTGCCCTTTTGGGCTGAGGGTGACATTGGCCACAGCCTTGTTCCTGTTGCCTAGACTGGAAGATCCTGTAAGCAGTGCCAGTCTGAGGGCCTTGTGTGGGAGGGACAGGTTGGGCTGGTGAGTGAGTGCTGCTGACTCAGGTGACTTTGGAAATTTCTTTTCCTGATCACTTATGCCAAGGACTGCTCCCCAAAGTCAGTCAAATAAAAGCAGAGCTACCCTAGAGGGACGAGTCAAAGGGAATTTGAACTGCCCTGACTGGTGACTGTATTGTGGAGGAGAGCACAGAGTAACCTGGGGCTGGGCTGTGGGGCTGTCCCTGTCCTGAACACCCACAGAACACCCACAGCCTCAGCTGAGAACAGTCCTGTCCCTTCCCTGGGCCAGGGAAACTGTGCCACAGGCTCCTCAAACTCCTTCCCTGTAAGATGCCATGTGGAAAATCCCCTTCCCCTGCTACCTTCACCACAGAGCCCCCTAATTGTGGCTCCCTGCCACCACGTCCCCTCACAGTGTCCCTCTGTCTTGCTTGCAGGAAGCATTCTGTCCCTAAGGGGAGGCAGCTCCTGTCATTAAGGGACTGCATCCCTGGTTTTCTCTTTGCCTAGTTCTCGCATTAGCTCAATCCCATGGGCCATGTAGAGGACCTGAAGCTAGAAAAGGTTGATTTGTCTTGTTCTTGCATAGTCTGATGGCTGTTGCACATTTATACCATGCTCTGGAGCTTTAGTGAGTCCACTCCAGTCCATTAGATCACCCCAGTGAACTGGAGAAAATGAAACATGTCCTTTCTTTGGCAGTGGCTCTGCAAACAGTAAGAAAAGAAGAGAATTAAACCCTCCCCAGCAGGGAGATCGCTCTAACAATTATTTACTTTGAGCAGGCATATCTATATTAATTTGCTTTGGGTTTGCTTGGTTTTCTTGATGAAGATTACAGAAGACGAGTTTTAGAGGAAAGCAAATTGCTTAATTGCCATTCAATACCGGGGGTATGTCTTGGCTTTCTGCATTTGCAGAGGTTTTTAATAGAAATACTAAGTTTGGGATGAACAAAATATGATTGGAAGTGTGTGTGTATCTGTGGGTATGTGACTAAGCAGCAGCTTATAATTAAGCACATCATTAAGTGAGTTAGTGAGAGGGCAGAGTTGCTCTACCAGCCTACTCCTCCCTTTCACAGACATGCATGGTGTGTATTTGCAAGGTTTTTGTTGCAATTTCCTAATGAACAGTGGGAAAGAAATTAACACACGCTGTGCAAAAGGCATTTCAGGTGTTTCTACCTGCAGCAATCCATAGGATTATGGCAGTTCAGTTGCATTTCTGAAGACAAAAGGGTTTTTGTATTTCCTCTTTTAACTTGACATTGGAAAACCTTAAATGGAATATCTTCCAATGATTTTTTGTGTTAAAGTGTGATTCTGGCAATGCACAGATTTCTGTGGTCTTGGGGTTTTTTTTGCAATGTTCTGTATGCTGAGCACACAAATCAATAACTGGTTATTGACTCCTTTGGTAAATTGAATAACTATTAATGGGACTCAATGAGAGTTTTGCAGGGTTTCATTTTAACTGTCAATAGAACTTCAGAAGTACCTTTACATTAAGCTTAAATTTCAGACTGTCCTTCAAATTCTGATTTTCACTGGAGAATAGTTTAAATGGGAGGAGGTTGAACAGAAGCCTCAGTGAGTGTCACAGCCCTACATGGACAGGGGCATACTCAGAACAAGTGCCCAGGTGCCAGCCTGGTCTCAGTGTGGGGTGCAGAGCAAAGCAGGGCAAAGTGAGGAAAGACAGCATGTGCCAGTCTTGGCTGTGGGAGCTCTCAGCTCCATCAGTGACACTGGAGATGAGGCAGAGTTCACTTTTTCCACGCCTGGGTCAGAGCCCACCTGCCCTGCTGGGTGTCACTCAGCCCTGACTGGCACTACCTTGCAGTTCTTCTGACTTGACTAAAAATAGGCAGTCTGGGAACCTCCTGAGAGAGCTGGCTTTGCAGAAGTCTCTCACCAGCTCTGCAGAGGAGCAAGTGCAGGGATGTTTTTGTTAAAAATCTTTGAATGGAAAGAACTACCTTAGCCTGTGGGATTTTCCCCTTCAGTGCCCAGAGTAAAACATCTCCTGCCCCGTCATCCCTGCCTCGCTCGGTACAAGAGGGATCTTGCAGAGCTTCCCTATCTGGGACCATGTGGCAGCTCTTGCAGCTTCAGTTGTTAAGACTGAGCATAGCAGATGAGTGTTGGACCAGGGACCCCACTGTCCCACGGCCCTGGGGCTCACCAAGGGGGTTGTCAGCACGTTCCTCGCTCTGCACAAGGGTTTGTGACTGAACTTCCCTTGGTGCTGCATCCACCCCAATAGATCAGCTCTGCAAAATGCCTAAACACATGCTTCAAAGCTTGATAACAAGGTGATAGGAGTCCTAGAATTACCAAACTGAACCCCTTTAAGTTTATTTTGCCATGTAAGCTGGAATAGACCCAGATAATTCCAGCATTTCATAGTGTCATCTTCAGTTTAATACACAAATTATTTAATGTGGACTTGTGACTGCAGGAACACATTGCTGTTTCCTGTCCTGGTCTTAGCAATATTGAATTTCCCCAGCACTACCAGGACTCAGCTCCTCATGCCAATCACAGAGATTGGTCATTAAAAATGGGAGACAAGAAAACAAGGAGCTGTTCCTGTAAGCCGTGTGCTCCAGCTGATGGGAAAGGCAGGAAGGAGGAGATGGGCTTTGCTCCTAATCAGCCAGAGACGCTGCACACTGCAGAGACAAACCTCACTGTGCTCCAGACAGGCCTGAGCCACAGCCCTGCTGAGACTGGACCTGTCTGTGTCTTGGCTCAGGAGCAATCCTGCCATGCTGCTGACACGTTCTCCTTCTCTGCCCGCAGATCTCCCACTCCCTGGGGTGGCTGCCCTGTCCCAGGCTCAGCAGAGGCACAGGGAAGGTTGGACAGCACACTGGCCCCTGGGATGGGGGAAGATGTTGTTTTGGAGTTTGGGGAAAGCTTTTTGTTCCGTAGCCAGGAAAGCAGCCACGAGCCATGTGCTGTGCCAGGGCCGTGCCCTGAGCTGCCCAGGGGCTGTGGGGGCACGCCAGGGGCTGTGTGCCCAAGTGCCATAACACAGCTCCACTGCAGCAGCACAAACACTCAGCCTGGGGCCCCTCCAGCAGTTTGTGGGAGCACAGCAGGCGCTGCTCCACTTTGACAAGCACAGGGAGTGATTAATGAGCCAGGGAAAACAGGGTGACACATGCAAATACTAGAGATCTACAGAGGAAATTCTGAGGATCAAGTCCACCTTTGTAAACAGAAATATCTCTATTATTGCGGAAGACAAGAAGGGAGCAGAGAAGCTCTGTGACTTCCCCAGACAGTCTCTAATGATACTTTCTGCAGTTTGCATCAATCCAGATTAAGCTTTGGGCTGACACAGACGGGTCTTAACTAGGCTCTCCTCCAATGGAGTTGCGTGTTCCCTGTCCCCCGCTTTCCCTGCTGCTGAGCTGGGCTCCACGCCTGACGCACGGTATCTGCACATCCCCTTGAGCAGCTAACCCTGCTCCCCTGATTGCTCTGCCAAATGAGGCTCTGGTTTCACTGTGATCAGGAGTGCTGCATTGATGAGGACAGTCTGTGTGCGGGAGGAAGTGGGTTTGGTCTGTAACTTTAGTTGTTCCAGGCAGAAATTGGAGCAGCTCAGAGAACTGCTGAAGGAGGCATTCTTGGTCTCCCAGGGTACCTCTGCCAGTGTAAGGCCACTGACATTGCCAGCCCCCGAGAACTACTGCTTCATTGTGGACTAAGCCTTAAAAACACCTCCCAGTGTGGGAAACAAATCAAAGCAGAGTTGTGGGAAATGGGAAATGCCACTGTAGCAGCCTGGGATGTGCTGAGCCAGGGTGGGATGAATGGTGCACAGCAGTGCTCCTTCCACGGCTGCGCTGAGAGCAGGGAACCCGGTTTGTCTTAGCCTGGAAAAGTTCACATCAGGTTGTGCAGGAGCTGCACAGTGCACAGACCAGCCTGTTAGTGCAAACCTGGGCATTTGGCAGTCTCAGCAGTGCTCTGCAGGCACCACTCACTAACAACTGCTCCTTCTCAGAACATCACCAGGAACTGTATTCTCTTTTGGAAAGAGATTTCATTGAGGCCTCCAAAGAGGAGAGCAGCAATTATTCCTCTGCTCTCCATCTGGGGAGGAAAGCCTTGACCTCCTGGCACATGGTCAGATACTGGAAACAGTTTCCTGCCAATACAAACTTCTGAAAATTTCCCAAGTCGCATGAGAGGGGAGAGGTTTTAGTATGAGATTGCAGAGCTGTTTTGGAGTCCATTTTCTTTGGATAGCAAATACTGACTGAGTATCTGTACTTTGGTGCAAATAAGGTTGAATAAAGAGAGAATCCTTGAGCCATACTTCGGTTTACTGAGACTCATCCACGGACAGTTGTGGATTCTTTTGCATCAATCTGAGTCTTCTCCCTGTGCCTACTGCTCATACAAGTTGTCCCAGGGCCCTGTGGACCCCACAGCACTGTACAAAAGCAGGATCCCAGCACAGCCTGGTAAACCTGGAGAATTGTTCTGGGGCAAGTGGGGACATGAGGAGCATGGTTGAACATGCCATGTGTCAGTCAAGGATGCCATACCTTTAGCAGATAAGGGAACAAGGTAATTGACTTTTCCAGGCTTGTGTTACCTGGAAACTTTCTCCCAGCTGGTGAGAGTCTGCAGTAACACAGAAGTGTTGGTAATTGCGATCAGCACGGTGCACATGCTGCTAAGGTGAAGCCTTCTACTTCTTGAGAAGGCACGAGCTTGGAAGGGTTCTGGGCTTGATTGTCATTCTAGACAAGTGTATCCTGACATCCTTTCCTTTTTACTATAAATCAGAAGCAAAATGAATAAATTAGTTATTGAAGTTCCTTGTGGGCTTCATTGATGCGATTGCAGGTGGAAAAGACAGGTAACATAACCAGAGGGAATTGGTGTCAAGGCTGCTCCTTACAGACCCAGATTATGTCACCAATCGGCTGGTGAAATAAAGAGATTTCCCGCGTATATTTAGTAAATCAACATGACAATGTCATATACAATCGGAGTTAATTAGGCAAACCTCCTTGCTGTGTATAGCATATCTCATGCCTTAGAGGTAGAGAGGCTTCCGTCAATGCTGCAGCTCTGGAAGTGTCAGGGGGAGCGGGCTGGGTGCAGCTTGGCCCCTCAGCACCCTCCTCCTCCTCCCTGCTCAGGGTGCTGCTCAGGGTGAGCTCGGGCTGGGCAGTTCCGTGCCAGCAGCCCTGAGAACGCAGAGGCCTGGCCTGTAGCACTGTTGGGAGGGGCACTGCTGGGGTTTGACACAACGGAGAGACAGGAATCCCGTCCGGGAAGCCTCGTGTTTCCATCTGATCTGGGCACTCCCAGGTCTCCTGAGCGCCCCGGGGCTGTGAGCTGCTGTTCTGCCAGAAGCCCCCGCTGGACCCCAGGAGCACACACTGCACGGTGTGCTCTGGCACAGGAGGCTCGCTCCTGGGGTCAAGGAGGGGCACAACTGACACGAACCCCTGCCCTACTCGAGCTGCTCACGGCTTGCTGGCATGGCTGCAGCAAAAGGCTTTCGATCCCTGAGGGCCTTTCCTCGCCCTGCCCCGGGGAGGAGAGGCCGAGTGTAGGGCAATGGAGGGGCTTGTCCAAGGTCAAGCCGTGTCAGGGCCAGGAGCCCTGCACCATTTCCTCCTTCTGACCGTGGGACTCCCATCTGGTTTGATTCAGCTGTCAACCCTGGAGCAGAGAGTGGCAGTAACAAAAGGCTTTTTCAGACATAATCCCACTAAACGGAGACAATCCTGTTATGTTTCCAGGCGACAGGAATTGAGACTTTAGTGCCAGAGTATGAGGACTCTGCCCTAAGGGCTTTGTTTCAGGACTTAACGTCAGGTGATCTCAGGGCCAGCCTGGTCTTTGTGCCCTAAAGCAGCACAGATTAAGCCCTAAACATGTATTTTTAAACTGAGAAAAACCCAAGAGGTGTGATAGACAATCTGGGACGGGGAGGAAACACCAGGCCAGCATCCCGGTAAGAGGGATTAGTCTGGCCAAGACAATAGGAGCCGTGAATCTCCGAGGGGCATGGCCTGACGTGCCAGCTGAGGGCTGGGCTGCCCTCCCCATGCCAGCTACACCAGCCTGCCAAAGTTCAAATGTCTGACAAGCATCACACTGCAGCTCCTGTATTCCCAGCCCATGTGTCCCTGATCCCCAGCAGAGGCCAGTTAATACCCAATTAACAGGACTCTTTCTAATGAACTGAGCCTTAACTGCCAGCCACTTCATCCTTTAATCTCTCCCAGCCGAGGGGAAGGCCTTGGCAGGTGTCACTTCAGGCTGGGGTGACAGGGCAGATCTGGCCTGCCAAAGCACAGCCGCATGTCCCCTGTCCCCTCAGCAGGGCCTCCTCCCGAGACACCATTTACCCCAGGGCAGAGAGAACGTCCCTGTTTCCCTGGGCCCTGCAGCTCTGCAGTTCATCTCTCCTTGTCCCTGGAGCTCGGACCTGTTACTTTCCTGCCAGGGCAGGTATCCCAGTTTTTCTCAAATGGCCGTCTTGGTCAGCCACACTCTGTCAAAGCTGTTCTTCTTCCCTGTTCCCTGTTCCCCTTTTGTAGCCATGCTCAGTGCACACCCAGTGCCACTCTGTGTGCCCAGGCAGCCTTTTCATGGCGTTTGGTCCCCAAAGGCACGAGTCAGCAGTGCCTTGTGAAAGGCCCAAGGATGCAAGGAAAAACAGACCTCACGTAGGAGATATGGCCATCCAGAGCCCTCGTCAGACAAACCAGGGCTGGGTGTCTGTAGCTGTAAACGTTTAGAACAGAGAGAAGCCACACCCCCGGGTCACGGGTCCCCTCAGCACCGCAGAGGGCTGGCTCTGGCTGTAGGAAACCTTAGGGGTGAGCAGCTCAGGAGTTACCTTGGCTTTGGGACCATCAGAGTGAAGCTGTTCCAAACACACAGAGCAGCCGCCTTGCTTTACAGGGACTGGTGTGCAAACCAGATTTTCCCCTCCATGTTCATCCCCAAAGTAGAAATCTATGGCATGGAACAAGCTGGGAAATCCCCTGCACATCCCATCTCAGCTCCACCAGCCTTATCTCCACTCACAGAGGCTGTGGGCATGCAGTGCAAAACAGCCTCGGGCAGGGCAAAGCGTGAAATGCAGCACAGTGTGGGTGCTGTGGAATTTGGGGTTGGGGCCAAATGAGGCCATGGGGAAAGAAGAAACACGTGAGTTGTAATTCCTAGTGGCTAGAGACATCCCTGGCTCCTCCTGTGTGTCTCTGGGTTCAGGTAACAGCAGCAGAAGCTGGTGGTGGGTTGTGCTGTAGCCAGTCCTGCCCTGAGCTCCTGACCCACCTGGGAGGTGGCCAAAGGCTCACAAAGAGCTGGTTTTCAGTGGGGAGCCTGGGAGAGGCAGTGTTTAGCACACAGAAGTGATGTTATAGCACTCAAATCACTGTTAAAGGTGACACCAGCTTCTGCATGCTGGGCTAGCACAGAGATTGTTTTGTTGCATTATCCTGTGTCTTTCACCTGCAGATCTTGGCATGCATCACATGCACTATTGCACACACTGGGCTGGGAAGGGCTGAGATAGCATCAGCCCAGCTCACAAAGTGGGAAGTAGGGAGCAGGAATGCATTAAACCTTGGCTTCTGTCTCTGTCAGGTGCATGCAAGAAGCTGAGCCAAAAAGTATTTGCTTAAAGCCCCAGAGCAAATGGCTGGAGCAGATCACAGACTCTGTGCCCCAGCCTTTGGCTGCCTCAGCCACAAAATAGCTCCATCCCCATGACTGGGACAGGAGACAGTGGGAGAAGAGCACACAGCACTTCTCCAGATTTTTGGGGAACTTCTGGCACAGCCCCAGATGCTGTGACACAAGCTGCTGGCACTCCTGGTGTTTTGACAGGCTCTACCCTGGGCTGAATTGTGTCCATTGCCCTGATGTGACACAGAGCCAGGCAGCTCCTGCTGTGTGACATTGCTTCACCCCAGCCTGGCACAGAAAGGTTTGAGCTGTTCCCTCACTAGTTTTCTAGAGCTGAGGAAGCAGACTGGATCCTAAGGGGTCACTGAGGATCCTGTGGGATCTATGCAAACATATTGCCCGAGCAGCTTGTGCAGGTCCCCCCACTCTGCAGCCAGCAGTGTCGAACAGCAGAATTGAGTGTGAAACAGCTTCCCTGCAGACCCCATTAGCCTGAGCTGGAATTGCCAACATAAGGCCAGGCCCCGCAGCCCTGGAGAGATGCTTGAGCTGAACACTGCATCCTGTCAGAGCTCCTCAAAGCAGGAGGGAGTGAGACTCAATGAGCAATGGCAGTGCCCTTTCTGCTTTTAGGCACAGGGCCACCACTTGCCCTTTGCTTCTAAGCAAAGCCCTGGTCCCTGCCCCATGCCAGCAGGATTCCCTGAAGGAGCAGGCTGCACTGAGGAAGTCCTTCTGCCTCTGATGGGGTGGAGCTTCTCTCTGCCTTAATTTTCTCCCAGATGAATTTCTCCTGTGCCTCTAATTAAGCTTCCTCTTCGGCTTAGGACTGTGGACAGTCTGAGCATTTGTAAATTAGCCATCCACCAGACAGGCTTTGTCCAGCTCTCAGCCCTCTAATTACTCTGCTCAGCCCCCAGAGATGAGGGATCTGCAGCAGACAGACTGAGCAGAGCAGATCAGGTGCGACAGACCCGGCTTGGACAGCAGCCCTGGGAAACATGGTGCTGCTGCCCAGCACAAAGAGCAGCAGGGACACAGCCTGAGCCTGGGCCCAGCAGAGCTCCATGCTTGCACATTGGGAAGAAGAAAACTCTTTACTTGCATGTCTGGGCTGTGTCAGAATCCCCCAAACTGTGTGTGCCACAAGCTGGTGCTCCCCCATGGCACAAAGTGCTGCCAAAGTATAGAGCTGATGGGCAGGTGCCCCTGGGCTGTGCCCCGCCAGCTCTGAGCCCTTCCTCCTTGCCAGTGTGCCACTGTGATGTTCTGATCCCAGGGAACAGGAGATGACTGTCCCTGACTGCGGAGGTGATCAGCAGCTGGAAGCACCAGAGTAGGTGACTCCAGTTTGCTGTCTCACTTCAGAGAGCTCACTGGGGCAGGACAGCACCGTGAATGAGTGCAGCAGGGAGAGTTTGGACATTTAAATAACACAGCCTATGAGACTCAGTTCAGCATTTGAAGGAGACACACACTGCAAGTCATTTGCATTCTCCTCTGCAGCTTCTTCACCAGCAGAGCTTGAGCAGCCCTTACTTGAGTGTTTGGATTTGTTTACAGACAGTATTTAGACAGTGCGGCAATTCTGGGTTTTCTGTTCTTTTAAAAACAAACATGCAGCCAGAAGAGTTGGGCTCATTCACTGGGCTTTGCAAGACAAGGACTAAAGAAACTTGTCTAGCTGGGCTTGACTGGGGAGGCACTGGGGGCACAGAGCCCGGTGACTGCTGCTCCAGTGGAGGCACAGGCAGCCCTGCCCAGCTCCTGGCAGTCACTGCCACAGACACAGCAGAGGACAGGGACATCTTTGGGGGCAGCAGTGTGTTTGCCCTGTCCCCCCCGGGGCAGGGCAGCTGCTGCAGGATCACTCTTTATGCAAAGATTAAAAGAAAAAAAATGCTCCTCTCTGAGCTTGCTGCTTTGTCTAAGTCTTGAATGATTTTCTGTCACTAGGTATCAAACTGCAGTTGAAAGGATTTCCCGTTGACATTTAGCAGTATTAAATTACAAAATAACCACAAGTCAGCCACTCAGTATGATATAAACAGTGGGATTTGACAGAGCTTTTTCTGGCCTTGGGGACCAATTTACTCATTTTTACAGTCCCAACTCCAGTCATCCACTGGTAATGCACAGCGCCTTTTGGACACCACCTATTTGGAATTAGAGACACATATGGCAGAGTGTAATTACCTATTTACTCTGCTGCTGAATCAGCAAACTGAGGCTAGTTAACATTACAGCTCATAAGCCCCTTTCATAAACATGGGTCAGTGCTGGAACTGAGCAAAATTAATTCAAAAGAAAGAAAGAATTCCTCTCGAAAGGGAAGCCAAAAAAATCTGATGATTTAACCGGGAAAAAATGGACCCTCAATGCTTTCTGTAAAGAAGAAATCTGAGGAACCCCGGCCAGGCTTCTGGGAGGAGGGGCCTGGACCATCGCTTATTCCCCCTGGTGTAAATCGGGAGTAGCTGTGGAAATGTCTTGCTGAAAATCTAAAATAAATGAGAGGGAAATCAGGCACATTGGCCAGAGCTCCGGCTCAGCTCCCTGAGGAAACAGGCAGCTGCTCTGAGCTCCGGGCTCTGCATCCTGCCACCCCATGGGGTCCAGCTCCAGCCAGGCTTTCTGCTGGCTTTTGGGGCTGGGCTCTGAGTCCCACTTGTTTGCACCGAGAATTTTTTAGCCTTTGTCATCAGCTGTGACGCTGGGGCTGGAGGTGCTCAGTGCCTGGGTGAATGCCCCCGGCTCCCGGCTTCTCTCCTGTCCCCCCCGCAGCCCTGCCCTGGTTAACAACCAGCGGCAGGAAGAGCTTCACAACTCCGCGGAGCTCAGACATTTCCTGGTGAGTAAAGCAGCGCAGCCAAGGTGGGGAGCGCTGCCCGGGCAGGAACGCCGCGGAGAGGCTCTGCTTGGCTGGCACGGCACTGGGGCTTCCCCAGCCTGCAGCCACGGAGAGTCCCAGCCTGGGGCACCCGGACAGCCCCGGAGCACCCGGACAGCCCCAGCCTGCGGTGCTCCACCAGCTGCAGAGGTGACACTGGTGGCATGTGGAGGAAAGGGTTAACTTCCACCAGTACCAGCTGCTCCCAGCAAGAAGCAAGGAGCAGTGTCCTGCCCTCTGGGCAGACCAGCCAAGGGGAATCTATCCAGTGGGTAACTGGATCTCCCAACCGTGTCTCAAGGGCACTGAGGGCTGCTCTGTTCCTGTTAAGTGGTTCATGTGTGGCACTCCCGTGAATTTCAGCACCCATCCACTCTTGGCTGCAGGATCTAATAGATTCTGTCTTAATCCAGGCACTGGCATGTGGGTGTTGTGTCTTTGTTCCTGGGGTTTGCATATTTACAGTCTCTGAATACGAAGCATCACAGCAGCAGAGCTCTGTGGGACATGACTGGGAATGTTGTGGAGCAGAAAAATGTCCCTGTCAGCCTGGGCTGTGGGAGAGGGGCTCCAGGGTTCAGGAAAGTTTGCCAAGTTGTGGTACGACCCGTCGGGCTGGTGGCTGTGGGGTGGGGAAAGGTGACCCTTGGGAGGGCAGGGAGGGAACTGAACACCTCGGACGTGGAGTTGGGTCTCTGCAAGGGCAGTGAGAGCCCCTTGTCCCTCTGGGCACTGCAGCGGCGTGCAGGGCTTGGCAACAGCGCAGCCGGTCAAGGGCAGGGGAGGGAGGCAGCTTCTCCCCTCTCCAGATGTGCCAAACAGGCAAAATAATAGGAATCGAAGCTGCCAGCAGAGAAGTGAGAGGCGCTTCTGGAAAGCACCATCTGAAGCTGTAGGAACTTGTTTCTCCTCCCACTGACTTTCAGAGCTTTGCAGTGATTAAGACACATCAGTGCCAGGACTCCTCTGTAAAGCTGCTCTTAGGTGGTTTCCCTGTGGGACAGGGTGAGGTACAGGACTCCACAGGGATCTGAAGTGAGATAGGAGATGAGGTGTTGGTCCCTGGCTCCATCCACAGCTGGTCCTGGCTCGGGCGCCTCTCCCGTGGGGAGCTCTGTGGGTCCTGGTATGGAAAGCACCCGTGAGCTGTGCTGTTCACAGGGCAGGTGGTGGCACGTTGCTACCTCTGGCCTAATTTGAGTCTCACCTGGCTCCTGCTATTCCAAAATAGAAAGGGGCCATTTTCATTTCCTCCCTTTACATTAAATTTGCCATGGTGACCAGTCACTGCCACTAACAGAAGGAGGGAACTGAGTTCCTTGGCTGAGCTGTGGAACCTCAGGGGCCACAGCTGCCAGGGAAGGGAGCAGCACAGCAGGGTGGGCACAGCCACCCCGTGTCTTTGCCCTGACAAATTCATGATCTGCACAGACAAGTTTGCAGTTCTACCCAGCACCCTGGTTTGTACAGCTGTACTGTGGGGACAGCCATGACCAGCTGCACTGCAGTGCTGCAAGGGCTGATGTTTAACTTGTACTTTTAAGTGGTTCAGGGAAGGACATTACTGTGAAGTGAGTGTGGCATCCTGGAGCAGGGTCCTGCCACCAACACCACTGGAGCAGGAGCAGCCACCAGCCCCTACACCTGCACCCAGTTGTGTTCCTCCTCTTTTAATTTTCACTCTTCGAAGGGTTGGACATCTCCTAGGCAGGTGTGCGAGGAGCTGGGATTCAAACTCATTAGCTTTGTGCAGCCTACAGCCTGCACTTATGTCTGCAGGCTACAGGGAAACAGTTTTGTTTCTTGGTTTGGTTTGGTTTGGTTTGGTTTGGTTTGGTTTGAGAGGGGAGGAGACTAAAGAGAGAAAATGACAAGCATTTGGGGAAACCAGCTTGTTCTGGGTGAGGTGCTGCCCAATAAGAGCAAAAATGCCTCAGAGGTAGCTGGTGAAACTGTCCCAGGTCTGACATACCCATCCCTCTCACTGAGCTGAGGCCTCATTGGCAAGAAGGGATTGTGCTGGGGAAGCTTCTCTGTGGCTGCTGGTTGGGCCTCTCCTGCCTAATGTGTGGGCAAAGCCAACCCCATGGTGCATCTCCAGTTGTGGAGGCCTTGTTTGGTACAAGCAGAAAATAACTCAGAATTTCTTCCTTTTTGCCCCATCCTCCCTGCACGGGGACTGTGTGGAGGAGGCTCAGACCATAAAGCTGGGCAGCAGGACTTGCATGTCCTTATTCTTCCCTCTGCTAATATTCTCTCTGCTAGCATGGATTTTTTACTTGAAGCTTTAGTTTCCCAATCTGTAAAACAGAGATGGAAACTAGAAGCCTTGCAGGAACATTCTACACACTTCAGATGGAGTTTGTCTCATCTGAATTCACATCTCCCTGCCTTGTCCCCCCAGCCCTCTATCTTTTTCTTTCTCTGTGGTTTCAGATAGAGTCTCATAAATCTTGTTCCAGGCCTAAATTAAATGACTGCTCAGAAGTCAAATCCCATCTGTGGCATGCCCTGTGACCTGGCAATCTTCCTTTCCATCGCTTGAAGCTGGCAACATCCCAGGGTCTCAGGGAAGTTCTGCAGAAGGATTGTCAGGCTCCTGGGATTTAGTTTAGATCAGTATTTCCATCCCCAAAACCTGTTTTGGGGGGAAGGGAGAGAAGAAAGCAGTTTGGTGCAGAGTTCTAAATTGGTCGTGTAAAGTCCATACACTTAAATTGTGAAGCAGTCTGGTTTATATTGGAATTTGTTGGATCTTCTTAAAGGCTGTGGAAACTTAACTACAAGAAGTTCTGTTTCTCCCACATTTGTTTTCCCTGGGTTCTCTGAGCATCCTGCCCTGGCGTGTGCTGCAGCTGCTGGCAGTGGCAGGGAAGGGGCTGCAGTTTGAAATCTTGAAACTCTGAGAAGTCTCATTTTTATCTCAAGTGAGCGTTTTTTGCTTAATTTAATACCAGCACTTTGAAGTGTCTGAGCACTGCACAAAATGTACCTAAGGAATGCGGAGGAACAGAAATAACAACGGGAAGCTGTTACAAGAGCAGCAGGATCAGGCTCCCGCCCCACTGCACTGCAGTAGGGGTGCCAGCAGCATCCCCGCACAGGGAGACAGAGTTGGGACCCACTCCAGGACTTTCCATGGGAATTCAGCAAGACCTGTTTTCTGATGAAGCTGAAGTTGGCAGCACATGTAACCAAGCCAAGGAGTTCACTCCAGAACATGGTGATTTTTAATAAAGTCACAATTGCTGCTCTGTGCTAAGTGAGTCATTTTAAAGTCAGTCCCTCATAAAACAATCGCTTCCCAGATCCTGCTTCCTTCTATACATGTCTCACCAGCACAGCATACTTTTATGGCATAAACACCACCTTCACTTATATTGCTGCTCAACAGTTACTGCTTGTTCTCAGCGATTTCTCAACAGTGAAATCCAGGCCGTGCACAATGCCAGGGAACGGCCTGCTCCGAGGAAGGGCCGGCAGCATCTCACATCCAAACCCAGCGGGGTGAGCCGCCGTTCCGGTGACAAGTGCCCTGACATGAGCGTGTGACACCGCCCTGCTGGGCACAACGGGTCCCCTGTTCCCTGGGGCCCGGGGGCCGGGCCGTGCCCTCCCGGCCGTGCTCGCGGCTGGCCCGCGGGGCTCAGCACGGACACTCAGCTCATCGCTTTCTAGTCCACTGAGCTTCTACAAACTTTGGCAAACTGAATTCGGTGTTGGAGCCTCCTTCAACTGCCTGCCAAATTACATAAAATTATTTAAAATTGGCCAGTGAGCTAAAAACATGGGGGTGGAGGAGGTGGGGGGAGATGACAGATGGATGGTGTGAATGCAGGAGTCTTGCGTCCTTAGGAAGCCAGGCTTAAAACATTCAGGAAACCGAAGAGGTCTCTGATCCATGAACCCTTTTGTTCTGAGGCACTAATCTACCCAACCAACCAAGCTGTTAAAGTGCAGCATGATTTCGTTTTCTTTGTTTATTTGCTTTTTGAGGAAGTGTGGGCCAAAATGCTGGTTGAGAGTATGGCACGTCTCACATTATTGACTGCGGATCGCAACCTTGTAAAACAGCATTTTTGTAAAATACGCTGTGAGCATTTGTAACCTGAACGCAAACTGCCAAACACACGTTCACACAACTCTGGTATTTGGTTTAATATGTATATATTTTCTTTTACAATTTGGACCTAATGAAAACCATGTGGTTTGTGCAGAGTAAAAGGAATAATAGAACTTTGTGCCGGCTGCGTCGGTTCCTGCTGGGCATTACCGACCGCATGTGCTCTCTTGCTGGCTTGTGACTCCAGATACTGCGGAATGACTTGAACATGTTCCTCATCCCCACCCAAACCTGAACATTGTGGTTTTCAAAAACGCTGTTGTCTTGGCAACCTTCCAGATCCTTTCTGGGCATTTAAATCTTGGCTGAGACTAGTGGAGCAAAAGCACGTTCCAAGTGTTTTCCCAGGCCTCTAGCACAACACCTGACTGCAGCTCTGCTTTCTTCCCGATACTCAATTGCTTCAGTTGTCTTTGCTCTTCTTTCAGCAGCAGTGGCACCCCTGTGGTACCTCCCTGTTTCCTTCCGCTTTAAAGGAAAGCCCCATATCTGCCCAGCATTTGAGCCCAGGGCACCAACACATTTTTGTTCTGTGGTTATTCACATCTGAGAACTGCAAACAGCGAGGACAGCGATGCTTCACGGGCTCTCCAGAGAGCTGAGTCAGCACTTTCAACTTCCTGAGTGGTACAGACTTAAGAGGGCATGAAACAGGGCTGCTGCTTTAGAAATGGCACAGAAACCCTACAAATGCAGAAAACTGCTCAAAGAAATGTAAATTTGAATGAGAGCCATTGAAACACACAGGAAAATCCTTCATTGTGAATGTAAATTTAAACAAAATCGTCTACCTCCTGCCTCCCCACACAAAGGAAACCTGCTGCCTCTTCCCTAGGAGAGTGTTTTACCAAGCTCATATGAAACTCTTTTTACAACATCCCTTTGTCTTTCTTGGAACCTGACCAAGAACTATAAGCCTTTAAAGAGAGCTTTTTGCTTGTTCAGGCCCAAGGGGAGTAGCTGAGTATAAATAATAGATTGGCCTCTTCTGTCTCCAGTGTTTCTGTTCTGCTGCTCCTCACAGACACAACCTGGGGAAGGTGTGGCGGTGCCTGCAGCAACACGAGAGCAGTTATCTGGTCTCCCTTGAAGGAGCACGATGATAAAGTGAGAAACAGCTGACAGGACCAGAGCTGGTATGTGCAGCCCAGCGGACGTGACGTTCCAATTTTGGAAAACTACAACTGGGGAGACTTGCTCGCTCGCTGGACCTTGCTGCTGTTTTCCATACAGGGAGCCTCGGGAGAGCAATGTCTTATCTGCCCAGCCTGCTCAGCAGAAACAGCCCCTCGTCCAGGCAGCTGATGGTCAGCAATTAATACCTTTGGAGCATACACCTAGCTGGGGAAAAGTGTTAGGGATTTGCAATATACAGGCAGGCAATGTGAATTTGTTTTTCCAAGCTGAACAGCTCTACACGTTATCCTAGAAAGTCACAGTTGTCCCTTGTTTTCAATTTTGCCAGTGTTGCATTTTCCATGTCACCCTTGCCTGTGAGCAGCAGTGTTGTAACCCCAGGGGTCTGAGCTGTCCTGCTTCTCACCCGCCCCACTCCCACCCAGCCCTGCCTTTCCTCTCCTTTTATCTTGTGCCTTCTCAACTGTTCAAACCCACCTCCCCACCTTTCCTAACAGCTACCCTTTAACAGTTGTCTCTTCTCCCCTGGTGTCAGATTCTGCCTTGAATTGTCAAGTTTGACACTGGCAGTTTGTCAGAACCCCAGTTCCCACCCGCTCCCTCTCCGCTGCCGTGGGTTGTAGGGAAGGGAGGTAAGTGCTGTTGTATAGTCCCAAAAGGAAAGTCTGTATTTATCTCTTGGCAAGCAGAATTAGGAACTTGAGGGAGAGTATACAAGCTTCTGCTTTCTCCTACTCCTCAGTTCCCTTCTTGGTCTCTCTGGGCAGATTAAGGCTTTTGTGCTGTTTTTACCAAGGTCAGCGATCTATTCTTTTGTATTCGCTGTTCTCCACTCAATTAGTTGAGGGCATTTAACATGGATTTTTCATATTTGCATCGCAAATTCCAAATGATCCATGAAAGGCAGCTGTTCAGAAACTTCTGAATTCATTATCCCCAGTGTCTCGAAAGAAACTTTGCCAGCCATTTGACTGGGGCCCTGTGTAGTCAGTATGATAGGGAGCTGTCAGTCATTTGTAGTCTGCATTGAAGAATTAATGTGATGCTGTGGCATCTGGTTTCCATTTTACAGTCCCTGCAGTCTCTTCTTTACCTGACTTGCCATTTACTAATAGTTGTGTTGACTGATCAGTAGTTGGAGACCTGTGCAGCAGCACCCCAAGGCCTTTGTGATCACAGTCCTTCCACATCTCCCTGCTGTACATCCACCTCTGCACCGTGGAGAGCAGCCCACAGCAGCCTCCCCACCTCCAGGGACACGGGCTGGGACCGGGTACAGGATGCACAGGTACAGGGTACAGCTGGAGACCACTCCTTGTGTTCTGTGTGACACACGCGTGTGCAAACAGTGCAAACACACTCCACAATCACATGCACAGAGCTCCCAGCTCTGCATTTCCACCCCGTGTCTCAGCTGCATTCCTTGCTGCAGGGACAGCGTGGCTGAGAGCCAGAGCCTGCTCTTGCTTTCTCTGCTCCTTCCTTCCTTCCTTCCTTGGGCTTGCTGGGTGTGACAGGCTGAACACGGTTGTTTATTGCTTTTGTTTCCCCATCTAATCAGATCTCTTTCCCTGACATTATGCAGCTCAGCACAAGTACTCCAGGTGGGATGAATCCAGTTCAGTGCCCTCCTCCCACCCTTGGCTGCTCCTATCACTAATGAACTGCAAACAACCATGTTCCCCATGTTCAACCTTCACCCTGTCCGATGCATCCATAATCTAAATATAGGCCATAATTATTCTGCTGGCGTCTCTTGGCCCATTGACAGAACTGACAGTGGCAGAGGTCAGGAGACCCTTTGTGCCTTTAATATATTAACCATTAATTAACCATTTCCCTGCCACTGATGGGTACAGTCTCCCTAACGCCTGGTAAATGCCTGGGGTTTGTTCTTCGGGTGTTCCAAAGCTGTTCCTTAGTCTGCTCCATTCCTGTACCAACGAATGCTGATTATTTTCTTCCCTCTAATTGGGACACTTGGTTTGTTTATCTGGTTGTGCAATCAAAATGTGAACCCAGGATGCTCTTTTCCAGCCAATGACCTGCATCTCCCCCAGATGCAAATCCCAGTGCCTGAGAAAATGAGTGCAGGAATCGATCTCTTGGCCAATGTGCTGTTTCCATGTTGGAAGCAGAGGCACTGACTTTCCATATTATTATTTTTATGGCCCTGTGGAACAAACAGTTGAATGTGGTGCTGTGAGAGTGAACGGTGGGGGGAGAAACTAATTTGTACTGTAAGTAATTTGATCGCAAATCATTTAAAGAATGTAAATTGTAGGGGGAGAGATGTCACTCCTGGCAGAAGGTCGCCTGTGTCACCTGTCAGACAGTCCCCAGTGGCGATCATGAAAATTTCTTTGTGGGATTATTAATAAATAAACATAATGCTCTGCATTTCTGCAGCACCTTTCAGTGTAGGAACAGAAAACACTTCAACTTTCAGAACTATGCTCTGCAATTATTTTAACTTCCTTTCAAAATACTATTTAAAGGTTAAATTTGTTTGAATGTTTGAATGTTATGGTATTAAATTTAAATTACATTATCTCCACCTCCACTCCAGCTCATTTTGAGGTAAAGTGCAATCACCGTTTGACATCTTGATGAATTAAGTGAAATGACAAGTCATTAATTCTGAGACACACTTTATTTGCAGTGCAGTAGCTCTTGGAAAGCATAACAGTGGTCAGGAATCCAATGTTCTCCTACAATGGACAAAGTTTTTGTCCTGCAGAATTTATAGTTTAGTTCAAAACTACGAAGACAGTAGAAGAGAGAGAAGGTTGGAGGTTGAAACGTTTGTGGGCTGTCCCACACGAGGTTATGATGATAAAGCTGCTGTGCTGTCAGTCAGTGTGCACTGATGGATTGTGCTCTGCCAAAGCGCCCTGGCTCTGCACCTCCGTGTGTGCATCCCCAGAACTGAGCACAAGCTACAGGAATACCTGGAACAGGCAAAGAAAAGGTGGAAGAAGGGCTGTTGATGTTGTATGATCCCCGTGTGTTCTACTAGCAATAGTGCCTCGTTTTTCATTTGCATTCTTTTGTCTCTGTGGATCCATATGATTAGTCTGAAATGTAAAACCACCCGCAGCTTTCTCTGGGCAGGAGTCTCCTTTTGTCCTGTGTTTTTTGCACAACACCAAGCACAGCTTGGGTCCTGACTCACGAATAGGACCCAAAAATACTTCAGTTACCAATCTGTCCCACTGCCATGAAAGTTTATAGTAACATTTATCCCACTTTCCCTAGCTGTGAAATGATACAGCATTGGCACTGTGAGCCAATCTTCAGAGTGAAGGAGGAGAACAAATCACAGAAGAAAAGTATTACCCAGAATAGATTCCTCAGAAACTATTCCCCATGCAAGGGGCTGGGAATGGGAAGGTGCATGCCTGCAGTGTCTGGCAGGGTCACCCTCGTAACATCTGGCTGTGAAAGCTGGGGAGCTGTGCCAGCTCCTTTGCAATAACAAGCCGAGCTCACGAAGACAGAGCTGTGCATTCCTGCGAAACTCGCCCAGAACACTTGGAAAGGGTCACCAGGAGGAATGTCAGCAAAAACAGGGGAAGGGCCTAGCACTGTTAAAGCCAGAGCTGCTCAGTCTGGCTTCAATTGCTTTTCTCCTTCTCTCTTCTCTATTTCTTTCTTCTCTCCTCCTCTCTGGCTGCTCAAGGGGAGGCATTTGAGCCTCACTAATGACCAGGGACACTATATAAACTATATAAACTGTATAAACAGGGATCAACTTGAGGCAGTTCATTAAGAAAACAGGGAGACAGAGCAATAAAGCTAATGTCTTACTTACACAATAATGAAGTAGTTAGAAGGGTTTATCTTCGCTATCAGCTTAACATATGGTTTGAGTTCACACCTGAGCCCAGGCTCTGCAGTTATCCTGCTGCTCTGTGGCTCCAGCCCAGTGAGCCCCATTCACACCCTGCCCAGGGAGGCACCTGAATGAAGGTGCTCCAAAGCCCAGCACCAAGGGCAGGGTGAGCTCTGACACCAGTGGTTAGTGGCAGCTCCAGCAGCTGGAGCAGAGGGACAGCTCCAGGGATGGAGCTGCAGA
Source organism: Acrocephalus scirpaceus scirpaceus (assembly GCA_910950805.1). NCBI lineage: Eukaryota > Metazoa > Chordata > Aves > Passeriformes > Sylviidae > Acrocephalus > Acrocephalus scirpaceus. The sequence continues at coordinate 1,143,948 of OU383790.1, read as the reverse complement.
AAGGAGAACACGAGTCAATATTCATCCATATATTCATGATCTGTAGGCTTGGGTGCTGTGATGCTCATTATCTAGGCATGACCTTAAAAACTGCACTTGATTGAGAACACGGCAGCCCATCTGCTTGGCAACACAGGCTGCTGGAGGCCTCACCCCAGCACGCTGCTCCCTGCACTGCTTCTCTGCTCTGCTGGAATACAGATTCGAGGGCACAGGCTTCACCTCCAAACCCTTGGCTGGGGCTGAGACAACAACTCCTTCTCTCTCAGGAGCACAGTGAGTGCTACCTGTGTGTGCAGGCACACAGCTTACTCCGTGTCCCAGCTCCAGCTCTGTACAGCAAACTTCCCCTCCTCCTCCTGGCCCCACAATGAGCAGCAACCACAAGACTCAGTGCTTGAAAAACTCCATGTTCCACTTGTCCTTCCACAAAAGCAACAGTAAAGCCACCCCACAGCCCCTGTGAGGCAAAGTGGAGCTCATGCCATAAGCTCTCTGCAGCTGGGGTGGTGTGGGTCGCCAGGATGTGACAAGGAGAGTGTGCTAAGGCAGAGGTGTTCCCTCCACTGGGATGGAACACCTCTCCAGCTGTCCTCTCCATGCAGGACAATGAGCAAATTCATGAATGAAACCCCACTATTTCCTGCTCTATGAGAAGAGGACAACAGGCCTCTTCCACTTTTTCTGCACTGCCTCACCCTGGTTTCAGCTGACCAAAGAAATGAATGAGAACTGTTTGCTGCCACTTCATCATTTCAAACACACAACCACCAGAAAAGAGGAAGCAATGTTCAGTTTTCTGTGCACGTGAAAAATCCTTCTGCTCCTTCCTCCAGACACCTTCCTGAGCCTGTTTTTGAGCATCCCTTCTTCTTTAAAAGAAAACGTGTCTTTCTTCTAAGCAATTAAACTCTATAAAAAAGGCCATTTTCCCCATCATACTTTCCCATCTCCCCTTTCCTGGATGGCAATCACATCCTCCAGATCTCACGCTGAGAAGGATATTCTGCCACTGGTCACATCTGGTTCCCTGATGAGATCCGCAGGCGGCCGGGCTGGAGCGCTCTCTGGGTCACGTGGTGGCTCTGGGTTCCTTATCTTCCCCAAGACCAACGCTGTCTAATCTCCCTTGATTCTGTTTCTCTCCTCTCGGAGCACGCTTATCAGTTTGAGACTAAACTGCTGCACAAATGCTCATGAGATCAATCTACAGATCTTAAATATGGTACAGAAGAGGTGTTTCTGTGAGCAATCTGTTGGAGAGATTTTGTGCTGCCTTTTCGCCTCGTTCCACGCTGGTATGCATTCCTTCAGCATTAATGCTTCCTCTGGGACCCAACCTTATGGAAATCTGAGCCGGAGCGTGCAGGCTGCAGCCGCTCTGTGGAACTCAGCCTGCATGGAGGGAGCTGCAGCCCTGCCTGTGGAAACAGGAATCCACAGCCTGGTTTCTCCAGCTACTGCTGGAAGACTGACTCTCCTTAAACTCTACAATTTACATTGCAAGAAGCAGGTTATTTTGGGTTTGGGGTTTTTTTTGTTGTTTGTTTGGTTGGTTTTTTTGTGTTGTTTTTCCTTCCCTGAAAAATAACTTCTAGCAGTCTGCTCGCTGTGTGCTATTAGGAATGGAAAATAAATAAGTCAATAGGCATATATTAAGTCAGTAAGGCCAGGAATTTATTGATAACAGACTGAGGATGGAGGATACAGTGACAGTTGCATTTAGCTCTCAGAATAAAGTAAATCAATGCAATTGACTGTATGTTGATTTAAAACCCTTAAAGATTTGGGTCAAGATCATTCTAGTTTTCCCAAAACAGGCTAGTGAATCTCCATACCCACAAGTAATACAGGAATGTTCCTGGTTTAATGTTCTCAGCCCCTGATATTGCAGTGCTCCCTTGCTGTGCTCAGCTCTGTTGGATCAATTATAATGAAGTGGCCTCACTCCCAGTGGGTCAGTGCTACAACATTGGGCTGTAAATAGTGAGGAGGCTGTGGGTGCTCTACAACCTTGTGAGAATTGGCTGTAAATGCCTTAGAGGCATAAAAAACTATTTCTCTGTATTAAGTTATTTAAAATATTTTATTTATCTAATTCTCCATTCCTTACAGTCTTACAGTAACCACTAAAAATTCCTCTGGACAATTGAATCAGTGAGATTTTAAGAATTGTAGGTTAAGGTACACCTTAACATCAACTCATCCTTGAACTGTATAAAATAATTAACAGATTAAATGAAATGGTTAGCTGGGGTCTGTGAATGATGCAGCCCTCGTTTAGATGTGTGTGTATAAAATACATTTTTTACACTTTAGGAGACTTGATCTGTGGCTGTTCTTACAGACTCTGGAGCACAGAAGAAGTAAAGTAAACATCTGAAAGTTCTCACTTCGGGGGTTGTTTGAAAGAGAATTTCACACAGAACTGTAGCGCAGATATGAACAAAAGTCTATTTCTGTCAAGACTTAATTGAGGAAATTTAATTTTCTTTCCTAACTGAATTGCTGTTGATAATTTAAATTAATTCTGTCTGCTCTGTCTAATTTAGCCATGAAAAAACCTGGATCTTGGAGCTGTGCACAAGAATGTGGCAGATTTTTAAAAACAGCTTTTCTGAATAGAAAGACAGTAGCTTATGGCGGCCTAACAATAGATATTTTTTGGTTGTTGTTTTGATGTAAAGCACTTAAGTTCTTCTACCTCAATCCACTGACATTCTCATTTTAAGAGAAAGAAATGCATTTTTGCAAATGGTACATCAACAGACTTCGGGAAAATTGAGTTTGGAGAAAAGAAATTGAATTAATTTTGTTTCTCTAAGCACTTTCCCATGTTTCAGATTTTGTACTGATAGATTGATGATATGATTTGCTTTAAAACCAGGTGGCCTCTTAGTTTCCATCTGTTGTGTCTATTGCTCTGTCTCTAGTGAGAAGCATTGCAGAGCTGTGCAGGCATCTGCACCCCGGAGAGAAACTGCGCCATCAGAAATGCTCCAGGAGAGAGAATCAACTTTCACTGTCTCTTGAATGCATCAGAAACTCAAGCCCCTGGATCTTGTTTATATTCACCCAAACTGAACACAGTGAATTTCTGTTAGCTAGGTGTAAGCAGCTCTTTAACAAAACCAAACATTTCCAGAAGAAGCTGTTAAAACCTTCCCAAGCCACCACAGCAGTTTCTGGTGTCTCTGGATGCTGGAGGTGGCACTGCTTTAGCAAGAAGGTTTTCCTAAAAGTATGAGTTTCTATAGATAAAAGCCATCTGAGCAAAGATCTGCCATCATGTTTCTGTTCTGTAAAACACAGAATTATTTTGACGTATGTAAGTGGAGTCTGCTGGAAAAAGTGACTTATTTGAACCGAAAGGTCTCGGGCAGCAGGTTCCCCACAGCTCTGGTGTAGGTGTAGGTGATGCAATCAGCCAAGAGAGAGGGGACAGAGTAGCAACACGCCACGGGGGCTGCAGGCATTTCCTTGGAAGCTGAGTGTTCGGGAACGTGGGGCAGAGAATGCAGAGCGGGGCCTTTCCCGCTGCTCCCGGGGAACGGGCACAACAAATCCGCGGTGCTGCGGGGCAGGGCGTCACTGTGTGCCACTGCCTGCTCCACACAGCTGCGGCACACCTGGAGGGATTGGCAAACGCCAGGCCAGGGCATGGGACGCGGCGGTGAAAGCACCCCGAGGGGCAGGGGCTCCATCGGGGGTGCCCGGCCTTGGTCCGAATGGAACGGGCTGAGCGTCCCTTCCTGCTGGGACTGGCACCATGCTCACTGCTAGGGCACTTCAACTCGTCTGCCTTACAGGAGTGATTAAAAAGAAAAAAAAGCATTTAAAAGTAGTGTTTTAACTAGCAAAGGGCTGTGTGGAAATGGTTACAGTGGCAAAGGTGCTTTGGCTGGCACAGCGTGTTTGATTTGTGAGTTGCTCCAGGGCTCACAGTGCAAGCGCTGGGAGTTTCCAGTCGTACCAGCAAACATCCCCACGCAAGTTTGACAGAACTGACAACAGCTGACAAAAGAGGAGCGATGGCCTTGGTCCCCAGCCCCGCCACAGGGACCATTGCTGAGCCTCGCTCGTTGGGTTTGTGTATATTGCCAAGTTCGTGTTCACTTGTGAAAAAAAACCTGTTGAAGTTCAAATGCAAATTCAGTTTCTGTCGAGTACTCATATATGTCTTAATTTGCGGATTGAGGATTTTCTATCCCAAAAGCTGGATAGATTTTGGAGCCAAACCCGTTCAGGCCGGCTCGTGCAGGAACTCGAACTCGGCTGTGCCGCACTCGAGGCTGCGAAACGCCTGGGCCGGACCCGCCATGGGGTCCCGCTCCGAGCCGAGGGGAGCCCCGGCGGGAGGGGAATCCCGGGCCCGGGCAGCCGGGGAGAGCCGCGGGGCAGCGCCGCGCTGTGAGGTTGTGGGGCAGCGGGGCCGTGGGGCTGTGAGGCTGTGAGGCCATAGAGCTGTGAGGTTGTGGGGCTGTGGGGCCGTGGGGCAGCGGGGCTGTGGGGCTGAAGGGCCGTGGGGCTGTGGAACTGTGGAGCAGCGGGGCTGTGAGGTTGTGGGGCTGTGGGGCCGTGGGGCAGCGGGGCTGTGGGGCAGCGGGGCTGTGGGGCCGTGGAGCTGTGGGGCAGTGGGGCTGAAGGGCCGTGGGGCAGCGGGGCCGTGGGGCTGTGGAACTGTGGGGCTGTGAGGCCGAGGTTCTGTGGAACTGTGGGGCCGTGGGGTTGAAGGGCAGCGGGGCTGTGGGGCTGAAGGGCCGTGGGCCGTGGGGCTGTGGAGCTGAAGGGCCGTGGGGCTGTGGGGCCGCTCCAGGTGCGGGGCCGCAGGTGGCGCCGAGCGCGCACGCGCCGCCCCCGCGCGCGGCCCCCGCCCGGCCTGCGTGGCAGCGGCGGCGCGCGCGCCCGGGCGGCGGCGCGTGCGCGGGAGCGCGGGGCGGGCGGGCGCGCGCGCGGCGAAGTTCCGTGCGGGACGCGGCGCCGCTCGCTCGGTCCTGCGGGGCTCCCGCGCCCCCGCGCCGCCACCGCCGCCCCTCCGCCGCGCCGCAGGTGAGCACGCGGGGCCCTGCGCTCCGCCGGGCCGGGCCGGGGGTGTGCCCGCTCGCCGCGGGCCCCGGCGCCGCGCGGCGCCTCCGGGCAGCCCCGGCCGGGCCGCGGGACCGAGCGAGGGGCGGCGGGGGATCGAGCGGCCGCGCCGGCGGGGCCGCCGGGGCCGTACGGGGAGCGGGGGGTCGGGCCGCGAGGCCCGCACGTGCCCGGGCGGGAGCGGGAAGCGGCCGGGAACGGCACCGGGGGGTCAGCCCCGCTGCCGCCGGACGGGCCGAGCGGCGGCCTTGCGACTTGAGCAAAGTTGAGGCTGCGGTACGAACACGAGCGTTTGCGCGCCTTGGTGTCGCTCGGAGCGTTTGGGGAGGTTCGGGGGGTTTTCCATTTTAGCGGCTGCGCTCCGAGCACACGCGCCCCGGAGGAGCCGTTCCCGGCCCCGCGCCCCTCCGAGCGCCGCTGCCCCCGGAGCCCGGGATGTGCTCGGTGTCTCCTCGCTGGGGCTCCCGGGGTTGGCGCAGGGAGCCCCAGGGTGTGCGGGAGGCCCCGAGACCCTGCCCGGCTGCTTCACGCTGGGGTCTGCCGGGAGCGATTGCTGGCGATCCCCCGGTCCCGTAGCCGCTCTTCCCAAGGTGGGAGCCCCGCGGTACCCCCGGTGCCGGAGGATCACACACGGCTTTGGGGAGAGCACATGGTAGAGCTGAACTATCAAATACCATCTTTTCCTCCCAAAGTGTTCCTCCCTCCAAAGTGTGATTTATGCTTGCTTAGAATAACGGTGGATTTCTGAGCCCATCTGTTTGTCTGCCTGTTCGCACACATGGAATATCTCTGCCTATGGTGATTGCCTATGGCATTATTGCAGGAGAAGTAGTTTGATAGGAAATATTGTAGCAATTACAAGTCCAGTGATGCAAGTTCCTGACACATTGTGACTGTCTTGCTGTCAGTTCTGTGTCTCCTTTAAAAGTTCAATTTTGTGAATCACTGTAAGCAACCGTTTAACTTCTGCAGTATTTCTACAGCTTTTACGTTTGAGACATCTCTTGACATTGAGTCAAACTCTTTCCACTGTTATTTTTTTCCTGTAGACGTTCTTTGTGACAGTCATATTCTGTTAAGCAACAGCAGAAAAAAAGAAGGAACTGCTTTTAGATAAGACTGTTGCTGCCTGTTTCCTCTGGCTCTGAGTCTTAGAGACCTAAAAAATGGGAGCTGTGAGAAACTTTTATTATGATGGAAAAAGAGCATCTTCTGTGGGAAGTGAGATTCTAGATGGAGTGTGAGTGACTGCTGTCACCCCAAAGGAATTGTCAGAGCAGAAACAAACTTTTGCTTTCTTAACACCTGTGATGTATAAAATGTTTCTGCTTGTTTCATTTTCCCCTCCTTCCTCTGGAATTCTGTTTCTTGACAAATTTTGTGTGAGAGGATGGATGCATAACTGGAATGTGAGTTTTTATATACCTTTTTAAATTCTTCACTGTTCGTTTTGTTGGGAGAGAACCAGATAAGGATGAATAACTTCAACTCCAAGCCCATATTGGCAAACAAGACTTGCCCTCTGTGATCCTGCCTGAAAAGTTTTATGTCAGTCTATAACACTAAAGATACATTGCAAATATTGAGCCTACACTGGCTTTTTCTCATTTCTTGCAGTTATTGAGGCTGTACTGGAGAAAATAGTGAGAGATTCTGAGGCTTTGTCCTGCAGCGTGTTTTTGGGCTTTATTCACACCTACTTGTTGGTCTGAAGGGCTCTTGCAGTGGCTTGAAGGAGGTTTTTTGCATATTGAATGAGCTATTGTTTACTCGGAGTAAAATGAGTATTTTTGTAAAATGGGGGTAGGAGCCAGAAATGCCCATGTGGGTTTTTCTCCTGCTCTGCCTCTGCTCTCTTAGCTGTAAAACGGGGGTGGTTACCAACAAGTCCCCTCCTGAACACCTGCAGCTTTCTAGATGTGTAAAGGATTAATTACTGGATGTATTTTAGCATCTTTCCTTCTTTTATGTGGTGTGAAATATGTTTGACCTCAAGGCAATGAAAAATGTATAACAACAACCAACCTGGCAGAACCCTGTGGCTGCAGCAGCCAACAGCTGGGGCAGGTGGGAGAAATCAAATGTATTCAGTCTGAATCTAAAGCAAGAAAAAGGACTGTGGCTGGAGGAGCAGAGGAAGAACTTGCAGGAAGATCTCAGAAATGAAATGACCAAAGTGGAAATCTGTGACTTGTAGGACATTTGCTTTGTCCTAAATGAAAGCTTAGGTGGATCCTTAGGGAAAATGGATTTAACAGCCCAACTTGTGCATTAGTTTTTGTCATTCTAACTTGATTTTCTCAGAGGTTCTTGTTGCAAAAGAGGTTGTTCATGGTGATCTTCAGCAGAGGAGAGCAATAAGTACATGGAACCTCATGGAGCTGGGCTCACCTTCACCACTGAACAAACCTGTTTCTAATTGCAACTTCCACAGTTTTACTACAGCTCCACTTGTATAGACAGAGAGTGGCTGTGAGGCTTTGTATGGTTTGAGCACAGAATTATGGTTGGGGAAGTGAATGGCCATTCTGCCCATGACACACTGCTGCATTTGTCTTGGAAACTCACTGAACCAGTCTGTTTTACCCTTTATGGGCACATGGTGACTAATCCAATGTCCACCTCCCCAGGTGCTTGACTGGGTTGTTTGCAGGAAATTACGTGGTATGTGTCGTTGTAGCCAATATAAATACGAGATGCAGGAAAAAGTCTTGTAATATTGAAGGCAAAAACTAAATAGTCATGCAGCTGAAATATAATTTATGATGGCATTGAAACCACTTGTCACTGAGGATGCTGAAAATGCAGCCAGAGAATGGTGAGCTGCTCTGCAGAGGTGGCAGAGGGGGCTCTGTGCCTGTGCCACACTCCATGGACTGGACTGAGTGGCCTTTCCCAGTATGAAATCATGTGCAAGTTAAAGGTTGTGTAAAATGGCAAAGTGAGCACTGTCCTGTTAAAGGCAGAGGCCTTGAAAATGTTTTTTTTTCTGTTACCAGTTGCTGTTAAGCTGTGTTTATTGTACTCACTTTTGTAAAGCTTTCAGTACAAGCACATGGCAGTATCAGCTGCTTTCCACTGGCAGGTCAGGGAGTGCTCCTGGAGATAAGAGCAGTTGATCTAAAGCTGCTGGGAGCAGTGGGGAAGATTTGCTGTGACAGCACCAGGCAGTGCTGGGTGGCTGAGCTCCCATCACACCGGGCTGGGGGGTTCCCCTGGTGTTCCAGGCTGGCATTCCTGTCCTGGCTCAGCTCACAGTGAGTTGGTGTCAAACCAAGGAGCCAAAAGGAGTTGGATTAAGTAAGAGAGTTGAATGCTCTGCTCTTTGTGGCTGCTGGAAGGGCAGGTGGGGCTTTCCCAAGCCGTGTCCTTGCCTTTTCCCATGGTGAGATTGGTGCACCAGGGATCCAAGCCTGCTGTCAGGGACTGGGATGTGTGCCCTGGGAACAGCCTGCACCCTGGGTCTCTTCCACTTGTGAATTCTGTGTTTCACTGCAGAGCTGTGTCTCTGAAGTTAAATGGAGGAAAATGTAGTGTCTAGGAGGTGACAGAAGAGTTCAAAGTGTTCAAACCAAGAGATGATGTTTGCCCAGTCAGTATTTTTCTTTTCAAAGAAAAAAACCCAGAAGCCAAAATATTTGCATGCAAAATCTAGATAGAGGTCTAACTTAAAAGTCATAGTGCTTTTTGGAATTGCTGCAGTGTGTCTAAATTACAAAGAAAATTAAACTGCATAAAATATTCAAAAATTTTTTCTTACAGTGGGGAGAGGAGGTGTGTGTTTTTAAAGCCAGGCTGGGAGCTGCTGTCTGGAGTTGGCTGAAATGTAGGGTGGGGGGAACTGAGGCTCTGACTGTGTGACCAAGTGGCAGTTCTAGAGCCTGGAGGTGAAGTTTTGTTTAAAAACAGAAAAGCACAAGGAGTTATTTTTAATAGTGGTTCGAATGCAGAAGCCTGAAAGCTGTCAGATCTTTTCACAGGTAGATAACTATTTTTCTCTCTTGGCATTTTTTTTTATATGCACCTTGAATTGAATCAGGATTACTTCAAGTTCTAACCTGTGCTAAGTATTTAAACATCTGGACTCACTGTAAGCACCATTGCTGTCCAGACATGAGAAGTCTCTTGGATTGTTTTTAAACATTTTAAAATATTTCAGCAAAAAGCTGTATTTTCTATTCTGTTGAAACAGTAAATGTAGCTTCCAGTTTTAATCTTGTGACATGGCTTACAACATGGCATGATGCAATAAATTGCAAATAATTTTACAGTGTCGGTACAATGAAAGAAATTAAATTTTTAAATTATTTGCTTCAGCTTGGTGCTACTTTAAGTGTCTGCTATCAGGGATTCCAGGCAGTGAACAGCTGTCTGTCGCAGATGGGAGAGGAAAAAAACCCCAAGCTTCTTCCTTCTAAAAAGGTTTCCATATAGACCCTGTAGTAATGTAATACAACCTTTTAGTCAAATTTGAGTTTCCTGTTACACGTTTAAGTGAACCGACAGCAGACTCACATCTATTTGAAACCAAGTGGTGCAAGTGAATGCGACCTTGGGAATTTTGTACTCCAAAGCATTCTTGAAACCTCACAGATGCTTGTTGAGCAGTCAGATGTATTATTTATTGCATCTTAAAAAAAAAAAAAGGCCTTGCAGGTAGTTCATGACTTCTGCAGTCTGCTGTGTTGTGGTAAGATCAGGTGGTGTTGTCTGTCCTTCTTGTACTGTGTTTCACCTAAGAAAATCAGGTAGTTTAGAAACTAAAATTCACATTTTTTGTAGAGTCCAGGTGTAATAAGTCTGAAAAAGGCTGAGTGTTTTCTGCTGAGGTCTCGAGATGGCAGAAATGGAGGTTTTGCACAGAACTGCATGAAGTTTGGGATTATAAATTGGATGTGCTAGTTTGTTCTATGAGGTAGTTCACCATGGCAATTACAAACTTATTAAAATAGTTACGACATGTCAGATCACAAAGTGCAGAAGGCAGTAAGATCATTGTTTTTAAATGACAAACTTGTTGTTGCTGGCATTGTTGTTGGCGTCCAGCTGTCTCCTTTATGGTGACTTCCTTGCTATCTTTCTTGTTTTAACCCCTCTAGACTATTTACAGGCATTTTACAGTTCTTAGGTACTTCTTAAAGTTTTTGTGCTTATTTGTTTTGAGTGACTTTGGTCTCCAGCTCTGGACTCCAACCTTTGAATTGTGCTTCACACGATGAATCAAAATAGGTTCCAGCCCATCCTCTGCCCTTGGACAGACCTCGGGCACCAGTCTGGACACATCAATGCATTTGATTCAGGAAGCAATTAATTTTGTTATTTTATCAAAGCATTGACTGGTTTGGGTTGTAGTCTGAAGCAGTTCTCTCTGTGAAGCTGTTGAGCTTTCCCTGTTGGGTGGTGCAGTGGTCCCTGCTTGCCTCAGCTCCCTGAGGCTTTGTGTGGCTGCACCTCTGGGTGGGTTCATCTAATCCAAGGTGTAACAGGCTTTTTTCTGAGTTCAGCAGATGGATCATATAACATCAGCTGGAAATGGTACTGAAATGTTGATTTCCCAAGTGTGGAGATGCTGCTGCTGCTGTTCCAGAAACCCTTCTGGAAGTGAGCTGCCCTAGCAGACAGGGGCTGCTCCTGATGTGGTGTTGCTGGTGGCAGGAGGAGTGAACTCAAACCTCTCCCAAACCAGCCAAGCTAGAGGAACCAAGGGTGATAAAGCTGAGTGTGGCAGTGCTGGGGAAAGGGGCAGAGATTCCCCTCTGAGCAGGGCAGTAACATTTTGCACTGCACAGCTCTTTCCGAAATGAGTGCTGTCAGTGTCCCCACCAGCCAGGGCAGCGCTGCCAGCAGACCTGAGGGACCTTCCCGGGGAGGTTGCAGTGTCTTGTTTCAGTGCATCCTCCCACCTTTCAGCCCAAACACCCTTTGGTGTTTGATGTGGTGGGACTCCCCGGGACTGGTTGTGCTGTCCCTTTGGGGGAGGCTGTTGCCATCCTGCTCCTCCACGCAGTGTCTCCAAATGAATCACCATCTCCTCACCACGTGGGTGGTATTGCAGGGACCAAAAACCACACTGATAAGGGCTGTGACCCCGTCCCAGCTCAGCCTGCTGACAGAGCAGGTGTTGCTCCACACCCTGGGGAGGATTTGCAGAGCTCAGTGACAGATCCTGTTCTCCAGTTACTTTTGTCACTGGGTTTTTGGGAAGCCCACTTGCTGTGAGGTGGGAGGTATCCACCAGCCTGTTAAAAACCCACGGTGTGCATGGAGTGGAGTTTGAAGTCCCTGCTGACGGGAGAACCCGTTCTGGGTAGTTGGAACTGCTGCCCCTGAGATCTGGGGTGCTGGGGGTGGCACAGCCCAGGCTGTCCCACCCCTGCTCGGTGGTGCTCACTTCCCACATCGCCACTGTCTCCTGCCTCCAGTGGTCCAGCATAATGTAAGTTCCAATTTTTCTTCTTTCCTTAGAGCCAACTGTCCCCTTTGACTTGGGAGAGTAACTTTTTTCTTACCTTGGTGATTTTGAAACTGTGGAGTTGGAGAGGAGAATGGCAGCAGATGGTGCAATAATTGGGGAATGCCGACCCACAGGGTGGATGACAGCTTCCAAGTACATTCAATACGATCCTTTCAGGAATTTCAGTTGAAGTGTCTTGTCCTGTTCTTAACCTTGTGGGCACTTGTTGCTGCCATCCTGGGGAGGGATGGGTTTTCTACTTGTAGGAATATTTTGTTTGCTGCATAGGACACTCTGAATGTGAAGCCTCTCTTGGAGGATTTGTGGTGGGCTCTGGTTCTCTGTCCAAATCTGTCATTGCAGTGAGGAGACAGGGAGAAAAGCTGTAGGTATTTTAAGGTTTCTTTCCCCCAAGAGTAGAGTCACAGGGTACACAGATATCAAACATGAACACAAAAATTCCTTCCTCTTTCATGGCGATTCTGCTTCATTCTTTGTGCTGCTGGTGTTTCATTAACTCTTGTGTCAGAGTTGTAAAAAAAGGAGAGTATCAGAAATGCTGAATTGTAACAAAACCTCCCAAGGAACATTTAAAATGTTTTAAAAACACACGACTATTTTAAGGAGGCAAGTAAGTCACAACCAGTGTCTGTGTGCCACCCTTTAATCAAGTGGGAATCCTAAGGAGTGACTCTCAGCTGTCAGTGTATTAAGAAGCAGTGCTGCCTTTTGTGGAGTCTGTATATACTGAGCTCAGGGCCATGGAGTAAATATTCTTGCTGTGTGTTCATAATCATTCTACTTAGAGTAAGCGCTTCTTGGGTGGGTATTACAGACCTGTTAATCTTTATGGTATTTATAGGGTAATTTTTAACTCTCCTGAGCTCTTTACTTCCTTGTGGGTCAATTACTCAATTTATAACATTATGTCAGATGTAAGAACTTTACCATCCAAGAGTAAACAGTGTTGGGGATGGTTCTCTACCTGTGTTTGCACTTAGTTCTTTGTATATAAAGGTATGCAATAACTTATTCTGTGACTGACTTATTGGGATTTCTTTTAGTCCCCCTGGTTTGCACTGTGACTGTAATGTCTTATTTTAGCTTTTCTGCTTCATCACTAATGCAGGAAGAGGGACTGTTCTGCTTTTGCATTTGCTTTGCCACGTGGCTTCCAACTTCCCTGGTCAGGCATGGCTGCACCTGGATTTTGCTGGACTTGAAAAATTTCTTTTGATGAGTAGTAGTGTGTTATTCACAGGTATTAATAAGGTGTCAGCACTGGGGAGGGTGGGAAAGAAATGCAGGGTGGGCAGGACTCTTGTTTCCATGAGTAAGCTCATGGTTTTTAGTAATCTGATACTACTGAGTTTATGCTTCAACACTGAAGCTTATTAGAGCAATAGAAAATTGTTACAGAGAGCAGATTACAGTGTGAAATGTGATTTGTCTCTTACACAGAGCTTGCACATTTAGCTATAATTTTCTTGAAAGGTTAATTCCCAGCTTCTCTTCAGAACATTCTGTGCAGGCCTTTCTGTAGGGGGAAAAAAAATTGGACCAAATTTAAATAGACAAGTCTTGTGAATCCTGAAAGAATTTGGGCATTTAGCCCAGGAAAGGGAGAGTTCTCTGCAAGAACTTCATTAACCCTGTCTGTCATCAAAATAAGTAATAAAAGTAGCTCTGCAGACATTAGAAAGAACAGATCTTCTTTGTTTTACCCTGTGGCCTTGATCTGCAAGGTACTGGTGAATGAATCTTGTTCTTTAAGGACAGCTGTGCCCGTGTGGGAAGGGAGATGGAGATGTGCTGCACACAGGGATACAGAACTGGGGATATGAACTAAAGAGCTGCAGTAGTTTTGGGAAAACTTGTGCCATTGATTCCAGATACTCAGGAATGTGCAGGGAAGCTGACTTTTATTTAGCAGCAATATTGATAATACAGTCTTACTTGGCATAAGTTATTTTGGGGCAGAAAAAACCCCAATGATATTTCTAGCATAGCTATTTTGGTAAGGAGAGAAATGCTAAATATTTTTATGTGGAGAAGAGTTTCTGCTTCCGTTTGGCTGTTGCTTGCAGGATCCAGATGCTGTGAAAGCTCCTCCTGCAATGCCAACATCTGGCTGCCTGCACGTTTTGGGTAGAGTTTTATGAGGTGGCTTTGAAGTTGCTTTTGGATTTGAATCACATGAATCTTTGGATTGGCTGGGCTGCACAATTCTCAGCATCATTTCCTTTTCCTTCTGATTATGGGAAATGTAAATACTTCAAGCTGTTGTTCTGATGTTTTGAAGTTGGGGGAACATATCTCTATTTTCCTCCATTCCTTTTCCCTGGTTTTGAGATATAATTTGAATTTATGATAGCCAACAGCATGGCTGTAGAGAGGAGCTGCATGGGCAGAGTTGGTTTCAGCAGGTTTTGTGGATTTTGAGCCCATCTGACGTGGGCTTGCTCTCGTACTTTGATCTACCTTTCTCAAACATTTCAGAAATTATGGCAGTATTTCAGGCGTGTTTTTGTGAGTTGCTTAATACTCCTTGAGTGCTTGGAAGTGTTCTAATTAAAAGATATTTATAAGTGCTAAGTGGTGGTGTTTCCAATCACATATGTACATAAAGATTTATGGAAAACTTTAAGATTCAAAGTTGTATGTTTGTTAAACTTTCTGAGGACAGGCAGGGCTGAATGGATCCCACATTGAGGGTTTGGGGCTGTAGCAGCAGAGCTGATTTAAATTTTTTCTTTGTACTTTAGATCTTAGTTCTGTACTGGCTTAAGATGGTTTGTTCACTTGTGCTCCTGTGTGGGATGGGTGGTTACTAAAGGTGTCTGAGAGGAACCAGCTGTGGAAGCAGTTTGGATTCTTTGTTGTGTCTGGTAGAAACTTATTTTAGGGGTTGGTTTAGATGGAGGGGTTTCACCATAGCCTCACAACAATCCATCTGCCCAAGAGTTTTGGCTCTTCCCGTTGACACAGGTTCTTCAGATGTTGCTGGAGAGTGGAGCAGCATTTCAGCTGTCATTGTCACCTGGCTGGGGGTGCAGTGAAATCATCCCCTCCTGTGCCAGGAGCCAGCCTGGAGAGCGGAGGTGGCAGTGCTGGTACAGACAGCGTGAGATGGGACTCATTTCACTTAGCATTTAATGATGTGAAAATGTCTGGCAGTTTCTGTGAACATTTATGTTATGAATATATTTCCAGCCTATATTTAATCTTCCCTTCATCAGAAATGAATGAATTCCAAGAAGGATAACAGAAGTGTTCTTAAATAATTTGGCTTCGTGTTTGAAAGCTTTATTGCATTATAAATTAAAACGTGAGCATGTTGTTGCATGCTTGGTAAGCAATACAGTAAAATTCCAGGTAGATTTGGTACGTGTTTATTTTTGACATGTGTTTCGTTAGCAGCAGTGGTGGCCTGAGAGATCTGGCTCTGATGGTTCAAAGGTGATAAAAATGAATACAGGGAATTTTCTGGGGGGCTCAAAATTGTGACTGCGAGAATATAAATTAAGGTTGGCTTGTTCCTTTATCTGAAACACACCTAAGTGAAAACTGGTTGGGGAAGAATGCAACCTGCTGTTGCTGTACCATGGTCACAGTGTCACCTCTCTTCAGAGGAAGTGTTGTCCCTTTAAATGCTGCTGACTGCTATCCGTCTTCAGTTTTGGATGTGAATATGTGTTTGATGTTTACATCCTACACAAACAGCACACGTAAATATTTACACGTGGTGCTGTACTAGGAGGTTGAGTGCAGTGGAAGAAGGGGTAGGAATAGTCCAGTTAAGCTGGTGAAAAGGAACATTTACCTTAAAATATAAATCACCAAGTGCTCTTGGCACTGATCCTGGAGCTGTTTGATAGGATCCCTTGGAATGGAAGGATCTGCAGAGCATGTGAAATGTGTTCAGAAGACTTAGGCAATTATGTTTTTTGGTGTAGGACCAAGCTCTAGGGAGCTGGTACTACAGGAAAAAAAACAACCAAACAAAACTCAACCCTTAGCTCAGTTAAAACTTTTAAAACTTAAAACTAAAATTAGAAGTAAACTACCTGCCTACCTGGTGAGAGATGGGCACTTGAAATGTTCTCTCAAAAATGTTGTGTTAGCTCAAGTGGCTTTCTCAAACTCAGTGATCCAGCCAAGCACACTGTGCCTGACCTTGCTATTTTCCAGCCATTGTAGTGGATTTTCCCCCAAACTAGGAGACAGAGTATTTGAAGTTATAATCCTGCTTGCTCAGACTGGGAATGTGGACCTGAGCTGGGTGTAGGTAGTGATTTGAAGCAGAGTGGGATGTTTCATGCACTTAATTATTGGCAGGAAGCATTAGTTTTATTGACATCCACAGAGAGATGACTCTGCAGAGCTTTAAATAGTTGTCTTAATGTCATTTTGCTTCTAGGTATGGAACAGTGAATTATGGTGTCTGTCACAGCATTTGTTTAATGAGTATCAGTTGTTGACATGGTATGAAAAAGCTCCAGGGCTTTTCAGCCATTTCACTCAAACATTCTCACTTAGTGGATTTGGGGTCTTTGAGGAGCCCATCCCTTACTGGCTGTTGAAAATCTGGTTTGCACAAGTCGTAACAGAAACCCATCTGCACCTGCACTCAGGGTAAATCCAACCCTCTGAAATGTGAGGTGTGACTAAACCACCGTTCTTCTCTTCAGTGGTCACTTTGTTACAGAGACCCTCATCCTTTCCAGGGGATGTAAATTGCAGGTAACTCACATGGTCGGTTTGTGTGTGTGAATCTATAGATGCAGTTTCATCGTGATGCTAGGCCTGAAATTCAGAAACTGTTTCTGGGATTTACTGGACTCTGGTTAAGTGTTTACTTGAATTCCCTCAGTGCAGCCAGAGCTGTTGGTGAGAGGCCCCAGTCCCTCTTGCAGGGCAGGTCTTGCCCCCCACAGGCAGCTCTTGCTGGGCAGGTTTTTACTGAATCACATTCTCTGCAGTGTGCTCTCCTCAAGCATTTCAGTGCCGTTCCTCGTGTTGTTTCCTTTAACATTCATATTCATAGTTTTTTCAGTGTTGGCAGGTGTGTATTTCACATTAACATGAGGGGTTTTTTGGATGTTAGGCTGCTATTTGCTTATGGTAATTTCCAGTCATCATAAGGTGACTGTTGAGAGAGATGAGCGGAGAGGAAAAAAATTGTCAGGCATTTACAGTAAATACTCTCTGCTTTTGGAAACGCTGTCAGAAGTTTAATTGTTAGGTTCAAGTAAGTTTGTCATGTGCCAGACAGAATCAGTCTGCTGTAATGAACGGGTTACGCACTTCACCAGCAAAAAGGGAGAGTGAGAAACCAAGGGATGCTCAGGATTTCCTGTCACCTTGCACTGCAGAAGGAACAGGGTAGGCTTTTTAACCTAGCCTGTAATTAGGTTTTGCATGGAAGCATATATTACTGTGCTCGCTTTGCCAAAGCTCTTCAGTATGATGGATGAGATTTAAAGGTTGATCTGACTAAATTGCAATGAGAATACTAACGACAAAGATATTTCTGTTGTGAACTATTCCTACCAGGCATCATAGCCGTGACAGAAATGGTGTAAAGTAATGGACAATAAAAGTCACTCGAAAATAATACTCTCCTAGGATTGGGCTGCCTTCCCCAGAGTACGTACCCTGAACCACAGTGATAATGTAATCATAAGCCCAGATCATCATTTAAATATATAGATAATCTCACAGAGTATCCTGGCAGATTTATTTTATGAGCAAGAGGAGGAAGAATATTATTGGGCAGTAGAGAGGAAGAAAGTGGTGCTGATGTGGTCGTGTTTATTCTGTAAAACAGTTTGCATTGCTGCAGCCCTTGGGGAGCCTGCAGTGAGCAGTGCAGTGGCTCCCGGGGCAGTGCATCCCTGTGGGTATCACAGCTGGCTGGGGCTGCTGGGTGTGCACTGCTGCATTTCAGTCCCTGACAGCTCCTGTGTGTGCTAAGAGATGGGCATTTGTGCCTAGGTTAAGTCATGTACCTGACTGATTTTAATCAACTTGTGGATTTCTGGAACCATATATGACTTGCTGTTTTGTTTTGGTTTGTTTTACACCAGGTACCCAAACAGAGCTGCTTGGCTCCCCCCCCAGTCCCTGTGTAGGAGGGTAAGAGAGGTGTACAGTAACTGAGGGGAAAGCAGATCTGTGTATGTCCCAGATCTGTGCTTTAGCACTCAGTTCTGTGTGTGTCTGTGTATAAATGTGTGCAGTGGGCAGCAGCAGGGCTGAGCGCTGGGCACACACAGCAGCTGGTGGGGCTCGCAGGAAGGTGAAAAGTGCTGGTACAGAAAACGGTTGTAACACGGAACACAAGCTGCTGCTTTGCTGCCTGCTCAAGAGGTGCACGGGCCTGTCATGTTGATTATACATCTGGGAGCAAATAATTTGGCCTGCAGTTGAGTTGGAGGCATCCCGAGACACATGGTGATACCCGATCAGACTGGTCACAGCTGCTCCACCGAGGAGCACCCGGGGCACCGGGGCGGCTGGGACTGAATGCCAGGATGCTGATGAGGTTCTGCTCCTTAATGAGTGTCTCTAACTAATGATCCTGGCCTTTGCTACCAAGTGCCCTGGGCTGTTCTGCCCTGAGAATCCCACCTGTCAGGTACCTGCAAGGTATCAGGGGTTTGATGGGATTTGGTGTTTTGCTCTCTGCTGATTAGGTGCAAGAGATGAGGTGTAAGGACACTCAGGTACCCAGAGAGGAATTGCAGCTGGGGATGTGGCAGGGGAACTGACAGCACAAGAGTGTTTCTGTTTTCCCTGTATTTGGAAAAACTCCAGGTTACCTGTGAGTGCCACTGCATGGAGTAATAACTGTACAGCTGAAAGGTGACAGTGTGGGAGGAGCTGTTCATCCCACGTGGGCTGTGGTCATTTTTCCCATGATGGTAATGATCTGCTTTTTATTCACTTCCTGGAAAGATATGTGATGCTTCAGGCAATTTAAAGATGTTTTGATTTACAGTCATAGTCAAGACTCGGTGTGAAAATGTGTGATACTGCAGAACTTCGTGGGAAATTTGGAAGCAGGAATAAAAGGAAAAGACAATGTCAAAGAAAATGGGCCAGCGTTAAGAGTGTACCTTGTACCTTTTCTGATGTAGTGCAGTGCCTGTTGTTGTTGGCTGCTATTTGAAGATCCTCTGTGAAGCCCCTTCCTGGGGATTCCCCTTCCCTCTCCCTGCCCAGTGCCAAAGCCCAGAATAGCCGAGCTGACAGCCTGGGGCAGGACACGCTGTCCCGAGGTGTCAGCGGGCTCGCTCTGTCATGTGAGCTCTGCCGGCTCTCTTTTCAAAGCTGCGAGTTTGTTCTTACTCCTTCCTCTGCTTCCAGCTGTAGCACTTCAAACGAGCAGTGCCCGAGTGCAGCTCCTGCCCCTGCACGCTGCAGGTGGGCTCTGCTGGGCTGGGAACTGCAGGGGATTGCTCCTGCCCCTGGTGCTCCCTGCAGCAGGGATTGCTCCTGCCCCTGGTGCTCCCTCCCAGCAGGGATTGCTCCTGCCCCTGGTGCTCCCAGCAGCAGGGATTGCTCCTGCCCCTGGTGCTCCCAGCAGGGATTGCTCCTGCCCCTGGTGCTCCCTGCAGCAGGGATTGCTCCTGCCCCTGGTGCTCCCTCCCAGCAGGGATTGCTCCTGCCCCTGGTGCTCCCAGCAGCAGGGATTGCTCCTGCCCCTGGTGCTCCCAGCAGGGATTGCTCCTGCCCCTGGTGCTCCCAGCAGCAGGGAATTGCTCCTGCCCCTGGTGCTCCCAGCAGGGATTGCTCCTGCCCCTGGTGCTCCCAGCAGCAGGGAATTGCTCCTGCCCCTGGTGCTCCCAGCAGGGATTGCTCCTGCCCCTGGTGCTCCCTCCCAGCAGGGATTGCTCCTGCCCCTGGTGCTCCCAGCAGGGATTGCTCCTGCCCCTGGTGCTCCTTCCCAGCAGGGATTGCTCCTGCCCCTGGTGCTCCCTCCCAGCAGGGAATTGCTCCTGCCCCTGCTGCTCCCAGCAGGGATTGCTCCTGCCCCTGGTGCTCCCTGCAGGGATTGCTCCTGCCCCTGGTGCTCCCTCCCAGCAGGGATTGCTCCTTGAGTTTCCCTGTGGCAGGAGAGTGATTCCAGAGTGATTCCGGGTTCCCTTGGGAATGCCCAGACTGGCTGTGAGCAGATCGTTCAGGTTCCCGTGTTCAGAGGTAAATCCCTTCCCTGGTTTTGAGCCTTGGTCCTTTCGAAGGCAGGCCACAGTGGATGCCCAGTTTGATCAGTGTTGGGCACTTCAGTGGCACTGCCTGGCTGTGTCCCCGTGCTGGGGCAGGGAATGTGGCGTGTCTGGGTTCCTGTGGAGCTCAGGGCTGGGCAGCCAGGTGTTGGAACCAGGGTTTGCTCTGTGCGTGTGGACTTGGAGGAGAGAGAACATGTGGCTCTCCCTTCAAGTAACCAGCCTTCCTCCAAATCTTGAATAATAAAATAATTAAGGTAGTTCCAGCAGTAGAACATAAGGTAGGAATTTCATAGAGCTCTTTAATGGCAATATTGAGACAGTTTTATCTGAGTATTTTCACCGGGTTACTAATAAATCTACAGATGCTTGAGACTGAAAACATCCTAAAATCAAATTTCTTAATACTAGCAGTGATTCTTCTTCCCCCACTGGAGTTTCATGGTACTGACTTTGAAAACTGTTTTTGTTGACAGCAACCCACATGTTCACCTGTTTAATGTAGCAGGAGCTGTGACTCTTTTGTCCAGTGAAAGTTCATTTGTTTGAGACACGAGAAGAGCCTCTCTGCTTTCCCCCTGTGTTATGGTAGCTGGTGTTGGGAAAGATCTGCCAGAGCTAAAGGTTTATTTCACAGACAACTGTTAAAAGAACTGAGCACTGCTTGCTGCAGAAATTCTTCTGCATCGTATCTTCTCCCCCACTCCCACAAATATTTAAAATACCTTTGTATTTTAAGTTAAGACTTAGTCATTGCCCAAGTGCCAGGCACGCACTATTAATACACTAATGAGGTCAGGTTGTGTTCTTTCACTGAGTGAATACTTGCCAAAACTCCTGAACTAAGTTTCTGTAAATGCTTGTGTTGGCCACTAAATCTTCTCTTGTCACAATTAGGCTTCAGTCAGTGCCAGGGACAGGAGTGGTGTGGCTGGGAATGATGGGGTGAGGGAGAACCAAACCCTGTGTATGGCCCTTTGTGGGAAGGGGGCATGGGTGCATTTACTGTGGCTGTTCTGTGAGTGCTGTCACTGTATTGTGGGGCCTGGCTGTGCTCAGGGACAGAGCCTGGCCCCAGAGCTGGTGTGGAGCAGGGAGTGCTGTGCTCCAGTCCTGGTGCCCTGAGCAGCTGATAAATGACCAGAGTTTGTCCCCAGTCAGGCTTGAACACAAATAGTTCAGGTTTGGGTTTTGTTTCCTAGAAGGGCTGGAATATCCAGGTATGCTCAGTCTCTTGTTTCTGTGCAGGCAGAGGAGGTGTCCCACAGCTGCCACGGTGTTCCTGAAATGTGTGCACAGCCCTGTGCCAGAGGAGAATTAGCTAATCTGGGATCACAGTGTTGTTCCAGCACTGGAATGTCTCAGCTGCCTGATGGGCAGCTCCTTACAACTTCTGCATCTTCTGGTACCCTTTTGGAAGGGGAGCAGACTCTCATTTCTGATTGCTGTGTTGGGCTGGCCTGAAACTGCAGCAAAGGAATTCATTGATGGAATTTTCCCTTGTTTGTCTGTTGTTCCTGCAACACTTCAGTCTCCTTTAATCCAATCTAGTTTCTAGCTCCTGCTTCCTGTGTTTTGCCAATCTGCATAACAACTTGTAATTTGGGGGTGGGGAGGAAAGACTGGGTAAATTTAATTGTCTTTGACCAAAGAAAGTGGCAACAGTGTGGGGGGACTTTCTGTCATTTCTGTTTTACAAATGGAGATGGGCAGAGCTTTCTGGATGTCCCCCAAGTGACTGGGGACCATGAGTGCTTGGGGAAGTGACAGTAGCTACTGTTGGAGGTGACAAAATGTCTTTAGTAGATAACAAACCACACTCCAATAAACCCATTTTCTGCTCTTTTGTTGATTGTGGAACAGTACCAGCAATGTCTGTGACGTGCTGGTTTTGCTGGGTGCTCCCTGGAGCTGGGTGGCCCTGGGCAGTGTCTGAGCTGTGTGAGTCAGTCCGGGGGAAGGGAGGGCTCAGAGCCCTCCGGCACTGGGACACCAACACCAACCTCTGCCCTTTGTTTTTCAGCAGAACCGAGAGGCAGAGTTTGGTATGATACCATGGAAGGGCAGCACAACCATCCTCATCATCTAGGGGACCAGAACAACCCTCTGTGCAAGCTGCCAGGGCAGGAATTCCAGCATGATCCTCAGGTAAGTGCAGGTGTCTCTGATCCGTCTCCCTCTGTCTTTTCTTAACCTTCATTCTATAAATTCTATATCCTCCTGATTTCTTAGCATTTAGCTGCCTTTGCCCCCTCCTTTTGTTTTTAGTGCAGTTATAGCAGTTTTAGGGAATATCCAGTTTGGGATTCTGCCAGCCAGCGTTTCCTGAACTCACTTTTTGATTATAATAAGAGAAAAAGGAAATAGTTTGAATTTTGCTTAAAGCAAGTGTTTTAAAATCATCTTATAAAAACCTACTGAGCTGGCTTTCTCTTGTCTTTGATTCTTTGAAGAAAAGGCCAAAGTAAAATAGATGATTGTGTAAGTGAATAAATATGTTTTATCCCCTTTTATCATTTCACAGTAAGTGCTGAAGAGGTAATTACCAAATAAAAGGAAGAGCTCATTCTACATGGACCTGTAGGCTCCCTGTGAGCCTCTGGAACTCATCCTGCAATGTATTTTGTCCATACTATGAGAAAGTTTCATTGTAGCCTCTCCTCTCTCTTCCTGCCTTTCTGCAGAAGGGAGCTAAAACCAGGATTAACCCCCAGCCTGTGTAATGATGAAACTTGGATTTTGTGAATTCTGGCTGCTTGACTTCTCAGCCTGTTTTCTGTTCATCAGAACAATTCAGTTTTGCCCGTGTGTTATTTTATGGAATAAACCAAAAGCAGCATGGAGAGCAGTCAGAAAGAAGAGCATTGTTCCTGAGGTGTGATGTGGGGGTGATCCTTGTTGCCACCCTGCAGATCCAGAGGTGAGCCAGGTCCCTGAGCCTCAGGGAGAGCTCTGGCAGTGCCCAGCACAGCCTCTGCTCAGGGGGAGTTTTCTGCACACAGTGAAGGCACTGCTGGGAAAGTAGCATGGTGTGGAGCAAAGCCCCCTCTCCTAATGTAGCAATTTGTCATATTAAGTCATTTAATAATAATTGAATCCCCTTGATTAATCTCCTAGAATTAGCCAGTTGCATTTTGAGCAATTAGGGTTAATTACTGCCTCATTTGGCAGGATAGTGCCCCTGTAATTATTTCATGAACAAGATTAGGAAGTGTTCCTGTGCAGCAGATACATTCATGGCATCTTGGAGCACATGTTAGAATTTGTAATGACATAGTTAAGTGTAATTAGTAGCTAATAATCTGTGTTCTGCTGTGATGCTGATGCTGAGTGGGCTCATTTTGCTGTATGGTCATTGTTCAGTGAAACCTCCCCTCAACTCTGCTAATACCCAAGTTCTGTTAATGGAGGGCTCTAGTAAACTGTTCTGAGAATGATCTAATTTGGAATTAGAATTGCAGGAAGACTTCCTTTGGTTTTGCTGTCAAAATAACATAAAAAGACCTGAATAACAAAAATAAACAGTCTACCAAGGAACTGGGAAAAATGCATTTAAAAAAGGAGTGTTTAGAAGCCTTTCATTGGTGGTGTGATAGGGTTGCTGATGACATATTTCTACTTCTCCATTTTTAAGGAATATATTTATATATAATTTTTCAAATCTCTGATTCTTTTTAGCTGGAAGAATCTGAAATTACATCCCTTGTTCTGAAAATCTGAGTAATGCAGACATGCTGTGGAATAGTTTGTGGGAGAGAGAGAGGTTTGGGAAGATAAAATGGACCAAGCATTATGAGAAATGTCATTAATGGCAGAGATAAAAACTTAAGCAGAAAAAAACCAGAACATGAGTTCTTAGAGTCGTGGAAGAGGGGAGAGTTTTGTATGGAATGGCCTTCCCTTCCTTCCATCCCTTTCAGTACAAACCACTGTGCCAGCCCCCAAAGACCAGCAACAACCTGCTCCTCTCCCAGAAGCTTTTCCTATAACTGTGCTGCTTCCTAAAGCTTCTCTTTTTGTCAGTTCTGACAGAAGTGTTGTCTCTGCTTTATAACTCATCAGTACAAAATATGAGTAAGCATGTCAGGCTTTTCTTTCCATCTTTAACTGCTGTAGTTTAGTTAAGGTGAAACCTTTGAGTGATGCTGGATACTTGGGAGTTATCTGTAATACAAAAATTTTTTTTTAAAATGCCAAATAGAATCACAGTTTTGGCTTTTGGCTCTCATACCTGCCCAGAAATACCCCAAGGAAGTTCATCATCAAGAGGGAGAACATTTTCTAGTAATGTTCCAGAGTGAAGGTGTTAATTATTTAAGTCTCCAGATTACTTACTGTTTATAGCAGTAAGCAATAAAAATTATTTAGGAGTAAATCAGTGATATAAAAATCTAGAGTTGTAATTTTTCATTTAGTTTTCATACTAAATAAACACAGTAACTCACTTTTAAATAACTCTTTTATATACTCACATCTTAGCAGCAGAGCTGTTGAGAGATTATTTCTATGGTAATTTTAATTTCTTTGTGAATGTCACCTTGTCCTACTATTTCCAAGCTGGTATTTCTCCCTTCCCTTGTCGTGTTGTAGTACGAATGTCCAGATAGGCAGAGAATATCTGGATATCAGGATAGATCCCAATCATGCTGAAACTTTGAAACTGAAGCCAAGTTCTCCAGCAAACTTAAATTCCAGGTAACAGGTCAGGTGAAGGATATTTTATGGCTGTGTAGTCTAATTTTGAAGCTCAAATTGAGAAACCTGATGTATTCTTCAATAATTACTTGGCTACCTGTTTGAAGGATAATCCATATTTTAAAAGTTTCATCATCTCTTGCAAGCTTAGAAGTTCTTTCTTTAATCAATCTGTTCTAATGCGTTCTCATAAATTCACACCGGAATTTCAGCCTCAAAGTATGCAAAATTCTTCTCAGGTAGGCATTATTGAATGGAGGCAGGTGTATAATTTTGGGCATGCTGAAAGGGTTTGAAATACTGATGTTGATAGTAAATCATTGCTTCTAATGTGTGCATGTTCTTTGGGAGGGGCTGGAGCTCCCCCAGTACTACTGCAGATGTCTTTTATAGGTGAAATTACTTACAGTAAATGTCACTCAGATGAAGTATGCACTTTGGAAGCAAGGAAACCGTTCCTTTAAAATTAATGATGCATTGCAAATATCAGAAAAAACCCTTATATCCAGCGTAAAGATAATTAAAATTCAGGTCAGAAGTGTATGACTTAGTCGGGCTAAATTTTTTAATGAGATTTCAGAAAATTAATTGGGCGAGTATGTTTTTACTCTTCTAAAGAATATTTCGTTTCGTGGCTCTACAGGAAAGCTGCTTTTATTGGCATCTGAAGATTGTACTGTCTGACTTTTTAACTGTTGGTTAACTAATCTTAACAGGTTTTAGGTTGATTACAAATACTCTAAATGCCTGCAGCCCTTTGTGCAGGGCTGCCTGGTGCCTGTTCTCCACGTGCCAATCAGCAGTAAAACAACTGACTTTATTATTAATTAACATCAGCACTCTGGGTTTCTATATTGCAATTAGCAGTGAGCATTCCCCTTTCTCAGCCCATTCAGGCTTGGATCCCCCGTGCCTCTGGGGGAGCAGGGGACAGGCCTGGCTCTGCACTGGGGCTCTAGTTGTGATATTTCTGTTTTCACTCTCATTCCTTGGCCCAAAACAAGGGCTTGGAGCTGCAGGCAGAGCTGATCCCACAGATCTCTGGGACTGTTCAGGTTTTCCCTGGATCTTAAGTAATTACAAAGAGGTAAATGTGTTGGCCAAACACTAATTGTTCTGGAGATTGAAAATCTTTCAATCAGAACAGGTTTTTTTTATTCTTCCCTATCCCAAACCACAAATTCTGGACAACTACTCATTAAGAAAAATAAAACACAACAAATGTGTGCAGGGTGTGTAGGTGCCTGTCCTTAGAGCAGGATTTGGAGGGAGCTGTGGAATCTCGGTTGCACAGGTGGGTGTTTGTGTTCCTGCTGTGTGCCCCTGGTGGCTGTGCCACAGACAGCCCCAGATGGGGTTGTTAAATACAAATTACATCCAAGGAGCAAGTCTGTAGCACAGAACTTTCCTAATCCTGCCTTCCCCCGTGTTTGGGATCCTTTATAATCTGGGATGTGGAGAATCCTTGTTCCTTGCCCCAATCTGTTCAGGTGTGTACAAGATAACTGAAGCTTTTATTTCATCAGGGATTTTTTAGTGTTATGAAACCTTACCAATTCTGTTCTGCAGACAATCTTGTAACACCTCAAAATTCAAGCCTAAAAGCCCTGGCAAAATTCTCCCTGAAGTTCTGTGCCAAGGCTGCCGTTGCCTGCTTCTGCCAGCCTTGGAATCTATGCTCTGGCACCAGTGGTTCCATGTCACAGAGCACATGTGTGCCAGAGGAAATGTCCAGAAGAGCTTGTTCTTGGAATAATCTCTGCATTTCTTCTCAAGAATGAATGGGTTTTTTATTTGCATGAGGAATTCTTTGACTTTAATCTTTGATGCTTTTATTTTCATGGAGTAGGAGAAGAATGAGACTTCCTTGTGTGCCTGAAGAGAGCAGCCTTTGTTTCAAAACAAGTTTTTCCCAGACTGGCCCTTCCTACAGCGGCCCTGGGAACAGAAATGTGCAAAAAATGTGCAAACAGCCCAGTTTTCATCCAGTGGTTGGGATGCTTTTTGCTTGGTTGGTTTTTTCCCTCCCCTTCTTTTTATTTAAGCTTTTCTTTTAATTCAAGCTCCACTGTTGACCTTGATACCTGATCTGTGGAGGCAGGGGCTTGATTTTACTGCACTTCTGGAAACCTGAGCCTAAATCTGTCCTAAAAAAGAGAAAATGTACTTTTAATGGACAAGTTTGAAGATGACGGTGGTATCTTACTACACACAATTTATATCTGAACATGGAAACTCTGAGGTTCACAGAAATAAGGATCACGGGTTGTTTGAAGGAATAGGGATTGGTTCTTTGCCAGCTTTCTGAAAAATCGTGGTGGTTAATGGTGGAAGGACTTGAAAACAGTGGAGTGCCCCATGTCAAAAATCATGAAATAAGTGAGATGTGTGCAGGGCCAGGCTGGAGGGTGTTACTGTGAGAAGGCAGGGATTGATTTCCCAGGTGCTCAGCAGTTTCCTGCTTACATTCCAGTACAGCAGAGCATGAGAGAGCATTCCTTAAACATGAGAAAAAGTGATCAGTAGGGAGCTTTGTGGTAGTTTGGGCTCACCTGAGGATGATTCCTGGTTTGTTCTGTGATCAAACCTCTCCTGCCCTCTCTGAAAGCTCCATTACTTTAATTAGGTCTGATAGGTTGTGATAGGCCATGCAAATCTAGGTCATTGCATATGTAAATGTGCAGCTGCAGTCCTGGCAGTGCCAGAACACATCAGCAGAGGTGTCCAGGCATGGGCAGCATCACCCCCAGCAGCTCCAGGGCTCTCCATGGCAAAGGGGCTGGGGCACATTCCCCTCACACTTGCCTAACATTTATTTTTGCTTTCAAGTTCAGAAGTTGGGAGATATTTCTGGGCTCCTGCTTGAAATAGTAATTTACACTGAAACACTCTTGGTGTAAACACACACTTCATCAATTTAGGAAAGACAAGTGGAAACACTCCTTGATTTCAGTGTGGATTTCTTTCTGAAAAATAAAGTTTTGTAGTAGTTGCCTCATAAAATGTTGTTAGAAGAGCTGCTTCTATTATGAATAGTAACTCCAAGTTAGAAAAGCTTTTGCTCAGGCTTTCTTAGTGTTCAGGAACAGCTCAGGAGGCACATGGACACGGTGAAGGAAATGCTGTGATTCCTTTCTGTTTTTAAATTAGGAAAAAGTGCTCTGTAGGTTTCTGTGCTGACACTTTGTTTTGTCTGGGGAAAGTGGTTTGTGTGTACGGGTCAAGGAACTCGCTTAGCAGCTCATGTGTAAAACAGTTGGGAAGCAGAGATGTTCCTGGTGGAAAGCAGGGAAGTGGGACAAATCCCTGTGTGCAGGCTCTGCTGGCTTTGCCAGGCAGGCAGTGCAGGGCCTGGTGTTTGTTACAGTGCTGGAATGAGCCCAGTGTGGGGATTGAGGAGTGCTCCTGTTTATCAGACCCCTGCAAAGAGAGGTTGCAACCAGTTTGAACTGAGAAGGCTGCAGGGGCTGGTTAATTGGAATATTTGTTTGTCTGCTTTCATCCTGCCTTGCCTTACTCTGGTGATAATTTAGTGACTTAGAGGAGGATGGATGTAAACAATAAGGCAAAGCAATTGTGGCCTCCTGCCTTTCTCTGGTACCTGTAGGATGCCTGTTCCCTCATCACTGCGAGGATGCTCCAGTTCCTTGGATAGTGTGCACTGCCAAACTTGGAGAAATGAATCCTTAGACTTTAATTTCGGTTTGGTTTTTGTTCTCTCTGTGAACACAGCAGAATTCCAAGCCCAGCACCAGCACTGAGAGCTGACCCAAACTTTGACAGCAGTTAAGAGCTGGTGACTTGTTCCAGAGTCTGGGGAGACTGGAGCGTTCCTAAAGGGAGCCATGCCCCGAGCTGCTTGAAGGGAGCACCTGGAGAAATGAGCTTTCTCCTTCAGAAATAGCTGCAGCTCCTAACGCTGGACTGGAAGCTTTCCCTGCATTTCAAATGTCAGTTCCAGCCCTCTCCCGCCGCATTAGGAAATGACAGTGGTGGCAATAGCCGCTCTGTAAAACACGCAGCCCTCCCGGGACACTTGTGCCGGGCGTGGTGCTCGGCTCCGGCCGCAGGCGATGCCTCAGCCCCGGGAATCCCTTCCCCACCCCCGGCGCTGGAACTTCTCCTTTTGTGCGTTTTGGTGCAAACCCTGAAATGGCTCAAGATGCTGAAACTCGAAAACGTTCTACTTGGCGCGTGTGCTAACTTTGAGTAATTAATTTTCATAATTTCTTTTTTAAACATTGTGTGGCAGCCGCGCTAATTACAGAGGAGCCCGGCAGGCTCTGGGGAGCCCCGGCGGTCCGTGGAGCCCCGGCGGTCCTGGAGCCCCGGCGGTCCGTGGAGCCCCGGCGGTCCGTGGAGCCCCGGCGGTCCGTGGAGCCCGTGCTCCTCGTTAGGCTGCGCTCCCTGCCCGCCTGGGTGTTTACCTGGCACTGCTGGGCTGCACCACCGGCATCTCCCCGCTGACACCGGCAGCCAGAGCTGACGAGAGCCTGTGCAACGAGGGAGAGCAGTTTGGGATTAATTAGTTACTTACACGGAAGGCGAGACTTTAATTCCCATTTTAAAGAAGTCGTTTGGCTTCCTCCAGCCCGTGTTAGTGCTACATCTGCGAGCAGCGAACGCGTCTGTGGTGGGGCTGTTCTCTCTGCTGGGCCAGGCTGAGGCCGTGCCCGGGGCAGAGGGAGCAGGAGGGGCTGAGAGGCTCGGTGGGGTCCCTGACTGCCTTTCCTTTGACAGAGACATTTAACGGCGTACCCGTATCGCTGCACCTTGGCGGATTTTCAGATTGAGAAAAAGATCGGCCGAGGCCAGTTCAGCGAAGTTTACAAAGCAACTTGTCTGCTGGACAGGAAACCTGTGGCGCTGAAGAAGGTGCAGGTGAGCATTGAAAGGTGCAGGTGAGCATTGAAAGGTGCAGGTGAGCAGTGCAGGTGAGCAGTGAAAGGTGCAGGTGAGCAGTGAAGGTGCAGGTGAGCGGTGCAGGTGAGCATTGAAAGGTGCAGGTGAGCACTGAAGGTGCAGGTGAGCACTGAAGGTGCAGGGGAGCATTGAAAGGTGCAGGTGAGCAGTGAAAGGTGCAGGTGAGCAGTGCAGTGCAGCCCCTGCTCCCAGGGTGGGGATGGATGTTCCAGGGCCTGCCAGGTGCCTGCGGGCACAGAACTCTGCCCTGCTCTGTCCCTCATCACCCACAGTGAGTTCCTGTGTCCAAGTCAGGATTACAGAGCCCATATTAATTTTAAATGTCACCTTTTGCTTTATGAAAAGGGTTCACCAAATTGTTATTAA
The DNA here is from genome assembly GCA_910950805.1 of Acrocephalus scirpaceus scirpaceus. Taxonomy (NCBI): domain Eukaryota; kingdom Metazoa; phylum Chordata; class Aves; order Passeriformes; family Sylviidae; genus Acrocephalus; species Acrocephalus scirpaceus. The sequence continues at coordinate 1,114,194 of OU383790.1, read as the reverse complement.
ATATGTGGAACAGCAAGGCCCTGTGGCTGTGCTGCTGCCATCCCAGCACAGCTGAGCCATGGGGACATGGAAGGGAGAAAGGCTGGAGCTTGCTGGTGGAGTTGGAGAAGAATTTATGAAAACTGGGATGTCAGAAGTGTAGGCTTTTTAAACTTATTTGAAAGTATTGGGCAGTATTCAGAACAGCATTTTGTTTGAAGAAATTTGCCTTTAATCCTTCAACAGCTCCTCCAGACTCTCATTTCCAGTGACTCAGTGATCATTGCAGAATGCATATTAATGCTCAAAGTTATTGTTAATTATTACAGAGAAATCAGTGGAAACTGTGTCTGTTTAAAAGAGAAAAGTAAACATTTTGTCTTTTATTTACTATATAAAATGAATAATAACTAAACCAATGAAAATCACAGCAGCAAATTCACAAACTTGTATCTTTATTTTTTGTGCTGCTTAGAATATTGCCGAAGGGTTCTAAAATTAGTTTTACCCCAATGTTATCCCTGTGGTGGTTTCAAAATAAAGAAAACATTGATCTTTCTTTGATCTGGGGATTGTGTGAATACTCATTACAGTAGAGGATGTACAAATTGGGGAAGGAAACACCAACTGCTTGTTAAAGTATAAAGTACTTTTTTTTGTTGTTTCATTTTTATCTTCTATGTTTTTGTGTTTAAAGATTTTTGAAATGATGGATGCCAAGGCAAGGCAAGATTGCATTAAAGAAATTGACCTCTTGAAGGTAAGAATTTTTATAATGACTTTTTTCTTTTTTTTTCTCCTTTTTTTGGGTTTTATTTTGTGGAAAAAATTGTTTTCCGATTGGCAAATAAAGCTTACACAGTAAAGGAGAAAGCAATTTTGCCTGTACATGTCATGTGTATGTGTGTATAAATATCACACATGAAAAATGATCATTTAGATAAAGGCTCTGAAACCAGAGTGTTTAATTTATTAAAATAAGTAGTGATTTTAATGCCATAATAGATTATTTTAAATTGGTGATTAAAAACATGGATGTGTTGCACTTTAAATATCTATTCTTAGTAAATGCAACAGACTGTAAAAGGCTAAAAATTTGGTTTAGCTAGTCAAATTTCATTGTAGAAGTATTAAATAATTATTTCTGTGCCTGTGATTTTAAGGATTTCTGTTCAAATTCATGCAATTGTAGCCTGAGTCTGTAGGGAAGGATAAACATGAGCCAGTTGCTCAATAGTCACGGAGGAAAATAATGGCAAGGTTTACATTCAGAAGGAGGATCTGTGATATTTTTGGGTTCTAGGAAAAAATATTCAAGCATCAGTTGTGAATATAAGAATGAACTGTACTGAAATGAAAGAAATGAATTAGTGAAGAAGCCAGCATAAATAACCAGATAATAAACTGACAAGTGCAATTTGTGTGTTATTGTCCTCCTTCAAAGTTTTAATTTAGTTTTGTTGTTCTTTTAAAGGGCAAAGAGACCTTGAGTACTGTACCCAACAGTTGGGGGTTTGTTTCTATTTAATGGGGGGAAATTTGGTTATTGCTTAACAAGGCATCCTTCAGGACATTGCTTTTAAATGTTTTGCAAGTTTCCAATGGAAGAGGTTGTTTCACCCTGTTTGGGTGGAGCTGCTCTCTGCTAAGGACATCTCCAGGGTGCTGCAGGCTGCTGTGCCTGTGGGAAATGCTGTTTCTCACTGGATTTTGTGTGGAGCAGCCCAGCCCAGGCTGGGAGGGTTTTACATGTGGGGCACAGGAGGTGCAGGTGCTGTGTCTGGGAGTTGTCAGGGCCACCTTGTAACTGTTCCTCTTGCATTCCCTCCCTCTGCAGCAACTGAACCACCCCAACATCATCAAGTATTTGGATTCTTTCATTGAAGACAATGAGCTCAACATTGTCCTGGAGCTGGCTGACGCTGGGGATCTCTCTCAGATGATTAAGGTAAGGCCGTGTCCATCCTGGGGGTGCTGCAGACTTCCAGGATCAGGCAGACCCGAGGCAGTGGGGTGAGCACAGCTGGGTTAGAGGCACTTTCTCCCTCCTCTTGCAGTTTTGCACACCCATAGGTTGCATCCAGACCTGAACCAAAGTGTCTGGTGGCGTTTTAAATAGCCCAGGCCATGCCCTGAGTTTGTGGTCACTGCTGCAGAGGGAGGTGTCTGTGATCTGGTGGGACACGTGTGATTTGTGAGGTTGATTTGCTCAGTCCGTGATTGATGGGGACATTTAATTACTGTTGGGTTCACTATTCACATCGCCTGCCTGCCACTCTGAAGACATTCAAGGAAGTCTATTGACTTTCTTTGCAATGGGGATTTGGGTTTGAGGAAATGTTTCAAGTACTTGTTCTTCTTTTATGTTGCTCTTAGGAATACTTGTATTGCTGCAAACCAGCTTTAGTTAAGCTGTTACCACCTGCTTTTATATTTTCTTTGACATGTTAATCTTTAGACATACATCCCTTGTGAGAACAGATGTGTTATATCATGTTTGTTAGCACTCTCAACCTTCTCTCCATGTTTTACCTGGTTTTTGCCATCATTATTCCGTAATTATCATAAATGAATGTTTGGGAAGTTCTCCTCCTCCTTGTTGTCACAGTTAAAATATCTTATTAACAGATTTGTTTTCTTTGCCAGCAGAGCAATGAGGCACTAGGCCAAAGGCTGTCAAACGAGTTAGTTCAGTCCATAGGCAGTGGCTAAATTTGCAGGATCCAGGAGAATCTGCCTGGTCTCACAGGAGAGCCCTGGGTGAGGGCTGGAGCTGCAGGTGGCAGAGTCACCCCTGGGGACAGCCCCAGTCTCAGTCCAGCCTCACTCCAGGGGAAGGGGGAGCTGGGGGGGCACAGCTGCTCCTCCTGCCCAGCAGCTCTGCCTTTGTCCTCCCTGCTTCCTTGGGGTTTCTGCTGGGTTTGCCCCTTTCCCACCATTTCCTGGGACACTCACAGCTCATCTCGGGCTTTTTGTGGTTATGATCAAAGATGGAAGAACCCAGGGATTGTGAGAGCAGGAGTTAGGGCTGTGTGAGACCCTCCTGGGCTCTGCAAGGGTTCTGCTTGAGTTGGCAATCTTGGCTGACAAAAGTTTTACATACAGAATTGTAAGATTTCGTGGTATGAAATATTTGTATTTTTTAGTTATCTGTAATTTTTAGTTTAAAAATACTGACAAATAAGTTCATTTGCTTATCAGGGCTGGCTGTTTAATTTTTAAAAATAACTTTCTGTGTCATTATAATGAGTTACATTTTCCAAAACTTAACTGGTAGAGTCTCAAATTGGTGCCTTGCCCAGTGCAGGACTGTGCTGGCTTCCAGTGCCCACAGCTCTGTGTTCCCTCTCTATTTCAGGCATAAAGAAGATGCATTTGTATTTTTTCAAGGTCATATAAATGAAGATTTTCAACTCATGCAAATCTAGCAATTCAATTTTTTTTATTTCTATCAGAGGTTTAAAAAAAACCAAAAAACAAACAAGCCCTAAACCCAAGAGGGAACAAAAGCTTCCTCCTGAATGCAGCTCCACTGCAGCAGGGGAGTTTCCCCGGGAGCTGCAGCTCCTGTGTGGATTTGGGTGGAACAGCAGTGCCAGCCCTGGAAGGTGTGAGGGTGAGAAACCCAGGGCCTGTCTCTGTCACGCCCCGGTGCCTGCATTATTTATGAGGGATGTAGAGCTGCAGGAAAACCCACCGGAGAGTTGGGACTTGCTTGTAAATGTCAGGCAAACCTTATTGGACATGACATTTAGAAAATTATCACTTGTGGTCTTGCATATCCACTCTTAAATATTTTAATGAGAATTAAATAATTTTATTGTGTATATAACACTTTCTCCCTCACCCTCTGTAATTCTTCTGTGCTCTCTCTCGAGTTTTGGGTTGAGACTGTTGCAATCTGTCAGATTTGCTGCCTGGGGAATTGCACAGTCGTGCCCCTTCACAGCTGATCTGCAAAAGAAAATTTGCCATTGCTCGAGTCAAACACGAACTGGTAACAGCCTTTCACATAAAATAGAGAACGTGACAACGGACATCAGATGTCAGTGCTGAGAGGGGAAAGCACGAGCTGCAGAAAGGGGCAGCAAGCCATTCCCTTCCTTTATTGCTGCTGCAGATGGGAATCCTCACGGGTGCCGTGCAAGGGAAGCGCTGAGGCAGGAGGGTGTGTGTGCTCCCAGTGCCACCCTGTGTGCCAGGGCATGGGGAGCTGTGGGAATCCTCTGCAGGTGTGGCAGTGTGTTTTGTTAATGCTCTGGCCGTAGAGCTGGCTCAGGGGGAAGCCAGGATCCAAACCCTGCAGTTTTGGGATGCCTGGGTGCAGTGCCAGACACGGCTGGTGTGCCCCCGTGCCCAGGAAGGAGAGCAGCTGAAGGTCTGTAACGTTTGGCCTTCACTGAAGTGTGCAGCTGGCTCTTCACTGCTGTAGAGGCTTGAAGAAGACTTCAGCCCTGCAGAGAGCCAGGGCCACGCTGCACTCGGTGGTGCTGCTTTGTTGTGAGAGCTCAGAGGCACCAGAGGCCCCTGGCACGGGGACCCAGCACTGCCCAGACACACCCGGCTCACCAGGGAGCCAGTGCACTTCATTTACTATTCCTAGTATGCATCAAATAGAATACATTACCCCACCTGATCACAGGAGAAACATGGATACTTTATTGATGCTCTGCCCATCTTTTAAAATAGGGAAGCAGATTTCCTTAACCTTGTTAGTAGACAATGCAATAATGAATGTTTACAAGGGGGGTTTTAATGGCCTTTTGTTTCTTAAGGCAAAATATTTGAGACATTTGTTGTTTTGAGGCATTAAATATGTTTTGCGAGGTAATTAGGGAGATTAATGCTAATCATAATTGTGTCCATTCAAAAATGTCAAACCTATTTAAGCATATTTTTCATAATAGTTGTTAATTAGTGAACTGCATCGAAGTTTCCACACAGAGAGGAGGAGTTAAAAGCTAATCAGAAGAAGAAAAGTCATGCAGCTGCAGATTTGGAAGACTTGAACAACCTGCAGCTGACTAACAGGATTCCAGGAACGAGTCTAATATGTTTTTTTTTCACTGATCTTTTATTTATTTCCTCCCACAGTATTTTAAAAAGCAGAAACGGTTAATCCCGGAAAGGACGGTGTGGAAATATTTTGTGCAGTTATGCAGTGCAGTGGAACACATGCACTCCCGCAGGGTGATGCACAGAGGTAACATTAATTCAGTCTCTTTTCACTGAATAATAATATAATGTTCCAATTAGTAAGCGCCTACATTCAAAAACAATTATGCTGATGTTCAGCCAATGCATGTTTAGAGAGGCTGGAGCTGCGAGATGGATTTCTCCTTCTGTCTCTGCCTCATTGTTAAAGCATTCAGGCCGAAGTGAGTGTGGTATTAGGAAGATGAGCTGCTTTGTATTCCAGACACTGATATTAAGTAGAAGTGTCAAACTTGCCATTAGAAAAGTGTCAGAAATAAAATGCTGAGACTCCTGGATACAGTGAACTCTAAGAAATAGTCTTCATTATATTAGCTGTGACCTTAGAGAGTTGAGAAGAGTTTTCCTGTCTTGCAGGCTTTTCTGAAATATTAATACAAATATGTCCCACACTCTCATAACCTGTTCTCTATTTTCATTAATTATTTTTGAATCTCTTGTCTCAGAACATCTTATAACTTTGAGCTCTATCCAAAAAATTATACTATTGCTTTCAGGGTCAGCGAAGTGCTTTGGGAAGGACCGGACTTAGGAAATGCAAATTTCCCAAAAGACACCAGCACCCATCTTGGCTACTTGTTATTTCCTTGCTCCTTTAAAGGAGGGAATTCTTCTCCATATTTTTTAACAATACATTTCATTTTTGCTGCCCTGATGCAGTGTATCAATTGTACCTGAATTAGCTCTGTAATTGGTGGCTGAAATGGGGAGCCTCTCACGTTGAGTCTGCTCTAACATGAGGAAAGAGCCTCAGTTCTGACATGACTGCTTGGGAAACTGGAGTTGTAGTGATTTCTACCCTCCACAACCCAGCTGGGCTGAGTAGAGCCCAGAATTTATGTATATGTGGACCAGTAATTACCCTTTGCATGAGGGGTGGTGGTGGGCAGTGCAGTTTCCTGTGGAAAATGATCATTCCCAAAGAGAACTGGGCTCATTTCTTTGATTTCCAGCAGTTAAAGAGGTTGCCTCTGTTCTGTTGGGCTGTTTCCTACATTTTCCCTCGCTGCTATTTCTTGTGTGCTGGGAAGTACACTCTGATTTTTGTGTCTGTGCAGAGCTCGAAGCCTTGGAAGATTGAGCCTATCAAAGCTCTAAAGGAACACGGTTCTGCTCGAGCCTCTTTGTACCCTGAGCGCTCCAGGCAATGCTTCTATTGCTGCATTAGAACCAAATAACCTTTTGTGGCTTTGACCTTTTACCTTTTTCTTCTTGCAGACATAAAACCAGCCAACGTGTTTATAACAGCCACAGGGGTGGTGAAGCTGGGAGATCTTGGATTAGGCCGGTTTTTTAGTTCTAAAACCACTGCAGCACATTCCTTAGGTAAGCTGGTACTCGTTAAGCAGGGCCTGGCGTGCTCTGTCAGCTCTGATGTTCAAACAGGGTGTCCAGCCATCCTCCCGTGGTGACACCAGTGGGGACTGCATTTCCAGCCATTTGTGTTTGAAATGCTCCTCATAGGCATTGATGGGTATCTTCTGTTTTAAATTCTGTTATTTTATTCTGGAAGGCCTGGCCTGGTGTGTGTTTTACAGCAAATGCAGCAAATGCAGCTTTTCCACTCTGAGGAGCACTTGGGCTGCACTGTGCTTACAGAATTCAGTGTTACCCCCATGGCTTTTACCTTTTTACCTTTGCTGCTCAGGGCTCTGCCCTGGCTGGGGCTGGGACTGCCCGAGGTGGGTGAGCCCTCCTGCTTCATCTGTCCCAAAAAGGGACCTGGCCTGTGCTTTAAACATCCAGCTTTTCTTCATATCTTCCACATATCTCAAGGTTGTCTTCCTCATTTTTACTGTTAACATTAATTCTAGTGCTATAGAAAATGCATAGTTATGCAGTTCATTCTTCAAGTCTTACAGTATAAAGTATTTCATAATTGTGTCTGTAACCTCTTGAGAGGTGGCTGATTTTCCATTTTTATTAATAGGTCTGAATTTTTGGAGCAGTGAAGGAACTTTGGCTTCTGGTGCAATATTTAAGCTCTTTTAAACAAATGTCTCTCAGCTGACTTTGGAACACATGATATTTGTTTCACTATTTGTGTTTTGCAATTTCCTCTGCTGAGTGTGTCTTGCTGAATCCTTTCTAAAATGTGAACAAATTTCATTGCTAATACTGGCCAGCAGCACTGGGCTACCTGCCTTGTTTTGTGTGTGCTTAAAAGATAAAAGGCATTTCTATAGTTTACTTTCATAAAATAGGAGATTTCAGATTTTCCTTTGTATCAAAAGCTGTCCTAGGATATATCCCCACCGTACTTAATAAATGAAAATAAATCCTCTTCACAGGAAGTTACAATCACATCATCTGAGCAGGCCAAAATATGATCATGTCTAATTATATGATCTTATCCAGTTTGACTGCTGCACTTATTATATTAATAAGAATAAATTGGGGCTTGGAAACTGGCTGCACATGTAAGCCAAGCTTGTGACCTTTACCAGGGCTGCTCTCTCTTAATTGAGAAAGCTGGAGAAGGAAGAGCTCAGCCCGTGGTACAAACCCTGCCCCTCCTCACATCACTGGTGTCCTGCAAACAGGTGAGAGGTGCAGGACACTGAGGGAGCAGCAGAGAGTGAGACTGGGGGTGCTGTGGGAGGGATGGACACATCTCCATTCCCAGCAGTTCTTGGATCCAGGTGAAAAAGAATATCTTAACAATCAGAAAATACGCAGCCGCGAAGCTTCTCTCTATTTTTTTTTGATAATTTGCCAGAGATGGAGGTTTTGTAGCAGCAGGAAATGGACTGATGTTGGGTTTGGTTTAATTAAGACATTTGCTGCGGGAGCTGTGAGGGACGCAGAGCCCGGAGCAGCGCGGGGCAGCGGCACGGCCGGGCTGCGGCGGAGCCCGGGCACTTCCCGGCGCTGCGTTACCCCGGCAACCGCCCTGAACCATCATTTCTCTGGCTGCTGACCCATGAATTCAATGTGCGGCTTATGCAAATATATTCATCTCATTTCTCCCTTTGCTTGGATTTGCTAGCAGCAGACTGGCATGAAAGGGCATCAGGCAGTCCCGACCCGGCTGACAGGTGTAGCAGGGGCTCGGCAGCGCCCGCCGCCGCGGCGGGAACGGAGCCGTAATTAGAGCAAGGAACAGAATGAACGTCAGATGAATTACCAGGCAGCAGATCATATTTGTCAGGAAGGATTGCATACATAAAAATTAAGTGACAGTACATGCCGAGGTAATGAAAGAAAAATGAAAGATTTGCCTGTACACAGCTCGTGAGATGCCGGCGAGCGCCGTGCTCCGAGCGCCGGCGGAGCCGGGAGCGGCGCCGGGGCCGTGGGGCAGGGAGAGCACGGCCCTGGGAAAGCTCCACGGGCACACCTGCCACAGGGGCAGCACGGGCACCTCCAGCCACTCACGGGGCTGGCACAGGCAGCAGGAACAGCTGGGGCTGTGGGAGTTCACAGGGCACCGCCTCAGCTGCCCCTTTTCCCTGGAGAGAGCACAGGAGATGCTTTTCCATAGGGAAGAGCTCTTCCTGTACAAGCATTACCAGGAAATTCACCTTTTAAAGGTATTGGGTGTAGCTGAGGTGAATTTTACTACTTGTTTTAACATGGTGGTTCACATTCCTTCCGTAATTTTAGACTTTGGCAACTTTAACATTAAGCTGGTAGATCTTGTTTTAATAGGAGCTGTAATAAATACAGAGAATTTCCATTAATATTGCAATGGATAACTTTTTTGAGGTCTGGTATAATGTCCATTTTTAGCCAAATAAACTTGGCATTATCCAGAGCTTCTGACTGGCTTTACATTTTGAAGAAACAAGAGGAATAAGAAAAACAACCAATAAAACCCCAAAAGAAACCGATTTTACACAGAATAGTCTTGTTTTGGAGCAGATGATTTATTATTTATTCTTGGACAAGAATATACTTGGAGCAGATTTTCCTTTTGGGAGATTCACGTAAAGTCAAATCTTCCCAGTTTAGAAGATGCCAATAGGCCTGGATTGGAGTACATGGGGTGTTACACGTTCCTTCTGGTTCCTGCTTGGATGTGAGGGTGAACAGGGAGGAACTGAAGAGCTCTTCAATAAATGGACCATTTGTCTGCCTTTTTTTCTTTCTTTTGCTTGCCAAGCCAGTTTGCCATCTGAAACAAAATCCCAGGGCTTGGAGGGGCTGGTAATCAGGACTTGGTAAAAAAAAAAAGGACGCAAGAAATCCCCTGTAAATGTCACCAGCCAGTACAGTGTGTGTTTGGAGTTCTTGGTTTGCCTCTAGTACAATGTTTGTGAAAGAAAAGAGAGATGCAGGATTGCTGCAGGAGGATTGTCCTGTTTACATGTGAAAAACCCAACCAGCCAAGCAAAAAACCCAGCCCAGCCACAGAACTATAAGGAGTTTGGTAGGGCTGTGTGATTCAATAATAATAATGGAAAAAAGATAAAGAGTTTAGGGGAACAGGTCTTGTAACAACAGCTGCAATATTATGTACAAACTATTTAATGTCTTCCTCTAAGAGTAAGTAGATTTCATCTGCTTTTTTTGTTTCCCCCATGAAAATTAGTGGGGGCACCTCACATTGAGATTTGAAGGAATTTAAGATCTGTGTGAGTGTGTTTGACCACAGTTTACTTCAGCTAGTTCCCAAATTCTCCTGGGAAGAGACCTGAGCTGCCTTCTTGGAAATAAACCCAAAGAATGCAAAAGTTTAGAAAGGGATTCTTGAGAACTGGACTCCTTTTAAATAATGCTGGATGTTTTTCTTGGTAAGCTACAAGTGTGGTTGGAGAGGGTGAGCCAGGTGAGAGATCCAGACTCTCATTTTCCAGCAGAATTAATTCCCTGCTGTGTTTGCACCACCAGATAGCACTAAAACATACTCATTGATTTTTCTCAGCTATGTGTGTTCATGGAACATGCACTGGTCTTGCTCATGCTAAGGCTGAGCTGATAGTTCTGGAAAAACTTTATTACTATTTGAAAAACTGGGCAGTTTTTTGTTTTGCGTGTAGGCATTAAAAAAGCCTCAATGTACACAGCCTGTACAAATATCTGGAAATATTCTGCAGTGATTTCAGTCTAATGCAGTCTGTGTAAAGCTGTGGGAGGGAGAGCCTGTGCTGTGCAAGGCTTGTCTGGGTTCCATCAAACTCTGTGAATGAGCCTGAGAGCCTCTAAAGGATGAATCAGATCTGGTTGTGCCCATGAGCAGCTGGGGATGAGTTTCTCAGGAATCATCGCTCCTGGCTGAGCTGTGTTTGCACATGTGAGAGGAATGGAATTTGAATTTCATTTCTGGAATAACTTTGCCACTTTTGCTTTTGTGTTTTCCTGGTGAAATAGGAGACTGCTCCTAATCTTAACTGGGAATAATTAGCGTAATTTCCCCACCTTGGATGTTGCAGCTGTCCCAGGGCTGTTGTAGCTGCCCACGGGCAGTGCTGGGAGAGCAGGAATGCTCTGGCACCACTGAGGTGGCTGATGTTCAAGTGAAGGGCTCCAACTTCCAGGAACAGAGCAGGGAGCTCCCTCCTTACCCATAACCTTCCCTATGGTTTTGCCACCTTTGTAACTTCAAATGCATTACTCTACCACCTGGTGAGTAATGTTGAATCTGAGCAATATTTTGTATTTTCAGCAGGGCAAATGCTGAGGAAAGTTTCTGATTAATCGTCTCGAATTAGACTGTTCTTGTCAAATTGACTAATGGGATGCAATGGTGAGCCCCGGCTGATTGCACTGGAAACCTTGTGCAGTTTTCTAGAAGATGCTCATTACAGGAGATTCCCACGTAATGTTGGACAGGCCATAAAGAGAATTGGCCTTGTCAGTCTTTTATCATGACAGTTATTTAAAAATTAATGCATCAGTTTTGAAACGCAGAGACCTGCTTGTTTGTACATTTGCTGACAAGACTACGGTAATGATAGGTAAATGTGCAAGGTGGACTCCACCAAATGAGCTCAGGCGTGGAGCGCTCCCGGAGCCATTAACGGGCTGGAGCAGCCCGGTGCCCCCGCTGCGGGGCTGGTGACGCACTGAGCCGTGCCACAGCCCTGTCACCGCCCTGTCACCGCCCTGTCACCGCCCTGTCACCGCTGGCACGGCGGCCGGGGGAGCCGTGATCTGAACCGACAGTGGGGCTGCCACGGCAGCAGGGCCCGGCCCCGAAGCCCGCACGTTGTCTTTGCTCCGAGGTGCCCACGCAGTGACCTGGGATAACTGAGTGCCACTGCAGGCACGGCTCGGGGGCTGCAGGGGGCAGGAGTGGGGCTGGGGCTCCTCCTGGCAGCCTCCACAGCTCCCGGAGCTCCTGGCACGGCTGGCACAGCAGCAGCGAGGAGGAGTTGCAGGTGGGGAAGTGTCTTCCACTGCAGCTCAGTGGGGACTTCCACAAGTGTCTTCCACAGCTCCCTGGAATGAATCACCATTTCTTCTGCAGCTGCATATTTTTAAGTAGGAAAATGAATCAGTGCTACCCCAGCCAAGTCAGTTCTTGTCCAGCAACCTGGCAGATGTGTGGGAATTACTTGGAGAGCTGTGCTGTCCATCGTGTGGATGTTGCATGCACATGGGACAGAGCCATGGAAAGCCTCTGAATGAGTCCTGTCTGCTCCTGTGTCCAGGGAAGTTACTCTGTGTAGTCCAGTGAAAATCTTTAACTATTAGCAGGGCTCTGCTCTCCTCCCTGCACAGGGACCTTTCACTGGCAATTAAACCCAGCCAGGTCTGGGGCTGTGCCAGTCTGACCTGCGCCTCCTGAGCACGGGAACAAAGTAATCTCCTTGTGTTACTTCTCCTGTGTTGTAGTTTTTATAGAATTTGCAAAAATGTAACTTCTCATTAGAGTGCTCTTCACATTGAAAGGGAGGTAATTTCTGAAGTGAATGACCTGAAAGCATGAGCTGAGTTCATCACACAGGGCAGCTGATTGCTGAACATCTTGAGGGCCCAAATAAATTACCTTCCCTGTGCTGGATCACCTGTGCAGGTGCCAGGCCTGGGTTTTGCCTCTCAAGGTTGTTGCTTTGTGCCCCAGGACTCATTTGTTTCCCAGAGTGTGCAGATCCCTCTGTAGGAATGCTGGGGAAGGTGGTGGCTGTTCTTCCACCTCCAGCACCACCCTTCAGCTTGTTAGTCCTGCAGCTGTCTTCAGGTAGCATTTCAAATGGAGAAATTGTAAACTGAATGTTACAGGCAAATTAAACATTTGCCATCTTGTGAAGGAAGGTCTTTAATTAGGAGAAGGATACACTGGAATGCCAAAAGGAAAAAAAATTGACAGGGGACGGACAAGCAGGGAAGGCAGGAGAAAAGAGCACATACAGTCCTTGGATGTTTTAATAAATGATGTATCTGAGGATTATTTGATGTAGTTGAGACTGCCAGGATGTCTTGTATTTTCAGTACCATAACTGAAATTTATTTAGGATTTTAAAAAGAACCTTTTTGAGGTAAGGAATTTATTAATAATTTCCTGTAACTTCTGTCCAAAATACTGAGTAAATTTCTTTTGATAAAATACTGACTTGTGGAAGTACATAGAAATCCCCCAGCTTCTGACATAACTGCAAGCTGGAGCAGGGTTTTAAAGTTTGGAATGATTATCTTGGTTTTTTCAGCCAGGTTTTGCATTCCTGGCTGGTGCTGGGCTTAGTGTGTCCCCTGCAGTGCCTGGTGAGCTGTCAGAGGTGCCCTGGAGCTGGGTCACTCTGTGACACTGTGCCCTGTCAGGTGAACACTCAGTGATGTGCTGGCCCCAGTCCTGCTCTGGTGTCACAGCCAGGACACCCAGTGCAGTCTGGTGAACCAAGGGGATGATCCCTTCCAGGGCTCTGTCCATCCCAGGCACTCTGGAGGTTCTTGGGAGCCTGGAAGGGAAACAAAACCTTTCCCAGATGTCAGGAATACAGAAGATATTTTCAGCCATGTGCACCATTTTCTGCTCTGTGTGTGATATTTGGTTCCAATCAGCTCTTTGTGCTGCACCTGACCCTTCACTGCAGTCTGTGTCTGAGTGAGACAGGTTGCACAGTCCCTTGTGAGACAATAACCCTGGTTTGTTTGTTTGTTTGTTTTTGCAGTGGGAACTCCCTACTACATGTCCCCAGAGCGAATACACGAGAACGGATATAACTTCAAGTCTGATATCTGGTCTTTGGGCTGTTTATTGTATGAGGTAAGTATCTTCTCACTTTTTTCCCCTGGGTTTTCCATAACCACACAGTTTGGGACAGGAATTGGGTAGGCTGGACTGCCTGTAGTCAACTTGTTGAGAATCCTTAGGAAGAGCTGAGCACTCATTTTGTGTTTGTTGTGCACCTTCTGAGCATGAACGGAGGGGCTGTGCCCCAGCACGGGCACAAAGTTGATTTAGGTCACAGCAGATGTGGAGGATGAAGCCATGAAAAGCCAGCTCACTGCATCCCTCCTTCCTGCTGGGAGCAGAGCTCTGCTAGGGCAGCACAGTCAGAGTTTTTCCTGGCTGCATTTGTTTTGAAATTAGCAAATTCATTTGAATGCAAGTGGCTGGTTTCTTAGATGGAATTCCGACCAATTGCGGTATTTTAATTTTGGGAACTTCCAATAAAGAAAAACAGAGGTTTTATATAATGTGAGATCAGTGTCCCTAACTACTGTTATGGCTGGAAGTTGTTCTAATTGTACATTGTCTCACAGCTTGAGGCACAGACTCAGGGCACACACGTTTGGATGAACTGCCCAGTGTGCAACTGGTTCTTAAAAGCTGTTACATGTATTTTGAAAATGAATGTTATGATCTTGTAACTGTGCTTTTGGTTTTGTGATTTCATTTTTAGCAGGGATCAAAGGGTATCAAACGGTGTTGAACTCCTTTATAATCTAATCTAAATCTTTTTTTAGATGGATGCTTCTTCTAATTCAAGTGACAGTGTATGCCAGCATTGAGAAAGCTTTTATCCCCACCCAGAGAATTAAAAATCCCTGGGATATTTAGTCAAGAATATTGCTCACATCCTCTTTGGTTAACAAATTATGGGAACTGATGACATTTTGCTTCTCAGCACAACTTCTGGTAATCACATGAAATTAGAGAATAAACAGAAATGTAATTTATTTTGTGAGCACATCAGATGTGAGAACTTCCATAGCTGAGCACGTACTTCAGCTGGTTGATTAAACAAACATTGTAGGACATGATGGGATAAAAGTAAATTTTCCCATAACATCTGGAAGGCTCTGGGGCCTGTGGCCCTGCCCTGGGTGCTGGCCTGGCCAGCTCTGTGGGAGTGGCCCCAGCTGGACTCCAGTGCCCGGTGCTGCTGCAGTGCTGGGCTGCTCTGAGTCACTCCAGGCTGAGCTCCCAGAGATGGGATTCCAGATTTATGCAGAGAGAAATATTTAGCGTTGTGCTAAGATATGTTTTTGTTGCAGGCAATATGGTCCCCTTATGGCACAGGAGTCTTGGTAGTCCTTGTATTTCAAGAAGCTGAATTAATTGCACACTAAACATAATTCTCTGGTAGGAGTAGCAGTACTACAGTAACATCTGAAAGATTTGGCATGTGAGGCGTTTTTAAATTTCCTTCCTACGTAGGTAAGCCTTAACTTAGGGAACAGGAGCTGTGAGATATTGCAGATTCCAGGGAGGACTGGACAGGTACCAATTTTATGTTCAGTAGTTAAACGACTGCTTGACTTCCTAAACTTTGTAGATTTTTGAAAATCAAGCATCAGATCTGCGTGTCTTTGAAGGAACTGTTTTATCTGCTCTAATGTCTCGTAAGGAGAATGTTTTTCCATTTGGCTTAGAAGTAAGGAAGGGATGCTTGTTTGGGTATGAGTCACTTCTGATCTTTCTCCAGATAGATTGTGTAGATAAGCTGCAGAGAGATTTAATGTACAAATTGCCTTCAGAGGCACGTGTGTCCACTGGAATCCACTTAGGGAACATTGAGGGCTTTGGGACATGATGCCACATAGCACCACTTAACTTTGACATTGATAATCATACAGTGATTTTTATTAAATCTTATCAATATAGTAGTAACTGTCTTCATCCCTCACTTCCAGTAGATATCTGTCAGCAAGATAACTTGGAGGGGATAAAAATAAGTTGTTAATTCCCAGAATGTAGCTACAAGCAATGACTTCAGCAGTTCTGGCAAGACGATCAATTTAAGCACTAACAGGGATTCCCATCTCTGGATGTTTGAACCAGTCATGCTGCGTGGTGGGCGTTTTCCATGGAGATCTGGCTGGCCTGGGGTAATTGCTCTAATCAAAATGTCAGGAGCAAACCCCAATGTAGCATCACAAACTGTAGTTAGTGAGATACTTGCAGTGCCTGTGGTCATGGCCCTGCAGCCCTGACTGCTGTAGTCACAACTGGGTGCTCTCTCTTTCCACTTAAATTCCCTGCATTTACCATCCTGAACCCCACAGTGTTCCCTTTTCATTCCTTCCCTTTTGCACATGAGCACGTAACTAAACCTGGAATGAAAAGTTAATGGGAATTGGAAAACCCCTCTGAACCTGGCTGGCATTATTGATGTGTGTATTGAGATCCTGGAGACCCTGTTTAACCCTTGCTTGCTTTCTGTTTTCCCTGCTGCCCCCATTAGTGCTCTCCCTGGAGCAGTCTGGGCTGGGTTCTCCAGTTTGGTTTAACTGATTGAGAGCAGTTTGCCATCACTCCTACTTGGGGAGTCGTCTCTAGTGGGACTCTGTAATTTTTCTGCTACTGATTTGCCTGATACTGAGATGACAGCACTGACAGTTGAGTCCTTGCTGATGGGCTGGTGGTCTGAGATCCCATTTCCTGGGGTTTTTCCCTTGGGAAGCCTGGCAGAGCCTGGCACCAGCCCTACAGGGGCTGCAGAGCTGTTGGGGGCTTGGAGCAGCCTGGGCTGGGGAGCAGCAGATCCCTTGCTCTGCTCACTGGCAGAGAACAGAATTGGCTCTTGCAAACTGGCAGCACCGAGGGCTCTCAAATCCTTTGTGTTTCTGAAACATTTTCTGGTTTTTTCTCTCCAGATGGCAGCTCTGCAAAGTCCCTTCTATGGAGATAAAATGAACCTGTTCTCTCTTTGCCAAAAAATAGAGCAATGTGACTACCCACCTCTTCCAGCTGAACATTATTCTGAAAAGGTAAATGGGGAGTGTGGTGCCAGGGGAATGGGGAGGTGCAGTGAAGTTTTCTCCAGGCACGGGGAAAGGGAAGCCAAGAGGAGAACCCCCCATATCTAGGGAAGAACAGGGGATCCCAGATACCTGGCAGAGCAAATGACTTTTGTGGTGTCTGAATATTGACAAGCTAAATCAAGACAAAAACCATTTCTTAATGTGGGGAATATTGTGAAACTGAAAGTCTATGATGCTGGCAGAAACCAGGGATGAGCCATGGGAAAGCCCTCTCCTTGTTTCCTTTCCCATAAAACATTTCCTAAAAGAGCACTCATATGTTTATTTATGAAGTCTTCAGTGTGTGACAAAGTGGGGAAGGATTCATTTTAAGAACAGAAGAAAATCTGTTTAGTTTAATGCAGTGAGTACCTCTATAGCAGCTGCACGGGGGCTTTTTGTCCAGCTTTGTGTGACTGAACATGAGGGATGGGGGCAGCATCTGAACCAGTGCACAAACCCCACAGCCCAGTGTGCTCGCCCAGCTGCACACACGGTGTTGGGTTTCCTCAGGGCCTCCTGAGATGAGCTTGGCTTTTTTCTGCCTCACCTAGACAAAGCAGCTGGTTTTCCTTAACCTCCTCATTCCTTACAGTTGCCTTCTCTTTGAAAGGAAATGGCTAATGGAATTCTAAATGTTCACTGTATCCTATGGGGTTTTTCTTTTGTTTCACTCTACCTCAGCATCCTGAGGAGGAGGCAGGATGCCGGGAAATACCGAGCGCAGCCGGCCTGGCCTCCACCCTGGGAGGGTCCCTGCACCACACTTCACTTTTTGCTTCATTTTTCCTTGCCAAGTAACTCGTGCAAAACGATGCTTTGAGAGCCAGTCTGTAGAAGTGAATTTTAAGATTTTTTTGCCCCGAGCTCCGTAGCAGCGCCCAGCTCTGCGCGTCCCTTTGCCGTGCTGCTGCAGCTTGCATTTCAGGATATGCCTGTTGGCAGCAGGAATTAGTGTAAGTTGACAGATGTGTTTCCTGTCTTTACAATTACTGTCTGTTTGCTTCCCTCTGGCAGTGCTGAGGAGTGTGTGTAGTGCAGTGATACAGTCGGGGTGAGAAGGGTGGTGTGGAGCTCAAAGGCGCCGGTCCCAGAGAACTGCAGATGGTTCATGCACTATTAACAGGATGCTGGCAGAGCCTGTGCCTGTGGCTGCAGCTCCTCAGCTGCTGCTGGTGCTCACTGGAACAGCACAAACAGGGAATTAGAACAGCATCCAGTGTGGTACTTCCTTGGAACAAGGAGGAACAAGGCAGTGTTTGGGGCAGAGCCCCTGCTTCAGTTTCCTTTCAGGGATGTTCTCTCCTCTGTGGCCTTTTGTGCCTCACCAGTCCAGTTCCCCCGTGAGCAACTGCACGCTGCTGGAAGTGGGAGGAGGAGCTGGGATGCAGCCAGGGTTGGGTTTCTATATTGGGAACAAATTTGCTGGTAACTGGAGATGCTGGCTGCTGGTGCTGATCCAGGCTCGGCCCACTGGTTCCTGTAGGTGCTGCTGAATGCCGGTGAGGACAGAACTGCCCGGGCTGTTTCAGTGCTGCATGCACAGGGGAGCACAGCTCCTGTTTGGACAAATGATACTGATAGCACAGGCCCTGGGCAGAGCTCTAGAAGCATTTTCAGTTGTTTGTGGTCAGGGCTGATACGTGTTCAGTCTTTGGGGTCTCAGGGTTATGAAGGCAGCAATGTCCCTGCCCTGAGCTGCTCAAAGTCACCAGAGCACAGGGCAGGGCCAGGCAGCAGGACTGGTCAGGAGCAGGGACTGGGCCTGGCTCCATCCAGAGCTGGAAACCTCGGGTACGTTTGTTAATGCAGCTGAAGCCCTGTGCTTGATAGCTCTATGGCCACGCTTTTAATTACCGGTAAAATAATTGGCACTGTGGCTACTGGGAGGATGTGAGAAGATCAGAGGCTCAAGGCTGTTTTTCCTGGTGCCTCAGGGGTACCAGCAGCTTTCAGTGTCTGTATAATTAAAAGCTACAATCTTTCATGTGCACAATAAAGAGGGCTGGGAGGTGGGGAGACTCTAGCCCTTCTGCATTTTATTTATTAAACATAATCAATGACCAGTTTCTCTTCCTCCTAAAGGTTTTTTAGGAAGCACCAGGGTCTCACAGTTGTGTGCAGTAGGTGCTGGTCAGACTCGTTCTGCTGAAAGGCTTGAGCAGGGTGGGGTGGGAAGGGCAGCACAGCTGCTGCTGAGAGCTCTGCTCGGGCTCCCCTTCCCTCAGTCTCCTTTCACTGGCAGGTCCCTCCTCACCTCCCACCTCAGTCACACCTTGGAAATAATCTGAGTTTCCTTCCTTCCTTCCTTCATCTGTGTCCTGCTTGTGCCACTGGTGCCTCCCTGTGTCCCATGCCCTTCCCAGCACAGGCTGGGTCCTCCTGCAGGATGTAAGATATTCTGGGGTTGGGGAAGATGTAAATTTTTAGTGAAGATTGGGTGGAAAGGGAAGTTCTTCCTGGCTCCTGGAGGTGGGACACACAGACACGAGACAGACACAGGCCTGGATTCTGCCCAGCAATATCTGCACAGAAATGGTTCCCCTCTCCTGGCACAGCCTCCAGAGCTGGGGCTGACACTCACAGCCCTTGGCAGGAGACAGCAGCGGTTCCCTCACGTGTGTGTGCCTGTTTTGGTGTCTTGCAGCTGCGGGAGCTGGTCAGCATGTGCATATACCCCGACCCAGATCAGAGGCCTGACATCGGCTACGTGCACCAAATAGCCAAACAAATGCACGTGTGGACCTCGAGCACATGAGCGCCGCGCCGGGGAGCCAGCACAGCTCAGTCTTACTTGAATTCTTTTCTCAGCTGAAAGCGACTGGTGCCAGGTCACACAGGTGGGAGGTTGAGCACTCGCAGCAGAGGCTCCATCATTTGCAGGTTATTTGACAAGGACTCTTACAGGTGGTCGTGCTTTAACGTGAAGATTCTGTGAGGTATTGCAAATGATTCTTTTTATTTTTTATTTTTAAGGCCAATAATGTTACGGATGTAGATCATTTAAGGGTCCTTTCTTAAAACTGTCGTGTGTAATCTAGGATAGCAGCTATTACCGAGGGCTCAGCGTTTGCCAGACCTTCTATCTTAACTGTAATGTGAAATATTGAAATAATTCCTCCAGTGAAATCACTTTATACTAATGTAAGGATTACCATAGATTTTGTGTAATTTGTATAACTGCTACTTTGCCTCTTCTGCAAATGGTTAATAGCAAATTCAGTTTTTACTTGGTATATTTTAAAGCAGCCATTTATGTTTTTATTAATTTCCTCCTCTTCAGACTTATCAACTGGGAAGGGTTGGGGGGGTGGGAAACTCTTTTATTTCATGATTTTTGTTTTTTGGGTTTTTTTTAACTGAAAACTTAAGAGTATTTTGCTGATGCATGATGTCAGAGATGAGTTAAACATGAGCCTGGGGAAAAGAAGACAAACACACCAAGCAAACCCCTACCAGCCTGGCTTCTGCAGAGAATTGCTCCTTTCCCTCATTTTTCCCTTTTGGAATGGTTCTTCACCTCCAGGTTCTTGTTTAAAACCAGTGTTTCTCAACACCAACTCAGTTTTGGTGCAGAGACTTTTACATGTTCAATAGTACATTGGGTACTATCAGTGGAACTTCAGCAGTGTTTTAAACACTTGGAAATTTTTTAAAAATAAATGAAATGCTTTGTGTATGGAATTCTGCATAGGATCAGCCCCTTCTCTCAAACTGTGAAAGCTCATTACAGAATGTGAATGTTTATAAAATCTCAACCTGATCTGAAGGAGTTGTCTTTTAACTGCATAAAAATTACCAACCAGCTAAATTCATTGATTGACTCAATGACTTGTTTCATTACTGTCAATGGGAATACTCACTGCTTTAGGAACAGCCGTGGATTCACGTTCCAGTGTCTCCATTCCATGTGCCTGTCAGGAGGAGCAGGGCTGCACTCGGTGCTCCAGAGGAAATCCTTCAGCCTGTGCTGCTCCAGTGCCGCCTCCACGTGGGACAGGGGCTTGTGCCAATGTATAATTTGTGTGTGACACTTCAAATGCAGCCTGTGCCTGTTTTTGTTTTTTTTTTTTCTTAAAGAAAGCTTACAATCCTTAACTTTTTTGAACTTAAGATTAGGGTTAGGGGGTTACATACATATATATGCTTTTAGTGGATTTTTTTAACCTACTTTTCTCTACTTTAAGGAAAACTGCAGTGCCATCTTCAACTACTTCCTGTAAAATTTGGGAATATTTGTATAGGGTACCAAGAAAAGTCATTAATTGCTGTGAATATGGTTGGTATCATTAATGCAAGGTGCCATTTTACTGAGGCTTCTCAGCAGAAAGTTGAGGCTGCTACTCTTAGGAGAGATGTGGGAAATTCAAATCAGCAGGAGAATGTCGTGGAGGCACCAAATTGCTCCCACCACTTCCATGCCAACCAGCCTGGTTATTTATACCAGCTGCTTTAGCACTTCCCAGGGTTCAGCCTGAACCTCTCTGGTTCCACTGCAGCTTTCCTTGGAGCCATGGCTTCCAAGGGGAAGCTCAGCTCAAATATGAGTATCTGGAGAAGTCTGGTCACTTTCTTGCTACATAAAATTTCGTAGTGCTTATAAAGAAATGTATTTCAAAAGGTAATTTTTTTGCAATTGTGCATTTTTAGATAAATAAAAAAAATATTTCCAAAATAAACACCTTTGTTTAAAAAACACAAGAAGTCCAGTATTAAAGGTCTAAGTGGAGGTGAATAACAAGACAATCAGATCTGCCCTGTACCTACAGCAAACAGGGACACAGTAACATCAACATCCCCTGCTGAGCAGTGCTACCCTGCAGCGTCTGTTGGAGGGGGCAAGGGCAGCAATTCAGAACCACCAATGCTCACTGTTTTCTTACATTCTACTAAATTAAAACTTATCAAATTAGACTTCTGCAGAGCAGTGTTACTCCTGCTGTTTTGTTCCTGGAGTGAGGTAACAAAGCAGCTCCTTTCCTGCCCCCAGTGCTGGGTGGTGCCTGGAGGGGAGCACAGCTCTCACCTGCTCAGACCCCTCGGGGTCAGTCCCACACCCCTGCAGGGCTGCACGAGCCTCACCTGCTCTAAAGGAGGAAGGGAGAAGCAGCAGCAACAGCACCAGGTACAGACACACAGAGGAGATGGGCAGAGCCTCTTTATTCTGCTGCTCCCTGAGCACCCACAGGGCTCAGGATGTGTCCATGGTTTGCACGGTCTCATCCAACACCTCGAGCTCCAGGTGTGCCACATTCTCTGTGAGAACAGCAGTTGTTCCTTTTTCACACTTGTACCTACCAAACCTAGTAAAGAAATGGGGGAAAATTAGTCTGGAGGATGGTACAGAGGGAAACTTGCATTTAAAATTTATCAGCTTTAGAAGTTTCCTGTAAAAGTCCAAAGTAAAGAAACTGTGCTTTAAAACTGCAGAATCTGTACTGATTGCAATTAACTGACATAGTTTCAGATAAACCACCAACTTCAGGAAAATATTTACAAAAACACTGCCATGTAATTGGAAAGGTTTTTATCAAAATCAGTGGCCTCTCAAAGTGGTGGGGGACATTTGTTCTAAAAACCAAAGAACAAGCAATTTATTTCTGTTTTGCCAGTCTAGAATAATTCTACCAATGTATTAGCCTCTGCTCATTTGCACTGTTTACTTGAAAGTCCTACGGATTGGAGATTACTGACAGAACTTGGAACAGGCCTTGCCAGGCAGAGCAGGGACCCCACAAGAACTTCAGGATCACTCACCTGTCCCCCTTCTTGTTGGCCACGTCGTAAGGACGGAGGAAATCCAGCTTGCTCTTGCTGATGACACAGATGTCGATGTTGCTGCCGGAGCCCAGGTCGTTGTAGATGCCGGCTGCGATGGCGTCTCGCACGAGCTGCTTGGCCTCCTCCTCCTGGGAAGGGTAAAGAGCTGTCACTGCCCAGGGCTGGCACTTCCCAGGACTGAGCAGCCCTGTGCCTGTGCAGGCTGAGCTTGGAACGATAAATGATACCCCAAACCCTCCCATCACCAGGTACTGCAGCCAAAATGCTGCAGTTGGTTCTGTTTGTACCACTTCAGTGAAACAAAAGAGCAACTTTTGCTACAGTAATGGATGTAACTAAGACACAGTCACTAGTCAGAAGGAACCTGAGGACAACAGTGCCCATGTTACACAACAGTATTCAGGAGTATCTTTTACACAGAAACATTTCAAATTCATTAAAATACCCATGAGAATATGACACCAGATCTGTGAGATCACACTCCCTCCTTGCCAGCAACACACGACTGGTGCTGCTGTGGAATATGAACGTTGCTGGCAGCATCCCCTGGCCATTGCAGCAGCACTGGTCCCCTCTGCAGCTATGGGGCAGGGCTGGGGCCATTCCAAACCAGCTGATGGAAAAAACAGCACCATCAGGTGCTATTATATTGATATATTATATATATATGATACATCAGCACGCTCAGCTCAGCACCATTGGGACCCATCCGACATGGCCTCAGCTCCTGCTGTAACCCAGGCTGGGGAGCACAAAGAAAAGTCGCTAAACAACTTCCTTGATGTATCATTTTAAACGTGTCAAAGCCAGGGACAGGCCTGTGTCAGTGGGCACATTTTCACTGACAGAGCTCCTCAGTCCAGTCAGGGGACATCCTGCACCCTCAGCTCCGCTGAGCCTGTGCCCCATCACCTGGCCAAAGGGTCAGAATGCAAGGAAAACAGATTGAGTCCACATAAATATATATATGGATATATGCATACATCATATACATACACAGATCTTGTCAGTAGCCTAGAAAGTACAACCCAGAGAATAAAGACCCCTTACTTTCTCTCAAAGGTGTGTTACTTACTTGGAAACACTGACTAGAGCTGCCTGTTCCAATACAGAAATAGTAAGACTGAACACATCCACGAACACAGAGGTGTGGACTCGTTTTGTCCCCAGGTTGTGTGCAGCAGTGGCTGCTCAGCTCACCCAGCAGATCCTGCTGGAATGCTGACGCTCCCAGGCTCACTCCTCATTGCTTTGCTGCTATTTCACACCTTGGAATAATCTTCTGCCTCCAGACACCAGGAACAAGAGATGGGGTCAGCACTGAATCTGATAAATGCAGCTTTTTCCAGCGTGCCTCATTTTCACAGCCTGTCTGTGCCAGGACCCTGCCACGTGACCGCAGCAGTGCCAGGAGCGGCAGCTCCGCCTGCAGCTGCTCCAGCCCCGAGCGCGGCTCCAGAGGAGCCCAAAATAAATTCAGCTCCCGCCCGCCTGCCCTGGGCCTGCCCTGCACTCCCTGTGCCCCTCTGAACAGTGGGAATGACAGAATTCCTGTGCCAACAGCCACAGGAGCACAGCCTCTACTCAGCTATAGAAACAGCAGCAATTCACTCCCAGTTTTACAACTATTACTCTTTATAAAAATAAAAAAATAAATTAAATTACGCTTCTTACCAAGCTGACTAGAACAATACAGCCATGCTGCAAAAATAACTCCTGTACCTTTTCCTTCAGTGTTTTGGGCAATAAAATCCTGGTAAGCAAGTAATCCCTCACTTAACTGACAGAAGACTGTCAATGGTTTGATGCAGACTAAGGTTATTTTAGTACTATAGTGAAAGTAAGTAAACCAAAGAAGTATGTGTAGATCTGTTTTCAGAACTAAGTGGCAGCAAAAGCAGAGTAATTTTAAGTTATATGAGTGTGAGGTGTAAGAAAAGCAGCTTAGAAAAACTACAGCAGGTTGGTGGAGTTTGTTCCAATCTTCCTTTAAATTTTATCCTTTTAAGTCAATACTGTAAATCTCAGACTCCTCTAATTCAAATCTGATTTGCTTTTAAAAATGTACTCTATGACCCTACTGTTATCAAAATAGTTCAAAAAATACCCAATAAAGTGCAGTCAGAAGAGCTGTGCTGTAAATGCACTGGGGCAGGCACTGTAACCTCAGCTCCCTCACTGACACAGTGCAGCTCAGTCTGTGAACATGGAATAATTGTCATTAGAAAACCCTGCCTCAGTGCTGCTTCCTGCACCTCTTTTTACAATTTAGAAAGCTGAACAGAATAGCCACAAGAAAACCCCAAAGTATTCCTTACAGAGCTCCTGCATGGAGTTCAGCAAGGACTGATATTTACAGTCACAAAATAGGGGGTTAGCAGAAAGTGCTGACACAATCTCAAGTACAGAGCCCTCAATGAGTCACTGTAATAATTAATCTTAAAAAACCCTAAAAGTTCAGAGTATATAAAAGGAGCACTTCCTGCTTTATGGTTGCAAAGACCAAGCTAACTGGGAATATCCTCCTGTGGGGCCCCCAGTGCTCCTTAAATGAGATTACAGGCGCGTGATGAAGTGCACGGCGCGGCGGCGCTGACAAGCAGCGCTTTATGGAGCGATCTGTCTGTCCCCATCACAGGGCCCACAATGTGTCCCCGGACTGCAATGTGCAGCTCCATTTACCTCCCTGTGACAAATGGGCAGCGCTTGGCCAGGTCCAGCGCGCTGTAATGGTCAGCACAGCTGTGCTGTGGGACACAGCCCCCTTCATTACACTGACCGGCAACGCGCCTTCCAAAGGGTGCCTGAGGAATAGGGCAGTAAAGGCTAAAATAAATAACTCGGCCTGGAAGGCTAATCTGAAACGCTGTTTGATAAATTATTTATAACACAGACAATTGTCTGCATTTAATATTGGCGCTACCGGTAGCATCTTTAAAAGATGATTTATGTGTTGTAATGCCATTAAGCTTTATATGGGCCCACTGCTGGCTATAAAGTCTGCTGAGATTTAGAGAATGAGTTTTAAACTGTCACTGCAACATCATAGTAGATAGAACCTGTATTAAATCTTTACTTTAAACCTGTTATCTGGAGAGTTGCAGTTTGCAGACACTCAGAGCTGATGGATTACCTCTCACAGCTGCTCTGCCACGAGTCCCAAACAGCACCTAGGAGCAACTTTTACACATTATTCTTGTATATGACTTGGATCAACTTTCTCTTCTCACTTAAGCAATTTCCAAATTTCAAGTGCTACTGAAGGAAAAAAAGACTTTCCTACAGGAGATGAGGCTACTTCTACATTATATTAATCCTGTCTTCACTAATAACCTGTAAACAAGTTTATCATTATGCTCCAGCAGCAAAGGGAGCAGCTGGAATGGCTTTGTGAACATTATTTCCTCGCATTTTGTAACTTCACAAACAAGTTAAACAGGAGATGTCTTTTCCAGATTTTAGAACTTTAGAAATTACTGATTTTTTTTCTCTTACCAAAATAAAATTAATCCCTTCTGCAGGTCACCAGGATGCTGTTAGAGATGCAATACACAGTGCAGTTCTCCAAAGCAATTCTTTGAAAGATTTGAAATGCAATGCACAGTCAGTATAATATGAACATAAGCAAGCATTTTTGTAAGAATAAACAAATACAAATACTTATAACAGTCTTTTACAACAAGGTTTGTTCAAATACTATCATATAGAAAGTTGGTACTACTTAAAGTGAGAATCCCCAAGATTTATGTGGGAAGAGAAGGGAAGAAAAAAAATCAGAAGCTTCAGGAAGGACAATGCCAACAAAAAAATAAATCCATAAAGGAGTGCTGGAAATTTGGGGGTAGAAAACAATCCCTCCTGAAGGATGTCAGCACCTACAGGACATAATCAGAGTCTGGAGGAGAATCAGCAGCACACGGGGAGTGAGGGGCTGGGGTGGAGATCACTGTAACTGGGAGAGATGCTGAAGTCTGCTCTAAGTCCAAAGAGAACAGACCTGAGAAGCAAAGGACTTTGTATTTCTTGTAAGGGAAGCTCCAGCAGCATGAACAGATTTGGTCTGGCTGTCAGGAAAGGGGCTGGCATGTGTCATTTAAACCACTCAGGTTTAGCAAGTCTTCCCCAAAAAAGTGCATTTCCAGTGCTGCCTCAGAATAAGGAATGACACAAATTGTCTCTTTTTTCTTTTAATTAGACCTATGCATTTTATGTTCGGGTTCATTGTGACTGAAGTGTCAGTAAATGTTTATTTTTCTAATCATTTTCTGCTAAGAACTTTCCAAATAAACTGCTCAGTAGTCCCTAATTATTATTCTCAGAGATAACAGTTTTTTCCCATTCTGAAGAAGCTGCCTGTGAGCGCAGGCTCATCCCCACCCCCTCTGATATCATACACCACCAGTATAATAAACCACGTTAATATTTCATACCAGGGTGAAATATGCTGGAGTATCAATTCAACATCTGCTGTCTTTAGGGTACTGGCGTCCCGCAGAGACACTTTCAATTTGTAATTGAGTTCTATACTGAATTAATCAGCAGTTTATCTTTTTTAGTAAAATAATGTCTTCCCCACTAACCTGGATTTACATTAACAATTTATGCCAAATTACCTGCCAAGACAAGAAACTTATATGATTCGGAACTACTATTCAATAACATTAGTTGCTGTATGTCATTCCCTGCACGGGGAATAGAACAATCCATATTTCCAATGGCACAGAATTAAATTACAAACTCTTCCCACAACTATGGGATTTCTTTTAATACTATTCCCATTCTCTGAACTAAGAATGATTACAAAAACTCGTCAATCCATCACTTAGTAAAGTTCATGGGTTTTTAGGGAACTGATTCTCAAAATGGGAACTGGCTTAACAGCAGCAGAGCTGTAAATCCTGCCAGGCTGCAGCTCCTCCTCTGGCCCCGCTGTGCTGCTCTACAGCAACACACCGACCCTTAGCCACCCAGATATGCAAACCCTGCAAAAGACTACGGTTAAAGTTACTTTATGTTACTGCATATAAAAAAATTAATATCAAGCAATAACGCATCTGGCTTCAAGTAAAGCAAACTCTGCTCATCTGACCATTACTTTACCTCTGACAAAAGGATGGAAGGGAATGAAGGTCAACATTTTATTTGGAAAAGAAGCCTTAGGCCCTCTGGTAATATATCCTTGCTAATACACCAAAATGCTCCATAAAGCCCAGGCTGGCTCCCACCTCCTCCTCTTCCCTGATCCCTCACAGCAATTGCCCTCAGCCCCACTGGCCCTCGCCGCAGGAGCAGTGCTCGGGCTTCATGCCATGTGAAATATTTTCCAGTACATTTTGCCTGTGTTCTGCAGTTATGGGAGATATACAAACTGGAACAATTTAAACTAGAACACCTGCTCCTGAGAAATGCATCAAAAATAATTACCTGTCCTCCCCCTACCCTGTGCAGTGAAATGATCTCTTAACACAGAGCCCTGCTTCTGGCTAGCTTGTCTACATTATTATGGACAAAGTTTAAGTGTTACTTTCATAAAGGTGAAGAAATTGCTGCTCTTTGACATGCAGCAAGGCCCAATTTACACAAAGGTAACATTTATTTCCCTTGATACAGTCTGCAATCAGCAAACTGGAAGGCAGCACTGCTGGGTATCTCTGGGAACTCGGACTGGTGCTGCCCGCAGTGTCCCACTGACTTCAGCACACAAACTGAGCTTTCCTTCATGCAGAAAGCACCCCCCAAAACACCTCCTGCAATCCCAGCCATGCCAGAGCACACCTAGCTGGCATATTCCAGATCAGCCCAGATTTCCTGTTTAACACTAGTTCCACAAAGGAAATCGATCCAGGGCACAGTTCTGTGAAAGATGATGAAACCAGTACAAACTGTCCAACATGTCAGGCAGAAACCAGGCTGCCACAGGATAATTGTGATCTAACCTAAGAATAAGAAACGGGTATGATAAGCCTTTATTTTCTGGCTGACTGTATGCACTAACACCTGATATTTACCCATGGATATCCATGTCTCCAGGAGACAGGAACACAGCTGTGTCAGGAAAGCTGAAAACTGCAGTGCCACAAGCTCTGGCAGCAAGGAGTGAAGATATGCCACTAACAGCCTCAATTCCTGTCACTGGATAATGAAATGCACAGAAACATAGGGCACAGAAACACAAAGTCCTGATTTTTGCTCACCAAGTCAGATTTTGCCCGTCCGTCCCCGTTCCCCCCCCTCCATTTACTTAATTCCGTGTTTGACACCAACAGGGGTTCAAGTATCTCAGGCAGGCTCTCCAGCCTAAGTCCCATAGTCTGGCTTGATCTCCATTGTCTGCTGCCAGAGTGGAGCCCACAAACCTCCCAGCAAGTGGTCACCGTCCCGCGGAGTCATTAGAGCTGCGGTGTCAGCTGGCGGGATCAGCTCGGCTGCCACACCTGAGCCCGGGAGCTGATCACCATCCCTAATGAACACAGGGCTCATCTGCAGCCTGTCACTGCTCCCCAGCCCCCGGCACGCAGACACGGGCGGTGAGGCTGGGGAGACAACTATTGTTGAAGATTAGAGACTTTTGACAGATCCCAAAAATAGCTCAGTATTGTTGTCAGTAGTTAATAAACAAAAATAATTCTACCATATTGAGGGACAGTAGGAAATGTGAGCACGGGAACATTTGAAGGATCTATGTGTCAGCTGCTTAAAAATGGAAGAAAGTGACATGTTTTCATAATATTTTGTAGTGTGCCTGATGCATTTTTTTACAGAAATAAGAGGTGCACAGTGAAAGCTGCATTCAGCTACTTTGCATTTCAATACCACAAAGATCCCAGAGCACACGGAGCATCCTGAGGAAAGCACCCTCTGTGCCTCACTCAGGGTTTAGGGGCTACTCAGAAGTACCTCAAAACCACTTCTCCCAAACCTGCCCACCAAACTGCTCATCAGATTGCTCCCAGCCCATGTAGGTCCCACCCACACAGGTGAGCCAAAGCCCCCACTGCAGAGCGGTCACCAAAGCCCACCAGGGGACCACCCCCTCTGGTGGGGCAGCAAGCCACAGGTTTGGGACAGCACAGCTGCTGCAGCACCAAGAGGGCCTGTGCTCCACGTGGGACACACTGAGAACAGTCCTCTCTTCTAATTCATCTGTTCTTACCCTCCAGGGTATTTTTGTTTTCATTCAGTACCACTTGATTTCCTGCCACACTTAAGAAATGGTACAATAAATGACTGTAAATATAATCTCACACATTTGTGGTGATCTATCCTAGAAATAATTACTAAAGTATCTGCCAGATTATCTCCTATCTCCTTTCTTTCACCAGTTCTGCTCCTGAACTCACTACTCCAAGATTTACTTTCTTTTCCTTGCAAAAGTTCTGTTTTCTGTAGCTTCTGATTCTCTTCCTTTTGGAGCCTCTTTTTATTAAACCTGGCTGTTTTGATGAAATACAAGAAAGAAATGAAGTTACAAGCAGCCTTTCCTTGCTTAAACAAGAAGTCTACAACATAGCCCCACTGTGCATCAAGTAATTCTACAGACAAAATGCTTCTACTTTTCAAACACCAGAAATCAAATACAAGAAGAAAATATATCCCTCTCCCCATCTCCTGAGGAATTCAACCACCACAGGATAGATAAACCCAGAATTCCAGCATTTAATACTGTAGACATTTTTTTCCCAGCTCACAATGCCTTCCCATATCCACTGACTCAGTATTTCTTTGCTATTGTTTAACACCAGAAGGCACAAAGGCATTTACAAAATGACTGTAAGGTTTAAGAACCAGTGGTGACTCTATTGGAAGAAAAATTGGCTGCGATGAAAGATCTAAGCTTGAAACACTCCATTAGATGTGCTGCTCTTCCACTTACGTTTTTTAAAGTAGATCTATAGCTGCCCACATGACAGATTAATATTGTTCCACAGTAGTTAGGTGCTTGGCATTACATTTTTGAAGCATCTAGAGGCCTTCAGGGCTGAAAGTGTTCCCATCCTCAGCGATCTATAATGGTTCCTCTAGAGGCCAGCACTCCTTCCCAACAAACCCTGCCTCCATAAATCAGGCTGCACAAGTGGCACTCGGGGACGTCACCATCCATCTCCAGAGCTGCTCTGAAGGATGTTGGGTAAGGATCATCTCCCAGCACTGCAGCCAGGGAAAGGACCATCACAGTTGGCACTGATAAAGCATGTGCTACTTAAATCTGAAGACACACTAAGTCTATGGAAAAAAACACATCCTGCTGGTGTTAGCATGCCTCAGGCACTGGGAGAAGCTTCAGCAACTCATCTTCAAAAGGCAGAGAGCCAGGGCTCTAGAAACCTGCAAAAATTGGCTAAGCCTGCAGTCTTTTTTTATTTTATTATTTTTTTATTTTTTTTTAGTTGAGCATCTTCAAAGTCTACGATTCTAACTGTAGGGCACAGCAGCTGCCACTGCAGATTTGATCCTCTCAGCTTTTGGCAGCTCTCAACTTGAAATTCTAGCAAAAGAATTTTTCAAGTTGCTATTATTGCCTGTCATGGATTTATAAATATTGTGCACTATCTGCTGTGGCATGGCTCTCCTGGGACACTAGTGCATGCCAAAAGCATAACAGAATGAAAAACAGTTCCTATTCTTCAAATAAATGCTAATTTTTTTTTAACTGTGCTCACACGATGCGTTTGGTGATCAGCTTCAATAGTACAGAATATATATCAGAGGCAAAAAAGCTGATTGTCTTTTCCAGTAGTATTCAGCTGCTACTTTCATTAAGCTTGTTTAATTACATTCCAGATGCTAATTTGCAAGTTGATACCAGAGGGTGCAGGACAGTTTGCCTTTGAATCATTTTTCTGTGATGTGATGGTCTTGAAGCACACCACTACCCTCCAGTAGCCCTAGCAAGCTATTCTGACAATTAGTGCAAAAGAAAGGCACATTGATCTTGACAGAAAAATAATAATTTTCTACGTATTTTATTAAATTAATCTCCAGCAATTTTATCTTCATTGCCATTTTATAGCAACTTTTATGTAAAGTATACATAGCATACTTCAGATTTAATTTGGATTCATTTCAATAGAAATATTTGTTATTTTATTAATTTACTGAAAAAAACCTCACATCTGATTTAGAATGTAAATACAAACTCACAGCCATAACAGAATATGAGGAAGTGTTTAGGAGTACAGTTGAGCTTTATCACATGAAACTTTGCTGGTTTGGTTAATACAATTCCTGAACTGTTATTAGATAACAGATTATTCAGGAAAACCAAAGGAAGGGTTAAGGTACATGCAAATCTCAAAGATCTAAATATCTATTTCAACAAATTGGTAGGCTGCATTTCTACATGCTTGTTATAAGTGACTATCTGCTGCCACTTATGGTTGTGTGTGAAGGCAGTTTAATGAGGATGACCTTTCTAAATAGGAAAATTTAGAGATTTACCAGTTTTTGGTGCCTTTTTCGGTTGCTCTTACACAAGAAATGACTTAAAATGCAAGCTTCAAAGCTAGCTGAGAATAAATGAAAATTTTAGTTCCACAGCAGAGCTCTTTGCCATTTGTATCTTGGGAAGAGGACTATTGTGCTGTAGCTGCTGCTTCAGGGATTTGCAGTCCGTGTTTTCAGTGGAAGGCACACATGCCAAGTGCACAGTCACACTGGAGGCTGGAAAAGGAGACTCTCATTCTTACAGCAGCACGAGGGGAGAGGGAAAAACTGTCTTCCTCTCTCTCTCTCAAGTGGCTCCATCAGCCATCTGGTGTGAGGATCCTTCCCAGAGACACTTGGGAGCCTATTAAACATATTCCAATATTTCTGATAACAATTGTAAATATATTAGAGGCCAAAAGTCCAGTGTCTTCAGATGTACCCAAATCAGGAATCCTGATCCCACTGCGTGGCCCTAACTTTGCACACCTACAACTCTTGCTCAGGTACTGACAGGAGAGGGGCCAGGGATAATTGGAAAATTGTTTATTACTAATGCTGCAGCAATGAACTAATGGCAAACTTCTCAAAACAAGATGGGGGGCAGGGGTTGACTGGGTTTTTAAAAATCCGCTGGAATTGCACACTGTGATTTGTCAGGAGATGTACCAAGGTACAACAGATCATCTCACATTTTAAACTCATTTACCAGCTCTATAGAGAGGAACTGTGGATTCATGGGACCATCACCTAAAACCACAGTGCACTTGAGGGGGAGGAAATGTCCCACAGCAGCTTTACAAAAATGAGGAGCATCTGAAGACCTCTGCTGCTAATAAACTAACTTTTTGCTTTTCTGCATCATTCAGTGATACTGAAGAGCTCCAAGCTTTGTTTTATCTCCCTTTTAGGCTCAAATGATTGAAAATTGAACCCATTAAAAATGATTTGTAACACTAACAGTTGCAATCTTGTGTTCAATTCTCATTTTTTCTTTACTGTAGAATTATTAATCAATTGGAATGAGAAGAAGCATTCACAGAAAGTCTGAAGAGATTAATGTGGTTTAAGAGGACTTGACATTCCTGAGGCATTTTATGAAATACAGTTACAGAAGACCCTGTAATTGTTTTGTGGTTAATTTCATCTGGATTCTCAGGGTTTAGATTAGCAGTACAGTACAAACAAATGCAAGAAATACTACAGAAAATACAAAAATAATGCAGCGCCTTCATTTGTAACTGAACAGCTTACTCTGATCCTATCATGACACTCCAGCTTTTAGCTTTCCTGAATGATTCTTTATAACAACAATCAAGTATTTTCCATTTTTTATCAGCAAAACACAACCTTGTAAGTCTTCTGATAATCAGCTTTTAAGTAGATATTAAAAGTGCAAACACTAGTTCTGAACATACCAAATCAATCAGAATTGTTTTATGTATTACCTGAACACTTTTTTTTGCATTCTCTTTTCAAGACTGAGAGAGAAGGACAGACTGACAGAAAAACAACAATACTGACCGTGCATAGGCTGGTAAATTCCTGAAGTCAACTATAACCAGTAAGCTGTATGCTTTTAAAGCCTTCACCTACATTCAAGTCACACATTTTCTCATCTATAAATACAGCTTCTTGCAAATTTATTTATTTTACCCATCAATTTTTACAGCTTTGCAGTAAGCTGACATTAGTAGATTTTAAGTGCAGCAAAACAAGAGCAGATGTACCTTTTTCAGAGTTTCAAGCCTCCTAAGTTCTTATGATCATGAGGATTGCTGAGGGAAAAAACACTGAGGTTTAAAAACCCAAGACTTACCTCCATGTCGGGTTTGTATTTATCTTCAAACACTGCCATGGCTGCGAGCGATCCAGAACCTGTGGTGACAACACCAGGACAGCCCTTTAGCCAGTGGATTTAGGTATGGCAACTTTTTTTAGAGAAAAATACAGTACATCTCATCAGCACAAAACAAACTTAGCCCACCTTAGCCTCCTCTGCACTGTACAGTGTCTACACTAAGTCAGAATCCAATTTAATCCTGAGGGTACAGCTTGTGTGCAGAGTTGGGAAAGGCCCATCCTGACAGCCTTTCCTTCTTACCATTTTGAACATGAGATACAAAACCCAGGTTAGAAACAGAGAGTTAAGGGAATGCCACAGTTTGCAGTCCCTGCTCCTCCATCCCTCCTGCCCCACTTCCATGGCTGCTCCTCTTGGAGGGAATCTCCTGGAATGAGGAGATGGCTCCAGCCCTGGGGATGAGCAGCCCAGCAGTGGGAACAGGGCAGGGAGCTGCTGCCACCAGCAGATTTCCCCTGTAGTTAAACAGTTAATTGTGCCATTATTTTTACAATAATTAACAATAACAGCTGAACACAGTGCCAGAGACAAAACCATGAGTTTAACGTTCCTCTCCAGAAAGGATGAGGTACAAGTGCAGGGATGGAACAGGAGCCATCTCTGCCCAAAGCACTGTGACTGCAGGGTTATAAATGTGCTTTTCATGAATTAACACAAAAAGCAGGATGGTACTATTTGAAACTGTAAAGTTGCTTTGTTCAGAAAGAGTGAGCCTTCAGGAAGATTTTCTTGTCTGTCGGTGGCCCTACCCATATCTCAGAGAGCACTACTTTTGGGGAGTGAGTAAAGTTACCTGCAATTTTTTACTCCAATTAGAAGATTTTTTGGCATTTATTACTTTTTAACTTGTTTTGCATAGTGCTATCTGTTTAGCTGGGTCACAGAGAAAGCCATATTTCCTATTTAAAATGATTTGTGTATATCGCTTGACCACCTCAATGGTTTAGTGAAAGCAAAAGGCAGCGATTAAACAGTTTCAAATGAGGTGTCCTGCTGATTTTATCAAGTCTGCTGAATGTATAATGAAAAAGGAGAAGCTGACAGTGACACTGTTGAGAAAATACAGACTACCTTAGCTGAACCATTTAAGGAGGTCCAATTATAGATCAAATTTAAAGGGTTGAAACAGCAGATTTACAGACACAAATCAATGAACATGGTAATCCCAATGAATATGACAGATATTCCTGTTACAGAATATTGCTGTGGTTGAGGATCATTACCTTTACAGTACCAAATACATCACATCTAAAAGCAGTAGGACACTCTAAGTGTGTACTTGTATTACAGGCAATGACTATTCATTTACACCTTGGAGCAATACACAACTCCATTTTTTAAATGCTGAAACTGAGAATAAAGAAGATTTTAAGCAACTAATAACAAAACTGAACTGCTGATGCAAACAGCTGATATTACAGAACAAACCACAAATAAAAGGAATTTTAGTGACCCTTCAAACAAGGTCAAAATAAAGCGCATGCCAAAACAAATAGAGGAACCTGAACAATAAAATAATTCCTCTGGAATGACATAGGAGTATTTCTAATGAGAGGGAAAAAAACTTGGGCTATGGTCTCAAACCAAGCCCACATTCTTGCTATACTCAAATGAAGGCCTACCATGAGCTGAGTGAGAAGCCTCAAAGCTGGAAAACAACGCTATGCTTGGGGAAAGGTTGACAAAATCAGATTACAAAGACTAGAAAATGTGCAAGAAAGGAAGTATAAAATGTAATATCTGACCAAAATTACTACCTTAGCTATTTAGTTGGGAAAAAGTGATCTTAATTTCTTAAAACTTCTGCTGAAAAATAAAGAATTGTCAGTAACACAACTGCATACATGGCTCAGACTGAATTCCTCCAGCTCCTTTTAAAGAGATGTTCCCAAAAGAACCTATGGGCAGGAAATCAGTAACTTAAAGAAGAAAAAAGGAAAAAGGAAAAAGGCAAGGGGAATCTTATGTTATAGTACATGAAATCCTTTATACATAAAGAATTACACTTAATTATTTATCTCACTATGTTACCAAGACACAAATAAATGCCAAATCTACTATCAGCCTTAAATAAATAAACCCACACGGTCCTATAATGTAAATTTTCAAAGAGTTGTTTAAAGTTTTAACTAAACCTACACGTAGACATTTACATCTGAAAACCAAGATCCTAAGGAGGTTCTAGCAGAACAGGAAGCTGGAAAAGCTGAATAGACTCGCTTCACTTTTTCTCTAGTGCTTATAAATCCTAAACAAGCTTGCATTTAAAATTTGCCCTAGCAAAAGCCTCCCAGCACAGCTAAGCATTCTCTAAAAGAACAGATTTTCCTGATCTTAAATAGCACGATGAAAATTCTTCACTGTTCTCAGCACCAGATGTAAGCCCTGTGTTTTCAGAAACACCACTCAGTGCACACATCTGAGTGTCTCCATCAAAACAAAGCATGTTTGACAACAGGAGCTGCTGTGGAAAACCCTCCTGGCATGCAGGCACTCCCTGGAGCACAGAGCTGAGCAAAGCCCACCTGCACTGCTGGGACTGCCCTGGACATGCAGCTACGACAGTCACTCCCGTGGTGAGAACTTCACTGTCCCACTGCACCCACCTCCCTCTCCTTGTCAAATTCCACTCGCCAGCCAAACAACCCCACAATGTTCCAAGCACTCCAACTGCCTCGTGAAAGCTGCATTGTGACAGGAGAGCAGGCAATAAAACTGGGAACTTAAGTAAACACTGCAAGTACGGTTTTCTTATTGCAGTTCCTATAAAAACACAGAAAACTTGGATATTAAGGGTCTATGGAGAACTTGTTTGTGTGTGGGGAAACAGCTGCTCTCTTGTCTGTGCACTCGATGCCCACCAATAATTCATTTTTAACAAGCATGCTTTGCCTTTATGCAGAAACAAGCTTCACAATTCCCAAACATAAAGTCTGGAGAAGGATAAAGTCCAAACACAGCAGAACACCATCCATTAACTTGGGATGGATTCCCCACCTCACACATGGTAACTGATTTAAGTCACTACTTGAACCAGTTCAGATTCAGCAGCAGTTCAACTTCAAATCCATTAAAACCTCCAGGAAAGCCTTGTGATAGTGTGCCATTAAACAGTGTCTTTACCTGAGCTCAAAGTAACACCAAACTAGGTGTTTAATTTAGGTAAGATTTCAAACTAAGCTATGCAGAAATAGGAAATTTTCTTTGTTGGATTTATTTTTTCCACATGTTTAAAATTTGTCTCTTCTGTATGTGAGCAATAAGAATAATTAAAACAAAGGATAATTAGTAATGTCATAATTAATTTGTATTATATAGCATTCAGGAAAAAACTCTTTCAGATCTTTAAAACCTAAGAATGCTTACACTTAACATCAAGTAAAAAATGCCGTCTCAATTCTGAAGAATTTACTTTGCATATATTTTCAGTGACCAACATTTTAGAACCAAATATTCAAGTAGCATTAATCTAATATCTACACATGTAAAAATATTGACTGCAAACAAATTCTACAGACCTAGAGAAGCTGAACTACTCAGAGGCAAATGCTTTTCAGTCTCCTGATTAGCATGAACCAGGTAAGTCATGAAACAGTGAGAGAATTTACTGTTCTCTTCCTAAGTAACACTGGTCATTTCCTGAATTTTCCCAACCAAGTTGTTGAATTTTCTGCATGCAACTGTAATAAATTGACTTTAAAAATACCATCTGGTCTTCACTGGAGCAGTCATACCACTTCACTATTGATTTAAAGTGAAAGATAATTATCGATGCATAGCAAAAAAAGTGCAGCTCACAATAATTTCCACATGTGAATTACAACTATGGGAGCTTTTCTAAAGCAGGTGCACTGGATCTCTTCAGCAGAACCTTCACTGAAGGCAAGTTCTCATTGCCAAGTACAGTCCATCTCCTCACCCAAGGACCTGTTTGCTGCCACACCAGAGGATGTGCAGAGCTTTGAGAGCAACATTTAGCACTTCCTCATCCATCACTGCCAAGGCTCCCTGACAGGGCATTTATTCACACGCACTCATTGTTATTCAATTTGCTGCTCATCCCAGGTAAGAATTCCGTGATCTCGGCAGCCCCTTGGATTGGGATCATTTTTCAGCGTGGCTCCTGGCTGGGGGCTGGCTCCCAGCAGTGGGAGTTCTTGCTCTGCAGCACGACACTGCCACTGCATGAAGAGCTGATTTATGAATATGAAGCACCACTGGCACCAGGGGAGCAGCTCCAGCCACGAGAGACTCCTGAGCACTCCGCCTGCTTCCAAAAGCTCAACTACACACTTCAAGTGCTTTAATTTTATGCATGCATTTCATTATAAGCCTTGGCCAGAAGCTTTCCTAGACAAGCCAAGCAATCAGACAATCTTGCATCGTTTGCTGAAATCCAATTTTGTCCTTTGTCAGCATAAACAGTTTAATTTGATGTTCTCACTCCTGAGTAAGCACTGTGTACCTCTTAAATCTCTCTTGCAAGGCAGGACATCACTCTGTCCATCCAGACATACCAGTACACCAAAATAAAACTCAACTTCCCAACCACCTTTCCTATTTAATACTGAATTTCCAGAAGTTAGCTGGTCAAAAATACCTACCCTGATTTAAGAAAACCGCCTTTAGAACATTTGAGAAAGAAGCCTCAACAAACTATAGATTAGTCTAAATAAGACTGAAACACAATTCCAACTGCTATCTTCAATTTGACTTTTCATAGTTTTTCTGCTGTCTTGATTCTATCTTTCATCTATATGCATTAGCCAGTTTTTTACTAAAACACATCCTGGTCACTGGAGAAGTGTCAGTACACCAGGGGTGGGCAGGTGAAGGACCCTGATGCTGAGAAGGGCTTTGTGTGATAGCGTGGCCAAAAGGAACATGTGGGCACCTGCCCCACACCTGGTACTGCCCACAGCAAACCCAAGTTTAAGAGACACGGAACTTAATGCTCTGATATTCTACTTCCTACTCGTTTGAACTTAGTCTGCTACCACGCTATTTTTGTGGAGGGAAAGAGGAGCTGCCAGGATTTCCTGACAGGCCACATTTTAAAGCCTTTAAAACCTAGGCAGGAAAGCCAGCATGCGAGGAGTGCAGAGCATGTATGGTGGCACAGGGAAGCGGCTCCTGCAGCCCCGTTCAGGCAGTGCCCTGGCCCCACAGCCCCCACGGGCCCCTCAGCCCCTAGGGGACCCCACAGCTGCCACGGGCACCCACAGCCCTGCACTACCCACAGCCCCTCAGCCCCTATGGGACCCCACAGCTGCCACAGGCACCCACAGCCCCCATGGGCACCACGGGCCCCTCAGCCTCTATGCGACCCCACAGCTGCCACAGGCACCCACAGCTCCGCACTCCCCACAGCTGCCGTGGGCACCCACAGCCCCATAGCCCCCATGGACTCCACGGGCCCCTCCACCCCTACTGGACCCCACAGCCCCCATGGGCTCCACGGGCCCCTCAGCTCCTACGGGACCCCACAACTGCCACAGGCACCCACAGCCCTGCACTCCCCACAGCCCCCACGTGCCCCTCAGCCCCTAAGGGACCCCACAACAGCCACAGGCACCCACAGCCCCTAAGGGCTCCACGGACCCCTCAGCCCCCACAGCCCCGCAGTCCCCATAGGCCCCTCAGGCCTGACAATGGTGTCACGTGACCGGGCCGCCGTGCTCGGGCCGCCGGCGCCACCCAGCGGCCGCGCTGCGCCACCGCAGCGCCCGGCCCGGCCCCGTTAATTGCGGGCGTTAATCACGACCCCGCTACACCGCTGCCGAGAGCCAGCAGGGAAACAGGAACCTCCGCCACCTCCAGCAACAGCCCCAGCAGGTGTTGTAGCCAAAGATGCCAGCCAGAAACAGAAAATATTAATGAGGATCTATAAATGTGTATTTTCCCACCATAGAAGCAGCATAAAAGCTGCACCAGGCACAGGCTAACCGATTCACTAATCTACTTCGTTTTCAGATCAGTTTCCTGATATATTTATTTGAACTTTCCCTTACACTTCCATGGCTCTACCAAACAAACTTCCATTTAAAATAATTCAAGTTCTCCAAACAAAACACAAGTCCCCCAAATGAAATTTGTACAAACCACAAGTTAGGACACACTTCAAATCAAGTTTCTGAGGTTTTGGTTTTTTTCAGCAAAATTTTGGGAATCCCACAATTCTTGTGCTTTAAAGTGTGGAACACACACAGCAACATTCCCAACATCTATTTTCTGGCAGCTGAGTTTTATCCCAGCCCATGTTTGTGAGGGTACAGAACAGTGCACCTGCCTTATAAATACAGATACAACTTTATCTTTGTAGTCTGAAGCCCACGCAGCTCCCAGCAGACAAATGGGATTTAACTAAAACCACTTTAAGTACCAATCTGAAGCGTTCCCTGTGCCCTGCAGGAGCAGCACTCACCCATGGTGACGTAGGGCAGCTTGTCAGTGGATCCGTGGGGGTGGATGCTGTACAGGTGGGGGCCCGTGACATCCACTCCCCCCAGCACCAGCGCAGCACCGATGTAGCCTTGGTACCTGGGAGCAATGATTGTCTGTCAGTCTGAAGCCCACAACTCAGCTGTGGCTGTTTAACACAACACAGGCATTTAGGAACTGTCCTGCAACTGCCCGGGTACAGCTCTGTACTAAACAGGCTGCTTTTACCAGCTGGCAGCAGTAAAATAAGAAATGTACTAAAATATGGTTTATTTCAGTGCCCAGCAGGCCTTCTGAGGCAATGATTCTATTACAAATCACAGAAAACTCCCAGTTTTACAGGCCTGAACATTACTGTTACTAGTCAAGCCTTCTCACCACAAGGATACACAGCAGTTTTCATGGGTATGATTATGTATTAAACTAAAAAAATACCCTATTTTTGTTGTGTGACTGCAGCACAATTCTCTAAAACACCACAGATTCCATTTCTTTTCCATTTCAATTAAGAAGCCCATGAAGCAAAGAGCAATTATGAAATCTTTCCTGAAGTCTTGTTATGAAAGTTAAGCAGGCTGAGGCAGGATGCTCCTTAAGCATTATTTGGTGTTTTTTCCAGCACTGTTAATAAACAAGAAACCCACTGAGTTACCTGAAGAGCATCTGCTTGAGCATGCGATTGGCCGTGACAACGCGTGGGAGCCGTCCCGTGGACAGGGAGTGCAGCTCCAGGTTGGAGGAGATCAGCTGAGTTGTCATCTCAGTGTCTGCAGCTGTTCCTGCACCGCAGCAGCTGAGGAACGTGATGAGCAAATGAGCAAAAGGAGACAGAAACCTCCGTGCTTCACGCAACAAGCAGAAATTTTCTCATTGTAAAACTGAGTGAATTAAGTTCTCACACAGAGAGCATAAAACAAGAGAGCCTGCTTAAGTGTAAATGGAATACCATGAACCCCCAAGCCTTGCTAATAAAATATCATTTTGAAACAGAGCTTAGTATTTGCTGTTAGTAAAGAACACGGCTAAAAAACCCAGTACCAACATCATTATGCAATAATGTACACAACAAACAATTTACTACCCAACAAAAAACTGCAACGCTTACTAGATATTAGGGGAAATGAAGTGTATTTTGGAACAGTTCTTGTCAGCAACAACCATCCCCTCAGTCGCTCTCGTATCCGCTCCGAGGACGATGCCATCCTGCAGGAAAGGAGAATTATTCCCAAAGCTGAGATTTCCACAGGGCCCTTCCCGGGGGTTCGGGATGGGGCCGGGCACACCGGGGGTGACTCAGCAGCGCGGAGCCTCCGCCAAGGGCCCGGCCCGGCCCGGCCTGGTCCCCCGCCCGCCTCACCTTGAAGATGACGCCGGCGATGGTGGTGCCGGTCTTGCGCGGCGCGGGCACCCGCAGCCCCTTCTGGGCGAGCT
Organism: Acrocephalus scirpaceus scirpaceus; assembly: GCA_910950805.1. Taxonomy (NCBI): domain Eukaryota; kingdom Metazoa; phylum Chordata; class Aves; order Passeriformes; family Sylviidae; genus Acrocephalus; species Acrocephalus scirpaceus. The sequence goes on along the minus strand of OU383790.1, from coordinate 1,072,928 downwards.
CGGCCTCCAGGTGCGAGTTCCTGCAACACACAGGCGGCGAGTGGGGCCGGGCCGAAGGGTCCCCCCGCCGCCGTTCCCCCGGCCCGGCCCCGTGCCCCCCGCGTTGCCCCCGGCCCTGCCCGCTCCCGGTGCCGCCGCCTCACCGAGCGCAGTTGTCGAAGCTGAAGCCGCCGGCGGGCGCGCGCAGCACGGACACGGCCGCCATGTTCCGCCGGGCACGGGCGGGGCCGCGAGCGCTTCCGGGGCAGCGAAATGGCGGCGGGGCCGCGCGCCGAGGGGCGGGGCGGGGCGGGGCGGCCGCGCGGGGGCGCTGAGGGGGGCCGGGCCGGCCGTGGGACGGCGTGAGGCGGCACGGGGGGCGGGAACCGGCCCCAAAGCGGCCCCAATATCGACCCCAAACCCGACCAAAAACTGGCCCCAACACTGACCCTAACATTGACCCCAAACCCGGCCCCAACACCGACCCGAAACCAGCCCCAAACCGACCCAACACTGACCCCAAACCCAACCAAAAACCGACCCCAACACCAACCAAAAACCGGCCCCAACACCGACCCCAAACCGACCCCAACACCAACCCCAAACTGACCCAAACTGACCCAACACCAACCCCAACACTGACCCCAACGCCGATCAAAAACCGGCCCCAATATCGACCCCAAACCCGACCAAAAACTGGCCCCAAACCCGACCCCAACATCGTCCCCAAACCGACCCAACACCGACCCCAACACCGACCAAAAACTGGCCCCAAACCAACCCCAACACCGACCCCAAACCAACCACAAACCGAACCAACACTGACCCCAAACCAACCCCAAACCAGCCCAAAGCCAACCCCAAACCAGCCCAAAACCACCCCCAAACTGACCCAATACTGACCCCAAACCGACCCAAAACCAACTCAAAACCAGCCCAAAACCAACCCCAAACTGACCCAACACTGACTCAAACCAACCCAACACCAACCCAAAACCTGTGTGCTGGCAATGGAATGGTTCTGCGGCCAAAAAGAAAAAAAAAAAAGAGCCCGTTTTCAAAGTTTCAGGAGTTCTGCTCTATGTCACTAAAATTAATTTAGTGCTTCCTGAGTAAACTACATCCAGCCTCCAGTTTCACTTTTCCTCCAGTGTCCCGAGCCATTAAAGGAATGCTCAAATGTATCCACAGAGAACAGAACTTCTGGCCACATCTGCAGAAAGGATGTGCTTTAAAGCAAGGCAGAGAGTGAGAGTTTTCCAAAGTTCACACTTAATTGCTTTCTAGATATTTTAAGTGCCTGAAATTAAAAATCTTACTGATTAAAAAAAATAAAGTGCCGTTTGTTCCCAACATTACGTATTAATTTATTGACACACTTTCTCTTGCAGGAAAATGAACCCGGGGTCCCCTATGTCCAAACAGATCTACATGTCTGCACTGTCCCTCCTAATTGTTGAAAAATTACTGTTCTCCATCAGGGTGTTCTTCAGGTGAACAACAAAAATGGGGTGGGTGGGCAAAGCTACTGGGCTATGTCTACTTTTCCCTCCAATGCTCAAAAATAGTTGCCAATGGGAGAGAAAAAAACCAGCCATGGGGAAGAAATCCAAGCCCAGCCTCTCTCTTGATTGTGCCAGTCTTGCAGAAAAAAAAAGCCACCAGACCAAGCAAGACCATCCTTAAAGTAAACACACAGAGAACCTGTGCTCTGCACACTCTTCTCCCGTTCTTTCAGCCCTTGGGTAACTTAAATCCCACGTTCTTGTACACCAGTAAAGCTGGGAAGCTGTCTGAGAGACAGAATATCCTGCTGCCAGATGCTCTTTTTTCATTCTAACACAGTTGTTTTTCTCTTCACTTGATAAAGTTAAAATAAACAGTCTCTGGGGTGAATACCAGGCATCAAAATTGGATTGGCATGTAAACTGTGGAGCAGTTGGTGGTGGGGAGTCTGGGGAAAAGGAAACAGCAGGTTTTAGCTAGAGGGGACAACAGCTTTATTTCCCTTTTGGTCCTTGACAACTAAGCAGATGTCCCACAATTATTGTTTTACCTTCTAGAAATATGTGCCTTTTCCCATCCTCCCAGGTACACACACGCCCGGCCCTTCTGCAGATGTGCAGGTACATCTCCTCCCTGGTTCAAAGCCATCTTGGTGCACCACTAGCTCCATCTATTGCTGGGTATTGGCTGGCTGAGAGTCAGACAAATCCTTGTTTCTCCCTCAGCTTTCTGGGACACCTATTTCCAGTCCTGTTAATGTAGATACAACCGATGGTCTAAAGAATAAGGTCTTCTCTGATCATCTGGCACGGGCTTTTGCACACCTGTCATATTGTAAACTTTGCATCTGTGTTGATGTCCACTGTAGGCACAAGTGTCTGTTGACAACCCTGACAGCAGTGATGGGTAATGGGAGGTGTCCCTGGGCACCCCCTCTGTTCCTGGGCACCCATTGTGCAGGGTTGGAGGGTAGTGCTGTTCTGAGGAGCTTGGGAAGTCCAAAAGTATGCAGAAAAACAAACACTGGAGAAGAGAGTGCCAGGTTCAATTAATTTTTAAGGTTCTGGTCCCATCTATAAAGAAATGCTTGTTGTACATCTGGGAACACCTAGGGCTGCACACCTCAAAGCTCACCTTAACTTGCTACAATGAACTGCACTGAAGCCTGAAAACCACAAACTTTTCACTTTATTTTTTTTTAAAGCAGTCCTGAAATCTGTTTCTAGCCTTAACAAAGCCGCAATCCAGGTTTATCATCCTACAAGACATCTGACAGGGAAGTTAAATAGCACTCCAGACACATTTTTTAAAACTTACTTGGGATTGGAGGAATGTTTAGTGTTATCTCAGCAGGTGGGCATTGGAGCTGAGGTCTGTCTTCACTGTGTGTGTGTAATGTATAAACTCTCAGGTATTTTGGTGTCTGCACTGACACCTGCCTGGTTTCCCAGTTTTCAGTGCTTTCTCGAAGTGTGAATGACAAATGACATCTTAAATTCTTGGACCTTTTGAAGAGACATTGAGTAACTTGGAATGTTTGACAAAATCTTCAGTGTGGTTTTCTTCTACAAAGCTTGCACCTGCTCTTGCAGTATGAGAGGCAAACATGCTGTTTGAGGGTAACTAGAGGGAATCACCAGGCAGTTTTTTGCTCTGTAGAATAAAGGAGTTAGAAAAAGTCAAATCTTACCAGGTGAGGCTGGCCTCTGCACCACCCACCCCACACAGGAGAGGTTTTCATTAGAGCTGGTCAGAGGCAATGCACACTAGCCAGGAGCTGAAAGCACTGGTGTGCCCTCATCACAGCTGTGTCTGCTGCATATTCCAACATATTCCTGGTTGGTGTGTATTCCTAACTCCCCAACTAGCCAGCAACTCCTGTAATGTCCCAAGGTGAACTTGTGTTAGGAGTGGAGCCAGGCAGGGAGATAATCGCTGAACTGGAGAATAAATGCACCATGTGTCTCCCCTGTTCCAAACCACTCTAATTTCAAACATCTCGCCTCAACAACGATCTGTTAACGAGCTGCAAGCCAAGAATCTGTCAGAAGAATTTAAATACAATTCTGACATGATCAGAACTAGATAGACTCAAACTTTACCAACCTGTGGCTAAACTGAAGCTAATCCAGCAAGTGTTTGCCCAGGTCAGGACAGAAGGTAAGCTTGCTGGGATCCTCTTCATTGTAACTGAAAATTCCAAAAGCAGACTTATTTGACATATTTAAATTCATTAGAGGAAATAGAGTGTTGACTTGAGTCCAAGAGGGTGCCTTCATTACTTTGAAAACTGAAAGAAGAGGTTGAAGCTGGAGCAGACAAGTGGTGCAGGTAAGGGGATGATGTAGTGAGATGTGAGGGAAGTTCCAAAGAGCTTCTGAAAGAGCCATTTTGTGAATGGGAATGGCTTCTGGCAGAGGTGTAGCTGTGAGAACAGACTGTCTCCCTCCATGTGACAGGATATCAGTAAAAGGGATGTGAGGGGAGGGATTCCCAATCCAGGTTGGGCATACACACTTGAGTTGAACTCCAAAACTGTGGAGACACCCAGGGCTCAGCTGGACACAGTGTGCTTCCTCTTTTTTGACATCTGTGTTCCTGTAATGTGGAACTGCTTATGCCAGTTGTTTGTAGACCCTCCTGTCTTGTGACTGACGTAATTAAACCCAGTAAAGAGATGGTTTCTCTACTGCCAGGCTCCTGCAGAGAAGACTTGGGCCATCTGCTTAATGGTCTGTTGCATTTCTGGCCGCTGGTGCTGTCACAGTGGCTGGAGCTCTGCTGTTGTGCAACAGCCACGTATGGAAAGCTTTATCCTTTAATGTGAAAAATGGGAAAGACAGATGCAATCTGGGTCTAATATTGTTCTTGTATGTTTTCCTCTCATCTCTCAGGAGCTCTCTTGCTGCTGCCTTTCCTCACTCTGAGCACCAGAGCTCCTCTTTTTACTTGATAAAGCAGGCACAAACTGTCCCCCAAATCCAGATCCCTGCCTGAGGGTGTTCCTCAGGATATGAGGAATAGGTCTCCCAAATTACCATACCCTCAGGACCTCCAGGGGATATGAACCATCTCCCCGTGATGGCTGTGACCTCAGCCTGTGCATATTGACATCCCACAGAAATGACAGTTTGCAGAGTTTTTCTTAGCTGTGATTCCAGGTTCCAACACATACACTGTGGATATCTGGTTAAACCAGCAAAACTGGTTTATTAGAAAACTATGGAAAAAAGGTATCAGAAAGATTTAGTGTTTCAAAGAGGATCAGAACCAAATGCCCTATCTTGCTGGTAGGAGTATGGGAGATTTAGGAGTAGTTAGTAGTTTGAGAAAAAAAACTACCAAAAAGATGAGTAACACAGGCAGCTCCTGTTTTTTCTATGAAGTTTCTGGGCTATACAGATTTGTTATAAATGATGGCACTAAATAAGCAGCCGTGCCCAAGCTCCCTGAAAGGCTCTGTAATATCAGCAGCTGATGTCCCACTGCGCAGGGACACAATCGGGTCTGTTCCTCCAGACAATACACCTGTCACTGGGAAACAGAAAGCTGGCAATTAGCAGGGAGGCTCTGTGTTGGGCTTTCATCCCAGACAATGAGAAGGGCCTGGAAGAGTGAGATTAAGGCTGGCATGTCCACATGAGATTGCTGAAACAAACCTCACTGAGACTTGGGGGCATTTAAGAAGCAAAAACAAGAAAATAAAACCCTGGTTAAATCTAACTCTACAAACAAGTTAGAAAGCAAAATAGCACCAGAACAGGATCCTTTGCATTAGAAATGCAGTCTGGGGTTGTAGAGTAAACTTTCTTCTCAGCTGAGCTGTCTTGTGGTTGTCAATAGGAAATTAAACCAAGCAGGGTTCTGCACTCAAGAGCTGCAGAGTTCAGGGAGTTCTGCATTGCTCAGCCAGGACCAGGACTAAGCAGCAGCCCCCACATTCAAGATTTTTTACCTAACTAATGTAAGTTCCACACCTGAGGACTCCATACCTTGCACTTTGAATGTTTAAAGGTCTCCCAAATGACCGGCCCTACAAAGGCCCTGAAAGCAATGCAGCAGCAATGCACTGACACAAGTGACAGTGACACTGTGAGTGTCAGTGACTGCCTGTGACCAGCCCTGGACCTGGAAGGGAGCAGCTGTTAGAAAGGAACTCATTTGGTCAGGAAGTCTCAAATATTTTTTTTTCTCTTGGTGCAGATGTTCTTCCAACACACAGGGATCAGGAAAGCCGGAGGAAAACTAGGAAAATCTTTTCCTTGCTGTCAGCCCCATCTCCCCAGGGATGTAACTTTCAGGATGGCCACATGCCATAAAGCAGTGGGTGGGGGTGTGGTTATGCCTGTGCTGTGCTTTGAGCAGGGCTCACAGCTCACAGCTCCCACTGCAGAGCCCTGCACATCCCTGCTCTCCAGTGACTGAGGTGTGATTGCTGTGCTGGGGGCAGGTCACCTGCAGCTGACAGGGGCAGTGAGGGCTGCAGGGAGAGCTGTACAATTTCTGTGCCAGGAGGTGGTGGGTACAGGCAGGCTCTTGAGACCTCCACGGGTCGCTCTGTCCCCTTGGGGAGGTACTGCTCTGACTGTGACCTGGTGCCCTCAGCTTCCTGGGGAACACATCCATCATCTACCAGGCTCTTGATGGGAAGCCTGTAGCATCAGGAGGTTTGGTCAGCCCTGATGTGACAGACTTGAAAGGAGAAGGGGAGAGGAAACTAAGAGAACTAGACAAATAATGGCATTGCCAAACATGCGGGTGTCTGGCCATAAAATCACATCAGGGCAGACCTTCAGTGTGCAGGGTGAGGAACTTGCTTGGAAACCTGAAAAAATAGCTTGAGCACGTGCCCTCTGTGTCCCTGCCCTGCTGAGCTGTGAATGGGAGGTGGCACCTGCCATCCCAGGTCCAAACTGTGCTCTTGATGACTCCTGCATGCCCAGTCAGTGGCTGCTGTGCAGGTACAGACCAGTTTTCCAGGTAAGGTGAGTGTGGAGATCAGGTGGTGTCACTGTGCCTTTGTCCAGAGGGGCTGGGAGACTTGTCTAGATTTTTCCAGGCACTGCTGCTTGTGATAACTTGATCCATGTGAGAGCAGCAATGTGTGTTAGGAGCTTGTTTGGAGTGACAGAGATGGGATGTCCCACGTTCTCCCTGGGAGCAGGAACAGCGGGAAGCTGTGCCATGACCGGAGCCCTGCAGTGCAGGGTTAATTGCTTCCTGAACGCTGATGAATCTGCTTTTGGGAGAGCTGGCATGGAGAACCCGCAGCAGCACAAGCCAGCAGCAGCTTGTGAAACGTTCAGATGTGTGAAAGGGTAAAATAATTGCGATATGGCAGTTGTGTGACACAGCTCCAGTACTGGGGAGGGAGGTAAGTCTGCACCTCTTCTACTGCTGCCTCCTCAGTCAGCCCTTGGGAAACCCTGCCTTGGGCTGAAACTGATTCTAATCAAAGTTTGGGTGACACTAAACTCAGTGAGGAGGAGCTGGGTTAGAGAGAGTGTCAGTTCTGAGCAGTAAACAGCAGGACAAAAAAAGACTGGAGGAGAAAAACCTGTACAACTGGGACAGGGGAATGCTGTTTTGAAGGATAACTCTGCAAGGGACAGGCTTGCACATGACTGAGTGATCTCTGACACGCTCCGTGCTTTGTTCCATTTCTCGCTGCATCTTGCTCAGACACATGGCTTCTACTCCACTTGGCAAATATTTGATTTATAAAGATTAACATGTTGCTCGCCCATGTGCTGGGAAGCTCTTCCAAGGGTTGTGTGAAAGATGTGCCTTGAGGGTAGCGGCTCAGGGTTTACTCACTGCGAAGGAAACGTTCCTTAAAATGCACCTGAGCTGATTTTTTAAATTGACTGAGTGTAAACAGAACTGCAACCTATTCCAAACCAAGCTAACCCAGAGTGACAGTGTCACCCAAATGGCACAACACAACTTGCCCTCTGCTCAGCTGCTTGTTAGAGAGATTTACCAACATTAAAAGTGCTTTGGGATTTTGCCATCCAACCATCCCAAGGTCATATATCTGCTTGCCAAGGTCTTCATGTGCTGGATAGACACCTCTTAACTCTAGGAACTCTGTCATTTCCAGTTTATGTTAAGATGTTTGAATGAAGGTGATTCCAGACTCTGCAGTTGCCCTAAGGAGACAGCTGACTGGCTTTGTGGGAATTGGTGCTGATACAGTGAGGAACTGCCAGCACTGATGGCAACAAATCTGCTCCATGGCAAGGAGCAAGCAGTTGGCAGTGCCCATGTGTGCACAGAAATCGTCTGGAGAGCCGGGAGGTCCAAAGGAACCACACTTGCTGGGCTGGGCTCTTTGGGGCCTTTTCACTCTGATTTTAGGTGAAAGCACAATGAGATGCCAGCTATTGGTTTCCACTTGCTAGCTGTGATTTTTCCTTTGAAATGCCAGTGATGCTTTCTTGCCAGGGTCTCTAGAGCCATCCTTGATGCCAGCCAAAGCATCAAATCTTGTTTGAAAGTCCCGTGTATACTTATATAATTAGTTCATGTTTAAATCCAGATAACTGGTGTAGGTGAGGTTGGAAACTTGGGTGGCATTCAGTGACCACAGGAAACTTCCCTGCACCTCTCTGCATGTGCAGAGGAAGATTTATTTGTATATACAGAGAGGAGTGAGGCTGAGGGCTTGATCCCTTTTCTAATGCTACCAGAGAACTGTATTTTGTGCTCTTACAAAAGGTGATTCATTTTAAGACACAGGAACAAAGACCACAGTTTTGCTGTCTGCCAGGAAACTACCTCTCATTAAACCTAATCCAGCCCTAAATTTTAAATAATTTTGCAGTTTCCCTCTGAAGATCTTGGTGTAAAGTCGGGCTGTGCCTCGTGCCCGTTGCTCCCTCCATTACTCAGGGAAGCAGGATCCAGTTTTGGCCAAACCAGGGTGAGCAGCAGAGCCTTGTGCAGTGCTGCCATGCTGTTGGCAGGCCTTTGGTGCTCTGTGCCACGCTGCCCAGGAGTGCCAGGCCATTTCCCAACTGGCAGCAGTGACTAAGCAGCCCAGAGCAGCTGCCTCCAAGGCCCATTCTTCTGGGGAGATTTATTGCCGAGAGCAGAGGCATCGGGATGGGAAAATTGCCTTCATTCCCAGGCGAAGACCCTGAAGAACAAAAGCCAGTTGCTGGTGAATCCATGGTGTGATCCAAGCATTTACTGGGACGGGAGGAGTGGGAACTGTGTGCCTGTTGCTGTAGCAAAAGTGAGCAGGCATCACCCGAAGGAGCAGCTCTGACTGGTGAGGTGGGCAGTGCCACAGCCATGGGGGTGACCTGGGCCCCCCAGCCTTGGCATTCTCCCCGGGGCAGCTGCAGTGAGGAAATGCTGGAATGCTGAAGCTGCTCAGCGAGGATATTACACCAGGAACCCACTGGACACCGCTGGACCTGTCCCTCCTCACCTGCATCCTGGGCTGTTCTGGGCTCTTGCTACTGTGAGGATCCCTTGTCACTCCCCCACTGCCAGATTTCTTTGCCATGATCGTGTGCCAGATTTTCTGGGAAGGTTTATTGGACACTTCTGCGGAGCAGTGACTGCCAGGGAAGAAGATCCCGGTGCTGCTGGCACAGCGGAGCAGGGAGGGTTGTGAGTGCTTGGGCTGGGCTGGATGGGGCGTCCCGGGCTGCGATGTGGGGTGAGAACGTGGGCAGTGGGGTCCCCAGCAGCTCCCTGGGGACCCGGAGCCGCCGTCCCGCTGCCCAGCGGGCCCGGTGCGGGCAGCGGCGGCGGTCACGGAGCAGCGGAGCCCAGCGGGGCTGCGAGGGGCGGCGTGCGGAGCGAGGTGCGGGGTGCGGGAGCGATGGTCCCGCGGATTGAGATGCGGAGCCGTGGTCCCTCGGAGCGGGGTGCGGAGCGGGGTGCGGAGCCGTGGTCCCGCGGATTGAGATGCGGAGCCGTGGTCCCTCGGAGCGGACCGGCCGCGGTTCCCGCTCTCCGCTGCTCCGGACACCGCAGTTCCGCCGTCCCGCCGGGCTGTCGCGCTTGTCCCTGCCGGAGCTCGGCCCTGACCCCCAGCCCCGGGGTGCCCTGGGTCACCGGGCTCTCCCAGCCGGGTCACGGCCGCTCCCCACTGCCCCGTTTGTTCTGCCCAAACCGGGTTCCGGGTTTCTGCCCCATCTCCAGGGCCCTCCTTGCTGGACACCTGTAGCTGCAGGCGCAGGCTGAGCAGCGGAGATTGGCCGTGCCCTGGCTCTCTCTGGCCCATCAGATTTATCGTTTCGCCTGGAGGGCCCAGAGCTGTGTTCCAAAGTCACCGCTGAACTTTGGAAGGCTGTGGACACAGAGCCCGGGCTGCCGGGCGGATCTCCGAAATCCCTTAGCAGCAAAGTGTTTAAATGCGCTTTTACAGCGCCCACGGGAGAGCCCGCAGAGAGCAGAGATCACTCACAGCCGCTGATGCCAGTGCCCAGAGCTTCAGGGCTTGTTTGCATTGGCGTTGCCAGTTTCCATCTTGTGTCTTTACGTACCCTCATCTGTGATTTTACTGGGTTTTTTTACTGCCGTGCACTCAGGGTTTCCTCCCGCTGGGGCAGAGGTGGGGAGATGGGGGCTCACTGCCCAGCCCTGAGGCTGGCAGCTCCCCGGGATGGCTCCGTGGTGCTGGGCTCTGTGTTCGGGCTCATGGAGGCTGGATTTACTGCTCTGCAGGGCTCTTCGGCTGCTCTGTTCCTGCAGGTTCTGAAGGCAACGAGAAAAACTGCCAGTGATGCAACCCTGTTTAATGATTCCATTTATGGTGGCTTTTTTATTCAGTTAGTGCAGATGAAAAGCTCTGCGATCCTGCCTGTTCCTTAATATTGCACATCTCTATGTTTTATGCTGAATTATTTTGTATCCTGCAAACAAAGGCTAAACTAAGACCTTAAGTTCCTCAAGAAGATCTGGGAATTTTTTGGATAAGATACTATTCAGGACAGGTATTTCAGAGCGAGGAATTTTCTCGTTTTTGTTCTGAGACTTTCCAAGGAAAGCAGCATTATCAGGGAATTGGCTTTCTGCAGAATGTTTCTGTCTGTGATGCATCTCCAGTAATATTTTATTTATTCTAGCAAAGGGTGAAAATCTCCCAGCTGGTCAGCATGTTTAGGAGAGACTTGAGACCTGATTCTTGGTTCTTCAGCTTTCTGGTGAGTATTACCAGTTGGTTTTTTTTTATTATGGGTATTTGAGATAATATTAATGTTTCTCTGAATGTTTCAACACATCCTCTCCACCAGGTTGGTCTGTCTAGGAGTCTCCTTGCCTTTGCAGCCCTTGCCAAGAACCAGACTAATAAAGGTTAGTGTTTTTATCAGTGCTCTCTATGTGTTTTACAAGCAACATCCCGCACAGAGAAACAAAAGGTTTGTCTGGTGGTGCAAACAAAGCTAAAGAAACTTTTTCTGTTATCCTGTTTTGTGCCTAAAATGCTGTTTGCAGAGCTGGGATTTGCCAGGCTGTTTGCTCAGCTGCTGCTCCGTGCCCCACTGCATCTCCAAACCAAACAGATTATTTTGTGCCTGCAAATTGCATCGGCAAGTGCAGAAGCTGGGAAGAGGTGGGAAGTGGGGACAAAGCAAGAAAAGTTGTTTTTACATAAGTGCCTTGAACAAGTTTTTCTGAGGGCCATCCTTAGGCATAGCAGAGCGAGATTTCCCTTTGTGCTGAGCCTGGCATGGTCTGTGTGTCCCGCAGGAGTGTCCAGCCCTGGGCCAGAGGGCAGAGCCACAGGCATCCCTCAGTTCAGGTCCAGTGCAGCCTGAACTGGTCTGCCACACTGTGCCCACCAACCAGCCCAAGGGGGAGAGCAGCTCCTGCCAGCAGCTCCTCCAGGATGCACGAGGCAGTTTTTAACAGTGGGCTGGAGAGGCTTTCTGTTTCCCCATGCTGTGTGTGTCTCTGTCCAGGTTTTGCTCCTGTCACAATTGAGACCCCGAGACACACGTATGAGTACGTGGCCACTGCTCTGGACTGGTGGCAAGCTGACAGGTACTGCGAGCAGCGCTTTGCTCAGCTGCTCTTGGAGCCCCAGGACACTGAGCAAGGCTCCCTCAGCAAACTGCTGCAGTCCCACCACATCAGAGGTTCTGTCTGGATAAAGGAAAGGGACAGTGTCCTGCACAAAGCAGAGAGGAGACGTGAGTATTACTGACATGGGCTATTTAGAGAAGTTTCCACTCTGAAAAAATATGACTGGAGAAGTTGTCCCTTGTTTTTTTATTGTCACTTTATTGGCTTATGCTCCTTCCTTTCTGCTGACTGAAATTTTTCCTTCTAGGTGGCCACACTGTCCCAGTCCTGGTATTCAGAGACAAAACAGACACAAAATACGTGAAGGTGCTCTCTGACTTCCCAGCACTGCCTGCTGTCACGGCCTGTGCCCACCTCCAGTGGGACAGCAGCACCCAGGAGATCGCCACCATCTTCTCCTACGCCGTGCCTGCTTTCATGAACGAGTTCCAGCTGCGTGGCTGTGTGGATGAGGAAGGCTTTGTTCGGTTTGCTCTCATAGTCCACGGGCACCACTCCCCTTACCTGCCTGTGTTCCGTGCTGATGGACAGTGGCATCATTTCTGTGTGACCTGGCAGCAGGAAAATGGCACCTGGGCCATCTATGCTGATGGGAAGAGGAGGGCGTCTGCCAGTGGTTTGTGTTCTGTGGGACCATCTGCCCCCCAGGCCATCCTTGGCCAGGGGACCTTCATAATTGGGCAGGATCAAGATTCCCTGGGGGGCACCTTCAGGGCGAAGGAATCCTTCAGTGGGAACATCACGGACTTGCACATCTGGCAGAAAGTCCTCAGCACGGAGCAGATTGAGAAAGTTCGCTCGTGCTGGGTGCTAGAGCAAGACCTCGTGTTTGGGTGGAGCTCAAAAGCCCTGGAAGTGGAGAGCACGGTCCAGGCAGTGACCACAGAGCTCCTTTGCCCAGGTAAGCCTCAGTATCCTCGTGGCTGCTATCCTGGTTCCACAGCGTTTGTTGTACCGGGGCTTGTGGGTTGCTGCAGGAAAGGTGACACCTGCTGGGGATGGCGTGTCCCTGGGAGACCCCTGTGTCTGCGTGTGTTTCTGCAGGGCCTGTGGAGGAATGCAGAGTGTGGGAAGTTGGCAGCAGTGGATTCAGTTATGCATCTTGTTTGCAGACTTTGCCTTTCATCTGTCACTACAGCAAGGGTACAGCATCTGTCAGTTGTTTATGCTTCCACTCACACACTCCTGGGGGTCTCGCCTGGGGAGGTGGCCAGGGGTGGGGAGGCCCCTGCTCTGAAGGATCTCATGTAAAACCTGCTGGGGCTGCACTGTGCTCCAGCTGCCGGAACTCTGGCAGGGGGTTTGGCTCTTCCCCAGCTGAGCAGTGGTGGCACACCTTCCATGGCTTCTGGGGCAGTGCTGGGAGTGCCTCCCAATCCAGACATTTCCAGATTCATTGCCAGGGCAACGTGAGGACAGGCAGGAGTCTCTCCAGATGGGATCTTGTGCTAAAAATAAAATACAGCTGTGAAGTCTCCTTGTCCTGCTCATCCTGCAGACTTAGCCACCATCTGAGGATCATTGCCCTTTGAACACGGCATGTGTTAACCATGCTGTTGGACACCACAGCAGTGGTTCTGCTTCTGGTTTGTCCCCAGATGCATACTGGCAACTGAAAAGAGCTCAGCTGGAGTCCAGGCACTCGCTCGCCAGCTGCGTCAACAGCCTTGCAGTGAGGACTGTGGTGAGTCCTGCAGCCCCAGCAGTGGCAGCTGCCACCTGGAGCAGGCAGGAGCTGCTGGGGTGGAAGTGCTGGCACCTGGTGCTGTTTGAGGTCACTGCCAGCAGTTGTGCCTGGGACCTTTCCTGAGCTGCTGTTGGAGATTGTGACCAGCACAGCTGTAACTTCTGCTGTGATCAAACGGGCAGTGTTGCTTCAGATTCACTCATCTCACTGAGGACGGGAGTCTGGACCAGAGATCCCTGTCCCCAGGATATTCCTGGTTGGCCAGACAGGTGTCCTGATGCCAGCAAGGGCATGCAGGGCATTGCCAAGGCACAGCTGATGGTCAGGGAGAGTCAGGGCTCTGCACTGAACTAAACCATCTTTTCCATGACAGATTCCTGACAGTGTCTTCACGACTGGTGTGCAAGACATGAACCTCTCTGTGGCTCTTGATGTTCTTGATATCTTGGCAACTGTTCTGAGAGAAGGAGAAGTGCCCGTGCTTGAGCCATTTGACCTCCTTGCAGTGCTTCAGTTACTAAAGCAAGTTTCACATATGGAAATCCAGGAGGGAGATGAGCTGGAGATGCTGGAGCAGTTGGGCCAGTACTACATGGAAATAGCCGAGTTAATTCTGGAAGAGCAGAATGCTGGGACATGGTCATCGATCAACCAGGTAATGGTGACACCAGTCTGAGTGCTGTGTGCCTCATCTGTTCATCCCTGGCCTGCCGCACCTGGCTGCTCCTGCTGTCCTTGTATGGTCACCTGCAGCCTCTGTGGCCATGCTTGAGCATGTGAGGATGCTGCAAGCACGGGCATGGAGGGTCCTCATGGTGCTCTCATGGAGCTGTGCAGTTTCCTTGCTCCCACATCCTGCTGCCTGGCAGGCCAACCCTTCCCTCTGGAGTGTGTTGTGTTTTCTGTGCCAAGGAGATGTTTGTCATCAGCCCCCTCACTGCTCAAAACACCCTGAGGCTTTGCATAAGGGACCTCCCCCATCCCACCCCTGTGAGGTTTTTCTCCATGCTCAGGTGTGGTTTTGTGAGTGCAAGGTCTGCACTCTCCACCTGTCTCTGGAAAATGTGTGACAGTGCCCCAGGAACCGAGCCAGGGATACCCAGGGGTCAAAGGATGCTGAGCAGTTCAGGGTTTGCCTCATTGTTCACAGCTGCTCATTCTCCATGGCCACAGTCCCTCACAGCTTCTCAGCAGTGGCACAAACCCAGTGCTGGCCCAGAGTAAGTGGTGCAGCTGATAATCTGCTGGGGAGAAGGGGGGAGCCACAGGGGTGACTCTTGTGCACCCAGCACAGCAGGACCTTGAGCAATGGGGCCACTCTTCTGCACCCTTCAGCTACAGAGTCTATTTCTGGGTGAAACCTTCTCCAGGAAGAGCAGATGGTTGTTCCACAGCTTTGTAAAAATCGGGAGTCAAGTCTAAAGGTCTTTCTTTCCAGAAGCTCATTTAGTTATTTATTTCCATGCTGTTTTAATGGCTTCTTATGCAGAACAGCAAGTTTCCCTCATTGCCAGACTTGTCTCCTTGCTGAAGGAACTGGGAACATCCTTCAGTAAAGAAATCACAGAAAAGCAAAGCCAAAGCCTTGAGTCACAACTTCTCTTTTTTTTTCTGCCAAGGACCAAACGTTTAAGGAAACTCTTGTGATCTGTGGGAAGGGAGGGCTGGTGGTGCAGGTGCTGATTTCCATCCTCTCTCTGTGTTTGCAGGTGATCAAGGGGCCCATGGCTGTCGTGGAGCTCTGTGACAGAATGGTGTCACTCTTGGTCCCACTGCTGACCCCAGAGAGGACAAAGATCACGATCCAGCATGGGAATATTGGTGAGTGGCACTGGAGGGTAGCTCACCAAGACCCAGATCAGCCACCCTGTCTGCTTCCCAGTCCAAATCCATTCCTGGCTCCTCTCCTCCTCTGGCTCACCTCAGCCCTGCAGCCTGCTCCCCATTTCCTCTGTGCAGAGTGTCACAGTGTGAGGGCACCTCTCACTCTGTGGATTGAACGAGAATTGTAAGAAACTTTTGGGCATGGGAGAAACTGAGCCCAGATGCCCAGGGCTTGCACAGAAAGGGGCCTCCTGCTGCTGCTGTGGGTCTTGGCTGGGATTACAGCATCCTTGTGCTGAACCCTCTTCAGCCCCTGCTTTCCCCATGCACAGGGGTGGAGGTGAGGGAGCTGGAGCTGACTGAGGAGGAGCTGAGTGGTGAGGTGTACGTGGTGCGGACCCCTGAGAAGGGCAGGCACGACCTCATCGAAGTTCCCGCAGAAGAAATGCAAAGGCTGAAATCCAGAGGTTTGTTCTGACACCTGAGCTTCCCCTGCTACTTCTGCATCACCTTCCTTGGTGGCACAGACTGTTTACCTCGCCTGTGTGAGGTCTGAGGGGTGTGGGGAGGGGATGAAGGGAGATGGGCTGTGGGGGAGATTCTGTACAGCCCCTCCAGAGGCACAGCTTGGAGCTGAGGTGTTCTGAACCCCCAGTGTCACCCCCTAGCGGTGTCCAGCGCTGCCCTGGTCTGTCCTGTCCCCTGCTCTGTCCCTGCAGGTGTGCACAGAGTGACAGTGAAGAACATGTGGTTTGGTTACGGCTCCCTGCAGCGTGGCCTGTCCAGCAGCAGCACCAGTGCAGTGCCCCAGGACGCTGCTGCCTCTGACAGGGGACAGAAGTGAGTGAGACAGAGCCCCCCGCACCCAGGGCTGCCCTCAGCACCACAGAGGAGCTCATTTTCAATTCTGCATTGAGTTGGTGCCTCCGTTTTGGGGTTACCTTCACCCCGATCCATCTCCGCCCTCGCACTGGGGCTGCCTGTGCACTGAGGTGCCCCGTGGGGTCTCCTGCGTGCCTCGGGTTCCCGGGGTTACCAGAGCCCACAGCGGCTACTGCAGGGTCCGCTCTGGCCGGGCAGGGGCTGTCCCTGGAGATGGTGGCTCTGGGAGCGACAGGCCGGGCCCGCTGCGCTCCCGGAGCTCCGAACACTAGGTGGGGATGGCCGCCCGCACATCCCGCTCAGCCCTCGGGCTGCACGGCCGGAGCCCTCGGGATGATGCTGCCGTGCCCTCCGCAGTGACGGGGCAGCGGTGGGGTTTGCCGGGTATCCCCAGGTCCGTTCTGCCCCGTGCCCAGCCCCTTTGCGGGCGGCCCTGGTGCGCTCCAGCAGCGACCCGGCTCTCTCCAGCTGTGCTAACACTGCGAAATCCCCTTTTCTGAGCACGTCCTGTGCTTCCTGTGCCTGTGAGCAGCGCCCTTTCCCTGGCAGGCACCTGAGCACCACAGTGGGCACAGCTGTGATCTCCTCCACCCTGCTCAGTGACTACCGGGAGATCAGCACGGCCGTGCGCTACCGCCTGCGGCACCGTGTCCAGGTACCCCCTGTGCTCTCCCAGCCACCCCCTGCCTGCGGCACCGTGTCCAGGTACCCCTGTGTCCCCCAGGCATCCCCTGCCTGCAGCACCATGTCCAGGTACCCCCGAGCCCCCCGGCCACCCCCTGCCTGCAGCACCGTGTCCAGGTACCCCCGAGCCCCTCAGGCACCCCCTGCCTGCAGCACCGTGTCCAGGTACCCCTGTGCCCCCTGCCACCCCCTGCCTGCAGCACCGTGTCCAGGTACCTCCGAGCCCCCGGCCACCCCCTGCCAGCAGCACCGTGTCCAGGTACCCCCGAGCCCCCAGGTACCCCTGTGCCCCCCCAGCCACCCCATGCCAGCAGCACCACAGCCACAGCTCAGCACCCCAGAGGAGCTTTGGGATGAGGGCTGTGCCATGCCCAGGGCTCTTGCCTTGGCTCCTGTCCCTGGGGAGGTGTTTGTCCTGTGGTTACAGCCGAGTGAGTGACCTGCACCCCCCGTGTGTGTGGCTGTGTGAGCTCTTCTCTCCCCTCTCTCCCTGCAGGACCTGCCCAACACCCTGGTGGGACCCGTCTGTGCCTTCTGGAACTTCAGCCTCAGGTGCCTTGTTTCAGTTCGGGTCCCCAGATTTATGAGTTTTTTTATTTCCACTGGAAAACCAAACATCTCGATAGAAATGTAATGGTAAGGGTAGAGATCTGGAATTTTTTGCCTCCTTTGCATGCTGACATCCCCAGTCTGCTGGAGCAGAATGCTTTCCTGGGAAGATTTCCTTTGGAGAAGTCACTCACGAGCAAGTGACCTTTAATGAGGTATCTACAACTCAGATGGAAAGGCCTAGTTAATTATGATTGTTGCCTGTGACCAAGAGTTAGTCCAAGATACACACCCCAAAGACATGCAGGACTCCCAGCCTCATAAATCCTGCCTGGCACTGGGATGTGTTTTTGCTGGATGTCACTGTGGTGAGAACACTGAGGCTGTGAGTTATTATGGATTGGTAATTAAATCATTCAAGTGAAAGAAACCTCCTTAGAGTCCCAGACTTGTAGCAGGCATGGATCAGGTTGGGGAAGGTGGGAAGGGTGTGATTTTGGAAACAGCTGGTTATTGTCCGAAGGGTCCCAGCAGCCCTGCTCTGATCCTGACCTTCCTGAGGTACTGGGGAGGCTCAGGGGGCAGTGGGGACAGAGCTGCAGCTGTGGTCCCTGCCCAGGGAATTCAGGTGGGAGCATTGCTGGGTGGCTGAGACAGGCTTATCCTGAGAACCCAGAGCCCCATGCTGGGTTTGTGGCAGGCAGAGCTGGTGGGCAGAGTGAGACACAGCCAGCCCAGTGCTGCTCTCAGTGCAGGGGCTGTGCAGGGAGCTCTGCCCAAGCCGTGCAGTAGCTGGGTTCTGTTTGAAGCTGTGCTGGCTGGACTCCACTCTTTAATGCACACATTGACACCAGATTGATTTTCATCGTGTGCCTGCTGGGTGAGGCAAAGCTGCTGAGACAAGTGTGAACCAAAGGGAAGCCACGTGAAGACCTGTCTGATATCCTCATCTTCCTCCTTTAAACTCTGCTTTTTCTGGGAGAATGAAATTCCCATCGTGCCCTGGCTTTCTGTGGAAGTGAAATGTAATTCTGTGTGTTTTCTCTGTTTTTGCTGCCTGTTAGCCCAGACGCTGGTGGGATGTGGTCCACAGCTGGCTGCTCTGTGGTGATGTCCCTCCCAGACTCCACTGCCTGTTTTTGCAACCACACCACCAACTTTGCCATCCTGCTGCAGGTGTACGAGCAGGAGGTACGCGGGGAGCCTGTCCTGGCTGCTGTGGGGTGGATGCTGGTGTGGTTAATTCATGAGGGATTTGTGTCTTCTGTTGTTTCACGTCTGGAGCAGAGGACCACCACGGAGGAGTTCACACTGCAGACTCTGACCTTTATTGGGTGTGGAGTTTCCTTCTGTGCCCTGACAGTCACCTTCATTTTGTTCTTGGTAGTTCGGTAAGAAAAGCCTGGGCACTTGCAGCCTTCTCTGTATTTTCTACTTGATATTTTACTTCAGAGCCTTTCCCAAAGTGTCCTTTGCCAGCGTGGGGTGATGCAGGTGCGTGGGGAGAGTGGGAGCTGCCCTGTGCTCCGTGGCAGAGGGGAGAGGTTGTTGTTGGCTGGAGAGGGGCTCAGCCCTGCCTGTTTCTGTGGAGATGCTCACTGACCTGTGCACACACCTGGGTGTCTGTGGGAAGACTTCTATCAATTGCTAACGATGTTTACTATAAAAGCTGCTCTGCTAGAATTAATTTT
This sequence comes from Acrocephalus scirpaceus scirpaceus, assembly GCA_910950805.1. Classification (NCBI taxonomy): domain Eukaryota; kingdom Metazoa; phylum Chordata; class Aves; order Passeriformes; family Sylviidae; genus Acrocephalus; species Acrocephalus scirpaceus. The sequence goes on along the minus strand of OU383790.1, from coordinate 1,054,079 downwards.
TATAAAATAAATGGAGCAAGGACTGTTTCTTTGATTGCCAACCCTTCTGTGTCACTTGGCAAGCACAGAGATCTGCCCTGGGAGCATGGCAGTGCCTCCCTCCAGCTCCCCCTCACTGCCTGCTCCCTGGAGCTGTGGCCAGGGGCTGAGCAGCTGAATCCAAGAGTGTCCCCAAGTGCTTGCACAGCAGGGCTGTCCCCTGCCCCTTAGACAGGCCACAAGTTGCCCAGGCAGGCCTGCACAGCCTGGGAGGACAGGGAGGACCCTTTTGTCTGGCTGCAGCTCAGGGCTCCCTCTCTCCCTCCCCAGCATCCCCAAGAGTGAACGAACAACGGTGCACAAGAACCTGATCTTTGCACTGGCTGCAGGAGAAGCTCTGCTCATGTTCAGTGAGTTGGCCAAGACCAACCAGGTGAGCCCACAGGAATGTCCCACTCAGCTCCAGTGTCACTGTCAGAGCAAGAGAACAAAGTACAAACCCTTTTATTGATTGCCTGTAACTGGCACCTAGGCTAGGATTGTCTCTCTGTTTTTTGGAGATGCACATATCTACGTTGTGCAGCTGTGGTTTCTGTCCTCTCCAGGTGCTGTGTTTCATGGTCACTGCCTTCCTGCATCTCTTCTTCATGGCAGCCTTCTCATGGATGCTGGTGGAGGGGCTTCTCCTCTGGAGCAAAGTGGTGGCAGTCAACATGAGCGAAGACAGGAGGATGAGGTTCTACTACGTGACAGGCTGGGGTATCTGCACACTCCTCTGCCTTGGGTCCTCAGGAAAATATTAATTTTCTTTTCTAGTGAAATTTTAATAGGAGACATGCACAATTGTTTGGTTTGATTTAATATGAGAACTGGGTGTCAGTACCCTGCAGAGGCTCTCTTGAATTATTTGTCAAATTCTTGTCTGAGAGTACAAGTTAAGCAGCATTTCTGTTACATTTCTAAATCCAGGAGTTCAGTAAAAAAAAAAATAAGGGAGGAGATTTATGGCAAGTTCTTGTTCTTGGAGAGCATCACTATTGTCTGATAGTAATTAAATATAAATGTGTTCCTCCCTAAGCACCTTTTATTCTGAGGGAGCCCTTTAGGGACATAGAATTATTTGAATAAGCTGAGTTTTGTGTCAAAGAGGAGCCTCTTTAGGGATGTGCTGCTCAAAGTGCACACACCTAGTTGGAAACTGGACAACCACTTCAAGTATTTTGGATTGGTTTATGTCTTTGATTGTCCATTTTGTTAAAAAAGCAATCTGAGGAATAAATTGCTTTGGTCAGGACTCAGGACTTGGAATGCTTTATACCTCAGAGGAAGATGCTGACAGCTTGTAAATCTGGCTGTGTTGAGCCAGGACAGGTTTCAGCTGCAGAGAATTGATGTTGCTCGTGGGGTTTTGGAGGCTCACGCTGAATTCTGTCTGGTCAGGGGGGTTTTGGAGCAATTGTCTGGTGCTCAGTGCCCTGCATGGGGCATCTCTGCTTTTCCTGTGGGTTTTTCTGCAGGGCTTCCAGTCCTTATCGTGGGGGTGACCCTTGCCACTTCCTTTAACAAGTACGTGGCAGCCAACCACTGCTGGCTGAACGTGCAGACCAACGTCATCTGGGCCTTCGTGGGGCCTGTGCTCCTCATCCTGGCTGTAAGTGCCAAACCCTGCTGGGAAGGTGGGAATCCTTTGGGTCTGCTCCTAGAAAAGCAATGCAGAGTCAGGGGTGCAGCTCACTGTGCCTGCTGCTTTTAGAGGAAAAATGTTGTTTTACTTTATATAGACTTCTACAACACAAATAAATTGCTTTAATCAAAAAAGCTTTTTGACAGGAAAAAAGTGATTTAAGAAAATGTTGCTGGCCAGTTCTTGGTTGGCTGTTCATTAGGAATGTGGTGTGTGACATTGCCTTAGCTAAAGGTCTGATTTTAATACAGGCACATCTACATCCTAGAAATACCATTATAACAACACAGCAGCAGAAAAAAGTCCAATGTTTATGGGGTCCAGAGTAGACCTTTAACAGGGAAGATGTTCTCTAGGAGAAGTTTTGGGATCAGTTTCCTGGATTTCATACCCATGCAGATAGCTCTGTGAAGCCTTTTGATTTCATTGCTTTCTTGGTGGTGATATTTGTCCCCAAGTTCTGACACTGGCTTCCAGCAGAAAAGTCTCACCCACTGGAGCTGAGGCTCCAGGCTGGGTGGTGTCTCCCTGAGAGCAGCAGCTGTGCCCTGGCGGGTGAACACCTTTGTGCTGTGCCCTGGCAGGTGAACACCTTTGTGCTGTGCCCTCACAGGTGAACACCTTTGTGCTGTGCCCTCACAGGTGAACACCTTCGTGCTGCTCCGGGTGGTGATGGTGACCGTGGCCAGCGCTCGCAGGAGGTCCAAGATGCTGACACCCAACAGCAGCCTGGAGAACCAGATTGGAGCACAGATCTGGTGAGCAGGGAAGGGCCTGCCTGTCCCAGCTGTGGCTGCTCTGGGTGTGGAATATGTGAGATAGTGTTTGATACGTGGAGGGAATCCTTTCCAGTGAAGCTGGTGAGGCACTGGCACAGGTTGCCCAGAGAAGCTTGGCCAAGTGAAAGGCAGTGAGCTGTGAGAGTCACAGGGGATTCTCTGCCCCAGGGTAACTGTGTCCCACCCAAAGACAGTCTCCAACCCCAGCTGGGAAGCCCAGCCAGCACCTTCAGCTTAGGGAGCCAGTGCTGATCTCCATCTGCACTCACACTCCAAATCTCACCCCTTTGGGATGGGAGACCCTTGGCTGTGCCTGCAGAAATCCAAGCTTGGGGCTTGGTGTGTTGAAAGTAAGGCTGGTGGGGGTACACACACAGGGGGAGAGGCAGTGGGGACTTCTGCAATCAGTCAATACTGAGAGACCTCTAAAAAATCTGCTGCCTGAGTCATTGCTTTATCATGCTCTGTGAATTTTTATTGTTGTTAGCTGGCGCCGGATACCCCTGCTAGACATGCATTGTTCCCCTGTAGCATAAATAAATTTCCCCAAATTTACAGAAGCACAAAGATAGGGCATTGCTGGAGGGCAGGGTGACATCCATGTGCAAATAAAACAAATAGAGAAGCAGAAATTGGGGGAAAATAGCTGTTTTCTCACGGCTGGTGACGTCAAAGAGCTCCCTTCTTGCTAACTTGCAGTGATAAATGAAGAGCAGGGCTGGCACACTGGGGTCTGGGAGGTGAAATGTTTGGTTTTTCCTGTCTTAACTTATTTTGTTTGCAGAGGAATTTGTTCCACAGCTACTGTGTTGGTAGTGTTTCATCTCTGCAGTGTGCCCGGGTAACCCTGAGCTCCTCCTCCCTCCAGGGCCACGGCCAAATCCGTGCTGGTGCTGCTGCCCGTGCTGGGGCTCACCTGGGTGTGTGGGGTGCTCGTCCACCTCAGCATCGTTTGGGCCTATGTCTTCATTGTGCTGAACTCCTTTCAGGTGAGTCCTGCACCTCGTGGGTGCCCAGGTCACAGCCAGGCAGGCACCTGCACTTTCCTGTGCCTGTCCTTGTGGCCAGGGACATTTTAGTTCTGAAGCCAGCCCAGTTTTCCCAAGCCACTGCTCTGTTTTGTCTGAGGAAACTCGTTCCATCCTTCCAAGATACAAAATATAACTCTGGAGACCTTGTACATCCAATGGCCCTCAGCACCAATCTCTGGCAGTGTCCTGCTGCTGCCACAGGTTTCCAGTTCAAATCTTGTTTCTTGTGTTAGTTTTTCTCACATCAGCGTGGTGATTCAATTCAAAATGGCACTTACAAACCCATTAGAGTTTTTATTTGCTTGTATAACGGGTAATTAGGATGTACCTGTGCAGTCAAATGGGGCAGACATCCCTCCTGCTGTTTGATTCCGGGAAATGAGCTCCTTTCCTGCAGGACAGGGCTGGGCCCTGGGTGCCACTGTCCCTGTTGGGGCAGGGCTGGTGGTGGAGAGCGTGGCAAAGGTCACACCCAGCCACAGCCTGCCGGGATGGTGTGTTCCAGGATGGGTGTTTTCCATCTGGCTGCTGTTCAGACATTCTGAGAGGCTGTGACCTCTGTGAGCAGTACAGGCACAGCCACCTTCCCCTTGCCTGGAGTTCAGCTTTACTGAGGGGGACTGGGGAAGAACTGAGAATCCAGAACTGAAAACCTTCACCCCTGAAATCCGTGTTGTCTGCAGCCGTGCAGCTTCTCCCCAGGGGTGCTCCCAGTGCCCAGTGACAGCTGTGCTGGGGGTGTTTGCTGTGCCAGCTTTGGTGGGCTGCTGATCAGAGCCTTGCTTGGGACCACTGGATATTTGGGAGCTGTTTCTAGCTCTGACTTGTAAGATCTTGTGTGGATCATTTCATCTCCTTCAGACCTTTCATTCCTCTTCACCACCTGGCTACATTTTTAAGGCTTTTTGCTTGTCTTGGTAACTTCCAGGGCCACAACTGTGACTGCCATTATTGCAGTCATGTTGTTAATGAGTTAATGTAATAGGGAATTCTGGAGGGCAAAAAGTAACATCGTTACCTGGTGCATAAAGCAACACTTAATATTTGCTTCTGAGTTTACTGTTTTCATCAAAAGCCTTTAAAGCTGTAACCAGGCTGTCTGTGGTTAAGAGAGCAAAGCAAATTGTGTCAATCCCAGCAGCCAGGAGTGCTCAGTCCTGCACCAAGCTGGGACAGTTCCCAGGACCTCGGGATATCTGGATCTCAGGGACACACGGTGACAAAAACTCCTGGAACACGTGCTTGCCACCTGCGAATCAAAGCATCAGCAGAGCCGTGCAAACCTTGAGAGAAGGCGGCTGTAGATGGAGCTAGAGAAGCACTGAACACCCCTGAACACCCCTGAACAGCACGGTCCTGAGGGGAGGTGGGGCTCTCAGCAGGCAGGGGGAGCAGGGAGTGGCTGAGGGGCACAGCAGGCTCAGAGCACCCAGAGGTGCCCAAGGGGCCTCCCTGGACTGTCCCAGCCCTTGGCACTGCCTATTCAGGGTCCCTTGCCCAGTGCTTGAGGACAAATCCTCCTCCAGGGGATCCAAGTCCAGGGAGTTCCTGTGCACTGCCCTCCAAACCCCTGGGATGAGAGTTTTCCACCCCCATCTCCCATTTTTCCTTCGTTCCAATAGAAGCTGGCTCCTGCTGCAGCTCATGCTTGCAGAGTGGCGGGTTTGTGGTGCTTCCCTCTGGCACACTTGGCCGTTTCCAGCCCAGCACTGGCCCAGGTCCCCAAGGGTGAGCACAGGCGTTATCACCACGTGCAGGAGCTGTGGCTGCTCAGGGCTGCTCGGGGCTGGCGCTGCTCCAGCAGCCGGCGCTGCTCACGCACATCCTCGGGGCTCCGATGGGAGGGCCCAAGGCCAGACGAGGGCTGCCTCTCCACATCTCTGCCCTTAGGGATGGCAGGAGGATGGCAGGAGGCCTGGCTTAGTGATAGCTACACAGCATCAGCCCTCCGTGCCTCCTGGTGCCCTGCTTGGGTTACTGAGCAGGAGAGAGCTGCAGGCTCAGAGCTGTGGACAGACACGACTGTGCTGTGCTCATTTGCCTCTGTCCCTTCATTACCAAGTTCAAAAGGGATGATTGCAGATTGAATGTGCAGATTGCCCCAGAGGAGAAATAAATGATGAGTGAGATAAATGGTGAGAAGCTGCAGAGTTGAGAGAAAGCCATCAGCCCCTTTGCTGACTGTCCTGTGGATCACTTGGAATTTCCTTTGAGGCCAGAAGTGTTTCCTCATGTGTGGGTCCTGTGCAGTTGTTCTGTTGCTGGGGTTGGTTTTTGTTTGCCCACTTTCTGTTTGCCTGCAGAAGCCCAAGCCTGGCTTCAAGGCACCAAACACGACAGCCCCTTCTGCAGCCAGGCAATGCAGGAACCCAGACAGTGACTGAACAGCAAGAGGGAGCCTGTGGTGCTGTGGGGCAGGAGCAGGGGTGGGAATGCGGGCAGGAGCAGGGGCAGGAGCACGGGTGGGAATGCAGGCAGGAGCAGGGGCAGGAGCACGGGTGGAAGTGCGGGCAGGAGGGGCTCCCCCAGAGCTGCGTCTCCGCTCCCGCCCACTGCTGCAGCTGGGCCTCCTCTCCTTCCTCGCTCTCCTCCCATCCGACCTCTCTGCTCCCCCCCCTCCCCACGCTCATCCAGAATGATTCTTTCAAGGAAGACCTGCCTTGGAAGCCTGGCCAGAAATCTGGTCTGGGGGAGTGCCCAGCATTGCTGGCTGAAGGACAGGTCACGGCGCGGTGCCAGGGGCCGCTGCCATTGCGCCTGCCAAGAGCTCGCAGATGAGAGCAAGGCTCGTTGAAGACAAGATGAATTGCATCTCTTGCTGCAGCTGATTTATCTAGCTGCGATAACAAAACACCCCACAGATATAACATAAATCTGGTGGGCCAGATAGGGCTGCTTTAAGGCCAAAATGGTCGGTCTGGAGCTGTAATTAGCCCCAGGCTGTGGCCCCCAGGCAATGCTGGCTCTGGGGCTGGCCTGGGCACTCTCCCTGGCACATCCCTCACACAGCTGTGCCCAGGTTCCAGTGTCACTGCTCACTGGTCCTCGGGGTGTGAGAGCAGCAGGTCTGTGAGCAGCCTGGTGCCAGGTGTGGAAGGTCCTTCCTGCCTGGCTGTCCCTGGCTGTGCTGTGCCCACCCTCTGTGCCAGTGTCACCCATCCCAGGGCTCCTCAAGCCCATGCAAAGGAGCACAACACAGCCGTACCTCTCTGACCCTGCTGTGCTCTCTCCCTTCCAGGGGCTGTACATATTCCTGGTGTATGCACTCTGTAACAGTGAGGTAAGGGATGTCCCAGCTGGGGTCAGGCTCGTGTCACAGTTCCCACAGCCTGGTGGCATCTGGGGGTGCTGGGTGCTGGCAGTGGCAGCAGGGAGCACAGCCCCTCTGTGCTGCTGGAACCGTGGCTGCTTTTTCTCCATGATTTGCTGGGATATCTCCAGCTGTGCCAGAGCTGCCGTGGCCCTCTCTCATGTCCTTGCTCTGCTCCAGGTGAGGAATGCCATCCAGAGGATGAAGGACAAGAAGAAAGCCCTGTCGTTCACAGTAAGTTGGAAGGAATCCCTGCTGCCCCTTCATCCACCAGCCACCCACCCAGCTGTACCATGGGTCTGCTGTGAGGAGATGATGATGGAAAGAAATCAGATTTTTTACTTTTGTCCCCCCTCTTTGCAGTCCTGCTGGACAACACAGACCCAAAGACAGCCCACCCCATGAGGCAGCAGCCTGCTCTGCCAGGGTGGGATGGGAGCCAAGGCAGTGATGATGAAATAGATCTCTGAAGTTGGATCTGGATGTAGCAGACTTGTTGCAATTTCCACTGTCCTGTATCTCTTCCCTTTTCAGAACTGCTCCCATCCCATCAGCTACTTATCCAGCCCCAGAAACACGGCCTCCTGGGACACGGGGAAGCTGAGTGCTGCAGCTGGGAGTGCCCTGCCAGGCCCTGTGCAGAAAGACCCTCCAGTGAGGATCATCACCAACAGAGGTAAGAGGATTGGTTTTGCTGTTAGCCCAGGCTGGGTGGTGACACCACAGTAAAATGTTATTCCCATGATTTGAATTTTAGTGCAGCTGGCACTGCATTAATTCCTCTGCACAGTGTGCCTGTGTGAGCTCAGGGTCTGGTGCTGCTGCTGCTGAAGGGGAAGAGTCTCAGAGGGGTCAGGTCCATGGCTGCAGCACCTTAGGCAGCATTGCATTCTCCTGAGGAAAAAAATCCATTTTAGTGTCTTAAAAAAATTTAAATTAAAATTTAAAAAAAAAAAATAGTGTCTTAAAATTAATTTTCTGGAGGAGAGGCAAAGGTGACAGTAGAAAATGGGGATTTTGGCTTAGGGGAAAAAAGGTTTTGCATTCTCCAACCAGTTTGTGGGTGCAGCGATGCAGAAAACCCGTTTGGTCCCTTTGCGTCAATATGGGACACAAAGCACCAAATCCTTGGGAAAACGGGAATATTTCTGTTCTCTGGTCTGTGAAATCATTGTGCTGCTTCACCCTTTAGGAAACTTTGGAGCCAGAATTCCCATGGGAATTTCATCAATTATGTCACCTGAGAGACCGGTATGTAACATCTGTTATTCTTCCCCCTCCACCCCACCCAGAGCACAGCAGCTGTGTGGGGACACCACTGAGCCTGGGCAGGGGGGACAACAGGGCAGGGCACCCTTCCAAGGGTGGGAGAGGAGGTGGTCCCAGAACAGCCAAATTCCAAGGCTCCCCCTGAGCTCCTGGGGAGCACCAGGAGGGTGCTGAGAGCAGGGCCTACAGGAACACGAGGTGCTGCTGAGTTCCAGCCATGAAACCCTAGGCTGAGGTTGGTATGGATCAAGCAGGAGGCTTTCCCAAGGACAGCAAATCAAATCAGGCAGTGTGGCAGGTGCCATGGGCAAGTCTCATCTCTCCCAGGAGGGCTGTGCTGCCTGCATCAGGATGGAGAGCTCAGCAAAGCACTGCCTAAAGCAGGGAACAATTTAAATTTGACTACTCTGCTCCCACTTCCATCTCCTGCTATTGAAATGATCATCAGTCCTTGTGCACTTGACACACGAGTGCTGTAATTTTCTCAGATTAAAATCCAACACTACTTTCATGAGCCTCTCACTGAAGGATCTCTCTTTCCCTCTCTAATATTTATCCTTTGAAAACCTATGTCACAGAGACAGCTCTTATTTATCCAATAGATAACACTTCTATAGCTGGCATATCGTTCTGAAACCACTCAGTAAAATCCATATTTCCATCTCTCCTGATTTATATTGTGGGTGATGCTGCAGCACCAACCCTTGTGCTGAACAACACCAGGACTCGCTCGCAGGTGATGCTTTTCTCAGCCAGGCAGGTGCTGCCTGTGTGAGCCAGGGTCAGGGCTGAGCTGCTGGCACCAGATATGAGACGTGGGCCACAGGGATTAGCCCAAGGACCCGAGTTCCCTCAGGCAGGGGCATTAGGAGGCAGCAGATCCCCTAAATGCCAAGGCCGTGGCATTTCTGAGTAGGCAAAGACAAAAAGTGCTTCCCTCTGTGTGAGGGTCACTGAGGGCTTTGCTGTATCTTTGCTGCATAAACACTTAAAATGACAAAACACTGAGCGACTGAAGATACAAACACAGACAAGATGTTCTTTGTGTTTCAGCTTTTTAAAATGTTGTTTGGTGATCTTTGTTGTTGTTGTTGGGCTGGGAGTAGGAATTTCACATCTCCCCGAGCATTAACCATCCTTTAAGCACAGAGTGCAGAGTGTGTGGGCTCTTCCCACCACAGCACAGGGGTGCTCTCACCCTTTCCTGGATTTTCCTTTGGTCTCCAGGCTGGTGGGTGCCCATGGGGCTGGAGCAGGGTTCCAACTCCCCAGTGTGTGAGGGGCAGCTGTGCCTGCAGGTGCCCATCCCTCGGGGCTGGGGTGAAGGCTTTGGTTCCCAGCCTGTGCAGCAGCTCCGTGCTGGGACAGGGGGTGGTTGGGTTCTGGGGAGCCCAGGGAGTGTTTTGGGGACAACCAGCAGCAAAGCCAGCAGAGCCACCCTCCCTGCTAACCCCTGCTCTCCCCTCTTGCAGGCCATAGAGCTGACGGCGTTCAAGTGCTCAGGTAACATTTGCCCACATCGTGCTCTGTAGTTTTTGCTGCTGGTGCTGGTTGCTGTGGCTGTGTGTTGGAGGGCTGCCCAGAGGGCAGCTGCTTTCTGCTCAGGCTTCAGGAATTGTATTGTTTCCAAAGCTGGGTCCCGTGGGGAGCCTGTGTCCCCCTGAGGAGATGAAGGAGAGGAGGGGGCTGTGGAGCCCCAGCAGCCCAGCTGGTGGCACTGCCTCTCCCGGCAGCACTGCTGGCTCAGCCAGAGCTCCCATCTCAGGGCACCTCTCTGGTTTCTCCCCATGTCTCTCATTGCTGCCTGTCCTTGTCTGCTCCAGCCCCTGGGGCCCCTCTGTGCCAGCAGAGCTGGGGGTCCCAGGTGTGGGCAGGCAGCAGAGGGGCCCTGCAGGTTCCAGAGCTCTCTGCCTGCCCCCAGCCCCACTGCTCTGTGGGGTGCAGCAGGGACTGGCATCCCTTGCTGCTGGGCTGCTCCAGGGGGGCAGCAGCTCTTTCTGCCCTGGGCTATTTTAAACCAGCAGCCGTGGCAGAAAGCACTGTGGGTGCTGGGAGTGCCACGATCCCAAAGAAGGGAAGCTGGGGAAGCTGGGGTGTTCAGACAGGGCTGGATTTATGAGCTTAAAAGCAGCCATTGAGCTTCTTCTGTTTCAGGTTGTAGAAAGGCCAATGTCACCGTGGAGGTGGGTAGAATTAAAACCAGAAATCCCTCCTAAGCCATCCCTGCTGGATGGCAGCTCCTCCTCAGCTCCCAGCCTGGCTTTGGGCAAGCCCCCAGCTCCTCAGAATACAAATGGAGCATATTTGGTTTTATTTTCTTTAACAACCACTGCTGAGTGACCCAGTGCAGTTTCTGGATGAGGCCCCTCAGGCAGAGAGTGCAGTGAGGACACACCAGGGGTGCAGTGATGATATTTTTTCACGCGTTGTGACATTTCCTTTTGTCGAGGCGAGCAGTGCATTAGCAGGTTTCTGATTTTGCTCCACATGAGGTGTCTAAGCAGGGCATCCTCAGACTGTTTTTGAGATGATGCCACCCAGAAGCAGTGCAGCTTTCCTCCCCACACTGGACACATGAGAAAGGCAGAGGTGGTGGCACCCAGGAGTAGCTGTGCAGTGACATTTCAGGCATAGGAGCAGGGTCTCAGAGGCAGCAAGGCCTGCACCCAACACGGGCATTTGTGCTCTGTCCACCCACCCTCACCTTCTTCTGCGTGCCTGAAAACCCAGCTGTGTTATTAAACTCCAGCTGTGCAAAGAAGTGGGTTGTTAATTTGGTTTTATTTTCTCAGGTGAGCCCTCAGTGTGTTTTTAATAGCCCAGGTCTGCACAGAGGGTGATGAATGCCAGGCTGGGCTCAGTGGGAATGGCCAGGGGTGGAAGGAATTCTGTGCACAACCACCCTCTCTGAGAGCCCCCCAGGCTGCCCCCGTGGCTGGGCAATCCTTGAGCCTGGGGTGAACGAGCAGATCTTGAACCAGAAGAGCTCTCCTCTCACACTTGTGTTTGTGCGGCCTCCGGGCTCAGCCACAAGTGCCTGCAGCCATGAAAGCAGACAATAAAAGGCTGTGGTGCCCAGCTGCAGGGTGCTGGGGGACCCCAGGGCAGCTCAGCCTCACACAGGCGTGTGCCTTCACATTCTGCTCACAGAGCAAAGCCGAGCTCTCGGCTGCCAGAACAGGACAGATCATTCCAGCACAGACACCGGCCCCTCTTCTATTTGTTGTCTCCCAAAAGGTTTAATGAAAGGAGATGTGTTTAGCCCCAGATATCTTTATTTGAAAGCTGTCAGCCAGCTGATGAAAACTGTGCTGCTGCCAGCAGGAGCTGTGGCAGAGGCCTAGGAGAAGCCCACCTGTGTCTGCCAGGAAAGCTGTGCTGGATCTGGGATGGGGTCCAGCACTTCTCTGCTCCAGGGCCTCAGCCACACTCCTGTGAGAGCTCTGGGTGTTGCACTGGCTCCAAGTGCAAGAGACAGACCCTGGGTCCGTGGGGAGGAGGGAGGTGGGATGGGTGAGGATGAGGGTGGATAAAATCCAGCTGAATGCCAGGCCAGAACCAGAGAACGGGGAGTTCTGCAGCGTGGTGGCAAGAGCCAGGCATGGCCTCCCCCCACAGGGGCTCGGTGCATGGAGCAGTTGTGCAGTAATGAGCTCCAGCCCAGCTGTGGGGAGCTGCTCTGTGCAGCCAGCCCTGCCTGCCTTCGTTACTCACTTTGTGTGAGCAGGGCATGGCTGGGGCGCCTCACATATTTGCACAAACAATAACTCCCATCTTCCTTCTCTTGGCAAACAAGGGCTCCAAGAGGCCTCCACATCCTCCATCTCCTCAAGTGATGGCTGCTTTGTTTCCCCACGATAATTTCATTATTCTGTTTGAATACATTTATATGTTGCTAAGCCACACATAGCAACATGGATCTTGTCTCCACAGCCCAGCCTTCCTCTGATCGATACCGAGTAGTTCTGCAACTCTCACCACGCTGTGTTACATAAGCTTGATGTGAAATAATAAGGAATTTATGAGGATTCAAAGCCAGAAAAGCACCTGAGTGTCATGGGCAGAAATGCAGACCCATCCATGCCAGCCCTGCTGGGCTGACTGTGGCATGGCCCTGCCTGAGGTGTCCCCTGTGTACCTGAGGGGGAGATCCAGCCCATGGGGCACTGCTGCTTCCTGCATGGTGTGTTCCTTAAATCCCATTTAAAGCTCATTGCTCTCATTTCCTTAAATCCCATTTAAAGCTCTCAGCACTGGGTGCTGTGCTCAGGGGTGACTGACCAGGGAGGAAGAGGTTTTTTCCCCACAGCCCTGTGTGTGGAGGCTGCTGTGGCTCCCTGTCACAAGGACCATGGCTCAGAGACCCCCAAAGGCATAGGGGGGTCTCTGGGGTGGCAGGGCTGTACTGACAGGCAGGCACATCCCCTGCACCCACAGCTCTGCCCTGCAGCAGGTTGGTGCTGTGGGATCCTGCCAGTTCCCCCACTGCCCTGGGAGGGACCCCTGCCCTCCCCTGCTGCCAGCAGAGCTGACACCTTCTCTCTTTTGCTTTAGGTTTCTGAGAAGTTTCTGGGTGACGAGCCTGCGATGCAGAGGGTCCTCCAGCAGGAAGGATGGCAGGTCAGAGGAGCTGGCTTCCCTTGGAGAGCTTCCAGCCCAGGCAGAGCTGTCACCCCCTGCCCCTTCCCAGCACCAAACCCAGGCAGGGGCAGTGGGGGTCTCACTGCTGCTGCTGCCCTGCTGCCCTCCAGGGTGAGCACTCCACAGGCAGAACTCGTGTGCTGGGGTCCCCACGGCTCCTGCAGCCTCTGCTGGGGCAGCTGAGGCTCGGTTGTGAGCTCTCATTCTGCCTGGGGGAGCTGGAGCAGTGGGATGGGAACAAACCTGGCTTTGCCCATGCCCAGTCAGTGCCCACACTCCTGTTCCAGTGAGGATGGCAGCCCCTGAGCTGGGGACGGGCTGGGGACAAAGCACGTGCACCAGGGAAGCCAGCAGCTGGCTTCGAGCCTTTTCTGAACCAGCTGACATCAAAAGCATCTTCTGCTGTTTAGGACAAAAATCCTCTCCCTGCTCCTGCTCGGGTTCCTTCCCGGCTGGCCTGGCCCCTCGCCAGCTGGGCGCTGCTTCCCTTCCCTCTTCTCCTGTTACCTCTGTAGCGTTTAGAACATAGAAAATGTGGTGGGGTTTTGCTGATTATGACAACAGTAAATGCTGATTTTAAAGGCAGCCTCCTCTCCTTGTTGCACTGTGTCCAGGGGAAGGGGCTCATGTCCAGCTCTGTGTGGCTGAGCCCAGTGAAAGGGGTTTGGCCACGGTGCAAGGACCGGGGCACTGCCCACTAATTGCCCTAAAATGTTGCTGTTCCTGCACTCACTTGCAAAGCCCTTTCAGAGTCACTATTGCAATTCCCAGCAGCACTTTGAACCAGTCTGGAATCCCCAATGCCCTGAGGCAAAGGCAGCAGCAGCCCCCTGCCCCAGCCACGCTGTCCTGGTCCCACAAAGGCAGGGGACAGCCCAGCAGTGCACCCACAAACACCCAGCCCTCCCCACGCCAAGCACCAACCGCTAGGGTTAGAAAGACAGCCAAAAAAAGACAAAGTCTGCCATCTTAAATGAACTGCAAAATTTATTACAGTGGTTTGCTCCTGACAAAGAAGTTGGTAACCTTCTGCCTGGGAAGGAAGGGGGAGGAGTGGGGAAGGGCAGGGATGAGAGGGAGGAAAGGATGTAAGAGACAGAGAGAGACACTTAAGGACACTTTTCATTTTCTGAAAATAAAACATCTTTTACCTCCCAAAACATTTTCTCCAGTTCTTTAAGTTCACAAAAAAGAAGAAGGTGAAACCAAACCACGGACTTCAGGAGGAAAATGCACAAACGTGTTAAAGCAGAGACAAACATGCTCTTTCTTCTGTGTCTAACAAGCTTCACAAACCGCGCGGCTCCTCAAGGCACCGGCTCCGCAGAGCTGCAGCGGCCCCCGGGCACGGGGACATCCCCTGCCCCGGGGAACAAACCTGAACAACCCCGGGCGTGCTGCGGGAGCCCCGGAGCTGGGGGTCTGTGGGGCAGGGGGGAGCACGGCTGAGACCGAGAGAAAGCAGCAGTGAGAGTCCAGCACGGCCCAGTTTGGGGGGGCTGCGACCCCCAGCGCCCCCATTCCTGTCTGTGAGCCCCGGTCCCACCATGGAGCTCTTTGCCTGTGGCTTCAGCACAGCCTTTGCTGTGCCCTGGGGACATGGCAGGGAACAGGATGGGGCCAGGAGGCCCAGCATGAGGTGCAGGACAATCCTTATTCCTCCTTACCCAATCACTCAGCAGGTAAATGCAGGGGGGCACTGCAGAGCTCCCCGAGTTCCCCCAAGATCCTGGGCACCTCCCTCCTGCCGGGCAGGGCTGAGCTGTGCTGCCCGTGGGCAGCGCTGGGCTCTGGGAGCCGTGGCTGCCACAGAACTGCTGCCCCCAGCACCAGCAGGCACCAGGAAAATCAGCTGGGAATTCAGCCCTGCCCAGCCCTGCCTGCCCTCTCCTGGCCAGGGCAGCTGCAGGACACAGAGCTGGCAGCAATTGGGACCCGGCTCTGCACCTCGGGGTCCTGGCACATCTGCGTGGGGCCGACATCTCCAGCCCAGCCCCAGCACTCCGTGTGGGTTTCCTGCAGAAATCCTGCACCTCTGTGTGCTCCCCGGTGCCTGGAGACACCTCACCCACCACAACCCCACAGCCTGGAGGGGTTTCACCTCCCCTCTCTCCTGCCCTGCGCACGAGGGGCCCTGAGACATGGGCAGGGTTGGGGAGGGATGGCAGCAGTACAGAAACAGCCGGTGGGGACAGCAGGACAGGAGCGGAAAGAGGAGAAAAACCGGGACAGGCTTTACCCTTCCTTGGTGCTGCTGGGTTGGCAAGTGACAGGTTGGGCCCCGGTGGAGCTGGGGGTCAGCGCTGCCAGCGGGGCAGGCCGGCAGCCGAGCCACGGCCCTGCAGCCTCAGCCGTCCTTGCTGTGCATGAAACCCAGGGCGTTTCCCATAGCAGAGGTTCAATAGCATCGCTGAGGAGGGCAGGGTGGGAGGCGGCCCCTGCCTGCCCCGGGCACGGGTCCTGCCCCTGCTGGAGGCACTGGGGCGCGGCCCCGGCGGGGCGGCCGCTCAAGTCCGCTTGGCGTGCAGCATCTCGATGAGGAGGTTGTTGCAGGGCACCTCCCCGCTCAGGTGCTTGTGGTACAGGTACTCCTCGGCCTGCAGGCTCAGCGCCCGGACCTCCGCCAGCCACAGCAGCAGCTGGCGGAACTTGTCCGTGTTGTGGGGGTAGTGGCACACCGTGTACTCCAGCAGCGCCGCGTTGGCCTTCTCCTGAGCATCCTTGGCCAGCGTGTGGTTCTCCAGGTACTTCACGTCTGCCAGGGGGAGGATGGGGATTAAACGGTGCCAAACTCACCACCTGTCTGCCCCACCTGTGCTGGGTGAGCCAGGAGGGACCCACACCCCTGGGTCAGTGTGAAAACATGCATGAAAACAGTGCAGGAGGGGTCCCACACCCCTGGGTCAGTGTGAAAACATGCATGAAAACAGTGCAGGAGGGGTCCCACACCCTGTCCCCACCCACCCACGGGCTCTCCATCCCTGCCCTGCTCCCCAGGTCGTCCCTGACCCTGAAGACAGACTCCAAACCCCCTGGCAGCAGGACCAGTGTCTCCCTGCCCTCCCTGCCCAGGAAGCTGCAAAGCCAGAAGGTGTTGCCAGCTGTGCCAACACACCAGGAGTCGCTGCCATCAGCCCTCCTTAATTCCTGAAGGCCGAGGAAGCGGCTGAATTAATTCCCTGATAAACCTGGTCTTTCCAATGTGGCAACCAGGCTCACCAGCCTGGAAACCCTAATCCTCCACGCCTCGCCAGGGCCACAGCAGCTTCCCATAATCCTGCTGCCAGCAGGGCGGGGAGCAGCTCTGAGAGGCACCGAGTGCAGGCAGGGTCAGTCAGATTTCGGTGCCTTTAGGGAGCCAGTGCTGGGCACTGCCCCATCAGCACCAGCAGCTGCACACAGCCATGGCCCCACACTCCTGCCAAGCCTGGCACGGCCCATCCAGGGCCAGTGGATTTAGTGGATTTACTGTGCAGGACGAGAGGTACTCGGCAGCACTGCCTGGTCACAGCCCCAGTGGCTCTGCTGCACACAGACCCTGATCCATGGCCAAATTCCCACTCCCCGGCTGGAAACACGGAAATCTGGGCACAGGGTCTGGCCAAGGCAGCTGGGAGCTTGGGGCTCCCTTGGAGGGGTTGTGGCACCCAAGGCTCCTGCAGGCCGGCAGAGCTGGGGCCCCGGGGCTCAGAGCTGGGAGCAGAGGGGTGATGGGGGGGATTGGGGAGCTCCAGGGAGGGGAGGCACAGCACAGCCGGGGGGGCCCCCAGAGAGCCCCAGCCTCGGGCCGTGCCCGCGGGCACTGCGGGGGCAGGCACAAAGGGCACAGGTTGTGCCAAGATGCGGTGGATCAGATCACCCTTCCCTTTTCACTCTGACGGCACATTTGCTCCTATTGTCTCCTGCTACCCGGGTTGTTGTTATGAAATCTCTTTATCTGCATAAGGTTATTGTGCATGTCATTAAAAAAAAGAAGTTATATTGATAAATGTCAAATCTATCCCCTGAGTTGGCTCAACAATAGCTAGTTCTACTCGATGAACTCACCTGGTTCTCTGAAAGACCCTATTCACTGTTTAATTGAATATTTGAATAATCTTTTCATTCCTGCAAGGAATAAAGAATGTTGTCCAAATAACATTGACTCACTTCATTTAGAGACACTGCAGCAGTTGCAAAGACTGTCCTGTGACAAAGCCTCCCATCACACATACAGATATGCCTGGGATTATTTCTATGCCCTCAAGTGTTCTTCCTATTCACAGCTCCTTTTGTTTGGGAGAAGCTGCTGATAAATTGCAAACGCTTAAGGGAATGTGGGCTATAAAAGCCTCTCTTCCTCCCCTCCCCAAGAGTAGCTGCTTCATGAATGTAAGTCATGAAATCGAATGATAGGTCAATCCATTAAGGCTCTATTAAGCCCTTCTGTAGAACAAAGCTAACCTGTGCCGTCCTCATAAATATTGCTATTTTGAGAAGCCCTAATTTTAATTAAATCTCTTTACCTGCTCAGGAGAGAAATCTATTTAGAACTCAAATGGCAGCTCTTGTGAGCAGGGCTTGGCTTTGACTGTGCTGTGGCAGAGTGGTAAATGTGGAAATTCTCTTGTTAAAGGCAATTACATCCTGCACATAATACACAATCCCGTCCTCTACAGCTGAGCCTACGAAGGGCAAATTGCTCCAAGTGAGCTCTGCAATATGGAGAGAAAAAGTTGCATTTGGGGCAAAATGATGTACGGGAAAACGCAGCTCTAGGATTGCACACCCTCCCTGAAAGGCGCTGCTCTGGGGAAGCCATGGTGGGGACACTGCTGTGCTGTGCCACGCCAGGGGACACCGGGAGAGCGGCCAGGGAAGGTCCCGGCTCGGGGTACGAGCCCCCCCGGCTCCTTCATTTCCCAGCCTGGGCACTGTTTGTGCCACACCTTATCACTGCTTCAGCCGCGAATTATCGTGTCTCGCTCCTCTGGGATTCTAAACAGCTCCGGGGGGAAGGAAAGCTGAGGGAGGAGATGCTGCAGGTGCGGGATAGCAGCGCAGCTCCCACCGCTGCTCCCCGCACGGCACCCGCGGGTGCAGGAGCGCCAGCACAGAGCCAAGGCACTGGAGCAGGGACAGGGGACAAGGACGGGGATGGGGACAGGACAGCCACAGGGGCGGTGGGCTCACCGTGCCAGCCCCAGCGCTGGGCTGGCACAGGGATCCCGGGCAGGAGCGGGCTCTGCCAGCCCAGGCACATTTCAGGCTCTGGCAGCAGCGCCCACGGCCGCGGTGTTATTTTGTCTGGGTGAGGTGGGAGCGTGTGAACACAGCGCCGGCCGTGCCCGACCGCAGGCTCCGGGCTGAGCCTAATCAGGAGCGCAGGAGCCCCTGCCCGAGCACGGGCCCTGTGACGCAAATCCCGGGAGATAGGGCCGGCCCGGCCGCCTCTGTCAACACTCCTGTTTTCCCGCAGCCATATCAGCCTTGTTTCCCTGCCCGCTGCGATGGGCGAGGGACCAAAACAGGCTCCGCTGGGCCAGCGGGGTGACAACGTCCCGTGCGGCTGGAGCAGAGCCCGGCCCCGCAGAGGGAGAGGTTTGGGCTCCCGGGGGAGGGGGGACAGGCAGGTGCCCCTCTCGCTCCTGGCTCCTCATTGAAAGCCCTTTTGTGGCACCCTGGGCTGTGCGCGCCCCCTCCACCCGCGCTCCCACCCCAGACCCCGCCCGCAGCCCGGCCCCGACCCCGGGGCGCTGCCCCTGTGCCCCCCAGGGCACTCACCGAGGCTGAAGAGGATGAGGAACTTGAGGCAGACGAATTCGTGCCGGTCCACCTGGAGCGAGTGCAAGTGCAGGACGAGCTCCTGTGCCCGCAGCACCAGCGTGTTGAGGATGGAGCCGGCCTGGGCTGCGATGGCCGACATGTCCACCTGTGGGGACAGGGGTGGCATCAGCTTTGGCAGCCCCAGGGCCACCATAACCACTGCAGGGCACCTCACACGGGGCAGGAGCCAGGTCCAGCCCTGAGCACTGACTGAGAATTAGGGGAGTCAAAAAAAGGCTGATGTGTGAAATGGGAACACCATTTAAAACAGGGGAGCCCTTCCAACCCCAACAGGGTGCTGGAATTGAAAGCACCACATCAGCCAGCTCCAGGGAGGGAAGGGGCCCCTGCTCCCATCCCACTGCTGACAGTACAGCTGGGGCTGCTGGTCTCTCCATAAGAAACATTATTCTCCAGAGCAGGAGTGTGTGGCAGGATGGGACAGGATGGGACAGGATGGGACAGGATGGGACCTTCTGCACAAGCAGACCCAGAGTGTAACAAAACCACCTGCCTGCCCTAAGCTGAGTTGGCCACACTGGGACAAAAGAAAGAAAGAAGTCACTCCATTCCCCCATGCAGCCCCTGCCCGTCCCCACTGTCCCCCCACAGCCCCAGAGGCCGTTTCTCACCTCCTGGCCAGTGACCAGCAGCACGCTGTGCTCCTTGCCGTGCTGCAGCTGCCGGTAGATGTGGTCAAACACCAGCAGCTCACTCCAGCAGTTCTGCAGCAGCTTCATCTGGTCACCCACCTGGAACAGAGAGGGAGCAGCACGGCTGACACCCACCGTGCTGCAGTGCACAGCACCCACCCTGTGCCTGGCAGGCATCCCACGGCAGGGGGGTCCCCTGGGGTGAGCACGGAGAGCTGGAGCTGCACCCCAGAAAGGGGGGCCCGAGCTGGAGGAGAGGAGATGGGCAGGTGGCTTTGCAGAGCTGGCTTCAGAGCAGCTCAACACGTTTCAGTGGCACTTGCTGGCTCTTATCAGCACGGGTCTTCCCCCACCAAGCACAACCTCCTCAAATTGCGCACAAATTTTAACAAAATGACTGCGGGAGGGACGTGCAGTGGCTGCACAAAGGGCCTGTGTGTCCAGACTGCCCCTCTGGATACTTTAAAATGAAAGAAGCCAGTGCCCATGCTCGACTCCCTGGCCAGGATGGCAGGTCTGGGGGGGCAGCAGGGCCGTGGGGGAGCTGCCAGGCACGGGACATCGCTGTGCCCTGCAGCTGCCAGCCCGGCCCTGCCCACGCACCAACACACACACTGGTGGTCACGTGCACTTGTGCACATGTGCTGCTGTGTGTGTGCCCAGAGAAACACCTGGGACTGTCCCTGTGGGCAGCTCGAGCCAGGACACCGGCTGGGAGGGTCCCCAAAGGTCTGGCAGGGCACTGGGGACTGGTGGGGTGAGCTGCCAGAGCCAACAGCTCCATTTGGGAGAGCTAAAAGCCCCCGGAGCTGTGGCAGGATTTAGGGCATGCTGCCTTCCCTACTGTCCTGCCAAGAACCACCATGGGTCACTGGCTTCATCTCTGCACTGCTCTGCACTGAACCCCAGCTCCTTTCCACAAAGAACTGAACTCCTGCCCTGCCTGGGCTCCCCTCTCCTGCAGGGCCAGCATAGGGAAAGGGTTGGGATTACGGTACTGCCTGCACTACCGCCCTGAGGAGCAAATCCAGCGCCAGCAGCCGAGCTCTGCAGGGCCATTGTGCTCCCCTGTTAATAGAGGGAAGACAGATGCAGCATCACAGGGCTGGATAATGCCCTCGTTTCACTGAAGAGGCTGCAATAAACCCGCGCTGGGAGATTGCAAAAGGAATAGAGGCCAGATGAGAAAGAGCTTTATGGTCTCAGAGCCGGCGCTCCAGGGTTGGTCTCTCAAGGGTGGTGGGTGGCCAGAGCAGGGAGTGAGAGGAGCTGGGAAGGCAGTGATGGTGCCTGGGCTGTGGCACCTCTCCTGCCCAGCTCCCTGGGCACTGCGGGGCTGCTGAGGCCATGCTGGCCCCTCATCCCCCAGCCAGGGCAGCAGCTGCTGCTCATGGCCCAGCGCTGCAGAGCAGGAGGCTCCTGGTCAGCTGCTCAACAAAACCCTGGGGAAGAGCTCATTCTGCACTAAACCAAATGGAGGCTTTCTGCACTGGTGGTGGCCCCTGCCAGAAGGCGAGTGGCCGGCTGTGACGGTGGCCAGCCTGGGCAGGGAGCTGTGGCCAGCCTGGGCAGGGAGCTGTGGCCAGCCCGGGCAGGGAGCTGGGGCCAGCCCGGGCAGGGAGCTGTGGCCAGCCCGGGCAGGGAGCTGTGGCCAGCCCGGGCAGGGAGCTGGGGCCAGCCTGGGCAGGGAGCTGTGGCCAGCCCGGGCAGGGAGCTGGGGCCAGCCCGGGCAGGGAGCTGGGGCCAGCCCAGCTGTGCAATCCCGAGCAGTGCCGAGCGCCTCCGCTCTGGCTCAGTCAGGGCGTTGTTTTGGAAGTTCTTTCCTGTGCCTCATTCCTGAGCGGGATGAGCTCCAGAAGAGACAGACAGAAAGTTTTGCTTTGAAAACCATTTTAAAAAAAATTAGCTTTTTCAAAGAAAGCGCTTCAACAGTTTTGAGATCTTATTTTGTTCCTTTAAAAGTTGCTAATCAGCTTCTCCCAAACTCTGGGGGGAGTTTGGCTCCCTCCCTGAAGCCCCTCAGCAGCACATTTCAGCCTCCATGGCTGCTGCAGGGCTGTTCCCTGGCCAGCACGCTCTGACACTCCGTGGTGCTTCCTGGGAACACCGCAGTGCACCAGAGCCACATGGCCATGGCATGGGGGGAACGTGCTTGGGAGCACCACGGGGTGGGCTGGGGGCTCTGTGGGCCAGTCAGAGCTGGCTGGGGTCCATGGGGTTGTCCCCAGCACCAAGCTGGGTGTCCCCACAGCCAGGCTGGGTGGCAGGGGGCAGCCCCCATGGCCCCACTGCTGCAGGGGGGCTCAGGCTGCACCCCAGCCTGGCCTGGCCTGACAGGAGCAGGGGGCTGCTAATGGAGGGGCACTCAGAGGCAATCGATCCTCCCAGCGAGGCGGCAGCACACACGCTCGCCGCTAAAAGTTAAGCAAAGGATCTTCCTCTTTTAATGTCAAGGCTTTTCCTTGGAGTGCTTTATCAAAGGCCTGATGCAAGCTGTCTTTGAGAGGCAATCCTTATCTTTTTTTTGAAAGCGAGCATTTAACCCATTCACAAAACACGCGGTGAAACCCTCCCCACATTGGAAGAGCAATCCCTGATGGGCTGCAACCCACAGAAAATGAAGTTGTCTGTGGGAGGGTGCTAGAGGGGAGAGAGGGCACTCACAGGCAGGGATGGTGCTGCCCAGGCACAAGGCTGCAGGACCTGCCTGTGGGTGTAGTTTTAAATCTTCTGCAACCTTCCCTGTGGGTTCATAGGTATGAGGTGAGGAATCCCCTGCAAGTGTTGGGGCTTCCCAAGATGTGCCCAGGCCACACAGTGACAGCACAGCCCCACAGTGCTCACGGCTCCAGGCAGCCTCCACCCTGGGTACCACTGCTTTGGGGAGGAGAGTGACCCACCACAGCCCTTCTTTGGCAGCAAGCCCTGAGCTGGTCCCAGGACATCCATCCCCAGCTACGGGCACAAGCCCCCAGCCTGTCCCCACCACACAGATGCCCTCCAGGCTTCCTCCCAGATCTCAGGTGCAGGATTTGCTCCACAGCCCTCTGGCAAGTGTGTGGCACATGTCAGCACTCCGAGCAGCCCCAGCAATTACTGAGTGCAAGCAGGACCCATCACCTTGGCTACTGAGAAGTGAGAAAATGGATTGGTGTCCACCAGCCACCCGCAATGGAACACCCACACACGTCCAAGGTGTCCCCATTGCCCTGCCCAGATACCACCACCATGTGCATCTTAAAACAAGTAACACCAGTGTGGCCAGCCCAGGATCCCATCTCCCTGCTGGCTCCCATGCTCTGCAGCCCCGGCTGCGTGGGCACCACGGCTCTGCAGGCAGGGCTGTGCTGGCCAGGACGTGTCACATTTCCCCCAGTGCATGGGACGCTGCTAAACATTGCTGCAGCATCCACGACCAGGAGGAGATTTTAAATCTGCCAAAAACGCTCTGGCCATCGGCCAGGAGATGGGGTCAAGATGACCCACATGTTAAAGGCAGGGAAGGAACTGACTGCAAATAGGCTTTGTCGTGGCTCTGGGATCTCTAAGCACAACTTAGAGAGAGCAGCCCAGCAGACAGACCCAGTGACCACAGGCACCCCTGGGTCTGTGGGAACGGTGCTGCCCTCAGCATCCTCCCCATCACTGCAGCTTGCCTGTGGATGGAAGGCTGGTTTGCCCAAGGTCCTTGGCACAAAAGGGCTGGGGAAGGGACTGGCATCATCCCACCACCCTGGGGCTGCACCGTGCCCCTCCACTGGCGCAGGGACCCTCTGCACACCCAGCCCAGCCTGGCCTTCGGGCTGAAACCGTGGCAATTTGTTTAACATTCCTGGCTGCTCATCCCAATCTAAAGGTCACTGCAACCCTGTGTACACGATATTGATATGTAGGTATGGCAGTGACACCTATATAAACCAGGCTGTGCAAGACGTGTGCGTATAAACCGCACCAAAACCAGACACAACGTGAGTGTGCAAGCATGTGTGCACATCCCTCCGTCTGTCCCTCTCCATATACATATAAAAAAATTACATCTGAAAGGACAAAAGTTGCCTGAGACTCGCAACCCGACAAAATATATTTCACCCCCGGCCCATATTTTTCTTCCTGAAAAGATGCTGCAAATCTTCCCTCAGTCCTGACACATCTCATCTAGACTCAGTTAAAGTTCGTATTTATGGGCGTCAGCGCTGACCTCTTCCACCTCCGCCCGCGCGGCCTCGCGCCGCGGCAGCCTGGCCGGCCCTCGATAAACAAGCGGGCCCCCAAATCCCCCTCGGCTGTGCAGCGTTATTAGTCTTGCCTCCGAAGGCCAGCGCAGTCCGTAATTCTCCCGCTGGTGACACGAGATGAGCGCCGCGACATCAGTCTCCCGGCGGATTGGCATGGGGACCCTCGTTTGTCAGTGGCAGACTGACAGAATTACTGGCCCTTAAATGAAACGATATATCTGGGAAGTTAAATCTGTTTTCAATCTGACTGCCCCGCGCCTGCGGGCGGACGTGGCGTGTGAGCCGATGTCAAGAGGCCATTAGCCCGTGGGCCCCCCCTCCTTCCCCGGGCGCAGTGGTGGAGCCAGGGGGGCTCTCCCAGTGTCCCCCAGCCACCACGGCAGGAGTGTGCAGACAGCAGAGCAGCCATGCTGGCCCTCAGCAGATTGGCAGGGTGGGAATGGGAATGGGAATGGGAATGGGAATGGGAATGGGAATGGGAATGGGAATGGGAATGGGAATGGGAATGGGGACAACACTGATCAGCTCCAGGGGAAAAGGCTCACACTCTCCCTGGGCAGGGACCAAAGGTTCGTCCTAACCAGCCGTGAGCCAGCAGCTCCCCATGTCCCTGAGGATTTGCTCCTTCCTCTCCAGGCTCCCTGTGAGGCCCCGGGGAGAGCCAGGTCTGTGCTAACAGCCTGTGGAAGGAGCACGGCAGTGCTGGGAGGGCTCAGGCAGGGCAATCCGTGATGGGGCAATCTGCCCATCCCTCCCTTTCTCACCTGCCTGCACCCCTTCCCCATGTAGTGCCAGCCTGGCATGAGGCCCTGGTGTCCCAGCACGGGGCCTTTCCAGCCTGGACCCCTGCTGGAGCTGGGGACCTGCACACAGCCCTTCCCAGGGGACGGAGAGGGCTGCTGGCATCCCTGCCCTGAGGAGCCCCGAGCTCCCAGCGGGGCCGGCCGGAGCCATCGATCTCGGAGATTGTTCTCCGTGCTGCCTTTAGGGCACAGCCATAAACCCTGCGCTAGCCGGAGTTCATTTACCGCCCCAGCAGCCGTTTGCTTTTATGTGCCAGGCTGGAGCAGGAGCGGGGATTCGGGATGTCAGAGATTCTCCTGCTTCCCCCTGGCTGCTGTCCCATGCCCGAGGAAAAGCCCCTGCCCTGGCCAGGGAGGATGAGCCGTGTGGGGTGGTCAGGGGCAGCCCCAGCACCACCCGTGGGGACACTGAGGCCACCAGGCACCTCGGCTCTGTGCTGGGGCTCGGAGCTGCCCCGGGGCTCTGGGCAAGCAGGGAGCCAAGGACAGCCGTGCCACATTCCCCCTCTCCCACTGGAGCCAGGGTGGGCTGTGGGGTGCTGCAGTCCCTGGGAGGTGCTGGGAGTGCACCCCACAATCACCGTGTGGGTAAGGCAAAAAGCTTGAGGGATGCAGTGATGGATGTGGGCACTCACTGAGCACCAAACCCCATGCCCTGAGCATGGCAGGACACGTGCCCTGCTCCCAACCTGCTCTGCCCAGGTGAGGGTGGCACTGCCACCCCCCCCAGATCCCACGGCAGGAGGAGCACCCGCCAACACCGATTCACACAGGAACAGCCTATTTTGGTGGCACAATCACGCTGACAATGGAGTTACAAGGCTACACAGCTATACAGCTGGGAACTGAATTTACACTGTTTACAATATCTCCTGCAAAACAACAACCACCCTGTTCCCAAAATCCAGGCTGGACACTGATATGATTGAAACAAGCCCAACCCACCCCCACAATGCCATTTCCTGACACTGTTCTGGCAGACAGGGGCTATTTTGAGCCACAGGGCTCGGCCACGCTCAGCCCCATGGCACCCATGGCACAGGGAAGAGCCTGGTCCTGTCCTACAGCACAGTCCCACTGGCAGAAGATGATTTTGGCCACAGCCAGGCAGCACAATCTCATGCTGGAAACACAAGAAAGCACCTGAGTCTCATCACAGCTGCCCCAGGATGTTGCTCTCTGGGTTTTGGCCAGGTTGCAAAATTTTCTCTCCCATTTTTGCACCAATTTGGGATCTTAGGTCAGCCAAGAACAAAAATGGAAAATTTCTGAAAGCTTGGCAAGGTGTGCAAGATGGCAGAAGCTGCCCCAGCCCTGCTAACTCTCCCCTGAGCCCAGTAAATATTCAGGGACATTTTCTAGAGGGATGTCCTGGCAGGATGGAGGTCAGCTCCATGTCCCCCAGCTGGGCACACTGTGAGCTGCTGGCAGCACACACGGCTCTGGAGCAAGCTCGGGCTGCCCCGGCTGCCTGGTGCTAATAGCACCCACCTGACCACATCAATTTTCCTCCTAAAGGCAGAGGAGAGAATTGTCTCAACTATAATTCCTCAACGTTACATTTTTCAATTATATCTTGAGCTTGACACCACAGTCACTCTGCCGGCGATTGCCTCAGCACCTGCCCCTGCTGTGATGAATCTGAAATCATCAGCCCCACACCACAGTGGGAACGGCTCCGGCACCACAGCCGGGCCTGGCACCTCCAGCCCTGCCATGCAGGGAGCTGGAGCAGGACTGGGAAGTGTCAACAGATCTGCAGTGATGGCACCAGGCTTGTGTGCATGGGTGTTGCCCCATCCTCACAACATTTCACCCTTAATGCTGCCCACAGCCACATCCCATCCTCACATCACAGCAGCCTCAGTCCTGCCCATCTCCCTTTATCCATCCCACTGACGGGTCCTACCTCCAGCTCCTTGAAGAAGATGCAGCTCCGTGCCCACTCCACGATGGAGAAGAGGGTCTGGTCGGCCATCTTGCACATGAGGCCGAAGGTGCTGAGCTTCTCGTGCCGGCCTTTCCCCTGCTCCTGCTGCAGGCAGGACAGTATCCGCGCCTTCACCTGGCCCTCGTCGGGCTCCAGCTGCAGCAGCTTCAGGATGACCTCGGGGATGTCGGGGGGGGAGCTGCTGGGGTAGGTCTCTGGGTACATGTAGGCAGGCACGGCCTCGTGGGCGTTTGTGTAGTGGTCGGGGTACTCGGACTTGATGGCGCGGTTGGGGAAGGAGGGGTAGTGGTAGGTGGGCAGCGGCGCGTGGCCGGGCACAGTCATTCCCAGCGAGGGCGTCCCGTAGGGGCTGCGCTCGTAATCCACGGGCGTCAGCGCCGCCGGGGTGGGCGGCAGGCTCTTGGACATGGCGTGGATGCTGTGGATGGTGGAGGACAGGCTGTAGTCGCTCTGCACGGGGGACATGATCTGGGGCACGCTCTCCAGCTTGAAGCCGTTGGCACGGATCAGAGCTTTCTTCTGCTGCTTTAAGGCACGGTCCCGCTTGTACATGGGTCCAAACTTGTTCCTCCCGCCGCGCATCCGGTCTGCACGGACAGCTGGAGATGGAGACAGGGCAGAGACTGCGGTGAACCCACATGGAGGGAGACCAGGGCTTCCACAAGGCACAGAGAAAATTCTAGGGGACATCACTTAGTGGCAAAAAGGGGTTTGGGGCACTGGGGAGACCATCCCAGAAAGCTGCAGATTATGTCACTCCCAGCTCAGCCAATGCCACCCTCAGAGCCCCCGGGGATTGCAGGAAAGGAAGAGACATTTGGCTTTCACTACAAAATGAGCTGGGGGATAAAGCAGATTTAATTCCTCATGGATTGAGGGGACAGCCCTTAAAGTCTGAGCAGAGGAGGAGATGCGATGCTCACTTTAGTTTTAACAACCTGTGTCACTGGACCAGCCCTGGGATTTTCTTGTTTCTGCAGAGCCTGGCACCCCAAAACCCCCTTGGACCCTGGTTCCCTCCATCCAGGCTGCACGTGCTATTTCTCAGCAAATCTCTGCCCCTTTGTCGGGCTGCACGGCTGGCAGGTCCCAGTGGATGCTCTTCACCCCACTGGCCTCAGGCAGGAGGCTGCCAGCCCTGGGGGTGCCAGCCCTGGGGGTGCCAGCCCTGGGGGTGCTCTGCGGGAGCTGAGTCCCTCTGACGGTTGCAGCAAAGCAGATATTCCCACCAAACCAAAAAAACACCTCAAAGATCTGCCAACATACAAGGCAGCAGGTGCTCCTCTGCAGAAGGAGCCTGTCCTCCCGCACTGCCTCGCAGTGCTCCGCGCTGCTGCCCTGGCATCCCCTTGGAAGAGCCTCAGCGGGCTGGAAGGCAGCGCGGAGGCACGGAGGAGTGCGCCGGCCAGAGCAGCCTGCTGTGAGCATCAAAGGCAAAACCTCTCCGCTAGTTTGTGTTCCTGCCGACGGCCAGCGGGGCTCGCTTTGCCTCTCAGCTGTTACCTCTGCCTTTCTTTCGCCTACTTATCCTGGGGCTCCCAGCCAGCCCCCCCGGAGAGCTGGAGCACCTCCCCATCGCTCCCAAGGCAGGCTGGAAAGGCGGGAGCGTGGCCGGGAGCAGCAGCATTTCCAGGACGAGCAGGAATGTGCTCCCAGGAGAGCCGCCCTGGCTTCCTCCCTCATTCTTTATTCATGAAAACAGCATCTCGCCGGGAGCGGGCTGCCAGCGGCGGCCTCTGAAGAGAGGGGTGCTGTGGCCCCCGCTCCCGAGAGCCGGCCCAGCCCCTCTGGGCAGCGCAGAGCTGTCCCGGGGCAGTTCCCCACTCAGCACGTGTGCGCACCCCAGCCGGGGTCCCACACAGGCAGCCCGAGCTGGCACGGGTCTGGTAGCCCCGGCCACACACCCCAGAGCCAGAGCACACCAAACCCCAAATCTCACACCCACTCGGAGTGACGTTATCCCACCGCTGCTCGAGGTCGGGAGCAGTGACGCCCGGGGATCGCATCCCAAAGCAAAGCCCTGTGACCCTGGGCAAGGGTGCAGGGGCAGGGACCCTCCCAGGGCTGCCTGCACTCCCACACACAGCCGAGGTGCTCGCAGTCCGGCCTCACAAGCCCTCCAGAGGCAACTGCAGACACCTCCTCCCCTCTCCCTGCAAGAACACAAAGGGAGAAGAGGCCTTTTAATTCCCTCCTGCTCTGCTTTTCCTGCCATTTGCGCCACACTTCGGATTGGCAACAACTTGCCATTTGCTGCGTCCCAACTGACAGCAGAGAAGAAAATGATGCATCCTGACCTCCAGGGCGAGGGGGCCCAAGTGGAGCCACCCAGGAGGCTCCTGCACCCCCAGCAACCCCCCCAAACCATCAGCAGTGACCCCCGAGCCACACACGCACAGGGTGGCAGGAGGGCTCTCCAGCAGCCCCATTCCCACCTGCCCTGCCTGCTCTCATCCCCGGGCTCTGCCTCCCTCTGGCCGCCTTTCCTTGCCCGGGCAGGGACACGGAGGTGCCATGGGCAGTGCCTGCAGGGTGCCCGGGGCTGTGGGCAGCCTTGCCCGGGGCTGTGCTTCTCCTCCCGGGCAGGGTTCGCTGCCACCTCCCTTCAGGCACTTTGAGGGGTGCCTGTGTCAGCGCTGTGTTCCCAAAATCAATCCCCTTGGGGTTGCTCTTCTCTTGCGGACCTGTAGACTCACCTCCAAAGCATCACCTCAGATGCCTTGCCCAAAAATACCAGGAGCTGAAAAAGGTGGTCACTTTTTTACCACAAAAGCGACGGTTCCATAGGAATATCGCCCTTGGCTGGGTGAGTGCCTCGTCTGCTCAGCTCTGCTAAGGAGCCAACAGCAAGAAAATATACAAGAACAGGCTGTTGGGACAGTCAAAACACCTCCATGGTATTCGCGACAAAAACTGCTGGAAAGAGACAAATCGAGACCGTGCCTTTCCCCCCGGGCACCCCAAGCACTTCCCTGCCCGTCTGTCGTGGGGTCTCAGCCCCTGCCCAGCGCCCAAATCCTCCTTGCATCGATCAAAACGGCCAGAGCACGCACGGAGGGATTTAGGGCACCAGTAATTCCAGCCCAGGGAGAAGAGTGGAACTGGGATCTGCTTTGGAAGCCAGCCCACGCCGGCAGTTTGAAAAGGGCTTGAAATTGCAGCTCGATGTTGTGTCTCAGTCCTGCGCTTCTGCTCGCAGGCTCCCACCCCGCTCCCGGAGCGAGCGGCCAGAACATGAAGGACTTTCCGACTGACCGCGCCGTGCCCCGAGCTGCGAGCCCGGCGGGCGAGGGGCTCAGCCCGGCCGGAGAGGGGCTCAGCCCGGCCAGGGTCGGGCGGGAAGGCTCAGCCCGCTTCCACCCGCTGCAAAACGCAAACGATTTCAAGAGCGAAGTGGGGAGGGGGCGGCTGATTTTGGGGTGAGGGGCTCCTTCTGCCTCTGCTTTTGCTCTGCCCCCCCGTGCCAACGAGCTGGCCCCTCGGACAGATTTCGTTGCCGGATGCTGAGCATTGCAGAACCCGCAGCGCGGGCTCTCGGGGCCCGACTCTGATGTCGGGATCCTCTGCGCCGACAGGGGAGAGGCGGCGGCTGCGGGGCTGGAATCGCCCCCCCGGGGGTCAGAAATCCGTTATACTAAATGTCACCCAGAGGAAAAATATAATTCGTGGTGGGTCTGCGGCGGTTTTATTGCGATCTCCATAATTTTTAACGTTTTTCTTTAAGTCTCGGCTTCTGGAATTATGTGCTTAAGGAAAACAGTAATTTATTTGCTATTTCCCAACCTTCCTGCCAGCAAAAAAAAAAAATCCTGGAAAGTTGAAGCCGTAGCTGCAGGAACCCCGGGGAAACAAACAAAATGAAACAAGGGAAAGAAGGAGACGACGCGAAAAAACGATTTTTTTCTTAACTTGGGAGGGGAAAACGGAATCGAAGCGGCGGCGGGACTGACCGACCCGGGAAGGTGGCGGCGGCGGCGGGGACAGCGCGACCGGTCCCGATAACTGCACAGTCCCCGCACAGTCCCGACACAGCCCCCGGCCCCGCGCCCCCCGCCCCGCCGAGCCGTGCCCGGGCCGTCCCTACCTTCCAGGCGCATCCCCACGGTGAGGCACTTCTGGAAGCGGCAGTAGGGGCAGCGCTTGCGCTGGGTCTTGTCGATCTTGCAGCTCTGGCTCTCGGTGCAGGTGTAGTGCTTGTTGTTCTGCACCGTGCGCTTGAAGAAGCCCTGCGGCGGCGATGCGGTGGGCACCGGCACCGGCATCCCGGCACCGACACCCCGCCACCCGCCTTCGGCGAGGCTCCCGCCGCGCTCGGGGCTCCCGTCGCGGCCGCGCTCCCCTCCCGCCACCGGGCGCGAATCCGCCGCTAACGAAAACGGGCGAGAGAAGCCCCGCGGTCGGTCCCGCTGCCCCGGCCCCTGCAGAGCCCCCTCCCCGCTCCCTACAGAGCCCCGGACCGCTCTTCCCCGTGCAGCGCTCCCCTCACAGCCCCGGCCCCACAAGGCGCCGGTCACGCAGAGCCCCGGCCCCGCTCCCCCGGCCCCGCACGGCCCCGGCCGCGTTTCCCCAGCCCCGGCTCCGCAGCCCCGACCCGCCCGCCCCGGCCGATCCTACCTTGCAGCTCTCGCAGGTGAGCAGCCCGTAGTGGTACCCGGAGACCTTGTCCCCGCAGACCGGACACAGCTCGTCCAGGTCCTCATCATAGGAATAGTCCATCCCCTCCAGCGGCCCTGCTGCGGGACGAGCCGCGGTCAGCGGGACGGGATGGGACGGGGAAGGGGACGGACGGCGGCCCCGGCCCCGGCGCTGGGTGCGGACCGGGAGTGGGCGCGGTGGAGACCGAGCGGCAGGTGCGGGAGCCGGAGCTCTTTATAGCGCCTGGAAGAGCATCTCCATGTTGGTGCGGGCTCACGGCCAGCCCCCCGGGGCTGGGGAACCTCCTCTGGGAGAGCGGGCGGCTCGCGGCGGCAGGGACGGGGCGGGGGCGGAGGGACCCGCCGGGCCGGGGACACGGCGGCCAGGCTGGGGAGCGGCTGGGCCAGGCCTCGGCAGCATCGGGGATCCCCCCGGGGACTCCCCCAGGGACAGGCGAGGGGCACCGCTTGGCGGGAAGGGGCTCCAGACCCTCCTTGCTCCTCCACACCATCCGTGGGGAACAAGAACCCCGGCGTCTCCGGAGTGTCCGGCCTGAGAGAGGCAGGACCTGCTGAGAGCCACGAGTCTGGGGCTGGGGGAAACTGACCATGTCTGGGATGAGCCTGCTCTGCTCGGAGCACAGCCCTGGGCCACCAGCTCTGTCAGAACACACCATTGTCCACACCAGCTGCCCCTGCCAGCCCAGTTCCCCATGGGGAACACTGGGTGTGCAGTGGCTCCTGAAATCTCCTCTGGGGCCACTGAGGAGATGAGTCTGGACATAGCACTGGCCACCCCACGAGGAGCACCCACTCCCAATGGTGTCCTGGCCTGCCTGTCAGACAGCAGATATTGAATCAATGCTTCACAGTTAGGGTTTCTCGATGAAATGTTCCATGATGGCAGCACACCAGCACGGGAGCACCCTGTTTATCAGGATGCTCCCAGGCCACACACCACGGCCTGGGACTTGGCTATGGGAGCTGAGGCAGGCACTGGAGCTGAGCCCATCCTGCAGGGCTGACCCACTGAGTCAGGGACCCTTGGTGGCTGGTGCAGAGCCTGTCCCAGCACGGTGGGAGCCTGCTGCCAGCACAGCAGCACCTGGAGCCCTGGCACAGCTGAGGACTGTGCTGCTGGCAGTGCCCCACAAAGGAAAGGCATGGCTGATGGCCCCACACGGCTGATCCTGCCAGGCTGACCCTGCGTGGTTTGTCTTGAAGGGCTCATCCCACAGATCTCATCCCACCCAGCTCTTCCCACACTCTCACCCCACACTACAGCTGCCCACGGGTGCAGAGGGTAGGAAGCAGCAAAGAGGGAGAGCAGCAAACAGGAAACGGGCTCAGCGGAGCATCACTCCAGAGCCACCAGGAATGGAGCCCGGGCTAAGAATAGCAGCAGAGCAGCCTGCAGCACGGGTCAGCCCTGCTCGGCCGGGAAGGAGCGCTCTCACCGCCGGCAGAGCCCCTCGGCCGTGGCCCCCACAGTCACCACGAGCTCCCGGGGGAGCTGCCAGGCAGGTACAGAGCAGGACCTGCCATCCGGGAAAAGGAGCCCGGGAGGGGCTCCGAGTTGGGAGAACCGAGTGAACACTGCGAGGAACAAAAGCAACTCAAAGCCAAAGGCTCTGATCCCTGCCAGCGTGGGATGGGGACAGGACGCAGCCAACCCCAGGAGTCAAGGGGTCCCAAATGCCTCCCATGCCCACTCCAGGGTGTGGATTCTGCCCCTGCTCCTATGGCCAACTCCCAACCCTTGGGTGACCGGAGACCCCCAGGCACCACCAGCTGGGCTCCCGGAGCCCCTCAGCAGCCAGATCTGCCCTTTCTGAGGAACAGCTTGGCCACGGGGCCGAGGCTATGGTGAGGCCTCGCTCTGCTGCCCGTGATCTGCAGGGCCGCCATCCCCACGCCCGCTGAGGGGACGGGACGGGAAGCGGAGGCCCACACACGACTGCTGCTTCCTCGCCAAGCCCTGCCGCGTCCCCAGCTCCGGCCACCGTGCCAGGGAATGGCTGCCGTGGCTGGGAGGTGGCTGGGATGGGCGCCGCGGATCCCCCCACAGACACGTACTCACCCGGGGCGGCTGCACGGCTGCTGCGCGTGGGGCCGGAGGGTGGGAGAGCCTGGCTCGGCCACCGGCCAGGAGCTGCGACCCGAGGAGCCTCCGTGGGGCGTGGGTGCCGCTGCCCTGTCCACGGTAGGCTGGGCGATTTATGGGCGCCCGTGTCTCTTGGGAAGGTGTTGGGGCTCTGGCTGCGCACACGCCGCCCCGGGCAGGACACCGGCCAATCTCCTCCCCATGGGGGCCAGGCTCAGCCAGGATGGACCCACTTCGGTGCCTTATTGGCTTCTGTGGCCACGTGACCACGCTGAAAAACATCATAATTAAGCTACAAAACACTGCCCATAAACTAGCATTAGAAAGTGACAGCGAAGATAAAGTGGAACCCCTGCAGCAGATAAGGTGCCCCGGGAGGGAGACCCCGCAGGGAGGTGGGGGGCACCAGAGTGCCCCAGCACCCACGGCCACCCTGATTTACGGCCCAGGGCAGGAGGGAGGGAGCCGAGGGCATGGGGCAGACACCTCTGGGAGGAACGTGAGCTCACCTCACCCACCCAGCACCAGGATGCAGCCACGGCCTCCCCGGCCCTGAGAGGTCTCCTCTGCAGGGGAGGACAGGAGGAGGCTCCTCCACACACAAGGCCCCACTCCCAGGTCCCTGAGGCTCACAGCACTGGCGGACAGCAGCTCCTCATTTGCCAGAACAGCACTCACAGAAAGCCAGTGCCCCTTGGCTGTGTTTTTGCCATGTGTGATTCCCCATGTTCCACTGCCATGCTCGGTCCTACCCATGAGCACTGTGCCAACAGATCTCGGCTTCCAATTGCCCTGTGCAACACCGGAACTGCAATGCCAAGGTAAGAGGCTGCATGAGAGACCCTTCCATCCTGCCACAGTGGGGATCTGCTCTCACTGCTGGCCCCATGCCCTGGCCATCCATCACCACGGTGTCTCCCTGCATGTTTGCAGTGTCCTGCTCTCTGCTTCGTGCCACAGTGACAACAGCCTTGAGAAGGGGTGGCTGCCCCAAGCCCCACACCAGCCCAGCAAAGGCTCTGCTGCCCTGGCCAAGCAGCAGCTGGTAGCCAGGGTGGAACAGCAGGACCCACAGTCCTGGGCTCAGGGAGAGGTTTGTCCTCTCTCTGTATCAGCACAGCCCTGGCACGGTGTGACAGCGACGTGCCCTGCAGTATTCCCATGCAGAGTGAGGGAAGCAGTCAGCCCCGGGTGCTGAGGGGAGAGGAGTGGGAGTGCGGGCTGCACAGCCCTGCTTGTTTTTTCCTCGCTTCGCAGCTGAAGAGAGGAGAAAAACTAATGAAAACAGAGCTCTGGAAGAAGCGCCAGGCCTGGAGTGGCTTCCGCCCCGATCCCCAGCAATTATCAGCCACATGCCAGATGTTCCGATGCGATGCCAATGTCAGAGAAAATAAATCTGTGTCAGGTTCAAGGTCCCTGCCGGGCCGGCACGCAGCGGCTCGCGGCTGAGCGCCGCACCAGGCGGGACAGAGCTGCGGGCCGGCCGCGGCCGCTTCCTCCTGCCAGGCATTGTTCCCCTGGGAAGCCCCGGCCTCACACCGGCCACTTGCTATTTTAGAAGCAAGGTGCTTTCGGGGGTAAATACGTCCCTGCCGGCCTTGGGCACTTTCCTCTGCGCGGGCCCTGGCCAAGGCTGTGGCCTGGCTCCTGCCGTGGTCAGGGCCGGTGCGCGGGGCTGGCGTGAGGGTGGATTTCGGAGGGTGTGTTTGGGAAGGCCACACTGGAGTGGCTGCACAGGCAGCAGGCAGAGCCAGCTCCCAGCAGCCTTAAGGGGACAGCGAGGAAGTACAGACAGGTGACATTTTGGATGCCACAGCACCTAGGAGGGAAGGACAAGGGGGGTCTGGCTTCCAGCAGCATGGGATCTGCTGGGAAAGGGGATGTTCAGGGCCGGGGATAGGCCTCAAAGCTGCTGCCCTGAGCAGAGTTGTCCTGGCCAAGGGAACAGCACCACTCTGTGCCCTCCATGGGCCCAAGCACTGGCACATCTGTCACCAAAGCTCCAGCTGTTGGCTTGGAGGCCGCCCTGCCCCATCTCCTTCCCTCACGGCCACGGCGCAGCCGGAGCCTGCGGATCCGCACCACCCGCAGGATGCTTTGGCTCCTCGCTGGTGCTTAGCCTTGATGCTCAGCAAAGCATATCTCCTGCTCGGATTTTATCTCCATCCACTCAGCTTATCGGCGCGGGGCAGCCCTCCTGCCTGCGCCACGTTCCCGGAGCGTGCCTGCAGCAGGTGTGGCCGGCACTACTGTTTGCCAAACGCCGCTGCCTGCCCGCAGTCCCTGACTCCGGGGCCCGCGCTGATAATGCGCGCGCGGCGAGGACTTTGGCGATAGCGTTCCCGATGACATTACCTTGTCCCCCGCATTCTTCCGATGCCACACACGCCTTCGCTCGGGGCGCGGGCGGCCCGGCCGTGCTGGTGGGTGCAGATGCTGTGCAGGCAGCACTGGGAAGTGCTGGTGGTCTCCTCCCGGGGGGACTCATTGACATATCAGTCACATAGTTCTGCATAATTGGGACTTGGATGCAGCCTCTCTTTATGTTTCCTCTTGGCAGTTGCCAACAACATGAAGCACTCCTGGGTCAAAATGACAGCCTTTTGTTTACTATTCCTGCTTATGTGCCTCATTTTCTTCAAGGATAAGAGCTCTTTATAGGAATCTTTATTGTGATGAGGTTAGCAGAGAGAAAGATTTCTCTCCAGCTTTCTCTCTCTCTTTCACAGCTGATTAGCAGGGTCGCCCAGGAGGACAGCGATGTGGAGCACAGACCCAGCATTTGCCTCAGGGTCCCCCCAGGCATGAGCCATCTTCTCCAGCACAGCCCCAACCTGCTGGCCTCGCAGCACCCAGCCCACGGCAGTGCTCCCCTCCTACTCATGGCAGGCTGCAGAGAGGGGATCCATCTCCCCAATAATGGTACTGAAAAACCCAACAGACCCCAGAAGCTTGGACAGCAGCTTACCCAGAGCACACATCTCCTCTCCACGGTCTTACCAGCCCACCCATGGTGACTCATCCTTCATCTGACCTCTGCAGCAGTGACCAACCCCATCCTTGGCAAACTGAGATGTGAGAGACTTGTGATGGACCAGACAATGGAGACCCACCAGCCTGCTGCACTCAGAACTCTGCTTTTCAGGTGTGAACACCAAATGGACAGTGACTGGGGAAGGGATGAGGAGAGATGTGGGAGCAGTTGGCGACAAGACTGGGAGAGCCTGTGGAATGGACATGGGTAGGGTGGACATCAGTGGAAGAGGCCCCACAGGACCATGGCAGCAGATCTTTCACCCACTGCTGGACTGACTGCACCACTGCAGGGAGGTGACCCAGCTGACCCCACAGCCCTGTCCCAGCCAGCGCCCATGGGGTGACACACTCCTGGGAACAGCCACTCCTGTCAAGAGGAAAGCAGCTTACCCTTGAAAGTTCCTTTGCGAAGGTCAAGAGTGGGGACTGTGACAGAGCAGCCTGACAAACACATCTCCCTAAGTCCTTGGGCCCGATAATGTATGTCCCGTGCAATGTTGACACTAGTGATCCACCAAAGATCAGGTTAACAAGTTTGACGTTAGTGACAGCGTGATTTGTTCCGCGCTGGCTCTGGATTCATAGAGCCGCTGGCCTTCGGTGATAAACTATTGCGCCGTGCACACGAGGCTGTGGCAGTTGTCACCCGCCGCAGCACCGAGATGAAAAGGAAGCAGAGCTCTAATCAAAATACAGTGGTCAGTAGGGGTTGAGCTGAAAATTAAAAGGTGCTGGTACTTTTCCCATTTCAGCCTCACTTTCCAGGCAGCGCCTCGTGCCATCACGGGTGAGGGAAGGGGCTGCCTTGTCACCTCCAGCTTCCTTTGAAGGTGGACAAACCCACCACTGGTGATCTTCAGGGCCCCCTCACGTATGGCACAGTGCCCTTATCCCAGTTCCCAGCCATAGCAGCAGCCCCAAGGCCTTCCCCACACCACAGCCCATTCCAGCAGCACAGCAGGCAGGGCAGGGCAGGGCCACAGCCACCACCCAGAGCTGCGCTGGGCTCCCCCACCCTGAGAGAGAGCCACCACCAAAAGGGGAAGGCACAAAGAGCCAGGAGACACCAGCAGTGCAGAACATTTCACATTTATTAGTTCATACAGCTAAACACTCACTAAACATGCATTCAACACTTATTGGTCACATTTCCACAGGTAGTCAAGTCCCGGAGCAGAGCAGCGGCGCGGGGGCAGGCCAGGCTGACACGGAGCCGCCGGCAGAAACATTCATTTGGTCGTGGTGTGGGGCAGCTCCTGGTGCCAGACACCCCCTCCTGCCCCAGCCCCGGCTCTGAGTGTGCCAATGTTCACCGTGTGTCATGCCGAGGCAACATCCTGCTTCCCTGATTTACACAAGGGATTGTGGGAAAAATGAACGGGAGAAATCATCACTGGGAACGTCACCAAGGACCCAACAATGACTGACCCTCTTGGAAACGTCCCTCAAACCAGCAAGGGGCTGACACAAGCAGCAAACCCGACCCGCTGCCTGCCCAGGATGGACACACGAGGAGCTGTGAGGTCCTGTGAGGGCCCAGGTGACAAAGGCACCAGGACTGAGCTGGAACCAGGCTTGATGAGCACCGACAAAACCCAAACTGCCACCAGCCACATCCTCCCCAGGGAAGGGACACCGGACACACAGCAGTGACAGCAGCCAAGCCCCAGCCCACGGGAAGGGAAACACAACTCCAGCAATCACAGCCCCTGCTCCTCGCTGGCAACAGACACTGGCAGTGTTTAGTTTTTCACACAATCCCTTTGAGATGATAAACAGGATGTCACACGAGGTAGTTTAGTTATGGAAATTGAGTCAATAATGTTATCAACTATTACAAGACATTTTATAAATTGAAAGAAAACAATGAATCACAAAAGGCTTTGTTAAGGTTGATCGTCATCTGGTCTCAATTTCTGTTTCTTTTTGCCCTTGGGGGCATTTCTTCCACTGAACCATGTTGCTTCTTTCACAGACTTGTCAGAGGGCAGCTCACAGGAGCTATTTTTAATTTTTTTTTTCCAAGGGAAAGGAACTGCCTGGATTGGCCTCCTAGCTTTTTGCGAGGCTGGTTTAAACTCAGGTTTGCAGATCCTGGCTAAGGATGGTGGGAGGGCATTTCAGCCCTTCAAACTTTTGCAGACTCTCATTCAGTGCTGGCCCTGCCTATGGCTAGATGGGGCCATTTGGACACTCATAGCAGCTGTAACCCAACCAGAGTCACACACCAGTGCCCTTCTCAAACTGTCTGACTATGCCTACAACCACAGTGAGAAAGCTGTACTGATGAAAATTAAGAATTCATAAGCAACAGAGTACAGAGCCCTGCAACTGGCTGCCAGGGACACAACGAGAAATTCCTATTTCCCCTCTCCCATGCACAGTCAAACAATTAACTCCAAAGGCAGAGGGATGAGGCAATGCAGAAATAAACCCCACAGACAGGGCTGGTCCCCAGTGCTGGGTGGTGCAAGGGCACAGCCTCAAACAGCCCCGTGCACCTTTAGGATGCTCTGCCCACAGCACCACGCCTGAGCCTTCAGCAGGCCAACTTCCCACAGCCAAACCCAAAGCTTTTCCCCCAAAATCCCCACATGGGGCTTTGGTCAGCTCTCAGCGAGTCCTCCAGACAAGTCAGGAAAGAAGCAACTGTTGCAACATCAAAACTAGGGTTTCTCTGGGTCACATTTTAAATACTTATCCCTGAGCTTCTGTGCATTGAAACAACACACCGTGAACCCAGAGAAACGCCACAGCTTGATACTGATAGCTATGCACTCCCCTCCATTTACACATCATCTACAACTTACAAATTAGTTTCATACTTTAACTAGTTCCCCAAGTTTCCCCCTTTCTCCTGCCTTTCATGTGGCAGGGATGATTGCCGCTTATTATCCTGAGAAATAACAACATTTTCACAGACACCGAGCTTCATAGCTTCAAATCAAAACCAAGAAGGAAGAAAGAATGAATGGGAAATAGCACATTCACAGGAGAATATTTTTTTTCTTTTTTTTTTTCCTTTTAAAAAATGTAGTAAAGGTAAAAGAAATTCAAGTGGTTTTTTTTTTTTTAAAGTTGGTTTGAAGGACAAGACTTAAACTCCTTTATCTGAAGTGGCTGTGGGTCTGTGCAGAAGCCTGAGGAGCAAGGGCAGATGCTGCCAGCACAGGGAGGGATGCAGCAGAGGCACTTGAGCCTTTGCATGGGTGGGGACAGGGCCATCAAGGCCCCCACCAGCAAGTGAGAGCAGCCCAGGAGCCCTGCTGGCACCCCTGGGAGCCCTCACTCTCCCTCAAAGCAACACCCCAGCCCTGGGAAAACAGGTGGTACGAGGGTGGCAGCTGCCCAGTGCCCTGCAGCTGGCAATGCCACTGACCACTGGTCACTCTGCAAACGCCGTGTTCCTCCTTCGGCCAGCGCCTGATGGGAGATGGCAAAAGGTTTAAGAATTGAATCTCTGGATTTTAGAATTACAGAAGAATCCAGGTGCTCCCTGATGACCCAAAGCATGCAGTGCCTCTGCAGAAGTGAGAGCAGGAAGGGCACTGGCAGAGTTCACAGCTGAGCAGCAGCCAGTGCACATGGGAAGCACAGTGAGTGTAAGGTCCCTCTGCTCACCCCCCTGCCCTCTGGCAGGGCTGGACATGCTGAGAACAGGGACTGGCAACTGACCCACACTGAGGGGTCAAGGCTCAGCTCACATGGCAGGAGCCTGAGCTGAAGGGGAAGAAAACTCACTCACTTTCCAGCAGGTTTTGTTGTGGCCCCAGGGTCTGACCGAGCCCCGTGAGCGGGGACCCCTTCCAGCCTCCCCTGAGCACGTGAGCCTGAGCACTTCAAATTTATGTCCCAAATCTCTGCTCGGATTAAAAGTAACTCTTCAGCTTTCTATCTGCACAGACACTTTGAAGGAGAAGAGGGGGTCAGCCAGCCAATCTGTCTTTCAAATCGGGGATAAAAATTGACTTGTCATGGCAGAAAATTCTACCAAAGACTATTATTGTTGATTGATTTCTCTATGACAGAAGGTCAGATAAGCAAGAGCAGATAGATACCAAAGATAATGAACTTCCCCCTAGTAGCATTAAGCACAAATAAAATATGAGTCCCTGTAAACTGAATGTTACGTGAAGAATGGAACAAAAATTCCAACCTTTCCAGGGTGTCCTTCAAACCAAATTCACAAATACATCTACCTAACGTCTCTACGTCTCTAGCTACATTCCTACCTTCTCATAATACCTGAGTTTGCAATGCAACACATTCACATTACCCTGTTTAAAAAATACAAGTCATTAGAGGACTTGGTGCAGAAGATATCAGGAATGACTGTCCGGTGATTCCGTCTGGTCTGTTTGCTGCTTCCCTTACCTGTCAGTTCAGGAAGGATTTTCTACTCCCTATGGCAAATGTGTATTTGGGAACGGATACTGCTGCCAATCAACCTTTGTAAAATTTGCTTTCTACAACAGAAAGTGGAACATTCATGTCTGTTTGTCATCATAACTGAATTTAGGTTTTTGGTTGTTGTTGGTACAGCATTAGGTTTGGGAGGCTGTTTTGGAAAACCACAGATTACCCAATAGATTATTTTTGTTGGATAGCTGGCAACAAGATGACTGCTTTTATGTACACTAATTAAAACACTTATTCATCAACAGATTATAATAATTCAGTAACTGTAGAATAAAATTACTCCTATGCAATTTTAACAATTCCTTGAGTGTATAAAACAGCAAGCCAGAAATAACCCGTAATAAAAAGATCATATCAAGCTATTTGAAAATTAAACTTAAAAGCTGAGAAATACATTCTAACTCACAAACAGATACACTAAAATCTCCCCCTGAACACGTGAGGTATCGGCTGTATGCAGAAGGCTTTCCTGAGAATACACACGTGTCTCATTGTACTGTCAGAGAGTAAATGAGATTTATGGAACCACCTTTGGGTGCGAAGCTCCACCGAGCTGAGCTGCTGCTGTGCCCAGCAGCTGTTACCCGTAACCTCCTGTTTAAATAATGAAAAATTAACAGCTATGGACTTTTAGAAGAGGGAAAGCGTTGAGCTGGGAGATGCCCAGGTGGGATGCCCGTGGTGAGGCAGCAGCAGGGCCCTGGTGCGGGGTGACCGCGGCCACCAGCACGGCCCAACCAGGACATGCCAAACCAGCAGCTCACAGCCACCCTCGGGCTGCAACCCAGGAGCACCCCCGGGCCAGGGGAGGGAGGGAAAGACGACTTTGGTGCATGGGATTTTTCTCCTGCTCACCATCACATTCATGCACAGCAGCTGCAGCCCTGCGCCACGCAGCTGCCACCAGGGAAAGACAAGAAGGTAGTGACTCGTCCCTCACAGCCTGAAGGGACAAAAGGTGTTTCCACAAGTATTTTTAATTCAGCATTCAAACACTTATCGAGGAGCCACCTTGCTAAGTGAATGCAAGATTTACATCTAAGGAGGCAGGGAAGGGATTCCAGGCAAGGCTGTCTAGGAGAGTGACAGAGTCTTTGAAGATTAATTCCTAATGAAGGAGATGATATCAAGAGCATCTCATCCAAGCTCCCCACCATGAGCAGGAAATAATGAGGTCACTCATGAGAATGCCCAAGTTTAGCTAAACCAGCACTCAGCAATCACTCAATCAGCTAATCAGCTGTCATTAAACCAGTTCTCCATCTGGAGTTGTGGAGAGCCTGCGAGATGGAAAATCCAAGCCTTGCAAGACCCAGAACATGGCAGGTAACCAAGTACAGCAGTAATGTCCTTTTTCCTGGGATTCCACAAGGAACAGGGCAGTCCTGGCAGGATGTAACTGTGGAACACCCATTCCCTGAGTCCGGCAGAGAAAGCCATGCCAGAGGACACTGGAGTCCCTCACCCCACTACACAGGCCCCATTGAACACAGGATACATTAACTGCTCCCAAAATGGGGACTGCTGCAATGCAAAGCAGGAGTCAGGTATCATGTTGGAAGAACACGTTAACGGGGCAATCCTGCCTCTTCTCTAAGTGGGTTTTTCCTGCTTTTGTAAAGCTAAAATGGATTTTAAGGAAGTGATGATAAAATCCTTACTGTTCTCTAGCAGCAGGAGCACCTTTGTGTAATGTCAGGAGCCTGTTATGAACTGCAGGAGCACGGTTTCAGAGGAATTGGCAGGTGTTGTGGTAACAGTAAGAGGGCAGCTGGCCAGGAGGGGCCGGGGCAGACCCCACCTGCAGCTCCCCAGAGAGGACAGGGCCAGGGAGCCCCTCAGAGCACTGCCATCCCACTGGAAACCTGCATCTGGAAACTGCCAGGGGAAAAGAAACCAACTGCCTAGACAGACTTCTCCTTCTCCACTCCCTGCCTTTTTAAAATTAAAGAAAAAGCTTGGCACTTCTCTAGCACCCACTTCTCCAAAGTCGTCCCTTTGGGATACTAACAGCTCTGTCAGCATTTGCTCTCTATGACAAATGCTTTGGATGCAAATCATGGAAAGAGCAGTGCATGAATAGCATCTTCTCCTTGAGGTAGTCTTAGTCATCTCGGTCCCCAGCCCCAAATACAAAAGAACTAACCCTAACAAACACTGTAACATTAAACATCTTCACATTCTGTAAACCGCTGGAGAATGCATCTGCTGCATTCTTACAGAACCATGTGCATCGTGTTGAAGATCATACATTCAACTCTGTCGTGAAATAAATATATAGGAAAAAGAGTAAAAAAAAAACAAAAACAAACAAACAAACAAAAGATTCTTGCTACAAGGGCAGGGAGGCTCACTGCCCTGTCCCCTGCCTGGATGGCGTTTGCCCCTCTCCTGCCCGAGGCTCAGCGTAAGGCACCGGCCGGGGCCAGCTGCGCTCACTCTTTGCTCACGCTCGTCTTGCAGGAATGTAGAACGGCCTTAAAAAGGAGAGGCAGCTGCTCCAGGGGGACATTCACCATTTTTCCTGGTAAGAAAGAAACCAGAATTAGCAGCCACTCCTGAATCAGATTTCAGAGACACCTAAGCCAGCAGCACTGGAGATGGTTTTACCTTGAACCTCTCGCAGAAACAGTTAATCATGCTACAGCTACATTAGACATTTGATATGCATTTGGACACAATATGATTTATTATTTACAGCATAGAAAGCAAAATAAATGGGCAAAGTCAGATCAAAATGATTTCTCCACAATGGAGAAGTATTTATAGAAAGTGGGAAAGGCTAAATCCCATCTCACCTCAAACCCCCTTGTTGATCTCTGTGAGTAAATTACGAGAG
Source organism: Acrocephalus scirpaceus scirpaceus (assembly GCA_910950805.1). Lineage (NCBI taxonomy): Eukaryota > Metazoa > Chordata > Aves > Passeriformes > Sylviidae > Acrocephalus > Acrocephalus scirpaceus. The sequence goes on along the minus strand of OU383790.1, from coordinate 1,010,907 downwards.
CTACTCTGAGATTATTATCTAGCTCATTATGATGGAGTAGGATGAAGCATATGGAGCCTTGACACGGGGAGGCAAGCATCTCCCTTTGCCATAACATTCAGGAACAAACACTTTTAGTAACACCAGACCTTGGAGATCTAATTAGCAACACAACCACAGTCGAGAATTCACCTGCGGATTTCCGAGGTCCAGATGAGGAAACCTGGGGGTTACACTGGTCTGCCTGAACTCTGCTGATCACTTTCTGCTCAGTTCAGGGATCTCCCTAACTCTGATGAGATAACCACTCAAACCAGGATTACACCCTTTTGAGACAAAATGGCCCCCAGCTGGGAGTGAAAGAAGAATAAGGGGAGACTGAACAATGTACTTAAAGGGGTCAGGTTGGAGCAAGGTATCTCTTCTCAGAGTTGGACTAACCCCGTTCCCACCAGCATCACCAGGACACCTTGCCAAGAGTCCCTCAGCCTGGATGAGCTCAGGGCAATGGGATGGGCTTGAAGATGGGCAGAAGCTCTGATAGGAAATGGTCCCACACAAACATCCTCCCTTGTGGACAGCAAAGTCCACAAGAATTTCACCGTGGTAAGTTAATTATCTTTTAGAAGCCAATTTCATTACTTGTTCCCAGGGAAAGGAGGGCTCAGAAGTTACCTGCAATATACCGTATCTCTGGCAAACACATCATTAAATCCGGGAAGCGGTTTGGCTGGTGGGGGTATTTGTACTCTGTGAAGTCCTGGCACACGTACCAGTACCGCTTATTCAGCTGCTCCAGCTGGGAGGCGTTGGTCAGACCCCTGATATCTGCAAAGGAATACAATTAGGGCAATGAAAACACGACAGAAACATCTCAGGAGAGCAGCAGCCTAGCACTTACTGCCACTTCTTCATGTCAGACTGATTTCTGGCACTCTGATCTGGGTTCTGCTTTGGAGGCTGGCTTCCAGCACCCAGTTACACCAATACTAGAATTCCCATCTCCTCTCCTGCTGTGCCTGCATCATGGATACAACTTTCTATGTGTGTGTGGATCCAGGATTTCCCTCCACAAAAGGCTGGGAAGAGAACAGCTCATGTCCTACACTGCTCTTTTGCAGCTCAGTGAATGCTCTTGGAGAGAACAGCCCCAGCAACCTGAAATCCCTGCCTGGCACAACACAGCCAGGTGTCAGGGTTTGCTCCTCACAGCACATCAGTGTAACACCTCCTCAGACAGGAACACATTGGTTTTAGCTGTCTCATCTTGGCTGAGGACAGCGCTCAGCTCTATAATTCAAGACACCATCACATTTCTCCCCATCTGCTTGGGAATTATGTCACGGGAGCTTTATAAACTTGTCAAGTCCTTATTTTTAAATTTAGCTTTGCCAATGCCAGGCAACACACACAAAGGGAAAAAGGGCAGGCAGGAAGTCCCACTGGCAGTGTGACCAGCAGCATTGGCACTGGTGATCCTGGGGAGGATCCAGCAGATCCAGCACAGGAGCAAGGAAGCAGCGAGACCATCTGACGGAAGAGGCATTCATCTACTGCCCAAAAGCTGACTTTTAAAAATAAGTCTCAGGTATTTCACATAAAAAATTGCAAACTTCAACTAAAAATAAAAGAAGACAGGAAGTTAGTGAAAATACATTTTGGAAAACAATGGAGACAGCTCGAGAAGTGCATTATCCAGTGTCAGGAAACTGCCCAGGGAAGCAAACCGGAACCTCAGCCCGGCTCAGATTGAAGTGTCAGCATTATCTCCCTCTGGAAATGAGCGGGGGAGGAGGGAGCCCGCAGCACATTTTTATAGACTGCAACTATCTTTCACAGTGCAAAAGCCTTTGGGGACATTTATTTCCAAAATTACAGCTGAACGCTACTCACCGAGCATTTGTCTCTGCATGGAATTTGAAATGCCCAGGGTCTGAACTGCCAGCTTTAATATGCTGCTTAATCAACAGGAGATACAGCCCTTTCCTAGGCTGAATTCATGGCCTGCATGTAAATACTTCCTTTGTGATTACCTTTCACTGTTAAAAGTCAGATTTAGGTACAGAACCTAAAAAGCAGGAACCCAGCTAAGAGACCTAAGGATATATCCTGAAGGTAAACATTTTAATCAGTCTGAAAAGCTCTAAAAAGAGATCAACCAGTCTTACAAATTCACGCTTTGAAGGATAAAAATGAAGAAGTGGGGCTGGTACCTCCTCCTGGCTGCCTCACCTTGGTTGAGGAAGTTGATGGCTTTCATGCAGGCGTACTCCTCGTTGCTGACCTTCAGCTGGTTGAATTTGCGAAAGAGGTAGATCAGCCGCTCCATCACCTCCATCCCCTCCTCACTGAATCTGGGGGGCACAGATCACACATCAGCACACAGACTGGACAGGGAAGGCATGAAGCTTATTAAAGTAACTTCAGAGATTTTAACACATTGCAAGAGAATTAAAAAAAAAAGTCATCAAAATTGCCTAAAGTCTGCTGGTACCAAACATAAGGAGGAAGATGTCTCAGTTACAAATGCAGAATCACAGAACCATGGATTGGTTTGGGTGGAAATTACCTCAAAGCTCATCCAGTCCCATTCCCCTGCCAAGGGCAGGGACACCTTCTGCTAGACCATGTTACTCAGAGCCCCACCCTGGCTGGCCCACGGATGGGCAGTTCATGATCCACAGATATTTGTAGGGAAAAACCCTCTCTTGGTGATTCAGTTCCCCACCAGCCTGTCCTGACAGCAGAGAAGGTTTCACAGAGCCAGGAATCTGCAGCAAAGCCAGAGATGGGCAGCACAGGGCACACTGATGCACAGGGAACACCCCAAAACCCCCTGGAAAATTGCCTGATGGAGATTTTGTGGGTGCAGAATGAGGTCCTCATGCTAAAGAGGGTGCTACACTTCATCAGGAGTAATACCCCATGTGTGCACCATGAAAAAGCCATGGGGAAGGAGCAGGCTGGAGCAGAGGAGGGCTGTGGGTATCTGCAGGCACCTCCAGCCCATCCCACGCCTGCCCAGGGCCAGAACAGCCTCTTGGGAACACATCTCACAGCAATACCCCTGGCTTCAAAGCAGCTCCATATTGCAGAAGCGCTCAGAAGTGGGACAGAAGTGTTTCGGGAAGCTTCAGCGTGCTCTGGCATTGTGCAGCACAAAGAATAAGAGCACAGCCAGCAAGCCATCTCTGAATAGAACAGAAATAGAACCTTTTTCACTGAATAATACCTTATTTTGGCATGTGTGTTTGTTTACTTCAAAGTTATTTGTAAAATGCATGGTGGGGTTTGACCTCTGCAAAGTGAAAACAAGCTGTCTGAACTCCGGGTCAGTTCTTCAAGAAAGTAATATTGTAAGTGATGAAAGCCTTGTCGGCTAATCTAAAGTTGTACAAGTTTTCTTGCTCTCCAGTTGACATTAAAAATCTTGCAGGTGCAAGATTGCAAAGCTCAAGAAGTTAATGAGCACAAAGACCACTCAGTCATCTGTTGGGTTTCTTTTTAGAGCATGCACATTTTTACCAGCCACTCATCACTTCATAAATCCAGGAGAGCTCTTCTCTCATTCCTGCAGTTGAACTGTCTTACTTTTCTGCACATACTTTCCTCCTCTTTTCAAACAAAGCTGTTCTGTTTTTCACAGCCCTATTTCTTCTCGAGGACTGACTCCTCCACACACTTTTCCTCGCAGTTTACACCAGGCAAGTTTCTGGCTGGGAGTTATCGGGATCAGCTGGGGAGGAGGGGGAAGGGAAACGCTATCAGGAGTGCTGGGGGAGGTCAGGAGTCTATTCATTTCATATTCATCTTCAGAAAAACAGCACAATAAAAGAAAACATTTGATCTAGCAGGCAAACAGAACATTTAGCCAGTTGTCAGAAGCAATTAAAACACAGGGGCTGTGGAGCTCATTCTATGCCTTTGTTTGTCACCTATGCTTTTGCACTGCTCTTGTCATTTTGTTAAGAGCAGAAATTAACCCTGAAGTGCCAGACCATCCCTGCTCAGTGAGATTTCTCCAACCAGGTGTGAGCTCTAATGAATCTCCCTTTGCAGGCATTCCTGATCAATGCCAGAGGAGCCAGGGGCTCTTTGAGAACACCCATAAACAGGACACCTGTGCAAAAGGGCAAGTCCAAAGGGACCAGCTTTTCCACGAGTGCTTTGGACAGGGAGGCTGACACCCATGAGCTATCCCACTGCTGCTGGAGACAGCCAAGCCATGGCTGAAGGACCATGAAGACCAGAGGGAGGCAGCCACGCAGCTCCACACCTCTCATCTGTGCAGCTAAATGGCTTTTTGGGTGTGCATTCTCCCAGGTTACTAATGACAATTAATGACACTTGAAAAGCTAAATCACAAGGAGAGGCTGCAGAAGCATTCCTCTCCCAAGAACACCTATTTTCATCCGTGTGCACAGATCTCCTCTGAAGGACCTTCACGGCGACCAGCCCTGAATTGCCGGTTTCTGCAGGGCGAGGATTCCTCCTTTGTCTCGCTGTCTTACCTCTCGCTTGTATTTATCACAAACTCAAAACGAAACAAACACTTCTCTTGTGAGGCTCTGACCAGGACAGCAGGAACAAAAGGACAGCTGAATGCAAGAACAAGTGTCATTGTGGTTTTCTATGACCCTCGGTGCTCCTCGCAGGAGCGGCACCAGATGCACGATGAATGGCTGTGCAGAGCAGCGCCGCACAGGAACCTGTCCCAGGAAATGAGACACCTGGGGCCAGCTCCCTGCTCCCTGCCACGGGAGCCTCTGCTTGTCACAACAGATGCACAAAGGAGCCCCCAAGAACCATGAGATGCTGCAATGGCTGAGGACCACGGCAGGGTTTTAAATCTCTGCTCATCGGACATCCCCTGGTGATCCCCACCGTGAGCCCAGAAAGGGCAGGGCAGGTGTTTAAAGGGAGGATGGGCAGCAGTTTCTCTAAATCCTACCTGTTCTGCCATATTATGGTGAGATTGGGACTCTACTACCAAAAGAAGAATCTGTCTGGCAGCACGACTATGAAATAAAATATCCAAACCAAAAAACAACACCCTGACCAACATGATAAATGAAAGGCAAGTTCCTCAGAGCATCAGATAGTTTGTACCATGGAAAAAAAAAAAAAGCTAAGTTGCAACATCTTTAAATTTATCTAATCAAAACAATGAAATAGCAATTAATAATGAACACTTTGATAATACAGACAACCAGCTTTGTGACTAACCTTTCCACTGGCCCAAGGGGGTTTAAAATAAGAATTTCTTTTCTGTGTGCCAGGGGTACCCAAAGTGTTGGTTAGTTTTACTCTCCCCATAAAAAATTGGTTTGTAGGGCTGTGTTGGAGAACAACATGCTACATGGAATTCAAACAGCCCCATGCATCACTGTGCCCTTCCCATGCAGAAGGAAGCTGTGATCCAGCACTGAGTAACCATCATGGGCTTCTAAACCTAGAACAACTGTTCTCTAAAAACTAGAAAAGGAAAACAGCCACAGATAAAGTGGCCTGTCCCAGAAGTGGTCAGAGGACACCTGTGCTCTGTGTTGAGCTCCCATGGCCCCTCATGGGCTCAGCCCCTCTCACCTGTGCAGCTCGTCATCAGAGGGGGAGTACTTGGAGGTGACATCTGCAAGGTCACCGAAGATCTGCTTGCTGTAAACAGTCAGCGAGGAGAGCAGGATCAGCTCCTGCCACGTAGAGCTGAGCAGGCAGGTATAGTCCTTGATGGAGAGCTCGCAGAAGAACGGCAGCTTCTTGATCCAAGCAATCTGCCTGAAAAGCAATTCATCCGCCAGGCGACACAGCAAGGCAAACAGCTCTGCCTGAGTCACTTTATACCTGCAGGCACAGTTAAAACAAAGGCAGGAAAAACATTAGAAACACTGAATGCCATCATCTGATGAGGCACTTGGAAACAAGGCAAGCACCAAAGGAATTTGCCAGTGCCCAGGGTGTCACCTGGTGACAGGAGCCATGATGGTCAGCACCCACCCTGCCCAGGCAGGGGCTGAGGGGTGTCCTTGCAGCCCCTGGGGTCACCCACTCGGTGACAGGAGCCACAATGGTCAGCACCCACCCTGCCCAGGCAGGGGCTGAGGGGTGTCCTGCAGCCCCTGGGGTCACCCACCTGGTGACAGGAACCACAATGGTCAGCAGCCATCCTGCCTGAGCAGGGTTTGAGTAGCATCCTGCAGCCCCTGGGATTACCCACCTGCCCAGCACCCAGCCTGCTGTCCTGGTTTAGGGCAAATTTATGAGAGACCCCCTGAAGCTCCCCCTCTGGGAAGCAAGAGGTTACTTATCAGGGGTTACTTAATCCTAAAGGTACAGAACTTAACACACAGCATGATCAGAAGAGACAATTATCAAAAAGTCACCCCAGGACACCTGGCCAGACCGTGCAGCCTGGATCCCCCTGCCAGGTCCATGCACTCGGGCTCCAGCCCCAGTAAAATGGGGGTTTGGTTTGCTCTTTGTGCCCCGCCCCGGGGGCTGTCCCACGCACCCGTCCTCGATGAGCATGGGCGTGCCGAGCGGCTCCAGGTCCTCGGCGCACACCAGCTGGCTGATGAGGCTGTGTGACTGCGGGTCCAGGCTGCGCGGCTGCGGCGCCACCAGCGCCGAGTGCGCCGAGTAGCTAAAAAGGTGCGGCAGGTACTGGTAGTGCGTGGACACCGGCGTGCCCAGGTACTGATCCCTGAGTGCGGCGAACCCGTTCAGCTCCACGGACCTACTGGAAAAGGAAAAGCTCTTCAGTGCACCACCAAAACTCCACCTGATTCGTTAAAACATCGTATCCAGCTCCACCAGAGTTAACAAAAATAGGGGAAGCAAAGAGAAGGGAAATGCCTTTGTGGTTAGACCCTGCCTGGAAAGAGCCAGGTGTGCACTGGGTGCACATCCAGCCTGGTTAGGCACTGGTTCCACGTGATGGAGACCTGGGAGCTGCTGCTGAGCTGCCATTCAGGGGGCAAAGCAGAAACCCAAACTGTGCCCAGCCTTTCCACCCCAGCTTCCTTACAGGGCCAGAATTTAGGATTGTACATCAGGTACTCACATGGCCAGTGAACACTAACAAAGCCAAGCTTAAGCTGCAGCTGAAAGCAGATGGGATCAGGGGTGAGACTCTTGCTGTGTTTGCACTCAAAGGCTGCATCAGGAGGTGTGCACCCACAGCAGCCAACTTTAATATAACATCACCAATTACTAACATAAATGGTTTTGTTTTCAAAATAAAAATTTTCTCTGCACAGTGCAGAGAAAGGGCTTACACAGAATGAGCAGTGAAAGACAATCAAGTTCTCAACATCTGCACAAAACACAATCAATATAAACTGAGGTATATTTTAAATATAATTTTAACTCAGGATTGTTTTCCTTTGCTCACGAACATCTCACTTCTCAGTTCAATTCTTTTAAATCCAGGGCCTGTTTGTCTTAGAACACAATCAGAGAGGTGAGAACCTGCTGCATGACCAGTTTCAACAAAGATGCACTCACATGTTTTCCCTACACTGACCCCAGGTATCACTCAGGGAAAGAAATCCAAGATTCCTGTAACACCAAATTCTTCCAGGGGTCATTCCCACCTTGAAGATGGAGTAGAAACAGGTGAAGGCTGGTTGCTCTCAGAAACTCCATTTCCAGGGGAACTGTGGTCACTGTCTCCGTTGTTGCTCCATGACATGTTTGCCTCTCCCTCAAATTCTTGCCCAGACATAATTCTCTCAATCTCTTCCTCTGATATCTGTCAAGCACAGGAGACAATGGTTACTTTGGCTGGGAACAGAAAAGCAGAGCCTCTGTTTGCAAACACCTTGTTCAGTCACATCCAGCAGGGCTGAGCCCCCCTGCAGGTACCACATCCTTCCTCTGCATTTAACAACACACAAAAAAATTCTATTTACAGGTAATCGTGGTGACCTCCAGCTCCAGCAGTAGCACTCAAATGAGGGTAGCACAGCAGACAGGAACTGACACATGAAAAGATGATGTCAGATGGACACGGCAACGAGCTGTAAATCAGCCACTGTCACGCTGAAAAACCTGGGAGTAATTGAGGCCAGAGCATTGGGAACATCACTCAGGACTGGCAGAGGGAAAGGCAAAGAGGAGGTGGAGCAGGCTCTGGTTTGATAAAGCAATCAAGAGAGGCAAGGTAACACCTATAAAATCAGTCAGGAAAACATTTACAGGAAGACAGAGTTCCTTATTTCCCTCCAACTAACAACCAGGTGGCACCTGAAGCAGCAATTGAGCATCTAATGCTTAACTCTAGAGAGTAACATGTACACAGCTAAAATGGACTAAAAAACATTTTAAAACTGAGCTCACTGTAATATAAAGTTTCAAGAATGCGCTGGGCATGCTCCTGGAGGAATGATCCACCACTAATGTGCAAAATGCAACAAAATTTAGAGGCTTCTTTTAAAAAAAAAAAAAAAAAAATCTGTGTATGTCCCTTGATGTGAACAGCAGAAAACAGGTTTGTGTGGTTCCAGGCAGGCTGTGTCTGACACTGACCACAGGCACTGACCACAGGCTGCCCAGCAGGGCACAGCAGTGCTTGCTCTCCTCCTCACCCTCTGGGCTGGGCTGAGTGCTCCTTCCCAGGCACTCAGACTCACAGAAATTGCTTTCAGTGTTATTTCTATTTTGCTAAAATAAACAGTAAACTTTTAAAAGACCCCCTTTTCCAGGAGCAAGCTGGAAATGGCCATCATTTCTCAGGCATGTGGCACAAGCTGCTGTGCTGAATTACCTCGTGCTTTACAAGGCATCTCTGGACAAGCTGTGCCATCAATCTGACAGACATTTACTGGTGCCCTGCTTGCCACAATTGAAGGGATTGCAGCAGGCAGAGTGAGATTTACTGGGAGCCATGGAGGGACAGATGTCCTTGTGTGGCTCACAAAGGACAGGTGCCTGTCTGTGTGTCCGTGCAGCACCCTGGGACAGCAGCACCCAGCTCCATTTACCAACCCACAGCCCCTGATGCATTTCTGACACAGTCAGAGCCCTGCCACGCCAGCAGGAGGCACGGCCAGGGATGATGGAGGCTCAGCCAAGCCATCCCCAGCCCAGGCTGAGCTGCTGCCCTGGTCTGAGCCCAGCCCGGCCAAGGGCAGGAGACCAAAAGCTGAAGGGAACCGTGGAGGGACAGGCACACGTGCTCACCTGGACAGGTCCGATGCTTTTGTTTCTGCCTCCTGGCATGCCATCCTCTCTGATTGCTGAAACACACAACCAAACCTGAGTGAGGAACACTGCTGGGTATTCCCAAAGCACATAAGTAGATATCTATTTACATTGAAAGAACTTTTTATATCTTAAAAGATTTATTACTTTAATTAAAGAAGTTGACAGAGAAAGTTCCAGAGCTTGAGCAGCACACACCATGGTTCTCACCCCAAAAGGCACAGACACATTGGTGAGGCTATAACCATTACTCAAGGATTTTAGTTTCTTCATGTTTTCTTCATAGTTTCCTCCTTGAGTGACAGGTAATGAAGAAATAGCAATCCTTTATCACAATTAACTCCAGCATAATTTGAGAAATGGCACATGGTAAGGAACCCTATTTGACCCCTGGAAATAACCCAATGAATGCCCAGGACTGCTGGAAAATGAGATGTGGAGGCCAGCACGTCCAACTCCACTGCCCACAGCCCCGTGAAGCACCACGAGCCAGAGTCCACCCAGACAGACCCCACCAGTGCTGACACAAAGCCCTGCACTGCTGACCCTGCTGGCACTCCTGAGGGTCACATCTCCTGCAGCCACCACACAAAATGGAGATGTTTAACCCTGCTGGTTGCTTGCAAAACCATTGCTTAAAACTCAACTTACCACACTGAGCTGCACAGCTGCATTTCAGAGGGGCAGCTTCATTTCTCAGCTGCATTTTTAAGGCTTTTTAAACAGTTTCCAGGGATTAACCTGGAGCAGCCTCTCTGTGCAAAGCCAATGGCAGCCCTGCCCTTGTGTGCCTCCCCTCCCAGGCTGTCCCCCTCTTTATCAGGGCTCCATCTCTTTCCCACCACGACCTGGCCAGACTTGGCAGGAGGCTCTCCCCAGCTGCACGGTGACCTTGCTGCTGCACAGCCTCACCCTGCCTGGCACACGGGGCTGCAGGAGGCCTGGAGCAGAAAATGACACAGAATTTAAGCAAAAATTTCTGTCCCAGAGAAGCCAGGCTGCTGCTGGGTTTGAGATATCCTCAGCTCAAATCCTTCTCCTGTGCCTTGAGGCTGCTCCTGCAGCTCAGGGAGTGCCTCAGCAGGGCAGAGGAGAGGGTCACTGGAACCAAACTGTGACTTCCCAAACCCCAACCACTGACCTGGGCAATGCACAGCACTGGCTGTTTATTTCCTATGAAAGCTCTTTATTAAAAATACCAGTTTCTCACAAAAAAACCCCCAAAAAACCCCAAAACAAAACAAACAAACAAACAAAAAACCAACAAAAAAACCACCTATGTATAAAAAAGCTGTCACAGTTAGATGTCACCCCCTTTAGGATTTTTAACTTACTGGAAGTACAGGAATTTTGGGGGATTTTTTCTCATATTCCAAGGTATTTTACCACTAACTGTGATTTAGAAGCATCCTGTCAGCTCATTCCATTATGAGCCCTGGGCATAATTTGTCTTGGTCTTTTGATTTCAAAGCATAATTTTAGCAGACAATATCTTACACCTGCAACAAAATGTAGGAATGTTTGTGCCAGTGGTCCATTAAAAGAGACCTGAATGGTTCCCAAATACAGCTGGACTCCCTGGAATATCATCCTGGTCCTGGGCTGCATGACACCCAGTCTCCTCAAATCTGGTTCTCCTACCAATGCTAAGTTCTGCACCTTAACTGAATTTAAAAATGTTTGTATTTAGACCTAATATTGAAGGGATTTTCCAACCCAACAATGCCATAACTTGGGCACCAGGGCAGGAAGAGAAAGCTCCAGAACCCAACACCGAGGAGCTTCAGGGCTGCCGTGGCCTCCCCGGCCCTGGCAGAGACACCAGCGGTGAGTGGAACCGACGCGGCTGTTGGAGAAGGAAGAGAAAGGAAAGGAGAAGAGGAAGAGAGGAGGAAAGGAGGAAAAGGGAGAAGGAGAGCAGGGAGGGCGGGCGGGCGGCCGGCAGGTGGCGCTGTGGGCCCGCAGGTGAGAGGCACCCCCGGGGAGGGACCCGAGCTGTCCCCAGGCCCACAGAACAGCCGCGACCCCAGGGGAGGGACCCGAGCTGTCCCCACACCTACAACACATCCCTGATCCCCAGGGTAGGGACCCGAGCTGTCCCCAGACCCCCAGCACACTCCCCGATCCTCAGGAAAGGAGCTCTGAGCTGTATCCAGACCCACAGCACAGCCTGAGCCCAGGTGAGGGACCCGAGCTGTCCCCAGGCCCACAGAACAGCCCTGACCCCAGGGGAGGGACCCAAACTGTCCCCACACCTACAACACACCCCTGATCCCCAGGTGAGGGACCTGAGCTGTCCCCAGACCCACAGAACAGCCCTGATCCTCAGGAAAAGGGCTCTGAGCTGTCTGCAGCCCCACAGCACAGCCCTGACCCCCAGGTGAGGGCCCTGAGCTGCCCCCAGGCCCACAGCACAGCCCTGACCCCCAGGTGAGGGCCCTGAGCTGCCCCCAGCCCCACAGCACAGCCCTGACCCTCAGGAAAAGGGCTCTGAGCTGCCCCCAGCCCCACAGCACAGCCCTGACCCCCAGGTGAGGGCCCTGAGCTGTCCCCAGACCCCCAGCACACTCCCTGATCCCAGCTCTCCCATCTCAGCCCCTGATGCATTTTCTCAGGAAGATCCTGGTGGATTTGCAGTGAATTTATGGAAGTTTCAGTGCCTCTGACAGGCAGCTTTTGCATGAGTGATGGTCCAGAGGGCATCAACAGCCACATGAAAAACCACGTGGTGACACTGGGGTTTGGCAAACAGGATGGTCACTCCACTGCCAGGGGAGCACAGCCAGCTCCATTTGTGCCATCACACCAAGGAATTCCTGCTTTTAACAGGTAGCAGCAATTCCAGGGGTTAAACACACAAAAAATTGGAATGAGGAGTAGAGACATGACACTGAAATCAGCCACAGCCCATTCCTCATTACTAATTTCTGAGTTCCTTCAGGCTGACCATCCTGAAGATACCACAGCATTCCATCACCTCTGCACACAATCCCTCTGGGATAAGGGGTGGCTGTCCCTTATCCAGACCACCATGGTTTCAAGCAAAACAGGTGGTCAGTGAAAACCCTCACACCTCACCCGTGGGCAGCAGCTCCTGGTCTAAGCACCCACAACACCAAACAGGTAACATCTGGCTCAGATCTCTTGGGATTCCAAAAGCCTGTTTAAATGCTTTAATTTTTGCCTCTTCAGTAGATTGAAGCATGGAAATAGTGACCACTTTGCTCTGCATAAATACAAATACTTTCAAAATATTTATACATGCTTTCAATTCATACAGACTGTTCCTCCACACAGGAATTAAGCAGTTCAGAACTTAGCATCTGTGCATTAATCCATGCATGATTTGGCTGAAGCTTTGCAGGTTTTTTGCTGGGAGTTTCAGAGGCAGAATTGCAATAGGAGATGGCAGCTGAGGGAAGGGTGTTGGAGCCCTGGAGGCTGAAAATTTCAGGCTTTCTGTGCCGAGGGCCATTGACCCTCAGGCAGGCACTGCTTTTGACTTCAGGCCATGGAACAAGCTTCCAAAATTGAGTGATAGCACTGGGGTTGTGGGTGTGTAGTTTGAACAGTATTGTGTGATCTCACAGGGTGAAAAACTTAGATTTAAAATTTTAGTATATAGTAATATATATGGGGCAAGATGGAGGATTTAGGGCATTGTCTAAATCCCTCTTTTCACCTTCTTCCTCTTGGTTTCAGGTGTTTTTTTCTAACTAGGTGAAAAAGCTCCGCATTGAGGGCCTTGTGTGGTCAATTATTGGTTCAAAAGTATAAATAATATAGGTGCCATCTTGTTATTGGGTGATTAGGGCTTAAATAACCTTGGAAAGAGTTAGAGGCATCCATTTTACCTCCATTTACTTAGAGCTCACATTCTATAGAGCTGTGATTCTATATTACAGCTCATGAGGCTGTAATAGAGAATCACAGAATCATTGGGTTGGAAGAGACCTCCAGGATCATCAAGTCCAACCCAACCCTAACCTCAACTAAACCATGGCACATCCAGACTTTTCTTAAACACATCCAGAGATGGTGAATCCACCACCGTCACGGGCAGACCATTCCAATACTCTCTTACCCTTTCTGTAAAAACCTTTTTCCTAGTATCCAGCCTATATTTCCCCTGGCACACCTTAAAACTGTGTCCCCTTGTTCTGTCAGTTGCTTACAGATAAGAATTAATAAACACTGAGTGACTCCGAACACAAAACCGCGACTCCCGTGCGTTAACCCCGGATCTAACAGGAAGAAAAGCTAAAAACCCTGCAGGAAGGGCACTGCCCTGCCCCGGGGAGCCCCGTGGCCGTTACCTTTGCGGTTCATGCCCATCTGGAGGCACTTGAGCAGCCGGCAGTACTGGCACCTGTTGCGCTGCTTGCGGGACATGACGCAGTTCTTGTCGCGGCTGCATCGGTACACGCGCTTGTTGCAGATGCTCCTCTTGAAGAAGCCCTTGCAGCCCTCGCAGGAGATGATGCCATAGTGCAGCCCCGTGGCTCTGTCCCCGCAGATCAGGCAGGTTCGCTGATCCACCCGCTCATCTGCAAGGCAAGGGGAGAGGCTTAGAGGGGATCCCGGGGTTTGGGTGGGCTCTGGTCGCTGCTCCATCCTTCCCTTCCCCACTGCCAGGCAGGACCCCTGGGGCTCTCCCCAGCAGCCTCCACTGACCTTCATGCTGTTCTCAGCAGAGAGGAACAGAAACTCCAATGGGGAAAAAAAGGGTTCTAAAATGTCCCACTCAACTGCACAAATCAGGGTGTGCAAATACAGAAACCTGGCAGACAGCAGAGGGATCCTGTCACATCTCACAGACTACAGGGGCACCTCTGGGCTTCAAAGCCTCACTGCATGAGCCACCACCTGTTCTGGTGGTTCTCCAAGAGAAGATCATTACAGAAACCACTGTACAGTTCAGCCACAGTGGTGTGATTTTACTGATCCTTTCCCAAATCTTTGGAAAGCCTTCGGATGACTAAAAATGTAAATTGCAAAGCTCTCCACAACAGGAGCTGTCACATTAAATTCAGTATTTTAAGACTCTAACACTGCCTGAGAGAGAGCGAGCAGAGATTGCTCAGCTCAGTAAGATCTCCAGACTGGGATGTCAAACAGAGAGGAAGAAGTAAATGATGGTGAAGAGACCCAAGCAGTTAACCCAGAATCTCATCACCTCATGCTGCACAGGGGGGCCTAAACCTCACCAAGTCAGCTATGCTTAAAATAATGCCAGCAAGTTGCACCAGCAGCTCTTCCTGCAGCAGATGTTTCACAGCTCAACACTTTAACCCCTTGCACACCAGGCCAAGCTGCCTCCAGCCCCCACCTCATGTTTTAACCCATTAAAATCCCAACAGCTGCAAAGAGATCTGCACTGCAAAGGTGGGAGCTACTCAAATACATTCAGGGACACACAAACTGGCAATATTCCATATTCTCCGTGGGGTTGCTTTCCCAAATGTCAAACAGGCATTACCCAGATTACTAGATCACCCTGGCTGAGCCCAAGCATCAAGAAAGGAATCACTCTGCTGCTTCTCAGTCCATCACCCCCTTCCAGGCAGGACCCAGGAGGTGGCACTGGCTCTCTGTGGCTGCCTGGGCACAGAGCAGGGCACAGCAGCTTCCCGTGCCCACCATCCACACTGGGAGCTCAGGCTGGGCAGACACAGCTGCACAAACCCACACCCACTGCTCCTGTTTGGACACAGACCCTGAAAAACCCCAGCCTTTGGACAGCACTGGCTTGTGAAGATGAGTTAAACTCACTTCAGCACAACAACACTGACTTTCCTCATTTAGATTTGACCAGGGAGTTTTCTGAGACAAAGGTGGTTATCTACAGGATGGATTTTTGGAGCAGCAGGAGGTAAGAGTCACAGTGAAGTCTTCTCCAGCCTCAATAATGCCCAAGCAAGCTGACAAACCAGGGCGCAGCTTCTTACTACTGAATGCAAGATAAATGAATGAGCCAAATGTACAGGGAGCAGAAATTAAAGCCATTTTCAGTTACACAAGCCAAGCAAAAATCTAAACCAGCTGCTCCTACTCACAAGCAGCTTTCTCCAGAGCTTAAACCCAGCAGAAACCAGAACCAATCTGTGCTAATCTCTAAAAGGTTTGCTATGCACAGCATGCACATTTGCACTGTTCTGCAAATTTCACTGTTATAAAACATTAAAATAAAGGGATGAACAAAGGAAACACAAACTTTAAGTGAAGATTGGCACCGAAACATTCCCAGTTTTACATGACAGGCCACCTCAGGTATGTGCTGAACCCAAAGGAATGTGGGTACAGATCAGGAGTGGGGCTATCTGAGCATCTCTGAAGGGAGGCAGCTAAACATGACTTTGTAGTCACCAAGTGCATAATCTGATAAACGCGGGGAGGGGGCTGGGGATTAGCCAGGACAGAGGACTCCTCTATCTGCAGGGTTTAGCTGAGCCTCAGCTTAAGTGCTGTCCCTCCCCCTGCTCGCACAGCAGTGCCATAAATCCCGGGGTCAGCAGCTGGGCTGGGCTGGCACGGCCGGGCAGGACCAGGGCATCACCACCGGGTCCCCAAGGCAGGACACAGCCCCCGGGGCCGCAGCATCGCCCAGCAGCCCCGGCTGACCAAGTCAATGAGGGCTCATTTCCAGGCACGGCTGTTTTTGTTGTAGGAAGAATAGGGCCGTCACCCGGGCAGTGTGGGAAGCCCGGATGATTAAAGCGAGCAGGAATCAGAATCCTTGCCTTGCCATCCCCATCTCCCCAGCCGAAGGGGGAGATGGTGTGAGCGGCCCCTGGCCACAGGGACCGCACACACCTCCAGCAGAAATATTCCTTTATTTTCCAGATTAAATTTGGCCATCGAGCAGCAGCACACACCGTGAACAAAGACACAGACCCCAGGGACCACAGAGGGGTCCGTGCTCCCCACAAACCTGGAGCAAACAAAACCGGGAGGTGAAAAACCACGGCCTACAGAAAGACTTGGGGGTTTAGAGCTTTAAAAAACTCCTGCAGGGACCATGGCCAGGCCCACATTGCTGCCCTGTGCCCACGGGTTTGCTGCTCCTGACCTTTGCAGCTTTCACCCCACGTAATGCAGCGCCCGATGTGGGTGAGGGATGGGAGAGATGGGGCAGAACCACAGGGAACTTCACAGAAATGGTAAAGCACGAGCAAATCTAAAGCAGTTTTGCACTGAGGGTGCTCTGAACTCCCTTAACCTTGAAATTTCACTAGAATATCAAAACACACAATAAGAATAGCAATTTTTAAGTGAATGAGCCCTCCCTCCTCCCTGTCTCTGTCACCTCTCATCTCACTGACTCCTCTGGTTTCAAACGCTACACAAAACAACACAGATCAGGACACAAAGCAATTGGTAAGATTTTTTTTTTCAAATACCTGTTTTATTTCAGAGAGAGAGCTGAGGAAGCTTCCCCCTGCTCCCCTCCCCAATTCTCCTGATGGGTCTTACATTTAACCAACTCATACACGGGATATTCTGGCTTTGTTCTCCCAACCCATTGTAGCAGGGGCCACTAAATCAAACAGTTGCTGCTACGACAAAAGCACTCACAAAAATCTCAACCTCATCTTGAACCCTGAAGATTTTTATGGCTACTCCCTCGCTAGCCCCTCCCCAAAGCCACATTAAAGGATGTATTGTTTTCAGAGGTCATGGTAGGTTTCATACCACATACAATGTAAATTCTCCAAGAATATGATGATGTTACACAAGAATCACAGAAGATGGGAGTAAAAAAGGGGAAAAAAAAAAATCTCCTCATCTATGTTTTATAAGACAAACAGTAAAAGCAATACATTTAATTTTTCAAGAAACTGGCTTTTCCCCTCAGCAAAATGAGCAGTCTTGATAATATTTTAAAGAAAATTCCTGTTAATTTCTAAAGAAAATACCTTACAATCCTGCTGAAACACACAGCAAAGACCCAAACAGAAAGCACTGGGGCACGTGAATGAGATTCTAAAACACACAGCAAATAAATTAAAGCATGGGGACACACAGCCAGCACATCCCTGTCACTGCCACCTGTGCCAGTCCTGGGGACAAACACCCCGAGCAGGGGCTGGGAAGTCAGAGGTGGCAGTGGGGGAGTGGCACTGCCACATTCCGGGAGGGGACCCGGTGCTGGCTGCATCTGCAGGTCCCCAGGGGCTCCCACCCAGCCCTGGAGATCCGACTGAAAACTCTACAGCAGCTCCAGCTCCCTGTGAGATTTACCTGGGAAACCTGGTGGCATGTTGGTGCAGCAGCCTTGTGGGATTTTCCATATTGGTGCTTAACGGTGGAAAAGAAACTAAGATTTTAAATCCAAAAGTAAGGCCAAAAGTGAACCCAAACCCCAGGGCAGACTGGGATTTGGCCTGGCTGGAAAGCAAGAGGGAGAATGCAGAAAGCTGCCACTGGCAAAACTTCCCATTTATACAACAGAAAGTGAATTTAAAGCTAAGAAAATCTTTCCTAGCTGAAAAAAAAAAATTACAGGCAACACTCAGCACTGCAATTCATTAATACATTTCACATCTTTTCAGCTGTGTGCCAGTTATTTGCTTGTTGATTAAGTGACCCTATCGCAGCCCCCTGCAGCAGCCTTTAGCTGGGTTTAAATCTCAAGCTGCTAAATACCAGCTGTTTGGGGAGGGGGGCGGAGGGGGAGATCTCACACATGTGTTACTTAAATCCCAACCGCATCTCACTCTCCTCTCGCCTCTGGTGATGCCTCGAACACAAACAAACGTGTTGGGGTTTCTTTTTCCCTTTATTTTTTTTTCCCTAACGATGTTTTTCGTTGTCAATTTTTAGTTTCAAGAAAACCATCCGGTGAAATTCAAACCCCAGAACTGGAGGAACTCCCCCCTCACTGTGGAGCGCTGCATTGTCCAAACAAGCCCACCCCCAAACCAGGCGCCTTTGCTTCAGGGGCCTTTTTTTTTTTTTTTTTTAACTTATAATCGATGAACGCAGGGATTAAATTTTCTGTGCCTTGTCCCCGGCTCGGGACGGCAGCGAGCTCGGCGGCACAAAGGGTCGGGGCGTCCCGCTCCTGCTCCCCATCGACCCCGCAGATGGATGGGGGTCCCTGCCCCACGCTGGAGGCGGCCAAGGCACCGCGTCCTGCCCGGCCAGCCCGGCTCAAAGAGCAGATTGTGCTGCCCCGGATCAGGCCGGCCATGGGGAGAGCTGAATAGAATTAACCCTCTGTGAACTAAAACAAAAACATTTGTGTGCCCAGCTGGGAGAAAGGTTAATTTAAATGGACAAGCCTCCTGTAAAAAAAAAAAAAAATAGAGGAGGGGAAAGAAAGAGGCAGGCGGCAACCTTATTCTCTGTACTGTAAAAAGATGTTCTGCTCACGGGGAGTCTCATTTTAAAAAGCAGCGAGTACTGGGAAAAAAGGGAAATGCTGCACTGGAGGAATGGCCAGTGCATCTCACTCTGCTCTCCCTTTCCCGAAATCCCAAACTCACGGTCTTATTCCACCCTGATCCTGTTTCTGCCCAAGCAGAGTTCAATCAAAAGAAAACCTCCATAAAAAACCCAGAAATCATCAGCTGCTCCTTTTCGGCTCGGTATAAATCAAGAGCGTGCAGCTGATGAAACCCATCACCCTTCCCCTGCCTGGGACACATCTCCATTTGCATATCAAAAACTCATCTGTGAAATGCAACTTCTCCCGGGCAGGGGAGCCCCGGCCCCGCCGCCGCCTCACCCCGACCCCAGCCCCGCGCCCCACGGACCCCAGGTCCCGGCGGGCGGGAGCTGCAGGGGGACACGGGGCGCTGCGGGACCCTGGCCCCGCTCCATTGTGCGGGACGGGGAGAGGACGCATCCTTCACCGCGGCCAGTTGTTGCACAAAGAGTTTGGAACAAAAGCCCGCACACCAAAATGTGCCCGATGGCCGGAGCGCCGCTGGGGACGGGCACGGGGGGCTCGGCCGCGCTGCCCACGCTCACAGACCGACCCCGGGTTCAGTCGCTCTCTCTCGAGTGATCAACTTTCGCTGATCCAATTTTAGCAAAATAAAGCCCCGTGCGCGCTCCCTGCCCTCGCTCCGCCGCACGCTCTGAATTAACGCTGGGTTTTTAATTGATGCATTACTTTACATTACATTAAGATGAAGACCTGCCTTACCTGCCCTAAACCCCATTCTCTCGGCCCTACTGAAGCTGTCTAGATGTGCCACCACTGAGAACGATGCTGAATTAAGAAAATCTGAACCTAACCCCACCCCCAGCAGTGCGGGCTGCGGGAGCAGGGCCTGGGCACAACTGAAACAGCGACTTGTTCACCAAACACGCGATGTTCCCTCCTGAAATATTTCATCCTTCCTCTCAAGGTGAGCTTTACCGCTGTCCTCAGTCACAGAGGGGAAAAAAGGCTGCAAATACCGGGGGGGAGCAGCGCCGGTCCCGGGAGGGCGGGCGGGCGCTACCGAGCGCCTCCGTGACCCCGATACTATCCATAATTAACGATACTAAAAAAAGCTCCTCCAGATGGTCGGAGGGATTAGGAAGTTTAAAATATAAACAAATTAAGCCACAAAACAAACTAATGCCCTTTTTTTTTTTTTTTTTTTAAATTGCATAATCCTGCTCGCAGCCCAGGGCTACGCTGCCCGGCCCCTGCACCCCGGGAGCCGGGAAAAGGCAGGAAAAGGGGAAAGCCCGCACGGCTCCTTCTCCCCGCGGTCCCGGGCGGTCCCGCACCCCGCGGTCCGAGCCCCGCACGCCGCTCGCACGGGGCGGCCCCGGCCCGGTAGCGGCGGCCCCGGGCCCCGCGCAGCCCCCGGCGGCACCGCCCGGACAAAGGCCCGGCCCCGCTCACCTTCCATGCAGGTCGAGTCCCGCTTCATCCCCGGCCGGCTCCTAGGGCCGCCTCATGGCGGCGGCGGGCGGGCAGCCCGGCTCGGCCATCGCCGCCGCCGCGGGCCGCCCTATGCTAACGACGTGATGTCAGCGCCGCCCCCGCCGCACCGGCCCGCGGGGGCCCCGCCCGCCACACCGACCCACCGAGGCACTGAGCCACCGGCTCAGACCGACCGACAGACCGACCGACTGACAGACAGACCGACCTAGGCACTGAGCCACCCGCTCAGACTCACCGGCTGAGACCGACCGACAGACCGACCGACTGACAGACAGACCGAAAGACTGCGGCCAGTTGAGACCGACCGATAGACCGACCGACAGACCGGCTGAGAGACCGACCAACAGACATACAGGCTGACCGTCCGACCGACAAGACCGAGAGACTGAGCAGCCAGCTGAGACCGACTGACAGACCAACCGACAGACTGACAGACAGACCGATTGTCTGACCGACAGAATGACCGACAGACAACTGACCGACTGACAGACTGACCAACAGACCGGCTGAGAGACCGACCAACAGACCAACCAACAGACTGACCGACAGACTGATCCTCTGACAGACTGACCGACAGACTGACCAACAGACCGGCTGAGAGACCAACCGACAGACAGACTGACAGACTGATCCTCTGACCGACAGAATGACCGACAGACCGATCGTCTGACTGACAGACTGACCAACTGACTGACTGACCAAGTGAATGACTGACAGACTGACAGACTGACTGACAGACAGACTGACTGATCGCTGCCCCTGCCCTGAGTTGCCTGGAGCCATCACATACTGGCCATCACCACCATCCACCGGCCACTGGCCACCAGCCATCACCACTGGCCACCACTGTGCACAGCCCTTCCAGCAGCTTCCCAGGGAAGCTGAGAGGTGTTCACTGCGGTGTGAAACAGACACAGACATCAAAACCCAGGGATCCCAGTATGAAAATAAAAGTTGTCCAGAGCAGCTGTGGCTGCCCCATCCCTGGGCATGTTCAAGGTGAGGTTGAACAGGGCTTGGAGCAACCTGATCCAGTGGAAGGCATCCACAGCAGGGTGTGGAACAAGATGGTCTTTAAGGTCATTTCTAACCCAAATCATTCTGAGATTTTATGACTCTATGAAAATTATTTCTTTAAACTGATAGCAAGTATTGGCCAAAACATTACGCTTAGTTTTAATCACAGTGAAAAGCAGTACAGACACAGGCAGTACCAGCCAACAGCTCACAATGGTCAGGCCAGTGCCCTCGGGGAAGCCCCTTCCTATGCCCACACCTGGACTGGGATTCCCAGTTCCCCCAGGACTGGGAGTTCAGGTGTTGCTTTGGTAGTGGTCATTATGGGGCAGGGGACTGGCGCTCTCCTTGCAGGGGTCTGCACAAGTGAGACTCTGGAGTTAAAACAGAACACAATAAATCCATGACTGACTCAGCTGCCCACCTCAAAACAGGTACCACTGGCAGCACTGATCATGGTGAGCTCTTTGTCAGCCCTGTGTGTCTGCACCAGAAAATATTTTCATGAAGCTCTTCTGCCCCTTCATCCTCCCACTGGGATGAACTCAGCCTGTGCTACAGAGCAGCTCAAGTGTCCTTAGTGCCAAATAAACTGTCCTGGTGCTCAGCTGTGTTTGACCAGCCCAAACCAATGCTCACCACACCACAGCATTTAAGGGAAGGCTCAAGAGCATTTCTGCCCAATCCAACCTGTCCTCCAGATGTCTGCATGTCTCAAAACTGGCTCAGCTCAAAAGGCACAGTTTGCTTCTGTTCCTCGTCCTGAGGACTGCAGCACCCAACCGCGCTCTGAGAAACGGCTGGCTCAGAATAAACAAGGCACAGAGGCAACAAAAGAGGTCATATTTCACTCCATCCCAAGCCTGAAATTTTATTGCTTTCTGGTGACATCCAGCAATGCAAGTAACCTCGTGAGCACACAGGGCAGAGCTCAGTGGTGTCCTCCAGGCAGGCCGGGCCCCCTGCTCCAGCTGACCCTGCTTGGGGAGGGGATCTGGCCACCAACCCAACCCCAACCCCAATTCCAACCCTTCCATGATTCTCCCTATTTATAATCCTGTTTTTAACCCAGCATTTCTGCACAGCAGGTGCATTTGCAGGAGCAAACTCTCGCCAGCCCACCCTGCACTGCTTTGCTGATGCTGTAAATCCGGGCAGCCCCATCTCAATCCATGAGACCCCCGTGGGACTGAGCTCCCCTTTTTCCCCGGGCTGGGTGAGGAGCGGGGCCGCCGCCCTGGCAGCGCATGGCCAAGGTAAGGCAGCGCTGGCTGCACTATTGACACAGCTGTTTGCAATTGTGCTGCTCCCAGAGCTCCACATTCTTCATCCCATGCGAGACCTGCGCTGGCTCCCGGCACCCCTCGGAGAAGTGTGACCAGAATGCAGAGTGCTCATTTTGTAAAGCCGCCGTGTGCTGTGGACACAGCAGGCTGAAACGAAGCAACTTAATCTCGAGATAACACAAAGTTGATCCCACAACTGCTGTTTGGACCCAAAACACAGACACACCAAAAAAAACCCCTCAAAACAAACCCCAACCCCCCCCCCCCCCCCCCCCCCAATTCTGAAACTGCAATTATAGACAAAACCTGGCTGGGGAAAATGGTAATTGCCCAAACAACCCAAATCTTCCAAATTATTCAAAACTCACACTAAATACACATGTCAGTTTACCCCTAATAAATCCTTAAGGGCAGAAAATAATTGCAGAGATCCAAAACTATTCTGTAAAATCACACTGAGAATGGGCAGAGGGCAGGCAAAGAGACAAGAAAAATGAGTTTTGTTGTCTGACCCAAACAGCCATGCAGCAAGCCTGGGCAAAAGGAAAATAAAGTAGCTGGTTCTTATTTTAGCCTGTATTAGCCAATTCCCACCCCAGACAGAAAAACCTGATGCTACTGTAACCAACATCTAAGATTTTATAATGACACCAGTTATAAAAGCCAAAAGCATTGCCAAAAAGTGGGCAAGGGGCACTGTTCCTGCAAGGGATTTATTGTCCTGATGTTAAAGCCATAAGGGACAGGCACAGGAAGCAAGAGGAGGCACTGCCCCTCTCCCCGGGTGCTCCCTGCTCATGTGCCATGAGATCACCATCCCAAAGAGAAGGGATTCTCAAAAGATGTGACTTTTTCACAAATACGGAGATGTAGTGGCATCATGAGCCAGTACCAAAAATGATTGAACAGTGCCAGGCCAGCACAGCTCTCCCAGGACACTCTCTGCCAATACCATCACTTGCCACAGCCAATCCCAAAAACTTTGATGAAACCCCAAATCTGGGCAGGGTTGGCAGAGCTGCGTGGCCCCAGGACAGGGGCAGCCCTTCCTTGAGCTCTCGCTGTCCCACCCACGGCCACAGTTTCATAATTCCCGTGCTGCAGCGAGGCTTTGCCCATTTTCATGACAATCGGGGCTCTGTTGTGTCCCCGCAGTTTGAGCCATCAGCCCCTTTGTGGCAGGAACAAAGTCCGGGCTGTGGATAACAAAACCCAGCACATCTCAAACCCAGGGCTGCCCCCACACCACCGAGCTGGCCACGGACCAAACTGCAACACTGAAGGGGATTTGATTTCAAGCAACGAACAGATCCTAAGGAAATACCCGACCCCTGGCTTAGTTTTCATTTTACCAACAACGGTGCTGCTGGTACATGCAGTGCCCACGAGGGTGGGCAGGAGCAGGAACCTGAGGAATGAGACCCAGGGCCCACAACCAGAACCAACCTGGTGTGCAAATGTAGCTGAATAAATGATAAAAATTCAGATTAACACACCTCAACAGCCTCGGTACTGTGGATGTTACTGCTTTCAGGCACTGCAGTGAGAGAAGAGGTTGGAGGTAAACACAGCACATACTTCCCCCAAAAGATCTATTCCACTCACTGTGTATGCAGGTATTTCAAAGAAAAAAAATTAAAAATTAATATAAAATTGCTTAGAGGAGCTACAGAAGGAACTGCGAGGAATGATAATAAACATCCACCTGATGTCTGAGCTGTTCTGTGATGCTGGTTTAACAACAGATTGGGTAATTCCTCTCCTCCCTGGTGTTAAACACTCCAGGAGCGTGGTGTTAATAATTCTAATGAAGGTGGTCACTTGGTGCACATAAAATTAAGCAATTTTCTCCTCCTTACTACTCTGATAGGTCGTTGTGTAAATTGAATCCTTCTATCAATTTCCGGTTTTATCTGTTTATTTATATTTTTATTCGCCTGGCTACCAAATTTGCCATCCCAGTGGATGGAGTGGTTACCAGAAGCGTTTCATTGCACCTCGCTTGGTGGGTGACAAACAGCAGAGAGCAGCTCTGTGTAACACAGGGAAAGGCAGGGGGGAGGTTAAGGGCTCCTCAGAGGGGTCGTCTTCAGAGGAGAAAAGGAAAACAAATGGGATTGTAGGCATGGGAAGTATATGGTTTTACTGCCTTAGTGGGAAAGTACAAGAAAGGGGAATTGCAAAGGGAGAAGCTTTACATTTCTATGAGGAGAGGCAATCGAGCTCCATTTCCTTCCATGGGATGGCTCCATCCATTCTAAGAGAATCTCCTGTAGCTCCCAGTACCTAAATCAGGTCACACAGCATCAGATCATACTGGAAAACATGGAAAAGTCCTTGGGCTGGGTCCCAGGGCAAGGTGGGACCCCTGCCCCTCCTTGGGCTGGGTCCCAGGGCAAGGTGGGACCCCGGCCCCTCCTTGGGCTGTGTCCCAGGGCAAGGTGGGACCCCGGCCCCTCCTGCTGTGGGCAGCTGTTTGTCCCAGGGGTGGATATTCAGAGCCTGCAGCAGATGCAGCACTGGGGCTTTGTCCTACCCACAGAACCCCAGTGCAGCCACCAGCCAGCGTGGGCACAAATGAGCCCAAATCTCCTCCAAACCTGGGTGGAAGATGATGTTTGGCAAGGTGCAGGAACAGAGGAGAGGCCTGTAGGCCAGAAGGTAAAGAATATCTCCCAGATTTGAAATTGTGGTGGGAAATTGTGCATTGAACTGTGCATTGAATTGTGCATTCTGTGCATTAAAGTGATAAACTGAAAAGCCAAAAGATGACTTTATGCAAACTTACACAAACTGCAATCACACAGCTACACCAGCCTGCTGCAGTTGCTGGTGTTTTTAATAATAGCAAAACAAACCAACTTTGTTATTTTAACTGTAGTTATTATAGTTCTGAACAGTATTTACAAATTCCAGCTTGGTGGTGAGCAGCAATTTTTTTGTATGGCCAGGGAAAAACAAGCAGCGAGGACATTTCCTCAAATTTCAGGTCAGATGGCAAAACAAAGAAGAAAAAACTTTCAGAATTACAACTGCAGCCAACACGTCGCTGGGACTGCAGCATTTTGGGAGGTTTTTGGATCATTAGGTGCTGGGGAAAGTCCTGTTTGGGAATGTCCTGGCTGCTCCACGCCTCTTACACACCGGCAGAGGGACGGGGAGGTGGCACATCGTGACAGCACGGAGGGACCCGGGCCACGCGTGGGATGTGGCCGAGCATCCCTGTCCCGCAGGGCTGTCCCCAGGCCCGGAGAAACGCTCGGGTTATGTGGGAAGGGAGAAAACATCGAGGGATCCGCATGCACGGGCTGGGCAGCCGGTTTAACCCGTGAGCCATCAGCTCAGGGGCCCTGCGGGCTCAGGGGACACCGGCGCGGGGTCCCCGCGGGTCCGTGCGGCCGGCGCTGGACGGGAGAGGGCAGCACCCGACCGAGGACACGGCGAGCGGCACGGCGGGGCCGGGCACCGGGAGCGGGGCCGGGCACCGGGAGCGGGGAAGGGCACCGGGAGAGGGGCTGGGGACACCGGGAGAGGGGCTGGGCACACCGGGAATACCGGGGCGGGGCAGGGCACACACAGCGGGGCTGGGCACACCGGGAGAGGGGCCGGGCACACCGGAGCGGGGCTGGGCACACCGGGAGTGGGGCTGGGCACACCGGGAATACCGGGAGCGGGGCTGGGCACACCCGAGCGGGGCTGGGCACACCGGGAATACCGGGAGCGGGGCTGGGCACACCGGGAGTGGGGCTGGGTACACCGGGAATGGGTCTGAGCACACCGGGAGCGGGGCTGGGCACACCGGGAGCGGGGCTGGGCACACCGGGAGCGGGGCTGGGCACACCGGGAGCGGGGCCGGGCACACCGGGAGCGGGGCCGGGCACACCGGAGCGGGGCTGGGCACACACACCAGCCCCGAGCCCAGCCCCTCCCGGGACACCCCCGGAGTCACGCCCGGCTCAGCCGCAGCGCGGAGCGAGCACGGCACCGCTGCGGACCCGGTGTCGGTACCAGCTGTTGTTGCCCTCGCAGGGCTCCAGCTCCGGCTGCCCCGAGCAGCTCCGCAGCATCCCCGGGTGCCGCACTAAAGGGTCTCGGGTCCCGCTCACGGCCTGGATGGCATTTCGGGTTTAACCTTCCTGCAGTTAGCTGTTCCGTCAGTAGGAGTAGCTATTTTAATATGCCCTTTACGCCCCAATCATCTTTACGTATTCCATTTAACTTGTCGAAGTTTGTAATCCTGTTTTCCCTTTTTACAAGAAAAGGAAAAACTGACCTGAAATGTCCTTCCAAAATTTGCAAAAACGGGAACAAAATTATGGAGGAACTACCTGGTATACCCTGACAAACCCCCAGACTTCCCCTTTGTACCCATGTAACCAGCCAAGAATACATCCATGCAGAAAGCTGCATATTCCACTGAAAAACCACATCACCTGAACTCCCAGCCTCTGTAGGAACCTCCTGCCTCAGAACACCTCAGCTTGGAGACTGAGTGATTTACCATTACAACAATTACTTCTTAAGATGAATTCAAGCTTAAATCAAACTGTGAAATGCCAAAGTCTATGGAAAATGTATTTATTAGAAAGGCAAGGGCAATTGAGGACAACATTGCAGGAGAAATCTCCATACTCAAAAAAATCCTTGTGTAAATTCAGCTTTCTTTCTGAAGGGCCTCAAATCAGCAAGGAAAGGCAACCAGCATGGGAGAGTGGAACAGTGACACATCTGGCCCCGTTTTAGGGGGATAAGAGCCCATAATTTGTCCTGAGCTGTGCATCCCCTTCCACTGTCCAGCCATAATCTGAACTGCCCAGCTCGAAGCTGCAGAGGGGGCTCCTCCAGAAAAACGTTTTCATCATTTTAAGTTTCTGCTGTTGCAAATGTGAGGAAAATGTCCCCATGAGCTACACAGGCTGTCCTGGCTGCAAGGTCAGATCTTTGTGTGTCTCACAGGTTTGTGTGATTTCAGCACAACACTGCAGGGCAGAACAGTGCTGGGGAAATTCTCTGTGTCCTGCTCAGTCCTTTGGAGCAGCCTGGAAATCTGAGGCATTTCTGCACTGCTCCCCCTCCTGCTAATATTGGTTCCAATTCTGAACGGGGCAAGAGCTGAATCCTGAAAAATCATATGTTACCTCCCTCCTGCTAAACCTGATCCTCACCCTTTCCTTCTGATAAACTGCATAATTTATACATCACCTGTACCAGCAGCTCCCAGGCCCAGATACCACCCACCCCAGATAGCACGAGGTTCCAAATTAAGATGTACGTGACTGCAAAGAGCCAATTTTATTAGACAAACACTAGGGGAAAAAAAAAAAAAAAATCTTCCATCCTCCTCTCATTTGTGAAGCCACACAGGGCGAAGTATTCCCATGCCTATTCCTGACAGGGAGCGAGGCTGCCCCAGCACAGGGGCTGCTGCTTTGGGTGTAAAGACTGAATCCAACATGCAGTATTTAAGACAATTAGGTTTTCAAAGAAACTACACTAAACATTTCTTTCATGTGTAATCAAATTATGTTAAAGCAAACCTCATAATTTAAACCATTCCATTGGTCAGCTCCTATTTGTTTTCCCTGCACCCTCATTTTTGCTCCAGATCTGTCACATTACATTAACACCTTTCCTACTCACTGCCTACAGAAATAACAGCCTTCGACATGCCTGCACAATCCATTTGTCCTGCTCTAATTACTTTTTGACATAGCCTCTTCTGCTGTTATCTTGCCTTTTCTGACCTCTGTCTGTATTAAAGCCATTTAAAACAATCTTTACACTCGGTATCTATTGTCATGTGTCTTACATGATACTGCCCGAGTATCAGGCAGCGACATTTTGTAAATCAAATATTTAAATCTATGGTAATACGATAATGTGCTTGAGAGGAAAGCTACTGCACAGTGGTAACAGCTACAACTGGCTGCTCACAACACGAGCCCCCAGGACTGCAGCACATTTTCAGGAGGAAATTTCTATGGTCATAAAACTGTTCCACATAAGGAAGCTGCTCAGAGATAAACGGGGTCTTCTGCGTACTAAGGAATTTCCCTTGATTTCACAAATGGGGAGGAAAGCAGGAGAAACTGAGAAAAGTGGTAATCCTGCACAAGAGAACCCAAACAACCTCCAGACAAACTGAGGAGACAGGAAGAGGATCAGGCAGGGTGCACCGACAATGCAACCCATGACAAATCACACTCCTCTTCAAACCCAGAGAAGAAACCATGAGTCTTTAATCCCAACATCCCTCTGTTTTCATCAAGCCCATTGAAAAACTGTGCCCTCATTTTCTTTTGTGGTGATTCACAGAAGATGAGCCTCTAATTACCAGCTACTTCCCCAGCTGAAGCAGCGGAGGATCTGCTCTGTGCCAAGTGTCTGCTCTGGAGTCAAGAACTTTTCCACATGGTGGAACTAATTTTTGTGATATCAAGTTGATCCCGATGTACATATGTCTCACACTGTACAGCCTAACTACATTTTACATGCGATTTTCCACATGATCCAGCCTCGTGCTCAATTAATTGGTATCTAGTCAATATTGTACTCACATTTCAAGAGATTCCTCAAACCTACATTTGCTCTGGTTCATTTACAGGGTAATTATCCAGCTCACACCAAGTCTGGCCTTCTAGATCCAAGCAGTGCAGACACAGGCACAGCTCTGCTGGGAAAGCACAGCTCTACACTTTGTCTTCCAGATGACAGCACTATAAAACCGACGGGGGACAAAACCAGAGTCAATTAAAATACATTAAACGCAACGCAACAATTCTATGATTTGTCATAGAGATTTTATTTCTTTGCCTTCCTCTGACTGTGTCCTCAGGACATTAAATCTCATGAATGCTGTGGAAAGCTCTTCCCACAACACTTCCCTATGCTCATTTTTATTTTCCCCTTTCTCTTTCCTGTCAGCAGTCCTAACCACAAACCTCGGCCTCATTAAAGCATCTAAACAGAGAAGGGACCCGTGGCTGCACGACCAGAGCAGGCTGCTGGAAAAGCAGGAGTGTGAGATGATGCTGTGCTGGAGCACAGTGATGGAAAGGTTTTTCAGCCATGGTTTTTTCACAGGACATCCAACACCAGGAGCGGGTCATACCCACAGGAATTACCAAAACAGTGAGGATTTAGGGGACCAAAAACAACAGACAGCAGACCTGGAAACAAGGCCTTAGAGACTGCCAAATTTCATGTCTCGTGAGTGAAGAAGCTCCAAGCTCCTGTGTAGGGTGGCACAGAGCAGCATCTCTCCCCAGCCGGCTGCAGAGCAGCTGTGGGAGGAATTTGGTGCTTTAATTCCTTGTGCAGGAACCTCGTGCTCGGGGCAGAGCCGTGCAGGACCGTGATTAGTTCTTCCCAGATGCCTCCAAATTGCCTGCTGGAGGAATCCACCTCTCCCCGTGACTGCCCGGGGATGTGGCCCCCGAATTAGGGGGGTTGATTTCCCCTCATTAAGGCTGTCCTGAGCTGCTCTCTGCGGGAACTGTCCTGGCCACAGCTCCGGAGGAACGCTGGAACTCCAGGAACCCCCAGTCCTGCCTTGCTTTTCCTGGCTTTGGAAGTGTGAAAATGGCAGATTATCCAAAGATCCTCCTGCTTGCTCTCTGGGCTGAGGAGTGCAGCCGAGGCCTCACTCACAGGACAGACAGACAGACAGACAGAGCTGCCCTGCTCTCTGCAGCCTTGCTGGCTGCCAACCATAAATCCTCCCCACTGCAGCACAGAGGGATCCTCTGCAATGTGAGGTGCTGCGAGAAACGCGAGAGGGTTTGGGAGGAAACGTGTAAGACTCAGATTTGAAATTAAAATGATCTGCCCCAACAACAGCGCCTGGGTTTCTGCATGAAATTTCTGACATTCCAATGGCATGATACGTTCGTGTTGCTCACCCGAGATAAATCCCACGCGTCTTTTTTAGAAGTTAAAAATTAAAATCTGCATTAGGGTTTTTATCATGCATCTCGAAAACAAGGCAAATAGAGAACTCCCAGTGCTTGCCACCAGGCATCTTATCAGCAGAAACTCTTTGTGCTGTGCTGTGATGACTTTGCAGCACACGTACTCCTAAAAACAGCCCCTGCTACTCGCAGGAGACACCTTGGATGCTCAGATCCGCAGATCTCACTGTGAGGTGCCACACTGTGTGTCAGAACAGCCCAAATCTCACTGAGCCAGTTCCTACACCAGATTTAGCAAACTGCACTTGCATTACACGTCTACAGGAGCAAATGTAGGATGTTAGATAAGGCCACACCGGGGTTATGCACACTCAGTATTTGGTTAAATCAGGAATTAGGCTTATGAGTTCTAGAGATATGAATGTCACTTAACAAAACAGAACATAAATATCCACAGGGCAGCAACCCTCTTCTTTAAAGTAAAGACATCCAGCTTTTCCTGTGTGAGCCTTGCCAAAGAATAATTACATTATTGCTCGTTATTTGTAACAAAACAAACATTTTCCTTATGCCCTGAGACAGCAATCACAGAGGAGCCCGTACACCCTCACCTCAATACACACTCATGTAGGATATAAAGCACTCTGATCTAGGCTCATCCACCCACTAAATTGCTCCAAAGTTTGCTTGCACATATTCTCTGCAAGTCCAGGGAGAAGCTGCTTTCTGCACTGGCAATACAGCGAGCAGGGTGACAGTCTAACATGGTGTCCTGCTGAGATCCAAGAATAGCAATGCCTTAAAAGGCAGCGATGTTGAGATCACAAGGAAAAGAGAATTAGGGCACAGCTGTGGAGTTCTGTAGGCTAAAACATAGACTCAATATGTCAGAGAAAATTAAATCACAGAGCTACATGTAATTTCTAGTCTCATTTGGAACTTTGCTGTAGCTGTGCAGAATTTGTGCTCGGGTCATACGTGTTTCTGCACACAGAAAAAAAGCACGAAATTAATTCAAAAATCAAAAAACAAAGGAGCTGTGTGCCACAGTAACACAAACAGCTATGTTTGGAGGGATGTGTACATGCTACTGCAGCTCACACACAATTCTGGGGGCAGCTCTGGAGGCCAAACAGCAAAGCCCCAGAGCAGTCTGTGACACAGCCTCACCTGCAGCACAAAACAAAGACAAACTGACCTGACAGATCTGAAAAATGTCTCTTCTTGCAATTGTCAGGTGAAAGGGACCCTTCCTAAAAATTGAAGGTATGAAAAGTGATAACAAACTTTAGGGTAGGCTTTCCCCTTGAAGAAGTGATGTTACATTTTTCAGACCAGTATGTAGATATAAATTTGCCAGTATTTCTCTATCCTTGAAGCCCAGCACTAGCCTCTCCTCTGAAAGCATTCAATATCCAACAGAATACAGCCCATTATCCTCTGCCAATATCTACTATAGCAATCTGGGTCAAACAAGTGAATTTTTGGGATGTCAGGGTCCGTGTCTGTCAGTGCAAGAGCTGTGCCTTGAGCCAGGAGCTTGGTGCCTTCCCCAGTGTCTTCCCCCCAGCTCCAGACAAACCTCTGGAAGGCTTGAGACCAGCACAGAGGGTTTGAAGGTAAGAGCTGTGGATTCCATGGGAGCCCCTGGGTGAAAAGCTGAGCTTTAGGCAGAGCAGGAGGGGCTCTGCTGGCCAAACCTGGGCCCATGGAGCAGCTGAGCAGAGCCTCGAAGGAGAGACCAGGCTTTACCTGAGCAACAGACCAAAATTATCTCTTTAAAAGGCTCTGAAGGCCAGGGACAGATAAGAGAGAAGACAGAGGAGATAAAGCAGCTGGCAACAAGGGAGCAAGACTGATTGGGATGAGGTGTAGATGGCCAGGCTTTCCTAAATCCCTGGTACTTGAGCACTGCTGTGGTAGAGAACAGCAAGAATGGAAGCTGCACGTAATTACAACTGTGTTTAGCTAAGTGTATTTCCTGTGGAGCTCACAGAGCACGGCTGCACTCCAAGCTGCTGTGTTGGTATCAGCCATCCTTTGTCCCTAAAGAGGTAAATTACACCTCTGATTTGTACATAAAGTTCAATAGCTGCTAATGGTTATGCTGGAGCTGCAGATAGAGCTGCGGACTGACAGCTCCAGGAGTCAATTCCTACGAAAGGATAGTACATGAAGAGATTTTACAAAGGGGGAGAGTTCAGCAGCCAGCAGACAGGGAGAACTGAAAAAAGCCAGGGAGGGATGTGCAGGGGCAGCCCAGTGAGTGTCTGGCTGGGGGACCAGGCTGGGTGGGACCTGTTACCCCTTGGCCATGGCTGGTGAGTGGCACCCCTGCCCACAGCAATGCAGGCCAGAGGAGCATCGAGGCCCATTCCAAGCCGAGCTGTTCTGTGACTCTGTATTCTGTAACTCTGTTCTGTGACTCTGTTCTGTGACTCTCTTCTGTGGCTCTGTTCTGTGACTCTGTTCTGTGACTCTGTTCTGTGACTCTGTTCTGTGCCCCAACTCCTGCTGGAGTTCCAGAGCTGCTGCACGTGGCCCTGCTCGGGAGAAGCAGGACTGCACCGTGATAGCATCACATGGGGAGGGAAGGAGATAACGCGGGAGCGCAGATGAGCAGCAGGGATGTGGGTTCAGCCCGCAGTGATGGAGGAGAGCTCTGCTGGAAGCTGCCAGCACCGGGAAGGGTTAACAGGGCAGTTCTCGCTGCACGCAGGGGCACACGTGCACACCGCGATCTAATTAACAGAGAAAATGCCAAATGCTGCAGGATGAATCGCTTCTCCCGAGCAGAACTATGCATTACCTACTTTAAGCACAACCCGCTTCATGCATATGCAACGCTCTCTTCACAAACACCGCACGTGGTGCGGGAAACAATCCCGTAAATGAGGATGCGAAAGGAGGTCAGCAATTCTCCTGGAGTATCTTGGGGAGCGGGCGGAGAGAGCCCCGCACGCCATCCATCCATCCCTCCATCCATCCATCCATCCATCCATCCATCCATCCATCCATCCATCCATCCATCCATCCATCCATCCCTCCATCCCTCCATCCCTCCCTGCCCGGCCCAGCCGCAGCCCCGCGGCCGCTGCCAGCGCCGCTCGCCCTGACCCAGTTTCCCGCAGCATTTATTTCTGCATAGCGACAGAGGTCCGGGCAGGACAAGTGTCACCTCCCAGCCCACGGGACTCTCCTACTGCTTCCACTGGATGTGCTCAGCTTTTACACGCAGGCACACACAAGCACGGCATTGCACACAAATGTAAGTAAACACAGGAAGAGAAGGGATTGGAACAACAACAAAAATCCTGCTGTCGCTCACAGAATATTCCTCGGAAGTAGAAACGGGGCTGTGAGAGTGGCTACATGAATATCCATCCCCATGGATCCTCCCTGGGAGAAGCCTGGCAGTTCCATTCTGGCCAAAGCTCTTTTAAAGGGACTTTGCTCGTTTCTGGCTGGTCTGAGCATTCCCGTTGCCCTGAACCATTCCTGCCCTTTCACTTCCACCACAAGGAATCCTATTTATTGAGCCACCCAGAAGACTACAGTTCCTTCATTACCCCCAGCCAGAGCTCTGACGCTGTGAGGAAATGCATTTTCCCACCCCGAGCCCCACACACCTCGTGTACTGTCCTATTTCCTACTCCCTCAGTCCCTATGGAATTACAGTGTATTGACTGCAGATATACTGGCAGTTCTGATGTCATCTCCAGGCTTTTTATTTTTTAATTTTTTTTTTCCTAGGTGAAACATCTATATCTCCTCTGTTCTGAAATTTTCTGCTGAAACTATAACAAGCCAAAAAATCTCTTCAATGGGAAATTTCACAAACGGAGGATTATGACTTCAGCTCCAGAATAAGCAGCAGGAGCAGATGGAACTCTTCAGAAACAATGATTCCATTTTCATGCAAATTTCCTTAGTAGTTAAAAAAAGACGACGAAGAAAAAAAACCACCAAGATATCAGAATGGTCTCTAAATGGAAGATTTTTGAATGATGCTAAAAGCAAAGGGCTGGTAGCTCTCCAGAGTCCCAAGCATTTTAGCAGTAGCCAGGGTGAAAAAAAAAACCATGACAAACTAAACCCAGACTCCGTCCCCACTCAGAGGCAGGATAAGGGGAAGGGAAAATGGAGTGCATGTGTATTTTAGTTTTTATGATTTCCAACATCCTCGGCTTTGTGCTAATGCACACTTGAGAGCTAATTCTTATGCTCTTTAGGAGCACAGGCTTCATTCATGAAGCAGCATGACAAAAATTCTTTATCCACTTGATGACTACAGAAGGTGACAGGCACCGAGGAGCAGCCAGCCACGGGGACCCTGTCAGAGTGCTAACCTGCAGCGCTCCTCCTCGGAGGACAGCGCTCCCCTGATTGCAGGAACACAGGCATGCATATTTCATAGCCCAAGTGTGGAAACTGAGCCAATTCTTTTGTTATTCATACTGCCAGCATACCCTAAAACACAAATAATGCACGGAGTTAGCAGACCCTGTTTCTGGCTCTTCTGCTGACTTCTTACTCAGTTTTGATCTTGTGCCTTAATTTCCCCTTGTGTTTACTCCCCAAGTGAGAGAATTTGAGCTTCTCCCTCACTCTCAGCGTGGTGAGGACAACTGGCTTTGCACACCAGAGCGTGACTGTGCCACGCTGCAGCTCCAGCCCCTGCCCCGTGGTGCATGCAGAACACATGCTCACGGTAGGAAATGGAATATTTGGAAGGCCCAGGGAATTCCACTTTTACACGCTACTCCTTTAAGTGGAGGTTTCAAAGGCAAGAGGAAACGATACGCACAGAGGAGCAGGAATGCACAGAGGAGCAGGAATGCACCAACCCAGGGCCTCTCCCTGCACGGGGAGCAGGGGAATGTGCAGCCAGGTCTCTCCTGAGCAGGGCTGCAGCCGCTGGGATGGCTCCTCTGGACCTCCAAACCCTCCTGCCACAGCTGCTCCCTGATGCTGCTCCCCATGTTTTGCAGTGAGGCTGCCCAAGTGCCCATCAATTCTATCAAACAATTTCTATCTTGCTCACTTTCACATTTATTTTTTTAAAATTAATTTTATCCTTCCTTTTTTCATGCAAAAGGAAAAAAAATTTGGCTTCAAATAAGTAAAGGCCTTTGAGCCATGTGTTCAATACCAAGAATACTTCTGTTTAATCCCATTCTACCTACACTTATCCCTTTCATCATGTCACTGGCCAAATCTTTTCACTTTGAATTTGCTCTCAAGCTGAATCTCTTTCCTTCCTCATCAAGTTAGATGGATTTAAGCAATGACAGCTACCAAAAGGACAGAGCACACACAAAATAACTCCAAAAATGGGCTCAACAAGGTTTATTTCCAATTGCTTCTCTTGCTTACTTCTTAGCAGAAGGATGTAAAGAAACAATTTCCTCACTTAATCCCTCCTTGACCCAAATTAACTTTTTCCAAACTATTTTCTTAAATAATTTCTTTACAGTTGTGCCTGAATGAACTTGACAATAGGCACATCTCAGTCTCCCAAGGAAAGGAAGAGAACAGCAAAGAGGAAGGGTTAGAAGATAACTTAGCTGGTCTGACCAGCACCGTGCTGCACATTGGGGTGGTGGAAGAGGGAAGGTTCAGATTAACACTCTGGATTTCTCTTTATTTCTCAATAAAGATGACATAGGATGGAAAAAAGACATCCTTTAAGCCCCCACTTCTTCACTTGCTGGTCTTTGTGGTATGAAGAGAAATGAGACCCATCTGCCCCAGGGCTTGCCTGTCTGGATCAGCACATTGGATCTGACCAAACTCATGGGAAGTCTTCCTTCCTTCCTCCTTCCCCTGTCTTGTCACAGCCTCTCTCCAGGATGGGAACTGCCAGAAGGACTGGAGGATAACTGGGGGAAGCACAAGGGAGTACTGGCATTGCCTCTCCTTTAGATGCCTCAACGGATCTCCATCGCTTTTTCATTTTGACTTGGGTGAATTCTAAGCAGCAAAATGTAACACAAAGTTGATGACAGTACTGTAAAACAGCTGAAAGGCTGAAAAGTGGGTCAACCCCCACCTCCTGCCCCCAGCCCCATCACCACTGACAGGGTCCTGCAGGGCCCAGCTCCGGCTTGGAGGAACAGCCAGGGCACAACGGCCTCGGCTGCAGTGCCCTTGCCTGGGGAACTTGTTCTCCACGGCTGCTCCAGCAGTTCACTTCCCAATGGGAAATGATGTTTTCCATAGATTTAGTGAAACACGGTTCTAATTTAGTCATGGCGATGTTCATCCTACTGAGCAGGACTGAGTGTTTTGAGAATGAGAGCAAAATAATTAGGACGAGCCTCAAAATATTCAAGGGACTCAAACATTTGAAGATCACCTCTGATGTGGGGACAGAAGGAGGCACCTGGAGATTGGCATGTGGTTGTGCTTACACACTGTGCCAAAACCCTGTTCCCTTCTCCAGACCCTAACACTTCATATTTGAGGATTTTACAGTATTACTGCTAACCTTAAAATGGGTTCCATAGCTGTTGTAAAGCCCACATTACCCTCAAAAACAATCTTACGGATTCATTTTTATTTTTCATAAATAGGATCAAAGATCCCATGTGTTTTTCAGTCAGAAGCCCACTCTTACCCCAGCAAGCACCAGAATATGTACCTTAACAACTGCATCAACTATGTTTAGGAGAATAACTAAATGACTCAAGAAATGAAAGACAATCCTCAAAAGAGGAGGCAGATAGGAAGCTGTCTGGGAACTGGAGAAGTTACTACAACGGTGATTGTGGGCAGAATGGACAGCAGATACGACTTATCTCCTTCACACTCATGACAGGGAGGTGGGAACCTCTTCATCCACATCAATAGCAGCTGCGTGACAGTGATACGAGCCTGGGTCACCATCAAAGCAGCATGTCAAGCTTTTTTTTTTTTTTTTCTTTTTCTATCCAAATTGCTTCCTTTTGGATGAGTTCCATGTAACTGTCATTTGTTTCCTCATTTCGTTTTCCGTTTATGCATTCATCCAGCCCTTGAGGGGGAACTCTACAGAAATCCGTGTCAAGAATGCCCACAAGGGCCCTCTGACCCACCCCTCCCACTGCTCCGTGTCCCTGCTAATGACATCATGGCACAGCTGAAAAACCCAACAAACTTGACCAGCAAAGGGCAGGAACTGCATTGCCACTGCAGCTCCTTCCCTTCATCTGTCACCTGCAGCTGCCCCGGTGCACGTGCCCCATCCCAGGGGCTGCCAGAACACCAAAGCACAGGAACCCAGAACCAGCAGTGGTTACTGAAAGCATTTTAATAGCAGCAAAACACAAAGAGAACAGCCGTGCAGTGTTAGAGAATGAGAACCTGTCCTACA
Organism: Acrocephalus scirpaceus scirpaceus; assembly: GCA_910950805.1. Lineage (NCBI taxonomy): Eukaryota > Metazoa > Chordata > Aves > Passeriformes > Sylviidae > Acrocephalus > Acrocephalus scirpaceus. Next base: position 973,272 of record OU383790.1, on the reverse strand, counting down.
GCACAGGATCACAGGTCAGAAGGGACCTCACGAGTCACCCAGTCCAAACTCCCCTCCAAGAAGGCTTTGATCTCCCCCTCCCAAAATTTTCTGAGAAGAATAAAAGGTCAGTAACTGAAAAAAGGGGAGGAAAAAAGACTAAGAAATCTGGAAGAGAAAATGCAACACGGGCATTGACTTCTGCCCACTGCTCAGCGCTGGGTTCCCTCTGAAAACACTTGACAGAAACAAAGTTAGTGAATTTCTTAGTGCAATTCCAGAGACATCCCAGTGCCTGGTTCCACTGTTCTAGCACAAGGAAAGGATGCAGACGAGTTGTGGGAGCAGCTTTGACTTTTGTCAGTTCCAAAGCACCGAAACTAGCAAGGTAACGCAGCTCATTCATCATCAGGTGGTCTCATTGAGAACGTGTTTTAAAGTGTTTTATTCTGTCCTGCCATACAAACGGCAACGATTGCTCTCACTGTGCTGAAGAATGGAAAGGAACCAAACACAAGTGGAAAATCTCCTCGATGCGGTTCAGGGATTTGGAGGGGGCCGTGCTGCCGCTCCCGAGGGGACAACCCCGAGCTTTCCCAGGAGCCCGCAGGCGCCGGAGCCGCTCTCTGACACCTTTTAGGTGTCTTTAAGTGCCAACACGAAGCGGCCTCGCGCTCTGGCCCGGCTCTGCCCGTGCTGGCGGCGGGGCCGCGCCGTGACCCAGTTTCCCAGTGGCCCAGAACGCCCGGGGATAACCCGGGCGGGGGCTCGGGGGCCGGCGGACCAGGCCCGGCCACCGCCCGCCGGGGCCGGGTGACAGCCCCGCGGCGGCGGGCCCGGGCGGGGCTCGGCCCCGCGGTGCTGCCGGGGAGGGGCTCGGGCGCTGCGGGGCCGCGGGGCCGCGGGGCAGGTGCGGGCCGGGCCCGCCCGGCACCCAAACAAGCGCGGCCCCCAAACAACCCCGGCCCTGCGCCCGCCGGCGGGGCGGGACGGACCCTCCGGGGCGCGGGCGCGGCCCAATCGCCGGCCGGCCCCGCGCCGCCGCAGCCAATGGGCGCGGCCGCAGCGCGCACGTGACCGGGCGCGCGGCCGCCCGTCAGCGGGCGCTATATATCGGGGCGGGGGCGCGGGCGGCGGCGGCCGCGGGGGCTCGGCGGGTCCGGCCGCCGCTCCAGCCCCGCCCGCGCCGTGCCGGGGCCGCCGGTCAGCGGCGGGAGCTGCCGGACCGCCCGCACCGCCGCCAACTTTGGGGAGAGCGAGCCCAGCGCGGAGCCGAACCCGGGAGCGCCCCGCCAGGTAAGGCGTTAATCCGAGTCCCGGCGGGCCGGGGGGAGCCGCCGGGGGGGCGGGGGTCGCGCTGCGCCCCGACCTGCCGCCAGTTGGGTTTTTTTTTATTATTTATATTTTATTTTTCCAGTCTCATTTCTGCACGTGCTCCTTTGTTCTCCAACAGAAGCGCTTTTTTTTTTTTTTTTCATATATGTATATATATATCCGTTAATGTAACGCAGCTGGAGCAGCCGCTCCCCGCCGGTAACCGGGGGAGGGGGGAACGGGCAGCAGCTCCCCCTTACCCACACCCCCCCCATTCCCGCTTTATTCCCTCCTCCCCCGAAGAAGAAGGAGAAACTCGAGCGATTCCGCAGCGCTGGAAGTTGCTCGCGGGTCCGGGTCGGTAACCAGACACGCGTGTCGCCCGAGGGCTGGCGGGGAGGAACTGAGCCAGACGGGGACACAAAGGAGGGGGGCAGCCCCAGACACGCCGTCCCCGCCCCGCGGCGGCAGCGCCCGGCACCGCCGAGACCCGGGCGGGGACGGCGAGGAGGGAGAGGATGCCCCCGGTCCCCCCCTTTTGTCTGGCTCCGGTGGCACCTGCGGGGGCGAGCGCTCGGCCGCCCCGCCCGCGGACCCTATCGCGACCGGCGACGGATTAGCGACAGTTGTGGTCGGAGAGGGCTGAGACAGCCCCCGGTCTCGGCGGTTGGGTTCTGTGGCCGTGCAGGGCTCTATTCCATAAGCCTCATGGTAATGAACAAAATCATTAAAAATACAACCCCCCCCCCCGCAATAAAATGAGCCCCGATGTGCAGTATTCCCCCAATTCTTGCTCCATCACACGCGGAATTTTTATCATAACTTGCTCTAAAAGAAATTTAACATATTTGCTCCCAGACTGCCTACAGTGATTAGCTGTGCCGCTTGCAATGCACTCAATACAATATCTAAAAGAAATTTAATGTATTTGCTCCCCCAAACCATCTGCAGTGATTTACTGTGATGATTGCAATGGGCTGTGTATACAATATCTAAAAGAAATTTAACTTATTTTCCCCCCAAATCCTCTGCAATGCTGCTTGGGCTCTGTGCATGATAAAAGATGTTCAGCGTACACTTAAAAATCTGGTATTTTCTAAGAAAATAATTTCCATAAACTTTTCCTATCGTTTCCTCAGCAAAAACAACCCCATTATGAAAGCTCTAAGTAGAATCCTTCCACAAGTTTAGCAAGTTGAGAAGGGGGATGATTTACCCTCTTTGTTTTGTCCAGGAATGCAAGATAGCATATTTTAAAAGTTAATAAGTATTAAAAGCCACGAGGAGCATTAAAAGTGTATTTCCAAGCGGCGTGCTCCCCGCGGCCGCGGCGCAGAGCAGCCAGCGCAGCGCCTGCAGCTCCACGCAGAGCAGAGGTTATTCACATGGCTGTTCGAGAAACTCCATTCATATCTCTGACTACCTGGATTTGAATAGAAACCAGACAGCAATTCTTTGGTCCCAGCCACTATTCGCCCCGCTGGACAATAGAGATTTGTTAGCACACAGGCACAAGCCCTGGGACACAAAGCTGGAGGCAGCAGAGATAGGGGCTTCACTGCACAGGAAATTACAGCTTTTGATGCACTGTTGGCAGGTCTGTCGGTTCAGAACAGCAACATGCCTGTGCCATGTTTAAGAGCTCCTGACTGCCATTTTTAACCACCTAGAATGTCATAAAAGCTTTATTGTCGCAGTACATAAAATCATGAAGTCCATATGGTTACTTTTCAGCTGCCTTGGGTCTGGAAGGCAGAAGCATGATCTGGCTGGAGATTTTAATTTGGGGGGAGTGTGGGGGGTGGAGAATTAGAATTTGAGGAGAAAAAAACCTCAAAGTGTTTATAAAAGCTGAGATTTGTTACCGAGGCAGCTGATGTCCAGCCTGAGATGGGGTGGTGTTCTAATGGACTTGGTTTAGTGGTGGCTGTAAGGGGATGTGGCTGGGCAGCTTATTTCATCCTAAAAGGTGCAGTAAATTTACTTCATGCAGCTCCAGTACCAGCTGTGGAGAAGAACATTGTTCAGTTGTGTCAACTTGGCAAACACAAAAATAAATAAGAAAAACCAAACCGCTCAGTGTCTGGTACCTCCCATTTCCCCTACTTTTCCCCCCAGTCTGGAGTTAAAATGAGAACTGCTCGGAGACTGGGCTTTAATCCGCTGATTGGAGCCAATGAGCAGAAATTATCGAGATTAGAAAACCAACCAGCGGGTTTTATTAGCTGAGAAGCCAGCCCCTCGCTGTGCGCGGCGCCGCGGCCGCGCGCCGGGGCTCGGCGCACTCCTCGCCCCAAGAGCGGGAGGCTTGGGGCTGGTCCTCCTCTCTTTTTGTGTTTTTCCATAAATCTTACCTCCCCAGCCACCTTAGAAATACCCAGTCCAACAGGCTTTTAGACTGTTAAAATTCTGCCAGGCGCACAGTGCGAGGGTGTCCCTAGGTGTGAGCACAGTGAGAATGGGATGACTTGGCTCTTCTTCACCCAGGAAAAACAATGAAAGTGAGAGTTGTGTATTGGGAAGTGTGTGTTTGTTATGAGCTGCAGCCATACAAAGCATCATAAAATACAGAAACGAATGTTGGGCTGCCATTAAACATGTTTTTATCAACATAATCTTTGTGAGCTCAGGAAAAGGGGGAGAGTTTTAAAGCAAGGAAGATCCATCTCCTAGGGAAGAGCAGTGCTAATGCTCTGCACCAGCCCACGAGGAAGATGATGGACTTGCTTCCAGTGGTCCTTTGAGCAATGAAGGGCAAAAAAAGGCTGGATGACTAAAAGAATGCACTTCTAAAAAAGGTGCTTGTACAACTAACAAGAACCTGTACATGTGAGGGGCCAGCCCATAGCATTTTCAGCTGCCATTTCAGAACATTAAAAAACATAAATGTGAATGTAAATACTTTTCACAGGAGTCAGTTTTGTCTGAGTAATTATATAACTTCCTTGAATTCTCTTCCTCATGGAGTACAATGGCTTGGGTGTATTAGTTCTCAGTAAAACTTAGCTTGATTGTAATCTAGCCCAATTCTTATCACCTATTTTGATTTTTTTTTTTGTTGGTACTGACAAGCCCAGAAGGACCTACCTAAAATAGGCATTTGAACAAAAACATTATTATTTTAATAAATGTTAAGGATATTGATGGCTCTATCTACAGCACAGTTTTAGATGAAATTATTGCATTTTTAAAATGCAGCAGCCTTTTCTGTTACCTGTAAGCCTGCTAATATTTAATATTCATCCAGATGCTAATGTTAAAACCTACCCCTTGAAAATGCTGTCTAAAAAAATGTGCTCAAAAGTTAAATTCTGTCCTTGCAATTGGGTCACAAGATTTTGAGTAGCTGTTAAGCACATAGTTTTGAATGGAAACCAGACCATTCTAGGTAGGCAGAAAACACTTCTGCTTAATCAAAACAGCCATAAGAGGAATGTCTGGGCATAACCCGCCCCCAACAACATCCGCAGACTCAGCCTGGACATGGGAATAATCCCATCAGGCACATAAGAAAAGGATGCTGATGGCTCTTCTCATGTGGTCAGGGTTTATTTAAACTGCACACAGAAATAACAGATAATTCCAAAGTCAGTTTTCACAACTCCAGTTACAACTATTCCAAGGGAAAGCTTATAAAGCCTCAACCACTGTGACAACCACTAACAGCCTTGGAAGTTGCAGCAGATGCAGAAGACCAGCGCGTGTATAATCCAACCATTAATAGATGGTATTGCATTACAGGGTTGGTTGCCAATAAAAATGTGTCAGGTATGCTGAGATCTCACAATACACTTGGCAATTTAACAAAAAATGTGGAATCCTAAGAATTTCATTTTATCTTAATAATAGCCAGCAGATGCTGTAATCGTTTCAAACCCACAGTGTTGATTAATAGCGCTCAACAGTTTCAAATGTTAAGAACTCAAAAGATAACAATTGGGTGTTTTGATAGAAGGATAACATGGAAGCATGTGTTTCCCTAAGAAGCACCACGGACATAGAGCCTGATGACATCACCTTTTCAAACAGACTTCAGTCATTCCTGCCCTCCCTGTTCTGCCTGAGAGTAGCTCAAACCATCTGCAGCTGCCTTGTACCATAACACAAAGAAATGAGCCCCACTGCCAGCAATGACCTGGGTAAAACTGCACATTTCTGAGTGCCAGTGCTGCATCTCAAACCCAGGAACCCTCCTGCATTAGCAGTTAATTGTGTGGGAATGAATATTGCAGGAAGCCTGGGAATGGGAATTGTGCTGCCCGCTAGCAGGTCCTTTTCCACCATAACAGCTTTGGGATCCTGCACCATTTGGGTTTGCAGCTCAGCCCTGCGGTTATCCCGTGTTTCCCTTGGAAAGGCCGGGCTGTGTGGGATGAGATGCCCAGCTGTAAGGGCTGGGTGGGCACGGGCAGCACGTGGAGCATTAACGTGTCCCCTCACGGGCACTGCCCTCAGCTCAGAGCTGCTCCAACACGCAGGGGACGGGGGCTGTGTGCTCTGGGGTGGCTCCAGCCCAGGCAGGGTGAGCCCAGCACTGGCACAGGCACTTATCTGGTGCAGGCACATTGGAATTCAGTGAGTCCAGCAAGGCATCAATCCCCAAAATCCTATCAACACATTTACTGATTCTCAATTTGGTAACCAAATCAGTGTATAGTTCTCTTGGAAAATACCTTGTCATATGAGGATTCAGGGCTTTCCTACTTGGATTTTTCCAGGCTTTGAGCACACATTACTTGAGCATTAGAGCACACATCCCTCTGTTCCCACGTACAAGTCCACAGTGCCTTTGTAAATAATGCCACATCTTGGATCTGATGTTATGAACAAAAAGGATTCATCTGCTCTATGAGCAGAAATGGTCAGGGTTTCACCACGCACTGCAATTCCCAGTCTCCCATATTTACTTACATTTCCAGCTGCACGCACGCCAGTGCCCTGGAGTGGCAGCAGCTCCATTTACATAACCAGGGCTGGGTACCCCGGGGGCTCATGCTGGAGCTGAGCCCCCCAGTGCAGGCCAGGAGAGAGCTCTCAGCTTCCTGAGAACGCTGCTCCTCCACGGGGGAGCCCAGCAGGGCAGCCACCTTACACAGGGTGCTTGTGCCACGGACACAAAACCCTCCCCTGCACAACTGGGTGTGATGAATGGCTCTTCCCACTCGGATTTATCTCTTTAGACAGAGCCCCAGTTCAGACTATTAAGATGATCAACACGTTTGAAGACAAGGTTCACATTAAAAAGATCCTAGTTACAAAACAGAATGCATCCAAGTTTGCCATATATTATTTTCTGCTAGAGATTTAAATATCATGTGGCTTTAGCTTTCTTTCTGTTCACTGAATATCAAGGTCAATTAGGAATGATGTCTGGCCAGTACTCTCAGAGCAGATTAGACAGTTGCATCAAAAACTAGGACCATGTATAGGTCATCTGTTACTGTGACCTAGATTTCTGAGAATCTGTTCAATTTGTTTTATTGAAAATGTGGTCCTTTCTCAGTTCTGTTTCTCATAGCAAACCTTTCTGTAATAGCAGAAAATAGCTTTATTAGATACTTAGAGACATTGCTTACTACTTCTGCTAAGACACAAAGAAAATCAAATCCATGCAGCAGACCGGTGCCTGTCATCCATTTAATTTTAAAATAACTTAAGGTTCTGAAAGGCTTATGCCTTATAATCTAAAGCATTTGGTCCACATGCCAAATACTAAGCAATCTGAAATACATAATAGCTTAGCTCCAGCTTTGTTTGCCCTATTTAATTCATTTTTTTGCCTTCAGTAACCAGTGTAGATGCAATATTTCTGCAGTCTACTTTAGAAAGGAAGTACTGAAATATGTGAGTGAGGCTGTTTTGTTTGTACCTGTGTGAGCTTTGTGGTGCCCTGGGAGGAGGGCTGGTGTGGATTGCCCAGACCCAGACGTCCCTCCCAACCCCGCCTGTTTACTGAGGATAAGGATGGTGCTGTCTGAATCCTGACACTTTACAGTACATCCACCTATGCTTGCTGGGTTGTCATTCTGAAACCGCATAAAAGCAGATTTCCATTTGGAACATTTTAGCCAAATTTCCTCTCCTCTCACAGCTCTTAATTGTTCCGGTAGAAGGCAATTACTAGAACAGAGACCATGCAAACCTCGCCGTTGGTGGTGTAAGCACTGGTGAGAGGGGAGACAAGAAGGTGTATCTTAAAATATTAGAAACTATTTTCTAAACACTGATGAGTTCAGTGTAAAAGAAAAACTATAAAAATATTGAAGTGATGGCAGAACTCACAATCCAAACACCACCAACCGAATTTGAGCGTTGCCATTGTCACTGGTCTCTGTGGATTTATCATGCTGGGGTACACAGCACATCTGGAACACTGGTGCCCTCATCACACCCCAGGACAAAAGGTTGGTCATACGATCAAATGTCAGGAGAAAAGGCACCAAAAAATAAAATATGCCAATAGGTTGATCTTAACAAATGAAAATCTGCAGTACGTCCCTCTGTCCCTCATACATCGATCTTAAGAAATCTGTTCCCATCTTTTCAAAATTCTAAAGTTCTACCAACTCATCTGAATTTTATACTACTTTCATATTCAAACTTTTATGTGCATCTCACAGCACACGGGGACCAATTTATTTTATAGGCATGATAAAACCCTGCAATATTTGGTGACGTTATCCAAAGATCATTCTTCTAAATGAACATAAGTACATTTTCTCCTTTTTGTTTCACATGATGGCTGCATTTAAATAGGCTAAATGTATAATTCAGAGAAGAATGGCTGAGTCCTGCTCACCTGGGGGTCATATCCACATCCATCCAATATTTAAAAGCACGCAAAAGCAAAGAAATTAAATATATAAGAGGCGGGGGAGGAAGTCTTTCTTCCAACAGAATATTTGCCTGGTAACCAGATAGAAGAGACCGCCTCTTTTTTTACCCCCAAATCACATTTAGTTGTTCTACAAGTCTTTGAAGACACTTCTATTTTAAATTTTAACACCTGAAGGAACAGTTCAAGATGTGCTGCTCTGGCTGAGCCACACACAGTGGGAGGAAAGTCTCACAGAAACACAGCTGAAGCTCTGAAGCCAACACTGTGTGATCACCACATGTTCAGACCATGTGTAAACAAGGCTGAATGAGTTTGGTGTGAGAATGGGAAAAAAGAGCAAGGAAACATAGTGGGAATCCATCCGTGGTGTGGATGGGACCATGCTTAGGATGGTCCAGAGCACATCCATCCATCCAGGCCCTGTGGTGCCTGCTGGAGCTGACTGGGAGTGACCACGGCCAGAAGATGGGAGCCAGGATCTTGCAGAGGTTCAGTGAGATCAGGGCACCTGTTCTGTGTGGCTCAGCTCACAAGGAAGACACTCCTCATGGAAAGAATAACACGCTTCCAGCTAAGCCAGATGTTGGCAAGGGATAAGAAATCTCATAACCTTTGGGAGGAGGATGGGCAGAAAGCCACGTGAGGATTCATTTTCCTGCTCATTACAATGTCATTTTCTTTGCTTCAGTTATATACAGTTACTGGAAGTAAAATCTTTATTGCAGTGAGTGTATCGTGAAATACAAGGTGGCAGCGTAAAACTGACCCGGAGGTACCACACTGCCAAAACTGAGCCAAAAAGTGAGGTTTTACAGGTATTTCTTTAGAGAAGAACTTCAGATCTTGAAGTCTATCAGATGAGAATTGCTGAATTATAAAGATGAAAACCAGGAACTAATTATCTTCAAAGGGACAGTTATCAACGAATCAGGAGGAGACATTATGATTATGAAAAGCAAATCCTCCATTTGATCCCTCTCCATCCATACTGCTTCCCAAGCAGATAACCTAAGCTTTATCCATATGGAATTGCTACTATGCCAAACAGGGAATCAAATATAAAAGCCCCAATTAGCATACTTTTAAAAAATCTATATGTTTTTATTGTGTTGGGTATGATCAGTGTGTGAACAGGGACACATGGCAGCAGTTCCATGGGGATCATGTCCCAAGTCACAGGAAGCCATCTCAACAAAACAGACCTCACATTTCTCTCCCAGTTAATTTGCAACATATTTTCCCCATGTTTGTCCATTACAAGTGCAGGTTCTGGGCATGTCTTCAGTATCTCACATGGGAAAACGAAAATGATTCCTGTGAAACACATCCAGGGCAGGGGTGAGCCCACCCAATGCACTGCCCCACCAAAGCCAAGGAGACCTTAACTCCAAACCTGGGATTCTCTGACATCCAGCTACATTTTACATCCAGAAACAATGACAGGGAAACCTCAGCTGGACACTTGGGACCAGCAGGAGAACCAGTGATGCTTCCTGCCCTCCCTGCCCTGGCAAAGATGGGCAAGTCCAGCTCCTTCCAACCTCAGCACAACAAGGCAATTCTCTGCAACACAGGAACTAATTTTTGTGAAAAACTGTCAGACTGATGACTCTGCCAGCAATTTCTAAAAAGCTAGAAGGCGGAAAACAATCTCGGTAACAGAATCATCTGCAGTTAGGATCATCTCTCTCCTTCCCGAAACAGGCACAGGAACTGTGCCTGAATTCACAGCTAATGGGAAATCTTTTGATCTCCACAGACACAAAGCTGCCAGCCAAGAAGAGCAGTGAGCACAGGGGGACCTTCTGAAGAAGCACTTATCCTAAATTCACCACCACAATAAATGTAACACATCCTGGGTCTGGAGCACTGCAGTCCTCAGTGATGAAGACCTGTGAGCATGTTTAATACAGCAGAAAAGACAACGTTATTTATATCTCACAAAGCTGCTTACCCAGCGTTAGATGTGCCTGGGCACAGTGCAACTGCAGGAATCCATCAGGAGGACACCTGAGATTCCTCTGCATTAAAAGTGATGGATCTAACACAGCCAATCGTCTTCATGGCAACAAATGTTATCTTAAAAGACGGGGGATAAAAGTTCACAGGGAAGCTGTGCAAAATTCATGAAAAGAAAAATGCATTCCTGGTGACTGAACGCACAGAAGTCTGTCTCCAGAAGTCTGTGTGTGTTGAAAAATGTCTGGAAGACAGGAGATGATTAGCAGGAAATATGCAAGCTTCTCCTCCTTGTATCCTTCTCCAAACATCCATTAGCCACTGGTTTGATTTTATTTTAAGAGTCAGAACTGCTTTATTGATTGCAGCCAACAGCTGCAGTTCAGTAGTGGTCCCAAACATCCAAAGCAGTTTTTTCCCAACAAAGACAATTTCTGAAGTTCTGTGAAATGAGATGACGACACTGTTACTGAGACATGCTGGGCTGAGGTCATTTTGTTCCAGTCCAGGTACAAACAGTTCATAAATGGAGCTCCCTCCAAGCCCATCCCTGCTTGTCTGCTCAGAACAACATCCCTGACACCACCCCTGGGCTGCTGGGAAGCTGCTGCAGTGCTGAAGGAGCTCCTGATCCCCTCCCCAGCCTGCCTGGGTGAGACTGTGCTCAGTCCTTGGGGAAATGTGGTGTGGGGGCAGGCAGGGCTTGAGACATCACGTGCTGATCCCTTCACCTTGCACAGAACAACTCTGGGGACAGGACAGCGAGCTGGGCTCTAATCCAGGCATCACTCCTGTCTAAGTAGGTCAGCAAGGAAGCCCCTGCCCATGGTTGTGTCTTCCAGCCCCCCCAAAGCAAATTTGACAACTGTTTCCTTTAGGAGGTCACAGGAGATGGAGAGTTTGGTTCTGAGAGTTCATGTGTTTGTTCTAGAAATATAAAACAAGTTTTGCTTTAAAAATGTATCTATTTCACCGTCTTGATAGCTCAGAAAGAGTTTGGTGAAGCACCTAAAAAATTAAAGGGCATCTCATTACTCAATCTGGGATGTCAGATTGCAAGAACATTCAGAGTAGTTCATTCACAAGTGCCTTATTTTAAAATATTTGGCAAAAAAAAAAATCATTACCCAAATAATTTTACTTTACTTTTCAGCTGAAATCACTTGCTGAGTCTTAGCCTAGCATTTTTCAAGCACGAGTGTCTAATATAATTTTCTTGCAAAATCACATCCCAATAGGTCAAAAAAGCTTTCCACTCTTTCATATGCCCTTGAAACACGAGTTGGTACCTTGAGTTTCTGAAGAGTCAGACCATTTTTCCCTGCTAACACCCACTGCCAAGGGGTTCTGCTTCCCTGCTATGACGCCAGACCCGTTCCCAAACCCAGGGCGGGGTTGCTGAGCTCTAACTGGCTCAGTTGTGCAGGTAGAGATGTTAAGAGACTGGACAGAACCCCTGAACCTTCACTGGTTTACCTCAGAGAACCTTATTTTACTGGTGACAGCCTTTCTGATTATTTAATTGCTCTCCACTCAAGCTTTCAGAACCTGCTCAGCTCAGTGATGTCTTCAGGGCAGGCTGTGCCAGAAGTGGCTAAAGCATCCTTTCAGCAGTTTCAGAACTAAATGCAGATGCACCAGCCTGTGCTGCTGTTAATATTCCATTGTTTGCACAGTAGTAGGAGTGAGGTTGTGCACACACATGCAGTTAATTATCTCCATGGCAAGCACTGCTTCATGGGCCGAGCCCTTTATCCTCACACATGGTCTGTATTCCTTGTTCCCAAACATGGAACTTTGCATTCAGCTGTACCACAGCATTCCCTTACACTTGATTTATCCAGAGATCCAAATCTGTGTCACTCTTCTGTCTAAAAACCCCAAACCTGCTCATATGGGATACTACATTTCTCCCAGGCCAGAAACTGAGATGCTTTAGGATGCGGCCAAGTCATTCTAAGGCTGCGCCAACTGGATCAAGTTCCCACTTGGAATTGCATTTAGACCTCCCTGTTTGTCATTTGTTAATCCTTTTAACATTTGCCACAGCAAATTTGTATCATACCAGTTTAAATTGTCATTCAGTATTAAGTCAAACACCTTGCAAAAGTCTAGGGTACGTTGCATCCACAAGCAAGCTTGTCAACTTAGAATGAGATCAAAAGAACTTGATAAGTCCTCCCTAAATTGCTGGAAACTGCTATTAACAGCATTTCTCCCAGGTCCCAGAAGAGCTCTGCATCTGTTTTCTCTAGGATCACCATCACTGTGTTCTAAAAGGACAAATGGAACAGACTGCTAACTCTGTCCCCCAATTTTATGGAGCCCCCAGACTTGTCCAGTAGTAGTCTTAAGGAATTTTTGGACAGTTAAAAATAATTTCCAGTGCTCACTGGAGAAGACTGCTGAATCTGAAGTGTTTGGCCATGGCATTGCTAGTTAAACACTCACCCAAATTTCAATGAAACAGAAATAGGTAAAATTACCACCAGCAATTCCATGCTCTTGTCTCCCCAAGGTGCATTTGCATGCTTACCCTGCTGAAGTCATTTACCTCGACAAAGAAAACACATTTTTGTAGTACAATTAAAGCTTGTTCCAGGACAAAGCAAATGTGCTTGCACGTGGCATTCCTGTGGATGCTCCAGGCAGGCAGTAAGACTCTGTCATGTGCTGAGGACAATCCTGGCCCCAGTTTTCCTTCACTGGGGTCACACACCTCCCTCATGAGAGTCACAGCTCCAGCACAGGGGGTGGGAGGAAAAGGGAAGCTGGTTTACTACCAGATGCACACGTAAAATTTACTTAGTGATACTTTAGGGCAGTGCTGTTGGGATTCCTGCCCTGCTAAATAAAAGCCTTATTGTGAGGAGCTAATAGAATGATTGGATTAGGGTGTAAGAATTGTTCAGGCATCATAAATACAAAGTGCACAAGAAACATCCACCAAATTAACTCAATCCTGAACAGTTACCTCTTACAAACGGGTTAACCACTGGGTTTCAGGGTTTGTATGCAAATTTTGAGGAAACCATTTTCTTCATACAGAAACCCATTCTCTCCACTGCAGTTTGAAAGAAAACCTTGTGTGCTCTGAATGTTCAATTCTTTTCATTCATAGAAAAGGTCTTGTTCAGCAATCACTGCCTCCTGAGTGGTGGCCTTACAGGGATCCCAGTTTACAAGGTGTTCCATGAGAGAACAGAGCTGGGCTTTCAGGGACCTGTCAGCATCTGGGGAGGGTCCACTTAATGCTATTTTCACAACAAAAAATAATAATTAAGGAATAACAATAGAGGTGGCAGCTGTCAGCTCCAGTTTCAGTGCTTCCTAGGTGAGAGAAGTCTGAGAGAAGGGAAGGTATGTTCAGGTTCAGTGCAGACCATAACTTTTGGAGTGTGCCTTGCACATATTGCCCACTTACAGTTTCCAGAGAACTATTTTATCATTTCAGAGTCTGTCCAAAAAATCTGATGGAGAGCTTTGAACTTTGCAGAGGGGAAGGAGTTTGCAGCCAGGATATGGAAGTAACGTGTACAGTTAAACTTGCAGAAGAAATTCAGGTTCTGAAATCATGAAACAGGAAGATGAAAGTTCCTACCTCGAAGGTCATTGGAGGGATAAATGAGGAAGAAGTAGTGAATTGAGAAAAAAGCCTCTCTCACAATGTCGTTTAAATATAAACACTGTTTTGGTTTGTTAAAACCAAAATTTCATGCTTGACTTGAACCGAGTTTCCTTGATTTATGTTACACCTACCACATGTGGTCACCCTTCACACTGGGACACTCCTGAGGCTCAACACTCCAGGCTGAGCACTGCTTGTGATTAATTCAAATTGTCTTTGTTCTTTCCACCAGCTCCTACTCCAAATGATGGCAAGAAAAAGGTGAGACTAATTTTTGGAAAATTCTTTTGATTTTCAGTATCAGCTGATGTTTAATGATACCATTAAAATCAATCAGTTTAAGTGCAGGCTACAAACTGTATTTCTGGAGCAAGATTGCTTCAAGTACTTTATTAGACAATACACTTACTGTTAAATTACCTGTATCAGCTCAGGATGTTCAGAGAGAAACTGTGAGATCCCTACAACAAGAGAAAATACTCCAAATTTAAAGCAACTTTCCAGCATTTAAGCAGTAAATTATCCCCACTGACTCTGTAGGCTCCACTGCACTCACAGAAAAGTTATTTCAGATACAGCAGCAGATTTACTTTTTAACAAACAAACTGCAAATTAGTCATCTCTCTGGAACAGTGCAAGCCAGGTGGAAAAGGTGAATATAATTAGATGCAATATAGAGATTTAAAGAGATTAAACCCCCTTTTCCTCTTTTTAGGGGAAAGAAAAGCAGGGACAGGAGCTGAGGAAATACAGACATTATGTACTCCACTAAGTAGATCCCCTTCTCTCACTTCTCTTGGTTTAGCACTATGGGTGAGCCCCCACCCCCAGTTTTTTTCCAAGTGAACTTTATAAAAAAATCAGAATCATTATAAATACCCTTAGTGCTGCTATTGACAACATGCATATCCACAAGAGGAAAAGCTTTTTCCACAACTGCAACTCCGATATATTCAAAGCTGGTTTAAGAAATACTAAGTCAACTCAGCATCCATAACCAGAGTGTTACACTTCTGCAATTCATTAGTCCTCGAGGTTCCATTCCGTAATTAAAATACTTTGCAGTTTAAGGCTTTACAATAAAGAATGTGCAGTCCTCAGCAGTGTTTCCACTGCCAGTCTATGGAAAACATATGCATGGAAAATCTGTGCATGTACACAGCCATCTTTGGATAGCTTCAGTGAACATTCAACGCTGTCGGTGAGTTTGAGAACTAGAAAAAACCATCGACCGTTGACTGTACCTTGAGGTTTATCACAAACCCTCTGTTAAATGGAAAGCCTGAACCTTCAGAGATTTCACATGTGGTTGCCATTAGCAGGTCATGATTTACAGATTATATTAAGAGCTGCAGAGGTTGAGTTTTTCCAGTTCTACTTTCTCTAAAAGTGAATTGGTGTATAAGAAATGCTTGTTTTCTCTTTAAAAAAAAAAAGAATTAATGCCTTATACTAGCGTAGAATTTCTGCAGAACAGAGTATAAGAGATCAATGGAATGTTTTGTATGGGCAGCACAAAAGCAGGAACGTATCCACACCATATGGGACACTTGGAAACAAATCTGAGCATGGTATACGTTCAAAATAGCAGAATACAGGCCAGATTAGGAGGGAAACCTTTCCATTTGGGCTGGCAACTTGAGCTTTGCTGGAAAAAGCTTTGGAATGTCAGTTCATTTGCTCCCAGGAACCTGCACTGGATTTCAGCAGCTGCTCACCGGGAAGGCCGGGCGAGGAGCGGCTCCCTCCCGGCCAGGTCCAGCTGCTCCCGCGGCTCAGGCTGTCACCCTGCAGCCAGGCAAGCAAGGAAACAGCCTTCCTTTCAAAGGCACGGAAAGCCAGGGGCTTGGGCACCTCAGTGGGACCTGCGTGGAACCTTTTCCAGGCAAGACTGCAGGCTCTGGCAGCAGGTGCCTTCACAAGAGTGCAGGCTCTTGTTCTGCTGCCAGAACAAGAATGCAGAATCCATAAAATAAGAAAAGACCCAAAGTGCATGCCAGGGAATTTTTGTCTTGGTCTGCTCTAGAGTGACAGCACCATCACCGTGGCGTGGCATCGTCAGCATCTAATGGCTGCAATCAACATTCATTGCTGTCGGTGGGTTTTCATTTCTATCAACTCACTGATCAATGAATGCAAACTGCGGACCAGCCAGCCAAGGACCACCCGCTCGGACAGCCCAGGGCCACCCACTCAGATGGCCAGGGTGGCCTGTCTGGCAGGAAAAGCGACACTTTTGCCAAAGAAATGCTGAATCCAAGTTCTGCCTCCCAAAAGTGTGTAAGGCGGGTCCATGGCTGTGCCATTGTCCCACCAGAGAAGTTCAGGACACGTCATCCAGCTCCTTCATGAGCAGATCTGAGTGCTGATTAAGAAATGCACAGGGATTTTTAAAGGAGAAGAACAGTTCAGGAACTAGTTCAGTTTTAATAAAAGTGACACCCAGTTGGTAAGTCTATCAGTAAAGGATAAACCTACAGCTTTACCAGGTTATAGGAAATTAAACTTCCTCCTGAGCGAGCCAAGTTTGGAACAGCACCAGTCCTACAAAGTGACCAGTGAGAGATGAAAAGGGACTGAACTGTGGGGCTTTGGATTGACAGGGATGAGAATGGGAGGAAGCAAAGCAGAAAACAGTGATTTAAGGTACTGCTGCAGAGAACATTCTTTAGGGCTGTGGTGGGCAGGGCCAGCTTCAATTATACTGGAAAGGTGAGCTGGAGCTGACAGCCTGGGGCAGGCAGGGACCTTCCTGCTCTGCGGCTGTGCAGGGAGGAGCAGACACATCTCTGCATGACAGACACGACTGACACTGCCCTGGGACAGAAGAGCAGCCTCTGGAGCTGCCCTCCAAGTATTCCTACATGACTGGCACGACAAACCTGTTCCCAGAAATGCCTCAGAAATGTCCCTGTCTGGGCAGTGCGATGCAGTAAAGGAAGGAGGCTCCTGTGGTGCCCCCACACCACTCAGACCAGGGATGGTGGCTCTCACTCTGTTCAGCAGTGCTGCCATCAATTCCCTGGGCAGTAAAGGGTCCAAGCACTTCTCTTACACCTTGTTTGCTCCTCCAGTTGCTCAGAGGATTATCCTGAAGGAGCCTGTTCAGACATGCTGTGCTGCCATCCCACAGGAACCGTGTCCCTCAGCTCAAGTCAGAACAACTCACCAAGGACTTCTGAACTCCAGTGTGGTGAATATTCAAAATGTATCTGCTTGCTCTGTTAAAAGACTTAAACTTGTTCAATTTTACACAGGAACAGCTCCACCAAGTTCAACAGCTACATGCTAAACAGACTGAAGTTTGAAAAAGTGGAATTTTAGGAGAAATCTCCCCTCTCCCTGAGTCTGATAGCAAAGAGCCCTATTCAGTCACCCACAGCGAGCTCCTCCACTGACAGCCTGGGTAAGTGAGGTGGTTTGGTACAGGGAATTACCACAGCAGTGTAACAGTGAACAGCCCAAAAGCATGCCTGCCAAATTGTGTTAACATTATGAAAACAAGTCAAATGACTCATTTTTGATGCAGTTTGACATTCTGCCTTTGAAATCTCAAATTTTTCAGCATGCTTGGCAGACTCATTCGGAAGTGAGAGTGCACAATTTGGATTTTTTCCAGAGACATCTTACATGATGTACAAGAAAGCACTTCTGTGTATTTTTAAAGACATTTCAGCCAACTGGTTTTCCTCATGTATACCTGCATGAAAGTAGAATATACAGAAGTCCTAACAGAGATGTTCATCTTTACTGCAAGGACATGTGAAAATAAGCCACTGCAATTACTCTGAATAAGACTTTTCAGCTAAACAGGGAAAATTACAGTAAAGAGGCCATTACCCCAGTTTGCCAATGCACAACAAGCCAAAGGCCTGAGCAGACATTCCGTACCTCTCAAATGCTCAGGATGCACAAATAAGCTTAAAATTTGGGTTCCTACTTGGCTGTAAAAAATCCTCCAGATTTTTTTTTTAATTTAATTTTGGTAAGGAGACAGCAAGAGAAAAATCTAAGGAAAGACAGGTTAGCAGGCACGTTCAGAATGTTTTTAAATCCATGCTTGGGAAGCTTTAGATGTTTGTGTCAGCAACTGTTTGCTGCCTACCAGAGCCACCACCCTGCAGATCTGCCTGCCCCGGGGCACATCAGGGTGACACTGAGCACCAACACAGTGCTGCCACTGCAGCCACAGGACAGCTGGGGCTGGAGAGCTTTGGGACCTGCCCAGCAGGAACTGCCAGGGCTCATCCATCCACACCAGAGGCCAGCGAGGGCTGGGTCATCGTTGTGACTGACCAGAGTGGCCACCAGCACTGACCGGGTGATCGAGAGACAGGAAGACATCAAAAGAACTCGAGGAGCTCGGTTTATTTAGTTTATCAAAAGTTTTATATAAATATCTTCATAGGGAACAGACAAGCATTTTTCAGTTTAGCAAAGGATAACAGACACGAAATGTAGCTAGACAAATGCACACTGTCAATAACATACAGTTATTTAAGGGAGAAAGAGGGTCAGTAGCTCACGTTGGACAGCCCTGCCCTTGTTTTGCAGATATATTCTGCTGGGAGAAGGGAAATTTAGTTACACTTTAATACCTGTCAGTGCACAAGAGTAAATATGAGCTGTGTCAGGCCACAAAGGTTCAACAGAACATTAGCCAATATATGGTCATGAACTATACATGTGAAATTACCTGTTTCTATATAAAAGTGATAAACTGCATGAAAACCTAGCTAGATACCTACAAAGAAGTGTTTTATTAATCAACAGGCAAATAACTGCTCACATGTTCACAACTCAGAGCCTACCATGCATGCATTCCACAGGGCTGTAATTATTTTAAAAGAAGGAACCAGATTTTCATTCCCATCATACAGGAACCACAGGTCTGCAGTAAAAGTGTATGCAAGCCCACCAGCACAAAGGGACGTGGAAAGGGCCATGTCCTGGATCTGGGAGGCTTTTAGCAGTTGTCAACATCTGAGCATTACTTTTGAAATGAGCTGTCAGTTAAAAGTTTGCCACATTTGAAAAATCCACAGAGTTCCTGAACAATGAGATGAAAAGTTGCTCTGAATGAGGAGTTCTTAGTTCTGTTAAGGACACGGTCCCAGTCCCACCAGTCTGACAAGGGCCTGTTGCCATCTAGTGGATTCCCATCGACTGATCCCTCTGCACAGCAAATGCCACTAGATGGAGTGTTCAGAAGGAATTCTGAATTCCTACTTTTTAAGGTGTGCAGCAGCTCAGGTTTTCAAAGTCTCAAAAAGTTACAATCCCAGAATTACCCTGAAATTGAGGAGGATTTCACCAGCTGCTCTCAGTTTCATGAGGAATTCCAGGCTATAGATTTTCAAGTGTAATAATGAAACACTACAGGAAAATAGTCCCATGTCAACATAATTTACATCACGTCAGGGGTTTCTGTCACTCATGCAGGCATCTCCTTCACTGGTATATCTGTAGTGGCAACAGATCTTACACAAACTGCATTCTGCTGGTCTCAACAGTGATGTACAGACCTGGCCTGTGCTACTTTTACTGATGAGAAATACCTCATCAGCTCTCAGCTGTGGGAATCATCACTTCCATCAATAAGCATCAGCTGTAAAACTTCTCCAAGTCTCCACCATGGAGTATCAACTCACATCTCTGGATTATCTCAAAATGAGAAATTCTACCTCGTCACACATGGCAAGAAAAGAGGTACTTACTGCCCATGGAGTTCATAGGGAGGACAGGAGAGGCTGAACTCATCTGCTCCACATCTGTAGCTAATAAAAAAGTGAAAATGAGAAAGATGTGATGTGCATGTTACCGAGAAGGTTTTATTTTGAAAACTTTCATTTACACTGAAATTGAATACACATCTTCAATCACCTGAGGAAGCTGCTTTGAGAAGCAGGTAATTTTAGCAGCATCAGCTTCCCCCTCTCAAGGTATTTCTATCATACATACACATTATCTGTAGATCTACTTTTCTCAGCAGTCATATTATTAATTTTTAACTTGTGATGGTTTGAGAATATCAATGCAGAGCAACTTCCAGCACAAAGAAAGTCTAAATTACATCAGGTTTAAACTGTATGCAGAGCATTATTGTGGAATGAAAGGACAAGATGATCTCCCATCTGTGTCCAGTGAACCTTCAAAAGATTCCTGATCAGAAGAGAGATCCTCTTCCAAAGGCTGGCAAGCTGCTGGAATTTGATCTGGAGCAGCATCAGAAACAAGTGTCTTTAAGCACAAGACACTCCAAAGGTTTATTTTCTAATAGCTGAAAGAAGAAACAGAACTTCCTGCCTGTGCCTGCCAATGAAAACCCTCAAAGTCAGAATGTGATCAAAACCAAATGCCAGATTGCCCTCTGTGTTTTGGAAAGGATCCGCCTTTCTAGGACCCAAACCAGGAGAAAACCATCTCACATTAACACAAGATTAGGAAAAGCCAAGATGCATTCTTTGGGCTTGATCTCTCCCAAAGGACCACAGCCCCTTTCAGCACATCACCACCAACACCCAAGTCGAGCAGCTCAGCCTCCATCTCCATGATTTTGATGCTGGTAGGTCCCACATAATTATATATTCTGTAATTCTTGTTTAGCTCTAAGACCCAATAAATGCACACTACAAGTTTACATTCCTAACCACAGAACACAGCCCCAGAAGCACAGCCAGGCTTTGCTGCCAGCCCAAATCCTGCCTTTCACATTCTTGCAATTCCCAGTTCTCAGGCAGCAGGCAGTTCCCTGAGGACCACTGTTTACACTGAAAGTGCAAAGTTCTGCTCTAATTAGGCAAACCACAAACAAAAGTAAACACTTCAGCAGACCATTTTTACAGAACGTGAGAGCAGACACTGCACCACACTGACTAAATCCTCCTGCCATACTTTTGTACCACTCTGACCTCCTCGGTGCAGCTCCTCAAAGCAGCAGCTTTAGTTCATCATGTCAAACACCAGCCATAGCTGAGAACAAACACAATTACAGATTTATCCAGCAATGCCCTGGCTTGTTCCTGTGCTGTTCCACACTGAATTACCAAGGCATTTACTGCCTAGAACACCTACACATTAATTTATCCCCTTGTACCAGTGCTCAGCACTTCCTATTTTCTACCTTAATACTACAGTCTTCCTAATTTAGGAACTAGCAAGCCATATACTATACATGTTTTGTAAATGAAAAAAAAATATTCTTCATATGTAGTACAGCCACTTCAGGTTCCTGGAAAGAGTTTTGTACTTTTGCCTGTTGAAAGCTGCACATGCTTTCACATACACCCAGATTAAGCCAAAAAGTAAATGCAGGTTAAAGTTACTCAGACTGGGTTAAAGTTACTCAGACTGTAGAGAGTGGTGCAGTCAGCACTGAGCACAACTGGGCTCTGAGGAAGGCTGGGGGGGCAGCTCAGCAGATGGTCACTCAGGGGTTACCTGCTGCTCTGGCACACAGGGGTCACTGCCCGGCACACGGCCAGATGGCACAGGGCAGGCACTTGAGAGGCTGCTGTGACAGCAGCCCCCACTTAGGGCAGTAAGCTACACCTGCCAACATCTGGAATAGTTTATCAAGTATCATTCAAAGAGCAACTCAATAATGCATGTGCCTTCTCAAGAGAGGTTTCTGAGTATTTAGAGAGAGGCAGCGCAAATTTAAGTCCTGACATTTTAGGTTGTTTATTGTAATGCCATGTTACACAACAAAGTGTAACTGTTTCCCAGCCATACTTGGATATTTCAGTTCATGCTTGAGATTATGTTTTTTAATTACTATTTTTAATATGTTCACCAGTGCAGACAGCATGCTCACCACCTCCCAGCTGCTCAGGTTTGAGGTTAGAATCCCCTCAGCCCATGCAGGAACATGGCACAGCTGTGGCATCCAAGAGCAGCAATACATCAACATTTCTGGTCCTGTGCTACTACTGGCAGATGGTATTTATAACATATTAATCTCAAAATCACACTTTGATTTTTTTTTCTATGCACAAGTGCTTATTCTACACCTGGCCTTGAATAAATGGATTTTAAAATTTCTCTCAATATTAAAAAGTTCAAACAGCTGTTTATGGAACATGGCAATGCTGGTTTGCTCTCTTATCCATAATTCCCCACCCTTCCCTCCAGCCCCTTTTATCTTCATAATTATATGTAATCCATTAAATTCCTAAAAACAATTCATCTAAGAAAGAGGAGATAGGGACTAACAACCAGACTAAGATTTTGGAAAGTGGTTTGCTCTAAAAGATGAAAAGGACAGAAGTCTGCTCAGCTATGAAGAGCAGCTGCTGCCAGTACAAGTATTTACCTCCTGACCTCTCCTCTGCCCACTCAGTGAACAGTGCCAATTGTTTTCCTGTATTATATACTGTTTACAAGTGGCATGAAAGGAATTAATAATTCAGCTCATGGAACTGATGACCTTTATTGGGGTACCCCTATTTGCTGAGCAGGAATCAGCAAAAAGCTCCCTTGAAGCCACAGGGTTTCTTTAGGAGTTTTTCACTTTACAGCCTAATTGGCCACCACAACATAAATCAATTATTTCTCCTGTTTTAAGCAACAATGCTACCTATTCTCAACTCCTCGATTTCTAACTTCCCTTGTATCAAGCCAGGCCTTGTTCTTTGACTTTTACAACGCTCTGGTAAACACACCAGCAAGGCCAGCGTGGAGAGCTTTGCAGGATCAGGAACATTTGGGAACACCAGCAAAAAGAGATTATGCTATTCTGAACTTCTCTTGACCTTTGCCTGCCCTTGTCCCTGTTTATGCTAATTGAACTCCTAGAAATGAACTTAGCCTGAACCTGTGGCACAGCCCTGGACTCTGAAGATGAGTTGTGGCACCCCCTCCCAGTGTTGCCATGTCAGGTATGAGGAGCTCAGCAGGTAACACAGAGCACCTGAGCTCTGCAGGGATTCCCGAGGTGGCAGTGAGCACAAGGGGGTGGCTCAGGGAGCCCCATCACCTCTCCCCTCCCGTGGCACAGCCAGTGCTGCCTGTGGGGCTGCAGACGTGCATGGGACGGGCTCAGTGTGTTCCACAGGGGACTCTGCCACATCCCACAGAAGGCACCGAGTGCTGCTGTCAGCCTCATGGCCATGAGCTGTCACAAGCCCAGCCTGGCTCAGCTGTGAGGTTCTCCAGGACCCCAGGCCCTCTCTGCTCCCCAGCCTGCACCATTCCGTGGGGTTATCCAGGTGCAGGACTTGTGGCTGTTTAATTTTGAAGTTTCAATCAACCTTTTCCTTCAGGTAAGGTTATTGATACTCTGGTGCCTTCCAGAGTATCAGCCTGGTGTCACCTGCAAGTCTGAGAGGTTTGTCCATGCAGATGGTTGATGAAATTGCTCAATAATATTGGCCCCAACACTGACTGCCAAGGACAATCAGAGCATAATGGCCACCAGTTAGTGCTTGAACTCGACTGCCACCCTTTGAACAGAACAGCCCAGGTTTTCACCCAAACTGCCTGCAAGGATGACATGGGAGACTGCATCAGAAGCCTTGTGTAATGCTAAGGTTAATGACAAAATTCCCCTCTCCTCATCCCTGCATCCAGTCATTTCATCACAGAAGGAATGAGGTTGGTCAGGCACGATCTCTGCCCTTGGTAAACCCACAGTGAATGCTCCCAATTGCCCTCCTGTCCTTCAAGTGCCTGGAAATGCCTTCTGGGAGGATTTGCTCCACACCCTTGCACCGAGGGACTGAGACAAGGCTGACCAGCCTGCAGCTCCCCAGAGCAGCTACTGCTCAGCAGAGCCGAGTTAAAGGTGATTCATTATCCCTTATCAGCTAAATTTTACTATACAGAGACATTCTTCCCCTTTCCCCTACATTGGGTAGAGCTTGTCTCACCTCAGCACTGAAAACACACACTGTTTGCAGAGAGGAGTGGGAAATAAGGTCATCCTGTGATAAATATTTTTACTTATTTTCATTTACATGGAAAACAATCCCAATTCCTGCCTACCTACAAAACTGAAAGGAAACCTACACAGAGCTGAATCTTCCATGTACCTGCACTGTATTCCTCAACACACTCTCCACAAACATTGTTATTTTAAATGCCTGTTTACATTCCAGTAAAATTCTGTCAGCGTGGTATCTGATTTATTGATGCCATCAAAAGTCACAGGATTCCTGACGTGCCTCCTGAGGCACAAAAATCAAAGCAGAAAGGAGATGCGTGTTGCTGTGGTATCAGCATTACCACATCCCTCATTTTCCAGGGTTTCCAGAAGCCCTCTGTGATTTCTGGGACAGAGCACAGTGCACTTCTGCAAAGCTGGTGCTTCCCTGAGAGGTTCAGCAGGCTCTGCTCCTGAAAAATGGGGTGGTGTGGGGGAAATTCCCCCAGAGCCAGCTCATGGTAACAGCAAGACTCAGGGCAGCTCTCAGCCAGCTCATTCCTCTAAAGGGGACTCAGACATTTGGCATCTTATTTTAGACTTTTACCAAAAGGGAAAACACAGTCAAGCACCAATGCTTTTTAGAAAAATTATGATGATGAAGAAAAAAGCCTGTCCTAAAAGATCATGTCTGTATCACATCCCGTGCCTCTCAGCACGCAGCACCCCAGGGACATGAGATTTTTGCATCTTCTCTACCTGGGGGACATTTTGGTTTATTAGGATATTGCCTCCCAGGCAGCCCAGCCTACTCCAATATTGAAAGATCAATTGCATAATCAGTCTGTAAATCTGGGGAAATTCTTTATTGACTTTCTGATCACTGATAAAGTGTTGGCCAACACAAGGCATACCACTTCAGCAAAATCCATCTAGAGCCTGCCAGAATTACCTACATTAAAAAAAAAAACAGAAATGACTGATATTATACAAGAGATGCTAATTTTGAAGAGTTAACATTAACGCAGATTAATACTGATCTCCTAATAAATAATACCACGTTATGATATACAGACTATGGCAAAAATCATGTTGCAAATTAGCCAGAGTTCCCAGAGAAAAGCTGTTCTAGACCCCAACCAGTGCACCAGGTTAGAACAGCCCCATAACTGGACACCTGGCAGTGTGGGAGCAGGGACAGGTGTGGCTCCCTCATCTTTGTGAGGTCCCCACATCCCACAGGACACCTGAAGTGGCTGTGGCTGGTGCTGATGGCTGCAGTAACTGACCAGTCCTTGAGGTTCCCTTCAGGTTTTTCTTCCATTATTGATCCCAGCATCTTGCACATGAAATTCAGGGATCAGAGCCCCACCGAGCACCTCCCTCCCACCCCACCCGTACCAGCATCCCAGGTTTTGTTGGAGTGAAAGGCTCACATTAAGCATTTGGCCTCCCAGGGATAGGGATTACAAACGGGCAGGAATCAAGGGAAATTTGATTCTTTCTCCCCACCTACCTCTCTGCCTACTGTCTTCCATGTTTGCAAACCGTATTAGCTCCTGCTGCTTGCAATTCCAGAAACACTTCCCTTTCTCTTTGGGGCTCATTCCAGCCACATCTGCCTATTGCTATAATCTCATTTTGCAGGATGCCACACTCTTAGTAACTTTTAATTGCAGTAACACATCTAAGCATCTTAAAAAGCACATCAGAAACTGTCTGACAGACAGAAAAACGCTGTTAAAAATAGAAACATCCTTCCTGACATTTGGATATTTGTGGATATTTGTCTCCACTTGTACTAGAAAATTACCTTAAATGCAGAAAAATATCTACATTTTTAAAGAGAAGGTGCCTAACCTTTTTAATGAGAAATTAATTTTGGATTGAATTTAGTATACACTGCTGCTCTGAAGAACAATCTGAATCTTAATTGACTTTTAATCTAACTTAAATAGTACAGCAGTTCATGTTTTGTTGATTTCCATGAAAAGACAGGGCACAATTTTGCCTATTTTAAAATCTATGTTGGAATACATGTAATTACAAGTGTTAAAATTTTAAAATAATTGTTACGTGCATTGCTACAGGAAATCTATTTGTATTTTTCCTTTTGAAGCTGGTGCTCCACAGATGGTTTTGTTCTGCTTGGGCAGTGGTGGGTAAGGCTGGTCCCCTGCACCCCACCCAGCCAGGACCACGGCCACACCTGAGACATCTCACTCTGCTCAGCAAAAATCATCCCAGCATGACTGCTGGGCTAAAGGAGAGGAGAAAGGCTGTGGCACTGCCATTTATTTTGCCATGATTATGGCATTTCTTATGTAGCAACTACTGCAGAGGCTTTCCTAGGGAAAAAAAAAAAAACTGCAAACAGGTCTCTTGTTCCAATTTATAGCATCTTACCAGAATATTTTGTAGTGTTTCTTATTTGAATTTCAAATTATTATTTGAACTCTTACTTGAATTCAAATAGTCCCTATCCTACAGATGTTGACAACTACAGTTCACTTATTATTGGGCAATCTATATATACTTTTTTTAGCATAACCCAAAGATAAAAAAAAAGGTCAAACACCCAGAGGTGCATTCCTTCCCCAGTACCAGCTTGCAATAGAAGCTGTTTCAAACTTATGTTGTTTCATGCAAAAAAGAGCAAAAATTTAAAATTCTGATCCTCTAGATAAAAATGTGCTGCTTTTGGACCTGCCACTTCAGAACACGGAGGTTTGGGAACAGAAAATAAACCCTTCACCCACCAGCTACAGAAAAGAGGTAAATAAAAAAGAAATCTAAGAACAAAACAACTCAGCATTACTGAAAACAAAACCTTGAGTGCAGGCTGGAGCTGGTGATGCAGCACAGCCTGTGGTGTGCACAGATTGCCCTTTACAAAAGCCCAGTGCCCTGCTTGGGGTGTAAGTTACCACTAGTGAGTAAGGACCAACACAGCCCTTTCCTTCTGGCCACATGAAGGAACATTTCTGGCAGGGCCAGCAATCCCCGTTTCCCACATTGTGTGATTGATTACACTCTCCCCCTTAGAAGAGTTGATTGGTTTCCTGGTGCCAGGAAAATGATTGATGAATATTTCAGGCCATGGGCCTCTCTTCCTGCTGGGTGTCCTTTTCACATGTCTCCAATGGGCCTGGGG
This sequence comes from Acrocephalus scirpaceus scirpaceus, assembly GCA_910950805.1. Classification (NCBI taxonomy): domain Eukaryota; kingdom Metazoa; phylum Chordata; class Aves; order Passeriformes; family Sylviidae; genus Acrocephalus; species Acrocephalus scirpaceus. Next base: position 946,538 of record OU383790.1, on the reverse strand, counting down.
ATTTTTTTCAAGACTAGGAAGTGTCATTTTTATGGATATCATCCTGTGATAGGGACAGTTCACTGAGCAGAGGCCTTATGTAAATCCAAGTGAAATACTAAAGGTCAGCTCAAGTGTTGAGGTGATGGACCCAAGTGGCAGTACCAGGTAAGCAGGAAAACAGAACTGGGCAAAGAAAAAAACTTCCCAAAGCAGGAGGCACCGAGCAGCCACACCCTGAGCTTGGTACAGCAGCAAAGTGGTACCCAACACTTTCCTCAGCTCCCTTCCATTCTGTCCAAGGACAGTAAATTTGCAGGTAAGAATAATCCCTGCTTGTGACACAGCAAGGGCATTTCCTTAGCACTGTTGATAAAACAGGCAGAGGGTAGAGATTCTCCTGGCAAAAGCACTCACAAGACATCTGAAACAACATACTTAGGAATAATTCCTTGTAAGTACTGCCAAACAACATAGAGCCACAGCTGTGAGACTGAATGAAGAGATTCTTGGAGGACAAGCTGGTGTTTGGCAGAACTTTCAGAGACTCAGAGTTCTTTTACAAATTTTTACTACAACCACAACAGCCATCATTTAATCAGGATCTGAGGGCTCTGCAGCAATTCCCACAGGTAAAACCTGGGATTCTCAGCAGCAGCAAATCAGAATAAACCCCAAAATGACAGGAGCTCATTCACAGCTCAGGGGTACAGCGCCAGCAGGTTTGTGAGCAGTGCAGGGAGCCCAATGCAGTGAACACCTTCAGATGCTGTCCCACCACTGCAACATTTCCTGCAGCAAGAGCTGGGGAGGCTTTATCCAACAGGAGAATTTGGGATTTAGTCCAAAGGACGTCACAGTCCCAGATTATGTTCCCATAAAAACTACTGAAGGTCTCCCCTCCAGTTTCAGCTGGGAGGTATTTCCAGACAAGGACATCACAGCAGTTTGCAGTCAGCCTGGCATTACAGCTGTGATAGATTTTTACTTGTTTGGGGTTTTTTTTACAAAGGAAAAAATGGCTTTAAAAAATTAATCTTTCACACTGAGCAGACATTTCTCTAAGTTTAAATTTCACCACTTCTACAAGCCTACAGCAGGGATGATTGGGCAATGGAAGTTAGACATGTAACTGGTGCTCTCTGAAGGACACGGGGTCCACCCTGGGTAAATGAAACCTCCTTATCCAAGTGCTGGGGGAGAGCTCAGATACTCCAGCCATATACTGCTTTCCAGATAAGTTATTGGCAATCATTTACCAATAAAGAACTTCACTGAAGCCAGCCCCTCCGTGGAGTATTTCCTCTTTCTAACAAAACCTGTACAGAATCATTTTTATCAACACATAAAATCTGGAAGTCTTCTAATTATGTAATTAGAACTGTAATAATTAAGACCAAAGCTAAAGCTCGAAGGGTCCCCATGTCCCCCAACTTCCCTTTCTCAATTAACTCTGTGCAGTGATAACCACTTTGGCTTAAAGGCTAAAAAAAGGACAGGATCAAAAGGCTGGTTTAATACAGCTGGAGGGAAAGAATGCATTTCAGCTCCCCAGCAGCCATCTGATGAAACCCTGGGCCAATTCCCTATGTAAATGACTTAATTAGAATTACCAGATTACACTGCTGAAGGCTTTATTTAAATAGGCAGTTTATCAACAGGATAAACTGTGCTCCCATTCTCACAGAATGCTGGTGTAAATGCATCTGTTCAAAGCTCTACCACGTAGGAGATGAACAGTAATTCAATAAACCACTGGCATATTTTCCCCACCAAAAAAAGAAATACCACAAAGGACTTGCCAGAGGCAGGAGAGAAAGACAGCTATTGCTTCTCAACAATCAAGAATTAGTCTCCCAGATGGGAAAGTCCCCTCATTTTCTATAATACTTTATATCTTTATACTGTTTTACAGCAAAGCAGGGAAAAAAAATCCTGTTGTTGAGTGTCACATCACACACTGCATCTGCTAACATACAGCACTAGTCCTGGGCTCAGCACAAAAAGGCATGCATAAACCCATTTTCCTGATTAATGATCTACAGAAGCCATCAATACCAAATTCCAACTTTATACCAAGAGGTATTTTTCCATCTTTACCATCAAATCAAACAAAGGAGTTAAGTTGTTCCTGAATTACAGATCTTTCATTCCCCATCACAGAAGTGAGTTCAGGATCCTATGCATTATTTTCTGTTATTATTTACAAAAGCAGGAGACATCCACATTCAACAAGCCGGCACTGAGCTGAAGTAACACTGTAGCTTCTTGTTTATTCAGAGACATTTGACTTCAGCAGCGTTGCCACTCGACAACTCCATTTGTTTTTCTTCCTAAATCTTCAAAGAAATGTTTATAGCAAGTAAACTAAGACCCAAGTATATCAATGAAATAGTCTTTGTTAAGCAAAGGCTTATCTCATCAGATGCAAAGCAACCAAGCATAAAGAGCCACTAAAAATGTCAGTGTGCGCCAGTAAAGTTTGGGAATGCTGTGGAAAAGGGAAGGGATGCAGGCAAAGGGATTTTTCTTTGAAAACCTTACATTCTTTGTGCTCTGACAACTTTCCTCTTTTCTCTGGTATGAAGTTTATCCAGATCAGTAATCTGCCCATCTGAAACGCTGACAGTTTTACGGGAACACAAAATTCAAGGAGTTTCCTGACAAATCTGTCTTCCAAGACCACAGCACACACCAAAGTGTCCAAAGTTACCTGAATTCTAGATAATCTGTTGTGTCCCTATTTTAGCTAAAACATAAAATAATTAAAACTATGTAAAAGCCATCATGTCTCACTGACAAAGGAAAAAAATGCCAACTGAAGCTATAGCAAAACTGATCTTAAATGGGACCCTGTTGAGAAACAATTGCTACTACTGCGGGAAAAATGAATGCCTTAATCAAACTGCTTTTTAAAAAATCTTGGTTTTATGTGTTGCCATTGATTTGTTCAATGACAAAATATGTTTCTTACGTGGAAGAGGAAGTACTCAAATTGGCAAGGGAAAACCATCATCCTATATTCTAAGAACGTCAAGTGTCCCCTCAAATAATGAGGCTGCAATTGCCCGTAACTGCTGAAATAAAACTACGCCCCTGCATTTCAAAGTTATCCTGAGGCTTCTCTCACTGAAGACGCCAATAAACTTGCAGCAGTTTACTCTGGGTTAACACAGAAGCCACGTGCAGAGCTTAAGTTCATTAATGATTTTAACATCAACATTTTAACACCAAGAATACAATCTGACTTTATACCTCTGTCCTCATACAATTTTCACTGGTTTTGTTAAGAGTTAAGATGCTGTTCCTCAAGGTATCAAAAGTACCATGAACCTTTCTTAACCAAAATATTCAGAGTCTTCATTTGTCATTATCATTTGCAGGTATTTTATAAAACCATGAATTAACAAGCCAACCTTTCCTGCTCCTCCCCCAGAGGCTTTAGAAAGGCTGAAGGTCAAGCAATGTCTCAACACCGCACCAGTATTTCACATTTTTGAAGGCAAAGTAGTAAAAGGTTGTTACATCACCCATTCAAAAGACTAACCACAGCCACAGGTACGTCTGTCACAAGAAGCAGCTACGCAAGAAACTCTTAAAGCTAATCTGATTAATCAAAAGAGATTTCCCCCAAAATCCCGTATCTGCGGGGAAAATAGCAAATGCAGACAAAGCATTAATATTGTTGTACTCTTAGGGACCCTAAAGAGACTTCACAAATTAAATCAAAAAGTATTAAGGCTATATTAGAGTATTAAGAGTGTTATTAGAGTGTTATTAAAGTATCTAAGAGTATTAAGTGTCTTTCATCAACTGGACATCTAATTAAGCGAGGAGGAATAAAGTGCTTCCAGGGACACTCGACATTACCCACCAGGGCGGCTACAGAAATGCCCATTTCTGCAGTTCCCACACCGCCTATCTTTTGGCACCGCCTGTATCTCGAAAGCCGAGGATGCTGCCTGATAAAAAGCCTCTTTTGTCTGAGCAAACCCTTTGTAGAGAACCCGAGTACCTTAAGATGGTAAAATGCAATTGTAAACCATAAAAATTGGCAGGGACATTCAAGTGCAGATGCGGCATCTGCATACGGGAAGTGTAAAAGGGTCCCAAATGGTGCCCATAAACCCCGGGCAGGGACCGGCTCACAGGGGCTGAGCCGAGACACCCGCGGGGCACCGGGAGCAGCGGCGGGGCACGGCCGGGACACGACGGGCGGTACCGGGACCCCGCGGGGCTGCCCGGGACACCCGCCCGGAGCGCTGGCACCGACCCCGCGCACCCCCGTCCGCACGGGGAAAAGGCGATTTGTGCCCAACAAGTGAAACCCGCAGGGAACGCCCGCACCGCCCGGGGGGACCCGCAACGAGCGGCGACCCCCGCGTGTCCCGGCGAGCCCCGAGCGGGTCCCGGCGCCCCGGCCCGGGGGCAGCGGGGCGGCGCGGGCAGCGGCCCTTTGTTGCTCCCCGCAGCCGCGGAAAGTTGCGGGGCCGCATCAGGCAGGCGGAGCCCCCGGTACCGCCGGCCCCGCGCCCCCCGGCCCGGCCCGCCCGCACCCCTCGCCCGCACTCACCGCTGCGGGGCGGCCCCTTGCTGGCGGCGCGGGGCTCCGGGAGCTCGGCGGGCGGCTCCAGCTCCATGGCGGCGCCGGGGCCGCGCCGGGCCGGGCCGGGCCGGGGCTCGGCGGTCTCAGCGGCCCCGGCGGCCGCGCTGCCCCATGGCCGCTCGGGCGCTGCTGACAGCCAGGGCCGCGCCGCGCTCGGCCGGGCCGGCCGCGCTCCGCCCCCCCGGGGCACCACGGGAGCCGTAGTCCGAGCGCCGCCCGCGGGGAGAGCGGCCCGGCCCCGACGGCCGCGCCCCCGGCCCGCCCCGAGCCTCCCGGCCCGCCCCGCCCCGCGGGCTCCGCGCCCCGGCCCGCCCCGGCTCCCCCGGGCCGGTGCACCGGGAGCGGCGGGGCGCCAGGGGGCACCCGCCGGCTGAGCCCCGAGCGCTGCCCGCGGCACCGGGCACAGACAGAGGGGAACCGGGCACCGCCGGAGGGGCCAGAGCGGGCACGGGGCGAGGGGCACGGCCCGGGGAATCCGCACAGCCCCCGCGAGGATCCGGCCGGGCTCGCCCGGGGACACCGCCTCCGCCTCCTCGGAGGGGATCGGCCAGCCCCGGCTCGGGACACCGGGCAGCCCCGGCACGGCGGGAGCCCCGGGCGGGCACGGCCGGCTCCCCCCGGGGGGAACGCGCCGCCCCCGCGCCGCGGCGCCGCTGCTGGGGCCGGTGCCGCCGCCGGGACGGGGCGGGGCGGGACGGGACGGACGGGCGGACGGGACGGGCGGCTCCTCCCCGCCGCCGGGACGGGCCGGGCCGGGCCGGGCGGAGCGGGCGCTCGGTGCGGGCGGTCACCGCCGCTCTCGCCATGCGGGCGCTGCTGCTCCCTGCGCTCCTGCTCCCGGCGCTGGCCGCGGTGCGCGGCGCCGCCACGGTAAGGACGGGCCGGACCGGCACCGACTGGGGTCGGCACCGGGATGGCGATCGCGGCCGGGAGCGATCACGGCGGTGGTCGGGAGCGGGCAGGGGCAGCCCCGTCCCTGCGGGACCGGCCCGGTGTCCCCGGCGGTTGCTGCTCTCCGTGCCCGGGCAGGGCGGAGGGGGCGCGGGCAGCGGGCGGGGGTCCCGGGAAGGGCTGCGGTTCGGGTGCCGGTGCTCCCATCGCGGCGGGGGCTCGGCGCGGGGAATGACCCGGGCGGTGGGCGCGTTCGAGGGGTTGGAAGGTGCCCAAGCCCCGGCGCTGCGGTGATGGGCGCTGCACTGAGCGACTCCGTGCCAGAGAGAACAGCCCAGACAAGCCTTCCCCGCGGGGATGAGGAGCAGGAGCGGGACGGGCAGCGGGGGGAGCCAGCCTCCCCCGTGCATCCAGGAGCCCTCGGTTCCAGCTGGAAGACGTCTACCGCGGGGTCAGTGGCCGGAGCGGGGCCGGAGCCGGGACACCGGGACCCAGCCCGGAGGAACGGTGGTGGGAGCAGCTACTGCTAGGATCACCAAATGTTAAAAAGACAGGATTTCCCAAGACGTTTGGTGGAAAACGAAGCTAACACAGCTGTTGTCGGCAGCGCTTAGCTTAGAACAGATATCCAAAGCCTGGAATGCCCTGCTGCTTGGCTTCCCGGCGGGGTGCCAGGGGCGATGCTGGCAGGACTCAGCGATCCACGCGGTGCCGTCGCCTCCTCCATCCCTCCCTCCCCGCAGGTGCTGCCTGCTGTGCTCGGAGGTGTTTTCTCGGTTCTCGCCGCTGGATGAGATCCCATCGGTGGCCATGCGTGTGCCACACGAGCGCTTGGCATGGCTCTGTCCCCGTGACCGACACGGGACGCCCGAGCAGCGCCAGAGCCCGGGCCTGGCCGCCGTCAGCCGCGGCCCAGCCCTGCCAGCACCGTTCTGCCTCAGCTGCAGGACGTGTTTGACACCTTGTGCCAAGGCTGGGAGGAGGAGGAAGAGCAGGGTGACACGGTTTCCCTCCCGGGACGGGGACATGCCTCCCGGCAGCTGTGCCAGAGGCGTGCGGTGCGGCAGCTTATCAACACAGCGTGTTTTCCTCCGAGACGAGTCCTCTGGCAGCAGGCAAAGGACAGCTCAAAAGCTGGCCAAGGGTCATTGTCAAAGGTCCCGCTTTCTCCAAATAATGTCACAAACTCTGTGCTCACATGGATGCTCTTGCAAGAGGTCCCGGAAACTGGGAAAATTACCCAGCTCATAAAACTTGCAGTGAGGAAACCCTCAGCAAAGTGCAGGGAACTCTCCCGCTCCAGCCGTGGGTGTGCAGCCCCCTTGGGGCTGGGACCTGCTCGGGAGGAGAGGCAGCAGCCGCCTGCCAGCACCCTGGGCTGGGGTCTGCAGGGAAAACAGACCCTGGGGGCATCCAGGGAAGGAATCACCAGAGCCCCTGCAGGGCTGCATCAGCCCCCGCGCAGGTTTCCCGGGGAGCTCACAGATTCCCGCCGGGAGAAAGCAGAGCACCCTGGGCTGCCTTCTGCACCCACGTCCCCAAGCACCCGTGTGCTGCTGGGGAGGGGGTCTGTGTGTGCCCTGGTGTGCTCTGTCCCCTGCCCAGTCGGGTACAGCCGGGCACGGGCTGACAGAGGGTACCCAGCCGAGGTACCGCGGTGGGCGACCCTCAAAGAGTCCCCCCACGTGGGAGCCTGGTTTTTAATACTTCCTTGCTCGTGGGCTTTTCTGTATAAATAGAGCACGCAGTTCCTGTGGGGGGAAGCTGGCACACGGCAGAGCGAGGTTTAGTGTTACGGCAGAGAGGCACCCACAGCGTTTGCCCACGCGGGATGGACGTGGCCGGAGCCGGCCGGGTCTCTGGGAAGGGGCTGGCCCTTCGTGCCGTGGGAGAGGTTCTGTGCCCCGGACACCTCCACACGGGTGGCGCTGGCCGTGCCTCCCACCACAGCGTGCCGGTGCCGAGGGAGGGGATGCACAGCCACGGGCACGTCCTGCCTCAGGAACGAGCTCCCGGCACAGGCAGCTGCAGAAGGTGCTGGGGGCGGGTGGGGTCACAGCGTGCCGGGGGTCCGGCTGTGCTGCAGCAGTGGCGCCGTCACTGCCACCTGCTCTGGGGGCTGGCAGGAACGGGGGACCCCAGCTTGGAACTCCGGTGAGCCTCCCGTGGGGCACACCAGCGTCTCGCATGGGATTCCCACAGGGATTTGTGCACACCAGGACCCCCGGCAGCGCCGTGCACACGGATGGACACTGCTCACCCAGCTGGGTGTGTGCACAGGGGCCGGCAGCTCTGAATCGTCCTGCCTGTTTGCACAAGTGCCGGCGTGGCCATGGGGGAGGTCAGGGGGCCCGGGGACGTGCGAGCCTGGCGAGGTGATGTTTGGGGAGGGGGTCCCTGCCGTGCTCCCTGCTGAGAGCTTGATTAGATTCTGCTCAATTTACAGCCCTTTGGCTTCCTGGTGTTTTCCTTCAGCCAGCAGGACCCGGTTTCCCTTTGAACGAAAGAGGGTTTTTTTGAAATGCAAAATGTGTGAAGTTCTGCAGCCCTTCAGAAAGGGGAGGAATCCCCCGGCCCGCGTGGGCTGTGGGGAGCTGGAGATCCGTGCCCAGCTCAGGGAGAGCCACAGCCGGAGCGGGAAGGGGGATCCCTGTGTGGCCATGGGTGCTCCTGCAGGCAGGACATGGACCCCGTGGTGCTCTGCCCTTTCCCACGCCGCTCTGTGCTCCGGGGAGGACCAGGAGCCAGAGCTCAGCCTGTTTCCCAGCTCTGCCACCGTTCCGTTTCCCAGGATGAGTCAGAGTCCCTGTGGGCAGAGCCCTCTCCCTGCGGGGTCACCGCACTGCCTGTCTCTGCTCTCCCACCCTCCCAGGCGCTCAGAGCAGCCGCATCCCCGCTCGTGGGACACCCAGAGCACCCCGGCCATGCTCCTGCCAGCCCAGGGGTCCCCCGCGGGTGCACGGCCGGTGGCAGGGGGTGAGAGAGACTCAGCTCCCCTGCTCCTGAGCACAACGGGAGAAATGAGCTAAAGCAGCCGAAAAGCAGCCTGGGCTCTGTAGCGTGAATCAGGGCCATGTGTGGAAACAAGGGAGTCCTTGAGCGTGTGCCTGGGGCCATCGCGGCAGACTGAGGGGCCGAGCTCACCCCGAGGTGGCTGCATGTCACCGCCAACAACGAACCCTGTGTGGGCTTGGAGCCCCCTGTGTGGGGGCACAGAGGCACTGCTGGGTCTTCTTGCCACCATCCCTGCTCACTGAGGTCTTGCTGGAGGCTGGGAAACAGCCACAGAAATGAGTACCTGGGCCTGTAGGGGTGAGCAGCTCCCTGGGCTTTGTCACTCTCACCCCAGTGCAGAGCGGTGGGACAGGGTGCTCTGCATAGACAATGCCTCACACTTTTTGGGGCAGTACCATGAGCCCCAGTGGGAGCTCCCTGAGCTTTGTCACTGTCACCCCAGTGCAGAGCAGTGGGACAGGGTGCTCTGCACTAGACAATGCCTCACACTCTTTGGGGCACAACCACGAACCCCAGGGGCAGTGGGAGCTCTCTGGGTGAGCACCAGTGAGGGAGTTGGCTGTGCTGGTCTGCTGGGGCTGGCGAGGCCCTGTGGGACCCCCGGGTGGGACACCAGGCTCCTCACGTGTCCCGCAGGCTCTGGGTGACGTGGACCAGGTCCGGATGACCTCGGAGGGCTCCGACTGCCGCTGCAAGTGCATCCTGCGGCCGCTCAGCAAGGACGCCTGCAGCCGCGTCAGGAGCGGCAGCGCGCGCGTGGAGGATTTCTACACCGTGGAGACGGTGAGCTCGGGGGCTGACTGCAAGTGCTCCTGCACGGCGCCCCCCTCCTCGCTCAACCCCTGCGAGAACGAGTGGAAGATGGAGAAGCTGAAGAAACAGGCCCCTGAGCTCTTCAAGGTATCTGTGGTGTGGTGGGACTGGGGGCCAGACCCCTCCCTGTGCCCTGCCCTGTGCCCTCGCCCTTACCCCAGCCCCCATCCCTGTGTCCCCCCTGCAGCTGCAGTCCATGGTGGACCTGCTCGAGGGAACGCTGTACAGCATGGACCTGATGAAGGTGCACTCCTACATCAACAAGGTGGTGGCACAGATGAACACGCTGGAGGAGGTGAGTGAGCTCCAGCAGCACCATCCCCAAACTGCTCCCCACTGGGCAGCTCAGGACCCTCTATGAGCTCCCTGAGGGGGCTCCAGCCTCTCCTCTCCTGCAGACCATCAAGACCAACCTGAGCAGAGAGAATGACTTCATGAAGGAGAGCGTGCAGCACCTCACCGACCAGATGAAACGCTACGAGAACTACTCGGACATCATGATCAGCATCAAGAAGGAGATCTCCAACCTGGGCTACCAGCTGCTGCAGAAGGATGCGGCTGCCATCCCCGAGAGCAAGGCACAGGTACCCAAGGCACAGGTACCCAAGGCACAGGTACCCAAGGCACAGGTACCCCAAGGCACAGGTACCCCCCAAGGCACAGGTACCCAAGGCACAGGTACCCCAAGGCACAGGTACCCCCCAAGGCACAGGTACCCCCCAAGGCACAGGTACCCCCAGGCACAGGTATCCCAAGGCACAGGTACCCCCGGGCCCAGCCCCATGCAGGCACAGGGGGAGCAGCCAGGCAGGGCCAAGCTCCCCCAGGTGCATCAGGGTAACCCCTGGGCTGGTGCCCTCTGCCTGGCACGGCGGTGGCAGAGAAAGGAGGGCATGGGAGGGAAGGGGGTCTGACCAGGCTGTGCCCCCCAGGACACGACAGGCGGCCGGGAGAAGGAGGCAGGGCGGTACCCCAGCACCCGCAAGGCACTGGGGGACAGGGCAGGCCCCCGAGCGCCCAAGGAGAAGCCGCTGAAGCCCGAAAAGCCCAAAAAGGAGAACACCAAGGCCAGGGCGGGGTCACAGCCCACGGCCAAGCCCAAGCCCCTGGCGCAGCAGCAGACGGTGGTCCGAGGCATCACCTACTACAAGGTCGGGCAGGCGGGAGCGGCGGAGGGTCCGGCCGGCAGCCGCGGTGAGTCGGGAGGCCGGGCAGGGATACGGGGATGGGAGGGCACCTCCCACCGAGGCGGAGGGCCAGGGCTGCCCCCGCAAGCACTTTAACCCCCGGGTTGTCCCCCCACAGAGAGCCCTGCGAGAGGGGCGGTGGTGTCAGAGCAGCAGGAGGAGAGGGGCCCCGCGCCCCCCTCAGCTGAGGGCACCCCGGCCCAGGCTGTTGCACAGACGGAGACCACCGTGCCCAGCACCGCGGCTGCGCCCAGCACCGCCCCGGCCCCCCGCAGCACCGCCCGCAGCGGGCAGGGCGCTGACAGCACCGGGGACCCCGAAACACCAAACAGAGGTGGGTGAGCGGGGGGCACCCAGCCCTGTGTGCCCGGTGCCCCTGGCCAAGCTAAGCCAGCAGCAATCTGCCGCGGGGAAGGAGGAGGAGTCAGCTGCCTGGGGCAGGGATGAGCCTTCCTCTTCCTCCCCCTCGGTACCCAGTGAAGGAGGTGGAGTGCGAGGGCACCATCGAGTCCGTGGAGCCCCCCACGGAGCACCACAGCTACGGGCGCAATGAGGGGGCCTGGATGAAGGACCCGGCAGCCAAGGATGATCGCATTTATGTCACCAACTACTACTACGGGAACAGCCTCGTGGAGTTCAGGAGCCTCGACAGCTTCAAGCAGGGTGAGGGGCAAGTGGCCGAGTGGGCACAGGGCCCTGGCTCATCCCTGGGGGTGTGCAGTGCTGTGTGACACCAGCTGTGCTGGGCCCTGGGGCGGTGGGCAGCTGAGGGGAGCTGGGGACCATATAGGGGGCAGCAAGGGGGACATGAATCCCCTGCTGCTGCCAGCATGTTCTGGCCATTGTGCATGGAGGGTCCCAACACCTCTCCCACCCACTCACAGGCCGCTGGAGCAACCTCTATAAGCTGCCCTACAACTGGATCGGCACCGGGCACGTGGTGTACAGAGGGGCCTTCTACTACAACCGTGCCTTCACCAAGAACATCATCAAGTATGACCTGAAGGAGCGCTACGTGGCAGGCTGGGCCCAGCTCCACGACGTGGTGTACGAGGACACGACGCCCTGGAAGTGGAGGGGCCACTCGGACATCGACTTCGCTGTGGATGAGAGCGGCCTTTGGGTCATCTACCCCTCGGTGGACTATGACTACTCACAGCAGGAGGTGATTGTCCTCAGCCAGCTTGACCCCGTGGACCTCTCGGTGCGCAAGGAAACCACCTGGAAGACGGGGCTGAAGCGCAACACGTACGGGAACTGCTTCATCATCTGTGGCATCCTCTACGCTGTGGACACCTACAGCCAAAAGGAAGGGCAGATCTCCTACGCCTTCGACACGCACACAGACACAGAGGCAGAGCTCCGCCTGCCTTTCCTCAACCACTACTCCTTCACCACGCAGGTCGACTACAACCCCAAGGAGAAGGTGCTCTATGCCTGGGACAACGGCCATCAGATGACCTACGGGCTCCACTTCGTGGTCTGAGTGCCCGGGCGGGTCCCACTGCACTCCTGCACCCACCCTGCGCCGTGCCTGGCTGGGGCACCCTGACGCAGCCTGGCCCTGGCACCCCAACTCCAGCCAGGGCTGTGGCAAGAGCTCGGCTTCCACCCCAAAACCTTCCCCATCTGCTATGGCACCTGCACTGTGCCCACTGTACTGCAGGGCAGGGAGAGCACGTAAGAGCAGCCCCCAGCAGACACCCCTGTGACAATGTGGCCCCTGGGGCTGTGGCAGCTCGGCCAGCATCGCCTTCCCAGGGACACAGAGAGGAGCCCAGCCCCGCATCCCTCTGCCTCTGCCGGCACCACCAGCCCTGCAGCAGCACCCTGAGCACCTCCTGCACTGCCCCCAGCCCAGCCACACTCCCCCCATGCCCACCAGGACTGTGAGTGCCATCCCTGCCAGCCGTGCCAGTGCCAGGACAGCCCCAGGCCCTGGCCTGGCAGCCCACGGGGCAGGCAGGCCCCCTCACCACCAGGCACCAGCAACAGGTGCCAGTGGCTATTTTAGGAAATGTGGTTAAGATGCCTTTGCTTTTGCTGATCATGAGTTTGTTATTTAAATGCATTCACTGGAGCCGTGCAAGTCCCCTTTGGCAGCAGGTGTGGAGGAGCCTGCCTGGGGTGTCCTGCCCGCACACCCACCTGCACAGCTCCCTGCACACCTGCCCTCACACCTGCCCTCACACCTGCCTGCACCCAGCACTGGACAGGGCAGCCCTCGGGCCTCTCACTCTCTGTGTGAGGCAGAGCGAGGGGCTGCGAGCTCTTGGCTTGGTTTTGGTCATTTTAGACATGAACAGTATTAAAACATAACAGATGTGAGAGCGGGCTGCGTGTGTTGTCATTTGTCCTGAGGTTGGGCAGGGAGGAGTGGGCAGGGCGGGTGCTCACCATCCCCATCCTTCACCGTGCCTGTCCCTCACCATCCTTGCCCACTGACCCGACTTCCATGGCCAGGAGTGCCCAGGGGCTGCTGTCACAGCTCTAGCACACCTTGCAGGCACACTGCCCACACCCGGGCCAGGGCGGGCACCCCACGTTCCCCCAGCAGCGCCAGCACGGTACCACGGCAGTAAAAAAAAGCTTTGACATTGTCCAGCCTGAGCTGCAGCCCGGGGGCCGAGGCGCGGTGCCGGGAGCGCGGAGCAGCTGAGCGTGGGCACGGGGAGCAGCTGCCCTGGCGCTCTGCAGAACTTGGCAAGCGCCGGGGGCCCGGCTGAGAGCAGCCCCCGCACCCAGCGCCCTCGCGTTCCTGTCCGTGTGTCCGCGGGCAGCGTCCCCTCGGCCCCGCCGGGCCCCGCACACGGCGGCCGGTGTCCACGGGCACCTCGTGCTGCGGAGCTGGCACCGACCGCGTCCCTGGATGCGGAAAGGTTTCCCACTGCGAGGAGCTGAGGCTGATGCCAGGCGCGGGGCAGCCTGGCACCCCCTGTCCTGGCCCCACGTTGCTCCCAGGTCCTCCTCTGGCTCACGGCAGCACCTGCCCCTGCCCCTGCCCCTGCCCCTGCCCCTGCCCTTGTCCCTGCTCCTGCCCCTGCCCTTGTCCCTGCCCCTTGTCCTTGTCCCTGCCCCTGCCCCGAGCCCCCGCGCTGGCCATGCACTGCACCCCTCGCTTGGCCGTGGGTTCTCGCCACCAGAAAGAAGCCGGCCGACTTTTCCCCCCGACTGGGTCCCTGCCAGGCTTTTATCTAGCGATCCCCAGCAAATCCCTGTACAAACAATACGGATTTCTGACATTTTTTCGTGGTAAAGTAAACTCCCAGCACATCTCTAATTCCAGGGCTTTGTTGTTCTTCCGCAGGGGCTGCCGTGGCTCCGCGCTGTGCTGGGTTGGGCTACGAACACCCCTCCGCTCCCCTCGGCCAGAAAACATGGGAAGGGAGGAATGAAACCCACATGGTCAGAGCCCTGCGTTGTGTTGGGTCCTTTGGGCTGTGGTGGGGAGTTCCAGTCCCAGCAGCTCTTTGTGAGCCAATCCTTGTTCTGGCACAGGTCCCCAGTTGGCTGGTCCTGCTCTCTGGTCCCACATTCTGCCCCTGGTCCCAGTTTCAGGACAAGCCAGGCTGGGGAGGACGGGGGTCCCCGAGCAGGACACAGTGGGGACATGTGGGTGGGGGCAGGATGGGCTCCCGCTGCGACAGGCGCTGCTGACTTCCAGACATTCCTCCTGTGCGTGGCCGGCACCACCTCGGCTCATAACGTGATTAAAAGATTAAAATCTCTCAGTTCAGCAGCAAGCAGCAAATGAAGCTTGAGACAGGGATGTTGGGGGGCTGTGGTGCTTGAAGCCCCCGTGACAATGATGTGGAGCCTGGGGAAGGGCAGCTGAGGCCATCTGGGCAGGTGGCTCTGGTGCCCTTGCTCCCAAAATCTCCTCCTGTCCTCGGTGCAGCTGGGCAGTGAGCCCTGATCCCCCCCACCTCCTTCTCAGTTACTGGCCAGGCTGGTTTGTTTGTGGTGGTTTTCCCTCCTTCCTGGCCCCGCTGCCCAGGCTGGCGTCCTGCTCTCCCCACAGTGCCAGCCCAGGGCTGAGCTGTCTCAGGGCTGAGGTGAGCTGGGGGTGGCCAGTCTCTGGGTGGGCAGGTGACATCCTGGCCAGAGCCTGCCCATGGCTGCAATCTGTTGGCACCCACTGAGGATGCACCAAAACTTCAGCCTTTGTTCCACCCCAGGAGCTGCCTCTGCCTGGATCCCCTGCAGCTCAGCTGTCTGGGCACAGCCAGGCTCCAGGACCAGGGGCTTGGCAGAGGACACCCACACGGTGTCCAGCCCTGCCAGTAGCCCCCAGGTCATCCCCATGGAGCAGAAGGCTCAGTGCCAGCACCACAGCCCTCATGCTGTGCCCCCACCCATTTGCTGCCCATGCTGGGATGCTTGGTGGGAGAACATTGGTGTCACCAGGGCCTCTGGTCAGTCTCCTGGAGCTGCAGGGAGGTGCAGGGACATGGTGTGATGTGGGGACACAGGTGCCAAGGCTGACGACCCCGAGCAGCTGTGGGAAAGGGCTGGGCAGAGGGCGGTGGGCGGTGGCGGTGGCCGGAGGGAAGGGAGGGGAGCCACGGGCCTTGGCGGTGCCGCCGCTGACTCACTCACCAGTGGAAACAGAAATCTTTCCCAGGCTTACACCACCAGCTCTGCAGCACCCCGGCCTCACCATGGCAGCCCCTGGGGTTGGCAGGATGCAGGGCAAACACCCCTTCCCTGGCAGCACCCACGGCACAGCACGGCACAGCACGGAGCAGGGGGCTCTCATGGCCAGCCTGGTGCAGGGGCTTCCTCCATCTCCCTGTGAGTGCACAGCCAGGCTGGCTGGCAGCCAGGAGCCCCAGCACGCAGCAGCCCCCAGCCCTGGGAGCCACCTTTGCCCGGGAGCCCCCGGGACGGCGGGAGCAGAGCCCCGCGGCGCAGCGCCTGCGTCCAGACACTGCCCACATTGATGGAGCAGCAGGGCCAGGGCAGCGTGGGGGCAAATCCTCCCCCAGGCTGGCCAACAAAACGGGCATTCAGGGCCGGGCGCGGGCGGCTGCCCTGGGCAGGCTGAGGCTGTCGGCGAGGCCAGCGGGACGCAGAATTTTCCTGCCAGGCCTCACAGCGTGGGGCTTGTGGTCACCAGATGCACCAGACACGCTGCTCGCACGCAGGGCCAGCTCCTCCAGCATGCCTGTGCTGGGGAAGGCACAGCTGCGGGCATTGGGATGTGCCCAGGGGGCTGTCCCAACCTCCCTGCCCCACAAAGCAGTTGGCATGTCCCTCCATGTCCCACTGCCCACATGTCCCACTGTGTGCAGAAACCAGGGGCAGCCCTGTGGTAGCCTCAGGGCAGCAGCCAAGGACAGTCCTGAAGGAGGAAGGTGACAGGAGCAATGCCAGGAGCATTAGGAGACCTGAGGATTGTGTCCATCGCAGCAAACACCAGCCAAGGGAGGTGGGTCCTAGGCTTTCCTCGGCAAGATTTGGTTTACAGTTGGACTCAAGAATCATTTCCATCCTAAAAGACTCTGATTATACAACTCACATCTGCCTCTGCCCCCTCTGCAGCCCCTCCTCCCCCAGCCCCCAGGCCCTGCCCCGGTGCAGAATCGGGTCCAGGGGTGGGTGCTGCCAGCTCCCACAGACACCATCCGCTCCGGGCCGGTCCTGCTGTGCTGGGCACAAACATCTGGTCCTGTTGGAGCCGTTCCAGGGCGCAGGGCCAGGGCTCCCTCTGCGGCAGCACCAGCCCTGGGCTGTGCCCCGCAGCCAGGCAGCAGCTGCTCCTCCGTCCTCATCCCCGCCCGGGAAATTATTTATTTGTTCAGGAACGTCTTTTCCCAGGAAACCTCTCCAGTGCTGAGGGACATCTTCAGTTACAAGGAGCAAATAAACAGTTGGAGCCTCCGAGGTCCTGACGCTCTGCAAACACCGCTGCTAAACCCAGGGCCGGCGCCGGCAGCTGTGCGGGGTCAGCGCTGCAGCACGGCGGGGTCCCAGCAGCCAACCCCACAGCCAGGCAGGGCCTGCCAGAGGGGCCACACAGCCTGCAGGGCACAGGGGACATGCTCTGTGGTCCCCACAGAGGCAGCACAACACTGGGATGCTCTGGGAGTGTGCGGCCCTTAGCTGGGGGTTCCTGTCACTGGCATCCCTCCCTCTGGGGACCAGCAAGGCTGGAGAGGGTTCATCACTCAGCCCTGACAGCAGCGGCTTCTGCCAGGGAGCTGGGGCAGCATGGGCACCCTCTGGGGCTCCTGGTAAGGTGGGAAGCAGCACAAGCCACCAGAGACCCCAGCCAGGACAGGCTGTGCCTTGCTCTCACAGCAGGAACAAGAGTGTTCTCCACCAGTGCCCTGAAGGAAGCTCATCACTTCACCTCTGTGTCCTCTCAATCAGTCTGTTGTTCCTGGTCACTTAAAGGGCTGCTTGTCTGCAGGATGTCTCCTGTAACAGCACACGGCAGCTCTGATGGAAGGGCCGGACTGGTTGGTTTTGTCACACAGCTATGGGTGGATGGAGTAATTCAGCCCCAGGATTTAGTGCAGTGCCAGAAACAAGCTCACCTCCTCAAATGGCTGCTGTGGGCTGTGCACAAGCTGAAGCCTGAGCTGTTCTCCAGTACTGCCTCCCACTGCCTCTCCAGTACCCCTCCCAGGAGCATGGGGGTGGTTCCTGGATGTTCAGTGCCTGCTTAGTTGGGGTTTTTTCCCATTTTTGTGTTTCCCACTCTCTTGTTACCGGTTTGCACTCCAGTGATTTGTACTGATTGGATCCTTGAGACAGAAGATCCTCTTGGCAGTGCAGCTGCTCCTGTGGTTGGGGTGGACAGTGACACCTGGAGCACACCCTGACACTGTTACCAGTCTCTGCAGTGCAGAGTTCATGCCGTGTTTGCTTTGCTGTGTTGTGAGGAATGCTGGCAGAGCCTTCAGGCTCCCCTCAGCTGCACTGCTGGAGCAGCCCAGGGCACACACCTTTCCAAAGAGAACCCCAAATGCAGCCAGACACGATCTGGCAGCAGCCACCTGCCCCAGCGTGCCCCATCCCAGCACAGGGGATCAGCCCCTCTCCTGTCTCCTCCTGGCATCAGGCTCCTGGGACAGGACTGTGCACATCTGGGATCCTCACAGGGGGTGCTCCTGCTCCTGGGGGGCCGTGTGTGCTGGGCAGGAAGCTCATGCTGCCCCTGGAGCAGCTCTGCTGGCCACGGCAGGACAGAGACACGGAGCCACAGCCCTCTGAGAGCCTCCTGCTTTCCTGGGAACACGAGCCCGAGCCAAGGAGCCGTTCCCACATGCAGCCCGCCGTCCCACGGCACGCTCTGGCAGCCTGGCCCCGCGCTGTGCCAGCCCCGCTGCTCTCGCTGCCAGGCACGTCCCATCCACCCCGGGCTCTAAACAAAGCCCCGGCACAGCCCAGGTGACATCACGGCACAGCCACCCCTCGCAATGCCACCATGTAGGGGAAATTCCCTGCGCCACACGTGATTGGGCCTCTCTGGACAAAACTAGCTTGAGGCTTAAAAATACTTAATTGAGGGAGCAGAATTAAGATTTTTTTCCTAAACAGAATCTGGATCCAATCTAGGAACTCCCTGGTGGATAGGGATTTTTTTATGTTTGAATGCATTGGCGGCACTAACACAAACCATGAGTGCTGCAGCCCTCACGCTCCAGCAGCACTGTGGAACTCTTCCTCACAATCAGGACCAAAAAAGGCTTTTGGAGTTGCAGCTCCATCTGAATCCCAAATAACTCCATGGGGGACAAACCATTTAACCCGTGCTGTGCTTTGCAGGTAGAAAGAAGTGTGGGATTGTGAGGCCATGGATGCCCTGGGAGTTCAGTTGTGCCAACCTTGGAGCTCAGACCTTTTCCACACCCTGATCTCACCCCTGAGCTGCCCTCAGCAGCACCCACATCCACACAGAGAACACCTGGTCTAAAACTATCCCCCTACAAGGGGCTCTCAGGAGCTATGAGCTGCCCAGGGATCTGAACCAAGTGCTGACAAGTTTCCATGAAGTCCCATAAAATCCCTCGGCTAATTATTTTTATTACCACTTAAACACTGGCACAAGATAAAACTTTAAACTGTGATAACTAGTGATAAGTATCAACTGACTACTATTTGTGAAAAACTTCCATTTTACATCAACCTCAGGTTAAATACTTTTTCCATGTGTGGTTGAGCCAGCCTCACAGATCTGTACCCATTCACTGCCTGTTCCTCAGAGGAAAATAAACTGCCAGGACTGTATTTTCATTAGCAGTCACAGCTCAAACACCTTCTGTGAATCCTCCCATTTCCCTCCATTAAGCTGATGGCTCCTTTATGGCCTCTTCACCCACCACTACCAAAGAAACCACCAGTGACACTTTTAAACCAAACTCCATTTAATGAGCCATCCCCAGCCCCCAGCCCGGAGCTGCAGCTTGCTCAGGGCTATGCCTTGATGGCGAATTTCCTGGCTGGGTACAAACGTTCTTTTCTCTGCTGCTTCTTGGTCTTCAGGTTCATCTCGTGCTTGTTGAGCCTGCGCCGCATGGCCCGAGTCTTCTTGGGCCGCAGGTCCAGGGGCTTGTACTTCTTGCCCTGTTTGCAAAGACACACAGCACAGCTGAGCTCAGACACTGCTCCCAGCAGAGCTCCTGCCACAGCACCAGCACCACTGTCCAAGCCTCTGTCCTTGGGACTATCATCACAGCCTGGAAATTTAGGAGACTCCACTGGGAAACACGAGTGGATTGTAATTTCTGCAGCAGCTCTGACTCAGTTGAAGTAATGCCTAATCTTACGAACCCCAGTTATCCAGCACCTCTTGAAAAGTTTTTTTTTTTTTCTACCCAATATAATCTAATTCAAACTCCAGGAAACGATACTCTAAAAACTACAGAACCTCATTGCATTAAAGTATTTCTTGGTCACCTGCAAGATGATAAAATTTAAAATTAAAGGGTGTCTGCATTTCTGCAAACTACATCTCCCAGCAAGTTCACCCCACAGAAGCGATGCTGCCAGAAGACTCTCCTGCAAATGCAGACTCAAACCAAGCTTGCAGAATTCTTGCACTAATATTTAAAAAGCAACCATGACCAGAGAACTTTAAACTGAACATAAATGATGGTTTTTCATTGAGTTTTAAGCTTTCAAGCAGCGATCCTTCCCACAAACTTTGTAATTGTGAACAGCAAAAGTGTAAAGGCCGCTTACAGAAGATGTTTGTCCTTACCTTGTAGAACTTCCTCAAGTTCTCCTTCTGGGTCTGGTTGATGACAGTCAACACTCTGGCAATGGATTTGCGCACCACACGGCTGCAGGAGGGAAAGAGAGGGATGTCAGGACACCCTGCAGGAGCAGCTCCATGGATCCAGCCCGGGGTACAGCACCCGTGTGTGCTCGGGACCCGTTACCCTGTGCCACACAGCAAACACCGGTAGCGCCCGGCTCATCTCTGCTCAACACCTCTGAGCAGAGACACACAGACCGACCCCTCAGGCCTACTGAGATGTGTTCCACGCCGGTTTTATAGTTTGTTTTTTTACAGCACACAACAACCGCAGCCTGTGAGAGCAGCTCTCAGACACGGCGCACCCGGGGACCCTGCGGCCCCTGCCCAGCTCCCCTCGCCCCCCGGCCCCACTCACATCTTGGACAGCTTGGACGCGGCCCCGCCGGTCACTTTGGCCACGCGCAGCTGCGACAGCTCCACCTTCAGATCGTCCAGCTGCTTCAGCAGCTCCTCCTTCTTCTTCCCGCGCAAGTCTCGGGCCTTGATCTTGGCCTGCGGGCGGCGGACAGGCCGTCAGTACCCCCGCCCGAGCCCCGGGCCCGCATCCCGCCCACCCTCAGCCCCGCAGCGCGAATACGCGGGCCCAGGGCCCGGTCGGACACGGGCGGACTGCCGGGATTCCCGGTCCCGGTGGGACGGGGAGGATTCCCGAACTGCCGGTCCCAGATGCCGGGGGATGCCCGGTGGCCGTTCCCGCGGGATGCCGGGTGCCATTCCCGCGGGATGCCGGCGGATCCCCGGTGCCATTCCCGCGGGATGCCGGCGGATTCCCGAGGCGCGGCTCGGCTCCCTCACCATGGCGGGCGGCGCGGCGCGGAAGGGCGGAAGCGGCGCAGGGACAGGGGCGGTGCCGCGGCCGGGCCGTACCAACGCGCGCCGGGCGGGGGGAGGAGCCTGCTCGCCGCGCGCCCCCCGCGGGATGCACTGTGGGCCCGGCCGGGGCGATGACAGGCGGGGCGGGAGGCACGGCCGGCCCCGGGCTCTGGGGCTGCAGCCCCGCGGGAGCTGCTCGGTGCTGCGGCTGCCGCCCTCGCTTTCCCTCGGCCGCCGGAGGCCGGTCAGAGCGCAGCCGGTGTTCCCGCGCTGGCCGAGGTGCGGCACTCTTACACCGGCAGTGATGGGGACGTGATGGCGGGCGGGGCGGGAGGGGCCGCCGCGGCACCGCGGGGCAGGGGCAGGGCCATGCGCGCAGGCGGCCGCGCGGGACGGACAGACAGACAGACAGACAGACGGGCCGGTCTCGCTCCCCGCGGTGCCGCCGCCGCCGTATCCAAGCAGCCGCCGCGCCTCACCGGCAGCGGGGGGCGGAGTCTGTAGATTGATGGCCGCCACAGCCAATCAGAACGCTGTCTCCCCGTTAGCCCGGGCGTTCTGCCAATAAGAGCGCCCGGGGGCGGGGCTGGCCGGCGCGGACCGGCGGGAGGCGGCAGCCGCGCTCCCCGAACCTCGGCGGCGCTGCGGCCGCGCCCGGACCGGGACCGTGGTCGGGACCGGCGGGTGCGGACGGTGAGCGGGGCCGTCCGGCAGCGCCTGTCCCGCTCCGGCCCGGCCTCCAGGTGCGGGGGGCGGAGCGGCGGCGCGGGCGGACGCGGGCGGGGCGGCGGCGGGGGCGGGCGGGAGCAGCGGCGGCGGCTGCGGGCGCCTCGGGGCAGGCCCGGCGGCGGCGCGCCCCTCACCGCGGTCTCGCCCCCTCAGAGCTCCGGACCCCGCGGAAGAGCCCCGCCGCGTGTGGTAGCCCAGGTAAGGCTGCAGGTGCGGGCGGGGGCTGCACGGAGCATCCCCCGGCGGCGCGGCGGGTCCGTGCCCGGTGTCACGGTGAGGGGCGGCGGGAGCGGGAGCTGCCGAGGCCCGGCGGTGGCACGGGGCCGTGCTCGCCGCTGTCTTTGCTGCCAGCGGAGGGGAGGAACACGATGTGACACGTCTAACGCTTAGGCCTGGGTTGGCAGCGTAGCTGAAATAATTCCCCAAACGACCCCCTCTTTATTAACTTCGTTCGTCGCGCTCCCTTCCCGCCCGCGGCGGGTGAGGCTGTGGGTGTCGAGCACGCTGGTGACAGGTAGCGGCGTTCGGCATCGCCAAACCAGCCCGCTGGGATGGAATGTTGTAGGATTTTACGGGAGCAGTCTGTGCAGTGCTGGATATCCAAGCTGCCGGTTTGATGGAATATCATGGGTTTGTTCTGATTTTAAACTTATATCGCAGTAGTTCCCTTGTCTCCAATTATTATTATTTTTTTTTCTACAGAGAGGTGTTTTGGACAATAGGTGACATGAGATGCCCTTGGGGACAGAAGCTGGATGGTTGTTGTGTTGTGTCATCCCCTCCCCTCAAATTTCTTGCTCTATAAAAATGTCCATAACCTGTTTAAACATTCAGGATCAAGACTGCAGGTTTTCAGCTCTAGATCTAATCTCCCACTGTAGAACAGGACCTGTTTTCATCAATGTCTGAGTTGCATGTCTGTTATTTAATAACCAGACTCCAAGGTTCTATGCTTTAGCTGTGTCTGGGCCAAGCACTTCTAGTCCTCCAAAATAGACCCCTTAATATAAAAAAATCTAGATTTTGCACGAGCTATCCAAATGCAACCTGTAATTCATGGCATCTTGTCCAAGCTAATGCAAAGCAGCGCTGTGGGACCATATGAAGACTAAAATGTGAGTGAGTCTCCCAGCATGCATGTGCTTCCCACTGCCCGCAGGACTGCTGTGGTGGCAGCAGGCTTTGCAAATCGTAGAAAATCATCCTGGTGTGGGTCTTGCTGTGGGATTTGCAGGTGTGGTTCCTGCCTGGGGTCTCCTCACCCCACCTGAACCCGTGGCGTGGTGGTTGTGCTGTCCCTGGCATGGTAGAGGAAGCACTTCAGGAGCCTGATGCCCTGCTGGGGATTGTGTGTGTAGAAAAAAGAGGCTTCATTTTCAAATCAGATTAATACAGTCTCATTCAAGATGTTTGGATAAGTTGGACCACGATTTATGTTAAATGAAAGAGTGAGTCACTTCACTAGGAGCAGAGAGCATTATTCTCCAGTCATTCTGGGCTGCCAGAGCAATACAGACAGTCACGAATGTGATGGCCAGGTCCTTTACTGCAGGAAATAGAAAAAACCATTCACAGAAACTATATAGAGGGAATATTTTGTTGTGCTACAAAGGAGAGTGTGATCATTGTTTTGTCTTGAAATGTAGCTACAATACAGTATCAAAATTCAGTTGTCAATCCGTGTCCCTTACACACAAGGGAATATTTTATCACCACGGTGTCTAGTTGGGCTTTGCTATATGGGTAAGAATGATACCGTGTTCTGTGCTCATTGTGCTCTTTGGAGAAAGTCGATCTACAAGTGATAAAGATGCTGAAAGTGCATTCCAGCGGGAGGAACATGAAGCTCATTGTTAATAATTTCTGTGCCCCTGTTTTATTTTGTGGAGGGGAGTAATAAAAATGAAGTGTACTGATTCAAAACATCGAGAAGCTTCTAACCCTGGCTGGTTCTGCACTGGAATCAGAGGATGGTGTCTGGCCTTGCACGGAGGGCACAGATTTGGGGAGGTGGGAGCCGGGGGCTGCAGCTCTCCCGCGGCTGCTGCTCCTGTCACATGATGCTCTGCACAGTCCCCTGCTCGCACTGCAGCTGCCTCGCTGCCGTGTGCCACCACATCTCCCCTCTTCTTGCATCACTTTTATTCTGGTTTAGCTCTGTTGGCATTAAATGGAGTTGTTGATGATCTGCTGCGGCACAGATGGATAATGGGGATTCATTGGATTGTCTGGACACGTTACTTTGTTGGCTTATCTTTTATTCTGTTTGGTGTGCTTTGGGTAAGGAAGGAAGATCTCTGGTGTGAAAGTCTGTTCTGAGGTGGTGTTAGTGCCTAAAGAGCTGAAATGGAGCTGATATTAAACAGAAACCCCCAACACCCCCACTAGCTCCCTAAAGCACAGTACAGCTATTGGATTCTGACCATAAAAACCTGGATGTTGATGTCTTTTTACACAGAACTTTACACAGTTCTCTTTTTTTCATAAAAATGATTGCTTTTGTTGGAGCAATCTTGGGAGAGGGATGACCAGGACCTATACATGCAGATTTTATAATAATTTTGTTTGGTGTTCTTGCATAAGAACATTCTGCAGGCTTGGCTTTTATAGCTAAGGTGCACTGTTGAAGCACAAAAGCTCTGTTCAAGATGTGTAGTTTTTAAACAGGCTGGAAACAGAGGTATGGTATGAGGCATGTGTTGCAGCAAGAGGAGACAGTTCAAAGGAGTGGACCAAGTTGTGGGAGCTGCTCTGAGGGTCAAATGGAGGTCTGGTTCTGTAAAGTATGTAAGGAAGTTGCCAACACAAATATTACCTTGCAGCTTACATGTGCTGAGAGAACACAGCACAGCCCTGCAGCAGGGATGGAACAGAGTAACCATCAATCTGGTTCCCTGAGGATGTCAGTCAGGAAAGGAAGTGTGCGATGCCAGAAAGCCTGGATGGAACTGCAGGTTTAGAGGACTTGTTGTTTGAAGTATTTTTAATTATTGCTATTAATATAATAGAACACAGTCTAGAAGCTGAGTTTTTAAAATATAATTAAAGCAGAAGCCAGCAGAGGGATTTCTCTGCTGCGAGGCAGAGGCACAGAGCAGTACCTGCTCAGGAAGGTGAATTCCCTGAGTGATGATCTCCATGCAATTCCCAATTGTCGCACCAAACAATGGTTTGGAGGGAAGAAGTGAACCGAAGGGATCAGAAAGCTTTCCCAAGCTTGTCCTGCATTCCCTTTTGTCAGAATACAGTTCCAGTTGGAAGGCAGCCATTGGCACCTTGGCCGAGGATGGGAACAGGCTGCAGAGTGTGACGATAGCTGCCCTCCAGATCGGCTGCTGGCCTCAGCTGCCATTTGGGCCGGCCAGTAAATCATTTGGCTCGCTGGAAGGAAGCCTCTCCATCCCATTGCTCTACAACACAGCTTCATGTTAGCTGTGCCATTTCAAATTAATGAGTGTACTTAAGAGTTAAAACATCAGTTGTTGTCAGAGAAAAGAAAGAAAAATCTTTCTTGTAACTGGGATGCTTTTCAGGAACTTGGCTGCTGGGAAGGCGAGAGGCATGTGCTTTTCCGCCCCGCTTTAGGTGATGGCTTAGTTCAAGGGGGCCCAGATTTGGCTCAGTCAACAGTTGTGTTGGCGTCTTGCCATCAAATGTGCATAAAATGGAGCTGACTGCAATTCCCTCCTCACTCTAACATGGAGGGGCAGCCGGAGGGACCCGAGGCCGCTGTGCCGTGCCGTAGGTTGGCTTGGCTCTGAGGGTTACCCTGGGATGTGCAATCCCTGCAGCACGAGCTGTTGCATTGTGACTGGGTCGTCGCTTTCGAGTCCCTGGGTTGTATTTTGGTGTCTTGTCATAACTAATGCATTTCAGCCCTTGTTGTGCCTGTGCTCCCAAAATCTCTCTCCTTTCTCACAGCGGCTTATGTGCTTTTCCAGATGTAGGAGGTTCATCTCTCATTTGCAGGCTCTTCCTAGGATTCTGTGGCTTATGCGCATCGCCACAAAATCGAGATAAAACACAACTGGCATTTTAGCTGCTCCAAGAACATTGTGTGTAAATAAACCACTAAATAGTTCAGCCTGTGAAATGTAAATACACACAGCTCACTGCCACAGCTGATGGTGTTTTTCTGTCTCCCTTCTACCCTCCCACCCCTGCCAAGAGTGGGCCAGCCTGATTTTTTTTTTTTCTCTTGCTCTTTCATACAAAGTAAATGACTGCTAAGTACCATGTAGGTGGTATGCAGGCACCACGACGGATTCATGATTTGAATTTGGATTAAAAAAACCACTTGTGTCCTCTTCCACATTGCTTCTGCACCATCTCCTGGAGATTCCTGGACTCTGATGACCCAGAAATTCTTCTTTGGTCTGACTTTGAGCTTGAGCCTATTTTTAATAGCAAACCAGTGAAGTCAGTAGAAGAGCAGAGGCCCAACTGTGATGACATTTTTAGCCTGTGCCCTTTTGTTCATCCTATACACAAAAGGTCGTGATCTGCAGTGAAAGAGAGATCACAGAGGGCGCAGAACAGACAAAGGTGGAACAAATTGTCAGTGGCAGAAACATAAAGAGGAGAAGCGAAAGTTTTGTGTTCTGAAGGCGATTGAAGGCCACGTGCATCCCATGGTGAGATCATGTCTCTTGTGTTCAAAGTGAGTCTGCCCAGAGTGAATTCAGAGGAGTCTGCTGGTGAGGTGTGGCTTCCATGATCTCAGTGTAGGAGGCAGGAAGGGACTACACGGTTTCCATGGCATGATGTTAATGAGCACCTCCGCATTTTTCTGAGAGAAAAGATGCCAAAACTGCAGTTCTGGATACAGACAGGTGTGCTTCTAAGCAATAAAAGGATTTTTAAAGACGTCTGAAACATATGAAAAGCCTGATTCTACAGACATAGCAGGTACTTGAAGTTAAAATAATGAGATTGACACTGAATGTTGTGTTTTCTGACTCATTTGACTCGGAATGGAGTTGAAGTTGTGGTGTTGCCTGTTTTCCTACAGGAAGTCATGAGACTGTTCCTGCCAAGATGTCACAGGTAATGCACAGGTGGCAGCTCCCCTTAACTCTGAGGTCTTATTGTGAGGCTCTTTGCAGATCTTATTTTCTGATGTGCTGAGGAAGGAATTATGCATTCATGTGAGAGTAGTAAACTTTCAGTTTGCAGTAATAAAATCTGTGCAACTTGTATAACAGTTCTTGTGTAACTGTGAGTGCCTGCTCTCTGCCACTTCCACTGGCCACAGCAGTGTGCAGCTGGGGAATGTGAGTGCGTGGGTTTATCTTGTTTTCTTATTTATTCCCTGCCTGCTCCTTTCCCTTTTTTAGGAATGCAATTGCATGATCAGGCTTCCTCTTTTTTCTTCTTCTCCAAGCAGCTTTTAAATTCCCTGTCTGATGCAACTGTTGCTGCTCTAGGGAGAAAGATCCTGAAGATTATCTAATGCATCATTTTCACAAAATTCAAAAGAAGTTGAAGTAGAGTGATGTGTTTAGTGATCTATTGAAGGGAAGGACAGACAGAAGACAGTTGTTGTGTTGTAGGAAGCATCTGGCCAGCCCCTCAGAATGTGTGGAGCCCCAGGGCAGTGGAAGCTTTCCCTGTGCTGGGGAGAGCTGGGTTTATTGGGATGTGAAGGGAAGGATCAATCCAGGTCGATGTGGGACCAGGCTCCCTGTCCCTATAGGAGCAGCTGCTGGTTCTGACTGCTGGTGCACAGGAGTGTGGGTCTGTTCATACACAGGCTCACTGGGGTTTGTGTGGTTTTATTTTTTTTAAGGTGACTTCCCTCTTGCCTAATCTTTAGATGCAGCAGTATTTTTGCAAGTTAGCTGTAAAAATGTGTACTTTAGCAGGAAAGCCAGTTTCTTGGAGAATTCCCAGTAGGAGGTGGTTGCTAAACCTAGTTGTATTTGCAGGTGATTTTGTCAGCCAGTTTGTATATGAATTTGTATAGGAAATCAGGCTTTCACCCTTGTAATTAATTTCTCTTTTGTGTCATTTGAAGCAAGCAAACATCAGACAGAGAGCATGATTTGACCAGTATTATCAGTTAAATACAACAGCTACTTGTTTCTGTTTCTTAAGTTAAAGTTGCTTATCATTGTGGCATTCAGACAAAAGTGTCCCCAAAGCCCAGGCTATGCCCCTTTCCTTGTGCAGTCCACAGAGCAGTGAGCAGAGCTGGGACACAAATGCTCCAGTTGTTCTCTGAGCTGGCCCTGGGCATTGCTGTCCCCTGGGACTGAGCCTTGCCAGGAGCTCAGGTGTGGGCTCAGCCTGCTCCCAGATGCCTCCTGCAGCATCCAACGAGCTGCTGGAAAAGGAGCTGGATGTGTCTGGAAGAGCTGCAGCGACTGCAGTGCAGACGTGCCCTGAGGTGAACAGTGGTTGGGGTGAGGAATGTCTGTTATTGGTTCCAAATTTTACTAAAAACCTTGGAATAATATAGAAATCTTTCCCCCTCTGCCTACATTTTATAAAGAAAAATGGTTTGATGTATAACTGCTCATTGCCATTCCCTCTGAATTCTTGACTCTAGCAGGCTTTGAGGTTTTCAGTGCCTGTCTGGGGGAATTGCTAATTATTTATTTCAGTGTTTCTTGGGCAGAACCGAGTGGTGTCTTGGGAACTTCAGGGCAGTGGCTTTTGATGGAGAGTTAGGTATTCTGGCAAGGGGAATGAATTTGGTTTCTGATGCATTTTGTGTTGTCTGAGGCTCTGTCAGTACTAGCACTCTGAGCAGATCACATGGAAACACACAGATGGTTTTCCCAAAACGTGCAGTATAGCGTTGAAAGAAAACATGAGACATGAGTGTGCCAGTCTGCAGAAGAAAAGGACAGGCAAATAGGGAGTCAAGGTAGGCATCCTGCTTGGGGAAGGTAAGATCAGCTGGTTTTTTGATAGAGTTTTGAGACATGATGGTTCCAGGCTTTGTGTATGAACCATCAGGAGCTCAGTTTTATCCGTGTGGTTAATTTGCAGATAAGAAATAGATACCAGCTGGGCGTCTGGCTTTGTGTCACATCCCCTTTTGGCAGTGATGCTGTGGGAGATGTGTCAGGATGAAAAGTGGAAAGAGAGCTGGTCTCTGACTCAAGGTTTGACAGCTTTAAAATCCTGATAGACTGGAATGTGTTTTTCACCATTGGTTTCTGTAGAGAGCAGTTCTAGGAATGTCTTAGTTTGGGGAAGATCCTGTATCAACAAGATAGATGAACAAAGAGTGTTTGCTTTTGGTTTTTGGTTACCACTTGTGCTTCTAAGCGGGAAGTGGGAAGCATTTGAAAACCACTCAAGATTCCATAGCTGAGAAGAAGTGATGGCTTAAAAAAAGGCAGTTGGGTTGTACAAGTGCTCTGTCAGGAGGTCAAGGTGCCACATTCAGCCAATTGCTGTGCAGCTCCAGGAAACTGCTCCTGATTCTACCTGTTCTCACTGGGATATGAGCTTACAGACCCCTGGGATCCTCCTGTCCACTGTGCCCTCTGGTTACACCGTGGCTGCACCTTTAGTGTTTAAGGTTTTATTTGCTTGCATCTGTTGGGTGGGAAGTTACGACCCTCCCCTTCCAGCAGGCAGCTGAATGGCAGCTTACAGTGATCCTGGCTATGTAGCAAATCTAAGAGGATGTAATGCACTTACTGAACATATCCAGGCTGGACTTGCATTGTCAGCTTGATTTCCCTGACCCAGAGCATTCCCTCACGGCTTACAGAGCCTGCCTTGCTTTGCAGGCCTGAATCCCAGGGCAGGGCCCGTGGGGAGTGCATACCATTAACTTCAATACTCTTTTTCCCTTCCAGCTAAGCCTGGAAAACCTTAGCCAAAAGACAGCAAACCACAGGGAAGTGGAGACGTGTGTGATGTAAGTGACATCTGACTTTAAAAATACTGGCCAGCACCGTGAAACCTCTATCCCTGTCCTGTATCCCTCCTCCTGCTGCCTTTCAGCTCCAACTTTAACTGCCCTCCTCTGGGATGTCTGTGAAGCTCTGCTACCCTGGATGCTGAAGTGGGATGAATTTGTAAAATCCAATAATGTATTGCATTAAGCAAACCTGGAACTGTGTGTTCTGAGAGCTTGTAGGGAAGAACCTGGCACACCAAGTGTGGGCTTGGCTAGCACGGGTTTTCTGCCTTGTATGGCCTGAGGAGTTGGCAAAATCTTTGAGAGAATAATAAGTTCTGCTGGAAGCCACCATTTTCTGACTTATTCTAACAGTTTTTTAAACTAATGTTTCAGTGTCTCCTTCTTCAGACTTTGGAGAACAATTTTTTAATGTGTTACTTAAGAAAAATTGTAATGCAAAACAGCCCAACAGTTTCTTTTGCATGAAAGAAAGCAAAAGGCATCAAACAGAGAACAAGAAATTAAGTAGGTGATATTCCTGGTGTAGTTGAGCTGTCAAAACTGGGAAAACTGTCTGTCTGCAGATGAGCACAGATCCCTGTGATAACTTCTTGTATCAAAGAGAAGGAGAGGTCCCCGCTGTGGATGTGCTCCTGGTTGCTTTTTATTTATATTGTTCATTTGGAGCTGAGCAGTCCCTTAGGAAAGGGCGATGTCAGGAGCTGTATTCCTCCCTTTACTGTGCCCACTTGCTGTTCTAATAATAATTCTCCCTCCTGTCTGTGCTGCTGCTGCATTACAACACAGTCCTTAGTGCAGGAGCACCTCCTCCTCTCCCGAGCTGCTCCTGATAGTAGCTCTTCCTTTGTACAGCACCAAATACCACCCCCTCCAGAGCATGATAAGCCAAAACCAGTGCATGAGGTAACTAATTTCATTTTCCTTCTCTGTCAGCTGGAAAAGCCAGCTTCATATATTTTTCCTGCCTTCCCATACCTTTCACATTGGCAGGCTATGGATTTTCTTGTCTATCTTTTACTGATTGCATAAATGGCCTCTTCACAGTGGGTCTGGTGAACTCCTTGCATGTGAGAACTACTTGGTTTTAAAAAACAACCCAAAGCCTACTTGGTTTTACTTGCCTGTGCCAGGGCTAACACAGGTTGTGTTGGCAGCGGTTGAGGTTGTTGGGTAGTATAACTCAAGGATACTGTAAAATAAAATTCACTGCCATGAAATAAAAGACTGATATCTAGACTGTATGAAACATACTTTGCAACTTAAGCAAGCTCCTCAATTTTTGCAAGTGTGTCTGAAGCTGCTCTGGAGTGTCTGGACTACCACGGTGGAGCACAGAACCTACGGGCTCGCTGCAGGACTTAGGTCACCCTTGCTGTGGAGCACACAGGACCCGGGGTATTGTCCCTCTTCTGAAATTCCTGAATCACCTCCTGGCTGCTTCTGACATCTGTTTTTTTAGGTCTCACTGTTCACTTCAATCTCATATGTTGGAGCTTTAAGTATTTGGTGTTGTTTGTTCTGTGCTGTGTAAATGTGAATGTGCCGAGGTTTCAGACACAGGCTGGTGCTTCACAGTCTTCACGTCCTTCTTGCCAGGCACATGCCAAAGCTTGTGACATCTGGGTTGTGTGTTTTGGACTCAGGCACCCATACTGCAGTTACCTGACAATACAGAGACACTTCTTACCTTTTTCTGGAGTTCTTCAACAAGTGACTTGTGCAATGCCCTCATGGCCTTGCACTGGTGCTCTGTCACAGGGTGTGTAAAAACAGGTCTATGTGGGCTGCATCTTGTCTAAACTGGGAAATCATGAGACTGTTTGGTTGGCAGGATGGCCCTCTAACTTACCCCAAAAGCTGGGTTGAAACTGCATTTGTTTCTCCTGCATTTGTTAGGCTTGAAGTATTTGTTCAGGGAAGCATTTCTGAAGCCTCTTCAGTTATTTTGAAGGATTTTTTGGTGACAGTTGCTGGAAGATGCTTCTGGTTGCTTCCCGATGGCTGGAAAGAGTGAGCTTTGCCATTTCCTGGCTTGGACTGGGACATGTAGGTAATTATTTGTGCAAGTAGCATCCAAACAGAGCTGCTGCACAAATGGAAACTTGTTGCTTAACAGAAACACTTACCAGAAATAGTAGAGAAGCTGCTGGAAGTAAAAACTCTACATGTGCCCAGTTAGAGGTGTGTTTATCTTGCACAAAAATCCTGAGCATGGCAGAGCTGAGGACCTAGCAGCCATTTCCAGAGATGTTTGGTTGTTGCTTGTGCTGCAAAATCTGTAGCTCATCTTTGTATGTTCCAAAGGATGATTTGATAACTGTGTATGTTTGGAATAAGATTTTTAAAAGCCACTCTGCCTCTGTAAGCTTTCATATTCCCTTACTCAATACTGCAATTATCTACATTATATCTTAGGTTTTTGTTCAGGTGAATATTGTACAATATAACATTTTACTCATATGAAGAATAGAAATGGATCTGCAGATGTGATTGTGGGCAATGCAAGCCATGGAATTAAACAGTTATGAGGCTGCAGAGAGGAAAGATGGTAGGGTACTTTTTAGCATTCTGGCTGAATTTGCCTTGTTTTAGCAATAAGAGCTGTTGAGCTACAGTTTTCAGCAGTTACAGAAGAAATTGAAATGTAAAGAGAACTGAGGCTGCTCTCTAACTACAGCTGCAGAATAAATACCCCTGCAGAGGGCAAACTTGGAGAGGATTTCTTTTTCCAAGTGTGAAACCCAAGTGCTGTTTGTGCTACAGTCCTTTCATTGTCAGTTTTGTGTTTGTGAAGCCAGTCCTCAGAGTTATTTTATTTTAAACATTTTATGTTACCTTTAATTTTCCTCTGTTAACTAGTGCATTGTGCAGTAATTAGTCCCATGCCTCGATTCTCAGCTGGTTTTTTTTAATGAGTCTTGAGAAGAGTAACCTGTGGAGACCTGCATGCTCTGTGTTACATCCCCATGGAACTGAACATGCATCTCAGTCTGGATGAGTTCATAGCAGCCCTTGATTTTTGAGTAATATGGCTATTTTTTTCTTCATAGGACTGAGCTTGCCCTAAAAGAAATCATGTCATCAGGGGGAGCTGAAGATGATATTCCTCAAGCAGAGAGAAAAACGGTGACAGACTTTTGCTACTTATTGGATAAATCTAAGCAGCTCTTCAATGGCTTAAGGTTAGTGGATTTTTGACAGTATTCCTTCAGAAAATCCTTGGAACACACACTGCAGTGTGTGATGCTGAAGTGGGTTGTACAGTGAACATTTCAACCCCAAACCCAGTAAGTTTGTTTAGGAGGGAACAATGCACCTCTGTATGGGTACTTTTGGACCATGTATGTAAGAATGTTTGTAGGAGAAGAGGTTCCAGTTAATAGTAAATTAGAAGTTGGAAATCCCATGCAATTTATGTGATTATTGCTGAAGTGTTGTGTTTGAAGGGCACAATTAAGGATTAGTGTGACTGTGTGCAGTCCACAGCATGCAAATCCAAACCACTACTGTCTCTGTGGAAAAAGAAAGGAATGAAGAGGATTGGTCTGAGTGGGAGGAAAGGAGGATAGGGAACGTCTTTGGGGAAGAAATTTAGGAAGTGATAAACAGAAACATCAAAACCCTGTATGTGTCTGGTGAAACAAGTGCTTAATCTGACCTGTGGAGAAAGGTAAAATCTACATTTATCTACTGAGCAGCTGTAACAACAGCTGGAAAGTCTGACTGGTTTGTCTGCAGGGGGATATATGTTTGGACAGTAATATGGATATCCTGTTTATGTCACTATATGCTGAGTTAAACAGCACGTATGCAAAGCTGCTTTATTTCTAAGCTTTGCTGTAGAGTCTCTTAAGTAACAGGGGTTTGAGCTCATATCTGGTTGGCAGTTCAGCCTCTTACTGGTCTCTGAGTAATGCTGTATGTTTGGGCCCTTATAGCTTGCTGTTAGTCAAACACAGATGGTTAGCAAAGATGCTTTTAATTCCTCCGCCCCCCGCTATTGATAATCCTTTCATGTGCTTTAGAAGTTGATTACCAAATCCAAAACAAACATTTTGTGCTCCAAAATCTGAATGGCAAATGGGCAGTAGAGACAAGGAGTTCTTGGTGATTGTGTTTGACCCTCCTGTGAAAGACAGTCTGAAAGCAAAAGGACTCAGACCTTGAGACCAGGATTTCCAGGACTGTATATGACATTACACTGGCTTTCTGATGGATTTTGCTTGAAATTTTGGCCTAAGTCACTGAAGAGTACAAATGAACACAGTTCATGTGTAGCTGCCTGCTGCTACAGTTCAGATCAAAGAGGTGGCAGAGAAGCTCCAGCCATTCTGTCTCTCCTTTGGCCATGGAGGGAGATAGTGCTTGTATCAGATTTCCAGATGAGAGATGGAGTGTCTCAATATATCCATGGTACTTTTCCAGAAAGAAACCTTCTTGTCCAGCTAAATGAAAAGACAATGGAAAATACCTTTGGATGAAGTGTGGCAAATAAAAATAGAGATGGGGTTAAGCAGCCAGTTCTGCTGTGTGAAAATAGGAACGCTGCAGAATGGAAACCTTCCTCTGTCCTTACTGTAACCTGGCACAGTTAATTCTTACACTTGACCACCATTTCACCTCTAAGACCTGTGATTCCCATGGGCATAATGACAGGATAAAGCAACATTATTATTCTCTGGTATCTGCTCTGTTAGTGCTTGTTCTCTGGGGAGTTCACCTGGAAATGTCTTGGCAAACATCCCAATTCTTAGTCCAGTTGCTTGTTTTTCCCTCCAGCATAATAAATGCATTTGATTCATGCCTGGCACCTTCTGTTTTGAAGATGATGACGGCCTTTTCTGCTGTGTTTTATTCTATTCTCTTGCCCCAACCACGTTTCATAGGAAAGAAGTGATGGGGGAGGGAGAGGAGAGCAATGATTTCTTTCCCGAAACCTCCTCTGGGCACTTCAGCTACAGGGAGCTGAGCCTATAGCTGTGTTGGCAGCTGCTTAGCTGTTGCTGCTGCCAAAAATTGCAAGGGCTCAGCCTGCCACGTCTTTGTTTCAGTAGCATTTCCTTCCTCTCTTCCCTATACAGATGCCAAATACAGCATTTGAGGAAAACATATGATGGTCTGCCAAGGTTGCTGCTCGAAAGTGTACTTTGTGCTCGTGCTCCCAGTGATAGCATCTCCTGTGGCCATGCCTGCCAGGATAACCCGGGGGGGTTATCTTCCTACCCTGGGCTATAAGTTAGAATAAACTGTTAATGAAGTATGTTGCAGTGGCTCCCTTCTCCCCTTTCCCCACTCCCACTTGCTTTTTTTCTTGAAAAAGGCTGGGAAGAGGGAGGGTGTAAGGAAGCAGTTTGTCATGGTGTATTGTCAGTGGTGTTATTTTCATTTAAATGTTAAAAAGTGCTTAAATTGTGTTCAGTATCACAAAGAAGCCTGAAAGTTCAAGGAATTAAAAGACTTTCTGCAACTCTGTTTTAGGGAAGTGATTGTCTCTTTGTACTGGGTACTGGTGAGGCAACTTGTCTTGTTCTGGGCCCCTCATGGCAAGAGAGACACTGAGGGGCTGGAGAAAATCCAGGGATGGGAACAAAGCTGGGGAAAGGTCTGGAACACCAGGAGCAGCAGAGGGAGCTGGGGAGGCTCAGCATGGAGAAAAGGAGGCTCAGGGGGTACCTTCTGGCTCTGTGCCACAGCACTTTTATCCCACTGCTGCCCAGGTTCTGGGAATAGGAGCCTGTAACTACTACAAGCCCATGAACATAAAAGGAAATTGCCTCTTTTTATCACCTGTCAAAACTGTGAATGTATTTAAAGCTTTGAATGTTAAACTTACAGTTATTGTAGCCTTCCTCTTTGAAGCGTACTGCTGAGTCTCTAGGACTTTCTCAACATCTTTAATGTCCCTGTGTGACAACTTCCATGTGGTGCTGGCCAAGCACACCTCAGCACCTTTAATTGGGTTTCAGCCAGTGTTATCTGGCAGCATGGCTGAAATGAACTCCTGACAGAGAATTAATTATGAGCACATAAGTAGTGCTGGTCTTTGTGGAGACAAAGAGTACAGCAAGAATTGGATACATTTCTGGACTGTCTGTGAAATTTATCCACCACACTAGTGCAGCAAGAGAACCAGTCTTCTGTGCCCAGTGTGAGAAGCCCATCCTTCTAGAACATCAGATTTTGTGTCTTCATGTCCCATTTAGAATGTTTTAAAAGCCAAGAAATTGGAAATGTTCCCCCTTGTTGTTGCAGGGTATTGTACTGTCCTAAAGCAAATCTCCAGCATCTCCTCTGCATTTGGATTCATTTGGTTGCCCCTTTATCCCTCCTGTAGTGGTGCTGGTTCTGAGCCAGCAGCCTGGGCTGGGCACACCCCACAGGAAAACCTGCTGCCTTTGTCTCTCCTCACTGCTCTGGTGTCCTTCTGTAGATCTGGAAGTACCAAAAAGTCTTGCTGTAACATGGGTTGTGAGCTCTCAAGTTGGGTGTATAATTGCTTCTGGGTCATGTATTCCCTGCCTCCTTTGGCAGGAGGAGCTGTGTTAAAAGCCTGCTCTGCAATCAGCCAAGGCTGTGGGATTCTTTTGGGCTATTTCTCACCAAATAATGCACGTCCCTGTGTTCTATTAAAAAAACTGCTCTAAATTTCCTCTTTTGCTTATGCATCCATTTTCTCATGGCACAATTTCTTGGTACATGGTAGCAGCATGTGTGATGTTCAGCACAGAGCAGTAAAGGGATGGCAGGAAGGGCAGCTCTTGTCTGTGAAAAGCTGTAGTGAAACCACAGTAATGTATTGTCATAAATGAAGTTTTATTACAGCCATGTCAGAATAGTATCAAAAGAACAAGTGCTACTGTCTGTTTCCATGGAGATCCTTCCCGTTCCCTGGGGAGCTGAGGAATCCATGGTATTGTGCAGCTATGCCAGCTGCAATTAGGTGAGCACGCTGCTTGAGGAATATCCGTGTGGACACCCAGCAGTGGCCAAACCCACGGACACTGTACCAACAGAGGCTTCTTAAAACACCACTGATTTTCAGAGACTCAAATCTAATGCACTGCAGTGAGTTGAGCTGGGCTTTGTGTTTAGGTTACATTAAAATGTTTAGGCTTGTGCAGAGGAAGGTGTGCACAGAGGGAGGTGACAGGTGGGGTTTAGAGAGTGTGTTAATTAGCTCACTGATGAGGGATGGATGCATCAGCATCATCAGCCCATAATTACCTGCTTATTTCTTATTTGTGCAGATACTGGTGTTTGAGAGAAGGGTGTTCTCTTGGGTTAGGGTTCTTCAAGTCAACTTGTTAATTCAGTCATTCTATAAGTTAGTGCCAGGGAACTTTGGTTTGCATCTTTTTTTTTTTTAATATCCATTTTAGTGTTGTTTTGTATTTATATATATATGTATTTATATACTTTGAATCTTGTGGATGTGCTGATTAAATTAAAGCTACCTCTTGCTGTGTCAGTCTGTGCTGTATTTTGGGTGTGTGTTTGGACAGTGCCTTAGCTTCTTTTGTTTAGCTAAAATGTTTACATCTATTACAAAAAGAGAAGGTGGTGATTGTTCCTTGCAGAAAATGCTTTAAATTTGCATGTGTTTGTATCAAGCTGTATTTGAATTAAGATGTTGGTAGTCTGAAGCACATATTTATATTCCTGTTTACCCCTTGCTACACCAAAATATGTTGCAAGATTTTGAGCAGCCAATTGCAATTTTGAAGGGATTTTTTTTGGTTTTTAATTGGGTAAAATCCTGCCCAGATTCCTTGGCATCTTCATGGAATATCAGCACCAAGTACTGGAATGCTTTTCCAGGCTGGTAAGAGCTGTAGCTGGTCAGGGATTCATTTTACTTGTAGTAGCTGAGCTAGGTCCCTTCAAGCTGTGTGGGAAGTACAGTTGGCTGACGAGCAGAGGAATATTAATTTCCTTTCCTACCTCGGGTGCTGCTAAAGCAATTACAGTGAGCAGAAACAGGCCAGAATGCTGCTCTGAAATGGTGTGTACTGCTCTGCTTCTCTGACTCCTTCAGAGGACATGGCAAGGTTTCCTAAAGGTGCTGCTTCCCTTGGTCTCTACCCTCCAGGCATGGAAGTGGAATGTGCTGCTTTTCTGTCTGCTGAAGGTGGTGCATGATTTGAGAGAGCATTCCTTGTGGAAATCAATCTTGAATCAAATGAAAGAGGATTCTGTTTGCAAAAGCTGTTCTACTTCCACTTGTAGAGTGGTGCAGCTCCTTTGAATGAGCTTTGGTGTAGATGTGTAGGGAACGTGTGCTCAGTGGACTCAGGGGTTTGGTCTGCTCTGTTGCATTTGTTCCAAGATTCAGGTCACTCGTGGGAGATGGGAGGAGTAAAGGTTGAGAGCACAAACCTTTAAAGCCAAAATCCTTAGGAATATGTCCTTGGTGTGGGGTGGAAATACACCACAGCGTGGAAATTGAGGGGAGGTAGGAGAGCAGAACTGAACTGGGTTGACTGACTCACCTTGTAGCACTGGAGACTGACAGGAAAAAAACAGAACTTCTCAGGTTGTGTCATGTCACTAACTGTGAGCTAGAGGGTGACAAATGTGGTGATGGTGTAACAGAACCCAGTGAATTTTAACTGTGAGCATCCATCTGCTGGCCTGACCTGCTGATATTGGGGCAGTGGTTTTGTTTGTCATGTCATAGGCTCTGTTTCTGAAACACGGCCATATCTGTCTGAAAAAGATCATTTCCTTAATGAGTAACAATAATATTATCAGTCTAAATGAACTAATTTCCATTGGGTTATTCTGCTTGCTCTTAGATAGGGTTTTTCTGTATTATATTTTAAGAGTGCAATTTGTCTTTCTGTGCATATAACCATAAAATTATTTCTCTTTTAGCAAAAATGTAAGATGTTTTCAAACACCTGTTGCATGTAAAAACATGATCATTTCCTATTTGGTGAGATCCAGTAACAACAAGTTTTGAGAAACTCTGGCAATCATGGTTCTTGTAGTTCTGGCAGGATTCTGAAGTGAATTCTGAGCAAAGCAGTTCTGACTTTGACACAGTCGTGCTCCTGTCATGCTGGGCTGACTGGATTCTGCTTCCTAATTCTGCTTTTGTCCCTGTCTCTTGCAGGGATTTACCTCAGTATGGGCAGAAGCAGTGGCAATCCTATTTTGGGCGAACATTTGATGTTTACACCAAACTCTGGAAGTTCCAGCAGCAGCACCGGTAAGGAAACGTTGTGGGCAGATGCGTTGTGTGGGTTTAAGTGCAGCTTCAGTCTCTGGAATGCCCAGGGCCCCAGCTATGATTGAGATTTCACTGTGTTGTTCAAGCATGAAGAGAGGGAACAGCCACTTCCTGCAGTGCTCACAGTCTATTGAATTAAAACGTTGCAGAGTGTTCAGTGTGACTTTTTTAACAAACCCTTTTGCTCTACCTGAGTGTGTGGTGCTTTAATTTCTTACTGAGGAGGTGATGGATTCTGCAGAGCAGAATCTGGAATGGTGTGAAGTCTCTTGCTGCAGCGTGGGCTCTGATCCTTCACACCTTCCTCTGGCTGCACAGTCTGAGTGTTCTCCTGGGAAGTTGTGACCTTTGGTTGTGTGTGTTTTGTGCAACACACTTACGTCTGGTTCTGGCAAGTTTATGCAAGATAAATGCTCCTTGTTGTGGGGTGTGTGTGCTGTTGGCTCTGTGAGGGGCTGCTGCTGGCAATGCTGCACCAGTAATGAAAGCTGAATTTGGCCCTGCAATGGCTCTTTGTCTTGTCTGGTGGGATGTTCTGGGAAATTTGGGAATCCTTTTAATCTTTCTTTTCTCTCCTGCGACATAGACAAGTATTGGACAATCGGTATGGGTTGAAGAGGTGGCAAATTGGGGAAATTGCTTCCAAGATTGGGCAGCTCTATTACCATTATTAGTAAGTAAGCACAGAAGAGGATTCAGTGGGTAACGCAGGGTTAGTGGCAGCTGCATGCCAAATGTCTGGATGCTCAGTCAGGAGGAATCAGTGATTGGGCTGAGTCACAATGCCTGTTTCTGAGTGAGGGCCCTGGGGACTGCATGGGGTGCTGCAGGGAAAGGCCCCTGTGAGCCTGGTGCCACACTGCTGGTCACACTGGTACTGCCCAAGGGCTTCACTCCTGCCTCCAAAGTGTCTTCCATGCGTGCTGCATTGGAATGTTGTGCAAAAATGTGATTTATAAGTCTGGGAGCTTAATGTTCCTTTAAACTGTTCAGTGACCCCGTCACCTGTACGTGTGGGTGCAAGATGGGCAGATTTGATTGTTACCTGGAATGGGATCCAAGCTCAGACATCTGCCTTCCCAGAGTGAGAGTCTGGCTTTCACACGATGGCACTTGAGGAGGGAGCTCTGCCATGGGTGCACAGGATGGCTGAGGGGGCAGGAAGGGAGGGTTTGGCATGGCTCTGAGCTGAGGCACTGAGCTGATGCCCCTGTTCCCTGCAGCCTGCGCACCTCTGAGACCAGCTATCTCAACGAGGCTTTCTCCTTCTACTCAGCAATTAGGCAGAGGTCGTACTACTCCCAAGTCAACAAAGAAGACAGGTATGTCTGAATGGAGGCTCTTGTTTTTTCAAGACTAGAAGGGTATGTGGAATCAGCAAGGAGCATAACTAGGATAAAATCCATGTTTGTTGAAGGAAGTTTCTTTTAATCCTTCTCCCATGATTGAAAAACTCAGGATAAATAAGAGCTTTGCTGTATGACTGGAGGAATATTCTGTTACCTGGTCCTGGATAGAGGGCCATCAGCCCCAAAGTTTTATCACTTTAAATCCTGAGCAGTATCAGTGCTGGGAGCTGGAATGCTGTGGGTGGAGGATGGGTCAGCTGGGCTGAAGCAGAGGAATCCATTTGATTCTCATCAGGCCTTTCAGGGGAACAGCAGCTCATACTGCAATACAGCAAGGTTTGAAGGGCCAGCCATGATATCTGACTCCCATGCCCCTGTCACATAAGGAGGCTGTGGCTTTCTTAAATTATTTTTTATGTCCCTGTACTCAGTGTTAACTAAACCTCCAAGCAGCCAGGTATTCATCACTACATGAGTTCAGTCAGAACTCTTAATCTGCAAGTGTTCAGCCCTGCTCTGGTCTTGAACTCCTCCTCTCCCTTACCCCTGCTACCTGCCTCTATTTTAATCTCAAATTTGGCTGTGGTGTTTTTGTTGTTGTGTCTAGGCCCGAATTAGTGGTTAAGAAGCTGCGTTACTATGCAAGGTTTATAGTGGTTTGTCTCCTGCTCAACAAGATGGATGTTGTAAAGGACCTTGTAAAGGTAGGCTAAAATCAGGATAAAGGTGCTCAGGGGTAGGAGGTTGCTGATCCTTGCTTTTCTAGTCTGACATCCAACACAGGGAATAGCTTCTGTGATTCAGACATTTAATAATGACACTTTAACATCAAATGGTTTGGTAACACTGTTTGAACAGCAAGTAAAAATATTCCAAAAGCTGCAGCCCAGACAGGGAGGTGCCCTGGAAGTGCAGCAAAGGAACAGCAAGCTGCTCCCCACAGCATATGCTTCCCAGCCCCTCTGACAACCTCGCTTCAAGCAGTTCCTGGGCTTGACAGCTTTGTGTAGGTTGCATTGCTGTCTGTGTCACAGCTCCCTTGAACTGCAGGCTTAGCTTAGCACAGCTAAACCAGCCACACCATCCCCTTTCTCAAGGTATTTAAAGTTACTTGCAAGCTGAAATTTGAGTCCTTGGTATCCATAGCTTATGGTAATAACCAGTGACATAGCTGTGAGTGGGATAATTATACTTAACTCCAGATATTCTTTGCATTTGGACCTACGTAAAAGACAATTTGCATTGCCAGAACTCGGTGTAACACTGGCATTCTGTGTGCTGAAAGAGCGCGTTTTGGCTGGCATGTTAGTCAGGAGTGTGCTGCATATGTTCTCGAGGAATTTATTTATTTATTATCCTTAAAGGCCAGCACAGCTAACCAAATGTAAGGTTACTGACTGCCTGGTAAAGTCTGGTTTCAGGACTGACTGTGTCTGTCTCTGAACTGTTTACATCAGGAGCTGTCAGATGAAATTGAAGACTACACGCATCGTTTCAATACTGAAGATCAGGTGGAGTGGAACCTGGTTCTTCAGGAAGTGGCAGCATTTATTGAGGTGAGAATACCATCCCCTGTAGTTATTGTAGAGTTTTCTGTCTTGTTGATGGAACTGTTCCTGTATCACCACATCTGTGAGGGAAGCAGGTGTGCCCGTTCAGGGACAGTGTGCCTGTCCCATGAATCACAGCCATGCATTCACAGGAATATTTAAATATTGCCAGAATGGCTGGCAGCATTATCACTCACTCTCTTCCTTTGGTATTAATTTCTATAAAGGGAAGGCAAGCTAAAACAGACAAACTAAAATTATTATGAATAGGAATAGTTAGTTTATTCCTACATGAGTTTATAAGGTTGTTGATGACATTTGACTCCTCAGGTATACTAAAGCTAAATGAGTCCATGTCATTGGAGGCAGTATGCTTTTCTCTTTGCTGTACCTGCATGTGCTTGCCCCAGGTATTTTTTGCAGTCCCTGTGAACTTTGCTTTTCCAGGTGGGAAGGCTTTACCCTGTAGCCTGCATACAAATATATAAATACATGTATGGAGAAGTAATTTAAAAAATCTGCCTCATTTGTGAAATGTTTATTGTAAGTGCCAAGACCTGTAGA
The DNA here is from genome assembly GCA_910950805.1 of Acrocephalus scirpaceus scirpaceus. Taxonomy (NCBI): domain Eukaryota; kingdom Metazoa; phylum Chordata; class Aves; order Passeriformes; family Sylviidae; genus Acrocephalus; species Acrocephalus scirpaceus. The sequence continues at coordinate 904,654 of OU383790.1, read as the reverse complement.
CTTCTCTCTGACTACAAACCTGTATGCTTTCCTGAATTCTTGATTTATTCTGGTTGCTTTTTTTAGGCAGACCCTGTCATGGTTTTAAATGATGACAACACCATTGTAATCACCTCTAACAGGCTTTCTGAGACGGGAGCTCCGTTGCTGGAGCAGGGGATGATAGTGGGACAGCTTGCTCTTGCAGATGCACTCATTATTGGGAACTGCAACAACCAGGTAAAGGAAATTCTGGGCACCTGGGCTTGCACCTTTGGAGTCCCCCCTATGACCTCCCTTCTGATCATACAACAGAGATTCCAGCAGAGGAGAACACTGAAATATTTTTATTCTGATGGTTGCAGTGGTAGCGAGAGGAAGAGGGTTCTCAGAAATAAGAGCTAAAAACGAAATGTTAGATATTAGACCTGTGGTACTGACCTCTTATTTTTTATATTCAACATGTCAATTAAGTAGATACAATTGATTTTCATAAACTGGATTATTTGTAACAACATTTAAGCATGGGAGACCTCTAAGATACATCTAGAAAAAGCTTGGCTTGAGTTTTCATATGACTCACTCCAGCTTGTTGCGACTTCAGTGGCAACAGGAAGAGGTTTTCAAAAGACACTCTAGGTCCTGTTTTTAGATGATAATGATAGTGAAGTTGTACAAATTTCATGACTTCTCTCTGAGCTCTTTTTGGGTAAGCAAGGGAGTTATATTTAAACTACACTTCATCTGTCTTTGTCAGATTTTGTCTGAATTCATAGTACATAGCCATTTCAGCACCTGATTTGTACACATCCCACACTGTAATTTGGAAGCAGGGTCTGCAGTGCAGTGACTGGGCCTGGTAAATCAGTAACAAATAGACTTTGTCTTCTGTGAGCTCTTCTAGAAGTCATTCATAGCTCTTTAGAGATTCAGAGATGACACTGAGAGGTCCCTGAGAGAGAATGGTCTCTCTGGTGTGCAGTGGAGTCTCTTAGCTGGATAATTCCAGAGAAATTCTGTTTAATGTGTGTCTGGCAGAATAAACTGTGTGACTCTCTTGCAGGTCAAGTTCAGTGAATTAACAATTGACATGTTCCGAATGCTGCAAGCCCTGGAAAGGGAACCCATGAACCTGGCATCACAAATGAACAAACCTGGAATGCAGGTGAGTTCCACTTCAGTAACAAACCTGGCAACACATCTTAACTGGGTTTTTTGGTTGCTTGATTGGTTTTAAGTAGTGTACTCCTTCAGTATTGTCTCTGTGCAGAGCAGGTTAGTAAAGGTGGTGTAACTTTCATTAGAAATTAGTGAAGAGTAACTCAAACCCATGGACTCATCAATTACTAAGTCATCTGAAAGTTAAATGTCCCCTTCAGAGAAAGCATCAAGTGTTCTACCTGAGGCCAAAAGAGAATATGAAGATTTTTAATTTATTTAATTGAGATGAAGTGTGAATTTTGTCACTCATTTCTTGGGTGATACTTGAGAGACTAAGAAAGCTTTAGTTCACAAGTTTCAGTGCAGGATAATCCTGGTTTGAATACTGTGCATCTTGCTCTGCTGTGTAGTAGGAAATGCAGAATGGGCAGACCATTTGTGTGGGTAGTGTGTTGGAGATGAGCATTCTAATAAACAGAAATTTAGAGAGTTATGAAACTGCTTTGATGATATCTGGTTGTTGGGGGTTTTTTGAGTAGTATTTTGTTTCTTTCTTTTAACAGGAGTCAACAGAGAAACCAGCCAGGCGGGAAAACCCCCATAAATACCTACTTTATAAACCAACTTTTAGCCAGCTATATACATTTTTAGCAGCATCATTTAAGGTTTGTGAAATTGGTGAATTTATTTGTAATAAAAAAAAATCCAGGACTGTTTGTGAGACTGACTGAAATGTGGATCTCCACTGATCTGGAGAATAGAAAAAAATCTTTAGAGGATCCTTTTATTTCATAGCGTGCCAAGCACAAACCAAAATCAGGGAAGTGCATCAGGTGATGCTCTGGAGCACTGTATAGCTACTGAATCTCCAGTCCTGTATCCCATTTGAACTGTAAAATGGGATACAGGAAAGCTTCCTTTGTGAATTGTTTGGGAGTTGGGGTCTGTGTGGATCCTGGCAGCTTTTGGGTTCCATATCTTGAGGAGCCTCAGATCTGGATAGACAGTAAAAGAGTCTGTGTGGAAGCAGATTCTTTCTCAGTGCTGCTTGGAGCTCTGATATCAGCTTAGAGGTTTGTGTGGAGAAAAGTTACAGACATTTCATCAGGTGACACTTTTGGTCTGTTGGATGTGTGTGGTGGGGCAGGGCAAATCCACGTACCAAGAGCAGAGGGGAGGGGAGGCAGAAGCAGGCATAGCACAGTTATAATGACAATGTGTTTATGAAGGTGATGATTCAGTATTAAAATAAACTTGTACCTTTCTTCCCTTGCCACTGGTCCCCTTGTTTGCATCCCAGGAGCTGCCTGCCAACAGCGTGCTGCTGATTTACCTGTCTGCCACGGGCGTGTTCCCATCAGGTCGTTCGGATAGTGAAGGTACAATAAAGGAATGCTCCCTGTCATGAACAGGGCTTGAATTCTCTTTATGTTCCAGGACAAGTGACCAAGAAAGATGTCACAAAGCTCCTTTTAAAAGACAATTCGATTCTCCTGTCTACTTAGTAAGATAGCCTTTATTTTCCACAAACAATAATTAAATCTTTGTGTTTTAATTAGTGTGCATTAACCTGAGAACTTTTCAAAGGACACATCCAGTTTTTGATGCATCTGAAGTATTAAAAGTCTCCCAATTTTGAAGACCACATGGCTCAGTTGATGCATCAGCACAAAATCCATAAAATGGCTCAGTGGTACTCTGTGATTCTTTCCAATGCCCGGCACCAGGAGAACGTGTGGCCAGGACATGGGTGGTGAAAGGACTCAAGCAGCTGCAGGGACTGGTCTATTTGCACGCTCATTAACCTGACAATTCAAGCCCTTCTCATGATTTTTGACAATTCCCCTCACCTCACCCTCCTGTTCTTTTCAATCTAGTAGAATATTTGGATGCAGCTGCAATGTCAAAGCTGAAAACTGGTTGGCTGAAGTAAACACGGTCCAAAGATCTGTTTATATAATTAAAGAAAAAAAAAATCAAATTAAACATTTTTAACATCCTAAATATTGTAAAAACCTCATCTGTTTGAGACTTGCATTCCTTTATAAGATGCATGCTTTGTCCTCCCCAGTGCATGATTTATAGAGCTCTCAAAATGTTAAAAGGAAAAAAAAAAAATCCCTGTCAGCTTTGGATGGTGGCAGTGATTTTTTAAAATGCTTTTAACATTTTACTTTTTGGTGCAGCTTGGTGATAGGTCCTAACTGAAGTGTGTTCTCTGAAGCCTGTGGTATGTCCCCCTCTCTGCATGTGTTGTTTCAGCTTAAGCCTTTGTGGCAGAGGCATCGAGGCTCAGTCACCTGAGGAGCTGCACAGCCAGGGTGCAGCTTTCACTCAATGAATCCATCACAACTGCATTCTTTTAATAAGGTGGTGTGGTCTGCACACAGTTCTGCCTTATTAAAAGGGAGAGCAGCTGCAAGTTGCACTGTGCATTGCCTGCGAGCCGTGTGTTTGGCAGACCGTGTGAGGTGTTTGTAACAGTGCTAAATTAATGTTTGTTCTGTTCCTGATTTTGTATCCCCAAAGCTTCCCTTAAATGGAAAGGCGCCTTGTATCCAAACCTGAAAAAATTGCATTTGGTGGCCAAATGTGGGTCAGCCAAGTCTGCAAATGTATGACAGAATGAGGAAACCCTAATAATTTATTTTACTAAAGTTAGTGACATTTCATACCCGTACCAATGGCAGAAATATTTCTTGGTATCTTCTAGGATTTGATATTTTTTATAGCCATTGCTTTCGTTTTTGCACTCCATCAGACATTTAGGGGGTAGCTCAGTTTTGCCAATTTAGCAGAATATTCAGCTTACAGTGGGACCACATGTCCAGGGCGTGTGCATGTGAAACTTGTGAATTCTGACTTTAAAATCTTGAAATACAAAACTTTGCTACAGATTTGAAATCTGGTTAAATCTGTTTTGTCCCTTTATCATTCCCTTTATCATGAGTTCTCTCTTCTCCCCTTTGCAGTGTTAGAACTGCAAATGACAGTAGTATTTCTAGTCTTTTTGATTCATTTAGCCTTATTTTTGGATCAAATTCTGAATCTGGAATATGTAAACTCATACAGTAATTTTACAAAGGTATTGATTTTCTTGTATCAGATGTGTAATGGGTTTTAATCTTTTTTCTCTATAGTGTAACAAGAGCCAATACTGGATCATTTGCATTTATGTTTGTGGGTAAATAGTGAATAATTTAATTAGAAGTTATGAAGTTGCATTCCTTGCTTCTATTTGATAGATGCTGAAATTTCTAAAAAAGTATAAAAAGGGATGAGCAGTTAGTGAAGTCTCCACATTCCTCTCTCCCCTCCTTACAACTGCAGTAGTTCAGATTCCCTTAGTGTTCTGGGGTTTGTTGTTGCTTCCTCCCTTTCATGTAATCACTGAATGTCTAACAGGGGTGAGTTGCCCCAGCTGATTTTAGCTTCCTTTTCCCACGTGAAGGTCCCTACGATTTTGGGGGGGTGCTGACCAACAGTAACCGGGACATCATCAACGGGGACGCCATCCACAAGCGCAACCAGTCCTACAAGGAGATGCACTGGTGAGTGTCTGGTGCACACCTGCAAATTCACAAGAGTTTGTCTTTAATGGAGAAAAATGCATCAGTGCCTCTGGAGTTCAGGCTCCTCGGTGCAGGACATCATAATGGAGATTGGCTTGAACGCTTAGAAAAGGAAATGTGCAGCTTTAAATGATTATTTAAACACTTCAACCTTACTTATGTAAGTTAATATAAATTCTTAATTACTGGCAAGCTTCAGCTCAGTGGTGGATGACTTCTCAAGAAGTTAAGCATCTCTTAAATTAATAAGAAGTCCCACAGCCCATATTACAGACAAATATAGACAATAGTGCAGCTTCTCTCTGAGGATGAATCTGGGGACTGGGGCATGGGAAATCTTTCTGCCTTTTATCTGGCTGTGGGCAACTGTATGGCTGAGACACTTGTGCAGTGTCAGAGCTGTGCAGCAGTTTGTGGTGCTCTGAGGTGTTCCTTTCCATTTGCAGCCTTCACCCTGGAGATCTCTACCCTTTCACCAGAAAGCCCCTGTTCATCATCGTGGATTCTTCCAACAGCGTCGCCTACAAGGTAAGGCCCTTGGAGGCAGTTCCTCTTGTGGTAGGATACAGTGCCAACCCCTAGTTAGCTTACACTTTTAACAGGCTATTTTTTTAAACAGTTTGTATTCAGTCTTTCTTTTCTTTTGAGGTTGTGCATGCTAGTCAGGATCTGACCCTATGAATAGGAACAAGAAGGAGAAGCACATGAACAGCCGCTCATTGGAAAGTAATAAATCCTCCTGGAGGGAAAAAAGGTTCAAGATTTCCAAGGTCTCTGGTGGGAGGTTTACTTTTGTTTTATACCAAAGACAAATCTCGGTGTGTGTGCGTGGGGGAGGGAGATAACTAATGTGCTTTTCTTTTTTCCAGTCGTCCAACATTCAGTTGCTTTTAAGCAACAGAAAGGAGTCAAAGCATTGAGCCTGATCTTATAAAACACGGGGTGTCTATGTCTGAAAAGTGTCTGAACCAAGGAAGTAACAAGCCTCAAATTAGCATCCAGTGTTACTGTAGAGTGGTGTTTGCTTGGACATTGAGCCTCCTTCCTGGGGTGCTCTGGACTTACAGTAGAATTGCTCCATGCCAAATCACCTCTGGGAATCTGCAGTTCGGGTAATACAGAAGCAGGCCTTGCACTCGTGGTGGCCAGTTGAATCTGGAGATCATTACACACGTATTTCATTCATGAATGGGGTAATAAGAATGTGCTATATCTGGGGAAAGTGCCACTTCTTCTGTGTTCCTTTTTATAGCTCCATTATGTGCAGAGAGGGAAGGGAACATCCACAGCTGCGTTTCGGAGGAGGAACAGGGACGTCTAGTGGCCAGAGGAACTTGTGCCTTGTTCAGTGTCCACAGGCTGTGCTGTTTGTTTTGAAGGCATGTGTTGGCCAAGGAGAGGTACTAAATCAGTGGTCAGTGTGATTCAGGATAGTTGTGTATTGAGCCAGGGAGCTCCTGCCTGACAGCCAGATAATGATCTGGCCTCTCTGTTGGGCCTTTGGTTTGTTGTAGTGTAATGTAGCTCAGAGGGATTTTTAAACACCACTTTATTTAAGTTCACCACACTGGTTTCAGAGCAAATCTGCTTTTTCTTAAATTTCCTTCCCCATTTAAATGGAGGGAAACACAGCTGAAATGATGTCTTTCTGAGAAAGTGAGCACTTGGAAGGGAGTTATTTCTCTATGCTCTTTCCTGACATTCATTCCAGTATAACATCAGGGGGATTGGTTTTCTTTCGGGGAAAAAAGTATGGCTTGTGTTAGGGTTTTGGTTTGGTTTTGGTTTTTGTACTGCCTTCCTCTCTAATAGAATTGTTAAAAGATGTCAAGTGGATCAGCTCTGTAAGAAAGCAAGGCATTCCAGCTCTGGACAGACTGGGGTGCTGTGTAAAGCTTGTTTGGGGCAATGGATTTCCACATGTAGGTCTTGTGAGAATAATGTCAAGTGTTTACAGTAGAATTTGCTTTTTGTATTACATTTAAATTTGATACTTAAGCTTTCTTTAGATTTTGTGGGCACATGGTAAGCAACTCTGTAATGTCCACTGAGTTTCTTTTCCTTGTTCTGCAGTGAGCTGATAGGGGTGTAAAACTCACCCAGTCTGTTCAGCACACCATTGTGGAGAAGCACAGAAATGTGAGCTTTGGAAGTATTTCAGGACAGGATTATAGAAGTGGCTGTTAGGAGCACTGACCCAGATCAGAACAGTGTGGGCAAAACTGCGAGGAACCTAAAAAGAAATACAGTCAGCATTTCAGAAGTGACATTCACCTTCCTCATCTCTTGCCACTGAACATAGGCAGACGTGTGAGGGGGCTGGTTTAGGTGTCTTGTTTTCCACTGAAGGTTCATGGCAGAGCTCTCAAGGTCAGTGTTTCCAGCCCTTGCACACTCCTGCCTGTGCTTGTGCTGGGTCCTTGTCCCCAGCGCCCTGACAGCGCTGTCCTGTGACTGTCCCCCGCTGGGCTGGGACGTGTCTGGAGGCTCAAGTGCTGGCATCAACAAAGAGGTTCTGTGCGACCCTGTGAGGAATTGAAGTCAATACTGACTTTTTTTCCACATGGCTGCTCTGATCTTTCCTGATAGCACAGGAGCTATCCTGACATTTAAATGTCACTGCCAGCAGCACCGGCAGGAACAGCAACTGCTCACACATCTTTTTCTGCCGCCCGTCCCTGCTCTCCTGCACGCATCCCCGTCCTCTCCCTCTCTCCGGAGGACTTAAATGGTGATGACTGAAAGTAAGTCCTGCCAGGAAGTGACTTCCCAGTTTGTCAAATCAGCAGCACTTGAACAGCTTCCTCCCCTGTATATTTAGCTGAAAGTGGAAGATAACTGCAAATCGAGCATATCTACTGAAAGCCGTGATTTTTTTTTTTAACACTTCCATTTAAATATAGCTGTCTGTGTGTTCTTGAAGGTTACCACTGCATATGTGGATGAAATAATATTTTTAAATCCGTATCTTCCTGTAGCTGTGGTTGTCTAGAATCATGGTAAAATGCAAAGTCTTAAAACCAAACCAAACCAAAACCTCCAGCCACTGAGAATGCAAGGCCTTTGTCAGTGATGTGGTATAAATACTTAGCTTAGTAAAGCTTAAATGTGAAGTGCCTTCTTTTGGAGATGATGGGCAGTTCTTTCTTGGAAGGAGATGTACATGACATGCATTGTAAAAATCAGCAATACTTCTGTTGGAAAACTTGAACACTGAAGTAAAAAAACAGTCAATTTTGAAACAAAATGGGGTTTATCCTTTTTGGAGTGGTCCATGCACTGAAGGGTAGGGCATTCCACATCCAGACCTCCTGTCAACATCTGGATTGCAGGGCAGGTTTTCCTGGCTTAACCCCTGCTGGGACAGAGTCCAGAGTGCTGTCAGCCAGTGCCTGAGACCCACGAGTGACCCAGGCGTGCTCTTGGCTCCTGGACTGCAGGGCTGTTCTCAGTGGTGGCGTGGCTGCTTTGGTCTGTAACTGAGTGACACACGATGGAATTAATTAAACATGTCAATCTGCACGTGGCACTGAGCATACGAGTTACTGGAGAAGGTAAAACCTTGCAGTGTGTGTACAGCTCAAACCAGCAGTGTCTGGGGTGACTCCTGGAGTTTGAAATGTTTCTTTCAGCAGTTCCTGGGCTGGCCTGTTGTTACTGTCTGCAAGGGAGTTGTCTTTGTTTCCTCCTTAGAGACCAAACCTTAGTATCCAGCATTATCAGTATTCCCTGGCTCCTAATGAACTAGAGGGGGTTTTAGCACTACTCAGCAGTCTGTCAGAGATGGGAAATGTTTTATTTTGATTAGACTAGATTTCTGTCTCTGGTATTTAGCAGTATTAGATCAAGTTAATTCTGTAAAACTAATATAACTGGAAAATACTGCCTGGAAGGGAAAGTTTATTTAAATTATGCAGAGGCCAAAAGGAATTTAAAAAATTGACTTTTTGAGGATTCTACACGAGCAAATACTAGTGGTGTTGTGTGTCTTACACTTGTAAAGTGCAGTTTTAAGAATTTAATCTGCAGATGTGTGTGTGGCACTTGTATGCTCTGGAGGCAGGGTTTGGGTCTGTGCTCTGAAGGGATGCAGACACAATCACATTTTCTGTAGCTTTGCAAACCTTCAGTTTTAAGAAAGCTATTCTGGTGACAGCTAACAAGGTTGTGTGCATGATTTTTGCCCTTTTCCCTTTGTGATATTTGTTTACCACCAGACAGATACACAGTAGGACTGTTACCAGGTAAATATTGGTGAAAGTGGACAATGGTGGTGTTCCAGGTTCTGGAGAAATTCTTGTGCAGTTGGACATTTTGGCAACATTAAAGGGGCACGAAATGAGTGGTGTAAAATGAGGGTTCAGTACAGCAGATGTTAAGGTTTTGACATGCTTGCTTTAAAGGAAACTTTAAAACTTTTCTCTGGGCCCTCCTGTTTCATCAGACACAGCTCCTCCTGCTAGAATTGGGAAAAAAGATGGTTTTGACTGGGCAGTTCAGTTGGTCTTGAGGGAAGATGCTAAATCCAATTGCTTTCACTTTTATTGCAGAACATGATTTTTTTTATTTTTAAGTAATGTGTTACTACTGAAAGCCATATTTCGATGAAATTAGTGTCTGCCATCAGTAGCAATGAAATGAGAGAATTGTAATTCCTTTAAAATGTAGTTGGTTATATTCCTTCTGTGCTGTGATCTCTGAGTAAGTGAACTTGTCAGGCTCATTGCCAATGCTGAGCTGTGTGAGGGGCATTAGTGTCTTCTGTCATTAATATGATTTGTACCCTTGACTTGCTGAATATTTAAGGCAAGCAAAGTGACCATCAATACTTCAAAATTCTTATCTGTTACAGAATTTCACAAACTTATTTGGACAACCATTGGTGTGCTTGCTTTCTCCAACAGCATATCCAAAAGCATTACAAGGTATGTGCAGTACTGCATTTCCCAACAAGCTGCAGTTGCATCCTGTATCTATCCCAAAGAGAACTTAGATTCCTCAGGAAAAGGCAGCTTTTCACTACTGTGTAACCCCTAAATCAGGTTACCTGAAGTAGTATGATCAAGTTTAGCTATTGTATATGGTAAATAATTTGTTCCAACGCTGATGACATTTCTACAGATGGCTCCAACAAGAGCTGGGAGCAAAGGCTCTCCTACGCAGAGGCTGAGGAAGTGGCCAGCCCAGCGTGGGCTGATGGTGGTTATTACAACTCTGGGCAGCTTTATTGCTCCCAGAAAGGGAGCAGAGTCAGTTAAGGTGTCTTGGTGTTAATGCACGTCTCCAGCAAGCCTTTATTGGCAGTCATTGATCAGGCCTGCACGAGAGAAGGTGTAACTAACACACAGGAGTAGCTCCTCTGTGACGGAATTTAGCGGGTGAGCGACTTCGTTGTGTGGCGGGGACAGCGTTTCTGTTTCATGTGCCAAATGTATCCCTTTGTCTATTGATTTATTTTTCCTTTTAGATCAGTCTCAGCGGGGTAGCCTCTTCACACTCTTTCTGAACAATCCGCTAATGGCATTCCTGTTTGTCTCTGGATTATCAAGCATGCGCCGAGGATTGTGGGAGAAGTGTCAGGATTACCTCAGAAAAATCAACCGGGACATTGCCCAGCTGCTGACCCACTCCCGGTCCATAGGTACGGCCTGGCCAGGCACAGCTGAGCCTTTGGGGGGGTTTGAGCCTTTCTAAACTGACCTCTCTTTGCCTTCTGTACAGATCAGTCCTTTCTTCAGTTTTTCGGGGATGAATTTCTTCGCTTGCTTCTCACAAGATTTATCTTCTGTTCGGCTACTATGAGGATGCACAAAATCTTCCGGGTATGCAGGGATGTCTGTGCCTCTGGGGGAGCTCCAGGCCAGGCCTGTAGAAGTGCCCTGGCTCAGGTGGGAGGGTGCCAGGGCTGAGCAGGTCTGGGTGACCCCAGAAACGTGACTGATGCTCACATGCTGTTCCTGCAGCTTGCACTGGGGCTGTGCCTTTGTGTCTCTCTGAGGGCACCAAGCCTTTGGCTTGCAGGAGCCTCAGTGCTGCACATAACACAGCAGGCACACTGCAGTTCAGTTATGTCTCTCTGGACAGCCTTGTCTGCTAGAAAAATTCCTCTTAATAACTAAAGATTATTATTATTTCTACACAACCCAAAAGGTATAGAACTAGAGTATAAGAGGAAGTGGGGAGGAGTGGGTCATTATTTCTGGAATGTATTCATGTGAATGGGTTTTGAAAGGTCTTTGAAGTGTAAATGAATACACTAAATAGGAAGATGATATTTTGTCTCCCTGTTGGTTTAAGCTGTGCCAACAGAGGAGTCTGCTCTGGATCTACACCATTTTATGTGAGTGTTGGCATATAAAGTGCCTGCTCCATTTTAAATACTGCAGGGAAAAATGGGACTGGAGCAGTGAGAGGTGCAGCATTCAGTTGTTGAACTGCAGATGTCCAGCAGCTCTCCAAGCCTAAATCAGCTACCTGGGCTGCTCTGATACCAGGGAGAATAAGTAGGTCTGTGTTAGTGGGGAGAGATTTGCCCCCAGTGTCCTAGATATTTGTTTTAGGATGAGATGAATCTCCCACTGGAGATGCTCACTTGTCTGTAATTTCAAGAAATGAACTCCAGCCTGGTAAGTAAGTACAGGTGAATATTTTTTTTTTGTCTCTTTTAGTGGTTTCTTTTTTTTTTCTGCAAAGCCTCAGTGAACATACCAATAACTATCTGAGATGAACAGGCATTTGTGAGATGAACAGGCATTTGTATTACCACTGTGATCATCTCTGAGTCAATGGAAAAAGAAAACTGAAAATTCTAGAATATTTTCTGTCTCTGTGCCATACTGAATAGATTAGGGTGAAATTGGCCTTTTGCAATCTTCTTCCTAGAAAGTGTGAAAGAAATGAGTGTCTGATTCTCTTTGTTTTCACTGTCATCTAGCAGGAGACTCGAAATTATCCCGAATCTTATCCTCAGCTGCCAAGAGATGAAACGGTGGAGAACCCTCACCTCCAAAAGCACATTTTGGAGCTGGCTTCCATACTGGATGTTAGGAATGTTTTCCTGGAAAACACACTCGATGACTATTAAAAGAAACTGTCTTACTGCAAAGGGGATTCCCTGGCCACAGATTTTGAATGGTGCAGTTTTATAATGTGAAAATCATAAAAGGAAGTACTTGATTTTATTTTTAAATTTAGGACCATTATTTTAAAAAGTAATAATAAACAGCTGTTAGTTGAGCTGTTCCATTCTGTATGGGGTCAATTTTATAAGCAGAAGTTTTCATGTCTTTTAAATGTTAAACTAAAGAATCACTAGAGGTTTATTTCTGGTCTTGTGGCTGTCAACCACATTTCCAACAGCTGATCCTAAGCATAGAAGTATTATTGGTTACCTTTAGCCCACGTTTGTGGAAATCCTTTATTTTTATACAATTTTAAGAAATTGGAAAGAAAAAAAAATCAACAGAAAAAACCAATATTTTATCCCCAAAGAGTTTGGATTTGAAATGGTAAAGATGGAACCACACAGTGCAAACCAACAATAGCAATAACACAGATTCCTTCATAACAAATATATTTTTTCAGTCTTAGGCAAGTGAGGAGACAAAACTGTGGACAATTAAGTTGCATTTGGAGCAGTGCTTTGAAGTGAATTTATAAAGATACTTAATGCTCCCTATAAGTTTGACACAGCAGTTTTCTGTATGAACTGTGTGCTGCTGGCCTAGGACCTGGCTGGGCAGGTGGTCAAGAGGTGAACAAACTGCAGACCCTGAAGGTTGGTCCCCACCTCTCACTGTCATGTGGGGCATCCTGCCACAGGAGGAGGGGGCATTCTTCAGTTTGAGGCACTATTTAGAAATTCCAGCATTTCCAGCAGGTGTTACCCCTCCTTTCCGTGTGTGGATGGAATGTGTGGCTCCCACAGCATGAGCACTCCCTGACAGGAGCTGAGAGGATGTCCTGTACTGTGCTGTCCCAGCCCCTCCTGTCACTTGTGTGTCTGACCCCGCTGTGCCACAGCCCCGTGCCCCGGGAGAGGTGCTGATGTTCCCCTTGCAGGTGAAACCAAGTGGGAGCTGCCATAACCCCCTGGATGTTTTGCATGTCCCCGCCATGGCTCAGTCCTGCCCTGGAACCAGGAGCAGCAAGGGCTCCCCAGCCCAAGAGCTCAGTGTGGTGTCTGCAGGAGGACAGTGACCTTTGGGAAGAGGCTGGCTGGCCCTTGTGGCTGCTGGGAAGAGTGCTGGCTGGCTCCTTTGGGACTGCACTGCCTGCCCTGCAGAGCTAGAGCAGTTCCTGGCAGTGCAGGGTGAGCAAGGATGAGGGAATGGAGATAAACTATTAAATGGAAAAGCCAATTGTCACTGTTCCATGGGCTGCTAGAAAAGGAGTGAGAGGACAAGTCCAATCCCTGCTTTTTGTTGAACCCCAGCCATGCCTCTGTGCTTAGGTGGGAACAGTGCAGAACTTGGTGACTGCTGTAGTGTCCTGGCAATCCTGGGTGCAGAGCATCACCCAGGGTGTGATGTGGTCAGCCAGAACAGCACTGGTGGATCCATTCTGCTGAGGGAGCACAGTGTGGAACAGCAGGAACGGCTGCAGTGTAGCTGGGGAGTTTGCAATGAAGGTTCTTTGTAGCTGGGCTGAAGCTCGCACCATACATTCTTTATTTCCCAAGTGTACAAAATCCTGTGAATGCTCGTGTTTGTCCTAAGCAGTCTTGAAGCTGGTACACTGAGACCCCCCCTTGGTGCTGCTCTTTGGACTCTGGCAGGACTTCATTTCCCGGGCTGTGGAGTCTGTTCTAACGAGTGTGTGTTTGTGTGTGTGCATGTGTGTGCTCGGCGTTTGTGTGTGTATGTACAGTACACATACATCTACTGGCTGGTGTAAATTGTAAATATGTATATATGTATAGGTACTTGTATATGTATTAAAAAGAATGAACCACTACAATGTCTAGATACAAAATTTATATATACACACATACGCCATGTTGGGTGTATTCCACAAGGTGCTGCAGATCATTTGTGGTTGTACTAAAGGTTATGGCTCTTCCACTGTAATTTGTTGTTTCCAGGGACTTACCTTGGACCTTGAAGTAATTGATAACTGATTCCAGGTACAGGAGCCCTTAGTTAGCCAGGGGAATGAGTACCCCTGTATGCATTACAGTGATAAGATCCGTGTTTTTACTGTGAAGCTGATCCCTGCCTTTCTGCCTGGTAGGAGGTACCCAGTTGCTAAAGTGTGGGATTGTATGTGGAGGCTAAAGATGCAGGAAGCCTTTAATGCAGCAGCGAGAGGCAGGTTATCTTTGCCCTGCCTGCTGTTCCTCTACCAGCAGTGTTCAGCTTGCATGGAAAAAGGGAATTGAGTTTTCCCCAGCTCACTGCCTTCCAACCAAATGCTTTTGCTTTGCTTTAGCTTTTGCTTTGATGAAGCTATTCTTATTTTGTTTCCATCTCTGTGGAAAAAAGTATGCCGTTTCCAAGCATAGGAGTGATGATGATTCCACTTGTGTGGGCTGGTGAACCTCTGGGACATTGCTTGTGAACTGACTTGGAAAGCCTTGGTGGTTCTCACCTTCATTTAGCCAGGCTGACATGGGGAGTCCTTGCTTGTGACCTGAGAGGCTTCTACCATTTGCAGCCCTTAGAGGAAGTTCTGTTTGCTTTTTGCCAAGGTAGATTTCATCAGAGAAGAATGCACTTTTTGAAATACAAAACGCCCTGAAGAACCTGGAATGTAGGAGGAGAATATAGGCCTTGAAAATTAGTTTAGAAGTTGAATTTAGCAGCAATGACTGTCCAAGTCAAAAATTAATTCTTGAGGTTCCTAATTCTCCTCTTACCTGCTGATCTTTGTTAGAGGGTCCAGTGCTGGGACGTTCAAAGATAAAGATTTCACTCCTGTTGTGTTGGGAGAAGCATGGAATTGTACTGTGGAAGCAGAGGGCTCATACCCTCTGTTTGCTCTAGCTGTAGCTAGGATGAGTGTCTGGTCTTGGATTTTGAGCCAGCCCCTTCTTTCCCACCCAAAGAACTGCATTCAAGATGAAAATGTTGATATTTTCCCCTCCAAGTAAAAGCTTGTCTTGTTTGAGCTAAGTCATTCTAAACTTGTGCTACTGTGTGCTCTGTGCTATGGTCGTAGGTACCTCTCGGTGTATGCTTGTGTGTACTGAAGAAAATCTGGTTTCTGTATCTCGCAGTCCTCAGTGTGGAAGCGAAGCAAAGACTGAACCATTTTTAAGTGAGAAGAGAACAAATCCTTTTCTTCTCAGCCTGATGCCTTCCCTCTTGTCTCGCTCTCCCTTTCTCCATGTATCTTTATTGATTATATTAGCGGAGAAGACTTGCCAGCACCAGGCAATGCCAAATTAAAGGGGTAAATTGTGCATGTGATACATTGAGAGGACAAGGTGAACTGGACCAGCTGTGTCCTTACAGGACTGCTCCTGCCTGGCTCCCTACTCCCTGCATGTGGTGTGCTCAGATGAATCCTGCTCCCACAGTAGGTTTGTGCTCCTGCTCAAACTGGCTTTGGAACATCTCGTCAAAGTTATTGTTGTTGCCTTTTTTCCCCTTTGACTTCTCAAAGTAACAGTGGTAGGGCAAAGCGGGGTTATGACTCTTTAATGCTCTGGTTTTTAATTCCTCTTGGGATGTGATGTGTCATTTTGTTTTGTGCACCAGCTAAATGGAGCACTGACTTCCATGAGCTGTGCAAACAGGACTTGCTCCCTGGAGTGCATTCTTGAGAAGTTTCAGGACCTTTCTTTGAGCAGTTCAAAATAATGTCTGTCAAGTCATGACTGACTAAAACCCTCAAGACTGTTCCCCAGGGAGATGTGCAGAGATGTCTTTAAAGGATCATAGGAAATAGATGGGGGCAACAGGAAATTTGGCTTCAATTAATCATCTTCAAAAGCTACAATTTGAGTAGCACTGGTCAGGCTTCTCCTGTAAGGATGGGATGGAAGTGCTGTTCCATAGCCCATCCCTGGCATGAGTTAGGAAGCACCTCCCCTGCCTCACTGCCTCTCCTGTGCTGTAACCATGCTGTGCTGCAAGTCTGCTCCTTCCCAAAGCTAAAAATCTTGGAATCTGTCTGAACAACTGTTGTGTCTTGAGGTTTTTTTGTAAAAGCTTTAGCTGTGTTCAGTTCCTCAGTAACTGTCCGAGTGCAGCTCAGTGGTGCAGCAGCAGCCAAGCTTCACTCAGTCCTGGGGGTGTTGGTGGCTTGTGGCTGCTCCTGGGGCTGAGGGAGCTCTGCAGGCAGGAACAGTGATGTGAACAAGGGAAAAAATTCACTACAGAGAGCTGGAAACTGCTCTGTCTGGCTCGTAAGGTCAGACTGGACACAGCAGCTGGGGCAAAGCTCTCCAGAGCAGATTATGCACTCTTGAAGGGGCTCCCTTATATTTGTAACATCGGGCTTCTAGAGCAATATTGTTCTGTGACCAAATTGTTCAGGTGCTTTGAAGATCAATAGAGCAGAGAACGCACGTAACTGCTTTAGATTAGGAGTGACAGCCACTGTTTGTTTTCCTGCCAAGACTGAGGAGAGTTAGTTCAGGATTTCTGAATCTGACATTTTTTGGGGTTAAGGACTGTCTCTGACTTCTGCCCAGATGTGTGCATAGATGTTTTGTTCTGGTTTCATTCATGTTCAGAGCAGACCCCAGCACAGCTTGCTGGCCCCAGAGCAGAATAGATCTCACCAGCCCAATCCCAGCAGCTGCTCCTTCCAGAATAAACCCTGCTGGGAGGATCTGCCCCCTTGACTTCACAGATCGCTTTTGGCACGTGTTTGTTACCGTTCTGCCATTGACCTGGTTTGTTGGGAGCAGGATTCTGCCTCATGCAGGCTGAAAAAGCACAAGTTGCTTCTGGCCTGGGCAAGGCCCAGCGAGAAGGATGAGGGGAGCGCAGGTGGGAGCGTTTGGGAGCCCTCTGGGAATGCGGAGGGACCGTGCCTCGGGCAGCCCGGCTGCGGAGGTACAGGGAGCCTTTTGCCTCTCTGAGAATCAAATTATTTATTACCAAAAGTAATTTTATAGTGAATTGGTTTAAAGTTATTTTACAGCTGTGTGCCTGTATATCGTATTTTGGTAAAAACGGATATTTTCCTTAAAATATATAGAGATATATAAATAAACTTTTTTTGGAGCAAATGGACTTTTTTGCAAGGGATCTGTAATCGCCAAAGCAGTGTGATGCCAGAAGCGGCTCCGCCGTTGTTCGGGGAGGGAAGAAGCGTGTTTGTGTTACTGCTGGACACTGCGGGGAGAAGCGAAATCCGCGATGGAACTGGGCCCTGCCGCTTGTCCCCGCCGGAGCGACACACCCGGTCCGGGCGGGCTCCACACACCGAGCGCCAGCCCCGCGTCCTGCTCGTCACCGCCTTTCCAGCCTTTCCAGAGACTTTGGAGCAGATTTCCGTTCGCTTTTGTCCCCGCCGCGCCGGGGCCGCTCCCGCCCGGTGTTCGCGGTTGTGCCGTGTCCGAGCCGTTCGCTGTCCCTGTCCCGGCCGCCGTCGCCCCGGCCCCGCCGGCGGACTGTGCTGTCAATAAACTGTGGTAAACGCTCGTACCGAGCCGCCTGGTCCGCTGCCGGGGGGACAGCGGGAGGGAGGAGCGGGGCTGAGGGAGGAGCGGGCGGGGCGGGGCCCGGGGGCGGAGCGGGGCTGAGGGAGGAGCGGGAGGGGCGGGGCTCGGGGGCGGAGCGGGGCTGAGGGAGGGGCGGGTCCGGGGGTGGAGCGGGGCTGAGGGAGGGGCGGGTCCGGGGGTGGAGCATGCGGGGGCGGAGCGAGGGCCGGGGCGGAGCATGCGGGGGCCGGGGGCGGAGCTGGGGCAGGGGGCGGAGCATGCGAGGGCGGAGCGAGGGTCGAGGAGGAGCTGGGGCTGGGGGGCGGAGCGGGGCTCAGGGGCGGGGCTTTGGCTGAGGGCGGAGCGGGGCTCAGGGCGGAGCGGGACCGGCTCCGCTTCCGCCCCGTGCGGCGCTTCCGGGTCGGCGGTGTCCGGGGAAGCGGCGGCGGCCGCGGGACCGGCGAGGCCCGGCCGGGCATGGGCGGTGAGGAACGAGGGGATGTCGGACCGGGAGAGCAGAGAGCGGCCGGGCCGGGGCCGTGGGGGAGCGGCGGTGGCAGGCTCTCGGTGCCTTGGGGCAGAGCAGCCTCCGCGGGCCGGGCCGGGCCGGGCCTCCCTCGCGTGTGGGTGAGGGTCGGGCTGAGGGGACCCGCCCGCTCCCCGGGCCCCGGCCCCGCCGCCGTTTGGGGCCGTTGGTTTGGGACTTTAACGGATTCCGCTCCGGGAGACCCGATTTTTTAACGTGTTGTAACAGATGTGATGCTAAAAGGTTTCCTGTTACCTCTAAATGATTCATGCCGGTGGGATTTTTTAGTGTGGAACCCATTTCTGTTTGATTTTTAGGTACTGCCAGGCCTTGAGGGCTTTAATGGCACTAGAACTGCAGTAAAGCAGTGGATGAGGCTGAGAATTAAGTCTCAGCGTTTCGAAGCTTTAGACGAGAGTGTCAGTGCATTAAACGTTGGAGGTCGTGGCTTTCCAAAGGACCTGGGTGTTTGAGGGCTGTAGAGCAGTAAAATGTTTGCCAAATTGAAGAAGAAGATCGCAGAGGAGGCAGCGGTTGCTCCCAGGCCCGGAGGAGCCGCCCGCATCCCCAGGTCTGTCAGCAAGGAATCGATCACGTCCGTGGGAGCAGACTCCGGAGACGACTTTGTGAGTTACACCTTGCTTTGAAGTCTGATTTCACTGACAGTGTTTTTATCACGGTTTTGCAGACAAAAGTCTAGTGTGTGATATGAATAGGTGCTGTGGTGTTTTTGCAAGTGTATTTCTTATTGCATAAATGCATCATTAGCTTGAGTGAACTTAAAGAGAAAACGTTTGTTAAACATAGTAGTTGCCATGAGGCTTCCATTCCCATGTAAACATGAGTTATAAAGCTGATTCAATACAAAACATTGATAAATAGACATAAAATATTGAATACAGCTGTAA
Source organism: Acrocephalus scirpaceus scirpaceus (assembly GCA_910950805.1). Classification (NCBI taxonomy): domain Eukaryota; kingdom Metazoa; phylum Chordata; class Aves; order Passeriformes; family Sylviidae; genus Acrocephalus; species Acrocephalus scirpaceus. The sequence goes on along the minus strand of OU383790.1, from coordinate 885,913 downwards.
TTATGTGTAAGATATGTGTTAATAAAATTAATCACTGAAGCATAGAATCCTACAATGGTTTGGGTTGGAGGTGACCTTTAAGCTCAGCCATCCCCTCCATGGACAGGGACACTTCCCACTAGACCAGGTTGCTGCAAGTCCTGTCCCACCTGGCCTGGAACACTTCCAGGGATGGGACAGCCACAGCTTCTCTGTCATTAGAAAAGCCAGCTACATGCTGGCCAGTTCTCATTTTACCTCTTGGCTTCCTGGTGCTCTTCCTACCTGAGGCATTGTATATGTCTCTGCTGAAAATGTGTGCAGTGTTGTTGCACTCAAAACTATTGTAGTTCATTTCTTTCATTATAAAACTTTGCTTAAACAAGTGGTAAAATTCCAGGAGTGTGTGGGTTAAATGAAACCCTGGAATGCTCTGGCACCTCTGCCCTGGATGTCTGGCTGTCACATTTTTGAAAGCCTGGATTAAGGCAGTGTCACCCCACTGCTGCAGCCAGCAGGACCCACTGCAGAGCCAGCAGCAAGTCTTGTTTGCTGTCTGCAGAGTGAAGAAGTTATTTACACAGTTGAGCTTTAAATAATTTTTTTTTTGAAGCTCAGCTGAAATTTCAGTTCCGTTAAGCAGGAAGTTGGAGCTCCTAATGTTTAAATACATTTTATAGTGGATATATATTAGTCTTGTTTTTTTCTGAGGTTTTTTTCTTTAGCACTTAAGAAATTCTCATGTAGAAGTTCTGTTTACCATCTTGTAAGTTTGTAGAACAGAAAACAAATAATGGCAGTGACTGAAGTCTTAAGTGGTTTTCAGAAAACCTCCAAGAATTAGTTGTTTTATCAATATTCATTTGACTGCTCTTGCTATTGATTTTTATGGAGCAAAAACCACCAGAGACTCATAAGTCAGTTATGCAGCAGACTTTGTGTGGACAGATTGCTGCATCAGGGCTTCAGTGAGTTTATCCCACCTGAAAAGCATTGCTGCTTCTTTTCTAATTACTTTGATTTTCGTGACTCTCTTTGACCTTTCCTGGTGCCTGTGCTGTAGAGCCTGATTTCCTCCCCCTCAGTCATTCCATTCCCCCCTCAGTGACATTTTGGACAAACAGTTCCCAGCCCCAGCTCCTTCCTGAGTGTTGTGCTCTGGGGAGCAGGCAGCCTGGCACTATTAAGCCCTTGCTGCTTTTCTCCTTCAGCATTTTTTACACATTCTGCTGTGCTAGTACAATTTTCCCCTCTATGTGAAAAACAAGTGCTATTCCTAGGCAGGAGAGTGGTTATTATCCCAGACTTAATGTACAGCAGAGTTGCTTTTTCCAAATTTTTTAAGTGACAGGGTGTTGCTTTTCTCCCAAGGCTTCTGATGGAAGCAGTTCCAGAGAGGATCTTTCATCCCAGTTGTTCAGAAGAAATGAACAAATAAGAAAACTGGAGGTGAAGCTATCTGGTATGTGCCCTGATACATATAAAACTTGTTACTTTAGGAAATGTTTTCCTTTGAATTTACATGGTTTAGTTTATTAAAAATAAATGGGGTTAGGGTCTTTTGAAATTCTAATTCCTTGTTCTGTAAAGCTGTAGTGAAGGCTGGAACTGCTCTCCATCCCTGTTGTAGGGAGGGGACCATAGACCAGGCTGAACTGTGTTACACTGCTGCTTCCCAAAGCTCATGAGAGGCCTTGGAAAATTAGGAAAGGTCACAGCCAGATCAGGATTATTTTAATTTATTCTGGAGATTTATCAGGCGTCTGTTCAGTTCAAGAAAATATAGGCTTCAAAAATTATTTCACATCAAATTTGAAAGGCCCAAGTGTTCATCTTCTTGCACAAGGTAAACTTCAAAGTGCTGGCTGGGGCTTGATGCAAGAGAGGGAGGCTCTGAGTATCAGAGTCTCATGCAGGGAACCAACCAGTGAGTAAATCCTCTTTTCCATCATGGAACTTCTCCAGGGTGTGTGTGCACTCTGTTTTGATTTATGTTCCCTGCCTCCCGTGTCAGTTCTGCTGAGTGAGGGTGAGGACAGGGCTGTGGGACTGGAACAATGAGCAAATGGATGCAATGGCCATGAATTAACCCTTCCTTGCACCCTGCAGTGCCAGACACCTTTCCTGAACAGGGTTAAATACGTCACTGTCCTGGGATGAAGTAAAAAGGGAGGGACAGTTGTTTGTGCTCTGGTTCTGCTCTTGTCTGTGTGACTGACACCCCTGGGACAGGCCCTTCTGTTTGTGCCAACCCTGTGGACAGTACAGAACGATTTGCTTGTGTTCATTGTTGTGGTCACCTGAGTTTTCCTCAGCAGGAATGATTTTCTGATTGAGAAAATCATCGTCATTTGCCACTCATCCTTTTTTCTTTTTTTTTTTCTTTTTTTTTCTTTTTTATTTTTGTGTTACCCTAAAAATGTCCTTTCCCAATGTCTGTCCATCCCTGGTCTCTTCTTCTCCCTCCTCTCACAAGATTATGCTGATCAGATCCGAAATCTGCAGAAGATAAAAGAGAAGCTTGAAAATGCATTAGAAAAGCATCAGGATTGTACGTATTTTCCTTTTTTTTTCCCTTTTTGTTAATTTAAGTTGAAAATTGCTGTGCTTGGAAGGAAAGAGGCTTGGTGTACAGGTGTGCTAATGGTTTCCTTTCAAACTGTGCACCTCCATCCTGTGAACAATTAGAACACGAGTTGTTACCTTATTTACAGCATAAAAAGCAGCAGCAGTGTGTTGAACAAAGTTGTTATTATACTCCTTCTGCCAAATTTGTGGCTAGCATGCAGGAAAGACCTTTTGGAAAGCCACAGCTTTGTTGCAATCCAGCAAGGAGCAGTACTCCTGTCTGCTGTTGGCTTTGGCTCTTGGCCAGCGTGCAAGCAGCGTGAGGGAATGAGTAGCACAGCGCTAGTGCTACAGTCAAGATGGGCCTAATTACTTGCAGAATAACTCTTTAAAGTTATAAATAACTTACAGGAAAGTGAGAAGCAAGTTTAAAAGATGGGTTTTTAATGTAGCTGGTGGTTCTCTGTTGATAGCCTCCATGAGGAAGTTTCAGGAGCAGAATGAAGCTCATCAGGCCAGTCGAGCCAAGATGGCTGAAGCAACGGCTTTGGCCTTGGAAAAAAAGGACAAGGTAAGAGAGCTTGAGCAGGACTTTTGACACTCATGACCCTGATGTTTTCAGCAGGTGTTGCTATTAATTAAAATAATTGTTCAGCACTGTGTGTGAGCGTGCCAGCGCTGAGGGAAGGAGGGAGTGCTGAGCTCAGTGCCAGGAATGGTGCAGGACTTGTCACTGCTCAGACTGTTCCGACTGGTTTTAACAAGAGCCCACAAAAATTCCTAATGAAAGGTTAAGCTTGTGCTTGGATAAGATTCAGTGGTAGTAGGACTGTTGTCACATTTCTTTTACTTGCATGAAACTTGTGTATTTTGGTTGTGGAAATGATTCCTCAGCTTTTATCTATTCAAGCACTGTACTGCTGCTGATTATTTTTTAAATCATTACCAAAGCTTAGTATCTCCTAACAATACAAATTCTTCTTATTTTTTTTTTTTTAACCGTAATTGCTGTCCTTGAAAGTCTACAAGTGGATTTTAATATCTTTTTTCTCCTTTCTTTCTTGCTCAGGAGTGGATGGAGAAGCTTGGTCAAGTTGAAAAGGTAATTAACCTTGGATGTTTATTTTGGGGGCTGTAGTGTGTATTTGCAAACACCATCTTGAACACTTCCAGCTCTATCAGAGCTCTGCTCTGTTTAGCCCTTTTTATTATCTGGTCTTTGTTCAGTGGAAGAGGCAAATCATTTGCTTTTTATTACCAGCCCAAATACTTGGGGAGATCTTTCTGGTTTTATTTTTCAGTGGGGAAGTAAAGAATGATGGGTTGTGATGGGAAAGTTGTCCTTCTGTAAGGTGGAACATTGTCCATTTTTGAGAGTTCAGTTTAGGTGATCATTGGTGGCATTGTAATGAATTCAGATTTCTTTTTATGTTTTTTTGAAGTTTGGTAATTTGCACTATGACATGAATCTGAAAGGATTTCTAGCTGTATGTTGTGCACCATCAGGAGCTGTATGGCTGCAAGACAAGATCTCTCCCAGAGAGTTTACCTAAACTTCCATTAACTTGATATGAACATACAGATATCCTTTGATTTCCTTTGGTTCTGTTCATTTATCAGGAAAAAAAAATGCTTCAAACACAGTTACAAGAAATGAGGGAGCAGAGTTTGAACCTTTTCCAAAAACGAGATGAAATCGATGAACTGGAGGGCTTTCAGCAGCAGGAAATTGCCAAAGTTAAACACATGGTAAGAATATTTTAAACTTTTTATTTACTATAATTTTTACTAGGATATTAAGTTAGTGGTAGCCCAGCATTCATTTTTCCAGCCTTTTTGCTTGTACACAGATTTGGTTAGTGTCAAAATCCTAACAGTAGGTACTGAACACAGTATTACAAAGTTTGTTATCTCACTTAATTCAGCCTACAAATTAGTCAAACTGACGAGTTTCAGTGAAAAGGTTTGTCAGTGTTACTGATCATCTGTAATGCCAAAGATAATCTTCTAATATTCAGCTTTTGAAAAAGGAAGAATGTCTGAGCAGAGCAGAGCAGGAGCTCGAGGCGCGTGCGCAGGAGCTGACCCAGGCCCAGGGGGAGCTGCAGGAGGCCAGGAGTGAGTGCTCAGGCCTCAGGAAGGATCTCCAGGACCTGCAGCAGCAGCTCGTGCAGCTGGAGGCTCGAAGGTATGGAACTGAGGATTTCAGAGGAGCAGTGGATGTGTTTCTCTTGTATTTTTACTTCATGCTCAGTTTTGTCTCTTTGGAAGAGTTTATATCTGTAGTGACTTGACTGAATTTTTACCTCTGCTATGGCCATGGGGATGTAAATGCCAATCCAATGATAATAATACTTTTTTTGTAAATTATTTCCTTTTTTCATAGTTTGGATGCTAACTGTCACTTTTTTTGGAAAATGAATAATCAAGCAGTGATTGATAGTGCTGGTTTTAGGACAAGAAACTTTTGTTGATGCTTAATCCGTTTTCATAAGCAGCAGAATTATCTGCTAAAGATTATTTTTCTGGAATGGTATGTCACTTGTTTTTATTCTCTTTCTGTGAAGAGATGAACTAATGACAACTGAGACAAATGCAGAAAATAAGATCACTGCTCTGGAGTTAAGAGAACAGGAGCTACAAACTGTCATTCAGCAGCTTTCTGTAGACTTGCAAAATGTAAGTTTGAGCCAAGTGAGATTTGATTCAAAGAGCTTCATGTCTGCAGAAGTTAGATTAGATATCAGTTCTGTGGTGTTGGAAATTTAAGTTTCAAAGTAAGTAATTTCTCAAAATGTTTAGGCTCGAGTGGCTGGTTCTGGTTGTGAGAAGAGACTGGAAATGTTACAAGTGGAGCATGAATCTCTGAAGGTGGAATATGAGCAACAGAAGCAGAAGGTGAGGTGCTTTCAGATGCATGTGCTGTTGCTGGTGTAAAGGTGCACATCTGGGTAATGTACACCTTTGTGTAGGTGGAAGTTTGGTGTCTAGAAAGTGTCCCAGGATCATATTGTCTTCTCAAATAGGACTTTCCACTGGCTTTTCCAAAAGTCAGACCACAACAGATTAGCTGAAAGCTTCATTACAGAAAAGATGCTGTGATTTCTCATTCTCACAGATGACTTTTGAATTTGCTGAGAGAGATAAACTTACTGAACAGCTGCAGGAAAAGGTGTCTTCCCTGGAAAACAAGCTAGAAAGAAATCTCTCAGGAGATGAGCATGTGCAGGAGCTGCTCAAAGAGGTAATTACACAGTTAAAGGCTGCTTACAAGTACAATATTAGTGAGTTGATTGTTTTGGGTTTTTTAGGTCATACATTGCTTCTCACCCATGGAAAGAAAGCTGCTGATGTCATACAGCCACTTTGTCCTGTCAGTGTGTCTTGGCACACTGTGCTGGGCAGAACTTGTGGGTGGCTACACTGAGCCTGTTTGTGTAGATCCTGCACAGATGTCTGTGTTGGCCTTTCTGCATTGTCTGTTTGGGCACTGCATCTGACTGCTGGAAAGGAAGAGAGCAGCTTTCTAACATCCCCATGGGAGGTGGAACAATTTGGGAGCTTTTCTAATTAATCCTTACAAGAACAGTGAATGCTTTTCCTTGTTCTTTGGCAAGGCACTGGGGTTGGGAGGGGAACTGTTTGCACATAGGTGTGCAAACAGGGTGTTGTATGCTGAAAACCTCAGCCTCAGAAGTGCTAAACAACAGCTGAAAGCAGAAACTTAGCTGTGGTTAATCCCTTTTCTCTCATTGTTTCTTGATCTCTTTCTCAAGCACTGCTGCTCGTGCTCAGAATCAGCCTGGAGCAATAATTTTCCCCAGCTGGACCTTGGGGAGACAGGGGGCTGTTTGCTCTTCCCTGGTCAGGGTGCCTACAGTTGGCATCACCTCAGTGTTGCTGTGACAAAAGGACTTGGCTTAGTAAACTCAAGGCAGTTTAAGGTTCATATATTAAAACATTCTATCCCATTTTAGTTTGACCTTATTAATGAAATAAAAAGGAAAATTTTATTTACCCCCCCAACTTACATCTTTGTCCATCCTTCCTCGTGTTCTTCTCCTCAATGTAATCTCCAGAAAGCAGCTCTTGAGCAGAGGCTGGGGGAGAGCAGGCAGCAGGCACTGACAGACAGGACACGGCACAGCGAGGCCATCAGCTGGCTGGAAACACGGGTGAGTTGTTTTTCATTTCACCACACATTCCCACTCTTCTTTTCACTCTATGCCCCATTCCTCCTCCCCTCACAGCACTCCCAGCCAAAGGTGAGACTGCACATTTAGTCAGATTTAGTCCTGAAAGGAGAGTAATTGATCAGTGTCTCTGGGCATCTCCTCACTTCATGGGTGCAGGAGGGCCTGGAGGTGAAGCTAGAGGTTTTGTGCAGATCCTCCCTGTGCTAAGAAACAAATAACTCAAGTGCGGGCAGTGCTGTGCTGAGGAATTCCTAAAACCAGCATGTGTCAAATAGGCAGCCTCTTTGATCGCTGTGGTTTCAGGGATTTAACATTTATCTTCCCCTCCTGGGCCACTCTGTATTATGCAAACTTTTTTTAATAACATAGATGCCAGTGGATAAGGAATTTAATTCATGGTGTAATTTTAGAATAAAGAACTGGAAGAGAAACTACAGATTGCAACAGAAACATTGAAAAAGAGCGAAGAAGCAGCTGCTGACCAGGATCTGAAGATCCAGAAGCTGGTGAGTATCCTGCATGTTTCACAGTCTTCAACACCCCCAGAGACAATTACTTCTCTGTTTTGTTGTTCAAGTGTTTGTTCTCTTGCTGTTTGTCTCCTGAACTCTGGTCTGTGAGTACATGACACTGCTGCCAAAGGAATAATGTTCCTCATTGAGAGTGTCTCATGGAATGGTGTCTGATCTTGTCAGAATGTCAAAATACCATTTTATTAATGTGGTTTTCTTTATTTCTCTTAAGCAAACTGATCTAGAGGATGAAAGAAATCAACTGCAGCAACAGAAACATCAGTATGATCAGAAAGTTACCGGGCTGGAGTCTCAGATTGCTGCTCTTGAAAAATCTTGGGAATTGGATAAAACAGCAACTCAGCACAGGATTGTAAGTACAGAAACTGCCTGGTGGCTTGTGAGAGTCTTCACAACATGGTTTTAACACAGCTTGTAGAGCTTGCTTGTTGTCTGAATGTCCTTATTCAGTGCTCCTGGCATTATTATAGAAGATAGCATACTTTGAGGAACTAAATATGAGCAAAGCATTACATGTGTTTAATTGTTTAAACAAAGCATTAGAATAATTGTACTGTGTATTTAAACACTATTTTACAGAGCCAATTGGAAAAGGAAAATGAAAACCTCAAGGGAAGCAAAGAAGGGTATGAAAGTTCTTTAAAACAGCAAGAGTCTGAACTGAACAGGCTAAAGGTAGGGGCTGAACTGGGTACTGGCATGGTCTTGGGGCAGAGCTGAGGCTGGGGAGCAGTAAACAGCACAGTGGGTTACACTCAGTGCTTGGAGGCCTGTTATGTTCAGGGTACTTGGAACTGTAAATCATCTCTGGTACTCAGCAGAAATGTGTCTGAGAAGCATTACAAAGGGCTGATCCTTTTCTGAACCAGAATGCTTGGGTCTGCCTAAATCAGACAGAGTTAATACATTCCCATATTGTCAGGGATGTGAAGAGCTTGGAAATCCTGTTAGCAGTGGTGAATACAGAATGGTTCAATGCCAGATTCCACTCATAGTGCTCAAACCTAAAAATTAAAAACTTAAATTAGTTGGGTCTTTGCAGTTTATTCAATATTGACTGTAATTTTAGATGGTTGAAATTTTTTCCATAGCTACTCCTGGATGCACAATTGGAATAAAGATCTGTTGTAGCAAGGAGCTACTTCTTTGTAATAGAGACTGGAAGCTGAAAGATCTTGTAAGCATTGGGTTTGTTTGGGTTCTTACATCAGTTCTGTGTTGCTCTTGCATGTGCAGAGAGCAGCAGTCAGTAAAACAAACCTAACTCATTTGGAAATTGTAATGTGTCAGAACACTCATAAATGTAGTCCTAATAGATTTGGGGTTAAAGATGAGAGACTGACTTGATTTAGTTGTCTCACATAACCTCAATTACTTCTGGTTTACAGAGTGAGATGAGCAGCAGAGAAACTGTCAGTGTGGAAATTGCCAAAGCATTGGAAGAAACACGGAAGCAGAGAGAGGAATTACAACGGCAGGTTGGTTAATAATGACTGTTTTAAAATGTATTTGAGACATCCCAACCTTTCAAAGAGCAGACTAGGTTTGGATTTATTTATTCTAACATTCAAGACCATTGGTCAGAATCATATCCACAGCATGAGAAAGCAGTGGTTGCCTCAGTAAACTTAAAACTGTTTCAGAGCCCTATAAGCTGAGGTGTTATTGTCTCAGTGCTTTTGGGAGCATCTAACATCTGGCAGCTTATTTTGAAGAAACCTTTTTGTTCTGGTTAGTTGATTTCAGTGCCTGTGTCACATCCAGGTTCCTCTGGAGCACAGCAGTTATAAAATCGTACATTTCCTCACAGGGCAGAGCTCATATCCAGTACCAAATGTCAGTTCTAGGTAGTCTTGTTTTGCTCTTCCTGTATAAAAAATAGTGGATAACGTGAACTTGTGTTTGCCTAAAGTAGGAACTGCCAACTGAGCAAGTTTGACTGGAGTTAGTCCCATCTTTGGGTTTCTTTATTTTCTGGGGCTGCTGTAGACCTGTGCTCCCTGGGCCAGATCTGTGTAGAAGGGGTTTAAGGCCATCTCCTGTATTGCTTTGGCAGCTGCCACGTGCTGGCTGTGACAACCTGATGGTGGCACAGAAGCCAAGCAGGGTTTGGCTCTTCCAGTTTTAACTTCAGTGCTTGTTACTGAGGGCAGCATTGTGGAGGTGATGCCTGCTGAGCCTCTGAAGGATGTTGGACCTTTCAACACCCTCTTCCTGTTTTATATCTTTAATAACTTCTCTTCATTGTTTTTCTGCTTTGAAGGTTTCACATCTGAATGCCCTAATAAAGGAGAAAGACCAGCTGATTGATGAAAAATGTGATCTGCTGCTAAAACAGAAGGAAGAACTGAACCAACTCAGTCAAGGTTAGACCAGATGAGTCTACTGTATCCCAGACAGCTTTAAATACAGTCTCTAGTTCTGGCCTTGCCTGGTAGAGTATAATTTTTCTAGATTTCTGTTCCATATTTAATCTCTTAGAATTTTCAAAATGGTTTATAGTTCACTAACAATTGGGCAGTCTCTATTCTGTCTGTCTGTCTCTCTCCCCTGGCTTTCTGTCTTCATGACAGACAAAATGAATTAGAAACTCCATCTAATGTGCAGCACTGATACTAAGCAGGTCTCTCCTTTCCCAGACCATGAGGCTGCCTTGCTGCAGGTGCATCAATTACAGCTGGACATTGAAGCAAGTCAGAGCCAAGCAGTGGAGAAAGAGGAAACAGCAAGAAAAGAAATTGATGAGCTGAAGCTGCAGGTACAGGAGTGCCTGTTGGCCAGAGAGCATGAGAAAAATGTGAGTGCATTTGCAAATCCATTCTGTCAGACTTCCCGGGAAAAGAGGGAGGTGTGCAGGAGCCCCCCAGTTCTGTCCTGCCTGGACAACCAAAAAGAAGTCTGGCTTTCCCCCTGGAGAGCATTCTTGGGCTGCAAATGTCAGGATATCTCTCCATGTCACTGTTAATTTTTATAGGTTTTGGAACTGGAGGAGTCCACGAGGGCCTTGAACAATGAGCATTTCCCTTCTCCAGAAAACTCTGTGGTGGAACAGAACGGAGAGGTGGCAGCTGCAGATGTCATTCAACTTCAGAAGGATAACAGAGAGCTGGAACAGCAAATTGCTGAGAAAAACAAGGTGAAGAAACAGCTGGGAGTCCTTCCCCTTTTAATTAAGAAGCTGAGAAATTGGTGCTGCTGTGCTGCAGTCCTTAAAGGACAGGCCTGTCCAATTTGGATCCAGTGCGCTGAGAGTAAATGCTTTTCTCTGGATTGCACAAGTATCTACCAACCATGGATAAAAAGTGCAGCAAGAGCTGCATGAATCCTGATCTATTTTGGCAGAAAGATGCACAAATGATACTATTTACAGCTTTCCTGCAGAGCCCTGTTGTGTGAATTCAGTTCAGTTCCACGGTGCTGTCACATGAAAGCCCAAGTGTCCTGTCACATGCCTGCTGCTGTGTGCAGCTGGCAAGGCTTTCAGGTTGCATCCTCACAGCTGTCAGTGTTTTAATTATTATTTCATTCAGTACTCATTTGTTGTGAGTTTTTCCAGATACCTGGGGATCCTGACAATGAATACTGTGCTAAACTCTCCTTTGCTGTGCTTGCAGATGATAAAGCAGCTTCAGCAAAGAATGACAGAACTCAAGAAAACTCTGCAGAAAGAGCTGGTAAGGGTTGTGTGTTTTCAGTCCCTTCAGATGGCACTTGCTGGCAGATACTTGCACTGTCATTCCAAAAGCTTCACTAACTCCCCTTTCATCTCTCTGCTATGGTTTATCCCTCCAAGAAAAAAAAAATCTATTAAAAAAATTACAGAGGTTTAATAATTGTTATTTTTGCTCTGATGTTGAAAATGATTATGTAGGGTTAGGGTTAGTTTGGAGCACTGACATCAACCAGCTCCTGTCCTGGAGTGCAGAGAGAGCTGGAGCTTCTCTGCTGTGACCCCATGAAGGATGAGAAGCTGTTGATGCTCAGTTTGTACCCACCTGTGGGTACAACCCTCTTTAGATACCCAGAACCCAGACCCCTCCCAGTGTCAAGCTAACAGCATCTGCAATGTACTTCTCTTTTTCTTCTTTTTTTTTTTAATAGAAAATAAGGCCTGACAGTGAGGTTCCTGAGCTACGTGCAAATTCTGAAGTGCCTAATGCTTCTGTGACTGTCACCAACAACTCTGACTTGAACGACTCAAGGGAGATAAACTTCGAGTACCTTAAACATGTTGTCCTAAAGTTCATGTCCTGCAGGGAGTCTGAGGTAAAGGTGCCACTGACCTTCTCTTTCTAAAGCTGTGTTTCTCTAGAAATTGCCCCCTGTCACCTCCTGAGGACACTTTATGCCAATTCCATAATTTTACAATTTAAAAGTGTACAGTGGGAGCAAGTAAGACAAAATAGCTGACAGCAGTGTGTTTGGAAGTACAGACTACTATGAACTACATGAAAGAGAAATGTGAGTTTTTAGGAGGTGGTTACATCTGGGTGTTAAAAAATCTGCATCTACAAGAGATTCCCTCTGCACTGCTCTGAAGAGCATATGGAATAGGAATTTAGAATGGCTGTACACTTAAGAAAGAGGAAAAAAACAAGAAAAAGACATAAATCACTTGCTATTGATCTTGTGCATTTGGAGCTCCTTCTGTTCTCCACATGTTGTGTTAAAGTTAGAAAGTCATGCCAACAAAACACTTAATTGCAAGTCAGTGGGTAAGGTACAAAAATAACTCTACAATTCCATGGTATCCTGAGTGCTTGACTCTGTGCCCCAGTGAGACAGTGGAGTTCATGTGCCTCAGTGTGTATTTGAAATGACAAGAATCTCTCCTGCCTCATGCTGGTTTAAACCACTTCTCAAAGCAGGAGCCAGGCTGCTTCTCCACTCCTCCCACCTGTCTTCCTTCTCCAAAACTATTGTTAAAGAACAGAAACCCAGGAGACACAGAAGCAAGATACAGGCCATCCTAGTCCACTGAAACTGGGAATAATGGGAGGTTGCTGGTCTGCTGAAGTCTGTGATAGACCTACAGAGCTCTGTGCTGCACCACAGTCCTGAGTGTAGAGCCCAAGAGCTCCCTAAGCAACACAACTCTGTGGTTTCTTTCAGGCATTCCATCTCATTAAAGCTGTGTCTGTGTTACTGAATTTTTCACAAGAGGAGGAAAACATGCTCAAAGAAACTCTGGAGTACAAGGTAAGAGTTCTGTGCCATATGCGGTCTCTAATGGGATTCCCAGGAGACTGAAAATTCTTAGATGCTGGGAGATTAGGAAAAGCTAACATTTGGAAAAAAGACACTTTTCATTCCATCAAATGATGAGAACATGGCTGTATACTGTATTACTTCTTTTTCACACCGTGAGAGTGTGAACCCTGTGTGATGTGTGCTGTGCTGTTGTGTCCTAGATGTCCTGGTTTGGGTCAAAGCCATCTCCCAAAGGCAGCATCCGGCCCTCTATCTCGAGCCCAAGGACTCTGTGGCCTTAAGGGAACCTGAAGGTGGCAGGCAGTATCCAGGCACTTCTTTCTGTGAAAAGAATGCTGAACACACTGCTCCAGGTGTGTCTTAATCACTGTCATTGCAGTATTTTGTACAAGAACTTCTGGCTCTGTTTACAAAACTAATGCTGTGCAAGGAGACATTTTCACTACAGACTGAACAGCTCTGGAGTCGGGGACCACCTCGGTGTCTGTGCTGGGAGCAGCTCCTTGTGCTCATCACTCCTGGGTCCCTGGAACCAGAGGGTTCTGAGGACCTTGCTGACAGCAGGGCTGCCAGTTCAGGCTCTTGGGATGGTGATTCCAGCTGCTGTTCCAGGGTGCTGGAGTCCAGTGACTCTGGGCACGGAAAAGCTGCTTGTCTGGCTGGGGGAAGCCAGCAATGAAAAATGTGTTGGCAGAACAGTGTTGAGAGTAGGATGGTTTGCAAAGCCTTTCACAGGACAGGAGCAGGAGCTTTAACCAAAAAAGAACTCTGCCTTGCCTTCTAATACTGACATAACTAATGGTTGGCATTTTTTCATATCACTGTGTAATTTAAGGTGCATTTATCCTGGCCTGCAGTCCTCAAGGCTGCATGTTGATGATTATTTAATTTGAGAGCACAACTTTAGAGTTGTCTGATTTTACTTTTCTTAAAGAAAAATAATATTTAAAATGGTCTTAATTATAGTACCTAATCCTCAGTCGCCTTTAAAACTAATCCATTAGCCTGTTCCATGGGTTGTTAGCAGTGGGAAAAGGGGTAGGAAACCATTTTAAATTTTTAAAGCTGAGTTCCAGGTATTGTAAATCCACACTAAAAATACATTTTATTAAAAAAAAAAAATAAAATAATCTAGTGACAAAGGGTGAAGAATGCTGGTACTAAACACTTTGATTTTTTTTTTTCTTCCAAGTCTGCTAGCAACAAATCCTCATAACCAGGATCTGCCTCTTTGGTTGTGGTTTTCTGTACTTCAAATACTGATGCTTAAAAACTGTTATGAGTATGTTAATAACTGTGTCCTGACTATTATGGTAAAAGAAATGGTGTTCATGAGGGGTTTGAGGGCAAAATTCAACTCTTAGTGAACAAGTTCTGGTTCCAGCAGCTTGTTTTCCTAATACAAAAAGTAAAGGGGACCAAGGTGGTGCTTCCTCCCTGGAAGCACCATTTTGCCCAGTTATTAACATCACTGCAAAATCTGGATCCAAATGGGAAGCAGCACTAAGTCTGACTTCTGAAAACTGAGACCTATTTCCAAAAATCTACACATGTATGGAATTCAGTGAACACGCTGCAGTTCTGAGAATTCTCTGTTAAATATATTCAGGATAATTCAAGCTTTCTCCAATGGAGATCCAGCAGGAGATGAATGTGCTGATCCAGAGGATGCAGACCCTGCTGTGTCCCAGACAGCCCCACCCCACACACAGGTACTCCCAGGAGCTGCTGCTGGGCACAGGTGATGCTCCTCAGCTTAGAGCTGGGTTGGATTTGTCTGAAGTTAAGAAAACCAACATAATTTTTTGGTACACTAAAACTTGTCCAAATGGTCTTTAGTAACCAGATTCATGGCACTACAGACAGGATAGAGCATGGAAGGGGTTTCACCCCTGCTCTACTGTGAGAATAGACAATCAAAAAGTACATTTATTTCAATTGTTTCTCTACTGAGATACAGCGGGGTGGAATAACCCTGTTGGTTCTGGGAAGATTTTATTCTCTGAGATCTTTTCCTTTCTAATGTCCCTTTGCCCTGCCCCTTTTCTGTGGGACCAGGGGTCAGGACTCCCTCACTCCCACTGCTCCCTGCTGAATGACTGTTGGGTTTATGCTGATCCTGGCTTCAAAGGTTGCTGCTGAACGGTAAGGAAAGCAGGACAGGCAGCCTGGAACAGAGTGACAAAGTAAAATCTTGGGTTAAATATTCACTAACAACTTCGGTTTCAGATCCCAAATGCTCAGACAGGATCAACTTACCATAAACTAGTTCTTAAGTGTTGAATTTTCGTTAGGTATCAGAGCAAGACTGGTGTGTATACATGTATTAAGAAGCTAATGCACTTTCCCTTGTCTCAGAACAGTGGTTATACATAATCCTTTCTATCACCATTGGATTTCTTTCCTTCTATGCTGTAAATATGGATTGTATGATGAAACACTATGAAATTTGTGGTGCAATACATTTTGGATCAAACCCCTAATCTTGATTTCTTTCTTTTTATAGTTCTGGTTATCTCCCCTGGGACACTATAGCTATTTAAAATTGACTTTTAAAGCATGACCCAAACCCCACCTTTGCCCAGGGTGAGGATGGGTGTGCCAGCTGTGCCACCAAGGCCTCTCACAGGGACTTGTGCCAATTTGAGGTGGCACTGCTGCTTCCAAAATCACCTCCCACCAGGAACAGCTGCTGCTGCACTTTGAGCAGCTGATGGAAGCAAGGACTGGGTGGAGCTGGGGCTCCCTGAGCAGCTGCTCCTTGGTGCCAAAGGGCAGGGAGCCCTGCCCGAGCCAGGGGAGTGTGGGGACAGCCGTGGATCAGGAGTTGTGTCCTGCCTGGGCAAAGAACGGGCAACACCTCTGGTGCAGAGGACACACTAAGGCACAAATCACAAGTTCTGAAGTATCTTTCCAACCTTCTAGCATGGACAAGAATTTCTCTGAGTAGCTGGAGTTAGGAGCAGTCCTACAAAGGTGGACGCTGGGTTGGACTGGGTTATTGCAGGCCTGCTTTGGAGTAAGTGTCAGACTTAGAATTTAGCTGAAAATAAATTTAACTCACGTGATCCAAGAACTTTATTGATGCAGCAGGCACTTCACTTTACATTAACCCAACCCCAGAGTCCAAGAGTCCTTGGCCCACGCGTCCAAAGCCGCCATCTACCAGCCCTTCTCCCACCCTCAGCTGCAGGATCAGCCCAGACACTGCTACCCTGGGACTAAGCAGGACACACGGGAGCTTGTATCACCACACCTGGCTAAAGCAGCATCTGAAATACCTGTTCACTTACAGTAACAGGAGGCAGGGGTGTGCCTTCTCTCTGCCTGTTAAAGAAGGGAGCAGGAGGATGTCTTGGCTCCTATATGTGATAGTCGGAATATGCAGGAATACCTTTACTCTTCCCCCACCTTTAAGGTTAAAAGCATTCCAAGAGGAGGTTACTGTAGGATTTCAGTAGATTGCAATCTCTAATAAAGATGGACCAGTGTAATTTCAGCTCATTCCTTCTTCTGAGTCCAAACCTGACCGTCACCTCTGTCCAAGTTAACAGTCTTTACACAGTCTTTCTTGCTGTGAGAACTCTTACTATGGAGCCCAGGCCTCCTACTGCCAGTGCCTGTGGGAAAGGAGAGAGGTTACAGAGTCACCACGTCCCACACAGAACAAACACTGAAGACTTCAGCTGCAGAAGGGACTATGGCTCGTCTCCCAAAACTGACATTCTCCACAATCTAACCATCTTTTGGATCTCGAGGGCTCCAGTGTTGCATGTCACTGACTGAGCAGAATGTCTCACCTCCCGTGTCCCTGAGGAGGAGGAAGTTTCATTTGTGTCCCCCAATGTGAACAGTGTTTCCTTCTGAAGTCTCGCAGATGGAGGTGATTATGAAAACAACAAATATTTAAGCTGACTGCTGAACTTGGGGCATTTACTTTGCAGCCACAATCCAGCAGAGCACAGGGGTGTCAGAGCAGTCTGAGATGGTGCTGGGGAACACGACTGGACAAAGGCAAAGCCCCCAGCAGGAGCAGGACTTGCAGGTGCTTCAGGCAGGTAAATGTTCCTGAGCAACCAGACCTACCACAGGCCTTTTCCAGAGGACAGACTGGTACTACCACTGAGCTGACTCCACTCTGAGCAAGCCACACATCCGACCAGTACTGCCACAAAGCAGAACACCAGGCTTTAAACCCTGCCCAGCCTACCCAGACCTGCCTTGTTCCTTTCACAACAGAGAGGAGGAGATGCTTTTCATGTCCCTACATGCTCTGAGTACCAGTCAGGGTGGTGCTGCGTCACCACCCACGCTGGGAGCACCACCCACACTTACCTGAAAGCACCTCAGTGGAAACAACAGGAAAAAAAGAAAAAAAACCCAAGCAGAAACATGTTCTTTGTTGTCCTGAGAAATTTCCTCCTCCCTTGTCAAGGCTTGGCAAAGCTGAAGTCATGCTACATCACAGGAAAAAGCTCTGCACCTTGGGAAAATGACACCAGCATTCGCAGCAGCTGCCCTGCACAGAGAGCTGCAGCATTCCCAGGGATCAGTTTTCCTAGGAGCACTGACAGCCAGGGCTTCAGCTACAACCCCAGCAGTGGGGGAAGATTTCTCTTGGATTCCTGCCCAGGGCAGTGGCACCCAGCAGCTGCTTCAGGGATGTGCCTCAACCCAGAACATGCCTTGTCCCATCACAGACAGGGAAGGAGGTTCCACAGTCAGCTGCTGAACACATCCCACATTCCCTGTTTTCACAACTGACATTCCACAGAAACACAAGAGGCCCCTGCTGGTCCCCAATGGAATCTCTGGAGACCTCAAAATGCTCTCTTGCTAAACCCTGTGACTGAGCTGATGAAAACTGCCAAGCCTGAGCCCCCTCAGCTGGGCCACAGAGAAGCTGCAGCTGCCCCATCCACGCTGTCACATCTCCACCCCAGCCCTTCTCCCCACTGGGGTCCTGCATGCATTGGGTGCCAAAGGCAGCACGAGGCTTCCTCCAGCAGGGAGAACTCCCTGCCTAAGTTTCCTCTCCCCGTGGCAGAGGGTAAGGTTGGAAATACAGGCAAAGGCTTTTGCAATCTCAAAGAGATCAAAGGTAAAAGGAAACACTGAGCTCCTCAGGGATGTGGCCCTGCCATCACCTCCTTCTCTTCAGGGGCTCTCCTGAAACCACTGACCAGGACCCTGCGAGCGTGGCTGAGCCAAGGGTGCCCCAACACGTACCTTTTCATGCCACTGAAGTAATATTGCACTGCTGTTTTCTGTTGGCTTTTCAAATCCTTTATAAATGTACTTCATTAACAAATCAACACCGTTTCTGTCTAAGGAATTCACCGCTTGTTCTATTTCACTGCTTTTAAAAGACGTGAGGACTTTAAGCATCGTTCCCTGGGCCTGCTCCTGGGAAGACAAGGCAAAGAGAGAAATGTGAAAAGGAGAACAGTTGAGAACGATCCCAAGTCAAGAGATGGCCACAGTCCAGGCTGGGTTATTTCTGACAGCGAGGTGAGCAGTTTTGGGGTTAAGAGGAAGGGGTAAGCACTCGGGGGTCACCCATGCCAGCACACGCTCACTGCTCAGATCTGTGGGTGCCACTGTCCCCTCACGGCCCCCGCCCCGTTACCTTCATGGCCGGGTTCCTGGTGTTGCCCGGGGAGCTGCGGATGGCGGTGTGGAAGGCCCGGAGCGCCTCTCCTGTGCGGCGGCGGGTCAAGGACTCAAACCGCGACCTGTGCCGCGCACGGAGCCGCCCCGCGGCTCACGGACGGGACCGCCCGGCCCCGCGGGCGATCGCGGCCGGTCCCCGGGACTCCCCGGCCCCCCCGGCCCAAAGGATATTGCCTGAGCAGCGCTTCCACCTCGGGGCTGGCATCGGGCTCGGCCGCCGCCGCCTCCTCGGGCTCCTCCACGAAGCGGTTCTCGTCGTACTGGTCGATGTCGAGGCGGCGGAAGCGGGACGAGAGCGTGCTCCGCGCCATCCCCGCGCCCGGCCCGGCGGAAACGGCGCCGGCCCCGCCGCAAGCGGAACCGGAACCAGCGCGGGCCGCCCCGCCCCGCCCCGCGCGGGGTCACACGCACACACCGGGACAGCAAAAACACCGCAGAGCCGGGAAAAAATCCGAACAATGACTTTAATGTACAAATCCCGTCGCTGCAGCAGGTTCGCGGGTTGAATCGGGATCCCGAGGAAAACGGAACAAACCGGGAATGGGGAACAGCCCTTCCACCGCTTTATTGGGATCCGCGTAACACTCGGAAAAGGCTGGCTCGGTCCTGCGCCGTGAACGCAGCACGGGCAGCCCCGGCCCCGCCGCACACCGGGCACTGACTTTGCTGCTGAAATTTCTTAAAACTTACCAAAAACAAAAAGCTGAACAAAAGACGGGCCCGAGCGGCTCCCGGAGCGTGGTGGTTAAAGGAATCGGTTCATCTAAGCCAGGACTAGGCGAGGACTACATGCAGTAGTACAAATCTCAAGGACATATTACAAATACTCTGAAATTAATCTAGGGGAGGGGGGGAAAAAAAAAAACTTGCTACAGACACCATAATACACAATAAATTTAGATAATTTAAAAATAAAAAAGGCAAGAGGCAGCATTTCAGCAGCAAAGTGCTCAATAAAAAGTATATTGTCAAGGGGCAGGACAGGGAGAGGCGACAGCAGGCAGGCAAGGGCTCAGAGGAAGTATGGCGTGGTTGTCCTGGGAGGAATGACACGCTCTGAGTCTGGGACTGCACGGAATAACTTTGGTTCTCTTGTATTTACATCTTTGAACACCATGATGGACGCGATGTTCCCGCAGCGGTAGCAGTAGTTGGGAGCTGACCATACCGTTACCAACTTCTCATCAAACATGAATTTGTAGCCTTCGTGGACCAGCTGGTGTGCTCTGCAGATCAGCTTCAGGTTGTTGATGTGAACAAACTGCAAGGGAAGGGGGAGGTCAGTGTGCCCCGAGCAGCCACTGCCCACACAACGCCCTGCTCCTGCACAGCACGAGGGAGAACAGAACAGGGGGCTTTGGAGAGACCCCTGTGAAATACAGGAGACCCCTGTGGCAACACCCCAGCACTGAGGAACAGCGTGAGATCCAGGCTGCCCCAGGCTCAACCCTTCCTGAATGTCCTGTGCAAGGCCACACGACAGGGCAGGGCGAGCGCAGCTGTTGTGATGTGGCCAGGTCAGAGCCTGCAAGGCCTGTAGAGCCCTGAGGAGTCTGCTCAGTGCAGACACAACAAAATTAACTCAAGAATTGCTTAAAATATGGTATTTTTCTCCTAGATCCATAGGAAAGCATTCCACACAAGGCCCAGGGACACTAGTGAGTCTCACCACATCACACTTGCAAAAGCAAGATGGGTGTTAGTTATATTTGTGCTTTTAGGCAGTTACATTTGTGCTTTTAGGTTCAAGTGCCTCATTTTTTTCAGCTGGCCCAAGCAAACCTTCCTCACCACCACGAGTTACTGGCAGAGGCATGACAGGAGAGTTTGTTGTTTCGCAGTGCCCTCGATCCACTCAAACCCCACACTGAGCTGAGCCCCTTGGTTCCCCCATCCCCAGGGCTGGGCTGTGTGCCCTGAGCAGGTCCACTCAAACCCCACACTGAGCTGAGCCCCTTGGTTCCCCCATCCCCAGGGCTGGGCTGTGTGCCCTGAGCAGGTCCACTCAAACCCCACACTGAGCTGAGCCCCTTGGCTCCCCCATCCCCAGGGCTGGGCTGTGTGCCCTGGGCAGCAGCGTTACCTCGTTGGTGACCTTGGCCCCGAAGAGCCAGCCTGCCCCGCGTGGGCTGATGGCCCACGTGTCCACATCCTCAGGGTCTGACCACACCAGGTCGCAGAAGGCGCCTTTGTGAGGGATCTCCTGGTTACGTTCGATGGTCCGGATCTGGTCCAGGGTTTTGATGTCTGGGGAGAGGCCTCCGTGCACACACAGGATCTGCTCGTCTATTAACTGCAGGGAAATGACACCAGCACAGAGCACTCAGCATCCACCCAGCCCAGGTGCTCCAGAGGTCACCACCTCTACAGTTCCCATTCAGACACTCTGCTGGTGGTGTTTGCACTTACAGCTGCTATTGTGAGCATGTCGAAGACTTTGGTACAGTATCTCCAGGCGTTCGCGTTCCCGTATTTGGTTTGGCACTCATCTGTTGGAGAGAATGCTTTTATCCTCATGGATCATGGGAAAACATGCAACACAGGCAGAGCAAACAGACAGCAGGACCTGCACACTCTGGTGTGTCACACCAGCCCTGTCAGGAGCCCTGTGCCAGCACCAGCACCAGCAGCAGGAGGGATTGAGCACCTCATGCTCTGCCTGTGCCTGTGCAGCTGAATGTGGCACCACGACACAAGCAGAAACCCCACGTGCCAGAGGAAAAGAGCAGCAAGATCTGCCTTAAACACATTCCATTTTGGAAACACAGGGACCATGTTAACAAATGACAACACTGGTGTCCCACCCAGCCCCTGGAGAGCCCCGGGTACTGTGGCCTTGCCAGCAGCTTTCCCAAGGCAGAGGCACTGGGAAAGGCAGGACTCACCGTAGAACCCGTACACCTGTGTGATCTGCCTGCTCTCGTGGTTGCCCCGCAGCAGCGTGATACGGTCAGGCCACTTGGCTTTTAGTGCAAGGAGGTACGTGAACGTCTCGAGGCTGTAATACCCCCGGTCTACAAAGTCCCCCTGGAGGCAGAGACAGCTTAACATGAGAAAGTGCCCAGTGACACATCGGCTCTGAACTCCTCACTGCCACAAAGGAACCCGGCGCTGGAGGGCAGCCGGGATCTGCTCGGACCCACGGCGGCTCTGGGCACCCCGAGTGTCAGCTGAGGGCTGGGCACTCCCCTCACCGCCGCCCTGACGTGACCCCGCGGCCCCGGGACACCCGGGCAGGGCAGGACGCTCTGCCAAACCCCGCGGGGCTCTCGGTAACACAACGGGCGGGCAGGAGCCGAAGCGGCCCCAGCGCCGGGCGGGGCCCGGGACTCGGGAGCGCCTCGGGATTTCACCCCGAAGCCGCTGTCAAACCCAGCGGGGCCCGGCCGCGCCCGGCGCACCTACCATGAAGATGTAGTTGGTGTCGGGGACCTGCCCGCCGGTCCGGAACAGCTCGCACAGGTCATAGAACTGCGGGGGGAGAGAGGCGTGAGGGGGCACCGGGCATCGGCACCGACCCCGGCCCGGGGCTGCACCGGGAGCGGCCCGGCCCGGCCTTACCTGCCCGTGGATGTCCCCGCAGACGGTGACCGGCGTAGAGACGGGCTGGACGTTGGACTCCTCCAGCAGCAGGTCGCAGACATAGTCACAGAGGCGCTGCGGGAGGGAGCGGGGCACGGTCGGGGTCAGCGCCGGGACCACCGGCGCCGCCCGCTCCGGCCCGCCCGGCAGCGCCCGCCCCGGCCCCGGCCCGCCCCGGCCGGTCCCGGCCCCGCCGCCGCGGCCGCACCTTGAGGTCGTTCTCGGGCAGGTACTTGCAGAGCCGCGCGATCTCCACGTACTTGTCCAGGTCCAGCGGCGCCATCTTGGCACGGGCTCGGGCAGCAGCGGGCCCCCCCCGGCACTTCCGGGCGGCGGAGCGCGCCGCCGGCGCGGGCGGAAGCGCAGGGAACTTCCGGCGCCACTTCCGGCCGGCCCGGCCCCGCCAGCGGCGCCGCCGCCATGGCCCCGCGGGCGCTGCCGCTGCTGCAGCCGGGGCGGCGGCCGCGCCCGGGACAGTGGTGAGCGGCGCGGGTGTGATGGGTGGATAGCGATGAGTGGGGCGGGGGGACCGGCGGGAGCCCGGGCCGGCCCAGCCCGCCCTGAGCGCCGCCGTCGCCCCGCAGGTACCGGCTGAGCCCGCGCGGGGAGCGGCCCCAGGGCCGTGTGGGACTCGGCCTGCCTCCACCTGCCCGGCCGCGTCCTGCTGCTGGGCGGCGCCGACCCCGCCGGGGCCTTCGCGGACGCGCATTTCGTGGAGCTGGGTGAGGGCCGGGCCGGGGGTGGGCTGGAACCGGGACCGCGACCGGGGCCGGTCCCGGGTCCGATCGCCTGTCCCCGTCCACAGCCCCGCTCCGCTGGGTCCCCGCCGGCTGGCGCGGACTGAGGCCGCGCTACGAGCACGCCACGTTCCTGCCCGCCGCCGGCCCCCCGCGCCTCTGGGTGTTCGGCGGTGCCCACCCCGCGGGGAACCGCAGCTGCGTTCAGGTGCTGGACCCCGGTGAGTGCCCCAGAGCCGTTCCCGGGGCCGGGCTGCGGGTCGGGGCTGCAGGACGGGCGCGGCTTCTGTTCCCGTGTTGGTTGTTTGGTTAATGAAACGGCTTAACTAGAAATAGGAACGTGGGAGAGCCCTGCGGTGAGGGGCGTGCAGCCACAGCCCCGGACATTCCACACGTCCGCGGCGACCATCGGGGCCCGTCTGTTCGTGTTCGGGGGTGGAGACAAGGGAGCAGAGCCGGTTAAAGACCAGCGGCTTCACGTGTTCGACACAGGTACCTCAGCACTGCCATCGCTCCCTGGGGCACTGCGATGGGAGCTTTGCCCTTGGGTTTAGTCAGAGGGTGCAAGGGCTGAGCTCTGTTTGGGGATGAGTCCCGCTGGATGGGTGGCTGTTCCTCCCTTGACAGGCCCTTATGTTCATGTGGTCACTGGGAATTCAGGCCCAGTGGCTTGGATGGGCAGCCTGGGCAATCTGTGGTTGCTGGTCTGTAGAATCTCCAGAGTTTTCTTCCTAATGCACACGTTCTCCCATTTTTAGCCACCCTGACCTGGTCCCAGGCAGAGACTCATGGTGATCCCCCTTCTCCTCGGCACGGACACGCCGTGGTTGCAGTTGGGACCAAACTCTTCATCCATGGAGGTTTAGCTGGAGATGTTTTCCACAGTGACCTGTTCTGCATTGATACAGGTAAGTGCGGATGGAGGTGCTGCAGGGCAGTGCCTGTGTGTGATGTGCTTTGATTTCAGGGGACATTTTTTTCTGAAATACCAGTCCTGAAGTGCTTAAAATATTACCTTGTTTAAATCAACAAAATGTGTGGGGTGAGTGTAATGCATTACTGTGGTTGTGATGTTTTCCTGCAGATGACATGAGATGGGTGAAGATCCCGGCCACTGGGGACATCCCTGGAGGACGGGCATCCCACTCCTCAGCAGTGTTCCAGGACCACTTGTACATTTTTGGTGGAATAGGTCCAGAGGGGACACTGGATACTACGTACAAATATCACACAGGTAGGGAGGCTGCCCTCAGGGGTGCCAGGGTGGATGTCAGGCAGCTGGGGAACACATTACCTGCTGAAATCCTGGGCTTCCCCCTGGAGTTACTCCACTGCAGCACTGAATGCTCAAAACTGTTTTAATTAATGGTGTCACTGTCTGGTGTGTGGTGGTTAAAGCTGTGACTATCTTTGCCCTGCAGGAAGGCAGCAGTGGACACTCCTGCAGTTTGAATCTCCCCTGCCCAGCGGGAGGCTGGACCACGCCATGTGTGTCATTCCCTGGCAGGCTGGGGCACACGGGGACACAGGAGACACCCCAGCTGGGACAGAGCCACCTCTGTCAGCAGGTGACAGAGCTGAGCCCCTCCAGCAGGGCCTGGGTGAGGGCTGTGCTGAAGACACCTCTGTCCATCTGCTGTTCGTGTTTGGGGGGATGGACACACAGGGGCAGATACACAGGGACTGCCTGGTCACCCTCATCGAGTGATGTCCCCACAGCACCAGCCTCTTCCTGTGGGGTTACTCATGTCCCCTAAACACCTTGGGCAGCTGGCACGGTGCTGACACCCCTGAAGGACAGGGGCTCTGCCTGCTGCAGCCCCAGCCCAGGGAACATGGCAAGAGCCAAGGTGTTCTAATGCACTACTGGAGCTGGCACCAGACAAGGTCATTCTGGACTTAACTAATCCCATGGATTGGATAAGGATCAGTTAAATAAAGAGACCAAATTTCAATTAGGCTTCTTTTTTTGTAAGAACCTTTACTGGGTGTAAACCACTTTGCAGTCTTCAGAAAACTGGTCTGTTTCATATGACACTTTATTACAGCTCAGAAGTTTTAATACTGCAGGAAAACATAATGAAGCTAAGCTCCTTCCTCCTGCTGGGCACCACCACTACTGCAGGCAGTGGGTTCTGATGGATAACCTCCCTCTCCCAGCTCAATAAAAGCTGCCCCTTCAGCAGTTACTCAGGCTTTATATCCCCCCTTCCTTATCTGTTGTAGAACTGCAGTGAGGTCCAAGTCCACCTGCTCCCTTCAGAAACTGAGGTGCAGCTCCTGCTTGCAAACCTCCCACTCTCCATGAGCCCAGGAAAGGTGACCTTGAGGGGGTGAGCTACATTCCATCCTTCTTTAGGGTTACTCCAGATCCTGGCTGGAGGTGGGTAACAGAAATCACAGAACTAGAACAGAGTCCAGTGTAAATAACAAATTTATTGTGGTCACTCCAGGTAGAAAAGCTCTACACCAAGTTCACATGACCAGGTTGTTAAATAGAATGTTTCACTGCCAATACTTCTAAACCCACATTTACACTCCCACCCCACTCCCTTCCCCAGACATCGAGCAACTGCTAACGAAAAGCAGGATACAGCCACGTCGGGCTAGCGGTTCCAGCTCCACTCACGAGTGAAGATTCAAAGTTACATTCCAAATTAAGAGTTCAATATTTTAAACAAGTGTTCCTGAGTCCAATATATACACACACCACATTCTGAGACGCCGGTATCTACAACTCATCCTTCTCTGCTGCCTCCTCCTCGCTGGGTGGGGGGCCGGCGCTGCCGTACAGCTTGCTAACGATGGGCTGAACCACCTCCTCCAGCTCCTTCTTTTGTGCTTTGAAATCTTCTATGTCCCCATCCTGATGGCTTTCCAGCCACTCGATCTTTTCCTCCACTGCTTTCTCTATTGTTTCCTTGTCCTCAGAGGACAGCTTCCCACCCAGCTTCTCCTTGTCCCCAATCTGATTCTTCAGGGAATAGGCGTAGCTTTCCAGCTCATTGCGGGCATCGATGCGTTCCTTCAGCTTCTTGTCTTCCTCAGCAAACTTCTCAGCATCGTTGACCATCCTCTCGATCTCCTCTGGTGTCAGCCTGTTCTGGTCGTTGGTGATGGTGATCTTGTTCTTGTTGCCCGTGCCCTTGTCCTCGGCCGTGACACGGAGGATCCCGTTCACATCGATTTCAAAGGTGACCTCGATCTGGGGGACACCGCGAGGGGCAGGAGGGATTCCCGTGAGGTCAAAGGTGCCCAGGAGATGGTTGTCCTTGGTCAGGGGACGCTCACCTGCAAGGAACAATGAGACAGGATTACTTTCTGTCCCAGCTGTGGCTTTGTGAAACCAGGAGTGACACAGTTCCATGAACAAAGTACCTACAGCCTGTGTGACAATCAGGAACAAGGAACAATCTGTCTACCTACAGCAGACAGATGCCAGCTGTCACAAGGGCCAGCACAGGTGACACTCACCTTCATAGACCTTGATAGTCACAGTTGGCTGGTTGTCAGAAGCTGTGGAGAAGATCTGAGACTTCTTTGTGGGAACAACAGTGTTTCTTGGGATCAGCTTGGTCATGACACCTCCAACAGTCTCAATGCCAAGAGTCAGGGGACAGACATCGAGCAACACCAAGTCACCTGGAACAGATCAAAGGCAAGACTGTGACACAACTTCAACACAACCCTGCAGACAGGATTCCAAGGCCTCGGGCACAGAACTCCAAGGACTGGAAAGGATCCAAGTTTGTCTGCATTTGCTTGTCAATGCCCAACATCCACTGTTGGAATCAGCTCTCTTAGGTGGCAGTGAAGGTGTCATTACCTGTATCCTGGTCCCCAGAGAGCACCCCGGCCTGGACAGCTGCACCATAGGCCACAGCCTCATCTGGGTTAATGCCACGAGAAGGCTCCTTCCCATTGAAGAACTCTTTCACGAGCTGCTGGATTTTGGGGATGCGAGTCGATCCACCAACCAGGACAATCTCATCAATATCAGACTTCTTCAGGTCAGAATCTTCCAGAACTTTCTGAACAGGCTTCATAGTGGAACGGAACAGGTCCTGCAAAGACAAAAGCCCAGTGACTGTGAGACTGTATTCCCAGCAAACCCCATTGTGCAGCCCCAAGGGTACAAAGTACAACCAACTACAGAGCAGAGATGCCAAACTGAGGCACAGCCTCAGCAAGGCCCAGCTCCTCCCTGGCAGGCAACAGCTGCCTGCTTACACAGAGTTATTTATACTCCAAAGTGCAATGTCACAGCATGAGATGCTGCACATTCCCAAGTCCCAATCCAGAGCTGAGGCTGTCTAACTTTACCTTTCTAAACTTACCATGTTCAGCTCCTCAAACTTGGCTCGAGTGAGTGTCTCCGAAAAATCTTCCCCTTCAAAGAAGGACTCAATTTCAATCCTGGCCTGGTGCTGAGATGACAAAGCTCTCTTGGCCTTCTCCACCTCCCGCCTCAGCTTCTGCACAGCTCTGTTATCCTTCCTAACATCTTTGCCAGTTTTCTTCTTGTAGAGCTTGATGAAGTGC
Source organism: Acrocephalus scirpaceus scirpaceus (assembly GCA_910950805.1). NCBI lineage: Eukaryota > Metazoa > Chordata > Aves > Passeriformes > Sylviidae > Acrocephalus > Acrocephalus scirpaceus. The sequence goes on along the minus strand of OU383790.1, from coordinate 858,892 downwards.
TCCATAACACGTTGGTCAAAGTCTTCTCCACCCAAGTGAGTGTCACCATTAGTAGCCACAACTTCAAAGACTCCGTTGTCAATGGTGAGGAGGGACACATCAAAAGTTCCACCGCCCAGGTCGAATACAAGGATGTTCTTCTCTCCCTCTCTCTTGTCCAGCCCATAAGCAATGGCAGCAGCTGTTCTGTACAGGGAACAGGCTGTCAGAGCTGGGGTGGCAGCGCCCAGCTCCCCTGGAGTGGGACAGGACAGGTGAGGTACTCACGGCTCGTTGATGATCCTCATCACGTTGAGCCCCGCGATGGTGCCGGCATCCTTGGTGGCCTGGCGCTGGGCATCATTGAAGTAGGCTGGCACTGTGACAACAGCGTGGGTCACCTGAGCGGGGAGGGAGGGACAGCTTACACAAATGACAGAGAAAACTGCCTGCAAAAAGTACCAGCCACTCTGAGCAGTGCTGGGAACAGGCAGCCCCTCTTTAGAGGTGAAGACCCAGCACCAGCTTAGCCCACTGAACAGGGCCGCTGAAGGGGCCTGCAGCACTGACTGTGGTTTGGGATGGCAAGGTTAGTCCTGACTCAGCCCATCCTCCCATTTCCTAAAGCTGCTAATCCAAGTGGTTACCAGTGTTTCTTGTGCACTTACTTTCTTCCCCAAGTAAGCCTCTGCTGTTTCCTTCATCTTCGTCAGGACCATTGCAGAAATTTCTTCAGGAGCAAATGTTTTTGTCTGTCCACCTCCAACATCGACCTGAATATGGGGCTTGGCTTTCTTCTCAACCACCTGAGGAGAACAACAGATACTGTCCCATTCAACTATTCCAACTTGTTCCCGTGGTTCTTTCTGAACATCACACAAAACCTCTATAACAAGCACAACTTAAGTGCAGCTAACACCAGAAAATGTTCACACACCAATCCTCCCGGGGGGGCACTGTAAGCAGATGCCTTTACTGACCAGAACTGCAGGTCCTCCCCTCCAGCCCCTCCCACCACTGCACTCGGGGCCCACCTTGAAGGGCAGGTACTTGATGTCCTGCTGCACCGAGGGGTCGTTCCAGGTGCGGCCGATGAGCCGCTTGGCATCAAACACGGTGTTCTCCGGGTTGGATGTGAGCTGGTTCTTGGCAGCATCCCCGATCAGGCGCTCCCCCTCAGGAGTGAAGGCCACATAGGACGGAGTGATACGGTTCCCCTGGTCATTGGCGATGATTTCCACGCGCCCGTTCTTGAAGACGCCCACGCTGGGGTTGGGGGGGAGAGGAACGGTCAGGCGGGGCCTCGGCCTCCACACCCCCCCCCCCCCTCCCCTTGTGCCCCTCCCTGCGCCCTCCCGGGCCCTGCAGCCACCTCCCCGCACCTCCCGTGGGCCCACAGGCCCTGCCTCCCCACAAGGGGCCCAGGCACTGCCCCTCAGCCCAGCCATCCCCCCGTACCAGGAGTAGGTGGTGCCCAGGTCGATGCCCACCACCGTGCCCACGTCCTCCTTCTTCTCCTCTTCGTCCGCCCAGACGGCGCCCAGCGCCAGCAGCGTCAGCAGCAGAAGCCTCATACCGACCGCTCACCTGCGCCCACCTACCGAGAGGCCGCCGGTTACACAACGGAGGCGCCACGTGCGTGGCCGCCCCCCCTCACCCCTCCCCGCGCCGCAACCACCCTTACCGTGCCCAGCCCCCGCCGTACGGAATCACCCCGCGTCCCCATCCGATCTTCCCGTGTCCTCAACCGCCATCCCCCCCGCCCTCACCGGCCCAGCCCCGTGCGGCCCTTACCGCGCCCGGCCCTCACCGTCAAGAAGCGCCGCGCCCCGATCACTGCTGAGCCGCCAGGCCGCGCCGCCCGCCCTTTTATACCTTCCGTTACCCCTTCGTGGAGCCTCTCCATTGGCTGCCGCGCCCTCGCTGGAGCCTCTCCATTGGCCGGCTGCTACCAAGCTGGCCTCCCGCGATTGGCGAGCACCGCGCGGCCGCTCCGCCGTGCCCGGCGCGCCCCCTTCGCGCCGCCCCATTGGTTCCACCCGCCGGCCACGGCCACAGAGAAGCGTGAGCCAAGCGGAGCGTTCCCATTGGCCGGGCGGGACCACGGCCGCGGGGTGGGGGGGGCACTTCTGGAAGTTTCCATGGTTACCGGCCGGGGGGGTGAATAAGCCGCCGGTGTGGGGGGGTTGCCGCTGCTCCCGGGGGCACCGGGGGTACGGGCGGTACCGGGACACTACCGGGACACTACCGGGAGGGAGGTGCGGGGAGGTTGGAGCCGGGCCGGCATCATGGCCGGGCCATGCGGGGTCAGAGCCCCGTGCCTCTCCCGTCGGGGCTGAGGTGACACGCGTGTGCCCAGCGCCCCGAGGCGACACCGGGACCCGTCCCCGGGCAGCCGCTGCCCGTCCCGCCGGTGCCAGCGGGTCGCCAGGCCCCGCCACGTCGCGACACCGAGCCCCGCACGCACAACCCGGGGCCGGGCGGAGCCGGGGCTGACGGCGGGGCAAAGCTCCGAGAGCGGCCCCGGCTCCGCCCGCCCCCGGCCCTCGCCCCGCTCCGCCTCGCCCGGCCCCGCTCCCGGTGCCGGCCCCGGGACTACAAGTCCCAGGAGCGCCGTCGCCGCCTGCGCAGTGCCGCGCCCGCCAGGGCCGCAGCGGGAGCCGCCGGGGCGCTGGCCGGGTAGGGACGCGCTCGTATCCCGCGACAGCGCTCGGCTTCCTCCCCCCGAGGAGGAGGAGGGAGCGGTGGGAGGAGGAGGAAGGCCCGGGGCCTGACAAAACGCTTTGGTTTTTCCAGGGCAGCGAGAGGGAAGGCGGGCAGCCGAGGAGAGACGGAGCCGAGGAGGGTATGTCGGGTGGGTTTATCGCGATAGAGCGCCCGGGAGGCGGGGGGAGCGCTGCGGGGGCGCCGGCAGAAGTTGTTGGTGGGGTTTGCTCGGGGGTTCGGCTGTGCCCTTCTCCTCCTGGGCAGCCCTGCCCGCCCGGCGGGGCTGGGCACCCGCGGTCCCTTTGCGGAGGCATTCGGAAAATCGGAGCCCTTGGCAGCGGGGCCCTGGCGGCTCCGGGAGCCGCTCGCTGCCGCGTCTCCTTCACGGCTTTTGTGTCGTGCAGGTTTAAAACTTGAAACTTGACGAGTGCGGTGACTTCCCTTTTTGGTTACTCACAGACCCCCTAACGCTGGAGAACTCGATCCAGGCAGTATCAGGCGTTTTTTCTTGCAAAGTCATGATATCGCGCTCCTGAGAGCTGTTGGGATGGAGCTCTCGGAGCGAGCATGTGACACTACACTTACCGATAGGTAAAGTGCTATTTTGGTGGACTGTGCAGTTGACTCACAAGTAGAAGCTGCAGTTTGAAGAGGATGGAGGGGAAATGGCACGGGCGGTATGTGAAATCTGAAATACTCTGTAAAAGCAGCACGATGATGACTTCAGGAAACACTTTTCATCAGCTGCTGCCGAAGAGGGTTTCAAAATATTTGAGATGCTCAACGCATGGATTTTGATGGGATGTTTGTCAGATCATGGAGAATATACTCTCTTCAGCAGCAGCTGCCGTTCCTGGTGGATGGGAAGGGAGCTGCTCTCAGGAGAACAGGCTGGGAACAGGTTGGTTTTGTCAGTTTGATTGGATTCGAGTTCTGCACTTGTTCTGACTAAAAGTTTATTAATGTGACCCTCACCTAAAGGGAGCTCCACTCTCTAGCATCACAAGCAACTGGAACAGATTTTAGGCTGGCTATGTACTTTTGTTGATTTTATGCAGCATGGCAATGCCATAATGGATAATTTAGTAGCCAGCTGATCCTGTGCTTTACTGGGGGTTATGTTACTGGGCATGAGAAATGAGGTGCTCCTTGCACATGGATGGACAGCGTGTCCAGGGCTGGCTGAGAGCAGCCTCTGGGCAGAAACAAATGTGAGGGGTGAGTTTCTTATTAATGCCCATTAGACAGTGGAGCTGCATTTTGTGAGGGGTGAGTTTCTTATTAATGTCCATTAGACAGTGGAGCTGCATTTTGTGTGTTGCACACGTGTTTGAGCTGGTGGGTGTAGTAAGGTGAGGGTTCAGCAGTGAGCCCCAGGTCATGGTGAACCATCCTGCTGAAAAAAGGCTTTTAGCTCAGCTGTGGGAGATGGACAGTTAGCTTGTGTAAAGGAATAAGGCTTGTGAGAGGCTACTGTAAATACTGATGAGGGAAGAGGTACTTCATCAGGGCTGAATTAGCTTGGAAGCCATTCAGGCTTGCTTAGGAGTTATTTTTCAGCAGGATGGAGTGATTTTGCCTTGCCCTGCCCTGCCTACGTTAGATGTGCCCAAACTTGCTCTGGAAGTTGAGTCTTGCATAGTGAGACTCAGGAGGAGCAGGAAACACGGGAGGAGGAAGAAGGATCTAGTGTACCAGCAGTATTTACCACTTGACTTAATCTCTTTTCTGTCAACTGAATCACAGAAATATGCAGCAGAGATGTGGCTGGTTCCTGTATGTCACAGGACAAACCCACGGACATTGTAAAGTGGAATTCAGCACCTGAAGATTCAATGTCATGTTTTCCAGGACTTTTAAGAGTGGGGAGCCGTCTGTGTCCTGTGTTCATCAAAGGATAGACTGCCTTGGGTTCTGAACAAATGTGTGCTGCCAGCAGGGCAGGGCATCTCAGCTGCTGTCAGGTCACGCAGGCTTTGTTGTTGATATGTGGAGCATCATGAAGGGAAATTGTTTGAGTTGTTGTGCTAAGCTGCTCTTACTGTGTCACAGTTAGTTGTAGGTTCCTGAGTAGTCTTGAAATAACTGGCAGAAAATGGAAATGTTTTCATATCAGCATGAAATTCCAGGATTGAAAAGTAATCTGCACGTAGCACAATCTTACATATCTGTTGTTCCTTCAGCCACAGCAGGCTGTTGGATATCTAAATAATCCTAAAGTGACTCCTTTATACAGCTTTGTGCAGATATCTGCTATTCCTGGTGTGCTGCATGGTAGTCATAAACCAGGTTGCTGGGTAATTACAGGCACCTTTTTGTTTATGTGCAGCTGATAAGGTAATCTGACAGCAAGGAATCAGCAGAGGCTCTGCTCCAGAGCTGTTCCGTGGTGTGTCACTGAGTGTTGGCTGTGGCCAAGTGCTGCTGAAGCTTTGGCCCAAGTGCTCTGGAGTGAATCTTGTGGAGCCTGGCCAGAGGATGCAGCTGCTGTCTTTTTGTTCTGTTGTAAAGGGAAGAGGTTTTGGGGAGCAGCACCGTGTGTCAGGTAGGTGTGTTAGTGGTACAACAGTTTCCTCTTTCAGGACAAGCTGTGTTGGTAATACCAGTGTCTGAAGAGAGGAACAGCATGTGCATCTTGCCCAACTGGGTTTTTTGGGTTTTCTTCACTGAGCCTTTCTGAGGTACATGGTTTACTTCACAAAGCTGCTGCTTTACATCTCTGGTGTTCTCAGGTGTCTGCCAGGTGAAGACAGAGTTGTTTGTGCTCTTGCTTGCTGTGCATGTGTGGCTTCAGAATAATTCATTTAAAAACTGTGGAAAGCAGTGATGAGGTGTTCCTCTCCACAGAGCTGGATCTCAGCAACAGTGACAGTGACAGTGGAGCCACTTTGATTTTTGTGGAGATTACCAACCTGGGGAAGCTGCTGATCCCATTTTCTTGTACATAAAGTGAAAGCTGCTGCCATGCACTTGTCTTCCTGTGGATTGACAGGGAAATCCTATGGATTTTCCCAGTTCTTGACAAAGCAGTGGTGCACAGTAACCTGCTGTGGCTCAGTTCTGAATCAATTCTCCTCTTGCTTTCATTATTTCTGGTGTTCTGCAGCAGAGGCAGATAAGACACACACGTGGGTAGTGGCCAACTGATGGGATGTTATCAGGTAGTCACAGGACCAGTATATTTAGCACAGATGCAGCTGAGGGTGCTCTTTGGAGCCTTGTTTTGGGCCTGGAGTTCAGAGAGCCAATTAGTTTAAAAGGAAAAATCAGAATGCACAGCAGTTGGCAACTTCCCACAGCTTCTCAGGGCCTCAGTGTCTGTGGAAGGGCTGAGATGCTCTTCATGAGGAGGTGCCCAAGCTGTTCCTCTGTTGGATTGTCACCTCACTTTCCAAGCAGGGCTGAGGTTTCTGCTGTCAGGTTTTTTCAGGTGACTTCACAAATGGTACAATGTAGGAGTCTGACCTCATTTTGCTGGACAGGTGGATTAATGCATGTCTAACAGGACTCTGGACTGTGTGGGAGTCTTGTTTGCCTCCTGAGTATTAACTTTGTATATTCATTCTGTATATTTCTTGTTTTTCATTGTCCATAGCTCCAGAAAAGGTTACCAGCTATGTAACTGCTGTTTTGGTGATCATCCCTTACCACAAAAAGTCTCTGGTTTCCAGGACACCTTTGTCTCTTTTGCTGATGGGGCTTTTGGAGCTTGCTCTGACCTGTGGGCAGAGGAGGAAGGAGCAAAGCTCTTCCTCAGAGGCTTCTTAGGGAGCTTTGCCCATCCCTGATGCTGGAAACATCTTCTCTAATAAAAAAGAACAGAAAAAGACCCTGAGTGAAACTGGAAGGAATCACTTGTAAGTGTAGGAAACACCTCAGGAGCTGCTTAATCAGCTTGTCTGCTCTAAATGGGTTTGTAACCAGTGACACAAAAATAGACACTTGTTTTGAAATTTGGCAAAACAAAGGCATGGGACTGTGGCAGAGGCAGCAGGCTGCTCATTTGGGTTCTCCATGTGGGTCTCCCCTTCCTTCCCAAACTTGCTCAAAAGCAGGAGATCCATTTGGAGTGGCTTCCTGTCCAGGGAAGTGGAGACTGTGGGTTGATACCTGAAAGTGGAAAATGCCAACTAAAACTGCTCAGGTTTGGTCAAGTATGAGCAGCTCTTGAGCACAGCCCTACAGTGGGGAGCTCTGAAAAGGCAAAAGGCAGCTCTGCAGGTCTTGTTTGTATATGTTTTTATGGATTCAACTTCCTTTTCCTGGCTGATAGCAGTAGCTCAAAGCCTAAAAACTGGTTACTACTGTGTTCCCAGGCAGTAGCAAGTCTACTGCTGGGGTTTTTTTTTGCAAGCCCTTAAATTCTGAGACTAAAAATAAATTTGTTGCAAGAAGTTGTTATTTGTTTCACAAAGAACTTTGGCAGTAACAGCAATGTTTCTTCTTCTAATAATTTCTCTGAGTCTGTCCTAGTTAAAAACATCTGAATTAGCACATCCTTCAAGTTTCTGTCGTAATCTCATTTTTGGATGCATCAGCTGTAGCCTCGGGTTAGGGTTGCTGAATTTGGTTTGGGGTCTTTTTGAGTTTGGGTTTTTTTTTGAAGAGCTTTATACTCAGTTTTCTGTGCTTACCAGGAATGGCCTTTAAGCCTTCAGGTGTAATAAAATTGCAGTTTTTTAATGCATTGTGATAGCTTCTCTGTTCGTGTCTGGCTGTGAGGTTAAAACTATAGATGAAAGCACTTAATTACACAAGGAGCAGTGATGGTTGTCAGTACACCTGGTTGTCAGGCTGCAAAAACCCAACAAATGGGAAACCTTTGCCTAATTAGGGAGCTAACCTGTATTCTTCAGTGAGGATCACCTCCTGCTCTGCTGAACAGTGAAACACAGATCTTTAAACACTAGCAGGGGAGAGCACTGGGCCAGCATGTGGTATTCTACCACATTATTTGTAGTTTCTCAAGCATGATCTAAATGGGTTTGTGAAGCAAGGCTTGCCCAGAGTCACTGGAGATTGTGGGAAGTAAGTTTTTATTTTGACTGTAGTATGGCTTTGTAGGGTTCCTCACTAGAGCCCTCTGACATCTCCATTACTCATACACATGACAGGTATATTATGATTTCTTACTGATCATATCTGCATTAAACCCTTGTCCTTCCCAAATTAGCTGGTGTGGCTGTTAGTTCTGGTGGGGAAGACATAAAGCAGTTAACCATCAGTTAACCATCAATTCCATGATCTGCATGATTGCACTGCTTCCTTTTTCAGTATTAATGCACTTGATGGGGTTTTTTCCTCTCAAAAAGTTAATTTTTAGATGGATTTGCTCCTGGAACGTGTCTTGTCTAGTGCAGTGCTCTGCTGAGATGTTTTGTAGTTGTGAAGTTAAAACTGGTTACATTCATACAGAACAGTAGTTTGTGTAGATTTTAGCCCCTGATGTGCTATGAAAGCCTATGGTTGTTTCAGTTTTTCTCTCTATCAAACAACATTTTTGGATTATGGCCCAAAGAAATATTCTTCTGAATTGAAATATTTGAGGAATTTTTTCTGAATGAATTCTACTGTTTAGCAAAGTCTCTAAACTTATTTCCAACTACTGCCTTATCTGGGTATTGATACTCCTTGGTTTGGTGGGGTTTTTTCTTAATTAGTAATACTGTAATACTAGTAATCCTGTTATTATTATTTTTTGTTTTAGCAGAAAAGAGCAGCTTGGTGCTTCTGGTGCATAGGTGAGAGAGGTAACAGGGCAGAGATTCCAGCACCCAAGTGCTTGGGTAGTGCTGGGTTATGTGGATGGGCTTTAGGATGGAGGAGCAAGTGAAGTTCCCCAGGCAGTGAGTGGGGATGGGGGCTGGTCTTCATCTCCCTGAGCTGTAGCAAAGGCCACACGTCCCCAGGTAAAGGCCAGGTTCCCACCACGTGTGCCTGAGGTGTGGTCAGGGGCTGTGCTCCTGTTCCTGAAAATCCCATCTGCTGTGTGACAGAACCATGGACCTGGCACTTGGAAGCCTTGCATTAAGAGAATGACTCAGTGGGGAGGGCACTGTGAGCCTGTGGGGCTGGCAGGACTCGTTCCCTGTGTGCCAGGGCTGAGCTGCTCTGTCTGTGTGTGCCAGAGGTGCTGTGCCACCATGGTGAAGCTGGACATCCACACGCTGGCCCACCACCTGAAGCAGGAGCGGCTGTACGTGACCTCGGAGAAGCAGCTGATCCAGCGCCTCAACGCCGACGTGCTGAAGACGGCGGAGCGGCTGTACCGCACGGCCTGGATCTCCAAACAGCAGCGCATCAACCTCGACAGGCTCATCATCACCAGGTACTGCTGCACTTAGGGATGGTCCTCACAGCCTGGAGGCCTTTGCTGTGCTGGTTGTAAAAACACTGAGGTTGTAAACCGAACCCCAGCTAGGGAATGTTACACTGAAAGTTACTTGTTGGCCGTTTAAGCAATTTTTTGTGTTTGTTTTACTTCTGTTCGTGAGAGCAAACTCTCCAGAATTTGCAAATAGTTTGTAGTAACTATGTGGAAAGACCTTTTTCCTCTGTGGCAGGCTGGTTAATAGATAGATCACGTGGCATCTCTTAGCGAGTTTGTTTACTTAAGGTTACTTAAACTGGTTCAATGTTTTTCTTTCAAGTGCTGAAGCTTCTCCTGCTGAATGTTGCCAGCATGCAAAAATCTTGGAGGACACACAGTTTGTGGATGGATACAAGCAGCTGGGATTCCAGGAGACTGCTTATGGAGAATTCCTGAACAGACTGAGAGAGAACCCCAGGCTTATTGCATCCTGCCTGGTTGCCGGAGAGAAGCTCAACCAGGACAACACCCAGGGTGTCATTCACACAGTCTTCACCTCCATCTATGGCAACTGCATCATGCAGGAGGATGAGAGTTACCTGCTGCAGGTGCTGCGGTACCTGATTGAGTTTGAACTGAAGGAAAGCGACAACCCCAGGCGGCTGCTGAGACGAGGCACCTGTGCCTTCAGCATCTTGTTCAAGCTTTTCTCGGAAGGACTCTTCTCTGCAAAACTTTTCCTTACTGCAACCTTACATGAGCCAATCATGCAGCTTCTGGTTGAAGATGAAGACCACCTGGAAACCGATGCAAACAAGTTAATTGAGAGATTCTCCCCAGTACAGCAGGAAAAGTTGTTTGGAGAGAAAGGCACAGAAAAATTCAAGCAGAGAGTCCAAGAGATGGTTGACTCCAACGAGGCCAAGCTGGTGACCTTGGTCAACAAATTCATTGGCTATCTCAAACAAAACACGTACTGTTTTCCTCACAGCTTGAGGTGGATCGTGTCGCAGATGTACAAAACGCTGTCGTGTGTGGACAGGCTGGAGGTTGGTGAGGTCAGGGCCATGTGCACAGATCTCCTCCTGGCCTGCTTCATCTGCCCTGCCATCGTCAACCCCGAGCAGTACGGCATCATTTCTGATGCTCCCATCAATGAGGTGGCAAGATTTAATCTGATGCAGGTATGATTCACAGTAAGGCAGTCTTAAAAATATATAAATGGCCTTTTTCCTTCTTCTAGAACTAATGCTACTACAGTAAAAGTGAAGGTACTGTCTCTCCTAATTACAAAATGAATGCTAACGAAATATTTGTGTTAATGGTTGCTGAAAAGGCAGGCTCCAAAGCTTATCTGTTTGCTTAAAATACTGACTTGAAAAAATTGACAGCATGTATTTCTGCATCATTTAGAAGAGTTACAAATATCCTTTATAAAAGCTGTTTTAAGGGATGGAAGCTAAGGCATAAAAATGACTATAAGATGAGTTCTGGAATGTGTGAAAAGGGATGTTGTGCTGTTCTTGCCAATGTTAAATATCATACCAGGTAGTGCAAAAAATAATGAAATACTTTGCTGAAAACCCCTTGTTGTCTGGCAGTAATGCCCAATGCTCTACTTGGAGTATTCCCAGCCCTCGTGACCAGCCCTTGTCATTATGCAAACACTTGGACAATTTAATGATATTACACAGAGGAGTCATCTGAAGGTGTTGAGCAACACTTGTCTGACTGAGGATGTTCCTCCACACGAGGAACAAAACCTGCTTTTTACTGTTGTCTATAAAGTGGGCAGGGAGTGATTCTCCCTGCAATCACAGTGCAATCACGCTGGTGAGTTTTGCTCAGTGTTTTTCTGAAATGCAGCAGCAATCCTCTCCTGTGTCACTGCTCACGTGCTGTAGCAGAGCAGTTGGCAACTCTTTAAATTGAGGGTTGTTTTGCAGTTGGAGATGAATAAGGGATATGTGCTCTGAAATAAGGGTTAGCCCTCCTGCTATTTTTCCTTAGTAAAATATATGCAGCCTTTGAAAATCTCTAGGTTTAGATGACCTAGATTCAACCCTCAATTCTGACGTGTTGCAAAAACAAAACATGCTTTGTTCCTGGGAGGGGGAAGTATGGATGCTCCCAGCCTACTGTGTGTGCACATTTTCTTGTTAAAGGCAATGACTGCTTTTTTTCCTAAAGCTTCCTGCATTTCTTTCCTCCCTGAAAGCAAGCAGAAAGCTCTGTCCACTTAATCAGAAGTATTCCTTGGAGTATTAAATGAAAAAGGATTTAGAATGGAGGAAGTTTTTTGAATTTTTTTTATAATCCGGTCCATCATGGTTTGAAAGGCTTACTCTGTGTATTTCTTTTTAATTTCAGGTTGGGAGGCTTCTGCAGCAGCTGGCAATGACAGGCTCTGAGGAGGGAGATCCACGTACCAAGAGCAACCTTGCTAAATTTGACAAAGTAAGAGCCCAGGCTAAAAAATCCAAGACTTGGTGAATATCATCATCCCTCTGCAGACTCCTTTCTCAGACTTTGCAAAGGACTTACTAAATGTTTAATTTCCAAGTTGCATGTAATGAAAAGCAGATTAAATCCTGCAGAAAGCTGGGAAAAAACCCTCTTGAGTACTAGAATTAAGGGTTGGGAATTCTTCCTTCTACTCTGGCCTAATACTTCTTAAAAGAAAATATTTTAAAAAATTAAAAGAAATGGTATTTTCAACTGAGTACTCTAAGTGTTCAAGGCCAGGTTGGACAGGGCTTGGAATAACCTGGTCTAGTGGAAAGTGTCCCTGCCCATGACAGAGGATTGGCACTGGGTGGTCTTTAAGGTTCTTTTGACCCAAACCAGTCTGTGATTCTGTGAAATTCTGAATTACTGTCTGTGGTTTTTCAACTGAACCTAACAAAACGCTTTGATCTGAATACAACCTTAGTACAATGCCTGTTTTAGCACCAAGTGATTTGTTAGTGCAAGTAACTCTTTCTTTTTTGCATAGTTTTGCTTTTTTTATCCAGCTTTTCCTGTTAGTGTGAATCATCCATAGCCATAGAGCAGTTACCTTCACCAGAGCAACAATGAAGCTGATAAGGTTTGATAGATTGTCAAGGGTTTAAAAACCTGGTGGTATCCTTGGTAACCTTGTATCCTTCCAGGATTTGGTAATTCTAGTTGTTACACGGTCACCATACAAAGCTACACATTTATTGTACAAGTAACATTTTCACTGTGATTAGAAGTGATATTGTTGTTGCTTCCTTGTTTCATTTTCAGTCTGTGCTCAGCAGATTCTTCGGGAAGGGCCAGTTTATTGCCATTATTTTTTTGCCTTAAATTGTAAGAGGGCACTTAAGTAAGTAACACTTTGGAGTGCAGGAAAGGAAGAGAGGAAATGCTAAATGTAACTGCACACTTTCCTTGCTTGCTCTTCAGTGACCTTAAAATATCTGCTGTTTTTTCCTAAGATTTTAGAAGTAGGAAGCAAAACTTAAATTATTCTGTAAAATACCTAAGTTCCTTTCCAAACTCCAGGGAATGGTGCCTCATTCCCCCTGTGTGCTGTCTCTCAGAGCTGCGTTGCTGCTTTCCTGGACGTGGTGATTGACGGGCGCGCGGTGGAGACGCCGCCGATGTCGGCCGTGAACCTGCTGGAGGGGCTGAGCCGCACCGTGGTGTACATGACCTACAGCCAGCTCACTGCCCTGGTGAGAGCCTGCAGTGCCAGCCTGCAGTGCCAGCCTGCACCCCTGTGCTCCCTGCCTGGCAAAGGCAGGCTGCTTTGCACTGCAGCTCTTACCAGAGCAGTTGTTGATGTTTAGGTTGGCTTCATGCGGAACGTGATGTCGAGTGATCAGCTTAAGGAGGATCGGATGGCTTTGGAAAATTTGCTGGCAAATTTACCCCAGAACAAACCAGGGAAAAGCAGCAGCCTGGAAATGACTCCGTATAACACCCCCCAGCTTTCTCCTGCAACTACTCCAGCGAACAAAAAAAATCGACTGCCCATAGGTAAGGAGAGCAAGTCCCCACAGGATTTCTGACACCTTGGGCATTTCTGTGCCACTTTCTGTCATCTCTTGGGGTTACTCATCACCTGCACTTTCAGTTCCTACTTTTCTGTGTAGATGGTGAAGAATTTTCCTTTAGCATAGAAAACCAGGTAATTCCTGAGTGTCTAATGCAAGTGTGGTGGGTGACCTTCATCACTTCAGGCTGAACTGGAGAAGATTGCTGGAGTGGTTGGTAGTCAGAATGGTGATGGTTGGCAGTGATAACAAAGGGAAGGTTTGAAGGTGGGAAGCAGATCTAGGATGAAAATTGCTTAGAAAAGTAGTAAGATGGAAGCAGGCATTTAATTGGTGGGATAGAATAAGTTTAACATTTTTGGTAGAGAACAAATAGACAGGAGGGTGAACAAGCAGGAGCAGGACTTTCAGAGTACATGCTGAGAACAGAAGGTTTGTCCTTTCTCCATTCCTTACCTGCTCTAATGCCAACTGTCAGTATTCTGGAATGCAATTTTAGGTTGGTTGGGTTTTGGTTCTTTTCAATAGGACTTCTGGATCTAGATTTTTTTCCATATTAAGAATACTTTATTTTAAAATAGGAAGTGTGGTACTCTTCTTCAGTGTATGTTTATGTGAATATGACCTCGTGGGATATTTTTGTTTGAGAGATTTGGTGTTGCTGTGTAAAAGGATGAAAATATACAGAGGCAAATAAGTGGCAAAAAACCCCAAAACCAAACCTGTCCCATGTTGGTTTAACTCTGCTTTTGAATGGTTCTGGTCTTACACCTCTAAAGTAGTGGCACTTTACAGCATTTATTTTATGGTATAAAATAGCTTTTGCTCAAAGTTTTTGTTTCTTTTGTTTCATTTTAATGCTTTCGAACTCCAGGACAGCAGTTGGCAGCGATTACTGCCTGGGATACCTCTGCTAGCAATCTGTCAGCTCACATAACTCTAGTAACCCCTTTTGGTGGGTAATGCCCTCTTTCCATTCTTCTGTGAAACTTTGACTCATGTCACATAACTCAGCATGCCTTTGGCAATCAGTGCCCTTGGCACATTTCTGCAGTGTATGAACCCATTTTGTGTACATGTGAGTTTTAAAAACCCCTCTGTGTGATAATCTGAATTTGGCTGCAACTTCTGCACACTTGCCTTGTTTTGCTTGGGTCAAATAAAGAAGTATTTGGTCTGAATATGTCATGCTGCCATTCTTAGAATCCTTAATTTCATGTGGGTGTTTTTACTTCCGTGGAGCCAAATGTGGGAATCTGAGGCCAGTTGAAAAGAGGACTTAAGAGTGGCAAGGTAATCAGAGTAAACCACCTGATGTTGTATTGTGTATCTGGGTTTGAGACACCTGCTAGAACAAAAGTTCTTAGGAGAAAAAGCCTTTTAAGCAAATTAATTAGAGATTTAAACCACAGAAACCTAGACCCTTTTTTTGTAACAAACTTAATTTTTCTCATATAATATAAAGAAAGGTCTTTCTATGATTCAAATAGGCTGAATTGCTGTAGGCAAACAGGTCACAGTGCACCTTGTTTTTCTGCTTCTCAGCTTTTATGTTGAAAATTTCCTTCTTCACAGGGCAGTACTCAAGTTTAAACACTAGTCCCATCTTTCAAAAGTTTAACAACGCTTTGATTTTGAAAATTTGTTTAGTGTGTTTGCTCATTAAAACACTACAGTTCTGTGTTTCCATTGTATTGTCATTTTTCCTCCTTAAACAAGGAGGAAAAGCTTTCTAATTCAGATGTTGTTAAATATTTTCTCAGCCACACGAAGCAGAAGTAAATCAAACATGCTAACAGACCAGCACGGAGATCATGAAGGATCCTCCCAGGAGACTATTCCAGAAGTTCAGCCAGAAGAAGTGCTGGTGATTTCTTTGGGGACAGGTCCACAGATTACTCCAGGAATGATGTCAGAGAACGAGGTATCCAGAAATGATGACATCTCTGATGTTTTGAGCCGTGCAGCCTCTGTCCTCTCTAATAGCACAGCAGTGAGGTTGCAAAGCTGAGTTTTGGTAATGGGAATTAAAATCCTTACTCTGTGCTGCTGAGCTTGGGGTTGTAGCTTTCCAATTAGCCTTTGTCAGGTGGGTTTTTCCCCCTCCTTAAGAAGCTTAAGAGGGAGCCTGGGCTCTTGTTTCTGAGCATTAAGAAGCTGCTGTGTCTCTCTGCATGCCCTGTCCTTTGGATGCAGGTGAATGGCAGAACTGGAGCACTGATGCTGACGCTTTTGGCAGCTCATGAAAGGCACAGACCCAGGTTCTTGTGAGGGCAGAGCTGAGCTCAGGGTGCCATCAGTGCCTGCAGACTGTTCCTAGGGCAGGGCTGGTGTCCCAGCATTTCCTTTCCCCAGCTGCAGCACAGCTGCTGCTTCCAGCTTTGCTCCCTGCCTGGTGGTTGGGATTATCTCCTCTGGCAGCCTGTGCAGATCCATTCCACACTGCCCTGCCCTGGGGGTGCTGAGGGAGCCGTGACCCCGTTGTTACCAGGACATCCCCAATGTCCATGGGGGGGTTCCTTGCATTCTCCCCCCATTGTTTATCAGGACATCCCTAATGTCCATGGGGTGGTTCCTTGCATTCTCCCCCCATTGTTACCAGGACATCCCCAATGTCCATGGGGGGGTTCCTTGCATTCTCCCCCCCCGTTGTTATCAGGACATCCCTAATGTCCATGGGGGGGTTCCTTGCATTCTCCCCCCCCGTTGTTATCAGGACATCCCTAATGTCCATGGGGTGGTTCCTTGCATTCTCCCCCTGTTGTTATCAGGACATCCCTAATGTCCATGGGGTGGTTCCTTGCATTCTCCCCAGGCTCTGACTTGGGAGGTTGCTGTCTTTTTCCAAACAGAACGTTAGAAATTTGCTTGTTCCATTAACAATACAAAAACATGTCTCCAATGTTTTATTTGCTGTTTAATTATCTGAAAACCAGATTATTTAAATGAAGCCTTGTTTCTTTCTCCCACCCTCCAGGTGTTAAATATGCAGCTTGCAGATGGCGGGCAGGGGGATGTCCCCATCGACGAGAACAAACTCCATGGTAAACCTGATAAAACCTTGCGCTTTTCCCTCTGCAGTGATAATCTGGAAGGAATATCTGAAGGTGAAGGGCTGCTTAAGTCTTGAAGAAGTTCTGTTGCTCTGTTGTTTTTTTTTCCCCTTACCGTAAATGGAAGGTGTGTTAAATACAGCATCTTGTCTTTGCTGTTTTGAAGGCTGTGCTGTTTCACTCTGAGAGCCTCCCTTCTTTCTTAGTTGTTCAGAGAATAAAGCCTGGAGCTAAATTTTGACCTACAAAGGCATAACTGAGTCTGAGAGTTAGGAACAAAAAGACTAAGTATGTTTAGAAAGAGAAAATAGAGAGTTTTTTTTTTTTTTGAAACTTAAGTGCAGTAGTAGTTATTAGGATAATCTAACTGAGCTCTAAACTTGGACTTCTCAGACTTAGTTTTCATCACATTCTAATTAGCTGTTACCTATCTCAGAATAGTTTGTGCACAACTCCTTTTTATGACCCTCAGACATAACAAAGCACAGATGTCTGTGGGATGGAAGAGGTTCAGACACATCACTTTTGCCTTATTTTGTATAACTTCCATAACTTCATTTCTGCTCTGTCTCTCCTCAAAATAAGAAAACAAATTCATGAACAAGTAAATAAATTAAAGATTTTATTATCTTTTAAGTTACAGCTAAGTACAGTAGTGATGAGATTCAATGTTTTGTGTTGGAACTGCTGCTTCATTTCTTGTAATTCTTCTAGTGAGTTTTTGTGAGTCCTGAATTGTTAATGCTGTATATTTAGGAACTGTTAGTAAAATTAATTTTAAAGTAAAATCTGTTTTCCCAGGCCCTTCCAATCGCTCCAACTCTGTGTCCTCTCTGGATCTGGAGGGGGAGTCGGTGTCGGAGCTGGGCGCGGGCCCCTCGGGCAGCAACGGCGTGGAGGCTCTGCAGCTGCTGGAGCACGAGCAAGGCAGGTGCCAGTCCCCTCTTCCCAGTGCCTGAGCTGCTGGGGATACTAAAGCCAAAGTCTTTGTGGAAAGAGGTTGCAAAATTGATGAATTCAAGGGAAAAAAAAAAGTAGAAATTTTCCTTGTGCAATCGCTCTTGTATTTATTTGGTTTTGGTTTGATTTGTTCTTTTTTTTCCCCCCAGGAAATATTCTTTGTAGTCTGTTGTTAGGAAAAGGAAATTGCCTGGGATTTTGAGACTTAAGTCCTTTATAGGAAACTGCTTGTAAAGTTCTGCTTGATACCAAGCTCTTCCCTTCAGGAATAGGCTGGTCTGGATTGCAGTGGTCTGGAAGTATCTGGATAATTTTCTGTTTAATGTCCATTTGTCAAACACTGAACAGGTTTGCCTGGAGGTTGTGGTGTCTCCAGCCTGGAGATGTGATCATGACTGGACATAATCATGAGCAACCTGGTGTCCTTGACCAGGGCAGGGGGTTTGGGCTGGAATGATCCCTGGAGGCCTCAGCTTTTCTGTGATCCTGTTCCTCTACAGGAATTGTATCATGTCTTTGTAGCACTACATTTCATTTATTTTTTCTGTCAATTTAGTTGATAGATTACCATGTATACTTCCAGATTTTTCTTCTTATGTTTCAAATGTGCTATCAGGCATCATTTCCTGAATAGTGTAATAGTGCTTTACAGGCTTTCCTTTAAACCACTGCCTTACCTGACAGAATTAGGGGTTGTTTTTTTGGGATTCTTTTCCTAATGTACTCTTACAGTTTTTCAATCTGAAGTAATTGGAGAAGCCTTTCAGAAAATCAAGAACTGTTTATTTTTCCACAGCCACAACTCAGGATAACCTGGATGACAAGCTCCGTAAGTTTGAGATCCGTGACATGATGGGTTTGACTGATGACAGAGATATTTCAGAAACTGTGAGTGAAACCTGGAGCACAGATGTCTTGGGAAGTGACTTCGACCCCAACATCGACGAGGACCGGCTGCAGGAAATCGCAGGTAACGGGTGTGCTCTGGGTAGGTCCTGTGCTGCTCTGGAGCCCAAGGCTGCAGAGCCTTCCTCCTCCTCCTCCTCCTCCTCCCTTCCTCAACAGGGGCATTTCCATGGACTCAACTGGAGATTTGCTCTAGGAGGATTTTTGTGTGCATGACCTGGACTGTACTTAGTTACTCTTTTCTTTTCAACCTTGTGTTTCCTGATTGCTTTACTAAGGACACTTAAGATGTGTTCTTACTTTTCTCTCTAGAGCTGACTGCCCAGGCCCAGCTCTAGCCATACGCTCCGGCTTTACTTTTGCAGGTGCAGCTGCAGAGAACATGCTAGGCAGCTTGCTGTGTTTGCCAGGTTCAGGATCCGTGTTGCTTGATCCCTGCACAGGTTCAACCATATCAGAAACCACAAGTGAGGCGTGGAGTGTGGAAGTATTACCAAGTGATTCAGGTCAGAATCGGGCAGTTTTTGCTTCTTTCTTTAGCATGATTCTAAGACTCTTCCAGAGGCATAGAATGCAAAACAACAGAGCCTCTTCCTCTTTCTTGAAGAAATTACTGTCCTAGGGTTAAGTTAGGTTTTGTGAATACTTCCAGGATTAAAAGGACAAAATGCTCCCAGGGAGGAAGAAGATGGAAAGCATTGGGAGAGACTTCTGTTACTTAAGAAATTCTTAAGGTCTGAAGGGGAAGAGAAGGGTTTGCAAAGCAAACTCGTGCTTGCTTTCCTTCCCTGTGGTAGGAGCTATCCAGGACCACACGGTTTACTTTGGTTAGTGAAGATGTGACTGCATCCTGTTGTCTAAGAAATACAACAATTAAACCAGTAAACACTCCTTAGCATGCCTGTGCAGACAGAGCATTGCTGTCTGTGCAGAGTCTGCCTTCTGTACCAAAGGATATAAGAAAACTCTTGCTGAAGTGGTTGAGTTACCTTAAAACTTGAGACACTAAATCACCCCCCACCCCTTCCTTCTGCTTGTGAATGGCATTGAGTAATGATACTTCCTCTCCCTACTCTCCATTGTCTCCCTTTTGCAGAGGCTCCAGATTTAAAACAGGAGGAGAGGCTGCAAGAGCTGGAGAGCTGCTCTGGGCTGGGCAGCACCTCTGATGACACAGATGTGAGGGAGGTCAGCTCTCGGCCCAGCACCCCGGGTCTGAGCGTGGTGTCAGGTGTGTGCAACTCTCTGACAGTGCTGCTCTACCACAGCATGTCAGCACTCACTTTGCTGCATGTGCTTTATTTGTACATCACTTCACTCATAAAATAACTCCCTGCACTCATCCTGGAATTTTCAAAGCAGCGATTCTTTGTTCACCTCACAGAAGAAATAAAAAAGGCAGCAGAGAGGTGAATGCCCTGTGCTGCAATAGCAGAGGAGTGTTGCTTTGGAAGAAACTCCAAACTTTCTTGCATTTAGTTTTATTATCACAACTTGTTTTGTTTAAGTAAATCATAGCTCTAGTTCTTCATTTTCTGCAAAGTGTATAAGAGTGTAGTGTCTTTCTAATGCCTCTTGTCAGAGTGTATTCATGGCTTTGGAAACACTTTTGAAGATGTAGAGCAGAAATAAGCTGTCATTTTATGAGTATAGAAATTTGTAGTGTCTGTAGATGCTACTGTGAGTTGTAACTTGATTACTCACTGTCCACAAACATTTTAACAGCCTCAGGATTTTGCTAACTCGCTCTTTGAAAGGCTATTACAGATGCTTCTTTTGTTATGTGTAAGGTATTAGTGCAACATCTGAAGATATCCCTAACAAGATTGAGGATCTCAGGTCTGAATGTAGCTCTGACTTCGGGGGAAAAGATTCTGTAACAAGTCCTGACATGGATGAAACAGCCCATGGTAAGTTACTTATCTGGAATCTGATAAAAACAAGTGACATTTATGGAATCCTTAAATTTTACAATTTCTCCCCAATTTCAAAGTGCTGGTGACTAAGTTTAATATTTTCTTTATTTGCCAGTATTGTATTTGTTTGACAAAGAGGCTCCAGTGCTTTGCAGAACTAGAGCTTGAGTACCAGATCCAAGATCTCTAATTCTGTTTGATTACATTGACCGCCCTCTTGCATTTTGGAGCTGGGCTGCTCCTCAAGAATTCCCTATTTTTTGAGATGTAATTCTTTCATCATTTCAATGTACTACAGAAACCTTTCCATACAGGAATATCTTTACAAATACTTTGCAGTATAAGTTTTGTAAACTTTTGTTGCTAAAGTCTGTTCTTCCAGTGTGTCTCACGTTGGAGGCAGTTTTGGTATGGCACTAACTTTGTTCTCTCTGTATTTCAGGTGCCAGTCAGTTGACATCTCCTCCTTCTCAGACAGATTCTTTGCTTGCATTGTTTGACCCTCTGTCCTCAAATGAGGGTGAGTTATAAAGATTTTTGTTTTAAAAACAGGCATTTTCGATGCTTCTATGTTAGTACCAGATAATCAGGTAATTTGGAATAATATTGAAAGAAATGTCTGTGACTTCTTTTCTGCTTGTGACCACAGGTGTGTCAGCTGTAGTAAGGCCTAAAGTGCACTATGCAAGACCCTCTCATCCACCTCCAGACCCCCCCATCCTGGAAGGAGCCGTGGGAGGTAACGAGGCCCGATTGCCGAGCTTTGGGTCTCACGCTCTGATCCCAACAGACCTGGAGGCCTTCAAGCAGAGACATTCCTACCCGGAGAGGCTGGTCCGCAGCAGGAGCTCAGACATTGTGTCCTCAGTGCGGAGGCCTATGAGTGATCCTGGCTGGAACAGGCGTGCTGGGAATGAGGAGAGGGAGCTGCCCATGGCCTCCAGCAGCGCCGGGGCAGCGGTGCTGGCAGCCACCTCTCAGTCGTCATCTTCATCTCCCAGCAAGGACTCCTCCAGGGGAGAGGTGAGGCTTCTATTTATTGTTTTCTTTTTGTCTCTCATGCCCGCTTTAACTACACATCTCACGCCAGAAAGTTGGAATTAAATGTCTTTAGCCAAGGAATTGCAACACACTTTTGTTACCCTTTAAACGTTGGCCAATAATGTTTTATAAGGTGAAGATGCAGATGTTCAGAGGGGCTTAAATGGATCTGGCTTTTCTTAAATTTACTTGATGAGGTTTACTGGATTTGGTGGTACTTCAGAAACAGATTCATTATAGTGTTAAATTGCTGCAGCTGCCTGAAAATAATTTTCTTTAAGAGATAAATAAGTGAAATCTAAAGTTCTTTGTGGCCATGGGTTTGCATTTGCAGGATGTTCTTCTTTAGGAGAGATATTTCTGACTTAATCTGCTCCTCTTGCTCTGCTGTAGTTCTGTTTTTACAGTCAGTGTAGCAAAAGCTGATGTGAAGGAGAAATTTTCTCTTTACACTTGATTTGGTAAATGCTCCAATGTAGACTCTGCCCTTCCATAGATTGAGGAGAGGAAAGACAGTGATGATGAGAAGTCTGACAGGAACAAGCCCTGGTGGAGGAAACGTTTTGTGTCTGCCATGCCCAAAGGTAGGATCATGTCTCCCTGGGTTTGGTACCTCAGTCAGAGTTCACACTGCCTTTATTATATCTTTAGTCACTTTTATGGTTAAAGTGTAAATAAATATGTAAATAAAAATGGAAAGCTATCTGATTCCCTTGGCTAGTAGTTCCCTAGAGTGTGCTGTACCTGGAAGGTAAAACTGTTCTGCCTGACCTCCTGTCTGTTAAAGGTGGAGCTGGCTATAGATGATGACAGTACAGTTCTGCCCTACCCCATGGATAAATTTATGCTTTCATGGAAGTTGATTTGATAAAATTTTCTGCATTTGCCCCTTCTTTAAAGTTTCTGCTATTTGGCCATTATCTCAGAATAGTCTTTGATGAGGTACCTTGCATTTTCAGCTCCTATTCCATTTAGGAAGAAAGAAAAACAAGAAAAAGACAAAGATGACATGGTGCCTGACAGATACGCAACGCTTCAAGGTATGTGAAAACATCATCACAGTAATTTTCTCTCAGAATGTACCTCCTGGAGCTCCAGAGTGCCCACCAGGTAACTATTGACAGACAGGCATGTGCTGTTGTGGTTGGTGCTCAGAACTGGTGTTTTGGATAAGAAAATGGATAAAGATTTCCTGACTTGAAGACTGGTTTTAAGTTGTCACATCTGTCTGTGCGTGTAGTGGATTCTCAAGTCCTCACTTTTCCCCCGCCCTCATTATGGAGCTCCTGTCCTTGTCACAGCTGAGCTGGAAGGATACTGCACACACAGTCCTTAATAGTTACTTAAGTGTTAAATTAAACATGATTTGAACCTGGGTGTTTCATTTACTGTTTGCCTGATCCTTTCTAGAAATCTTCAAATATCCAAGATCCATTTGTGTGTGCAGTATGAATGTGCTGAGGATCTGCTCAGGATCTGACTTCATTTGTTCACTTTGGTTGTACTGTTTGTTTTCTGGTTTGCTTTGGACTTTATTAATACATTTGAATTTGGGCTACATGGGACACAAGCAGCTCTTTGTTTGATCTGGCTAAACACAGAGTGCAAATGTGTAGGCTTAAGTTTTTGTATTTGCTTTCAGCTGGCCCAACATCAGAGTAACTCCTGTTGTTTTTTGTGGTCCTTTCAGATGATCCCAGCCCAAGGCTCAGTGCACAGGCACAAGCTGCTGAGGACATTCTGGACAAATACAGGAATGCAATCAAAAGAACAAGTCCCAGTGAGGGAGCCATAGCAAACTACGACAGTACAGGTGAGAACTTGGCTTTTGCAATCACCACCAACATAGCTTCTGCTCCTTAAAGATAAAAACACTTCAGTATTCTAGACCAATATTAGTATTAGCAGCTGAGCAATGTGAGCTCTGAACAAGGAATGTTTTGTCAAATAATCTGTGGGACCGTCCCTCAGAGGATGGGAATTAAATCAGTATTCCCAAGGACAGCTCTTTTGTATTGCCATTGAGGGAGCTGGTTGTTGATAGCACATCTCCTATCAGTTTTTTGTTTTGGTTGTTTTAAAGGCACACTGAAGAAGTACCTTCCAAAACTTTTACAGTTTCTTCTTAGGAGCTCCTAGGTAATATGTTTTAATGTGCCTTTTTCATATATCCAGAACAAGCTGGATTTATTTGCTGTCTCCATTCTCTCCCTGACCTTAGAATAATGAGCAGAAAATTAGTCTGGTTTCTTCTTCTGACTCCTCTTCTGAGGTGTAATGTGTTTTTTGTTTCCACAGAGGCAATTGGGGATGGTGAGAGCATGCATGACTCCCCACGGGATGAGGCTTTGCAGAACATGTCTGCAGACGACCTCCCAGACTCTGCAAGTCAAGTAGCACAGCCACAAAGTTCTGCTTTCTCCTATAGGTAAATATATTTGCAGGTTTTGTCTTACCCACAAGGTAGGATTAAAAGCTGAGGCTGTGTGACTGGTTCCCACAAGAACCTTAATATAGATTCATTGTAAACTTTTATGTGCTTTTGGTTTTAAGCATCTCAAACTGTCATATTTGCACTGATGAAGGAGGGATGTTGTAACCAGAGAGGACAGAGCAATTCAGTATTTAAGAAAATCCCCTTGAAAGTGGTGCTGTATCAAAAGAGCTGATTAATGCTGTATATTAAAATGATGTTAAATAACTTCTAGACAGTATTAAATAAAAAAGAAAGTAAAGAGTTATTGAAGAAGCAGGCCTCTCATCAACTGTGTTAAGAAAATATTTTTCCTCTTTAAGGGATGCAAAGAAGAAATTGAGATTGGCTCTTTGTTCAGCAGATTCTGTTGCCCTCCCGATGCTGACACATTCAACAAGGAATGGTCTCCCAGACCACACAGACCCCGAAGGTAAAGGCTCTCTGCACTCTGTGTGTCTCTCCTTGTACTGCAGCATTTATGGTCCCTTCTCTTTGCCATAAATATTGAGGGCACAGGCTGCCTTCTGCCCCCAGAATGTTTTCATTCTTACTCCACAGACAAACTGCCATCTCAGCCTGGTCTAAGATTTTTTTTATAGTGAAGAATCACAGATACAGTGCAGGTAGAGCCTGAAGCTATAGAATAGACTCTCAAAATACATGTGCTGTTGGGAGTTGTGCTGCTTGAATGATTTACTGGGTCTTTATGTTGACTTAGTATAAATGTATTGGGTTGTATCCTTTCATTCACTCTAGGTTTATTTGCAGACAGGTGAATTTGTCACCTTATCTGGTCCTCTTCACATTTCAGGATGGTTCTAAATACTAGATAAGATAGTGAAATGGAAGCTTATCCTCTGATAACTGGAAAATTCAAAAAGCCTTATTAAAATGTTCTAAAATAACATTTATTGCCTAACGTGCAGAAGTTTTGTTTTAAACCTCTATTAAATTAATGTGTTTCCCATATTCAAGAATAGTTTATGTTCATCGTGCCTATGTTTCTTTTCCTTAACATTTTCCCTTTGTTCTTTATTAGATAATGAAATTGTGTGCTTCTTGAAAGTTCAGCTGGCTGAAGCCATCAACCTGCAGGACAAGAACCTGATGGCGCAGCTGCAGGAGACGATGCGCTGCGTGAGCCGCTTCGACAACCGCACCTGCCGCAAGCTGCTGGCCTCCATTGCAGAGGACTACAGGTAGCCTGTCCTGTGGCTCCTCAGGGCTCCCAAATTCGTGTATTTATTCACCAGCTGATTGGGAAGATCCCTTTTTGTTTTAAATTGTACTTTACCCAAACCAGGTTATTGCGTCTCTGCTTCCCCACAAAAGGATGCAGTTGTCTCACCCATATGAGGTGAACTTCTGAATTCAGGCATAGTTTTGTTTTAAAAAAAACAAGTGGGAGAATCCTTTGCACTACAGCTCAGCAGTTTGTAAAGCTGTTAGCCTCTGCCTTTATTGTGAATCTGATGTGGAGATGTGGAATTCCTTTGCTTTAGGAAAAGAGCTCCATATATCGCATATTTAACTCGCTGTCGCCAAGGCCTGCAGACGACACAGGCACACCTGGAGAGGCTCTTACAGAGAGTCCTGCGAGATAAAGAAGTGGCCAACAGGTACTTCACCACAGTCTGTGTGAGGTTACTGCTGGAGAGCAAGGAAAAGAAAATAAGGGAGTTCATTCAAGGTAAGATTAATGCAGATCAAAGCTTTTATGTTCCTTTACTCCGTATTTAGATGCTGACTTGGGTTAATGTTTTAAAATGTCTTTTGATCTGAGCAGTAGATTCCTAAAATAGTTTTAATTTCAGATGGTGAATTAATGGCTAAACAGACAGATTACTGTGACTTTACAGTATGTTGTGGCAGCTAAGGCATGGTAATTGTGTGCATTTTTCATGGGCTCAGAGAATGAAGGTAATTTGACCTTACTTGGCTGAAAAAGTTATGCTAAATCACATTATCTGCTCCATGGCAGAAGCATGAATGCTATTAATTATTTTATATCTACTGATACAAGATAAATTAAGTTACAGCATTCAGTTCTTAGTCCAGAACCTATGGCTGCACCTTAGAAGATATGGGGGATAGTAACAGTATGAATCAAGTGAATCAAAGATTCAAAAAATATCACAGCATAAGAGGCAGTGGCACCAGGAAACTCAAAACAGCCACTTACACCAAACTGGTTCTATGTTCTCTGTGCACATATCTGACTAAATGAAGCACATGAGGAATTTGGAGTCAGTTCTTGCTCCTGGAGCAAACAGTGCTGCACATTAAATGTGCCTGAAAAACCTATCAGAAATAATATTTTTTTACTTAAGCGAATGTTCGTTCTCTTCCTCCTTTTCATCAGATTTCCAGAAACTCACGGCAGCAGATGATAAAACAGCCCAAGTAGGGGATTTTCTCCAGTTCCTGTATGGGGCTATGGCTCAGGATGCCATATGGCAGAACGCCAGTGAGGAGCAGCTCCAGGATGCACAATTGGCCATAGAGCGCAGTGTGATGAATCGCATTTTCAAACTCGCTTTCTACCCTAATCAGGATGGAGATATTTTGCGTGACCAGTAAGTTAATGGAATTCAAAGGACTTGTTTTCTCTTTTGCAGTTGGTGTGCAGCCCTCCTGTGACAGACTTGTCTGAGTCAACCACACAAATTCATGTTTTTGTTCAGAACATTTTGTAAAAGAACGAGGAAGGGCTTTAGCACCATGTGCAAATGTGTTTGCAACAAACTGCTAGAACAGAACAAAACAAGTTGTAAGTGTAATGATTTGGGATACAGAGTGTCAGGTCTGCAAGTGTGTGTGCTGAGGAAATGACCAAAACCTGGTTCAGGACTGGACTTGGTCCATTTTCTGGTTTCAGTCAGTATTTTCCATGCATTTGGGGTTCCTGTGGTTTAGAACAGATGCTGTTGGGATGCTCTAGAGGATATGTGGTTGTTCTTGGCTGTACAGAACAATCCTCTGCATCTTGACTGATGTGGTGTCCATCATCTGTAGGGCCACATTCCTGAAGATCTTTCTTGTCCCATCAAACATGAAACAAGTTCCTTCAGCTGGCTGGCTGCTGCTTACTTTTCACTCGTGTTTTTTGTGTTTTCAGGGTCCTTCACGAGCACATACAGAGGTTATCCAAAGTAGTGACTGCAAACCACAAGGCACTTCAGATACCTGAGGTAACAACTCTTTTCCTTCGCTGCTGTATGTGTGCTGGGATTTGGACTGGGATGGGGATGGGGAGAGGATTGTTCTGTTTTACACTTGGAAGGGTGGCTTTGCTGTCTGTGGTAGCTGAAATATCCTGCAGGAAAAATACACTGTCCCTATGCTGTGGCTGTACCCAGCCACGGCTTCTCTGGGCAATCTGTGCCAGGGCCTCACCATCCTCACAGCAGAGAATTCCTTCTGTATACATAACTTAAATCTCCCCTCTTCCAGTTTGAATTCATCTTGCCTTAAAGCTTCCCATTTCCCCAAACCCTGTGAACCTCTGGTAGCTCAGGGGAGCACAGCAGTGGCTCGGCCAGGTGAGGACTGGGCTGGTTTCCCCAGGTGTATCTCCGGGAGGCGCCGTGGCCGTCGGCGCAGTCCGAGATCCGCACGATCAGCGCGTACAAAACCCCCCGGGACAAGGTGCAGTGTATCCTGAGGATGTGCTCCACCATCATGAACCTGCTCAGTCTGGCCAACGAGGATTCCGTACCTGGGGCAGATGATTTCGTTCCTGTTCTGGTCTTTGTCCTCATAAAGGTGAGTTCTTTAGCAGAGGTCACAAATCCCTGTTAATTCTTGTAATAGACAAGCAAATTTAGGAGGAGAGATAATGCCTGTGGGTTATGGGGAGCTGGCCAGGCTCAAACCCAGGTCTGATTCAGCAGGGTTTGAATAGGAATGTCAGAAATGTGGTCAGAGTTATGGTTTTTTAATCCAAGCAAACTTTGCATTTGGAACCAAGGAAATTGGGGTGCAGATGTGTGGAGTAGAGTTTGTTTGAGGTATGGCCACCAGAATCTCTCATCTGTGCCTGCTTCATGCTGTCCTCAGGACCAAGATCCAGACCAGGACTGACCTGGGTTGTGTTGCTGGTCTTTTGTGACACAAGTGAAGAATGATCTGACCTGTAAGATGCTGGAACAAAAGGCTTTACATGTGTTGAGGTCCTGATGACCTTCACAGATTGTGCCAGTGTTCCCCTTCTTTCTCTTGGCCTGCTAGTCCATTTTTCCTTATTGGAAAAATGTTCCTTTCATCACCCCTGATGCCTTCTGAGCACGTGAAGTGGGGCTGGTGAGGATGAACAGTCCCTACCCTGCAGGTAGGTTACACAGTCTGTAGGACGAGGATCACTGCACAAAGGGAATTGTGGTTTCGTTCTGTGTCTTGCGGTGTTTTATTGATGTCGAGCTTTGCAAACAAGCTGTGAGTATCTCTCTCTTCTGCCACCCCAGGCAAACCCCCCTTGCCTGCTGTCCACTGTGCAGTACATCAGCAGTTTCTATGCCAACTGTTTGTCTGGAGAGGAGTCGTACTGGTGGATGCAGTTCACGGCAGCCGTGGAGTTCATCAAAACCATCGATGACCGCAAGTAGCTGGCCCAGCACAGGCAGACTGTGAGCAGGAGAGGAGTTTCTAAGAATGTACAACAGCTGCAAAAGCTGAAGAAAAGACTTTCCTTGTAAAATACTGTACAGAATTGAGGCATTTTAAAACATACCTTTACTAATCTAATTAATTTAACGGATTTTCCTCTTCTCTTTGGGTTGCGTTTTTCTCCCCCTCTAGATACTGGCACTGCAAAAGGGACCACAGTTTTCAGGTATTTTGGAATCTCAAAACATTCAGAAAATTCTTCATGCTTTCTCCACCACCCCTCTTCCTGAATTCTTATTCATGTGAATAATTCACTTCATTTAATTTCTAACAGAAAACTGAAACAAGAGGAATCAGGGCAGCCACGTAGTAAACTTTCTAGCTGAATACACCTTTTATTAAGAAAACACCAGCCACACTGAAAGTTTGTAGTAGCTGACATCGGTTATATTTCACCTAAATTTAAAATCTGAGAGGACAGTGTAAATATTATATAACTATATTTAATGCATTGCAAGTATCTTTGGACTTACTATCCTTTGAATAAACAAGCAAAAGCCTCTCTGACCTCTAACAGGTTATGACATACCCTGTTTTGGTGACAAAAGGACTTCCTCAAAAGGCTAAGATTTAAAAAGGGCAAACTGAACTATTTATTAAGATGTAATTAAGATTACTGAAATTTCTAAAACTGGAATTTATAATAGGGCTTATTAGCTAGCTGAACACTTCTTGGCTAGGGCATTAGGGTGTTACAGAGGTTTGGATATATAGAGGAGAGGAACTGTAAGTTACAATAGAGAAGTCTAATATAAAAAAGAGAAATAAAATACCTTACTGTAATATTTTTTCTGAGCTACTGTGTATACTGTACAAACCCCAAACAGAGATCCTTAACAGAACCTTGGGCTGTAATATATATTTTGATTAGTGACATTAAATATATATGCCAGGGGGTTCAGTGAATGTTTTTACTAAATGTTCTTCGTGTTGTCTGCTATGCAGCAGTGCAAGTTTTACTGTTCATAAAAAATATTTTAAAATAATATAACACTGTTCTTTATGAAACATATCATGACATCAGTTCAGGGTGTTTTATAGATTTCTCACCCCACCTTCCCCTTAAACTGACAGTTATCAATTTAAAGAGGTTTTTATGCACAACACCACATGGGTTTTTCATGAGTGAAGTGGTCTGGGGCATGGCCAGTGGGTGTTGGCTGTATATAAACACTTGCTGCTCTTTTTCAGCTTCAATACAGTGAAAAAGGACAGCGAGCATTGAACTTTTTCATGTCAGTATTATTTCTTGCTCTTTCCAGAGTGTTCATTGCACTTCTGACATAGGGATGTGGTAAGACTTGGTGTCTGTGGGTGGTAAAGAAAACAAAATCTTTCTCACATTCTTTTCAAAACACGATTGGTTCATTTTGTGTGTGTGTGTGCATTTTGATGATTAAAACCTGTAAGCAACTAGTACTTGGGAAAATCACATGGTTAATTGGAATTAGAGCAATTTATGTAAAGTAGTGAGTGCTTGGTTTGGCTGTGCTACTTGTCAAGGCATAATCAGGAAACTTTCTTTTTAGGGCTCTCAGATATAACTCAGTCTAGCAGTTCTGCCAAACTAGTCACAGGTGAGAATGTGGCATGGTAACCTTTTCCTTTTCTTTATAGTCTTTCTCCTCTATTAGAGACTCGATTGTGTGGAGGAGCAATACTCAGTCAAAACAGAATTCTTCTGACCTGCCTTACTTGGTGTCTCAGTCTGTGTAGCATTGCAATATTCTGGTTATTTAGCCTTGATGGGTTTTTGGTGCTGAACATGTAACTCAATATTGCAAGCACAGCCCTGCAGCAAAGCACAAACATGCCCTTGAAGATATGGCCAGATCATATCAAAAAGCAATATAAATTCATTTCTATTGAAGTGTCCTGTAATATGTAATTACTACTTGAATATCCAAGATGTTAAGACTGGTGTGTGAAAGTTCTGCAGTTTGGGTGTGGGTTGAGGAGAGTATTTGTAGGATCCCTGAAGAAGGCACAAGGGCATAGGAGGTGGTGATCACCCCCTGTGTTGCCTCTCTGTGCTGGCCTGGCTCACGGGGTTTGGTCAGCACCACTGGGGCTTTCAGGTTCACTCTCCTTTATGGAAGGGGCAAGAACCATTTCCTTCACAGCTTTTATCACTTGGTTTCTCTGCATAGAAAAATACTTAAAAGAACTGGAGTCTTTTTTTAAATGTTACTTAGTTATTTTAAAACCAGTAGGTGTTTCAGTGAGCCCCAGGTGAGCTGAGAGTTTTTGTAGCAAGTTGGTCCTTTGCTTCTTTTTTCCAGCCTATTCTGAAGGTCCTTTATATAGTCTTGATAGGTGTAGTTAGAGAATTAGGCTTTCCAAAGAATTAAAAACCTGCCTGTAATGTCCTTTTACTGTTTTCCCCCAGTGTCCCGTAATGTTTTGTTTAAAATGCAAAATTCTGTGTCTAGGACGTGATGTTGTTAGGTTTGATGTGCAATAGCAAAGGTGGAAAGACACTGCATAAAGGACCAAAAGTACCAGAACTGCTGCCAAAAGGTGCCAGCCACGGGCCTGTTGCTGTAATCTCGGTGCTTTCTGTGAATTTAAACTACTTCAGCCACTGGAGGAGGAATGGAACATTTTGGGCAAAGTGGTAGCAGGTCACAGTCGTGGACTTGAGGCTTGGTTGTTGGCAAGTTCTGAGGAGCTGCCACGTAAAACAATGGCATGTCTGTGCCTGGGAATGTTACAGAGGTGCTGGTTTCCTTTTTGGGTAGAGGAGGGAAAGGAAAGAGCTGGGTTTTTCATCTCTAGGAGATTCCTTTGTGCTCCTAAGTGAGATTTCTCTTTAAACCTTTTAAAAATCCTCTTTAAGGAGAATCAGAATGTGTCTGGCCTATCAAGGATTTGAGTTTAAAAGTTTTTGTTTTGAAGACCTTTTACTACCAAATGCTGAATGTAACTGCCATAAACTTCAGGAAAAAAAAGCCACGAACATGATGCTGTTTCCTGTGGGTGAGTCTGGTGAGCACAGTGTTGGTTTGTATTGCTTGGAAATGTTCTTGTTCTGTTAAGCCAAATTCTCACAGAACTGGAGAACTCACTGCCATGGGAATGGGGTGGGGGAAGGGGGTAGGAGAGGGGGCAGAGCTGCTGGCAGCAGAGCTGTGTGTTGGCACGAGTGAGTCAGTGTGCCTGGAGAGCTGGAGCAGCAGGAAGGCAGTGGGGACGGAGGGGGAAGGATGCTCATGTCTGGGTACGGCTGGGGACGTGGTTGAGCCTGTACTACTTGAGAATTAACCTCTGCTGAGTTAGTAGTGTGTGTTCTGTACCTTTTAATTGTGCTTTACCTCTATTGAAAAGCTTTGTACTGCCTCTCCTCTTTGGTAAAGCCTTTATAAATCTAAATTAACGAGCTTGCACAATCTTGTATACAGGAACCCCATCTTGTCTCTTAACGTGATTATTAATGTATTATTCTGTAAAAACTGATTAAAAGGAGAGCAGTTTAACCGCCTGGCTTTGACGTTTCTGCCTTGTTCCAGTGCCATCAGCAGCAGTGCAGGTGTGAGCAGCTCCTCACTAACTCTGGTTTTGCACTGGGCATTGCTGCTCTGCGCCTTCCTCACGCCTCACAGGGAAGGGACATTGGCAAAAAAGAGCCAAAATCCAGTAAAGGGGGGAGGAAGCTGCGCTGCACTGACCGCTTAACACAGAGCTCTTCAGCTGTTATTTTGCATCTGCAGCTTGGCTGTTCTGGTAGCTTGAGAGGAAAGAAATAGCTCTGCCTGCAGCCCGACTGTGCCTGTCCCTCTGCTGGCTGCTGCTTGATGCCTTGTTGAGAATGGTCAAGTCCAAAAGTATCGTGTTTGGCGTCTTTTTTCTTAGGAAATGTTCATTTTTCCTGATGAGACAGGAGGATTTCTTGAGCTGTCGTGCACCCACCGAGTCCCGCGGCCGGGCGGGGCGGGCGGGGCCGGGCCGGGCGCGGCGGTGACGGTGCTGCCGTGGGCTCGGTCCCCGCAGTGTTATTGACCTTGATTCTCTCTCATTTGCATCCAGCATTTTTCATCCTCTGGAATATGGTGTTTGGGGACCTTTCCATCATTAAGTGGATTTACAGCAATTTCCTTATGTGTTTTCTCCAAGGGATTCTGTTATGAGAGGCACATTAAATCTCCATTAATACCTCATTATCCGACTGATAAGATTACCATGATAATGAGGCAGAAATTCTAATTGTTTCACTTCTTATTGTGCCTTTCATTAAATCATATACCTGGAAGTTGCTGTCAGAGTGGGGATCTCCAGCCTGCAGAGCTTGGGAGGTGACCTAGTCCTGTTCATCCTGGTTCTGTCCCGTGGTACTCGAGGGATCCTGGGCTGTGCTGGCCTCGTCTCCTGGGCTCCTGTGCCTCCTGCCAGGGCCTCTCCTCCATTCCATGCTTCCAGAAGGGCTTCCAGTGGCCCCAGGGCCCTTGGCACTGCACTGGGAGCATGGATTTGGAGAGACTTCCCCGTGGCCCCGCGCCGAGGTTGTGCAGAGCTGCTCCTGAGGGTGGCTAAGCACGGGGTGTGCAGCCTGTGTCGGAGCTGTTACAGCCCATCAGGTCAATGATCCATGAACTAAAAAGTCTCTAAGAAAGAGCAATTATTGTCTATCATGTGTCAAAGGCGCCCGTATTGACCCCGATGGATGGAGCCATTATGGGCTGTTGAGGCAGCGATCCATGAACGGGTTCACGGCAGCAGAGGTCCGGACACGCCACCAGCGCCGGCACCGCAAGGTGAGGGGCAGGGAGGCTTCGGGAGGGCAGCGCTGGGGATGCTGCCGTGTCCTGCCATGGGCAGCCCGAGGTGGGAATGGCTCCGCTGGGCCCAGGGGATGTCCCCCAGCTCCTGCTCCCCTGGTGCCTGTGCAGGGATTCCCCGTGACCAGCACGGCTGCCATCCTCACCGGGAAACACCACAGAGCCCTGCTTGGCACTGGATCCTGCTCTGGATCCACCAGGACATCCCTGCCTGTTCCTAGGCCCAGCTGATGAGGCAGAGGAGCCCTGGTGGGCTCCTGTGGTGGGTGGCACCTCTTGCTCCGCAGGGCTGGGACTCCCCAGGGCTGACTCCCCGGTCCCCCCGGGTGCCCCGGCTTTGGCTGTGGGGCCGGGCAGGGCCGAGCTGCTCTGGGGGGCCCTGGCCCCAGCCCCGGCTCCCGGATGTGCAGAAGAACAGCGCGTTCTCCTGCACAAGGGGTCTCAGGCTCCTCCTGCGCCGAGCAGGAGATGTCTCCATAGTAACTGGCACATTTGGAGGGCAGGAGGCACAGGGGACGGGAGACAAAGCCTGTGCGGGAGCGGCGGGCAGCCCCCGGCACGGGGACCCCGGGCCCCGCTGGCACCGCCTCAGCCCCGGCCCCGCTGTCCCCGCTGCTCCGGGAGGACACAGCGGTGGAACTGCCGTGGCAGTGTCCCCTGTCCGTGTGGCGGTGTCACCCCTGTGGCAGGGGTGGCTCTGGGCACCAGGGCCGCGGGTCCGGGCGGGGGCGGCTGCGGGGCCCGGGGTCTGGCAGTGCGGGAGGGAGCGGGGAGCGGGGCCGTGCCCGCCCTGCCCGGCGCTGCCAGCCCCGCCGGCAGAACCGCACCGAGCCACGGCGCCAGCAGAGTCGTTGGGCTGGGGTTAATCAACATTCATTCATGTTTCCAAGTGTAAATTGAGCATTTGTTTAATTATGTGTAAGCAGCAATACATTCTGGCCATTATCTAAATCACTATTTTATTTCCTGGATGTGGTTTCATAATGCCGGGTTTGTGCTCCAGCCTCTGCATCATTAACAGAGAAGAGTTAATGAATATAAAAGCGTAAAGGCTAATTACACTTTAATTTACAATCATGGTCTCATTTTGGGACCACATGAAATCTGTTTTGAAAACAATTAAAACAAACAAAAAAAAAAGCCCAGTGAAGGTCTGGTGGGCGGAAGGTTTTTGGCTCAAAGCGAGCGGTGCCGGTGGCCACCAGGCCCGGGGAGCTGCGGCCGCTCGGGGCTGGGGGGGCCGGGGCTGCCCAGGGCGGACCCCTCGCTCTCCCCTTGGCCCGCGGGGTGGTGGCCCAGGCTGGCACCGCGACCCCCGGGGCCCGGGCTGCGGTGGGGACAGTGCCGAGGGATGTGAATTTGAGCCCGAGCGGGAGCACAGTTCACTGGAAGGAGACAAAGATTTATTGGGCTGCAGATGTTGAAAGCAAAATTCGGCGATAGTGCTGACTGCAGCACTTTGCGGTGTTCACCATTCCTGGGGATGGGTTCCGTGCCTCCCCGCAGGTTCCTGGTCCTTGGAGGGGCGGTGGCTGGAGGTGGAGCCGTGGCAGGAGCGGTGGAGGTGAGCGGGGCCGGGCTCTGTCTCTGCCGCGCTGGCAGCGGGAGGATGGCGCTGGCAGCGGAGATTTTGTCACCTCAGGCGCTGGGTGTCAGGGAGCTCCCTGCAGGCTGCGCCAGGCAGAGCCCCGGCTCTGCTGCCATCATCCCTGGCAGAGGCCACGGATGTCCCAGAGCGTCTGGGCACTGTCACAGCTGATGCCGTGTCCAGGCCCGGGGCAGGAGCTGTTCCCACTGGCACGGGATTGCCTTTCTGGGTCTGGCTGTGGGTTACAGGTGGGTTTCTGGGGCTGAGGTGTAGGCTGGGAAGAGAGCAGGGCCCGGGGTAGCATAACTGGAACCTGCACTCCTATTTTGTATTAGTTTGTATCTCCTTTATTCTGATTCCCTCAACAATGGGATGAGAGCTGTGTGCTGAGACCAGGAGGGAGCAGTGGCCCCGGTGCTTGAGGCTCGTTCCCTTCTCTGGGCTGGCTGCCTGCAGCCGGCAGAGGAAATAAATCTCCCTGAGAAAACCACTTTGCTCACACAATTCCAATCCAACAGGGCATTGTGGCATCACTCACTTCTTGTTTTATTTAGCTGATAATCTTTTATTGGGTCAGTTGGGCCCTGTAGAAGCACGATGCCCTTACTGGCTGCCGTGGGTGCTCAGAGCTGGGGGCTCACGGCCCCGGGCACTGTGAGGGCAGCGATGCCCATCCCTGCCAGGGCTCAGCTCGGGCAGTGCTGGGCTGTGCTGGGACGTGTCCCCCAGGCTGGTGTCCCCCCTGCAGAAGCACTGATGTCCCCGTGGTTTTGCTCACCCTGCCTGTGGTGGAGGACAGGTGTCCTTCCACTGCCAGGTGTCTCTGGAGGTGGCTCAGGGACATCTCAGTGGGATTTACAGGACTCAGCACTCATGGTGCCAGGGGTTCTGTGGGTGCCTCATGCTGGTGGGTGTGCTGAGCTGGGACAGGGGAGGCTCCTTCACCAGCAGGCACCGTGACAGGCACTGTGACAGGCACTGTGACAAGGAGGGTGGGTACCAGGACTCTGCTGTCCCCCTGGTCTGTGTGGGCTCCATGTGCTCAGTGCTGGGAGCCCATCCCACCTGGGAACGCCTCCCCACTCTGTCCCTCTCCAGGGCTGATGTGGGAGCTGTGCCACAGCCACGTGTCCCTCAGCCAGGTTTGTCATCCAGCTCGTCACTGCGCGGCGGGGCCGTGTCACTAATGAACACATCCAGGCGATGAGTGCCTGCGGTGGCTAATTGAAAGTGCTCACAATGGGGAATTCCTGTGAGTTAGGCACAGTACCTGCACTAACAGGGATTTGGCTTTCAAAAATTCATGGCTACCGAGGGCAGCAGAGGAGGAACAGCTGCAGGGCCCTGCCCACGCTGGAAGCAGCCAGTGGCACCACACGGGTCAGGCCTTCATCACCTCCACTGCCCTGAGAAATGCGACACCAAATCTGCAGCTGAGGTGGGTGTCCGGGGCTCCTGAGGGCTCCAGGTGTCTGGGGAGGGAGGTGTTGGCTCCACTGTGTTGTGTCTCATCAGGCTCAAGGCTCACTCAGGGCCCTTTGCAGTGGCACTGGTGGCCGCAGGGCTCAGCTCCCCTTGGCAGCAGCCTGGGGACGCTGCCTGTGCAGGGCATCTTCAGCTCCCCCTTGTCAGCGTTCCCACCTTCCCACTAATCCTTGTCATCCCAAATCCTATCAGCACTGATTTGATATTTACCTCCAAATCACGGATGAACATGTTGAACATCATCATCCGATGATGATTCCCCATTGACAACCACTTTTTGAGACCTGTCAGTCAGCCAATTCTTAATCCTTCTAATGTGAGCTCTATTGATATTATATACAGCTAATTTTTTAATCAAAACGTCATGTGCTATTAAATCAAATGCAGAACAGAAGCCAAAGCACACCACTGCTCCTCAGTTACTTTTATTAGGTAAACTTTTAAATTCAAGGAATGAAACCAAATTTTTTGACAAGCCCGACTTCCCACCCAGCCATGCTCCTGACTCTGGTTGCAGCCCCACTTGCTGGCACCTGCAGCCGTTCCAGGCACCGTGCAAAGCTCCGCAGCCTCTCCCGGGACAGACGCGACTGGAGGGGTGAGTGTGGCCGGAGGGGGGAGCGTGGGCTGGACGTGCCCGGGGAGGGCTGAGTGCCAGGGCAGAGCTGCTGCGGGAGGGAGGAGCCGCATCCAGGCCACTTCACAGTTAAAGTCTTGGTGGGGAAATGGGAATTTTCCTCCTGTGCTGGATGCAGCCTCTGACCTGAAAATGCCGGCCCGGCCTCCCCGGATGCGGCGCAGGAGCAGGCGTGCAAATGCGATATGACAGCGCAAGACACTCCAATATGGTTACCAGCTGTCCGGCCGCCACTGGGCCCGGCTGGGCGGGAAGGCGATGCCCCAGCCACAGATGCATTTCGGGGGGAGGAGGGAGGGCAGGGCCGGGCCGGGCTCGGGCACGTACGTGCGAGCTGGCACACGCTGCCCCGGGCCAGGTCCCTGGGATGGCACCGGTGCTCCTCACACCGGGACCGACCCGCGGGTCCCACCGGGGTCACTCTGGAGAGTGCTTGGGTGCAGTTTGGGTGCCTGTGCCACCGTGGCTGAGCTTTGGCGACCCCTGCACAGAGCCAGGTGAGCTGGCAAAGCCCCCTGCCTGGAGAACCCCTCCAGCTGCCACTCTTGGGGGCTCCTGCACTGGTCCTTCCACTTGCCCAGCTCTGTCCCCTCAGCTCAACCAACCCTCTGCAAATCTAAATTAATAAGGCTGCACAGCTACAGACACAGGAACACGGGCTGTGTCTTGTCTTTGTCGATCAATGCTTTCTATCATGCCATAAAGCTGATTAAAAAGCAGAGCAGTTCATCTCAGCAGGTTCCGCATCCCAACGTTATAAATTTGATATTCCAGTTAATGATTGTCAGCACTGGCGGGGGACACGGAAGCTGGTCAGTATTTGTAGTTTATAATTAATATTGGAGCATTGGAGTTTATATCTAATATTGGAGCATTACTGCAGAAGGCACCAAGGAGGAATTTGGGATGGTTAGGAATTTATTATCCCTAAAATGCCAAAAAGCAAGAGAAAGGCAGTTTGTGTGTCCAGCACTGCCCGTGCCAGAGGGACACAGAGTGACCAGTGTGACCTGTCACGGTCACCAGCTCCCCACCTGTGTCCCCAGTGCTGCTGGGAGGGTCAGCCGAGGGGGTCAGCTACATCCCAGCCCTTCCCTGCTGTCCGTGGGGAGGCTGCACTGAACAGATGTCTGTGCCCCAGCTCTGGACACAGGGATGTTGGTCCCTCAGGCTAGACGGTGACCTGGTTGCCGATGCCAGCTGCTTGGAGAGCCCGTGGATGGATGATGCTGTGCCTCCCTGTCTGGCAGCCCTGCCGGGGGTCGCAGCCCCGCAGTGGCCGCGGGCAGGGCTGCGGTGGCTGCTCCTTGCCAGCCGTGTGGCACAGGGCAGGAAATGCCACCCGTGCAGCCCACAGTCACTGCCGGGGCCAGCACAGGGGATTTTGGGACTCTGTCCAGCAGTGAGAAACTTGACCCCAAAGAAATGTCCTGAGCTGTTTCTCTGGGATAAAACCCCATAACTTGGCCAGGTTCCCAATGTCAGACAGCCTCATGTCCTGGATTGGTGAGGTGCACGGGGGTTGAAAGGGTCACCGGCCCTCCGGACAGGAGCAGGGACTGGGATAAAGATAGGGTTAGAGATATGGATAGGGACAGGGACAGGGGAGCGGGTAGGGACAGGCCGTGGCGGTGGTCGCGCAGCCTGTGCCGCGCCGGAGGCTGCGACCGGCGGCCTCAAGGTGGCACCGTAAGAGTGGGAACAGCGCGGCAGAACAAAGGCACAGCGCAGAGCCCCCAGCGCTGCTCAGAGCCCCCGGCTTTGCTCAGAGCCCTCAGCTTAGAGCCCCTAGAACTGCTCAGAACCCCCAGCTCAACCCAGAGCCCCCAGCCCCGCTGAGAGCCTCAAGTCCCCGGACAGAACAGGAGGGTCCCGATGGCCCCTGCAAAAACCCCGGCACTGGTGAGGAAAACGGGGCCATGACGGCGGCAGGTTGGGCGCCTCGGGGCACCCACAGCCCCCGGCCAGCACGGGTAACGGGACCCTCACCAACACCCAGCGTGGGGCTCCGCACGGCCCGGGGCCGTGTCGGTCACAGCTCAGAGGGGACCGGGCTGATGGTATGTGTCAAACATCTCGCCTCCCCAGGGATTTTGGGGGTGATTGCCACATTTCTATGTGTTTCTCCAGGCTCAAGAAGGCGGATGCCGAGTGTGTGGTGTGCGGCCCGTGCCCACTGGAGGCGATGGCACGGATCCACCCGGCCCTTCGGTGCAGGTATGATGCTGGGATTCCCAGCTCCCTATCCCTTCTTCAGGGACAGGGATGCTGATCCTGAAACGCCGCCCAAACTCCCTGGTGGGTGTGGGTGTCCTCCTGCCCTCCTGCTAATTGGAGTGTGCTGAGGAGGAGCCCGCTCAGCTCTGCCTGCCTTGACATTAAGACCTAAACTTGCCGTAAAACCAAATGGATACGCACACCCACATCCACCAGGCTTTTAGTTCAGCAACAAGTGAATCCATCAAAGCCCAGCACCTAATTTAATAGCAATAATGAAAGGTGTGCGTCACTATTAATTTAAGCACTCCAACATTAGCCTTGCACTTAGAAACCAGCAAGGCAAAGCTATTTACAAATGAATGTACCAGGGCAATAAATTGAAAGGACTGGTCTGACCTGCGGTGGCGGCTTTCTTCATTTATACATAGATATATTTCTATAGATGCATTTATTCCCATCTCTTTAGCGAACTCTCCCTAATTAAGTTGAAGTGGCAGTGGAAGTGTGGCAGTAAGTGTGGAAAGAAGCTGCTGAAAACGTATTTAATTCATTATAAGTAATCTTTGATACCGTGAGGTTGCATAAAGGTTCCAGTATCAGAGCAGGACACCAAGGAAGGCCAAGGAGATCATCTGCACACAGTGGGAGCGTCTGCATCCCGTGGTTTGATGTCCCCGTGCCAGGGAAGGGGGAGCACGGCTGGCAGGAGCAGGGTAAGGCCCACGGACACGGGGCTCTGGCTCCCCGTGGCCCCAGGAGGGTAATGTATGTGAGGAGGAAGGTGTATGTCACCCACATTAAAGGAGTTTAATGTGCTCAGAGTCACATTATTGTACCCTTGCAGAATACATTATCTGTAGGCTGCCTTCACAGGCTGTCACCTCGCAGAGAGGCTGCAGAGTTCCTGGAAACCATTATCAGCCTCTAATGATATTATCAAAATTGGAGCACTCGTGGCATGGTGGGGGCTGAGGATTCATCCCTGCTGCCACCACTCTGCGTGCCCTGAGAGCCCGGGGGAGCAGGGACAGGGCTGTGGCTCCATGGATCCCCCTCTGGAGCACCCGTGGGTGTTGGTCTGAGGGGTGCAGAGGCCTGGGGACCCCGCCTGGCCCAGGGAGCCCCTGTGAGGACTGGGGTGGGCACCTTGGGCAGGGCACCTGCAGCTGCCCCACAGGAGCTGTGGAGGAGCCCAGCCCATGGGGCAGTGCCCACCACACCCCACCCCAGGGTGCCCTTCCCGTGACACTGGTGACCCCCGGTGCTGCTCTGCCCTCTCCCTGGCTGGTGGCACTACAAAAACCCAGAGTCGCCTTTTTTTTGGAGTGTAATCTTCTGCCTGCGACAAGGAGCCACGCAAACTGATAAATTGCAGATTAAACGAGTGCCACACTCCACTCCAGCCCTGGCTGTTAATTCCCCTGTTGTGCAATTCCCGGCTCTCAGGGCCTGTCAATTCCAGCTAATCGCAGGAGGCACTAAAACACTCTGCCCTGACAGCCCCGGATCGAGGCACCCCTGACTCCCGGCTCAGGTGGATTGCACGCATCACTTATGCACAAATCAGCAATATGCCAGCAGGGAGGAATTATGTCCGATGACAGCCCAGACATGAGGTACATATTGCAGAGCCGGCGAGCCCCAGCCGCCGTGACAGATTGCGGCGCGGGGCTGCGCTGGTGCGGGAGCAGATCCCGGCTGCACCGGCCCCGAGCACACCCGGAGCCACCGGCACCGCGCCTGTGCCGCGACAAGATGGGGCAGAACTCCCAGCCTGTCCCCCTCCCTGCCCCTGTCCCCATCCCTGTCCCCGCTCTTGTCCCCATCCCTGTCCCCGCTCTTGTCCCCATCCCTGCCAGTGCCACTGCCCGGGTTGCCCAAAGGGGCAAAGGGAAAGGAGGAGAGATCCAGACTGGGAATGGCACCGTGGGCACAGGGGTGTCCCACCCAGGACGAGGGGTGCCAAAACACCCGGCTGTGCCCAGCTGGGGTGGGGACCAGCCCCGCTCAGCCCCGCTCAGCCCAGCCCGGCACTGCTGTAGCATTTAACTTGTCGTAGTCTGTGATCCTGAAAAGCTGAAATTAATGACAGCCTTGCAGTTGCTCATTAATAATTGCTTCATTACTGTACGCAGTTGCAGCCTCCTGACAATAATGGGGTTTGCTGGTGTATTTCTAATTATCTGGCATTTCAGCTCCCTAATAGAGTCCCGGTGCTCCCTGACGAGACCTTGTTCTCCAGCAGGAGCCCAGCTCAGCCCCGGTGCCTGCAGCAGCCCGTGTGCTCCTCCATCTGCAGCTCCTGGGAAGAGCCTGAACCGCCCTGGTGAGGCCCCACGCAGGACCTGGGGGCACCAAGACCCTCCAAGCTTGGGCTGATCCCTCCCCACGTCCCCACTGCACACCTGGTGCTCGTGCTGAGGTCGGATTGGGAGCAAAGACAGCAGGAGAGGCGTTGGGAGCTCCAGTGAGCAGGTACGTGCCTGAGGCTGGCAGTGCTCTGCCTGGCCACACCACGGCTGTCCCCATGGTCCCACCACGGCTGTCCCCATGGTCACACCACAGCTGTCCCCATGGTCACACCGTGGCTGTCCCCATGGCCACACCGTGGCTGTCCCCATGGCCACACCTTGGCTGTCCCCATGGCCACACCACAGCTGTCCCCAATGCCACACCGTGGCTGTCCCCATGGCCACACCATGGCTGTCCCCATGGCCACACCTTGGCTGTGCCCATGGCCACACCGTGGCTGTCCCCATGGCCACACCATGGCTGTCCCCATGGCCACACCTTGGCTGTGCCCATGGCCACACCATGGCTGACCCCATGGCCACACCATGGCTGACCCCATGGCCACACCATGGCTGACCCCATGGCCACACCACGGTTGTCCCCATGGCTACACCATGGCTGTCCCCATGGTCACACCATGGCTGTCCCCATGGCCACACCTTGGCTGTGCCCATGGTCCTACCATGGCTGACCCCAAGGCCACACCATGGCTGTCCCCAAGGCCATACCACAGCCATCCCCATGGCTATGGCAGCCCTGGCACTGCCACTTGGGTGTGTCCCAGCCTGGCAAGCAGAGCCAAGAGGAGGTGCCAGAAGCCTCAGTGGGTGCCTGGGGCCGGGCTGGCTCAGCCAGGGCTGGAGTGGTGGCAGTGGCAGTGGTGGTGACAGTGGAGGGGAATTCCAGCTCCTCACAGAAATCCGCCAGGCAGTGGTGGCAGTGGTGGTGGCAGTGGCAGGGGAATTGTGGCAGTGTCCCCAAGCTCACAGCTGGAAATGGCCACTTGTGCCCCATGCCAGCCCCTGCCACCGGCTCCCAGCCCGTCACAGCACATGCGGCCCCCGCACTCCCACCTGGGGAGGGGGCTCATTTGTAGTTAAAAATCTATTGTGACTTGTCAGAAAAATGAATAAATGAGCACATTATTTTTTCATTTTGGAGCTCAGCATCTGTTTGTCTAATCAAGAAAGAGAACTGGGAAAGTCAACCAGGGCTGACGCACACATTTTATTTAACTTTTCCTCTGTCAAAGGAGTTTAAATGTGTAATGAACAGGCCATGGTGATTTGAAATATAATCCCATTACTCTGATGAGATTACCCAGGCTGTGAGAGTTCACAAATCATGCTTAGGGTTTTTAGAGTGAACAACACCCTGCTGAGATTTTTTTTCTCTTTTTGCATTTAAGCAGAGGTGTGTGGGGAGAATAAAACATGACAGTGCTTAACCCTTCACGCAGAGGAGCAGCAGCATGGGGCTGTGCCCAGGGCCAGCCCTCCCCGTGTCCCAGCTTCTTGGTGACCCTGAGATCACCCTTGGTCACGGCAGCGGTGCCAGGGAGCAGCACCTGGCCAGGGCACACTCCTGCTGGCCCAGCTGGCCCTGTGCCCACTGTGCCCACACGTCCCTGTCCTCATTTCTGTCCTTGTCCCGGCGCTGCACAGGGGCGGCTGTGCTGGGATGTGATTTAAGGGGCATTAATTTCAGCTGCAGCAGCAGCACCCAGCCCCACCCGCCACCACAGCAGCGCATTTCCATGAATTCATGGGCCCATTACAAACATGTCTCCATAAATAACTCCCCCCATTAATCTCAGGGCTGCACCCACGGCTCTGCGATGGGTTTCGCCTGCTGGTCCCGGTGCCAGGTCTCACCCTGCCTGAGGGGCAGCTGCAAAACCCCTGGGATGCACCAAAAGCCAAGGTGTCTCTGGCTGGAATTGGTCCTCTGGGAGCTCATGGCAAATCCCTGCAGAGCCCAGGGAGAGCATCAAGTGCTCTGGCCTTGGGTGCCAGCACGTGCCAGGGTGCCCTGAGTGTCCCCTGCTCCAAGGTCACTCTGGTGTTCCCCATGCTCTGATAAAGCCAAGCAGGTGGAGGGGAGCTGTCCTGTCCTCTGACAGCAGGAGTCAGAGAGAATTCAGGGGATCTCTGCTGCCTCCAGCAGCTGCCTGCATGCGGCAGGCCGGAGCCATCCTCGCCGAGCCGCGGCCGCGCTGCTCTGCCCGTAGCAGGGATGGGGGAACAGCTTGCCTTGCTGACCCAGTTGAATGCCCATCTGACTCAATTACATCTACAGCTACCGGGGAAAGACCAGCCCGTGCTGGCTCTGTGCTCAGCTGTGCACACATTGCAGCCATGAGCGCTGATTTAACCCCTTCAGAAACGCTGAGGAGCAGAAGGGTCTGTTCTGGGGGAGGGATGCTCAGCTCCAGGAATGCTCCAGGGTCTTTCCTGGATTTAAGGAAGGTTTCCTGTGTATCAAACAGAATCTGATCTTTGGAACAAAATTTGCTTTTTAGCTGTCAGTGGCTCTTTTGGAGGAAATAAACTCACTGTGGGCTCCAAAGGTTCTCATTCCTCACCCAGCCCTTGGAGCAGCCTCCAGCAGCAGCCTCTGTCCATCTCTGCCTGGGTCCCAGGGACACCACACCAGAACAGGAGGGTGACTGATGAGAGGGTGTGAACACAGCTGGTCTGGGCCTGTGCCACAAACATCACAGACAGCAGAGACATTATTAGTTGAGTTTTTTGGGCTCTGCTGAGAGCAAACCTGCACATGCTGAATCCCTGCTGATCATAAATACACGTGAGGGGGTGGCAACAGTACTACGGCCATGGAAACAAGAGATTGCTGCAGTTTCTGGTACCAAATAGGGAATTTATCAGTTCAGTTAAAAAGAATTGAAACTGGGTGGCCAAAGAACATTCACAGAGCAACTTTAATGTTAAATATTTCACAGAGTCAGTTAAAAGAGTCATTTACATCGAAGGGGCTTTTCCCATTGTATCTGTGCTGCATTTGCACATAGAAAATATTTAAAAAATTATTAGACTGCTATAAAATAGTGTTTCTCTTGTTTTGCAGATATCATGGAAGACTGTACAGGGAGGCCTGGCCTCGGTGGTGCAGGGCAGAGCCGCAGAAACCCAGAACATAAACACAACAGGTGAGACCCAGGCCCCCCCTGCCCAGGGGCTGCTCCCGCACGCTGTGTTAAGGCTCAGGAGTTTTCTCTGTACAAAAGCAAAGGTGGGAGGCTGGCAGGGGGTGGGCAGTGCCCCAGGGAGCTGCCCCCAGCCCTCTGGGGAACCAGGGCAGTTCTATGATGGCAGGATGTGTGT
This sequence comes from Acrocephalus scirpaceus scirpaceus, assembly GCA_910950805.1. NCBI lineage: Eukaryota > Metazoa > Chordata > Aves > Passeriformes > Sylviidae > Acrocephalus > Acrocephalus scirpaceus. Next base: position 814,517 of record OU383790.1, on the reverse strand, counting down.
GCAGAGCTCCAGAGACCTGGAGAGATGGAAGAAAGACACCTCTGGTGAATTCAAACAAAACCAGGGCTCTGGGTCTCAGCAATCCATTCCTGTGCTCCCTGATGTACTAAGGATGAACAAGGCCAAGATAGTTACAAATCCCGGTACAAAGTACATCTTAATTTCTATTGTTAAATAATAGTATTGAGAGAAGGTGAAGGCATTTCTCAGTCCCCGGGGGCAAGGTGCCCCAGTGGATGTGCCAGCCCCGGGGTGGCAGCAGCTGAGGGTCCCGGGCAGGAGGATTCTCCTCTCCACCTCCAAGACGTGGATTTCCAACCACTGTGCTGCCTTCAGCATGGAACTTCCAATAAAGCATTTGCAAAGCCGAAAAGCACAGTTAAATAAAAATATTTTTGAACAAAACAAACACAACAGACTCGACTGTCTCAGTGCTCCCTCGCTAAGCTCTCCCCTGCCATGGCTGCTGTTCCTGGCTCACGGATGCCTCCTGCACTTCAGCAACAGAAGTGAAACCATCTGGGACTGCAGCCTCCCCCCAAAAGAACTGTGCATCATATGGACCTTGAAAAAGATTACATCTGTTTATTAATAGTAAAAATGGATACATTTGTCCTACATTTTGTTTTTAGAAATTTGATCATGTCACAAGCAATACCTGCGTGTACGTGGGTGGATTACAGATGTATATAATTTATTTTAACCAGGCTGTGAAATAATACGTAATCACATCTCTCCTTGTGATTGTACATAATACAGTAATTAAATGATGCCAGTCTACGTCATTCTCTTATTTCTAATCAAAGGAACCTGAAGCGTAACAGTCTTCTTTCCGGCTGATATGGCTCTTTATTTCTGTCACAGGGGAGACTTCCCATCACCACCGAGGGATAATCTTCCAGCCGTGAGAGACGGGATAATTCAGATTCCTTCCCGGCCGCTGCTGCCCCCGGGCAGCGGGAGCAGCCCAGTCCTGGCGGCTCCGGGCGGGGAGCGGCTCCGAACGCGGCACACGGGCTCTCCTCGAGGCTCGGCCTCACTGCTGGCCAGACTTCTTCTCCTTCTGGAAGCTAAAGCTCGTCCTCCTGCTCAGTTTTCTTTGTTTCTGAGCAAAATAATCTGCTCTGGCTGTGCTTGCTCGCGACTCTAGGATATAGTTAACCTGCAAGACACGAGGTGGTGTTTAACAGCCTGGGGTGGGCAGGGACCCCCATCCCACCCCTGAGCTGGGCTCTGGGGTCACTGGTCCCAGCAAACACCAGCACGGTGATGGCTGAGAGAGCCAGGAGAGCCCTGGCCTGTCCTCCTGTGTCCCAGCCTATCCTCCTGTGCCCCTCATCCCATTTTGGGTCACCCAAATCTCTGCAGAAAGCCGAGAGCTCTGCAGACACCCCAGTGCTGGGATAACCCAGTAATCAGCATCAATAAATGATCTTATCAGCCTCAATAAAAAGAATTCTTCCATTATGATGTTTGCACACTCAGCTAATCTCAGAGTTTCCCTGTGTTTTGGCACATTTTACTTGATGAAAGCATTTTAAAATGATATTTAACAAGCCTGCTACTCCCTAAATTTATTATCTCCAATGCTTTGTGATAATCTCAGAGATAATTTTAATGGAAGGTTAATGCAAGAATCAAAAAGATAAAAATGCCCTTTGGTCTGTCATTAGCTGGTTAATATGCTGTGGCTTAAAACTTGCACAATTTTATGCACTGTAGAGTGTTTCACTTTCATTGCATATTACAGCTTAAGGCATAAAAATATAGGGAATTTTCATGGTCAATAAAGTTTCAGTCCTTCTCACTTGATCATCTAAAAAGCCTAATTTGAAAAGTCTGATTTTTCTGCGCTCCCTAATGCTGATGGAATTGAAAACAAACCAGTGACTTGTGCATGAAACCAGAGAATGTTCTATATAAACAAACTGAAACTTAAGAAAAAAGTACTGCTCAATTCATGTTATTGACAGTAAATCTTTTTTTTAGCCTTTGTTTATGATCAGTCTCAGATGTGTGGAGTCACCACCCCTGGAAGTGCTCAAAACCTGAGATGTGGCACGGGGGTACTTGGGCAAAGGTCAGACTTGATGATCTTGGAGGTTTTTTCCAGCCTTAATGATTCTATGATTCCATGATTCCAAGTGTTTGGGATTGCAATAGCTGATCTAAGATAAAGTGGGAACAGAAGAATTGGCCTAAGAGCTCACAAAACCGAAACCCCCTCAAACACACTGACCTATGTAATGAACAAAAGTTGTTTCATTGCACTCAGTTGTTTAACAATCCTCTAAACTCCACACAGCCAGTAAAAGCAAACATAACAGATGGTTTGCCAAAATTACTGCTTTTCAATTTTGACTCGCTACGAAAGATGAACTTGTGTGGAAAATTCCGTTTAATCTTTCAGGAGTGCAACAAAAATTTGTTTCCCAAAGCAAGGGAGTTTGTGTCCGTGCAGAGCCCCAAGGAAAGCAAACAGTCCTGAGAGAGGATCAGGGCAGAGAAGCCCCAGAAAAGCTGTGCAGGGACACCTGAGTGTGGGGCAGAGGTGTGAGGGGCAGGAGCACCCAACCCCTGCATGGAACAGGGCTGCTGACCACGTGTCCAGAGCTGGAAACTATCTGGATACAATAAAATTGGGTAGTTTCCTATAAAGTTCCACAGAAAATGGTGTCTCTATTTACTAGAAACAAGCACAAAAGGAAATGCTACACACAGACAGGCAGTGGCTGAGTGGCTGTTTGAAGGATGAATAAAACAACAGGCATGGAGCAGCCATCCTGGCAGGTTAAACACACCCCAGTGGTCCTCACCACTGCACCCTCCTGTGTTTCCAGAGCCTCCTGAATACTCACATATCTAACAAGTGGTAAAACACCAGGATTTTGGGTCACGTTAAAATTTAATACTCACCTTCAGTACAATTTCATTGACAGTAGCAGCATCTGATTCAAAGTAAAGGTGTTTGTAGTCATGATTGCTTAGATATGTAAGTTTAAATATTGCATGACCTGCAAAGATAAGAAAAAAAAAAACCTGCTTAGAATATTCCTGTAAAGTTTGAGCAGAGCTCGTGTGCCTGACAGAAGAAACCCACAGATGGTGATCTCAGCGTACCATCAGCACGACAGAAGGAAGCAATGAAATGCTGACAGGCTTCTCATGTCATTTCAATTTAAGGCAAGTGGTGGCTTACAGGAGCAGCTGAACTCCAGTCAATAAAGTTCCTTTTCCCATCACATCCCCACTGCAGGAAACGCAAAAATCCATCAAATGGCTGGTTAGCTCTGCTCGGCCCACGGCGGCGCCGCAGCTCAGCCACCGCGCCTGGAGCCGCTCCCGGGGCGGCCACCGCCCGCAGGAGAAGGCTTGGATTGAAAAGAAAAGGGCAATTAATCCCAGCATCACCACTCCAAACCCTCCTCCCAAAATATCATGCAAGCCCAGCCGTGCTGATGGTGATGGAGCAGCACCAACCGCACGGCACCGAGGGACGCGGCCGCGCCGCTGAACATGCCCGGGGCTGGATCACCCTTCCCACAGGGAGGAAAATCAAATTAAACTCTAACTGTGACCTGCTGGCACCTTCCTGGTGCTCAGGCCTCTGTCCCAAATGGAGGTTCCACGTGCTGGCCCCGTGGCCACATGGAGCTGGCCCAGCTGCTCCGTGGCTGCCCTGGGACAGTGGTCCCGGACTCGGACACGCGGTGCCAGGAGGAACGACTTAGACACAAAGGCCTGATGTGGAACACCAAGGCAGGCAAAATATCCTTCACTTGTATGGATGCTGATGGCCTCAAAATTAAAATTAAATGTATTCTATACATGATACTTTTCCAACGGTTTGCTAATTTATTCAGTTCAACAGTCAAAGTTAGCAATCCATAAAGTAACAGCCACATTACTGTAAATCCAGGTCTTTCCTGCAGGAAAGCTAATTGGAAATCTTATTTACATTATCTAATTCTCCAGATTTCCAAAAAGTGACTGATATATGCTCAGATTGGTGGCCAGGAAATTTGAGATGCAAGTATTTTATTGTGGCATGTTAATTAAACACCATTATGATGCACTAATCTGGAATATAAATTCTGTATTGAAAAATTGGCTAATAATAATAATAAAAACCCAACCCTTTAAATCATTTGACAAATGATGCCTCAGTGGTACTAAAAATGCGGAATTCCAAGCTGGGAGCTCATCAGCATGTTAATGCATGCAGCTCTGCCTGGAACACAGCATCTTAATGATTCCAAAAGTGCCAGTGCACCACTCCTGGGGATGGGACACAGCACCCAGCTCCACCATTTTTCTTGGACACTGAACATTCCACCCTGGCTATCAGAAATGAAACTGGCACCAAACACGGTCAGAGGATCTCAACAAGCTGCTGTATTTTGGGTTTTGGAAAGTCCCTGGGTAATTCTTGCTGTGGATCAGGACAAAACCTCTGCAGGTGTTCCCTGCTCCCCTGGAGCCCAGCCTCGTGTTCCTCAGGCACTGCCCTGCCCAGGGCAGCCCTGCCAAGGGCAGAATTCCTGCTCCCACGGGCACAGAGGCTGCTCTGGGCAGGGCACTGGCCAAGCGTGGTCCTGCAGGGGCTCCGGGGGACACGGCACAGATCCCAAACCCACGGCCATGCAGAACAGGCAGCCCCATCCTGCTGGGAGTGCTGGTTTGGTGGAAAGAAGCCAAGAAGACTTTTCCTTAGAAAGCCCCATTACAGCATCATGTTTATGGGCTCCAAGTCCACAACACACTACTTACAGCATGAAATATGAGCGCACTGAAATCCTAACTGGCACTTTGCTCTGCTACTCTTCTAGCCAGATGGAATTTATGAATTGTGAGATTGATTTCCATTTCCAAGAGTGCTTAAATATGTGATGTACCTCTTTCCAATAGAGCACCACCCCTGACAATTCTGAGATCAATAGGAGCTTCCATGGTTTGATGTTTCCGTGTGAGAGGATCTGGTAACAAACAGCAGCAGCTCCTACTGCACGTGATGGGGGATTTAAAGCAAATGCAGATGCTGCACGAGCAGCTGTTACCATCACTCCACACCAACAGTGCCTGGGTGTCTGCAGGGAACCCCAGTGCCCTGCAACCTGGATTAATCAGCTGCACGACAACAGAAAATCCACGTTATTCCCGACTACGTTTGTCTGCTAAAACAGTTACGGAAAGCAAACGGAATGACAGAAATTCAGCTGTTCCAACAGCTTTTGTCAGGGTGGCTCAGCCCAGGGTGAGCTCAGCACAGCCAGGGGGGCTGTGCAGTGCCCCTGGTGCCCCTCAGCAGCCCCAGCAGGGCTGAGCCCCCAGGCCTGTCCCCGCTGCAGCTGCAGCACAGCAGCATCTCCCTGCTGCTGCCCTTTGGCCCCAGCCCTGAACGCTGATAAATCCTCCCCAGCCCCAACACTAATGGGTTCCTGTGTGGTTACTCCTGGAGAGGAGCCCACAGCCGGAAGGGCAGGATGCTAATTCCCCAGGAATTCACCAAGGAGAGCTCATTTACTCCTTCAGCACCACTCTCACGTTCAGCTGCTCACCCCATCTCCTGATTTTTAGCACCACTGCACCGCCAACGAGGCGAGGGAAGAGGCCCTGCAGCGCTGCAGCTCTCGGGTCTCCTCACCCTTCCCTGGGCTGCTGGAACTCCTCGTGCAGCCTCCACCCTGCACTCAGCCCCTCCACGGCCCCACGTTCACACACAGCACTGAGCAATCCTGTGGGATTGCAGCTCCAGAATTACTGACCACAGTCTGCTTGGACAGGCAACAGTGAATCTTGTGCTAATTCCTGCAATCTTGGGAAAACATCCAAACTCTTGGAGGGCCCCACACTGCACCTGACACAGGTAAAAAAATAATCACTCTAACCTAAGTGATAAACTCTTTTTATCAAAGTCCAAAAAATACTTTTTTTTTTTTTTTTTTTCCTGGAAAATAAGGATATGAATTTGCACAAGCAAAGATAATTTTTTTACTGAATCTGCCAAGATTAGAAAGTTTTTCTTCTTTCCCTCCCATCCCATAATTCAGCCCTTACCCAAATCCTCTCTTTGCCAACAGAATGCACAGAATTAATTCACTAATTAGATGGGGGATGAAAAGAATATTCATGAATTGGACAAAGCAGAAAACAAACAAACACTGGAAATGCAAATTTATGTTAATTTTTCAATATACCTTGATGATTGCTTTGTCATTACAGGGCCATAAGGCAGAAGTCAACAATTAAGAGTTATTAGTGGAATAAATAGCTGGAGAAGGACTCTCTGAAGAACAAAGCACTTATGGACATCACTGATTCTCACTGCTTCAGAAACTGTGACCTCAACAGGCTCAAACCCTGAAATCTCTTCTCATGGGCCCAGAAAGGATGCAAAAGGATTAGAAATACACCAGTAAAAGGCAAGGAATGAGGATAATAAACTGCACATCAGCAATATTTTTGTACAAAGACACATTTCCTTCAAACCCTGCACGAGCTGGGGGAGCCCCTGCTCTGCAACCACTGCTGTATTTCACCCAAAGCACTGGGGAGGGGCTCAGCTCTCTGAAACCCACGTGTGATACCTCAGAAATGATGCCCTGACTCTGCAGAAAGGCCTACAGAGCTGCAAGAGTTGTGTTACCACCCAACACCCTTCCTGACAGCCTCTGGTAACAAATAAAACTTCACAGGGGTGTCACAAGTTGCAGCATGGCTGCAGCTGGATCACCCAGATGTGGCACCGAGCCCTGGGGACAGACAGAACAGGGATGTGGACCTGCAGGTACAGCTGGGGTTAATCCCATTTTATGCAGGGATATTTATCCCAGGGTACATAATTTAGAGGCAGTGAGGGCAGCCAGTTCTGGATGAAATCCTCACCCCACTGGTACCAGCAGACTCCCTGATGGGTTCAGGCTGCCCACCATGAACCTGGGGTGGATCTCCTCAAACCAGGGCAGTACTGAAGTGGGAACAAATGATAAGATGGTTAAGAAAAAAAATAACAGCTGTGGTCCAGCTGGCTTGCCCCATTCTCTCAGGCAGCAGCATATTCCATGATCTCTTTTCCTCCTGCCCTTTATGTTCCACTGTAGGCTTCTTACTCAGCATTGCTGTTAGAGGGTGCCATGTGTCCAGATGTCCTGAGAACAGAGCTGCAATTAAAGTGCAGCACACACCCACTTTTGTGTCAAATTGCAGTAACTATTCACACATCTGGATTCTTCCTCCCCAAAGCCTTTTGTTTCTTCTTTAAATTATTATCAGAGGCAGAATACTAACGAAGATTTTTACAAAAATGCTGAAAATGGAGGTGCAGCTCGGGGTTGCCCAAAAACCTCTTTACCAGCAACCTTGTTTGGGGAAAAAAGATAAATAAATCAAAAGGCAGCGTTTCCACATGGCAATCGGCTCCTCCACTGCGTCTGCACCTCATCAATCACGCATTGTCTGCCGGAGAGGCGAGCCTTGTAAATGTCACATCCACTCAGGCCCGAGGAGAGGCGAATCAAAATGCAGCGAGGAGTTTTAATTGGATAGTGTAATTAAACTAAAAAACCCCAGCAGAATAGCTTTGACAGGATAGATGAAGACCCCTTTTAATAGGGCTACAAAACAGATTTGTTAAAAGGATGAGGCAATGCGCGCTCCTGATTGCGCTCAGGAGAACTTTTATGGGGAGGCTGCTGCAGGGGCCGCGGGTAATCAGCGCTGCAGGAGCGCTCCAGCCACGCCGTGCCCAACCTGCTCCTGTCCCTGCCAGGGCCTGTCCCTGCTGTCCCTGTGGGACACATCCTGCTGGGTGCTGGCACAGCCCGAGCCCACCAGGGCACCCGGAGCCGGGGCCATCTGTGCCCACCGCCATCCCCTGGGCACCCCTGCCTGGGCTCTGCCCTTCTGTTCCACGCTTGGATGTTCCTTCCACTCCAAGCCTGAAGCTTGGGAGCATTTTCTCTGCTGAACCTGGGTTTTACCTTTTCTCAGAACCTGTGATTAGTCGTCCATTGAGCAGGAATTTCACTGTGTTACTCCTTGCTCCGCTGTGGGTGCAGGGATATCAGGACCCAGCACATGATATTTGGTGCACCATTTGCAGAGCACACACTGCCTCTGCTCTGAGCAAACCTGCAACAGCTCTGTTTGAGCTCCCAGAGCAGCAGGAACCCAACGCCTTCCCAACACATCCTGGGTATTTTCAGCCTTTCCATACCCCAACAACAAATACATTAAATTAGTATTACCCAGCGTGCATAATCGGGAGGAACTGGACACTGAATTAAAACATCAAATACCTTTAGCTTTAAATGAAAACTACATGAAGGGGGTTCAGGCACCGCTCTGGCTATCACTTGCAGCCAGGGTGAATACTGCTGGAAAAGCTATTTTCGTGCAGATGTGGAATTCAATGGGAAAGACTGACTCGTGTAGCAACATCAATCAAAACGTCGGCTCGGCTGGCAGCTCTCGACAGTAAGGCAGGTTCAAAGGTCACGGGATAAAGAAAAAGCCAAGCTCTGGTTCAGCTCTAATATCTCCTCTCTGGAAGTCTTACCGAGGTACCTGCCCCCCTTCTGTACTCGCAGCTTTCATTAATCTTCTTGCCATCTTTTTTAACTAGTCATGCAGAACCGCTCGATAGCGAGACATATAATGGGGAGGCCCTGTGCCTATTACCAGGTTAACACTCTGTTAAGCCCCAGTGCAACAATGGAATCAGAATTTAAAGGAAATCTTCAGCTTCAGGGTGCAAAGCGGGCAATTAAATTACAAACTGAAGTTACCCATGTACTCCATGACCTACGGAACACCTTTGTTTGGACTTACCTTCATACCGAGGGTATTTTGACAAAGCAACTGAGATGTCTCTGCTTTATGAAAACAACAACAAAAAAAAGGCAGATAAAGGATCACGGAGAACGTTGCCTCAGTGTTTCAAGTAAATGATCAAATAAATCCAATTTCTGCAGCCCGTGTAAAGCACAGATGCCTGGGAGAGCCCTGGGCAGGTGCCTGGCTGATCAGGTGTGGTGGCACAGCCCCAGGCTCTGCCCCCTCCCCTGCTCAGGCAGTGCCCAGCAGCCCTGGGCATCCATCACGGCCACTCGGACCACAGAGCACTGTGGGCAGTGACACTGAAGTTTCTCCCCTGTCCAAGTAATGTAAGAGACATTACCAGAATCAGATTTCCTTTAAATTACACTATTGCAAAGGGATATAATTGTATTAAACGTATTATGTTGCTTCCTTAAGACTTTATATTATGTACACTTAATTGAGATACAAAGCTCTTTTCAGCTATAAAAATGACAACTACTTTATTAAGGCTTAAATCTTATTTCTCCATGATAGGATGCTTCCTTTCAAGACTCAAAACATTCAGAATCTCTCGTGATAATCAGGCTGAACCTGATTTAAAGAAGATGTTTGTGCCCGGTGTTGTCAGGTTGTAATGGCATTGGAGCAAGCCAGCAGGGCCATTAACTCTCCCCTCAGTCTAAATCCAGGGAGTCTGATTTAATTTACAAATAAAACTTCAAATTCTGACCCAGGGCTACTACAAGGGCAAACAAAAATCATCAGCCGTCCCTGCCTACAATCCCCCCAACTAATGGCAAATGAGATGCCAGAGCTTTCTGTTTCCATTTTCTGCCCTCACTGAAGGCAGCTCTGAGTTCTGTGAACTTGCAGCACAGGAAAACTCATCCTGTCCAGAACGTCTCCGAGCTGTCCATCAATATTCCCACCACGTCAGCTCTGAGGCTGCTGAACCCTTCCATACACACACAGGTGCCACTAAAGCTTCTCTGCACGACCCAGCCCAGAGAGAAGCAAAGAACACGTGCACGAGGCTCTGCACTGCTCCCTGGTGCTGCTCCCAGCACTCAGCCTCCATTCCCAACGCCCCTCACCCTTTGGAGGCTGCTCCAAACCCTTCACCTCTCCAGAGCCCAGAGCAGAGCTCAGCTGGGCTCTGACCCCACTGAGGTGCTGGGAGGGAAGGCAGCCCCAAACCCAGAGCTCAACGGGACGAGCACTTCTGAAAGAGGAGATGGAGCATGTTTGTGTTACAAGAGATAAAAACATGAAAACAAAATATATTGCAGAACTCAAAGACCTTATCTGTACTCAGCCTCTCTTTGCAATAATTCATTCAAGAAAGATCCGGGAATAATTTTTGATGTAAACTCTGCTACAAACATACATCACCGTGCTGATAAAAATCACAGACAAAACTTGTGAAATACAGTGAGTTTCATTCCTTTATGCTACTAAAATAACTTTTTTCCATTTAAAATTCAAGAGATACTGATCGGCTGTTCAGTTCCCCAAAATGCATCATTCTGAGATGTCACACTAAAAGTCTTTTCTGCTGGCCTAAAATAATGACTTTTGGAACATCTTTAGTGAGTTGGGAAAAGGTCAGCAGTTTCAGGAGGAAGTATTTTCTCCTTTTGGAACTGTGCTGAACCATTATTTAGTAGGACAAGTTTAAGATGTTCACACAAAAATGAGCAGAAAAGCCCCTCAGTGCTGTAATGGTTGCCTTGGTTGCAAGCTGTCAGTGTCCTCTCCAAACCACTGTGATTCTTCACTCTGTGGTGCCCATGTGCAGGTACTGCCCTCCAGCACCTGGGCTCTGTGTGGGGGCTGAAATTCCTGGGTTGGCAGGATTTGGGTACAAACAAAATTCCCCACAGCAGCAGGTGCTGCCTCTGGGGCTGGAGAGCCCCATCCTGGCAGGACGAGGTCTGAGGTGTCCAGGGATTGTGCCCTGCAGTGGAAACCTCAGGTTTCAATGCCACTCTTCAAATACAGCCCTGCTTTGTGGGCTCAAATGTTTGCATTTGCAGTGAAATGTGGATACAAAGCAGAGGTGTGACAGGATTTACCAGCACAAGCTGCCCCTTGCACTGTACACAAAATCCTCACGTGTTTCAGACTACCAGGTCATTGGGAAAGCTTCTCCTTGGGATTGTGCCTACCCAAGGACCATGAAATCTTGATGGAGAGACAGAAAAGGAAGACAATGACTAAACCAAGAACATGGAGTAGGAAGGGGTAATGAAGGGGAGAAGGATATAGTTCAATAATTGCTGATAAAATCTGTGGCAGCCATAAATTTACTCTTCCAAGAGAATTCAACAGATCATTACCTCTGTAAATATGTATCACATAATTCTCCCTCTCTGTCACCTTGCAGATAAGTACTTAATACCAGCATCTCACTACCCTGCAGAGGCACAAGTGCAATAAAATCCATCTGAGCTTTTGAACTGCAGTCACTTTTTGATAGTAGACTGTTCCATTTTGGCCCCACTGGGAGCCATTGCCCAATTCTCCCAGGGCCCATCCTGTGCTTTTTAAAACAAATTTTCCAGATAGAGCCTCTCATTACTCTACTGACACAACAAGCAGAAGCCCTTGCTTTGGAAGTTGCACTCCACAGAGCCAGCTCTGACCTCTGGGTGATGACTGGGCTGGGATGTCCAGCCTGTCCCCAGACCTGGCTGTCACTGCAGTCGTGGCCTGGTCACCACTACAGAACAGAATGCCCAGAGTGGCACCATCAATGCCAGTGACCCTGCAGCCATGGCTGGGGCAAATCCAGACTGAGCTGACACTTACTGCACGTCCGAGATCTTCAGCTGCACCAAAGACATTTAAAACCAGTCTGGAAGTTAAAAAGTGCCAAAAAATTGCAATTATGTTGAAACATGGATCTGCTGGCTGTGCTGCTGGGCTGGAGACAGCTGGGCAGAGCCAGAGTTCCCTTGGTGTGACAGTGGGCAAGAAACACTGAGTGATGCCATTAGCTGAGAGCAGCGTCAAAGGACACCTGTAAAATGTGTGTCTGTTTATGCTGGGTTCGCTATAACAGAATTGAGTCAGATTAAAAACATCCTGTAATGAATAAAATACTCCTATAGAAAGAAAAGGACACGGTAGCAATAATTCTTTGGACATCGAGCACATCCAGGGAGGCAGAGAAGAGAGAACATAAATAAAAAGGACTACTCACTTGGGCTTTTTTCTTCCGCAAGGTCACAGGCACAGAGGAGTTCAGAATCGATTGAAATGGGTTTCTGCTTAATCCAAAACTTAGTGCTGGCCTTCTGATTAGTAACAGGGTCTATCTCTACCTTGTCTCCAGAAATACCTGAGATGAGAAAGAATAGAGAGCCACAACAGTGATCTGTTTAACCGATTTCATATCAGCCGTTTGACACACTTTATAAATCTTAAATGGGCTGAAGGTATATTGCCCTTCTGGGCTTTCTGAAAGCACGGGAGCTTTTGAAACCAGAAGCAAATGGTTATCAAACCCCATTGATAATCTGCATTTTATTCTCCTGCATAAGCATACCAAAAGAAAGAAATATCACAGAAAAAACTCCTCTGAACGCATACAGGGCCCTTCTGGAAGCAGGAGGTACACGAGATTTATAGGAGATAGTGCTGGTCTGCAGTCCCCACTGCTCTGTGTCACAGACACTGTCACCACCTGCCCCACTCCATCTGCTGTGCAGCACACATGGAATCACAGAATAACAGAACCAGAGGTTCAAATATGCTGGGCTGGAAGGGACCCATCAGGATCACTGAGCCCTGATCCTGGCCCTGCTCAGGACACCCCAACAGTCCCACCCTGTGCCTGAGAGCATTGTCCAAACACCTCCAAACCCAGGGAGGGTTGATGCTGTGATCATTTTCCTGTTCCAGAGCCCAACCCTGCTCTGGGTGAAAATCCTTTTCCTGAGATCCAACCTAAATGTCCCCTGGCTCAGCTTGGGCCTCTTCCTTGACTCCTGTCACAGGTCATGGGAGCAAAGAGATTGGTACTCACCCCTCTGCTTCCCTTGTGAGGATGCTAAAGCCCACAACCAGGTCTGGCCTCAGCCTCCTCCTCTCCAAACTAAGTGCCCTCATCTGTTCCTGATGAGATTTCCCCTCCAGACCCTTCCCCACCTTGTGGCCTCCTCTGGATGCTCCCTAATAGCTCAATGTCTTCTTTACATTGAGGTGCTGCACAGTACTCAAGGTGAGGCCAGTGCAGGGGCAAGGGGGATCCTGCTGGAACCAGTTCAGGAACTGAACACAGCTGAACAAACTTCCCAGGCAGCTTTTCACAGCCAGGTGTGCAGAGCCTCAAAACCAGAGATGTGTCTTCAGCCATGAGTTACAGGGTGAAGCTCAGGAGACATCGACAAAAGGAAGCAATATAGGAAAGAAGTATTTAAATATCATTTAACTCTTGCATCTCTGGAAAAAAAGCAGAAAACTTTCTCCCTCTTAAGGGTTCTGATGAGGCAGGAGCCTGGGGGGGATTTGGCTGCAGCCCCTGCCCCAAGACCAGGCCAGCCTCACCCACCCTGTGGGTTATGGGAACACCCAATAACCCAACAGTGTGCTCTGGCATTAAACACCTCACATCAGAGAGATCACATTGCAATTAAGCATTGTGTCAAGAGTCCAATTAACACCCAGGCTTCTGGAACTCACTAATTTGAGTAGGCTGAGGCTGTATCTGGAGCCCACTTTGGTTTGTGATTTAATTTTGGACAGATTATGTAAAATTGGTGTTGGTATTTCACTGTAATGGTTCATTATTCCAAATGGTATTTGCTGTAGTTTAAGGAAAATATGGAAGTTGATGACACAAAGTCTCATTTTCTCACTTAAAAAAAGTCAGGGGAAGTTCTAAAAATAAAGGTGCAAATTCTTCGTGTGTGAGGGCTGTTCCCCATCCCTTCCTCTAAGAGCATCACCCCTATAAATATCCTCCAAAAAATTTCACTGTTTGGTCCTGCAACTTCAGAATTCACAGTCAGTCAATACTGTTAATGCACCTTGTTAATTTGATAGGATTTGTCAGGTAACTCCACTGGAAAATTATATAAAACTGTTCCAGATGAACAGATGATAGTGACATGAATTAAAGTGATAGAACAATAGTGGAATATAAACCAGAAATGACACCCAAAGTGGCTGTTGATTTATTGCCATCCTGAGTTTGGTTCTGGGCTTCCATGTATATTAGTGCTACAAATCTGGGTCCATTTAGCAGCGAGATGCTCATACATACATCACCAGCTCCTGCTCCAAGCCAAGGTCACTCCCCATTGCATCAATCTTCTCAGCAGAGGCTACTTCACCATTTTGTAACCATCTCAGATGGAACAGACTTCCTCCTCTTTCATCTTTTTTTTATCATGTAAAATACACTTTAACTTCTATTATTTTTATCTGCAAATTGTTGCTGTATACTTCATCCATTATTTCTGTATCTCGACATCGCTGGCTCAAGCTCACCCACATCCAGAGAGCACATTGACAAAGAATGTTGTCTTTTTTTTGTGTTATTGTTCTCACAATCTGGATGTGTTGAAACCTAAAATCAAAACAGTATTGTGTCTGTGGCTTCTGCAGTCTCTGTCTCGCAGCACCAATCACTCATGCTCAAAACCCCAAGTAAAAACGCTCCTTCTACTATTTTTTAAATTCATTCATTTTGTCAAAAGGAATGCCATCAATGTATGGGTCCAGTAACAGTGTTGTGTCCTTGCTCCCTTTGTTGGGGTCTGCAATTCCCCCTCCCCTTTCTGAAACACTTGCCAGCAGTCGTTTTCCCAGACAATATGCTCCTGTTAGTTCTGCTAATGTAAAACACAAGTAAATGTGTCTTATTCCTGCACAACACGATAGAGCCTTTGTAAAAGTGCTGAGAGTGCTGCTGTGTGTGCATTACCCTGTGATATGGGCTGAAACACAGACCCCAGACCTTAAACTGCCACCTTAAATGCAATAACCCCATCACTCAGAGGGCTGGCCACTCCTCCCGTGGCCATCCTCACCTTTTACTGCACAGCTACGCACCATGTACAGAAAATCAAATTTACTCCCATGTTTTTCATAAACCTTGTCTCAAATTCAATGATCAGGCCTCAAAACAGCCAAAACATTTCAAAAAGTGCAATCCGTTCCTGCACAGCCACTGACACCACTGATCTGCCAACAAGGAGCAAAGGGATGGCAGAGGATTTTTGGGGTCCTTGAGAAACACTTGCTCTGCTTTGGCTGCTGCACAGAACTGAGGGCACAAAAAGGCTGCAAAGAAAATCTTTGCAACTGGCAAAGACTGCTGGAGAACAGCTCCCAGACCAGTCTCTATGACTGAAGACAAAAAATTAGCCCCTGATTTTTCCATTTCAGAGATGGAGTCTGTCACTCACAGGTAACATGTAACACTCATCAGCCCAAACCCAACAGCCCCTCAGTCCTTGTTTTACCAATCTTGTTCTTTCAATATCATTAAAAAACTCAAGAGAAACCCCAGCAACTTACTCAGACTTTATAGAAAAAACCTGATTTTCTACATTTGCCCAAGGTTTGAACACCCTGCTGGGGTTTCCTTTGATTTTTAAAAAATAATTGGATTATAAAACCCCATTGTCAATGCACTGCCATCAAAATCACCCAAGTTCACAGACTGTTATAAAAGGGAAATTTTATGGTCCTTACAGCACTGGGCAGGGTCAGCTCCTCCACTGCTGCACAAGTTAAGCCATTTGTTTCATTTAACAGCTCTTCTCCCTTAACCATTTATCTTTAGTGATCTGTCATGACCTTTTCAAGCTCTCATTTCTGACACTTCCCAGATACAGTGAGCCAAACTTCACTGGAAGCAAACTATCACACCCCCAGAGTTTGCTTGAACACAGCGAACATGCCCAGCACTGCCCTGCTCCAGCACCAGCAGATAAATCCTGCCTTAACTAGACAGCTCAAAATAAACCAAAAAAGCCTCTTCTGTGAGAATTTTACAGACATGTACTCTTACATGTGCTTCAGGATGGAAGAATGAAGAGACTGTAGTGACAGTAATACAGGGGTTGGTATGAATTAACAATTCTGAATTCTACAGGAATATTTATTTTGTAAACATTATGGTACTTAATATCTTACTGAATCATTTCTTTATGGAAGTATTTGCAGGAATGTCACAGGTCACCTACCAATGCATCATTAATCAAATTTTCACAATTTAAACACAAAGATAAAAAGCCATTCAATCATTTTAAAACAGTAATGGGGCTTTTATAATTCAGAATTCTGTCAGCCCTTGGCCTTCGGGTTTTCAAAAGCATTCAGCGAGCCAATAAGGACCATATAAAACCTTTAGAGAATGCTCGTTTATTTTGTTCCACCTCAAATTTCCACCAGGTCGTTAAAAATCCTTCAGTCTCAGAAAAGGAAAAACCCAATAACTCCCAATTTTGCAAAGCCTCATTTAAAAATAACAAAACAGTTGGCAAGAAGCTTTCCATTAGGAAGCCTAGACTGAAAAAAAAAGAGAGGAGGTCATTAAATAATGGCCTTCGTTCAGAGGCAACATGTGCAACTGATTGGGGATAATAAAAATACCCAAGTATTTTCGACTGAAAGCAATATTTTTAACTGCTGAAATGCCAGCAACACTTCCAAATGCTCCATGAGAAAATGGACTGAGGTGATAATGATTGCCTCAGAGTGGCCTGAGATAGGCAGGCAGCTGTCAGAGGCTCAGATTTACCTAACTGCACGTCCGTGGTGAACCGCAGCCGGTGGATCATGCTGACTTTGAAGGACTTGTAGTGGTGGCTGCTGAGCATGTCCTGGACTGTGGCAATGTCGATCTGGGGATCCTCCTCTGAGACCTCTTCTCCTCTAGAACCTGCAAGGCAAGGGCACAGCCTGAAGGGAGGTTTGGCACTGAGGGAGCTCTCAGGTTCTCTGGGAGCAGGGAAAGCCACCCTCCACCCCAGGGCAGTGACCAAGGGCACGGTGACAGACACTGGTGGCTGCATGAGGAGCAGCACACCTTGCCAGTGACCAGTTCCACCGTGGCACAGGCAGCCACCAGGTACCCCAGGGGATGAGCAGGGGGACCCTGCTGGCCACCCACCGCCTGCCACCCAGCAAGGAGCCCAGGGAGGGGTCAGAGGTGCCCAAAAGTCACCCCAGAGGTGTCTGTCCCCAGAGGTGTCTGTCCCCTTGATGCCACCCTTGCTGCAGCACTAGCACACATCTCCCGTGTGCCAGCAGCACCTCGGGCACGCTGATGTGAAGCTGCACTTTATTTCCTGATTAGTATTCTCATTACCACTGCAGGTACTGCCTTTATAAAAGGCAACAACTCATTAAGCCAAAATGCCAATTACTGAAAAAATATAACGCACTTTAAAGATTTTTTACATTTTATGACGTTGGATTAACACCAATTTCAACATTACTATAATGCGATATATAATTGCACAGAGTAATTTCCATGCCAGCTGCTAATAAAGCACCTCAGCTCAAAATGATCATTCAGATGCTGGTAGATAAAGTGGCATAAATATGTTTGAAAACTGATTTAGCTTCTTACAGGAGATCCTGAGGAATGACACGTTTTGTTTAATATCCTGGCTAATGTAGTCCTAAAAGCTGAACCAACTGCCAGTTCAGAGAACTAAATTTGCTGCAGGAGATTAATGAAAACTTTATATTTCACTGAAATTTTAATAATGGGAAGATGAGATGATGGAGTTTTAGTACAGATCTTAAAGCTCCAGCAAAGCAGGTACCAACTTGTCAGATTTTTCAGTATTAACTTTGCCTGAGACTTGTACTGTTGGAGTGGCCTCAACACCACACCACTGTGAGCATCTGCTGTTAAATGAGTCCAAAACCACATGGAGAGCATAAAGCAGGAGATTCCCAGTGACAGAATTCCATCCCAGCTTTCCCAGTGCTGCCCTCCTCACACCCCACGGACCCTCCTTTGGGGAAGGGGGACACCAAAGGGTTAAGCTACAAATTGGGCTGTGCCATTCGACTTGAAAGGATTCCAAAAATCAAATTAAACAGTCTCCATGTGAATTTATGCAGAGCCATCTTAACACTGCAACCACTCCATGCTCCAGAATGACAAGATAAATTGTAATGGCTCCTTCCGAGACATTACAATGCATTTTGTCACAGACCCCTGTGTTAATGTCTCTATACTATGGATTATCATAATGTATCATGTCAAACCCTCATGCTGCACTACTCCAAAGATACACTGAGATATGTCAAACTTTTTGGTGCACTTAAAAGCGTCTTGAGAGGCCGTGGTGTGGCAGTGAAGCAGGAGGACGGCAGTGGCACTGCTGCCCCGAGACACAGGCAGGACACCAGTGGGGTGTCCCCACAAGCCTGTCCCCCCACTTGTGGTCACTGTGTGCTGGGACAGGAGCTGGGACATGGCAGAACTGACCCTGGGCTGCCCACAGACCCCAGGACACACCTGAGTCCCTGTGGAACAGGTGAGATCAGTCACCCAGGCCAATCTCACTGAACACCCTGATCTTCAAATGAGACAACAGCACCAAAACAGCACCAGAGGGAGGAGATGGAGCAAGGCAGAGGCTGAACCTCCTGTGGGGACCCAGCTGCACCAGGAGCTCTGGCAGGGACCCCTGGCAGCACCACAGCACAGATAAAAATGACACATCAGCAATGCCACAATACTGAAATGCCACACGCAGCCTATTCAAGAGCAAGTGAACCTGTATCTCCTCAATAAAACAACAAAACACAAAGTTAACTGCACTGCAAAAATGTCCCTTATTACTTTAATGTACTAGAATATTGCTTAATGAAAGTTCTTAATTGCAATACAATTAATTACATACACAGAGTCCCCAATTACATTTTCCAATAAGACATTGGCTTTGCTATAGGTCTAAAGGCACTAAACCAATTTTAATATATTAAGACCAATTTCCCTTGAATACTAATTACTACCTAATGATAAAATGAGAAAGAGGAACTTTCCAGAAGTAAGATGGCAAGAATAAAACTAAATTAGCCATGAACGGCTTCCTAGCACACATAAAGGCATTTCACATTACAAAGTGCAGCTTTCAGTTTAAAGATAAATCTTTGTGCAAGTTAAAAGTTCTGCACACTGGAAGCAGTTTATTAGCTTGAATGCTATTAGTAAATGCTGGATGGAAAGGGGATTTCTCCATACATATTTCTTAATAATGGAAAGTTTTTGTTTCATTTAATACCCTGAAATATAAACTTTCTCTTTGCCCAAAGGAATGTGGCTGCTCTTCTCCCAGCAGATGCTTGGCATCATCCATATATATATTTATAAATGACTATGAGACTATGAAGAGCACATTTACAACTAATAGCTGTTACAACAGAGTTTTTTTCTGACTGGCATATCAAAGCTAAAAGTATTTCAAATCAAGACAGAATGCACAAAGTGAATATTTCAGTTTGCTGATAGGATTGTCGAGCCATTATTTTATTAATAGTGCAAAACTGTCAATATTTCTATTCTAACTCCATGCCAAAAGCTCCCAAGCACCCCCAAATCCATTTTCTGACTGTGCAGGGGGAGCCAGGCTGTGCACAAGGCAGGGATTGTGACTGACCTCACAGACTGTACTGCCCTAGAGCAGGGGCACCCTGCCATGGGAATGCCCATCCTAGCAGGGTCCAGGCCATGCCCTTGGATGGGCACCACTGGCTGCTAAATGAGGGCAGGAATGCTCCCAAATTTAGGGAATTTGGCCCCAGCAGCCTCAGGGATCCATCCCACACCTCTCCTGTGCTCTGTGGAGGAGCAGGGCTCACGCTGGTGTCCCCTGGCCTGGGAGGGAAGGGTGCAGTGCAGCACAGGGACTTCAGGAGAAGGGAAAAGAGTCCCCTCAACACTCTGACTGACATTTATTTTGAGCCAAGGCTCCTGAGGCCCTCCTGGAGCACAGCAGACTGACTGTCCCCTGCTACACCACTTACAAACTTCCAACAGATTTACTCTTTAAGTGATGGAGCAACCTGAACCCAGGCACTGATGAGAGCAAAGACCTGCAGGAGATACAGGCCACAGCCTGGATTCCTCCACAGATGTTGAAAATACATTATAAATGCAGTAGCTACAGTATTCTTTTAATTACAGAGCCTGGGTTTAAAAAAAATGTTATTTTAAATCACAAGCAAAACCCATGGAAGTATGACTAGTGTGCATCATTTCATAGATTAAAAATCGATACAAAAATAATAGGTGGGATGCAGACGTCGGGGAATTCTGGCTTGTGGAAGAGCACAACTCGATTAGTGAGGTCAGAATTGCTCCATTTCCTCAGCACAGCCCCCCTGCTCCCTCTTGCCAAGGTCTCTCCTACAATTTCTCAGAACCACTTTATGAAGAAATGAACCAGGAGCACCAGGAATATTTTGGGAGCAAATCCCCACTTCTGGAGAGCAGCAGCCCAAGCTGTGAGTGTCAGTCCCAGCCCCAGCAGCACTGGGAGCTCCTGCTGCTGTCCCACTTCTGCTGAATGGAGCAGAGGCTGCTGCTCCCTGCTGCAGCCAGGGCTGCTCTGGGGATGCTCTGCTGCCATTCTGGGATAAGATACACTTCCTGTGGCCAAAAAGGCATCAATTGAAAGGTTTAACCTTTGCACAAAGAGAAAACTCTTCCATTACGTGAAGCAGACTCTTACTCTGGCTGTGTGCACTGCTCTTGGCTGAGGGCAGGACTGTGACTGCTTTTACTCATTAGTACAATCAACATTTTTACACAAAATGGAAGGAAACACCAAAACTGAGATTGTGGCTGTTGTAAAGAATGAAGAATGGACCAAAATGCCATGGGGAACAAACTCAAATTAATGTTAAGTGCCTTTTTTAAAAGTTTCATATTGTTTCATGTAAGGAAACGAATCAGGAAATAAATATTAGGATCATTAAAACAGTAACAGAATAAAAATATCTGAGCAGAGCTGGAGAGAAGATTATTTGTCTGGCACTTCAAAAATCATCAAACTGCTCTAGTTATTTCTGCATGGCTAATTTCTTTCAATTGTATTAGAAACCCCAGTGCCTCTGGCAGCCACACTGACACGGCACAACACCCTGCAGACCAACCCCTCGAGTCACTGAGCAACGTCTGCAACACAGACAGGTTCATATTTCGTGTTTTTCAGGGTTGGCCATAACTTTACAGAGCAGAGTTTAGCAGCAAAAGATTAATCATGAAGTGATAAACAGGATGCAGACTATTTACTAAAGGTATGAAATCCATCATTTCCCTCTGGAATATTGTTTTGGCACCACGGAGAAGTGCCTCAGGACAGAGAGTCTCGTCAAAATGTACTTGCCCAGACAGTACAGCTTGTGTTCCAAAATACATAACTTATGTGAGTTTAAGCAGTTTACAAGAGCAAAAGTGAAAAGGGGAAACATACTGTTCTCCCGGACAAGGCAGAATTCCAAAGTGCTCTGGCTCTCCAAGGTACAGTCTAAATCTACTGGGACATTAGGTTCACTCTGCTTCTCCAGCCGATACTGAGGACCTGAAACATAAAGTAACTTGTAAAATCATCTGTTTTCTAACACAGTGATGGCTTAGCACGTTCAACTAACACGAGGTTACTCGCAGCCCAGGAGCACAGCAGGTGGGTGTTTGTTGGTGTTGGTGTCTCAGAGCCCTTTGCCAAAGGAAGGGCCCTGTCAGAAGCTGGAGGATGGTGTGGAAGGAAACAACACATTCCCATTGTGGTCAGCTGTCCGCAGTGTGGCCTGGCTAAGCCCTGTCCAACAATCCCCCAGCAAAGCCCTGTCCAACAATCCCCCCTGGCAAAGCCCTGTCCAACAATCCCCCCAGCAAAGCCCTGTCCAACAATCCCCCCTGGCAAAGCCCTGTCCAACAATCCCCCCAGCAAAGCCCTGTCCAACAGCACCCCTGGCACAGCCCTGTCCAACAATCCCCCAGCAAAGCCCTGTCCAACAATCCCACCTGGCACAGCCCTGTCCAACAATCCCCCAGCAAAGCCCTGTCCAACAATCCCCCCTGGCAAAGCCCTGTCCAACAATCCCCCCAGCAAAGCCCTGTCCAACAGCACCCCTGGCACAGCCCTGTCCAACAATCCCCCCTGGCACAGCCCTGTCCAACAATCCCCCGTCCAACAATCCCCCTGTCCAACAATCCCCCCAGTCCAACTCTCCCACGTTGTTCCTGCCCCAGGTGAGCCCCAAGCCCCCTGCCCGTGCTGCAGGGCAGGAACTCAGCCTGGTGTGGGAAATACCTGCTCAGACCTCACCCTCCACCCTGGGGGATTTTCTGGACATCTCTCCTGAGTGAAGAAGCTCCCTGTGTTTGCTCCCTGCTGCCCATCCCTCCTGCCTGCACAGAGCACTGGGAAATCCCTGGGAAGGAAATCAGCCCTTCCTTATGACCTGCATCACACAGAGGGACAGATGCTGCTGCTTTGAATGAATTACTTTGACATTTTAACAGTAGACCTGGAAGGTTCAGGTGCCAACTTCTTTCTTCCCCAACCAAATCCCCAAAGTAAGGACAATATCACTTAAAAAGCTGTTTACAGCTACACAAAAGGTATCAAAATTGTTTTTACAAAAATAGGCCATTAATAAAAATCTTTTAGTTGAACAGATCCTTAAACTACATGCCTTAACTGGAACAAAACCAGGACACTCTGATCCAGTTCCAGGTGAAGCCCCATGAGCCAGCTCCAGCCCTGCTGTCCTGGCAGTGGTTGGGAGAGGCCCTGGTGGGGTGGGGGGAGACCCAAAGGCACCAAGTTCCAGGTGGGACCCCAAAGAAGAAAAGTTCCTTCCATGGGCAGGAGCTGGTGGGGCCAAGGCCCTCCTGTCCTCGCTCCACTCCTGCTCACACCTGAGAGCTGAAGTGCACACCAAGTTCTCAGCTGTGTATTTTCCAAATAATCCAGTAAAATAATCTGAACAGATACCTGAAAATTCTTAATTAATTCAAAGCCCCTTTAACCAGGTCTCAAAGTAACAAAAAACCTAGAACTGAAATAACAAAATCTATTCCCTCTTCACCAGTACTTAAAAGATTTCTGACTGTTTGCTGACTTTGAATTACGAGCATATATGATGAAATATTTAAAATATATAAAAAAATTAAGCCTTTCAGCCTCAGATGGCATGCCTAAGGAATGGAATTTGTTAGCCAATTAATTTTAAATTTACTACAGCAGAATTTCAATTACAGCTTCTCATTCCATCTCCCCAAAGCCACGTGAGGCACTCTCTGCTTGGCCCGGGCACGTTCCCTCCCTGAGTGGAGAGTTATGGACACTCTTTATTCCCAGTGCCACTCAGAGCAGATGCAGTGCCAGGCTTTTTGCAGGACACAGGAGGAGCCCCAGCAGCTCCCACCCTGCCCAGCACAAGCAGTGATGGCACGAGGAGCTGCCAAACATCTGCAGTGCAAACCATGCAGCACAAAGAAAGGCAAACAGACCCAGCACCATCACTGCTCCTCTCCCGGCTACTGGAAATGTGATTAACAATTTAAATTTTAAATAAATTAGATAAACAGAGGCCTGCTTGTTAGGCAGAAGCAAAATATACTGAATTGAAACAAATCTCAAAGCAGTAAATCAATTTAAAATTGGGATTTTAAAATCAATTTGAAATCCGGTGTAAGTTTAAGAATAAGACCAACAACACCTGTCCCTCTGTGTGGATCCACCCCAAAGAACATCACCCACATCAGAAACTGTCCCCACACTGCTGAGCCCTGAGGAGAGCCAGCAGGGATCACACCTTCAACACCCTGCAGTGGTACAGGATCATTTTTATCTGGAGCAGCCTGAGAATTCCACGATCAGGTAAATTGTTTTACCCAGTTTGTGTCAAGCCTGTATTAACTCTGCTAATAAAGCAGGGAAATAAAGCTCCAGAGCAGGAACCAGGTCAGCCTGCCTTATGGATAACTCCTTAAAACCAGAAAATACTGAGAAATGAATAAAAAAAGTAAATACTGAGAAATTAATAAAAAAGTAAATACTGAGAAATTAATAAAAAAGTGTAAGCGGATTTTTAGAGAGTATCTACTCTTCAATTATGCTTTAAATATCCATCCACATTTACATGACCTCTGCTTCCCAACAGATGAAGAACGTTAGGCTGAGGCTGTGGAGGAGTTTTACTATCAGGCTTCTCTCCCAAGTTCAAATGATGTCACTGTAGTAGAAATATTGGATAATTTAATGGTCTCCTAATGGAATCCTGCTCTGTGAAATTCAACAAATTTTCAAGTGGCAATACCAAAGATGGATTTTATGGATTTCTGTAATCTCATGCAAATGTTCAATGCAGTTGTAAAATAAACCTTTAAAATCCTGGCACGGACTGTCCTGGCCAGTGTCCCAAGCCAAATTCCCTGCTGATGGCAGCTCCCAGGGCTCCTTCTGTGGGTGATCCTCCATCTAAACCCCTGTTCAACCACCCTCACCATGGATTTTGTTCACAGATCCCCACTTGGCTATTTCAAGACACCCCTTTAGAATATGAATATTTAATGAATATTTAGACAGGACTGTTCATCAGGAATTAGAAACAAGGAGACAGACCCCAGGACCCACAGCTTCCCTAGGAGCACACAAAGGTGCCTGGGAAGAATCCCACCCTATAATCAAATTAAGGGTCCCCCTTGCAGAAGGGAAGGGCCACCCACATACCAACAAACCAATTCTGTTGCCATTTAAGCTGCAAAGCTTTCAGAAAGGGCTTTTGAAAGCATGACCCATCAGTTCTAATTTTTAAAACTTATCCTTTCAGTCAAGGCTAGAAAAAGGCCCATTCCAACTTTTATCTCCACTACAAAGTGCTGTTATCTTGGGCTGTTGTCAGGAGCTCTCTCTCTCTTTCTGCTGACAAGCCGAGACTAGAGAGATAAGATTGGGAACGAATCTCACTTCTCTGAGTAAATAAATAATCAATACTCATCTAAATGTAAATGAGAAAGTATCCCCCTCTGATAACAGGGCTCTTATCAAACAGCCAATTTTCTGCAGACATTTGGCCTCAACCAAATCACCATCATTCAGCCCCAGCCTAATGGCTAAAAATCGTAACTAAATTGAACCGATCACCAGAGATCAACTAAGTTCAGCCATGGCTACTACGGGTTCAAATGTTTGGAATGCAATTTTTCCCCCATTAACTTTCAATAGCAATGAAGAATGCCACGGTCAGGGGTGAATCTGCACAATAAACAATACTAACACTGCAACAGGGAACCAGGCTTTAAACAAAACCCCAACCAAACCCTCTTTCCATCTCCAAACTGGTTACTAGGGTGAAATAAGGATTATAGAAAGAATATTTAATGTTTGTGGAGTTGTCAAACCTAAACAAAAAAGTCCAGTATCAACAAAAAAACCCCGAATTGTTGAAATCTGAGGCTATATTTTACAGCATTAGTCTCTGCAACAAAACACATCCCTATGCTTATATATCCCTCTCTTCACCTTCAAGAGCTCCCATAATTCTCACCAACACCCCAGTTCCACCTGTGCTCTATCAGCTGTTTCTGTTCCCTTTACAGTCCGTCCATTTGTCCAAAACATTTCTGAGTTTCACATTTCCATGACATTTACCTCCTGAATTTATTACACTGCATGAGGAGAAGTATTCCTTTTGTTCCAATGAGCCATTGCCACCCCAATGTTTGGGGTTGGCAGCTCCTGTCTCTGAACCACCAGGATAAAACCTTCCCAATTCACTGTCCCCAGCACCTGCACTTCACACCTCTGGTACCCAGTTGTGCCCTTTCCACACCAAAAATCCCTTCCCTCCTCAGCATCTGCTCCTCATTTCACGTGCCTGACCCATTTCCACACCCATCCCTTTCTGCATCTCTTCACTTCTCTTTTTTGAGACAAAATACAGCAATTAAGACGTGGGTGCGTTGGGATTTATGGACTCAGCTCCTGATGTTCCATTTGTCTTTCTGCCTGCTCCTACCTGGAGCTGAAGTGTTCAGAGAAGTACCCGTGATGATGCTGGATACTTTTCCTGACTGATGGAAGGTAATTAGAGCCCATCATTGTACACATATAGTTACAGTTGCTTTTCACCATGTATATTATTTTGTACTCATTGACACTGAATTCCCTCTCTCGTTTTATTGTCCTGTCACTCAGCACTGTGGATACCTCTGCAGTGCTTCACAGACAGCTTTTATTTGCACTATTCTTACCTCTTTTGTATCAACAGCACATTTTGTAACATCAGCATTCACATCCTTTCCGTGCTCCACATTAATGAACAATGCAGGTTCCACCAGTTCCACTGGAGCTCCACCAGTAACCTAGTTACTAATCACCCAGGGCCATTATTCCTATTCTTTGTTTCCTGTCTTTTAATCAATTATTAATCCATGTGAGGATCCTCCTTCTCATCCCGTGACAGCTTAATTGCTTTATGAGCCTTTGTCAAATCTTTTTTGGAAATCCAAGCATGCCATGGGAAACCCAGCACCCCGTTCAGACGGGCTCTGGCTCCCTCACAGGCTGCTGGGGCACAGCCTGCCCTGCCAAAGCCATGCCCACCCTTGCCCCTGTGTGCATCCATTAATTCTGCTCTTTGGGAGGGGTTCCTGTTACAGTTTCACAGCTTGCCTGGTGAGAAAGCCCAGGCAAACCTGTCTGTCCTTCAGCTCCTTCCACAAACCCCTGCCACTGCTCACCCCAGAGCAGCTGGAGTGAGGAACACGTTAAACACGTGGTGTTAATGGTGCAGCACCTCCACAGTGACCTCCAGCACAGCCCAGGCTCTGCTGAATGCTCTCAGGGCTTTGCAAGAACCACAGAACAACTCAGGGAACCCCATCTAATCCCTTCCCCTGCCATGGCAGGGACACCTTCCACCAGCCCAGGCTGCTCCAAGCCCTGCTCACCCCAGCCTTGGGCACTTCCAGGGATCCAGGGGCAGCCACAGCTCCTCTGGGAAAGGGAAATAACAAAGGAAAAGATAAAATAACAAAGAAACAAGAAAGAAAAAATGGGAAATGTGGACAGCTAGGCAGCCACAGTCCTACAGCCATGGTGACAGATGCCAGGCAGGAGGGAACAAGCAAAAGGGAGCTGAGCTCTGTCCACAGGCAGAAGGCAGCAGAGCAGTCAAAAACCCCCTGTTGATAAACACTTAACACTGATGTCTGTGGGACTTTCCATTTCAAGTCCCTCCTTTCACAAGGATTTGTGATTTATTGCTTTGCTGTTCCATCCCTGGGCTTTGAAAGCGCGATTCTGCTTGAGTTTAAACTATATTTATATTTATTTTTTTGTTATCGCTTTTTTATTATTGCTATAGAAAATATTTGCTGGAAATATGTTGCAGCTATTACAAGGTCATAAAAAAGAGGAGATTTATGTATTTCTATCATTTCAAATAGTCTGTCAGAAAGTATCAGTCGTGCTAAGTGTAAGACTGCTGGATTCCAGTGCTCCCTCTGCCAGCACATGGGCAGCAGATGGAGGAATTAAAATAGCTCAGTGTGGAGGCTCCTTGGGTGCTGGTTGGGAGGAGGGAAATTGAGGCAGTTCTCGTCCCTCTGGGGAGGCCTGGGGAAACCCTGGCTCCCCATGGATGCTGGACATGGTCCCTGGGGATGAGCACTGAACCATAAACAAAAGGGGCTGAGGGAGGAGCAGGATGAACCCACTGCAGAGAGCAGAGAAAGTGGGAACAGGCAGAGGGCTCAGGCCTCCTTCCGCAGGAGCTTTCTTAGAACATGACAGAAGGGGCAGGATTCCATTGTGTGCTTGGCAATGACAATAAAACAACAGAAAATATGTAAACAGTGCGAGAGGAACTGGCTGCAGAGCAGAATGTTTACATCTCCAATCCTGCTGCTGCGAGGACGTCTTAAATCTGTTTATCCGCTAAAAATCCCCAAAGCCCCTCAACACCTCTGAAGTGGAATAAAGATTTTATCATTACAAATGCAAATACTGGTTAATAAATAAAGATATTTAAATAGTGAAAACAAACTTTTAACATTACTCACAAGCACGAGAGGTTTTTTTTTTAGCCCAATCTGTTTTTCCTTAACTTGCACTGTTGTGACATTACTGAATTTTACACACAGTTATCTGCCGCTCTCCACAGAAATACAGATGGTTTTTGTAGAAATAAACAGTCATTTATATGAAACAATTGTAAAATAGTTTATGGAAACCAGTGGTGTAATGCATTCAAATAAATGCCAGGCCTGGTTGATGGAGAGCCAAGGTGTTAAATCACACTGCTCAGGAATTCAGCTGTGGGAAACAGATAGTAAATCCAGAGTGACAGAATTTCCAGTGATGGCAAAGGTTTCTGACATCTAGTCCAGTACACAAAAACTACAGCAGTTCAAACCTATTTTACTTAACACTACCTTGACAGCCAGTGAAATTAAAGAATTTAGTCAAAAGCCCCTTAAAAAGAAACAAACACTTCATTTCTGGATTGCTTTTCTGGGGAACAGCAAATGTGCAGCACGGGCAGCAGCAGCCCAGGCTGTGCACAGCATCAACAGAAGGGTTTTACTTAATTGCCACCTTTTTGCATTAGCAAAATGTAGCTCTAAATAAAGCTGAGACAAAATCATCACGTTTGATCTATAATGTAAAGCACCTCCAGCAGAAATCCAATACACAGATTTTATTTTAAACTCACAGCCCTGGGAGCACGGGGGCAGCAGCTGCCCCGTTCTTAGCCCCCACCAGTGCCTGGAATTGTCCCCAAGGACCGTCCTGGGCCAGCCCAGATGGGCATTCCTGCCTCAGCAGCACCAGGGCTCTCCCATGCCTGGAATATCAGGAGATAAAGGTGCTTTTCCCTGCCTATGAGGACACCAGTGGTTGTTCTGTGAGAGCTGATCCCGAGAAGGGACCAGGGACCAGCACAGTCTCTGCTCACCAGAGTGGGTGAAACCAACACAAAAATCACTGAGCTGCACAGTTTAAAATGCCACACAAATTACAGCATTATTACCAATCCAGAAGAACCAGAAACCACATGAATTCAACACCAACAGACCCTGTTCAATATTTTACTTTAATTTCAGAGGCTGGGCATGAAAATTTCTTCTCACCCATGCAGGCTGATATCCAGCCCCTCACCAGCCCAAGGCACAGGGCTAACTAACCATTGCTGTTCTGGCCAACTGCTCACAAACTTTATTCCCAACATACACCAACATCCCCATCCCGGGCTCTGCTCAGCATCAACAGGCTGGGGAGAGAGCAAGGAATAAATCATCCCTGCAGCAGAGCAGGGCCGAGGAGGAGGCAGGAGGAAATCATTCCCAGCAGTTCCATCGCCCCTCTCCACACTCAGGGGCTCACCCTGCTCACCCTCCCTGCTGTGGGGAACACCCCACAAAAACCAGAGCCAGCAGCTTTTCCTTCCCGGATCAGCTCCTGGCTGGGGCTGAGGGGAGACAAACAGGGCTCTGGGAATGCTGAGTGATCCCAGCTCTGGGAATGCTGGCACTGGGAATGCTGGCACTGGTACTGAGTGATCCCAGCTCCAGGAATGCTGGCACTGGTGCTGAGCAATCCCAGCTCTGGGAATGCTGGCACTGGTATTGAGTGATCCCAGTTCCAGGAATGCTGGCACTGGTATTGAGTGATCCCAGTTCCAGGAATGCTGGCACTGGTACTGAGCGATCCCAGTTCCAGGAATGCTGGCACTGGTACTGAGCAATCCCAGCTCTGGGAATGCTGGCACTGGTGCTGAGCAATCCCAGTTTCAGGAATGCTGGCACTGGGAATACTGGCACTGGTGCTGAGCAATCCCAGTTTCAGGAATGCTGGCACTGGGAATACTGGCACTGGTGCTGAGCAATCCCAGCTCTGGGAATGCTGGCACTGGGAATGCTGGCACTGGTGCTGAGCAGGATGCAGAAAGCCCTGACCCACAGGAGCCGGGCAGCTCCTGACCCACACAGTGGGGACAGTGTGGGGACAGTGTGGGGACAGCGAGGGGACAGTGCGGGGCCAGCGGGGCTGTGTCCCACCCGCTCACAGGCTGCAGACCCCGGGCTCTCTGTCCTGCCCACGCTGCTGACAGAACAGCCAGCACAGTACCCAAGTGTTCCATCACTGAAGAATTCCCAGGTACAGCCATTCCCAACCAGGCTCCGCAGGCGGGCTGTAACGATCCAAAACAAGGCACGCGGAGCCAGAGGAACTCACAACCACCATCAAGCAGAAAAGCACGAGTGTGAACACAAGGAAACACAAATTAATTGGCTTTTCACTGTCGCAGATGCTGGGGCTTCCATCCCAGAAAGAGTCAGAGCAAACATATGCATCGCCTACTCGAACATATTTACTTTTAAATTTAAACTCCTCAGTTACCATCATTCCGTGACAGTATCAAACTTTAATGACAGTTTATTCTAATTGCAGTTCATCTGGTACAAGTGCTTTAATCACAGAGCTGTGGCTTTACATAGTTTATATTTTTAATTCTCCTTTTTAAAAATGTATGAATAAATACATGTATGTGCAATCAAAATACACACACACACATCTCCCTTTACAGACTTTTTTTGTCCTGCTCTCCCACCAAGAAGGTTGGATGAGGAAGGAAAAGCCCAGCAAAGCCCACAGCTCCTCTAGCAGCTGTTTTAGAACATGTAAGCCACAGAATTTGACATTCAATGTGGTGCTGACACTGACACGTCAGAATCTGAATTTTCAAACACAACTCAGATCTCTCCTCCCCAGCTGCTCCTCAAACAAAGATGAGCCCCAAGCTGAACTCTCCATCTGAGGGTCTGCAGGTTCTGAGGTAACCTGAACTTTGTGTGAACAAATCTAAAACAAATCAAGCACCACAAAACCTGGGTCTGTACAGACTGTGCTCCCGGGTACCAGGGTATGGAACAGGCTCTTCTCCCTGGCCTTGGCAGCTGAAATTCCTCTGATTCTGGAGCAGAGACTAAAATATCATACAGAGACTTTTATCTTCAAGTCCTACGCCTGTTTCTTGAATCTTTCTCTTTTCTTATTATTCAGCTTCCTGTGGCAGTGAAATAATACACTTAAACAGAGCAGGAAGATTATTTTAAACTATTTTTGGTCACTTTACACATTTTAAAGAATGCAAAAAGCACTGGTTGACAGCTGTTAGGGACTTGAATGTTATTGCAAAGCAGCTGTTTTCATTTATTGAAAAAGTATTAATCTTTCTCCAAACTCACAGAACACTGAGCTAATAACTCTCTCTCTAACCTACGGAAAATACAGGTCACGTCTGTGCAATGTTGGCAGAAGGTTTTGTTTATAACAATTAAACTTGTAGAGCATTTTGTTCTTAAAAGGACTGAGCCTTTCTGGTCGGGGGATGTTTGCAGTCGGAGGCAGCTATTAAATAATAATCAGTAGCATGTTCACCCTGCAAAGAATTTCTACTTGAAATCAGACAAGATTAATCAGAGGAGACTTCTCTGTTCACCAGAAATTTCAGATGAAGAGAGGCTGACACGGACCAGGAACAGGCAGGACTATTCCAACATTTCAGCATTTTATGTTGTTTAGCTTTGCCTCTCATCTGCTTCTAAGAACATTCAATTTTATACTGACACGGATGCTTAATTTGTTTGAAAACAAAGCCTCTGCACACATTCTCTCTGCATTGTTATTTACTTTACATTAGTATTTATAGTCCATTCAGTCGAGCTCTGGAGGAGAAGGCAACTGGCGTCCCAGGGAATGTGTTTGCTGAAGAGCAGCAGGAATGAGACAGCTCACAGGCAGGGAGATAACTTCCAAGTGTACATATAGTTCCTGCACATATTTAATTTGAGAATCACCATGGCATCAAGACACATGAAGTATCAAGGATGAAGTCACCATCTTTCTTATGTTCTCAAAATCGTAATCCATGCAAACATATTTTATAGGGAATATCGAGTGCAGGCTTTGGTGCAGATATAAAAAGCCTGATAAGATCTCCTTGCCTGCTGCACACTGTGGGCTGCTGTCAGCCCCAGCCTCAGCTGAGCTGTGGGATCAGAGCATGGGCTGTGCCTTCCACCCTGGAAGAGCTGTGCCTGCCCTGATCCCACTGAGCTTCCCTAAAAAATCAGGATTTAAAGTGCACATCTCCCACACCCCAAATTTCTTACAGGTTAATGGGGTAACACATGAGTATTGGTGAAAGTAAGACCAGCAGAAACACACACCAGACTGACTGAGCAGGAAAATCATTTCCCAGCAAAGCAAATCAAGTTCTTGGGGTAATGTTGTTTTACAATTCTGCAACATGATCTGCACGACCTACAGAACTTCCTCTGCCAAGCCCGAGGGTGGGATTTTCAGGCATGCCTAACAGCTACCTGCTCCAGGAGTTAATGCTAAGGCTGTTACTGATCTCTGGGGAGCAGAATTATCCCAAGTACTAAAACACCCAAATCTCACCTTCTAAAACAGCTTTTCAGGACTCGGTTATTAGAGCTGCTCAAACTCCAGACAGCACAGTATCTGACATTTTTACTGATAAATTCAAGGAGAACAGGAAGTTCTTATGCTCCCAATCTCCAGCATGTGAGTTCTGTTCTGCAGATCTGCCACGCTGCAGAGAGATTTTATATTTACACCATCAGCTGCTGAAGTGCTCAAAGAAAGGAGACGTAGGCATGGCAGGATTACACAAAACAATCCTTAAACTACCTCTGGACACCAAGGGTTGTTATCCCAGTGCCTGAGCCCGTGCTGTACCCAGCCAAGTCCCTGTGGCACCGATGGAGCTTCCAGCTCTCCTGTCTGGCTGGGGCATCACCCCATCCTCAGGCTCTTTCTCTCCCATTTGGGCTATTTTCAGAAAACCCTCCTGCATCAGCAGTGACCCTGAGCCCCTCAAGGTGGTCCATCCTGGATTAGACCAGTCTCCCCTAGAAGCTCATCCCACAACTGCAGTGTTTTATTTCCAGCCCTCCCATAAAATATGCCAGTGCAATACACGCTGCTGAGCACGCAATAGGTTAAACAAATTGATGATAAAGTATTCGACTTCGTTAGTTTTCATTACCATAAGAAAACATCAATTACATTTTCTATTTTATGAGTGTACACAGGGGAATCCATTACAGTAAGGGAGAGGTGGTAGGACTCTTCCTGCTGCTCCTTCCCTCAGCAAAAAGAACAGTTTGTTTTTAAAGGCAGTGACACCAGCCCAGAGGAGGGGAAGGCACACCGGCATATCTGCATAGACAGCTCCTATCCTGATTTATCCAGCCTGGCTCCAACTAATTAAACATCTGCCTCAACGATTTCCTCTGCAGATTTATCTTCTCCAGTATGCAGCACTGCCTGGTTGTTACAGGCTTTTTCCTAACTTGCAGCCATTCCCATGTACTTCTCCCAGCTGGTTATTTGGGCATGTGGCAGGAGATGATCCAGCACTGCCATTAACCCTCTGTGGGTGCCTGTGGTGGGACAGGTCACCAGGTCCCACAGTCCTGCTGCAGGACAACCACGTCCTCTAGGAAAGGACTCGGGGCCACGGCTCTGTCAGCTACAACACATCCAGTTATTTCACCACCTGCATTTCCCCTTGACTGGCTCAAATATTGTGATTTAAAAACGCTCAGGGTTCGTATGTCAAAAGCCTTGAGACACTAAGAAAGAAGAATTGCAAGGAAGGTGAAATAGTTTGAACAGTTTGCAATAATTTTATCTAAATAGAGCTAGGCACAGTCAGAATATTGCTTCTGTTTTTTTCAGGCCTCTTTCTATGAAGCAAAGGTTGCAGCCCACTTCTGTCTCCTACTGACCAGTGTTTTGCTGCAACAAATAATCTTTACTGGCTGAACAAAGTATTTAGAGAAAACTAGTCTAATGTTTTAGCCCTGCTCATGCTGAACAAACCCTTCCCAACTGTACCACAGGAAATCCTCAAATTTCCCTCACCCAAAGTAGCCAACCCAGGTTTGCATTTTCCTACCAATTTGGGAGCAGTCTGAAAAATGCCCTGTAAGTCAGTGGTGAGAACAGATCAGAAAGGAACTGCTTCTACCAGAACTTGAAAACAGCATAAGCTGTAATGTAATAAATTCATCTGTCCTGAAAAGGCTGATCCTGGAGGCCCATTCAAGACAAGCAGAAAAGCTCATGGGCATTTCAATTTTATTAAACTATTCCAAAAACTTTAAATAAGCACGTTCAGTCTATTTTTGGTAACAACTTTTTAAAAATCAGGCCAATCAGCTTTAAAGGAAACATTGCTGAACGAGGAGAAATGCTTCTCCTAAATTGTGTCTTATCTTTTATTCAGAACTTTGACATCCTAATCCACTGGTTAATAATGACCTGCAGCACCCTGGCCCAGGCCTGTGCTGTGCATCTGCAATTCCATTTATCCCTGCATCTCCCAGTGACAGCCAGAGGCACATCCTCCCCAGTGATGAGGGATCTGGTGGTAGGTGAGGAATGATGGCAAAATCTTCTCCTGCTCCAGTCTCTCTGTGCCCACTGTGGTGGCATCCTGAGCTCTCCCTGCCCTCACAGCATTCCCAGCCTGTGGCAGATGGGGACTGGCACAGCCTGTCTGGATCCAGAGGGTCCCCTCTGTGCACAACTACAATTGCTGCTGTTTTAAAGGTGACAGCAAGACCTTCCTAAGCCCTCCCACCCTCCTAAAGCCTGATAATCCACATTTGGGAGAGGGATGTCATTTGGAATAAATAAAGGTTTGGATAAGCTAAGTTAATGTTAATAAACATTTCTGGCACACCCCTATATACCCTGTTCCTGCAAAGGACTCTGAGCAGGAGGGCCAAGGCAGCAGAAGTGAATGTATTAGCTGAAGGAACAAATGCCAGGTCCATCCCCTTTCTAAACTACTGAGCAAAAGTAACAAAGTCAAAGCAGAATCAAATTTCAAACGGACAAAGAATAAAACATCTGCCACACGAAGCGGGGAAGCAGTTTAAAGACTGAGCTAAGTGAATCCTTTAGCAACCTCCCTTCAGGGACAGGAAATCTGACCCCAGGAAATAAATAAAAGTCACCCAAAAAGTGAACAAAAGAGGTGTTCGAAAAAACCCCCAACACCATTCATCGCCGCTAACGACTCGTTCATTATGAGTGATGATGGATAAAGACTTCTCACGCTGAGATGAAATCAAGATTTATATGCATTGTTTCCTCTCCCAACTTGTGGGAAGATCATCATCATTTAATTCTATCTCTGCGGCCAGTGATGGGCATCCAGAGAGCTGGTTATCACACGGCGCAGTCAGCTGGCAAGGGCCGCGACGTGCCGCTGGCACATCTGGACGGAGGCGCCGCAGCCCGGGCTGAGCGATGGCTCCTGGCCACCCTCCAAATTGCTGCAGACTGCCGGGGCTCCTCTCCACCCCCCAGCACTGCTCCTCTCCACACCACCCACCCCCTCCTCCTTTTTTTTTTTTTTTTTTTTTTTTTTACGAGAATCAGATTTTCATTGCTCCATTCAATTGCTCTTCTCTGCCATTTTTTACAGCTCTTATCGTTCCCTTGGAATATGGCCTTGAGACAGCTCATCCGTGTCCTTCACTGTGTTATCTCTTCTAACTTTTATTAAAACTTCAGCTCTCATCTGAAGATAGCTAATTAAATCCATGACAGATTATACACGCATTTAAAAACTGCGCTGAACTACTTTTTCTAAGGAGAACAGGGTTTATTTTCTTTTCCCATAGTTAAAACTGAGGGTGTATAAGGAGGTTTCATTCATTTACAAAGACAAGATCCTTATCTTTCCCACTATATAGATGGGTTTATATTAAAGTTCCTTTGTTGCGTGACAAGACTCGGTGCAATTTCTCTCAGTAATTATTTCTTGTTGCTGGAAAGATCTCTCAGCCTTATACTTCTGAAATATATACACTAACATATATGTGAATGCACATCTAACCCCCAGAAAAACATTGCTTAAAACAGAAATACAAGCACTGTACATTTTCCCTTTTTAAGCCTTAACTGTAACAGCTCTATTTTGATAACATTGCAGAAAGTAAATTTTTCTTTTTCACTACAAGTAACAATGGATCCTTGAAATTATTTAAAATCACGCTGAGCATAATTTTCTTACATAAATTAAAAGTGTATATACAAACTCTGTCATGGGCTGGACTTGCTGTACTTCTACCCATCATCCCAAATTACCATGAACTGGTCCTGAATGCAAATGGCTTGGTTATCATAAATAAATATTTGCAGGAATGGATATACTGCTCTGCAGCAAACATTATGCAGCTCCTGCACTGTCAGCTTTGTGCCAGCATGGAGAACACAGACCTGTGCACAGAACTGCTGTGAGTGGGGCTGGGACACAACCCCCCAAAACCTGAGCAACCTTCACAACAGTTAAAAAGAGATATAAAATATACTCATGGAGAAAACACCCTGCCCTCTAGAAAATACGATAAATAACCCACCTGAGCCTCTCTGTGATCCCTTCCTTCTCTTTAAGGCCTTTTGTAAGATATCCTTCATGGTGACCTTCATACTGTCCACCTGAATAAGTGAGAATCCATGAGCAGCATTTCTGCAAGACAGATGCACATGCAGTTTTACAAAACAATCATCACTGGCAGCTCCCCGCAGCCCTCGTTAGCTTCAAGCAAAGCACTCGTTAGGCACACGGTTAACGAAGTTGGGCTGTAAGGGGAAGTTAAAAGGAGAAACCAAGCAAACTGCCTTAGCAAGGCAGCACAAAACCAGCCAAAATGGATGGAGATTCAAGGCAAGGGGTGTAAGGCTTTTCCTAACTTATTGTTATTTTTGGTCACTTGGTGCTCAGCATTAGAAGTGAAAAATGAGCCAGTGTACCTGGGGGGCTCCTGGTCTCCTCAGCTGGTGTGTGTGGGGTGTTTTACAGCACACAGCAGGGAAGCAGTCTGCAGTGGCATTTTCATCCCTGCCCCACATGTAACAAACCATTAGGGCAAGTGGCACAACAGCCCTCAGTGACAGCAGCTTTGCAGCACCATCCAGGTTTTAGTTCAATGCATTATTTCAAACCTAACGGGGTTTCTTTGGACACGTTTTTGTGAACAAAATGGCACAAAATCTCCCAGAAAGATCCAAGGCAGTGGGTCCTTGTCCTGGCCATCACCCATGGGAGAGGCCACACAGGGGGAAGGACTGCGAAGAGCATGGGGGCAGCTGCGGGGGATTCTGCTCCAAACACTGAGAGGGGCACCCCTGGGGAAGCAGAGAGGATGACAATATAATAGAAAAGACTCTGAATGAGCATATCAGTAAATTTTGCCCCTTAGCCCTCGCAGTCAGTCTCGGCTCATGTCAGTAGATGTCACTGCAGACAGTTCCAGGGAAATCCGAGAGCTGAGGGCTCCCACCGGAGACATTGCTCTGCATGGAAAAAACTGGTTTGCAAAGCTATTTGGGCAGGAGGAGGAGCCTTGTATCTGGCAACCAGGAATTTTAATCAGGGAGTACAGCTCGATATGAACATCACAGCTGGAATATTTTTAAAAGCAACTGGCAGGCGAAAGCAATCCAAGCAATACAAGTACATCCTGAAAAGCAAACCCATATTACATGTCACTTTGAAACACAAATGCTGGGACTAGAGCTGGGAGCTCAGGTCATGTCAGCCATGGCATCCCCAGCCCACGCTGTGTCCCAGGCAGGATGGAGCCCTCACCCCTCACTGCCGTGCTCAGGGCACTGACTGCAGTGTGACACGGGGGCCAGGACCCCTGCCTGGGCACATGCTGGGCACAGCTGGGTGTCCTGCAGGTCACTGGTGGGAGCAGCAGCCAAGCCTGGCTCAGGACGTGTCCCCCCTTGCTGATGTAAGAAGCCGTTTCCCTCTCCTCGGTTGTGCGTTGGTCTCATCTGAATTTCATTTTCAATTCCCTTTGTTCCTGGCAAAATGAAACTGCCTAAAAGCCCCAAATTTATGTTCTCCAGACCATTTATTATTTATAACTCTATCTTACTTGTCTTCAAACCAAATAATCCCAACCTTTTCATGCATCTACTTTTCCCTCTGTTTCTGCTGCGTGTTCAGAGCAGCAGGAGCAGAGCTGAGGGATGGAGTGCCACCTCATCTGCAGGTGACACTGCTGTCCTGGGAGCAGCCTCAGGGCTCAGGGGCTCTGGTTAATGCCTGCAATGAGCAGAGATCTTCCCGAGGAGCAAATTTCCCCTGAAGCTGCAGTGGAGCCCCCTGACCTGCAGGAGCACCACACACACCTGTCCTCTGCCCAGCAGTGCCCTGGCCAATGCCTCACTTCCCAAAAGCCTCACAGCTTCAGTCCCAACTGACCTGCTGAGCAAGGTTCAGTGGATTCTTTAAAGTGAAAAACCTGTTCTACAGTTATAATCACAAAAAGGAAACTACCTTTGTGCTTTTATTTAATCAACACAAGGTTTCTCATTGAAGTGCTACACGAAAAGCTCTCCATGCTGGACCAGGCTATCCCAACACCTGGTGCTCCAGGTAATTCATACAATGCTCTAAAATACCCACAGGAATTTTCCAGAGAACTCCAACCAAAATACAGGGAAATAAATTAAAATACTCCAGGGAGAAAAGAAATTGTAAAGGCAACTGAAGTGTTCCAAAACCCACTATGGCCAAAACAACCAGAGTCACAACTGTCCCCTGTGAACAAAAACCAGACAGAGCAGGGCCTGCAGCCCCCTTCCCATGGGCACAGAGTGGCCAGTGGCAGACGGCCCCAGCTCAGGGCTGCTCACATGCCCATGGATCAGGAACATCCCAAAAATGGGATATTCTCCCTCAGTTCCTGACACTTCAGCTGCTAAAGAGCACAGGCTGCTGTGATCCCGGCTCGGCCGATCCTTTCCATTGAGCAGCTGGCCTGAGAACTGTCAGACTGATTTCCCTGACACTCCATTACTAACCCCTGCCCGAGCCACGGCCATTCTTTGCCTCAGAAGCTGGATCTCATCCCAGAACAATCTCTAAAAGTTTATTTTACTGATCAAAGCAAAACAAGAAAGGCTCTGTGTTTGGCTATATTTAGTGTGTGAACCGTGAGCGAGTGCTTGGCGGGAGCGGTGAAACGCAGAGCGCACCCCGCTTTGGAAACTCTTGGCTGTTTGCTCTGGAGCACAGCCAGAGGGGCCAAACCCCATCCTGGTCCCTTCCCTGCCCTCTCACAAGGCACCACAGAACCTCAGGACAACATTTCAGCATTCAGCAAACCCCACACATCTGAGCTGGGGGTGGATTTCAGCCCAGACCAAGGAGCTCCTGGGTCACCCTGGGGCCAGCAGTGAGCCAGAGCACATTTCCTGTGCCCAGAGGGGAAACCCTGTGGAATCACAGATTAGCTGGGGTGGGAAGTGACCTCTGGAGATCACCCTGTCCAACCCCCTGCCCAGGCAGGGTCACCCAGGGCTGCGGACACAGGAATGTGTCCAGGGGGGTTTGGGATATCTCCACAGAGGGAGACTCCAGGCCCTCCCTGGGCAGCTGTTCCAGGGCTCTGCCCCTCCATGGAATGGAGTTCTTCCTCATGTTGAGGTGGAACTTCCTGTGGTTTAGTTTAAGGCCATTGCTCCTTGTCCTGTCACTGGACTGGCTGCCAGGGTGTCCTGGAGCCACGCTTGGCATTGGATCTCCTGGAACCCCATCAATCCATCACAGCCCTGCCTTGTGTGAGCACAGCACAGCACAGGAGGCTGTGCTGGAAAAACACACACCCACCTCACCTCACCACTCCCAGCTTGCTCTGCACTGGCCACGGGCATGGACTGCCCTCACTCAGCCCAATCCCAGCACATCCTTAATTGCAATCACCTACGACGTGTTTTACCTCACTCTGCTAAGGTGTGATACTTTTATTTTAAGTCAACACACTGAAAATAGGACAGACAAGCAGATGCTGGTCAATCAATTAAAACTGCTGCTGGCAAATTGGAAGCCAAAGAAATTCCTTAGCTTGTATTTTCTGTCATTTTGCAAAAACATACCTGGGTGACAAGGTTAAATCAAGCAAAGGAAATCCCTGGCACTTATCATCCACAGGCATTACTGATAAATTGTGCAGTGGAGGAATAAAGGATTACCTTCTGTATTTTTTCATTACACTTTTCTTTTGTTACAGAATACATAAATCCATTGTGGCACAATGTAATATGTATCATCGTGCTACACCTGTGGACGTTTCATAACGGCTGCCATGTCTGTGCAGTCAGGAATGATAAGTGAACCACCCGTGAATGTTAATGATAGTGATCATTCTGCAGTAACTTGGCTTTCCATCTTCTTTTACAGCCTCCGCGCCGGAGCCAGGGTGGCAAGGTTCAGGAGAGGAAAGGGAAACAACAGCACAGGCAGAAGCTACAACGGGCTCTCCTCAGGGTGCTGAGCTGGAGCAGGCAGGGTCCCCCCTTCTGCCACAAAATAAAACAACCTACACTGCAAGGACAAAAGGTTTCTGTTCCAAATGAGAACTTTTTGAAAAGCTCCTTTCCAATCTGGAGCAATTTCAAAATTTATTATTATTATTATTATTTTTTTTTAAAACACAGAAGTGGAATCTATTTTCCAGAAGTGGAATTTATAGCACTTAAAGCTCACTGCACAACCAGCTGGCATGGCTGGAAGAGCCTGGGAGTGACTGATAGCAACTTCCACTTGATCAGCACAAAGTCAGAGTTAAGACTCAAAATCCCAGCTGATGCAATGGACTTACCTTAAGCTGGGTAATTTTCAAGATAAAGTGCACAGTGATAGGAACTGGACTAACTAATGCCAGCCACAATTTTTATTCTGAGCCTAAATCACCTGTTTTTGTGCATCTCAGGCTGGCCTTGCATAGTTCTGTGCACTGTTGAGTTTAACTGGCTGCACTTTGACACCACTCTAACAGTCCTTAGACCTCTGTCAAATCTTCTGATGCCCTCCTACCCCTCCCTCTCCACTATCCTGGGAGCCACACTTAATTTTGCACCTACATTAACTGCCTTAAATTTTATATGAATATTCTAAAATGTACTGTGCAGATTACCCACCCCCATGTACAAATCAGGAACAGGCCTTTTGGAGAGTGCTGCTGGAGTCCAAGAAAAAACACATTTCAGGGCTTTGAACTGAATTTGCAAACGCATGATGCAAGTCTGGTATTTTAAAAGGGTTTCAGACCTTAAACTATTGGGTATGGCAGAGGTGCTGCTTTGAAAATTTGTATATAATAGTCAAAGCAATTTAAGTACAATATCAAAACAGAAAAAAAAGTGCTACAGAGCAGAGGAACTGGATGCCAAATTTCCTCTGTGTGCCAACTGGCAGCCGAGCCACAGCTCCTCGAAACACCATTAAATCTAGTGTGTCAAGTTCCAATAATAAAATTTCCAAGGGAAAAAGCCCTAATGATGGCACAGATTTATTCTAAGCCTTTCAGGTATGACCTCACCACCTCCAGAAGTCTGTATTTCCATGGCTGTGGTGCTTTGTTTGCCTTTTCCTGACAAACACCCCGGGCAGGGGAGCGGGGCCGTGTGCGAGTGCCGTGCCTGATGTTGGACAAAGCTCTGCTTTCCACAGCAGCCACCTTCCAAAAACAGAACTCGCTAGACTAATGGGCAGCGAGCAGCCAGAATGACTGCCCTCCGTCTTCTCCTTGTGTAACTTTGCCAGAGTCCTTGGAACTTGCCAAATTCGGTCATGCCTGCTTAGCTTGCTCGACTGATTGTGCCAGAAAAGAAAATAAGACACAGATGTATTTGAGCTCTTTGAGATGCCAGTAAGAGCGACAGCTAATGGCTTCATTTCGACCCTCCCCTACCAGCTGGGCACAGGTGGGGGGATAATGAGGTCCCTCTCCCTAATCAAACTCAATTATTTACTACTCTGTACAGCCACAAAGACGTTCACATCCAGCTCAGAATATCAACTGCACCGTGGGCTACTTCCAGCCACCACCTCTGGGTATTTATAACTAACTCAAGTGGCTCAGAGTTTGCCTTGGCAGGAGTTGAAGTGTATAAAGTTCTGCAAACTGTTTCTGCTCAAACATGTCCTGCTGAAGGGGGGTCCCTGGCAGGGCTCCACCAGCTCGGCACAGCGCCTGCGCCAGCGTCCGGCACCGGAGATGGAGCACGGCCCCAGCACGGAGCTGCTCACAGGCAGAAACATTTTTCAACACTGATTCAATATTAATAAACATTACAAGTCACAAGGCTGACACGGCAGCAGCTGAGATACTTCAGCACGAGGAGGAGGAAAAAAAAAAGATGCAAAATATAAAAGCACAATTACATGCACCGGTGGGGTGACAGGGGAGGAAGAAGACATAGAATTTACAACAAATCCCTACAAAAATAAGACAGCACACACATTTAAACTCACAGAGGTAACGACCTTTTGATCAGGTGATGATCAAGTAATTCCTTATTCTAGGGGACACATTAAAAATTCTAATTTAAACCTAACTATTTACACAGTAATCACAAGCCATTTAAAATTAAAATGCGGACGCTGGAACCAAACTGACCCCTCCAGAAAAGCACTGCTTATGATGCAGCTGTCCTATTTCTCCTCAGCAGCACCTTCCAAGCTAGCAGGAAGCTCCTCACATCAGCACAAATGATGGTAAAACAAAAGATTTTGCATTTTCCTGCAGGACCTGCAGCTGGACCCTAATCCTGCTCCCAGCTCCAGGCAGAGCTCTGCTGGCCAGGCTGGGACTCCCTGGGTCTCTGGGCTCCCATGGGAGGGGCAGTGCCACCTCCTCTGAGCCAGCATCCCAACCCTGACCCACACCTGGTCCCTGCAGTGAAAACTGACCCCAGCTGATGCACCCAGTGCAGCACTGAGGGGTAGGGAGGGGGCAGCGGGGAAAGGAGACTTTTTCCAGATGAGAAATCAACAACAATTTCGAGTTGTCTATTGGCAGTGACCTCCCCTTCCTCACCACGGCCTCAGTGCAGCACAGCCCAGCATCTCAGCCTTGAATAACTCGGTTGTGAACACTGGGGCCAGAATATTTTATTTCCCAGTGCCCTAATGCAGTGGAACAAAGTGAATGTGGCCTTTGGGAATACACGTGGGATTTCTGACAATGGCTTTCTGTAGGATGCTTTGGAACGTCACTAAGAAACACAGTACACAATAAAGAATATAAAAACTAATTAAATAAGCCAGATTTTTGAAAAAATGTCTGATTATTCAGAACTAGAAGCAGCTGTAGTGTTAAGAAATGTAAGTAATGTCCAATAACCAGGAAAACCCTATTAGCATTTTCATTTCAAGAGCTCCAAACATGAAATATTTTTCCCAAGTAAGAAGTGGCTTATGCTCCTGGCATTTTGTTCTAGTAATTAAGGCCTTCTGATGGTTTAAGAGATTTTTCATTCACAAGTAAAGAAAAATAAAAGCGATCAAGCACAGTATGTATCCCTACTTCACTGAGAAGGACACAGCAAATTCTTCTTGATCT
Organism: Acrocephalus scirpaceus scirpaceus; assembly: GCA_910950805.1. Taxonomy (NCBI): domain Eukaryota; kingdom Metazoa; phylum Chordata; class Aves; order Passeriformes; family Sylviidae; genus Acrocephalus; species Acrocephalus scirpaceus. Next base: position 771,226 of record OU383790.1, on the reverse strand, counting down.
ACAAGCTCAGGCCTCAGGGGTGGATGGGATGTCCCTCATCAAAACTCTCCTGGCCTTGGGAGGGGAATGTCCAGTCCTGTTCCAGCTGCTGTGCTTGGTTACTGCTCATTTCTCTTCTCAACCACACTGCAACTATTTATCTACAAAATCCCTGCTTCACTGCAGAGCACCACCACCATGTGTGGCCCCCGAATTTTGACCAGGTCAGGTGAGGGGCAGCAGAGGAGGAGGAGGAGGAGGAGGAGGAAGGCAGGGTGGGCTGGCCCCGGGGCTGTGCCCAGGCCAGGCTGTACTCACATGCGCACGAAGAGCGACTGCTTGGCTGCCAGCCCCGGGGATGAATACTTTTCCACCAGTGCCAGCGTGCTGAAGCCAAACTTGTGGATGGGCTCGTTGGAGTCCAGGGGTGGAAAGTCGGTGTCGACCTCGCCGTCGTCCTCGGCGATGTGCAGGCAGTAGGCGCTGACGTTGTCACTGCAATGAGAGCACCTGGCTCAGCACAGCCCCAGGGAGCAGCCCAGAGCCTGCAGGGCCACCTGCCACCAGCAGGGTCTGAAAAGCCACTGGTGACACCTGCACAAACACGGATCTTGCTGCCATTACCCTGTGGTGACAGAAAAACCCCAAACCTCGCAGCAAAGCCGTCTTCGTCCTTAGCTGCTCTACAAATAAAACCTGACCATGATTAAAATACACCAGAATCTATAAAGTTTTCATGATTTCATAAGGTAGAAGATAATATTTCTCCATTTGTGAAAATTTGTTTATTTAGATGATTTTTGGAACCCTGGAAGATAAGAAACCCACATATGATGACTACACTTAAGAGCTAAAGGCAAACAAGTGGTGCCTGTGATTTTTCACAGATCAAACAACTGTGGAAGTTCAGTGTCTGTAGGCTGGAAAAGCCCAGAGTGCTCTCGGGCAGGTAAGCAGGGTAATGAACTAGGGGAAAAGTAAAAAATCTGTCCAACACAGTAGCAACGATCAGCTGAAAACTTACCTTTACTAAATATCTAAGTTCAGTCACTAAAAGCAGTTACAAATGAATAAACACCAATAAGCAGAACTAACACAAAGTTGAAACAGATACAATGTGAAAGAAATAAAGAGCTGAGCCTCTTTCTTTCCACAGATGAAAGCCCAGAGGGAAACAACTATTTATAGCTACCGAACAGGTATTAATCATAATTTCCTAGCATTGAAATCCATTTCAACTGTTACTTCAGTGTAAATTATTGACCTGAAAATAAGTATTCTTTCTGACTGTAAACCTGCCAGCACTCAGGCCCTTCCCCAGCCATGCAGTAAAGCTGGAGGTGCACGTGGCAGCATGTTTCTAAACTCTGCAGTTTAAATTTGGAGTTTTAATTGCATGATTGATGCTTAAATTAATTAATTGTAAAGTGTATGCTAATTGTTTAATTGGTCGCTTGATCTATATAGATCATTTTTTGAATTAAATGAGTTGATTTACAAAGTTTATTGATTGGATGTGACAATGAATTATTTCACTGACTACCTGATTTGCAATTTTCTCAATTAATTCACAAACCTTTGGTTGCAACTGTGCTTTATTGAGAGTGCTTAGTCCAGGTGATCTATAGGCATCTTGTCATGACTAAGACATTTATTACAGAAAACAGGGAATAATGATGCATTGCTGTTAATGTAAGCTGCAAATTTGCTAACCTAAAGGTAATTCAGCAACATTCACCACTCTGAATTTCAAAAATTCTGCAAGTACTGGTAAAGAAACTTCCTGGCCTTGAACCCTCCCAGGGATGGGGCAGCTTCTCTGGGTACTCAGGGCCACACCAGCCTCGCAGCCAAGAATTCCTTCCCAATATCCCAGCCATCCCTGCCCTCTGGCAGTGGGAGCCATTCCCTGTGTCCTGTCCTTCCATCCCTTGTCCCCAGTCCCTCTGCAGCTCTCCTGGAGCCCCTTTGGGCCCTGGCAGGGGCTCTGATGCAGCTCTGCCAGCCTGTCCCCACAGCAGAGGGGACAGAGCCTCTGGACTCACTCAGCAGCTCCACATCCCTCCCATGCTGGTTAAATCCCATGGAACAAAGGGGTTACAAATGTCTTCAATCACAGACTGCCTTCCTGAACACTGACACAGATTTAACCACAATGTGTTAAAAAAAAAAAAAAAAAAAAAAAGTCCAGTGAGTAAAACTGTTCTGCACTTTGAACCTCCACCAGGCTGAGTGAGATTCAAGTTAGGAACTTACAAGTTCAGCACAAAACCTGAGAGATGTAACAGCACTCCTCACTTCTAAAAATAGCAAATGTATTTGAATTGTGTATCTCACTATTAATTTCTTCCTAGAAAGGGATTTTGCTTATTTTTTGCAGGTGGAATCATTCCAGCACATCTGTCAGGGGCTGGCAGGAAAATGGTCTGCTGGGTTACAACCCAAGTTCTTGTGTAAGAGGCCAGGGACAGGGCTGCTAACACTGTCAGTGCTTCCTTGAACCAAGAGACTGAATAGAGACAAATACAATACAATTATAATAAAAAAGGCAGCCTAATTGAATACAGAATGTTCTCAAAGCTGTCAACTAGTACTCATTCACTTCAGACTCTTACACCTATCTTTTAGGAAAAGGAATTAGGCAGTAATATATTCTTTTCCTAAAGACAGAAGGGGTTGTTTCTCCTAATTATAAAGTCTAAAACCTCCTCATTATTCTCACAGTGTCACTAGCAGGTATAGTTGTCACTCTGATGCCTTGTATACCCATCTGAGGCATCTATAGATGTATTTTGTGCAGTGCCACAGTGATCCCCATTTTGCCTTTTTACACTCTCACCTGACTGAGTCAGGAACAAAAGGCCAGTGGAGAATGGGCACCCTACACGAGCTCCTTCCTTACTTGGAAATATGAGAATTAGTTTAGTTAAATCAATCCTTGCTCCAGGACTGGCAGGCAGCAATGCTAAAAAAAAAAAGATGATGGAGACTCAAAAATAATTAAGAACCTACAAGAAAACAAACTTCTTGGAAACTCGAGGCTCTGCCCCTTGATCTGAGCCTTTGTCCCCAGATTCTCAGTTGCTGCTGTGTCTAACACGTGCTCTTGGCAACTCACGCCTCCATTATTTATTTTATTCTTTCTGCCCTGAGATTTGATTACATTGGACAGCCTCCTCACTCATGAGCACTTTTTGACACATCATAACATCTTATCCTTCAAGGCAGACAGTGAAATTCATTTCTTGCCACTGTTGCCTTTTGCTGTGGGCAGTGATGGTTCATGGAGCACTCCACTCGCTGGTGCTGCTCCATCTGAGCTCTGCAGTGCTCCTGAGAAATGTGTGTGCCCACAGACTGACTCCACTGCTGTCTCACTCGTTAAAAAACAACCTAATCACACACAAAGGACACTTCTCTGAACTTGTGATATAATGAACAGAAATTAATAACAGCAAATGAAATGGCACCATCTGCGAATGATTTTATATTTCTTCTGCAGAACAACAAAAAAGGACAAATCAAACCCAAGTGTTTAACCTCAGAAAGATCTCAGGAGTCTGTTGAGAAGAGCTAAGGGGAAAACTTATATCCAAAGGAAGAATATCCATGGAAGTGTTTTCAAGAGGAGCTGCTTTCCTGTGTGCCCTGTCTTTGGAACAGAAATCAGCAAATCCAAACACGGGAGCCCAAGTGACTTCACTCCCATTCCCCACAACTGTGCTACAGCAGCAGCTAAGGCTGCTGAGCCCTCCAGGGCTCCTGAAAAATGCTGAAAGAGTGAGCTGCAAAATTCAGGATCAAGAAAATCCCACCCCATTCATTCAATATTCCAGGAACAATAAAAAGGTGAAGTTTGGTTCATATAGAAAAAAATCCAAACAAAGCTATCAACTTCCTTTGCACCAGGGACATCCCTGCCAGTCACTGCTACTGACAACTCTGTAACAAACTACCTTAGGTTCTGACTTTATGTTCTATGGCCCAGCAAAACCAGAAGGATTTTATACAACTGTTCTAAAATGAAAGCTGCCCAGGTGAGGTAGAACCTTCCTGGTAGATGACATGAGATTCTGAAGAACCTTTCTATGCATCTCATGTCATCTGCCAGGAAAAAGGAACAGCTCTTACTAAACACCACCAGTGCTCCAGCACAGCAAAGGGACTTGGAGGAGTTCTGGACTTTATCTGACATCTTGTGATCTCAGCCATTAAGAAAACTACCAAAAAATAGATGGAACATGAAATAACAAATGCCTCTGCGACACCAAAAGAGATAAAAGTTTGCATTATTTTTACATAGCTTTGAAATGATGATTCATTTACAGATCCAAGCCTTCCTGTTGCTCATCCCCAGCACACAGCAGTTAATTGAAAGAGAAATGGCTGGAGGTGCACGGGTGCTGCTCAGAGGGAAACACTGATAAATGTGAAGGTGCTGAGATTTATATATCCAAACACTGACACACAAATCGGTTTCAGTGAGCAAAAAAAGGCTGCAGAGGAGAAATTTAGAGGTCAAGAGGTAGTAAGGAAAGAGCATTACTTCAGCTTGGGTTCCCGTCCCTCACTTGTATATTGCCAGCAGATGAGCCCGATCAGGTCGTGCACCTTGGCGTTGGCGATGGTCACCACGGTCATGGGCTGCAGCTTGTCTTGGCTTGTGTGCAGTGGGAGGTAGACATCGATTTTTTTGGTTGCCGTTGTACCAACGTGGCCCTGTTGAGGAAACAGATTTCATCAGAAAATATTAAAAAAGTGTGACAGGGTTTATAGAAAATTGAGTGGAATTCTGTCCAGCAGGAAAACTAAAATATGCTGCTAGGGCTGAAAATTGGAAGAAGATTGAATATTTAAATTCCAGTTGTTTCCCTGCTGTTTATCTGTAAAAAGGATGTGAAATATCTGGACATGATTTCACAGATTTCCATAAAGAGCTGCCTGAACTTTGCTGCAGGATCCCATGCTCCTGCAGAACCCAAAAAACCCAAATTATGTGTGGGATGGGGAGGAAGAGGGACCCCACAAACCAGCCTAAGACCTCTGAGGTGCACTACTCTTATTTCTGCATTTCTGCTCTCTTCTGCAGCTCTTCCCCACTACCTGAGGAGCCCCCAGAGGGGCACAGATCCCACTCACAAGGCTTGGCCTTGGCTTGCCCAGAGAAGAACAAAATCACACACACAGCCGAGCCACTGGAGTGTCTGTTTGAAGACACCAAGAAGAATCAGCTTATATTGGGGGTTATTGGAACTTACTGGATGAAAAAAATCCACTGGAGATTGACAATTAAATAAACCATGAAACACACAGCAACACAGAGATCTCTGAAGTTGGAATTACAAGAAAAGAATGTTTAATCCATTGCAGATAGGACTGCAGCTTTCACCCAGAAACCTTTTAAATAAACAAAAGATTGCACATCCTGATCCCCTCTTCCAAAGCACTCAAAATAACTCTGTATCTCTCTCCACACTACAAGGGCCTTGAGAAGAGAAAGGGTTTCTTAAATTAATCACTTGGAATTCTAAGTAACAGAATAAAAGGATTCAATGCTATAAATCTATAATGAGAGCATAAAACAGGGAGTTAAATGCCATGTGCTAATTTCAATATATTGTTAAAAACCATTTGATCCTTCAGTGTGATTATAAATTAGAGAAGTAATAGGAATTTAAAGATTAGTTATTCATACTGGCATAGCTAAAAGTATTATTAAAATCCATCCCAACATAATAAATTTGTTTTTTAAGGAAGCATTTTTATAGAAGATACCTCCTCTTCCCATATTTTTAGGCTAAGATGAAACTGGTTTTGCACATTTAAAGGAAGGGTTAGGTTTGCAACAGAACATGGGACATTCCTTCACTTTTTTTGGATAACCTGAACAACCTTTGCTTGAGCTCACGTGCCTGGGACCCTCTGAGACACCACCCACAAGCTCACAAAATCATGAACACAACAGAGCTATAGCTGGAAAAAACCATGAGGATGGGTTTATTTCTCTCCATCTCTCTTGCTTTTCTACTTCTATTATTATTTGAAGGGAATTTTTGTTATTTTTGAAGGGAAATAAACTGGTGCCAGGTGAGAAATGACCTGTCTGTGCCCAGGTGCAGACACCCAGAGCACAGAAGGCTGAGAGTTGGTGGTGTTGTGGTGGCCAGAGACAGCCCAGAGCTGAGGCTGCTCTGGCAAGGAAGGAGCAAAGAGAATTACCAGGAAATTAATGTGGCTCCTTGGCACGCCAAGCCAGTTACGTGTATAAATCCAAGGAGGGCAGAACCGTAAGAAATGCTGGGTCCTGATAATGGAAAATGCAAGAAAAATGGACACACAGATGTGGGAATCAATGCCAAGGTTACAATTGATACGCCCAGTGTCAGGCCAGGGAAGGGACAAACGAGCCAGGACTAATAACCAAAGAGAGCAGATTATCCATCAGCCACTGCATGAACGGTGTGAGCTCATAACCCAAACCCAGGAATTTATAAAATCACCCCATTCAGGGGCCCTGGGCTCCAGCTATCACAGACCTGACAGCCACACTCCTGGGGCTCTGCCCTGCCCCACTCCATGACTTACTTGGTGTTTGCTGGTTTTTAACTAAACCTATCTTTGTTCTTCTTCATCTCTAAATCTCCTCTACCTCCTCCAGCCTATTTTTACTGTCTTTCTTGTCCAAACTCCCTCCACTACAGCTATCCTATTTTCCTACTCACAAACACTCAGTGTGAACACCAAAATGACAGGTGACTTAAACCAGGTGAAACTCACACACCTCTGAGGATTGTGAGCAATCCCAACAACAGCAGGGCTGGGAAATGGCTCAAAGCACTGCTGTTACACTCAAGATCTTTAAAAAAGTCAGAGAAATAGTTTTATTAATTAAAGGTGTGTAAAGCTGGTGGCCATGAGGTATTAGAAGGCTGAAACCTGAAGCCAATTAGATTTTCTAGCAGTAATGAGAACACCCATTGTCACATTGGGTAGGAAATGTTTGTACAAACCCGTGGGTCAGGGCTGAGACTGATCAGTCCCACGCCAAGGGGTCTGCAGGAAACCTCCACTGCATTTATTGCAAATTGGTGCATTTGCTCAGAACCACGTTATAAATCCAACCCATCAGGTCCCTGTCCGTGGGACAGAGCGAATCCATACCCTCAGCCCATCCTGCAGAACATTAATTGTGCAGAAGTCCCTGAGAGCTCAATTACTGATGTGTGTGCTCAGAGCTGTGGGGCTGGACGTGCTGGGACTGGCACAGGGACAGAGGGACACAGGGACACAGGGACACAGGGACAGAGGGACAGAGGGACAGAGGGACAGAGGGACACAGGGACCAGCTGCACCCAGGGCTCAGCCTGTGACACCACCAGTGACAACTCCTGCCTTTCCACAGACCTGGAGGCTCCTCTCCAGCAGGAATCACTCAGAACCACACCACAGGCATTACTGAACCACAATTACTTCTTGCTCCCAACTAAAAACTGTGTTCCAAGTGGAAATGCTGAGGAAATCCAGAAGATAAAGGACAATTACTGATATTCAAAGAGGCAGCATCAAACTTTATTAATAGATCCTGTATAAAATTCAATGGAAAATCTATTCAGGGCCAGGGGCCTTACCATTTGGAGTTTCCTTAATAGCCTCCAATAAATCTGGGAAGCATAAAGGGGCTGTTAAATTAACATTTTCCTGATCTGTCACCTGTGGCACAGTTAATTTGTCAAAAAATTCTTTTAGCTTGTCACTGGACACTGTATATTCTGACAAATGAAGTCTGGAATAAAATTGACAAAATATCTCGTTAATTTTCTAGGAAATCACAAATCTGATTCCATTAAGCTTTTATTGTTAGAAATGTTATATCCCACCAATCCTTTAAGAAAGTGAGGAGTAACTGGATACACTGAAAATGTACAATAAATCATAGAAAATTTTCCTAGTATTTTTATTAATGGTGCTCTCCTATAGTATGTCAAATTAAAAAAAAAAAATTAAAATCTATCAGTTTTTCCAATAAAAGATGTCTTTTTAAGACTTAAAATCAAATTTTAATTGAAGTCCATGAGGGAATGCACCACTCCCTCCAACAGAAAATGATGTGTACCTGCTGTAGCTCACTGTGGCACTGATCCTACACTGACACAGGACACTGGGGAGAGCTCACCCATCCCAGGACAGCTCACCCATCCCAGGACAGCTCACCCATCCCAGGACAGCTCACCCCTAAAAGGTGCTGCAGCTCCTGCAAAATGGGGAGCTGTGGCAGAGCCAGGTACACCCTGTCCTTCTCACTCCTGCTCTGCTTCACTGCACGCCACGACACAAAATTAAAACAAAGTCCATAAACATTTCCAAGAGAAAAGTGATTGATTTCCAACACTGACAATTTACTGCCTCTTCCTGCACAATGGAGTTCTGTGACTAAATGTTATATCACTTTAAGATTAGATGTTCTAATGATATAATGCAAAGATTTTACTGAATCATTATTTAGTGGGAGTCATAAAAACCTCTTAAAATTAATCTTTCATGCACATCTAGCTTACCCAAAGTTAGCATTTAATTAGATGGCCTTGGCACGAATGAGCTTACTACTTTATTTGCTCAATCAGTATATGTCTCTTCAGTAATTATAATTAATTCAAGTCATTGACTCACCTCCCAGCAAACAACACTAAACACTGCACAAAATGGAAACAAATGCTTTTCCCTTCCCAAATGCAAAATGTCTTCTCACTTTTCAACTCAGTTAAATATTTTTTGGTTTGGGTGACAGGGTGTTGAATACACTCTGTGATCCAGCAATCACCTCCACAACATAACTTACTCACTTATGTATTTAACTGACACACAGAAAATACTCGAAGGGGAAAAGTGGAAATATAATAACCCAGCATTTACTATACACAGAAAGTCCTAACAGATCAGATCATGGATGTTTCTGGCAATATAAGGGACCATATTTTTTTTCCTTCTCCAACCCACCATGCTATTCCCTAGCATGGCAAAATGGGAGTGGGGTTTATTTCATCAGGTGGTTACACCAGCACTGGAGTTTTTCATTACTTTGGGCACTTGGTTCCTTCTGTTATTCTCAAACCACGTGTGGAGAACACCCCAGTGAGGCTGGGGTGCACCCCCAGCACTCTGCCAGCTCTGCAGCTCCTCAGGAAATCTCCAAGTTGTTCCCTTCTGAGGAGAGGATTCTCCTCCATATCACCCCAGCTTGTGCTGCAGAGTTAGCAGATCACGATGTAAAACTCCATTAACATCATTAAATACTTAATTTATCTTATTCACACTGTCACTATTCATAAAAATTTAACCCAGTAATTTCCTGTTATCCAAAGCATAACAAAGTATGAATATTTAACTCCAAGGTAAATAACACACTATTATTTTTTATTCTAAATTGTTGACTTCACTTAGCATGCCTGCTCTGTACGGCACCACGCGATTTGTCAATTAAAGGTCCAGATGTTTCGCAGGCTGCAGAGGCAGCAGCAGCTCTGAGCAATGCGTCCTCTGCATTGCAATGATCACTACAACCCCAGCTCCAGGCTGCATTAACATGCTCATGTTTTATTCCAGCCCCCTCCTAATGTACCAGTTAATTATACAACACACAGCTGAGAAACATCACCTCCGAGCTGGACAGTTTCCTTCCACGCTTCCACCTGAACACATCTGAACACCACCTCAAACCCAGGATTTACATCAGTAACCACACAGCCAAGCACCCAAATCGCTGCCTGCCCTTGCTTGGCATTCACTCCCACAATTAATAAAATTATCTAAGTCCTGAGCAAAGAATAAGACACATAGTGCTGGTAACAGCACGTTTCAATTATAGTAACACGCATTCATTTATACAACTCTCTATGAATTAAAATCTGGTTTACTTGGAGTGTTATTAATATGAATTCTTAACATTGCTTTTTTTTTCTGAAAAATGCTACATGGAGGGATGGAGAAACCCCAGGTCCATCCCTGTTACAGCCCAGGCTGTGTTTATGTCCATGTAGGTGTCAGATTTAGGACAAATGGCCCTGTCCATCCCTCCCCTGCCACACTCCCGTGGTATTTTGCCCTCTCCACATGCCCAGGCAAACACAGAGGGTGGGATGTCCCACCAGCTGTGTGGCACCAGCTCACCCTGCCCCTGCAGCCCTGGGCTGCTCGGCTCCCACAGTTCCAGTGAGGGATAAAAACACGTTTAGATTGATCCAAGTGGAGTCGCTCCAGCTGCAGCAGAAATGCATTCATTACCCCAAACCATCATCAAATTCCTTCTAGTGAGGAGAAGGAACAGCCTCTTTAGAAGAATTATATGTATTTTACTTAGTAATAAACATTACAATTTAATACTGAGGAATAGAGTTATTCTTTGTAATAACAAAATGCAACCAAAACTTATAATTAAAACCACACCATAAACATTATTTGTGCGTTAAGGAACACGCCACGATCTATTTTAACGAACAGATGCTCTAAAAAAGATAAATGTTTTCAGAAATATTCAATCCTTGAACAGATCAGCCTCTAATCCTCTGCTTCTGCTGCACAAAGCAGACAGCTCAAGTTCCTCGAGGACATCAGCCAACCTTAGGTGGAACATTTTTAATACATCACCGTGTCACTTTTTAATGTGCCACAATCTATTAACCACATGGCAAACTAACAGGGATTTTTAAAATATGGGTTTTATAGCTTTGTGCCGGTGATTAATTAAATAAATAGCCGGCGTTTCACAAATCATCCCTCTAATTAGTCTAACCCAGGCAGTGTGCATTCCCTGGCACTGCTGCCAGCTGAAGCTGCAGAAGGGCAGCGGCAGCGCCCGGCAGCGCCAGCCCGGGCTGGCACGGCACCGCCGCCGGCACCGCCGCCGGCCCGCAGGTGCTGCACTCAGCTGGAACGGGGCTCCAGCTGCTTGCAAAACATGTTCTGTGCAATTATTCTCCCTCATCCTGAAGGAAACAATCGAGGTAACAAAGGCAACGCAGCCGTGCCTGGGATTTGACCTGAAGTAGCGAAGTTGCGCGTTGCGGAAAATGAACAAATATTAAAGGCGGATGCTGGAAAAAATGCACCCGCTAAATGATACATTTTCTGTCAAAACATTTCAAAGTTGAAGCTACAACTAATTACATGCAGTCCATTGAAAGAAGCCAAGCAAGGCTTATCATTAAAACGACTCAATTATTCTTAAAAGAAAGAGAAAATCATCTGTAAAACCTGCCTGCGATCTCATCAGTTTTACTGTACCTGCCTCGATACATCATTTCCCCCAGAGCTCAAATTAAACTCCTAATAGTTAATATGCTCAAGTTTTACTACAGGTTTTTCTCCAAATTATTATTAACTGGAATTTCCTAGCTAGGAAGGGTTTTATATGGAAATGTGTTCTGCAGTGTTTAGTGACACTATCACAACAGCTTTTTGCTCCTCAATTTAAAAACCATCAGAGAGACAGAATGTGGAGTCAGGCTGCCCATGGAGATGGGATTTGATTTCCTCCACCAGGTGATTTCTTTCTCAGCATCAGTCCCCAAACTACCCCCATAAAGCCAAGTTTCCTCACACTCAGGAAGAAATCTGCACTCTTGGACTGGGGTATCACGGATTGCCTGCCCCGCAGTGCCAGGGCAGGACCCACAGCGCTGGGAAGGTGCCCAGGATTTGTAAAAAATAATAAAAAATTAAAAATTAATAAAAATAAAATATATTTAAAAAAAAATAATACAAAGTGTCCCACAGACACCTCTGCAGCATTGCATTCCCCCTCCCTGGGGGACACCAGTGCTTCCATCACACAGAACCAGTTCAAGGGAGGGTCTCCCCTCCACCACCTCAACAGCCACGTGGCACTTGGGGGCACCTCTAAAAGGACCATTAAAGGTTTCAACTTTGGGAAGCTTTTGCCCTAAAAATATTGAAAATGCACTGATGGGCTGCTCAAGCAACTTTGATGCAGGACACTTTCTGACATAAAGTGTTTCCAACATTTGTTCCCCCAGGATTTAGGTCCATAGCAGCCTGAGGTGTGCTAAATTCATAAATTCCATTTCCACAAAGACCTGAGAAACTGCTCTGATTAGTAAATCAAACAAACTCTATTAGTATTAAGAAGATAGTGAGAATCTTCTCCCTCTTTGGTTCAGATAGGGAAACAAAAGAATTTACATGGAGAAAACCTCACCATTATATTACCTTTACAAATTCTGAGTGGGAAATATTAAATAAATAAAAAATAATTTAGTGAAATATAAATTTATACTGGAATCAAGAATAAACCAATTACCACTTCACTTACATTTAATATTTAACTACAAAACAAGAACTCTTTGATTAGTGATTTCATGGTGCTTAAACAAACCCATAAGTGAGCCCTTTCTCCATAATTACCATCAATGCTTTAAAATGATTTTTCAACTACTGGGGTCAAAGTAAAGGCATAGTCTAAAAGACTGTCCTATGAGAAATGAAAAAACCCAACTTTCTCTCCCTCAGGAATATTTCTCCCAACAGCAAGTCTGTTAAATGGACACATCCACCTCTTCTGCAAACAGCAGCCATTAGAAACACGTGCTAATAAAACATTTCCATATTTCTTTGGCTGTTAAGAACCTCAACTTGTGAATACGTTTTTCATTTGATTTGATCTGTAATTAAGGGAAAGATAATGACACTACTAAATTGCTAAAAATCAATTAGATAGAATAAAACGCAATATGATTCAGCCAAAAGATTAACAAGTGCATTATAAAAACTCTTTAAAATTCTTTAATTCTAATTAAGCTGCTTTAAATGGCCATGGCCTAAAAAATGCTTTTAATTTCAAGGCATCACCAATTTTCCTGCGTGTTTCTCTGTACTGGCTGTTTGCCTTCCTTCTCCTTTTTTTTTTTAAAGGAAGATCTAAAGAAAAAGTGGCTGCTGGGGAAGAGCTGCTGTCCCACCCCAGGGGTCTGGGCAGGGTCAGCCCCTCTCTGAGCTCCCTCTGACTGCCAAAGGCTTCACTTCACATCAGTGGTTGAAATCAAATATTAGAGCAGAATTTCCATCTCTCCCATAAATCAGAGGTTGGTTCCTTGTGGAGCCTCCCTCTCTGGAGACATCCCCAGCCCACCTGGATGTGTTCTGTGTCCCCTGCTCTGGGTGACCCTGCCTGGACAGGGGCTTGGACTGAATGATCTCCAGGGGTCCCTCCCAACCCCAACAATTCTGTTATTCTGGGAATGTCAGCACAGCTTTCTCCAGTAACAAATCCATGAGCAAAGCCACCTCCACACAGAGCACAGGCAATACTTGTGCCCAATTTAGGCACTGTCCCATCTCAGACTTCAAGTGCAGCTTAATTTTAAAGAATCAACCAGCAGCCTCTCTAAGATCAACT